>CM028672.1:46388626-47826126 GCA_016760335.1 Gastrodia elata | reverse complement strand
AACTTGGTGAGTCAAATTTACTATGCTGGAATAAGGGGCCAGCAGTGGGAGTTCTATACTTTTTGAGCATTTTAACTAAGCTCAAGGGAGGTTTATTTTATGTGAAGATTCTTTAGAGATGTTATCCCAATCAGTTTTTGGTTGCACAAGAGAGGTCTGGCACATTCTACTAGGCATGTCTTGGGTTGTGATTCTGAAGAACACAATGACCACTTAGCCATCAACTGCAATTACTCTAGAGTTGTACTAGAAGTTTTTCTAAGTTGAGGTATTTGGTTTGCTAAACTTTCTTCTTATGAGTAGCTTGCTTTGCTTTTCTCTATGACCACCTTCTGTTATCGCCATAGGTTCTTGTTAAATTGTTTCATACTCTTTCTACTATATGTGGAGAAGGCAAAATGAGAGGATACATGGATAGAAAGTCCTATCCTACCCCTTTAGTATGTGCTGGCTCAAATGCTTTCTACTCTAGTCATCACAGGTCTATGCAATGGGACAAAATCTTGGTCTCCACGACTCTCCCAAGCCACTTTACCACTAACATACAGTGCCCCCAAGACTTGTGGTGTCCCACCCCGCCACTAGCGCAACTGAAATTCTATTAATAATGGGATGGGTCATTACTTACAAAATATATGGATTAGTGCTAATACCATAAATGCCCACTGAGAAATACTTATGTTATAGACACCAATCCTAAAAGGATATCTAAGTAACTAAGTACTTGGATATCTGAAATATAAGTCTTAGTGTCCCAAATTATTAAATAATATAATTCAGAATACTAAATAGAGCTGAGAAACATTCATCACAGAGTATAAAAGCAATAAAAAAATACATTACGTAGCTGAGGTTTGGCTGTAAGTTAATCTCTTCCACTTCGACTCTCATAGTTGGTTCTAACAAACATTTTCTTAGCGATGATATATGAAACACATCATGCTTAGGCTTATGTGTAATGAAAGCTTGTTTTGATATGCTACTTGGCCAACTCACTTCAAAACTTCAAAATGACCAATGTATCTTGGGCTTAACTTTCCAGAAATTCCAAATCTTGAAACTCCTCTAAATGGGTTAACTTTCAGATATACAAAATCTCTAACAAAAAACTCTATATGCTGATGATGAGTATCAAACTATTGTTTTTGTCTATCTTAAGCTACTTTCATTCGATGTTGAATTAAATTAATTTTCTCTGTAGCTTGAAGAATTAAATCTAATCTCAATATCTTATTTTCTCCAATACTATTCCAAGAAAGTGGAGTGATACACCTTCTTCCACAAAGAGCTTCATATGGAGCCATTTCAATGCTTGCTTGAGAATTGTTATTGTAGAAAAATTTAATTAATGGAAGATGATCATCCCAACTTCCTCTAAAGTCTAAAATACATAAATGAAGAAGATCCTCTAAAGTTTGATTCACTCTTTCAGTTTGCCCTTCTATTTGTGGATGAAATGCTACGCTCATACAAAGCTAGGAACCAAGGTCTTGCTGGACCATTTTTCAAAATCTTGAGTTAAAATGACTATCTTGATCAGAAATAATAGTTTTTGGAACACCATGCAATTTCAATATTTTCTTAAGATATACTTTGGTTAACTTGTCAACTAAGTCTATCTGTCTAATGGGTAAGAAGTGTGCTGATTTTGTAAGTCAATCTACAATTACGCAGAAAGAATCATTATTTGATTTTGTACAAGAAAATCTAGTTATAAAATACATGGAAATATCTTCCTATTTTCATTGAGGAATAGCTAAAGGTTGCAATAATCCTCCTAGTTTCTGATGTTCAACCTTGATAAGATTATAAGCTTCACACTTTGATACAAATTAAGTTATATTCTTCTTCATCCCTGCCACCAAAAATAAGATTTCATGTCTTGATACATCTTATTATTTCCTAGACGAATAGAATATCTGGAGTGATGATCTATCTTCAATAATTTTAATCTTAATTCAAATTCATTAGGTATCCAAATTCTTGATCCAGACTAGATATTTTTATTTTAATATAGATTTAATTATGGATGTTTCTCTGCTTAAATAGATGTAGCTAATAGATTATAATATTTATTATTCTGCTATGCTTCTTTAATCTCATTAATCAGTAAGCATCCCACAATCATTTGGAATGGCTCAGCATTTGATAGTAACACCACTTCTAACTGGAGTTCCTCCATCTCTTCAAGTAAAATAGGATTAGATGATAGTACATGCAAATGTGAGGTTGCTTTGCGGCTCAACACATTTGCTATAACATTTGCTTTCCCAAGATGATATTAAATTGATAAATCATAATCCTTGATTAGTTTTAACCATCTCCATTATTTTAGATTTATTTCCTTTATGATAAAAATATACTTTAAACTTTGATGGTCGATGAAAACCTTACACCTTACTCTATATAAGTAGTGCCTACAAAATTTAAGTGCAAACACTATTGTGGCCAACTACAAATCATGAACTGGATAATTTTCTCATGAATCTTTAATTGCATAGAAGCAAAAGCTATGACTTTTTCATCTTGCATAAGAACACAACCTACACCATTCCAAGTTTCACATGATGAATCCCATATATAAGGTATACATTTATGTGTAATACATGTGAGAGGGACTACAAACTTGTGATAGTACCTTGCTAATCCCAAGAAATTATAAATTTCAGTCATTGAAGTAGGTTGAGGCCATTCTTGAATTGCACTAACTTTGCTAAGGTCAACATATATTCCATTCTTAATAACCACATGCCCTAAGAAGGCTACTAATTGAATCCAAAATTCACATTTTGAGAATTTGGCATACAACTGATGTTGCCTTAATAAGCTTAAGATAGTTCTGAGATGTTCTTCATGCTCCTTAGCAATTTTGGAATATATCAATATATCATTAATAAAAACATTGATAAATGAGTCTAAGTATGGATTTATTATCTAATGCATTAAATCCATAAAGTAAGATGGGGCATTGTGACATATTGAAAATACGTAGTTTGCACTTGCACACAAGTGTACGTGGTCAAAAGTAATATGGAATGATAAGATTCTGACATTTATCGTCCACTGGGAACGATGTTCTATTTTGTTACTAGAGTATACTTAATTTCATAAATATTTAAGTTTTAACATGGTTTATTATTATTGGTCCTAATGATAATTTCAGAGTTCTTGACTTGAAATTATTTTTGGGAAATTAGGGAGAGTTGGGATTAAACATGCAAGTTCATATGGGTTCATGCAAGCACTCTTATTCTCAACTTCATGTTGATTGAATTGAATTAACTTTATATTTCTTATTCAAGAGATTTAGTCTTCTCTAGTGAATTTTCTAAATGTACTAAGTCTTGTCCAGTGCTCTGAAATGAACACTTAAAGGTTTAATTTCAGCACACAAATATTCATGTGATCTTTATCGTATGAGTTCATTCATTATGTATAAGTTATGAAATCTATGTTCTATTTTGAGTATCACATAAACTTGAATCCACTAATGGCTCACATGCATCCCCTCTTGATTTAGCTAAACAAATGAGCTACTAGGCCAAATGGGTTTATATCACATCACTCACGGCACTTAGAGCATCAATAACCTCATTTATACCTAAAGTGAACAATAGAGCTCAATTAGTGGCTCTCAACTCACATTCGTCTACTCTTGATTTAGCCAAGGCAATATTCTATGTAGCTAAATGAGCCTGTCACATAGCTCAAAGCTTAACATGCAACAATCACTTTGCATAAATTAGGAGTGAGCTATAGAGCTCAGAGAGTTATCATTTCTCATAGATTGAGGGTAGGATCTATCGATGCGGTACTGCCAATCATAGACTGGTGACCAGGCAAAGTCAATAGTTTGATCATTATTTCTTAGATTGTTTGTGTGTATGCCTATAATATATATAATAAGAATTTTTTTATGAAACTAATCCTCACCATTAGAATGCTTATTTCAACACTTAGTAAGCATACTATTGTAATGAAGCCCTAGTTGGTTTGTTTCCTTGACCTATCCATTCGCTCTAGGCTAGGTAATGTAAGACAGGCTCGACTTTCTTTGAAGAATCTGCTAGCTCAGTCTGAGTCGGTCCAGTAAAAGTATAAGTTGAGTAGATCCAGTTTTGTTTGAACAGTACGAATATCCCGAGTCACCTCATGGAGAAAGATGAGGAGAAGGCTTCCCGATGCATAACTATATTCCGTTTGGTGACTTTTTTTTTATCTAGTAAGGGGAGCAAGCTTAGCGAGTTAACAACCTTTAGTTTAAAGCCTAATTGAAGCTGCGTAGCGGTTGAGCCAATGATGAGAAATTGCTTGGAAGCAACATTATGGAATCTCTAAAATGGTAGAGTAAGCTATTGCTATTATATTGATCACTTTTGTCCAAGGCTGTGCATGGGCTATTTTTACACAACAAATATTATCACAAACATTCACGCATTAACGCTCAAGCATGCTCAGCCTTAAAAATAGGCAATCAATAAGCTCAATGAGGGTTATACTATGAAAATATATTTACTGCATATATTTATATAATGAATCATAAAAATTACAATTCTTTTATTCAAATAATATTCACACATTAAGCATTCTAAGCAATAATCATTGATATGAAGAGTACATTACATTATATTCATATGTTCTTACATGCTCATGCCTAACCCTCCTCAAAGAGGGTTTAAGCTGCTATTAAATTGAAAATGCATGGAGAGAAGCAAGAGAAACTAAGCCTTTGCATGGCTTTTATAAGGAAACAAAAAGGGGTAAGGATGGGTATAATACTAGGGAACAACTGTCACGTTCACTTGGATCTCTCCTCTTTGGATCTCCTTAGCTCTTTGTTCTTTGTTCTTTTCCTCTTTCTTTGCCTACAACTTTCTCCTTCCTTGGGTAGGGGACTCTCCTCTAATGTATCTTAGTAGCACTCAGGGTTAGGAACTCTTCCACTAAAAATTTAGAACTTTTTTTTAAGTCTTCACCCTTTGCTTTTATAAACTTTCAAATGAATATCTCAGCCTTTACACAACCAACCAATCTCCTTTTTGAAAGCTAAAATTGCATTTAAGTTTATTCTTTTATTCTATTGGTAATGAGAAGTTTTTAATGCTAGCATTTGATTTATATTGTGGGGAATAGGAAGAAATTAAGTCCATTGTTCTTCCCAATGCTGATTAGGAGGCATTTTCCAGAGCAAGAAAAAGGCGGGAGCTACGACGCATTGTGACGCTTGACTCTCATGTTAGGTCCATTGTGGTGCGCTTACAGCACACTGTAACACTTAGCTCTCGAGGTTCTATCAGCTAGGGTGCGTTGGAGCGCCTGATTCTTAGGAAAGATCCACAAAGGCGCTTGTAGCGCGCTTTAGCATATAACTCTCAGGATTTTATCCTTCAGGGTGAGCTGTGGTCCCCGGCTCTTGGGTAAGACCTGCTACGGCATGTTGCAGCATCGTGCTCTGGGGAAACATAGGTCAAGGTGCACTATAGTCCTGGCTTTTGGTAATTCACTAGCTGCAATGCCTGGCTTTCGGTAATTCACTAGCCACAGTGCCTTCCTTTCAATATTTAGGTCGCTTAATATGCACCATGGCACCTAGCTCTCAGAAAATGTCCACCACGGTGCATTTTGAGCGTGCTGTGGCATGCTATAGCTCTATTCCTTCCTTACAATTTCATTTTTTCCTAATTGAGTTATTTTTCTAAAATGCAGCAGAAACACCCATCAAAGTACAATTAATCCTATGAAAAATATAAATTATAATCATTAAATAATCTATACTTATTGAGTTTGTCACACCCCCACACTTAACTTCTTGCTCATCATCGGGAAGCAATGAATATCTTTTTGGAATATTAAGAAATTATATTATCTTGCTCTGATTTGAAATAATTATGAAATTTTCTTAGAAATTCAAGTTCCTTTAACAATGAAATGATTGATCATGGCTAACCTCTATTTGTCTTTAGTTTAGTAGTTGGCTCATTTCCTCTGTCCCTCATCTTTTTCTTTTAGAACATAATATGACTTCATGAAAGGAGCATTTTGGGGCTTCTTCCAGCTTGCTAAATAAAATTTTAAAGATGGTGTTTTTGAGAATTTAATATGTCATATGTGCTTCTTCCTATGAGTTGCAATGCATACTTAAATTTAGGGAGATATATTTTTCTTCATCTCAATTCTTTCAATTTTTGTATTTAAACGAGAGATATTTTTCTTCATCCCTTTATTCATGCATTACATACATGAAGTCTTATAGAAACCCAGCACATTCCCTATTTTCACCAATCTCTTAGTTTGACCCCTATAAGCTTAGTTTTCCCCCCACATTTAATTTCATACATTCATAAGTTTTAAATGAAAAACTTGATGCAAAAGGGTTGAGCTAATTTACTAAGCTCTAGTTATTTGATTATTACTCACTTTCTTAATTATATAATTTCTAAAACACTAAATATATAAAGATTTTCTTAACAAGTCAACTTGGAGCCCCATACTCTATGTGGTCATGCTAACAATAAGGTTAACCTGATTACGATGAATACGATCATTGTGTGGCAACCCTCTCAACTATAGTTGAGTCAGGTATGAATCCAACCCGCTTTAATTAGAAGACTTATCACCTGAAATTGAAAGTCATGCATCAGAATATCAAAGTAGCGAAAGCAATTAAAAGTGTAACATTCATATCCACAGCATAGTAAGGAAAAGGTAAAAACAGTAACTCAGCTCAACATGAAAATACAGAAAATAAATACATCCATAATATTTAATTATTACAAATTGAGTTTAAATGAAAGTGTAACAATCTTAGGTTGTTACCCTACTAATCTATAGTTTAAAAAATCATTAATTTTGATTCAATTGCTTTAAGAACATCAAATTAATCATATCCTAAAAATTTGGAATCCATTGGACTTCTCTAAGTCCAAAATGATATTTTGATCACTCTAGATATCTTAGTTTAAACCTAAAATATTTTAATCTCAGAATTAAATTCTAATTGCATTTTTGAATTCCTCACCCTCAAATTAGCTAGGGGTGAAAGATTGGTGAAATTTGGAAATCATTTAGGCCATAATTCATATTTAATTAAAATGGTTCAATTGCATAAAAGGGTTCCTAACTTTTCTAATTTGTATTTATACCCTTAACACTAATAAAACGGCTGGGATTTGCTGTGCGGACCGCGGGCGATCTGCTGCGGAGCCCGGGTTGCGCGACAGCAGTGCTTCCATCGTATCTGCCATCCGTTCTATTAATCCAACGGCTAGGATTAGATCCCGCGGAACTGCGGATCTACCATTAGATCAACACATATGATCCCACAGCGTGGATATCAGACTGTTAGGATTCGGAAGATCAGGACCATCGCATCTTTTTGATTGATCAATTAGACAGTGCCAGACCCTCCCACAACTGTGGAGCTTCATCTTCCTCTTGCCCGTGCCCGACAAAAAGGATTCCCTGTACTGCCAGCTGCCCAACTTGTCTCCCACCCCCGCATCCACCTCAGCAGGTCGTTACAACCTCCCCCATTTAGGCAAGTAACCCAATTGGGGCCTCGTGGCCTGGCCGAGCTCAAAATGGAATTTAGCGAACTCGGCCATGGCCCGACCTCTCAGGTCCTCCCCAGCCCAATTCAACCCTCTGAAACCTTCCCCGTACTCACTTGAGGCTATAAATAGCCTCCGCACTTCTCCATTTGATCCTTGCTGGTCAATTGAGCTCTCTGTAATTTCCGCCATTGCCGTTTGTCCGAGCAAGCGTAGGCGATCCCAGGAGCTCCTGAACTGCTGATAGTAGGCTCTCTTGGTGTTCAGGATCCTTTGCAGCATCTGGAACCTCAGCTAAAGCTAGCCGAGCTCTCAGTCAATAGTCATGAGCTCCCCCGTCAAACAAGGTATCCCTATTTGCCGGTTTCAAGCCAATGATGCTCAGACCTTCCTCCTTTTGATTCGATTACATGCATATTGTCAAAATGAACTCACTGGTATCGTAATTAAGCCCTAAGCTAGCCCCGACCGATCAGATTGATCTATCGGACTAAGTCCCTTAAGGAACATCTCGGGTGAATAAGGTCCCAGCGTTCCAGACCATCTCAGGCCCTCAGACCAGGGGGCTTCGATCCATCTCACCTCCCTGAAGGTATAAGGATTGAGCCTTGGGTCTAGCATGGCCTCTGTGGGGAGAATTGTCTCCCCACAGTAGCTCCATTACAGGAGCTCTTGGGTGAGTAAGGTCTAGCCAATCCAGACCACCTCACAGAGGGCTTCAGGTCCCCTTCGACGCGTCTGACCACGGGGAATGAGTAGCGACCAATGGTGGGTCATGCCGTGGTCGGGACGTGCCATAATTGGCCGATTAGGGTTCCCCTAATCGGGTCCCTTCCGTTAGGACGGAGGCTCAGGGACGAAGCGCCTGTGCGGGTCGGGCCAACCCCGTGACCCGCGCGGTGCGACACTCCCGGGTCTTCGGGCCCCGGCCGACCCGTGCCTTTTGATAATGGGCTAAACCCATTTTAATTATATTCAAATAATTGGAATTATTTTCTTAAAGGAAAATATTTCAATTATTCAAATCATAGTAAATTATTTAAATAAAAATACAAAATGCAATAATTGAATAACTTTTAATCAACTGGTCCAAACCCTATGATATTATATGTGAAATTGATTAAAAAATCCTCAGGGACCTGAATATAAAATAATATTGAACATCTAATTGTTAGATTTTCCATTTTTACCTAATTATTGTAGATCTTGATTAGGGTTGATTAGCAATTATACTTAACCAAACTACATGTTTAGAGTGCCATTAGTTTCTTTATGATGAGTAGAATGAATGTGCTAAGTGAATTATTTTTTTGATCTCTGTACCTTAACTTATGTCCTAATTTTGTTAAACCATGATTAGTGAAAATTTGGGTTTATATATATTGGATCTTAGCAACTTAGCTCTAATTAATTGTATGATTAAATAGAACTTATGTGCTAATTTGTATGAAATTATGATGGCTAGAATTGTAATTATGTGCTAATCCTTTTGGATAGATTTAGGGTTCGATTAGTACTATTTACTTTCTGTTTTTATAAATTTTTCTATTAATAAGCTTCATAACAGTAAGGTAAATATATGGAAATATTGTATGCTAATTTATGATGTATAAAATGAATAAATCTGAAATTGGAGAATTTAATCACCTTAATTAACTTAAAAAGTCTTAAGACTTTGATCAAGCTATTAAGACTTGATCTAAGTCTAAGATGTCACCAATAATACATACCTAATTTGTTGATTTGACATTTGATCTATAAATGAATCCTTGATCTCAACTAGATATGAATAGGGGTCAAACCCTCTTCTACTTAGTTAAGATCGAAACCCTTAAAACCTTAACTAAAGTGGCTTGATTGTAAGATAATATAATTGACATTATTCTAATAATGCAACTAATTTGATATTAATCTTAAGCATTTGGATTAGACATATTAAGGTTAATAATAAACCTATGAGATTGCTTAATCTGAATTTGAATATTAGATCCATGATTTTCTCCAAAATAAGACTATTAGCATGATAAGATTAATAGAAGCATATTGATTGAACAAGTGATCTAACTCTTAATATTCTTGATTTAAATCCCATGATCTTAGAATAAGCTATGATCAGATGACTTAATCATCTGATCTGATCATCCTAAGTCTAAATGATAAGTAAAATCTATAGTGTTAGTAGTAGAGTTAAGAGTGTGAGGTCTTAAATATCTCAACACAAGATTGTTTCTGAAATATTTTAAAGACCTAAGCCTGATTATACATTAAAGTAGAAGGACTTTGCATAACTCATTGAGGTAGAAGCTTAGATGATCCCTTAACTTTAGAAGTTGATCTTAACCATAGATTCCTTATGGTAGAATCTATATGGAGGGATCCTTGATCCCATTTTCTTGGAGCCTTGTATAGGACTTACCTATTTAGCATAAGAATTTATAGTCTTGATAAATCCTTGCTAATTAAATAGAGTTGTGTGAACCCAGATTATTGGTTGGTGTAGTATGATATACCCATAGTGCTGGTTTTCCTTCAGCAGTATCCAGGATTGGTTGATTCACTCCAATGAGGACTTATGAGTAGGTGCTATCCCAAGGGATTAGACGAATACAGTCCTGTTAGAGTAAATCTCCCAAGACTAAGAGTGTATTAAATAGGTACTCATTTCTTAGTTTGATTGAAATACAAATCACCAATGGGCGATGCCTCCTAGCGAAGACCGCTTCAATAGGTATGGCTCAAATAAGCTAAGTAATTAGAATCACCTTCTTTAAGACACTGAGTGTGATTATGAATTAGACATCTTAATAACTTAGCTTGAGATACAAATCGCCAACGGGCAATACCTCCTATCGAAGATCGCTTCGTTAAGGTGGCTTAATCAAACTAAGTGATCAGAATCACCTTTCTTGCAAATGTGCTAAATATGTATATACAATCATCCCACCTAATGATCTTTAAGTAAATCTTCAACTTTAACCAATTATCATTCTATAAGCTAGGAGTCAGAATCCTTTTAGCAGGATTTTGTACAGTGGAGACCTAGAATTCATTATCGATATTCAAAGTTTTGTGGTTTTCTAAATTTTACTCATATAAAATAGAAGCATGGGCATAGACATGAGCATGAGTTTGAGGAATCATTCCAGCAGTGATGCATGAGTATCAGTGATAAATTATGGGTTACAGAATATTACATACATAGACTGGGGAATCTTAGGATGCATCGGTATCACCATACTGTCTTCCCAACTGAGTGTATGTATACATTGGACCGTATGACTCATAGCCTTTCAGTGATAGTTCTGTGACATACCGTGGCATACCATGTTGTGGCATATCTGAGTGCATCATTTTGGTGACATATAGTTCAACATTGAACATTTTTACATTAATTTCTGAGCATTTGATATTTTTGTTTACTTTCAGTATTCAATTTTGGATGCAGTTTTACTTTGCTTAGTTTCTTACAATTTTAGTTACATAGTGCCTTTACTATTATGTTCTACAGTCTTGTTTACTTTACTATTTACTGCAATTACTTTAGAACTGCTTAGTTAGTTGCGATGTGTTAGACTTCTTGTCTAATACGGGGTACTTTTGGGATCCGACAATTTTGCTAGATCCCGAGTAGCTTGTGGAGATAGGGCAGGAGGACCTATAGGAGATCCCGGAGGAGTACGTGGAGCCTTAGTGGATCAGCTTTCCACCTTTTTGGTTATTGCTTATTTCAGTACTTTAGATAGACTTTACATTTCATCTTTTAAATCCGTTTGTAATAACTCTGGATGTATTTTACTTTTATTTTTTGAGATGAATGTTTACTACTGCTCTGTGATGAATGTATTCTGGATATTTTGCTTTAGCTTCCGCACTCTGTTATACTACTATACTTAGTATTGTGATGTGATCAGCATACTAGAAATGCTGATATATTGATAAAGTATATTGGATTCATATTTATGTTCTTAAATCCAATGTACATATTAGTCTAATACTTAAGATAAGTAATCTACTCTTATCTTAAGTATTGACTCTCAATCCTACTCTCAGGTTTGAGTCAGCAGCCTTCAGTGTGGGTCAGTCTTTTAGCCTATTTGGGAAGATGGGTTTTGTAAGCTCGTCCTCCCGAGTGCGCACCGCTCCATCGCTGATTATGATTATACTAGTTTTTTGCGCACAGTGACGGGGCGGGGCGCTACAGAAATGAACACTCGTCCTCACAAGCTGGAAAGAAATCTGGCTAAGCTTCAGTATTAGGAAGGTCCTCCTCCTGATTAAGCTCCTCTTTTGAAGAACCTCAATGAACTGCTCTAAATCTAACATTGTTGGCATCACAATGCCAGGGCCCTAGCCAAGAAAAGAAGAACTTACGGTAAGATAATTGCCTAAGCACATTTTAAGCTAATTTAATGAACTACATATTTTAAGATATCACATTTTATTAAGCATATAAGCATTTAAAAGGTGCAACAAGCAACAAGGAACATCATAGTTATAAATAAAACATTTATAACTAAGCAAAATAAACTATGTAAGACCACATATCTCAACTAAAAGCTATAATAAGGTTAGGAAATAAACATATAATAATTGAAAATATTGAAAGAAAACTCATCCTAACATGCTTATAATCATCTGATTATGTGCTGATTTACAAAATAATCAAAATGTATTGAAAAGTAAAAGAAAACTAAAACAAAATTAGCATTATAGTATATGCAAGTAATTGAATTAAAAAGCATTGAACTGAAATAATAATACTGAGAATGAACTGAAAGCGAGCAAAAAATAGTAAATCATATGCATATATATAACTTGGAGAAATGAAGCCACTCAACTGAAAGAGTCTGACATATATCACCCTAGCCAACCATAGAGTTAGTTATAATCAAACAAAAGAATTAAAAAGAAGAGATGTGCCTTAAATTAGTACTGCCATTATAAAAATTGGCTAAACAAAGCCACTGAACAGAAAAGTCTAGCATATATCACCCTAGAAAACCATAGAGCTAGGTCTAGTTAGACTATAGAATCAGCCATATATCATCCTAGCTAACTACAAAGCTAAGTCTAATATATTCTATTGCAAAAGAACTGAACCAAATAGGTTGACTAATTAGAACACACTCTATAGAATTCAGCACTAAAGAACTGAACTGATTTATAATTAAATGATGTTTATGTATTCAAATTTACATGGGATACTCATCAAATATCAAATGTTCAACTAATATGTTCAAAGTATAAAACTCAAATGCAAGGTATGCGAAGCAACAAAATTCAAAGTAAGCAAGTGACTCTACTAAATATATGTGATGTATGCTGTTATCTAATTAAAATGTTATTTCTATTTTAAGATAGTACAAGCTTAGGATCTCTACTATTTAACTATCCAATATAATCACAGATCTACACCCTTAAAGTTAAACATTAGAACTTAACAAATTCTAATTCATAATTAGAAATGACAATTATGAAAAATTAAATAATTAATCAATGACTTAATTAATGCATTTTGATAACTCAAGCCCAAATCTTGATTTAAGCAAATCAAGATTCAAGGATTTAAGATTTAAACTCCAAATTAAACTCTAAATCCTAGGTACTAACTTCTAAGGATCTAAGGTTCACACCCAACCTTATTCTAAAGTTAGAAAATCTTAAGAGCTGAAAGATGAAAGAAAATATGATCTTATATGAAATGGCTTAATCTATAGTTATAAGATAAAATAATCAAATAAGAATATATGAATCTAATATATAAATTCAATCTATAGAGTAATTTCATTATTCTGTAGGTTGAATAAACCTAAACCCACTAAAAGAATTCTAAAGGATTTAATCAATAAGGATTTCAAGAATGAAAGGTTTCACATGCTCAAGAGGGTTTATCTAAGATTTGGATATAAAGGTTTGAGATCTTAATTTAAGATTAACTTAAGATTTTTATTAAGATGTTTACTTAGGAATAATTATAAGAATTTGATTAAATGATAGTTAGGTTATCTAAAACTAAATTCATGAGATTCTACTTAATTCATTTCAATGAATTCATAAGAAGGATTAAGATCACTTTAAGATCTTAATAATTACTTAAGTTCATTTAAAGAAGAAATTAAGGTTTAATGATTAGGATCCATAATAGATTGTAAAAGCTTAGAAAATGGCTATAAATCATTTCAATACTAATTTTAAACATTTTAATGATATTTTCAGGGTTTAAGGGCTCTTAAACCAGCTTTTGGTCAAAATGACCAAAATGCCTTTCTTAAAGTTAAAATTAGGATTTTAAGATTTAGATATTAAAATTGATTCTAATCAGTTCTATTAGGCTTAATATTGTCTAATGAGAAGAAATAAGACTTTAAAAGACAAGTTAGACATAAGAGTATCTTAATTAGCACTAATCACTTTTTAAGATAAAAAAGTGTGATTAAGAAAATTAGAGCTTATAATAGGATTCTAAACTTATAGGTAGGTTCTAGTGAGCCTAAGAAAGCAATAAGCACTAGGTTTGCCAAAATCAGAGATTAATTTAAGTCATTAGACACTAATCAAGATCTAGGGTAATTAAGAGATGATTAGTGAATTTAAAACTACAAAAAATATTTTTAAAGGAATACATGGATCATATGAACACACAAAGACATCAATCATACAATTTGGCCATTTACTGAATTAATTATTCACTAATTAAGATTAGAGAGAGACTAGGCTAAATTAGAAATTCTAATGACTGAAAGTGAAATTTTATTTTATATTATTGTTTCTTGTATTTTCTGCTCAAAATGGTACATTAGATCATATCATTTGTATAAGTATAACTAAAGTTATTTAATTTATTTAAATGAAATGATTTAGATTAATTAAACCATAGGCTAATTAATAATTCTATTTTCCCTTTTATTTTTCAAAAGGAATTTAATTCCAAATTCCATTAATTTAATTAGCCCGATCCATTATCCAAAAGGTGCGGGTCGCACCAAGACCTGGCTGGGCCGACACTGTCGCACCGCGCGGGCCTGTGTTAGCTCGGCCCAAGGCAACAGTGTCATCATCCTTGATACCCATTCGCAGATAGCCTTTAGAGGGTACCTTGGACCACCAAATTTACTATTGATATGCCATGCCACTGCCAGCATTCGATTATCACACCTTTAGGCAGTCAATGCATGTCGATTGGACCAAGAATCCCTCACTGGGAGGCACTGGATCGCCGAATAGTTACTCCATGGATTTATCCTAAGTGTGGACGCTTAGAGTTTATAGTGAGGAGTCAATTTGCCTCACAAATACCACCAAATTGATGGGGTTCGATCCCTACACCACTAGTGAGGTGAGGCGAGTCGAACCCCCAAGGTTATGTTGCTTGAGTTATAGCCAATAGTTGGGTCCTTAGTCGAACTCAGCTCCTGAATCAGTTGCTAGCTCGATCAATCAGAACAAAGCCATATCCTGGCAACAATCAGAATATGTTTGATTGTCCCAGAGGAGAATGTTTACAATGAATTTTGGTTCAATTGAACCATGAAGTTCTGTGGGGCAACTTTAACCTCACCGAGCACTAGCGCAATACAGATAGAAAGCAATTGCTGTCTGGACCGGGTCCATTGAATCTCAATCACAGGCTCAAATGTCCTAGAGTGCTAATGAAAGGTAGAAGACATCCAGATGATATTATAGGGTGATTAATTAAACATAGATTCCACATAACTCGATGGGAATAGGCTAGTTTCGGTAATGGTGATGGCAGAGACGTTTGAGGATAATTTGAAGCGAGCTAGAGCTTCCATGCGACTTGATGAGTAGCACAGAGAGTCTAAACACTAGACTTAACCCACTATCAGTGGTACACTGCGACTGGGATCATCAGGAGTGCTAAGAGATTCAAATAATTGAATTGGGAGATTGAGGGATCACAATGAGCAAAGGGGCTCACTGTGATTCCTAGGAGGCATTGATAGGTTGTGGGGAGGTCTTGGAATGGTTTCCATGGCTGGGAGACATGGTTTAGGTTTGACACGAGGGAGAGGTAAGAACGCAATGGCCGAGGACAATCCAGGGAGAAGGCAGCCAGCAGACCGTTAAGCTTGAGGGCAGAAGAGGAAGATTAGGCTATCCATTACTGACACAAGGTTTCTTGTAGGTTGGGTTGTCAGGGGGGACCAGGCGCATGGACGGATGAGCTGGGGATAAAGGCAAATAGGATTTGGGGTGTTCAGGGTCGTTTGATGGATCGACCATTAGTTCTGGACGGTCCTAATGGGCTCCGAGTTATTTACTTAAACCTATTGGCAATCCACCACGTTGGATGCAAGATCATCCATCGACAAGAATTAGATCTCAGTGGGGGTTGTGTATGCCGTTGGATAGGACAGGGCCAAGATGCATGCAGGAGCATCCATTCGCAATAGAGCATGCACCGTTGTCGGAACCCGCAGCAAATCTACCACGGTTCCGATAGCAAATCTTAGATATTAAAAATAATATATATATATATATATTAATTTTAATAATCTTCTAATTAATTTAATTAATTCTTAATAATTTAAATTCAATTTAGGACTAAATGAGCTCCAAAAATTTCCAAAAATTCACACATAACTAATTAGAGTGCAATGAATTCAAAAATGCAATCAAAGTTCAATTTAGAGGTCAAAATATTTTAGCTAATATTCATGATCCTAAAATAGGGAAAAATAACTATATTGCCCAAATGAGCTCTGGTTGATCCCAAACTTTTAGGGTTATGTTTGAATGACACATTAAGCCTAATAGAATGAAAATCAAAGCTTAGTTTGGCTTAGATTAACTTGGATTAGCTAGATAATAGCTAAGATTATTACATCAACCAAATAGAGCTAACTTTTATAGCAAGATAGAAATTCTTATAAAAATTAATTTCATTAAGAAATTTGCAAGATATTACAGCGGACTGAGAAAAACAAAATAAAGATTTAAGGGAAAGGAATAGAATAAAGATAAAAACAAGAAAAGGAAAATAACAGCCTGATTCTTTTTGGGTTGCCTCACATATAGCACTTGGTTTAACATCCTATACTTGACCAAATATTTGCTTTCTGCGTGATCCCCTACACAGGCACATCTCATAGTTTTATTACTTATTTTTTCTGTACATGATCTTTAATGTAGTAGGGTTTGAGTCATTGACTGTTAACCTTAAAAGATCCCTCTTTTGATGATATTTCAATCGCTCCATGGGGATAAACAATAAGTATAGTGAATAGTCCAGACCACCTAGATTTTTACTTTCCTTTAAAAATTTTTAATATATAATTGAATAACAAGACCTTCATCCCTGACTACAAATGTTTGAGCTTTAACAATTTGTCATTGCCATCTCTTCATTTTTTCCCATTCTCATATGCATTCATTCTAATTTTTCCATCTCACTAAACTATAGTGCTCTTCGCTCCCACGCTTGTCGGAAATCAAAATTAAGCTTTTTAATAGTCCAAAAGGTGTGATGTTCAAGCTCAATAAGTAGGTGACATATCTTTTTATAAATAAGTTTGTAAGGTGACATTCCTAAGGATAATTTATATACAATTCTATATGCCCACATGGTGTCATTTAGTTTAGATGGCCAATCTTTCCTATTATGATTCACTATTTTCTCTAGAATTTGTTTCAATTTCCTATTTGAAACTTCCACCTGACCACTCATTTGTGGGTGATAAGCAGTTCTTATTTTGTGTTTTGCTCCATAGTTCTTAAGCAAGAGTTCGAGTTGTCTATTGCAAAAATACTTTCAACCATCACTAATGAGAACTCTAGGTGTGCCAAATATCACTATGCATTTTCCTTAAAGAAAATCATCACTATT
Source organism: Gastrodia elata (assembly GCA_016760335.1). Taxonomy (NCBI): domain Eukaryota; kingdom Viridiplantae; phylum Streptophyta; class Magnoliopsida; order Asparagales; family Orchidaceae; genus Gastrodia; species Gastrodia elata. The sequence goes on along the minus strand of CM028672.1, from coordinate 47,808,729 downwards.
TTGGCATCATTATTTATATAAATAATTGCCTCTACCCATTTTGACATATATTCCACTACTACCAAAATATAGTTATTTAATTTGGATGCTGGAAAAGACCCCATGAAGTCAATCCCCAAATGTAAAATAGTTTAACTTCAAAAATTCTATTTAAATATAACTCATATCTTTTATCCATGTTCTCTGTCTTCTAATATTTATCACACTTTCAGGCATACTCAACAGTATCCTTGAATATAGTTTGTCAAAAGAAACCTGATTGTAATACCTTGGATGTCGTTCTTTCAATGCCATGATATCCTCCATAGGGTGAAGTATGACAATGGAAAGATATTTGGTTTACTTTACTTTCAGGCATGCACTTCCTCATGATTGAATCAACACACTTTTTATAAAGAATAGGGTCATACCAAAAGTATTTTTAACATTGTACAAAAAAAATTTCTTTTGTTGATAAGTCATTTCCTTCGGTATGGCACCTCCCACAAGGTGATTAGCAATGTCAGCAAACCATGGAGGTTTGATAAAGTAATGGCGTACAACAGTTCATCGAGGAAGCTGTAACAACCCTAGGTTATTACTTAACCAAATTTTTATCTTAATCGCATCCTAATTATCATTCCATTAAGCTTATCTGGTCATTAGAGCCAAATCTTAAAATTTTGGAGTGATTCAGAGCTCAATCCAATATTTGAAATATTTTAATAATATTTAAATTAATTAGAAAATTGAGATATTTAATTTGATCTCAAAATTAAAATCCGACTTCACCATTATACTCGTCATCCCCAAATTAGCTAGGAGTGATGATTTGAAAGTGTTTGGAAGTCGTTGGATTTTCTCGAATATTTTAATATATCTAAATACCCCAAAATATAGAATAATTAAATAATCGTTAAAATTGAAAATTAACTTTGCCATTGCTCTCATCACTCCCAAATTATCTAGGGGTGATGTTTTAGAAGTATTTGGAAGTCGTCGGATTTTCACAAATATTTTAATGATTTAAATACCCCAAAAATAAGGATAATTAAATTGATCTCTAAATTAAAATCCGACTTCACCATTGAATTTCTCACCCCCAAATTAGCAAGGGGTGAATTTTTGGGATTTTTCGAAGCTCGTCTATCAATCAAATTTTTTAAAACATTATTAATTAAATAAATTAAATTAAAATTATCAAAATCCATTTTCCCTCCATTTCACTTTTTCCTCTAGTTGGAACCATTCCTGTGTTCAGCCTCTTCTCCCCTATGCATGCAAGACCTCTGATCCTCTCCTCTCTATTTTTTACTCAAGTCCTGCCTCTCTATGCTTTTGATAGGATGACTCATGCTCATCCCATCCAAACCCATGCTCTCCTCTTCATTTAAAATGGAACCTTAGCCCTCCTTCCTTCAATTGATGTCAAGCTCCTTTCCTTCCAAGCTCATTTCCAAGCTAAGGAAGAACCCTCAGCTCTCTTTCTCCTCTTGCTAGCAGCTAAAGAAGAAGAAGAAGCTTCTCCTCTTAAGCTCAAGCTCCCAAGGATCCTTTGAGAAATCTTTCATTTGTAAGAGAAGGTACAACCCATTTCCCCCATTAGTTTGATCTAATGGCTACTTCATTTTGTTCTTATGCTTATTTCATATTCTTAAGAATTTGTGGTTGAGATAAGGAATTCATTAGAGCTCACTAAGATTGTAAAAGTTATGGTAGATGAACAATTCTGCAAATAAGATTTTTGTATACCTAGACTTATAGCTTCATTGTTTGAATTATTAAAATAATCATTTTGTGTTGATTTTGATATCAATGAAAAGGTCTCGGAAAGACCTTTCCATCGGTATATGGTACTGCACTTGAGGTGCTCTAAATCAAGAGTAAGTTTGTACCAAAGAGGACACATTTTGGTTTTTGCACTAGCGAAATCATCGTCAAGCGCTACAGCGCGCCGTAGCGCCTGACTCTCGGCCAGAAGGCGCTCCAGCACACTACAATGCTCGTGACTCTAGTTTTCTACTCCATAGCATGCCACAGTGCATCGTAGCACATGTCACTCAGCTAAGGAGCGCTACAGCGCACAGAAGCACCCAGCTCTCATAAAATCTGGCGCCGTAACTCACCGTAGTGCCTAAAATTGCTGCCGCTGCACACCGTCGTGACCACACCATAGGAAAATGGGCACCACATTGCATCCCAGCACCTGGCGCTCAGCTTGGGAGTGTTACAGCGCACCGCAGCACCTGAGTCTCAAAAATTCTGGTGCCATAGCGCGTCATAGTGCCTAGCTCTAGGCCAGGGGCTCTACAGCGTGTCGTAGCTCCCAAGTCTCAAATCGGCTAGCGCCGTAGCGCCTAACCCTCAGCCAGTAGGTGCTACCGTGCGCCGTAGTGCGCAAAACTGCCTAGTTTTGCCCAAATTGCACATTTTTCGTATTTTTATGACTCTAGAACTCTAATAATGCAAAAATATACCAAAATCAAAACTAGTTATAATGAAATTAGACATTGAATAAATATAGTGGTGATTTTTAAAATCCATGCTTAGAATGTATAAAAATTTATTTGCTTAACAAGATTTAAACTATTAATATCTTGAATTGTTAATTAAAGTACCAATTGCTGTAATTCATAATTAAGTAATGGTAGCATTCATTTTCTAACTAACATCATTAATTTATCATGTGATCTAGATTTCTTAATGCAACATTGATTTTGATCTTAATTAACCTTAATTAGACTCAAAGGAAAGTTGATCCAAATTGAACATATTATTTTAGCAATTATTAATCTGCATGAATTCATTCAACACTTGCTGATTTTAATATTTGAGTCTAAACTAATAAACCATAAATTCTTAAACCTTATAATAGTTTGTGTGATTTATAGTCTTAACTTAACCTTAAGATCTTGGATCCTTAGAAGTTCATCATTTTATAAATCCAGTTTGAATTCAATCATTATATTCCTGAAATTTTTAATTATTTGAATCCTTTGAAGTCCTTACAGTGAGTTTAGGTTGATTCAACCTATAGAATAATGAGATTATTTTATAGATTGAGCTTAAATCTTAGATTCTTAAGTTCTTATTTGATTACTTTATCTTATGGCAACTAGATTTAGCATTTCTTTAAGATCATAGTTCCTTTAATCTTTTAGCTTCTAAGATCCTCTACCTTTAAATTAAGTATGGGTGTGAACCATTAGATCCTTAGAATATTAGTACCTAGAATTCCGATTTAAACCCCAATTTGGAGTTTGGACCCAAAATTCTTAAATCTTGATCGACATAATTAAGATTGGTTTTATGCTATCAAAATACAATAATTAAGTTGTTAATTAATTACTTAACCTTTGTAGTCATCATTCTGATTATAAATTATAACTTATTAGGTTCTAATGTTAACTGTAAGGTTGTAAAATCTAGGTTTATATTGGATAGATGGATATTGGAGATCCTAAGCTTGTACAATCTTAAATTAGATAGAATGAATTAAATTAGATAACAACATATATGCTTAGTTGAGTCTGTTACTCACTTGAATATTGTTGCTTCGCATACCTTGTATTCTTAGCTTTATACCATGGACAAAATAGTTAAACATGGGATATTTTGATTAATATCCTATGCTAGTCTTGAATGCATAATACCTCATTACTTAAAAAAGTAATTCAATTTATTTAGTATATTTCAGTATATTCAGTTCATTCAGTTTTTTAGTGCTCAATTTAATTGAGTGTATTCTATTTAGTCGGCCTCTTTAGTTCAGTACTTTTGCAGTAGAACAGGCCAGGCCTAGCTCTATGGTTGGATAGGATGGTATTCGTATGTTTCTATAATTCTAACCAGGCCTAGCTCTACAGTTGGCTAGGATGGTATTCGTTAGACTTTCAGTTTAGTGGCTTCATTTTATTTTCTGTTCTTAGTTTATTTTTAGTTTATTTCAGTACAGTTATTTTAGTTCAATACTTTTAAGTTCCGTACTTGCATGTGTTATTATGCTAGTCTTTATTTCAGTTATTTTATGTTTCAGTATAGATTTTATTTATTCAAATCAGCACATATTTATATGATTATAAATATGATAGGATGAGTTTGATTTCAATTCTTTCAGTTATTATATATATATATATATATATATATATATTTATATATATATATATATATTTGCTGCCTAACTTTAGCTACAGCTTCTGATTGAGGTATGTTAATTTATATACTTTATTTTGTTTAAGTTATAAATGCTTAGTTTATAACTATCTTGTCCCTGTTGCTTGTTGCATCGTAAATACTTGCATTGCTTAGTAAAATGTGATATCTTGAACATTTAGTCTCATTTAATCAGCCTAAAATATACTTAGTCAATTTGTCTAACTATAAGTTTTTCTCTTTCTTGGTTGGGGTCCTGGCATTGTGATACCAAAAATATCATATTCAGAGTTGTTCATTGAGGTTACTTCAAGTGAGGAGTTATGTAACGCCCCATCTTGTCACCACTTGCAATTTTCTTAAGAGATAACAGATTGGCAGTGAGATGGTGCGTTACTCGGGAAGAATTCAAATACAACCTCACTGAATAACTCGGTGCTGCTGAAACAACAACTTAACCCCAAGGTAAGAGGGCTAAACACTAATCTTTAAGATAAGTGTAAATTCCTTATCTTAAGTATTAAGTAAGGTACTCGTGTATATTGGATTAGAATACAAGTATATTCCAAGTTATATGAATACTAGCATTTTATAAAATATGCAGATCACATCACAATACTATGTATAAGTGATAAAAAGACTGAGTGCGGAAGTTAAGCATACATCCAGAAACATACATCACAAAAACTGAAATAAACGCTCATCTCATAAATAGAAAAGGAAAACATCCAGAGTTATTACAACGCTTTTTAATGAATACAGAAATAAGGTTTAAATACTGAACTAAAATAAAATGAATGAAAGGGAAATGCTGAAGAAGGGTCCACTACTGCTCCTCGAACTACTCCTAAATCTCCTGAGTATCCTCTGAATCTGGCTCAACGAACTGCTCAGGATCTAACAAATTACCATATCCCAAAAGTATTCTATGTTAGACAAGAAGTCTAACACATCTAAACTATGCTAACAGTTTACAATTTACTAATATTTAACATTTAAATAGCTTAATTAAATAGTAGAAAAGATAATAAAATGGCTAAATTCTCAAAAAATATAAAGCTGAAGTAGAGTAATTAAAACTAAAAACTAATAATGTGACTGAAATTGTAAATTGAAAAAAGTAAATTAGAAACTGCAACTATCTACTAAAATATTTGTAAAACAATTTGAAATCTAAATCTGAGTAAATGATACTGTAAAACTATGTTGTATGTTACTGAATTTATAAGTATGCATCTGAATATCCATAGAACTGTATGCCACTGATATGCTAACTGAGTGGCTCGCGGACACACCATTGATTTCCTAAGTGAGCGAACGCTTTGCTAACAGAGTCCTTAGGTGAGCCAAATCACTCCACTAATGTTGACATGATATGCATTATGATATGCCAAGGTTTCAATGCTGACATACTTTAAATCATCGACAAATCCTGAAATCAAATGTAATATCTAGTAATTATTCCATTTATCTCCATTGCATAGAATTCACCTAAGTGAATTCTAAATCCTGAGTCTAATTTATTATTTTATTTAGATTATAATCAATATAACTATCTGCTGAAGGGATTGAATATACATAGTTGGTATGCTTCCAAGAAAAGGAATTTAACACTTAGTTTGTTTAACTGCACTTATTGAAACACATAAGCTGGACCTGGTCACAGTTTATTCTCTCAAACTAAGTAGTTAAATATCTTAATCAAAATCATACAGTGTGATCTAAAAGGATAACTTGAGATATTTAGTTTGTTTAAAACCGCACTTATCGAAAAATATGATAATAGGAGGCAGAACCCAGTCACAATTTATTATATAAAGCTAAGCATTCAAGTTTACACAATTATGAAATACCTATGCTTGGAACATTCACTCTAACCTAGACGTACTTATCCAGTCATATAGGATAAGACTGAGACTCTACAATCTCACTTAGAGTGACTTGCCCAATCTCAGAATCTTACTAAAATGATTCAATACTATGGATATACAATTTCACATTCTATTAACAATCTACTGATTTTCACAAATCTATTTAATCAACAAGGATTTCCAAACTACTAAACCCTTACTTCATTGAAAGGGGTACTACATAAGCATCCAATGATGTGACCTTAAAGTCACTCAAAGTTATGTTCTACCACATGAAAGAATCTCATACTAAGTTTTTAAGAAGCCTTACCACAAAAATATATGATCAAACTTCTAAGGATAATAAGGATCATCTAAGTTCCTACCTTAAAATGTAGATAATAGCTCTTCCTGCCTCAATAAATTAGTTAATTAATGCTTACAAATATTGATTTATTCATACTAAAGCAAGATCATAATGATCTTGCACTTCCAACTTAAGAGAAAATCTAAGTCCTAAGCTTAACATTATATTCATAGCCATTACTTCTTTAGTTTGAGTTTATCAAATTAGATGGGTAAGCCCATCTAATCACCACCTGCATTATAATCATGGGTTTCAATCATGTATATTATTAGAAATTGGTCATATTGCAATTCAATATAGTATTATGACTTATCTAATGCTAAGGGTCTTATATAAGAGAAAATCAAGGAGTTAAAGATAAGCATTCAGATTTCCAATCACATGACTTTATTATAGGCCTTAGCACTTCTAGTTCAATAATTTAAGATCAATATCAAATTAGATGTATTATTAGAATTATGCCAATTGAATTGTCTTTCAATTAAGATTATTTGATTTAAGTGATTAAGTGTTTAGATCTTAATTAGACAAATTAGAGCTATACCCCTAACTTCACCCAATCAAGATCAATAGTTTGATTTATGGATCAATGACAAATCAAAGTATTATTAGTGTATTATTGATATTTAAAATTTAAGATCTAGGATTAAGCATTAATGGCTTAATCACTTACTTAAGGCTTCTAGGTTAAATATTTAATTATGCCAATTTCAAATCATTAAGGTGTCCAAGCTCACTTCATGGTTTCTTAACATTCAATTTACTAAAATGAAAGCATAAGAACATGGATTTAAATAAAATAAAAAGTAATTAAGGCTAATCAAACCCTAAATCAAAAAATAAAAATTAGCACTTAATTATAAATCCAACTATTGAAAATTCATGAAGCTTGGTAGGGGTGTTTTAATAAACAATACAACTAATCAGAGACTATAATTGAAGGTTTTAGCTAAGTAGAAACCCTAATTTTTACTAATCATGATTTTACAATATTAGGGCATAATTAAGAAAATACAATTCAGAAAATTAATTCACCCAGCACATGCCTTCTACAATGTGAGAGAAACATAATAGTACCTAAATTTATATAATTTGGCTAAGTACACAAGCTAATTAGCTCTATTTAAGTTCTGCAATAATTAGGCTAAACTAGAAAGTCTAACCATTAAAATTAAAATAAGTAGGCCATGGGTCAGTCATGGCCTTTATGGGGAGAATTGTGGGGCTCTGTACCCTTTGTGGCCATGCTAATACTGATATTAACATAATCATGAGGAGTACAGTGCTCCAACTGTGGCAAATCCCCAACTCAAGCAGAGTCAGGTATAACCCAACCCGCCTTAAGTAGAAGACTTATCACCTGAAATTGAGAACATGCATCAACATATCAAAGTAGAGGAAGCAAGAAATAAATTGAACATAACATCCACATCACATCATAGTATAGAAAAAGTAAATGCAATAGTAACCCAGCTCAAAGTGCAGAAAGTAAATACATCCAGATTATTATTACAAACTAAAAGTTTAAAGAAAAGAGCTCTCATCCTCACAGCAAAAAATAAAATCTAACTAAGCAGCAATAGAAAGATCCTCCTCCAGTCCAAGCTCCTCTCCAGCAGAACCACCAACAAATAGCTCCAAATCTAACATTTGTCGATATCACAAATGCCAGGGCCCCAGCCAACAAAAAAAAAATGTTATATTTAAATAAATTATCTAAGTACATTTTAGGCTGATTAGGTAAAATGAATGTTTAAGGATATCACATTATTACCTTAAAAATGTAAGTAGTTTAAGGTGCAGCAAGCTACAAGGAACAAGATATCTATAAATAATATATTTATAACTAAACAATAAAGTATGTAAAATAGCATACTAAATATGAAGCTGAATAAGGTAAGGCTAAAATATATAAATAATTGTAAAGTAATAAAACTAAACTCATCCTAACATGCTTATGATCACATGAATACATGCTGATTTCATAAAAGAAAGTCGTACTGAAACATGCTGAAGTAAAAATACAAAACTAACATCCTAAACATGCCAATCTTAAATAAATATTGAACATGAATAAATATATAAGTATGCAGGATTAATAAATAAAAGGCCACTAAAGTATGTGGCAAAGCAAGCTGAGGCACTGAAATGAACTTAAAGTAAAGCCACTAAAGCATGTAGCAAAATAAGCCAAAGATATTAGAACTGAACTCAAGTAAAAGCATGCCTAAACATAGTACCGCCATAACAGAAATAGGCCATACAGGACCTCTGAACATACAGTTTAACATGTATCCATCTTAGACATCATCAGAGCTAGGTCTGAGTTGAATTTATAAAATAAGACATATATCCATCCTAGCCAAGCACAGAGCTAGGTCCGAGTCTATTCTATAACAAAATTGAAATAGAAGAGGTAGACTAAGCTAGGACACACCCTACTAAACTGAATGCGCTGAATGAATTGAATGAATGTTTATGTTTTTTTTAAATACTAACTTATGATTCATTATCAATATCCTGAGTTCACCTATTATGTCCCTGGGTAAAAGGCCCAGTATACAAGGTGTGCAAAGCAACAATAGTCAAAGTAAGCAAGAGACTTAACTAGACTTGTGTGATATCCGTTGTTGTCTAATTTAATTTAGTCTAATTATTTCGAGAAAATACAAGTTAGGATCTCCAATACCCAACTATCGAGTATAATCCCAGATTCACGACCTTAATGTTAACATTAGAACTTAGCAAGTTCTAATTCAAAATCAGATGATGACTATAAAAGATTAAAGTAAATAAATCAATGACTTTATTATTATATTTTTTTCACTTAACCTAAATCTTGGTTATGCAAATCAAGATTAAGGATTCTGAACTAAAACTCAGCATTTGGGGTTCAAATCTTGAATCCAAGGTTCAAATCTACTAATGTTCTATGGTTCATAGTCAACCATAATCTAAAGGTACAAAATCAAGTTGAAAGATTAAAGAACTAAGATCTTAAGGAAAGGTTATTCTAAAATTTTAAGACAAAATAATCAATCAAGAACATATGAATCTAAGAGCTATATTCAATCCATAGAATAATCACATTATTTTATAGATTGAATCAATCCTACACCCACAAGGAGGTTTCTAAAGGGATTAAGATAATAAATCAATTAAGGATTTCCAAGGTGATGGCACAATTAGATCAAAATGATTAAGAGTCTAAGATTCAAGATCTAAGATCTAAAGTTTGATCACTTAAGAAATAGGAAACTTAAACTTAACTCAATTGGATTAATTAGGCCCAAAAGTTAAGGAAATGGTACTAATACATTTCATTACTTATTAAGAACACTTTATTGAAGTTTCTAGGATTTAAGGGCACTTAAATAATATTTAGTCAAAATAACTAAAATGCCCTTCTTATGGCTAAAATTGGAATTTAATATTTAAATATTTAAATTGATCCAAATTAGCTTTAATGGACTTAATATTAGTTAATGAGATGATTGAAACACTTAACTTAAGATTTGATACCATAAATTAGCCAAATTAGCACTAATCACATTTTAATGCTAAATAAGGTGATTAAGGAAATTATGGCACATTAGGATAATCCAAGTGCATAGGAGAGTTCTAATATTCTTAAGAAAGCATTAGGAACTTGGTTTACCAAAATCAGAGGGTTAATTAAGGTTTAATTCACTAATCAAGGTTTAGGGTAAATAAAAGGTGATTAGCAAATTCAGGATTCTTAAATTATTTCTAATAGCTTAATTAGGTTCTTCATGGTCTCATGAGCAATTAGAGACCTTAATTATAATTTTTTGAACATTAATTGAATTAATTATGAATTTATTAAAATTAGAGAAAGACTAAGCAATTAAATAAAATCTAACTATTGGATCTAAGATTTTATTTTATATTATTATTCCTTGCATTTTTTTGATTAAAATGGTGTATTGGATCATACCATTTGGATAATTATTATTTAAGTTATTTCATAAATTTAATCTGTATGTTTATTTAAATTAAACTATATGTTAATTAATATAATCTATTTATTCTTTAATAAACAAAAGAGAAATAAATCCAAAAATGAATTAATTAACCCGGCCCAATAATCAAGCCGTGCGGGTTGATCAGGCCTAGAAGCCCAATACTGTTGGACAGCGTGGGTCACGGGTCAGCCTGACCTGCGCTATCATCTTCTTCCTTGCGACTGGCCCCAAACAATGATGATTAGGGTAAACCCTAATCATCCAAATTCGACTTCCACTGGCCATGCCGAAGACCAAGGAGGATTGACGCACGTTACTGAGCTCGAGACCAATCGATCAAACCCTAAACCCCTATGGAGGCCTGGCTAAAACACCCAATCCCTATTTGGGAGGTAGGCGGCCATTAATGTTCTCTGTGGAAGGCAATTCTTCTTCCATAGACCACCAAACTACCTCAAATCAAACCCCACACAATCCCTGAGCCACCATTGAGCTAAGACACAAATCGATTGGGCTCAGGGAGGGCGAAATCAATGGATCCTTACTCAAGCCATTTACTAAAATGGTCCAAGTTAGGATGGCTCAAATCAGGCTGGCTTGGGTTACTCAAATCATATCGATTCATTATAGGATTGAAATGGAATGCAATAACGCAGTAATTGACCCTTCCCTGAGGCCAATTACACAAGCTGCTATTTCTGGAATTATCTCGGAACGATGAACCCTGCTCGACTATGCTCTGCATTGTCAAGCCTTTGTCATTTGCAGGAGATTCCCAATTCAATTACATATGATCCTAATTTTGCAAACATCTACGGAGTTACAGATATCTAATGCAGGCGAGATAGTGAGCTCACACAGCTCACTAGGGAAAGAGCAGTACTTGGAATGAAATACCACAACAACAAAGAGGAACTGAGGGACTTCTAAGTACACCAAGCGACAAATGCAAATTTATAGGGAGTCTGAACACCAGACGGACCCTCTATCAGCGATTTGCAGTTATTGGGATGTCGGGGTTTGCAGAGAGCTCCAAAGACTTCAGCCAAGCTAATGGGGGATCATAGTGAGCAAAAGGGCTCACTGTGATAACCCAGGGGTACTTATAGGTTGAGGGGAAGTTTAGAGTTTGATGGCAAGGCTGGGAGCCATGGTTTAGGCTCAGGCCAATTTATCTCCATGACCCAACCTTAATGGGATACCTCCTAGTCTAAAGATTGACAAGATGGGATCAACCAAAAATGGGACAATCCTAACGGCCTAGGGGACCTGGCAGAGGAGTGGCATACAAGGTAAGCATGGCTCATACAAGAGCATCTTCCCTGTCGGGCCAGCAATCAAACGAAGATGAAGGTTAATAGGGGGAGCTCGATCCACATCCATCTGATCGTGCGACCGTTAGAAATGGATGGCCAGATGCTTCATTTGGCGACTAGAACCATAGATGCCTCTTCATCTTTTGGATCAGCTATTAGATTTGACGTGTACTAGAGGATCAAGGCACTAATGATCAGGTCATTTGATCATATGTTGCGATTAGTGCGAGGGCATCCATAGGCTAGATTAGCTGAGCTGCTGTCGGGACCCCGCAACAGCTCTATCGTGGTCCCGACAGCAAATCCCAGCTTAAAAATAATATTAATTATTTAATTAATAATTTAAATCCTTTAATAATTAAATAATGATTCTTATAATTTTAAATCCAATTTAGGATCAATTGAGCTTCAAAAATTCTCAAAAATTCAACCTTAGCTAATTGAGGTATAAGAAATTCAAAAGTGAACTTAGATTTTAATTTGGAGATCAAATTAATTTGGCTATTTTTTAGAATCCAAAAATTGGCAAAATTATCAAAATGCTCAAATGAGCTCCGATTGATTTCAAACTTCTAGGGTTAGGTTTAAATGACCCCATTGAGTCTAATGGAATCAAAACCAAAGCTTGGTTTAGCTTGATAAATCTAATTTTAGCCAGAGTAATAACTAGGGTTGTTATAGACTCCCCCACTTAAGAACAATGTCATCCCCAACATCACTCAAGTGAAGAAAGTACTATAAATACTGAAACACTAAATGGAATAGAAAGGAAATGAAATGAATGGTACTTGGGCTAGCAAAGACCTATTTATTGAGCATATCCACTTATTTTTCCCAAGTAGATTCTTCTAATGATCGATTCTTCCACTAGACTTTGACAATTGGAATTGAGCAATTTCTTAGCTGCTTCTGATCATGAGCTAAGATTATCATTAGCTCTTCTGCATACAAAAGATTAGGTTGAATTTACACTGCTGGAAGATGAATGAGATGAGAAGAGTTTCTAAGACATCTTCTTAATGATGATACATGGAACACATTGTGAACGGCTACAAAGTCATCAAGAAGATCCAACTTGTTGGCAGATGATTCTACTTTGGCCAAAACCTAAAAAGGTTCAACATAGCAGGGACTGAGCTTCCCTGCTACACCAAATCTATAGACACCCTTCATTGGACTTAATTTTAGATAAGTAGAATCTCCAATGCTGAATTCTAAAAGATGATGACGATCATCATGGTACTTGCTCTAGTGATCTTGAGCAAAACGAATTCTCTGCTGAATTAAATAAATCTTCTTGTTAGTCTCCTCGACTAACTCAGATCCAAAAAGCTGAACGCTTCCTATTTCTGACCAAGCTAGCGAAGTACTGCATTTTCTACCATACAATGCCTCATAATGAGCCATTTTAATACTAGCCTGATAACTGTTATTGTAAGCAAACTCTAATAATAGAATGTGATCTTCTTAGGAACTAGCAAAATTAAGAACACAAAGCCTAAGAAAATCCTCTGTGACTTAATTTACTCTTTCAATTTGACCATCCATTTGAGGATGAAAAGCTGTACTCATAGCTAGAGTAGTACCCAGATCTTGGTGCACAGTTTGCCAAAACTTAGAAGTAAATATGTTATTTCTATCAGATACTATGGATTTTGAAATACCATGCAGCCTGACAATTTATTTAATATAGAGCTTTGCTAGCTTCTCAACAGAGTCAGTTTGATGGATAGGAAGGAAGTGCGCTGATTTAGTTAATCGATCTACTATAACCTAGACTACATCATCGCCAGATTTTGTGCTAGGCAATCCCATGACAAAATCCATTAATATATCAAACAACCTCCATTCAGGAATTCCTAATGGATGCAGAAGACCACCATGCCCTTGGTGCTCGGCCTTTGCCAAATTGCAGGCATGACACTTAGCCACAAAATTGGCTACACTCTTCTTCATACTGGGCCACCAAAATGATTGCTTTTGGTACATTTTTGTACTGCCTAGAAGAATGTGATATCCAGAGTTATGGCCTTTTACCAAAACTTCACAGTGTATGGATTTAGGAATCTATATACAATTTTCTTGACAAATCACATCATTACGCATATGCAGATCTTGATGATGACCTCCTTCAATATTGATTTTGAATTTCAGATAATTTTCATCCTTGGTCTGTGAGATGGAGACATCTCTATGGAAAGTAGGTTCCACATTGATATTTACTAGAAGCGAACTCAGCATATCACCGCTGACCAAAGAAATTTCAAGCTTACGAAATTCTTGTTCTAATGAACTAGAGGCAATCATGGCAAATAGAGTAGCACGATGACTAAGAGCATCAGCCGCCACATTTGCTTTACTAGGACGGTACTGAATACTTAAATCATAATCACTAATGAGCTCTAACTATCTTCTCTGACAACAATTCAGTTCTCTTTGAGTGAAGGTGTACTTTAAGCATTGATGATCAATAAAAATTGAATGTTGAACTCCATATAGATAATGACGCCAAAATTTTAAGGCAAAGATTACAAACGCAAGTTCAAGATCATGAACTGGATAATTTTTCTTATGGGGTTTCAACTGACAAGAGGCGTAAGCGATTACCTTACCCTCTTGCATTAACACATAACCTAAACCAATACCAGAGGCATATATATATACCTGGTAGTTCAAACCTTCCTTGGGCAGAACAAGCACTGGAGCGGTTGAGAGTGCATCCTTCAGGGTTTGAAATGCTTCTTCGCATTTAAGACTCCAAACAAATGGAACGACTTTCTGAGTTAGCTTAGTCAGAGGCGAGGCGATCTGGGAAAAGCCTTTGACAAACTTTTTGTAATATCCAACTAATCCCAATAAATTTATAATGTCAGTGATTGACTTAGGCTGAACCTAATCTTGAATAGCACTCGCTTTATTCTGATCTATGCAAATACCTTGGGCATCGACTACATGCCCCAAGAATGAAATGGATTTAAGCCAAAACTCACATTTGAAGAACTTGTCATAAAGCTGATGTTCATGCAAAGCTTTTAATACTAACCTCAGATGATATTCATAACCCTTTAAGGTTCAAAAATAGATAACAGGGGCTGACATTATTGCCAAACTGGGCTCTCTTTTATTTAACGGAATCACTCTGAAAACTTGATTTTTTTGTGACTGCTTGATTTGAAGTCCATCCACTGTTGCCGTGTATGTGCAGTGATAGAACAGGTGGCCTAGACGCCCACATGTGTAGCACTTATTGCCAAAGTGATAACACTTGCCATATGGATGAGGCCGATTACAGCCTTAGATTGGTTCGGTAGATGGTGCATCTTCAATTTGATAGACCTTTGCAGATTGAGGCCTATGCCTTTTGAAACCTTCATGATGGCGGGGAATTGAATGCATCTTGCGCTTATGATCTCTCTTAAAATGATGGTGCTCAAGCACTTTTGCTGTTTCCGCCCCAATGGAGTGGGATGATAAGATCTTTTAATGAATCTCGTAATCCGCTAAGGAAACGATGGATGTTAGCCGATTTAGATTGAATCAATTCTGGAGTGAAACGAATCAACCTACAAAACTCGCTTTCATAATAAAAAATAGAGCAGCTTCCTTGCATCTGCCTTAAGATTGTGTCTGCTATAATATTCTGTGTGAACCGAGGGATGAACTTGGCCTTGAATGCTTTTACAAATTCATCCCAAGGGATGTCTTCAAGTTTGTAGTCAACAAATCTGGTATTTTGAATATTGTTCCACCAATATTCTGCTTTAGTATGGAACATATACGTTGTGAGATGAACAACATCAAAATTTGGGATCTTCAAACTGATTAAATCTTTCTCGACTATTTTCAACCAGTCGGCTATGTTCATTAGAGATAGGTTTCCACTGAAAGTGGAAGGCTTTAGCCTTAAAAAGCTATGAAGAAGACCATCTATAGAGTGATTGGAAGGAAAATGATTTTGCTGGATAGGGACAGCAGGAGCAGTAGTACCAGTTGGTACTGAACAATCGACAATCATTTTCTGCATTACCAGCGCTTGCTGAGCTTGGTTCTCTAACAGGGCCGCCACCATTCCTCGAAGGTGGGTTACTTTGTCGGAAGAATTACTTGAAGCGACGATCGTTTTAATGGGTGTAGCCACAAGAGGAGATCTGGAATTCATTCTGAACGAGCAATATAACTCTAAGTTTCAAATTATTTTAAGAAAGACAATAATTCAAGTTCCAAAAGATGTTAAAAATTCTCATTACTTTGAAAATGAAGGTTTACATAAGATTTAGAAATTGCCAACAATCAGAACACTATTGGAATCATTCAAGTAACAGGAAATGACAATAATGCTAACTAATACTCAAATACCCTTAATATACTCAGCACTAAATGCAAAACAAAAATCCTCAAAGGTCACTTCCTAACGCTTTATCTTGCATTTCATTTCGAGATTCCTAATGGTATCAAATAACCATTTTCCCGCATAGTCCAACATTTGATATGTCACAATGTCAACGCTGATGGACTCCGAACACTCTATGTGCCTTAAGGCTGATTGCACTCGGCTCAACCACTCCTTTGCATAGATTGGAAAGTCAAGCCCTCGATATGCTAATTGGTGAAGAAGTTTGTTCAAGACTTGAACTCCTTGTGCTGAAACTCCTTTGATCCACCATTTACTCTCTTGTCTCCACTTGAAGCTATAGCTCCAAGCCAACTCAAAGGTATGGAGATAATAGTCCATGTCAGATTTCTCATGATTCATTTTTAACCTATTATAAGAATTTTATTGATTTTTAGTTAACTAGAGGTGACTTAAGCTTCTAGTATTTTTATTCTACATTTTTCAAGGAGTTACTGATGGTACTATGTTATGGATGTTATATCTTGATGTTTGTACTTTAGAAGAATGGTCCATTAGGTAAAAAAGAATCACAGATCTCATTCTGACACCTTATGGTATTCTCTGATACAAACTGTGGGCTTCGTACCCTCCGCGGTCATGCTAACACTAATATTAGCATAACTACGGGGAGTACGGTGTTCCAACTGTGGAAATCCCCAACTCAAGTAGAGTCAGGTATAACCCAATCCGCCTTAAGCAGAAGACTTATCACCTGAAATTGAGAATATACATCAGCATATCAAAATAGCAGAAGCAGAAAACAAATAGAACATAACATCCACATCACAACATAGTATAGAAAAAGTAAATGCAAGAGTAACTCAGCTCAAAGTGCAGAAAGTAAATACATCCAGATTATTATTAAAACTGATAATTTAAAGGAAAGAGCTCTCATTCTCATAGCAGAAAAAAAAAACTAACTAAGTAGCAACATGAAGATCCTCCTCCTGTCCAAGCTCCTCTCCAGTAGAACCACCAACGAACAGCTCCAAATCTGATATTTGTCGGTATCACAAATGTCAGGGCCCCAGTCAACAAAAGAAAAAGATTATAGCTAAACAAATTATCTAAGCACATTTTAGGCTGATTAAGTGAACTGAATATTTAAAGATATCACATTATTAATTTAAACATGCAAGTAGTTTAAGGTGCAGCAAGCTATAAGGAATAGGATAGCTATAAATAAAATATTCATAACTAAACAACAAAGTATGTATAATAGCATACTAAACATGAAGCTGAACAAGGCAAGGCTAAAATGTATAAATAATTCCAAAGTACTAAAAGTAAATTCATCCTAACATGCTTATGATCACATGAATACAAGCTGATTTCATAAAAGAAAGTTGTACTGAAATATGCTGAAGTAAAAATACAAAACTAGCATCCTAAACATGTCAATCTTAAATAAATACTGAACATGAAAAAATATACAAGTATGCAAGACTAATAAATAAAAGGCCATTGAGGCATGTGGCAAAGTAAGCCAAAGCACTAAAATGAACTCAAAGTACAGCCATTAAAGCATGTGGCAAAACAAGCCAAAAATACTAGAACTGAATTAAAGTAAGAGCATGCCTAAACATAATACTGCCATAACAAAAATATGCCATACAGAACCTCTGAATTGAAAGTTTAACATGTATCCATCCTAAACATCATAAAAGCTAGGTTCGAGTTGAACTTATAGAATAAGACATGTATCCATCCTAGCCAAGCATAGATCTAGGACCGAGTCTATTCTATAACAAAATTGGAACTGAGGAGGTAGACTAAGCTAGGACACATCCTACTAAATTGAATGCACTAAATGAATTGAATGAATGTTTATGTTTTTTTTCAAATACTAACTTAGGATACATTATCAATATATTGAGTTCACCTATTATATCCAAGGGAAAAGGGCTCAATATACAAGGTGTGCATAGTAATAATAGTCAAAGTAAGCAAGAGTCTCAACTAGACTTGTGTGATATCCATTGTTATCTAATTTAATTTAATCTAACTATTCTAAGAAAATCAAAGTTTAGGATCTCCAATACCTAACTATCGAGTATAATCCCAGATTCATGACCTTAATGTTAACTTAAAACTTAGCAAGTTCTAATTCAGAATCAGATGATGACTATAAAAGATTAAAGTAAATAAAACAAAGACTTAATTATTATATTTTTCTCACTTAACCCAAATATTGGTTATGCAAATCAAGATTAAGGATTATGGAATTGAACTCTGCATTTGATGCTCAAATCTTAAATCTAAGGTTCAAATCTACTAAGGTTCTATGGTTCACACTCAACCATAATCTAAAGGTACAGAATACTATAAGTTGAAAGATTAAGGAACTAACATCATAAGGAAAGGCTATTCTAATATTTTAAGACAAAATATTCAATCAAGAACATATGAATCTAAGAGCAATATTCAATCAATAGAATAATCATATTATTTTATAGATTAAATCAATCCTACACTCACAAGGAGGTTTCAAAAAGGATTAAGATAATAAATCAATTAAGGATTTCTAAGGTGATGGCATAATTAAATTAAAATTATTAAGAGTCTAAGTTCTAAGATCTAAGATCTAAGATATAAGGTTTGATCACTTCTAGGGTTAGGTTTAAATGACCCCATTGAGTCTAATGGAATCAAAACCAAAGCTTGGTTTAGCTTGATAAATTTGAATTTAGCTAGAGTAACAACTAGGGTAATTATAAGAATTGTCTCTCCATAGGAGCTCCAGCTCGAGAGCTCTCAGGTGAGTCAGGTCTGGGTGAACTAGACCTCCTCACAGGGGGCTTCGAGTTCCAATCAGTGCATCTTGGCTCGTGGATGGAATTACAATAGACCTGAGGCCATGGCGTGCACTCTAGAAGAAGGATTTCGCTGATTATGGTTCCTCTATTTGGCCTCTGTCGAGAGGGATCGGGGCGGGGATGACGATACTGTGCGGGTTGGACCAGCCCGTGACCCACGCTGTGTGACAGTACCAGGTCCCTGGGCCCCGGTCGACCCGTACCTTTTGTTAATAGGCTAAGCCCATTTTATTTAAATTTGATTAATTTGATTTATTTTTCTTAAGGAAAATAATCCAATTAATCAAATCATAGATGAATTTAATTGGAAAAATATAAATTAAATTAATGTGATAATTTTTGATCCACTGGTCCAAACCCTATGATCTTATATACCAAAATGATCAAAAAATCATCAGGAATCAGAATATAAATTAATATTGAGCTTTTAATGGCTAAATTTATTGGATTAACCTAATTATTACAGAACTTAATTAGGGTTGATTAGCATGTATACTTAGCCAAATTGCATGATTTTAGGTGCCATTATATTCCTTATGCTTGTATAATTCATGTGCTAGGTGGTTTAATTTTTTGATTTGTGTATTCTTAATTATGCACTGATTTAGTAATTGCATGATTAATGAAAGTTAGGGTTTCTGATTATCCAAATTTTGTAAACTTAGTCTCTGATTGTTCACATGATTATATGGATTGTGTTTACCAAGTTGAATAAAATTCCAATGGTTAGATTTGTAATTAGGTGCTAATCCTTTAATTTTGGATTAAAGTTTAATTAGCACTAATTACCTTCTATTAGATCTTTTTAACAAACTGGAATTAAGTAATTGAAATTCTTAATTAACCTTAAGAAATCTTAAGATCTTGATCAACTTATTAATACTTGATCGCAATCTAAGATTGCCACCAATAATACATCAATAATATACAAATTTGACATTTGATTTATAAAACAACCATTGGTCTTAGTTGGATAAGAATAGAGGTTAAACTCTAACCTGTCTGATTAAGATATAAATCCTTAATTACTTAATCAAATGACTTGATTAAAAGATAATGCAATTGACATTATTCCAATAATACATCTGATTTAGTATTGATCTTAAATCATTGTATTAAAAATGCTAAGGTTAATATTAAATATGTGTGATTGAATCATCTGAATCTAAGCTTTAGTTGTTTGATTTTCTCTTATATAAGACTACTAGCATAATATGGATAATAAAATTGTAATGATTTATGAAATGATATAACTCTAATAATATCTTTGATTTCATCCCATGATTATAGAATAGAATGGGATCAGATGGATTTAGTCATCTGATTTGATCACTTTAATCTAAGTTAAAAAGTAAAACTTGAATGCAAGCTTGATTAATAGAAGAGTGAGATCTCAAGGTTCTTGCTATAGGATCATCCTTGAAATGTTTAAAAGACCTTGAATATTGACATATTGAGGTAGAAAGAACTTTTGTAACCAATTAAGGTAGAATCTTAGATGATCCTTCCAAAACTTAAAAGTTGATCTTAATACCTCGTGGTAGGAATCATCCTAAGCACTTGGAATGGAACTTTTCCCTTGTGGTAGAAATTTATATTGAGTGATCTTTTGATCATATTCTTGGAGCCTTATTTAGGACTCACCGAATTAGACTAAGGATTGATAGCTTTGATAAATCCTTATTGATTAAATAGAATCGTCTGAACCCAGATTATTGGTTGGGTACAGTATAGCATGCGCATGGTGCTGAATTATTTCAGTAGATTCAGGATTGGTTGATTCATCTTAATGTAGTATTATATTTGTATTATATCCTATGATTTTAGTCAGATATAGTCCCACTTAGAATAAGTTATCAATCTTAAGATTGTTATGATTAGGGACTTAAACCATTAGTTTTTTTAAATAAAAGCTACCATCGAGTGATGCCTCCTATCAAAAATTGCTTCCATAGGTGTGCTTCAAGAAAACTATGTGATCCAAGTCACCCTCTTTAGAACACTAAATGTGCTTGTGATTTGGATATTTTAATAGCTTAGCTTGAGATACAAATCGCCATCGGGTGATGCCTTCTATCAAAAATTGTTTCATTATGCGTGGCGTAATCAATCTAAGTGTTAAATAACCATCCTTCTTAGAAACATTCTAAACATGTGTATACAACCTTCCCATTTAATGATTTGTAAGTAAAAGTCTCAACTTTAACCAATTATCAAAACTAGAATCTAGGAGTCAAACCCTTTTAGCAGGGTTCTGCATAATGAAGACCTTAAATTCATTATCAAATTTCAAGTATTTTTAGATTTCTAGATTTAACTCATGTAGCTTAGAAGCATGAGCATGAGCATAATCATGATGTATGAGTATCAGTGATGATTTATGGGTAACATTATATTGCATACATTGACCGGGGAATTTTAAAATGCATCCGCATCACTGTAAACTATATTCCCAACTGGATGTATGTGTACATTGCACCGTCCAACTCATAGTAGCTCAGTGATTGTTCTATTGCATACTAGTGGTGTACAATATTGTCACATATTTGGATGCATGATTTCAGTGGCATATAGCTCAATGTTGGGTGTGCTTACATCAGTTTCAGATCATTTGAGGTTTTTGTTATTTTCAGCATTCAGTTTGTAGTTTAGTGTTACTTTACTCAGTTTTACATAGTCTCAGTTATTCAGTTACCTTTATAGTTTGTTTGCTATTTTATTTACTTTACTAATTCATTGCACTTATTTTAGAATTGTTTAACTTAGCTTGATGTGTTAAACTTCTTGTCTAACTTGGGGTAATTTTGGGATCCAGCAATTTGTTAGATCCTGAGCAGTTGGTTGAGCTAGGACAGGAGGACTCACAGGAGATCCAAGAGGAGTTCATGGAGCCTTAGTGGATCTTCCTTCAGCCTTATCATTTCTCCATTTTTATTTCAGTACTTTAGTTGAACTTTATTTCTGTATAATTCAGTAATTAGTTTGTAATAATTCTGAATGTATTTTACTCTTTTTTTTGAGATGAATGCTTATTGCTATTATGTGATGAATATATTCTGGATGTTTTACCTTAGCTTTTGCACTCTGTTATTATATTACCATACTTAGTATTGTGATGTGATCAGTATATTGGAAATACTGATATAAGAACATTTATTAGATTCCTTACTTGCCTTTATAATCCAATGTATGTACTAGTATAATACTTAGAATAAGTATTTTACTCTTATCTTAAGTATTAACTCTCGACCCTCTTCTTGGCTGTTACCTTCAGTGTGGCTAGTTTCTTTAGTTAACCTATTTGGGGAGATGGGTTATGCCTTCCCAATCTGATTAGATTTATTGTACGTGGCGACGGGCCGGGGTGCTACAATTGGTATCAGAGATGTATCATAAAGTGTCAAATAAGGAGCTTGTTCCTATCTACTTTATGATCTGTTCTCTATTTTAGGGCAAGATCATAAGTTACTAAGTGTAGGAAAAGCAAACATCCAAGAGTTCATCAAGTTATCTTAGAAATGAAAATTTGATGATATCTAGAATAAAGACATCCTAGGAATTTAACGCACGTAATAACATCATTGAAACAGTGAACTGTTAAATATAAATTAGACATCCTAGGATTTGAAGAAACTTTAAAGAGCATAATAAAATATGAATAAAGTACTTATGAGTTGAGTTATTCTTAGGAATGGAATGCATGCAGTCAGTATTTTGGTTCTACTTTAGGAGATATGAAGACTACTGGTTGCATGATCTTCGAGACTGTCAGATCTATGGTAGGATCATTGACAGGGTGTCATCCTACGGAGTTGAAGTGCTGGACAAGATCCTTGTCCATACATCCTTTGGAGGTACCAGTCTTTTAGCACTCGCTAGAGAATGGTTGGATCGCGCAACTCCCGTATTTTGAGAGACGACCTATCCCAAGGAGTATCACCTTCAGATCATGGAGATCCTACTGAGGGGATCAATGAGTAGTTGGTGGTTTTGGGTATATAGAAGGTTAGCTTGAAGGAGCCATATAGTCACATATGATGAGTTCTGTACTGCCTTTTGGGTAGAGTCTTGTAATTAGGATTTTGGAGATCTTATTATGCTATTTTTTCATCTCAGTTATGTGTTTTGTGGATCCATGTATCTTCTCTTTTGAGAAAGAAATGAATGAAATTATAGTGAGTTTTATTTTGCAGAATTCATACTTGTATATACAGTCATGAATCCTGGTTCTCCCTTTGCTCCTACTCTGATCAAGAATGCGATCTCATCATCTGACCGACCCAAAGAATCAAACCCAATGGCTAGCCTGATAATAGCCTTAATAGAGAGCAATGCGCAACAGGTGCAAGAAACACATGCTCTGATTTTATCTATTCGATAACAATCTACACCCCCATTAGGATTCTCATCATCCTCACACTTTACTGGTGATGGGATCCTGCACAGTTTCCTTCACCTCAGAATACCCATGTTCAACGGAGCGCTAAATCCAATGGACACACTAAATTGGCTCAAGATAGCTGAAAAGAACCTGGCTAGTATAAAGTGCCCTAACTCAAAAGCCATTCGCTTAGTTACTCACCTATTTCAAGAAGAAGCTGAATATTGGTGGGAGAACGAGCGAAACAACAAATTCATCGAATATGAAATAGAGGATATCCCGTGGGATATGTTTTTGGAAGCATTTCACGAAGTATTCATACAGCATCGTCTCAAGCAATCATGGAAGATGAGCTCCTCCATCTCACTCAAGGCAATAATTTGATGTTCGATTATAAACAGAAATTCCAGAGATTGCCATGTTTTATTCCGGACCTGGTTAGGACCAAAGCGTCTTTGTGTGACCGATTCCTGAAGGGTCTGAGAGACTCTATAAAGGCCCACCTAGTATCCCATCAGATCAAGAATTTGATAGAATTGATCGAAGCTACTCGGCTGCAGGAATTATTTCAAGGTTAGCTAGACCGAAAGCGAAAGACAATAGTCATGCAACTAAGGAAGGAGTGTTTTGGTCATCATAAGATAGAAAAAGTAAATAACATTGAAGCTGAACAATCCCAATCTCAGAATTTCGAATGTAACCAGTTCCATCCATATGGAAAATGCTACCACTATGATGGCGTAAATTTTACATGTGGTCTAAGCGGCCACCGCTATTTCGAATGCAATGCTAAAACAACAATCAATGGAGTGCTCATCGACCACTCCTGTCATAAACAGGTATTCCGCGCACAGCTAAGAAACAGCTGAGAACCTGCTCCTACTATAATGGCAATTCCTACTTCCAATACTAAAGCAATTGTACCTGCACAGATGCCAACCCATAATTGTCAAGGTTAACGGCCTCAGAATAAACAACCTTCAGTGCCTGCAAGGGTATATATGTTTACTCTTTCCTATGCCCCAGAAGATAATGATGTGGTCTTAGGTACATCTTAAATTGATTTTTAATCAGCTATTCCTATATTCCATTTTTCTCTGCTTCAATATTTTATAGTTTGAATAACAAATCCTTAGCAGCACTGTTATAATTATAGGCACCATAACAATAAATGATAAATATTGCAACATTCTTTTTGATACAGGAGCAAGTCATTCCTACGTATCGAAAAGCTGGGTTAAAATTCTTAAATTGTCAACATATCTATTAGCATCCTCGTTGAACATCGGGTTACCTTTTGAAACCCGTATGCAATCCCAGCAAGTTTGTAATGCTGATATTCCTATCAAAGAACAGAAGTATAGCGCCAAATTTATTTTACTGCCAATTACAAATTTTGAGATAATTTTGGGTATGGACTAGCTAAGCAAGCATGACGCATCCATAAATTACCAAAAGAAGAAAATCACTATTGGTAGTAGGAGTCAGTTACAATCCTTAATAGGTAGATTCAGTACTCTAGCATCATTGATTAATGCGATGAAAGTAGAAAGATTAGTCAAGAAAGGCTGCGACGCGTATCTCATAAAAATGCTAGGAGAAAAGAAAGAGGTCGTTCGCATCTCAAAGAATTGGATAGTCCGTGAATTTTTCAACGTCTTTCCTGAAGACCTGCCTGGTCTTCCTTTAGTTAGAGAGATAGAGTTCGCAATTGACTTAATCCTCAGAACCCAACTATTGTCGAAGGTTCCATACCGTATGGCACCGGAGGAACTATAAGAATTGAACAAGCAACTTTAAGAGTTATCAGAGAAGAGTCTTATCCACCCATGTTTATCTCCTTGGGGAGCGCTGGTCTTATTTGTGAGAAAGAAGGATGGTTTGATGCGGATGCACATCAATTACAGAGAATTAAATAAAGTAAACATCAAGAATAAATATCCCTTATCGCGTATTGACGATCTATTTGATCAATTATCTAGAGCTAAAATTTTCTCAAAAATTGACTTGCGATCAGGTTACCACCAGCTGCGATTTAAAGATTCAAATGTCAAGAAAATTGCATTTAGAACCCGCTATAAACACTATGAATTTTTGGTAATGTCTTTCGGCTTAACAAATGCGTCGTCCATTTTTATGGATTTAATGCAACACGTACTGATAGCTATTTAGATAAATCTGTTATCATCTTCATCAATGATATCCTACATATACGAGAAGAAAAGTTGCATATGAGAACCACTTGCGGTTAGTATTAGAAGAGCTTTGAAGTCATGAATTATACACTAAGTATTCTAAATGTGAATTCTAGCTTAACTCAGTCGCTTTCTTGGGTCATATTATCGATGCACACTGAATCAAAGTTGATCAAAATAATGTCAGCACAGTTCAGGATTGGTCACAACCAAAGTTTGTGACTGATATCAGAAGTTTTCTGGGTTTGGCTAGTTACTACAGAAAATTTGTTAAGGGCTTCTCATAAATCGCATCTCATCTCACAAAGTTGTTATAGAAAGCAATACTTTTTATATGGAGTCCAGAGTGTGACAAGGCATTTCAATCACTAAAAGATATTATTTCTTCTGCCCCAGTTCTGGCCTTACCTAAAGATGGTATTAACTATCATGTTTATACCGATGTATCTAGGATAGGCTTGGGATATGTGCTAATGCAAGAAGGAAAAGTTATCGCCTATGCATCTCATCAGTTAAAATTGCATGAAAAGAATTATCTTATCCATGATATCAAATTAGTCGCTGTAGTTTTCACCTTAAAAATCTGGCATCATTATTTGTATGGCATCCAGTGTTCTATATTCACGGACCTCAGAGTTTAAAGTACATTTTCACCCAGGGTGAGCTCAATTGCCATCAGTGAAGATGGCTCAAACTCATAAGCAATTTTGATCTCAGTATCCAATATCATTCGGGAAAATAAAATGTTGAGGCTAATGTGCTCAGTCATCATGCTACACTTTCATCCATGATAGCAACAAGTTCTCTAGAAGAAGAATTTAGAAAGCTCAACAACAAGCTAGTGCGTGGTGCCTTGTTAAGCGAGATACTATCCATGAGTGTCGTCGAACCAACGTTTCATTGCGATGTCTCTATCTCCCAAACGAAAGATGAAGACTATCTAAAATTTAAAATAAAAATCGAAAGTGGTTGCCAATTCGACTTGCAGCTGTGAGGAAATGTAATTTACCAAGAAAATCATTTATGGATTCCCAAATCCATACTGCAAGAGATTTTGGTGGAAGGCTATAATTCCAGTTATCAAGTGCATCATGGGAGCACTAAGATATACTAAGATTTGAAGAAATTCTTCAAGTTTCCTGGAATGAAGAAAAGCATGGCCAAATTCATAGCAAAGTGTCATGCCTGCAGTCTAGTCAAAGCAAAACATCGGAAGCTTGAAGGATTTACCCATCCTCTAGCAATCCCTGAATGAAAGTGGTTTTATATTTCTATAGATTTCATTATGCATTTGCCAAAATCTAGATCTGGAGCCGATTCAATCTGGGTCATTATCGATCGACTAACCAAATTAGCATATTTTATTCATATGCAATAAACAAATTCCATAGAGAAATTGGCAAGGTTATATATCAGGGAAATCATCAGGCTTCATGGAATTCCAAGGTCTATTGTATCTAATCAAAATAGACGTTTCACCTCAAAATTCTAGCAAGTAGTGCATCAAGAGTTGGGAACTACCCTAGACATGAGCACCACTTTCCATCCTCAAATAGACAATCAAATAGAAAGAGTCAACCAAGTTATGGAGGATCTTCTTCGTCTCTGTATTTTGGATTTCGGAGGCTTATGGGAAGACCATATTCCTTTGGTGGAGTTCACATATAAAAATAGTTTTCAGGCGAGTATCAGCATGACTTTATATAAATCTTTCCATGGCAGGAAAGCAGTACTCCTTTAGCATGGTCTGAAACTGGCATAGTTCAGTTATATGGCTCAAAATTACTTGAAAAAACTAATCGTAAAGTTCACCTAATCCAACAGAGAACTAAAGCAGCTCAAGATCATCAAAGTAAGTATCATGATGCTCATCATCATACTCTAGAATTTGATGTTGGAAATTTTATGTACCTTAAAGTCAGTCCGATGAAGGTGTATATTATTTTGGTGTAGCTCGGAAGCTAAGTCCCCGTTACGTAGGACCCTTTAAAATTCTAGAGAAAATTGGTTCTGCAACTTATAGATTGAAGCTTCTGGAAGATTTCTCTGCAGTCCATAATGTGTTCCACATCTCCTCTCTACAGAGATTTCTTCGTAATCCATCTCATCTAATTTAATTTCCAACGGTATCTCTCCTTGGAGCCTTGTGTAGGACTCACCCAATTAGACTAAGGATTGATAGCCTTGATAAATCCTTATTGATTAAATAGAATCGTCTGAACCTAGATTATTGGTTGGGTACAGTATAGTATGCGCATGGTGCTGAATTATTTTAGTAGTATTCAAGATTGGTTGATTCATCTTAATGTAGGAATATGTTTGTGTTATATCCTGCAATTTTTGTCAGATATAGTCCCACTTAAAATAAATTATTCCATCTTATGATTGTTATGATTAGGGACTTAAACCATTAGTTTTTTTGAATAAAAGTCACCATCGTGTGATGCCTCCTATCAGAGATCACTTCCATACGTGTGCTTCAAGGAAACAATGTGATTCAAGTCACCCTCTTTAGAACACTAAGTGTGCTTATGATTTGGATATTTTAATGGCTTAGCTTGAGATACAAATTGTCATTGGGTGATGCCTCCTATCGAAGATCGTTTTGTTAAGCATGGCTTAATCAAACTAAGTGTTAATTAACTACCCTTCTTAGAAACATGCTAAATATGTGTATATAACCTTCCCATCTAATGATTTTTAAGTAAAAATCTCAACTTTAACCAATTATCAAAGCGAGAATCTAAGAGTCAGAATCTGTTTATCAAGGTTCTGCACAATGGAGACCATGAATTCATTATCGGATTTTAAGTATTTCTAGATATCTAGATTTAATTCATGTAGCTTAGAAGCATGAGCATGAGCTTAAGCATAATGTATGAGTATCAGTGATGATTTATGGGTTACATAATGTTGCATACATTGATCGAGGAATTTCAGGATGCATCGGCATCACAGTAAACTATATTCCCAACTGGATGTATGTGTACATTAAACTGTATGACTCATAGCAGCTCATTGATAGTCCTGTTGCATACCAATGGCATACAGTATTGTGGCATATTCTGATGCATGATTTCAGTAGCATATAGCATAGTGTTGGGTGTGTTTACATCAGTTTCAGATCATTCATGGTTTTCGTTGTTTTCAGCATTCTGTTTATAGTTCAGTATTACCTTACTTAGTTTTACATAGTTTTGATTATTCAGTTACCGTTATAATTTTTCTGCAGTTTTATTTACTTTACTATTTCATTGCACCTATTTTAAAACTGTTTGGCTTAGCTCGATGTGTTAGACTTCTTATTTAATAAGGGGTACTTTTGGGATCCAAAAATTTGCTAGATCCTTAGCAGTTGGAGTTCGTGGAGCCTTAGTGGATCTTCCTTTAGCCTTGTCACTTCTCCATTTTTATTTTAGTACTTTAGTTGAACTTTATTTATGTATTATTTAGTAATCTATTTGTAATAATTTTGGATGTATTTTACTTTTCTTTTCTGAGATGAATGCTTACTTTTGTTATGTGATGAATGTATTTTGGATGTTTTGCTTTTGCTTCTGCACTCTGTTATTCTATTACTATACTTAGTATTGTGATGCGATCAGCATACTGGAAATGCTGATATTTGAGAATATATATTGGATTTCTTACTTGCCCTTATAAATAATGTATATACTAGTCTAATACTTAGAATAAGTATCTTACTCTTATCTTAAGTATTGACTCTTGACCCTCCTCTTGGGTTAAGTCAGTAGCCTTCAGTGTGGCTAGTTTCTTTAGTTAGCCTATTTGGGGAGATGGGTTATGGCTTCTCGATTTCCGCCGCCAATCTGATTATATTTATTATGCGTAGCAATGGGGCGAGGTGCTACAGTTCTAAGGGTAGGGGCATGGGCTGGGGAGGCCCGAGATATCGGGCCATAGCTGAGCTCTTAATTTTCTAAATTGAGCTTGGTCGGCATAGTGGACCCTGGATGGGAAACTTAGTTTAGGGTAGATTTGTAAAACAAAATTATTGGGATCCCTTATGTTCAATTATCCCATTTTAATTTATATTGAATTATGGTCCAAATGACCTCCAAAAATTACCAAACTTTCACCCATAGCTAATTTGGAGATGAAAAATTCAAAAATGCCATCAAATTTTAATTCTGAGATCAAAATATTTTTAGCCTAACTTAGGGCAACTAGACTAATCAAATAGCAAAATTACCCTAGAGAGGTTTGATTAACCTCAAACTTTCAGGGTTAGGTTAAATTGAGGTTTTATATATAATGAAACTAGAATTGATGCTTAATTAAGCTAATATTAAGCAATCTAATAACCTAGGGTTGTTATAAATTAGGTCAGGAGGAGGATCTTCTTACTGTATAGACTTAGCTAGTTTTTATTTCTATTTGAGAGAATGAGAGAGTTCCCTTTTATTAAGCTTTTTGTAATAACTAAATGTTTTGGATATATTTCTTTTTCTGCATTTTCATATTGAGTAGAGTTACTATATTTTCAATCCTTTACTGTGCTTCCTCTACTTTGATATTTTGATGCTTGACCTCCAATTTTATATGGCAATCCTCTCAGCTAAAGCAAGTTGGGTTTATACCTGACTCGACTATAGTCGGGAGATTTGCCATAGCTAGGGACCATACTCTCCATAATCATGTTTATTTCAGTATTAGCATGACCGCGAAGGGTGTTGGGCCCTACAGTTGGTATCAAAGAACGCCATAAGGTGCCAAATTGGAATTTGTATTCTTATCTACCTAATGGATAGTTCTTCTGAAACATAATCAAAATATAATATCCATAGCACAATACCCTCAAGTAACTCTATATGAAAATGTGAAATTAAAATATCCATATAGAATAACTAAATCATTTTTTAGTAACTCAAAGAACTCATAAGTTCTCTTAATATAACCAAATGGAGTATGGGAGATCTGAATTTCACTAGTACTTGACCACATTTGATATCATATGGGAGTGCGATCATTGTTGGGATCAGGAACTTGGAAGATCTGCAGCTGGAGTATCTGCCAAGGGAGTTCTAGTTCTGGATAAACTTCTTCAGCAATCTATCTTTAGAGGATCCGACTTCCCAATTCTAGTAAGGGAATGGTTTCATCACGCAGAGTCAGTTATGGATCACATAGAATATTCCGACTCCATTCGTGTTGATCTTATGACCTTTACGCTTCAAGATACCGCAGAAGATTGGTGGAATGTCACCAGTTAGAAGTTAGAAAAGAAATACAAGAGGAAGCGTCGTGTTGTAATATTCACGGACTTTTGTCTCGCATTTTGTGCTAAGTTCATAGATAGGCCCTAGTACCTAGTATAGAATCTTTAATTCAATTATAATCCTTTATCATTTATGATTTCAGCAGTTATATGAATTTCCCTTTTTACCATGAGTAGCCTTCATTCTTAAGCAATGCAATTTTGTGGTTGCCATTTGGATGTCAAACTTAATCTCGTCTCTTTATAATTTATTCTGAAATCAAGATGTGTTTTGCTACAACAGGATGAATCCCGAATCACCCCCGTCAGCTACGTCTATTAAAAATGTTGTAGCATTTAGCAGTGCTACCGATGAAGTTAATCGACTAAGGAATATGGTATGATGAAGAACCATACCCATCAAGCATTGGAATTTCAGAAGCTAATCTCTATTCACCTAGTGCCTGCAACCACTAGCAATATTGCATTAGCTGCACCTGCTCAACATGTACCTCATTCATTCCATCATTCTACTAATGGTCTCCCCCATAAATTTTTGATGCAGAGACCTTCTACCTTTAGTGGGAATATACCCCCTATGGATACAACTAGTTGGTTGAAATGGGTTAAAAAGAACCTGATTAGTCTGAAGTGCCCAAACTCGAAAATGATCTGTCTCACTACGCATTTGTTCCACGAGGAAGCTAAATACTGGTGGGACAACATCCGGAATATGCAATTAGTTGACTATGACATTGAGGATATTTTGTGGGATGAATTTGTGGAAGCATTTAAATCTGAATTTATCCCTCCGTTTGCATAGAATAATATTGAAGGCACCCTTTTGAGGCTGTAGCAAGGAAGTTGACTTGTTTCGGACTACGAGATGGAGTTCTAGAGGCTGACTCATTTTGCCCCAGAACTTGTTCGATCTAAATTGGCAAGGTGCCATCAATTTCTAAGTGGGCTACATGATACTCTCAAAGATCATATTGTTCTGCTTCATCTTGCTGATTTCTTTGAGATAGTTGAGACAGCAAGAGTGGTAGAACACCACCAATCAGAAAGGGATCTTAAGTGAAAGATCCACGCAGTTCTGAACCGTCTCGAAGCCTTCAAGAGGCATAGGCCTCAACTTGCCAAGGTTTATCAACTTGAAGCAGCTCCATCTACTGAGCCTAATCCAGTCTGTAACAGACCTCACCCTTATGACAAGTGTTACCACTTTGGCCATAAGTGCCTTACCTACAGTCATCAAGGCCACATATCTTACAACTGCGCGCACTCAGAAATTATGGACGGTGTCCGTATAAACCATTCACAGCGGAACAAGACTTTCAGAGCTTCATCTTTTAACATAAGAGATCCAGGAATGACAATAATGCCAGCTCCTACAGCTAAACTAGCAAGGGAGCAAGTTGTTACTCCAAAGTCCCAGCATAACTTCAAGAAGCAGGTTAACAACCAACATGCTGGTCCTTCACCAATTTATGCTCTAACTATGCTTGAAGTCACTGAAGATAACAATGTGGTTTCAGGTACACATTTCTAAATATCTTCTTTAATTTTTATTCTTGCACTTTAAATATTGTAATCATTAATGCAACACATATGAATAATCTAGGAACTCTTTATTTTAATGACCAACCCTGTAATATATTGTCCGACATGAGGGCCAATCAGTCCTTTATATCTGAATGTTTTGTCAACATTCTTAAATTGCCCACATACAAATTAGCTAAGTCGCAAAATATTGGACTTCCATTTGGAGCCCAACTCAGTGCTCATAAGTCTTGCGACTCCTGATAAATAAGCAAGTCTTTGACTCCAAGTTAATTGTTTTACCTTTGGCTAATTTTAACATTATTCTTGGAATGAATTGGCTTAGTAGTCATAATGTAGTAATAAATTGTTTGATGTAGAAAATCACTATTCATTCTCA
Source organism: Gastrodia elata (assembly GCA_016760335.1). Taxonomy (NCBI): domain Eukaryota; kingdom Viridiplantae; phylum Streptophyta; class Magnoliopsida; order Asparagales; family Orchidaceae; genus Gastrodia; species Gastrodia elata. The sequence goes on along the minus strand of CM028672.1, from coordinate 47,776,134 downwards.
TGGCAAACCTGAAACTTTCATAGGAAAGATTAGTACTCAACTGTTGTTAATAAATGCGATCAAGGCTGAAAAATTAATCAATAAAGGATGTGATGCCTTTCTTATCACCATGATGGGTAAAGTCAAAGAAAGTATACCTCTTTCTGATTGTAAAATTGTGAAAGATTTCACTGATGTATTCCCTGAGGATCTGCCAGTAATACATCCATCTAGAGAAGTAGAATTCTCTATTGAGTCAATTCTCTAAACCTAGCTGATATCTAAAGCTCCGTATAGAGTGGTACCTAAGGAACTACAAGACCTTAATGAACCATTACAAGAGCTCTTAAGCAAAGACTTCATCAGGCCAAGCATGTCTCCTTGGGAAGTGCCAGTTTTATTTGTAAGAAATAAAGATAGTTCTATGCAAATGTATACAGACTATTGTGAATTAAATAAAGTCATTGTCAAGAACAAATATCAATTACCTAGAATCAATGATTTATTTGATCAGCTATCTAGCATTGTCATATTTTTCAAAGATCAATTCAAGATACGGATATTATCAATTGTGAGTAAAGGATGCCGATGCTGAGAAAACTACCTTTTGTACTCGTTATGACCACTTTGAGTTTCTTGTGATGTCTCATAGACTCACCAATGCGTTATCGATATTCATGGACTTAATGCAGCCAGTCCTCAAGCCATTTTTAGACAAATTTGTTATCCTCTTTATCGACAATATTCTTATCTATTCTCGAACTCAGAAGGATCATGAGGATCATTTAAGAGTAGTATTAGAAAGCTTGCATGATCATCAACTTTATGTCAACTTCTCCAAGTGCAAATTTTGGCTGAATTTGATAACTTTCTTGGGTCATGTAATCGATGCCCAAGGTATCCATGTAGATCAAAAGAAAGAAAGTTCAATCCAAGATTGGGTATAGCCTAAGTCAAAAACAGATATCAGAAGCTTTTTGAGATTGACCAAATACTACATAAAGTTTGTTAAGAGTTTTTCTCTGATTGCCTCACCCTTAACTAAGCTAACTCAGAAAGCCATACCTTTCATTTGGAGCCTTGAATGCGAGGAAGCGTTTCAAACCCTGAAAGATGCACTCTCTACCGCTCTAGTGCTCATCCTACCTTAAGAAGGTCTAAACTACTAGATTTACATTAATGCATCTGGAACTAGTTTAGAATGTGTATTAACGCAAGAGGGTAAGGTAATAGCATGAGCCTCTCGACAGTTGAAACCCCACAAAAAGAATTATCCAGTTCTTGACCTTGAACTTGCTGCTGTAATTTTGCTAAAAAATTTGGCATCATTACTTATATGGAGTTCAATGTTCCATTTTCACTAATCATCAGAGTCTAAAGTATATCTTAACTCAATGAGAACTAAGCTGTCATTAGAGAAGATGGTTAGAACTCATCAGTGATTATGATTTAAGTATTCAGTATCATCCTAGTAAAGTAAATGTCATAGCTAATGCTCTTAGTCGTCACGCTACATTATCTACCATGATTGTTAAAAGTTTGTTAGAATAATAGTTTTGTAAGCTCGAGATCGTGCCAGCACGTGGCGATATGCTAAGTTCACTTTTGGTTAATATCAATGTGGAACCCACTTTTCACAGAGATGTCTCCATCTTGCAAATTAAGGACATAGAATACTTGAAGTTCAAAATTGATATATAAGGAGGTTGTCATTTTGATCTGCAAATGCATGGAATGGTAATTTATCAATGAAGTTGCCTATGGATCCTTAGATCCATCCATCAGGAATTATAGTCGAAGGTAGTACTAAAATGTAACAAGATTTAAATCAATCCTTTTGGTGGCCCGGTATGAGGAAGAGCACAACCAATTTTATAGCAAAGTGTCATGCTTGCAATCTGGTGAAGGCCAAGCACCAAAGGCCTCATGGTATTCTGTATCCTTTGGAAATCCCTGAATGGAAATAGTTTGATATATCAATGGATTTTGTTATGGGATTGCCTCACACAAAATCTGGTGATGATGCAATCTGAATTATTGTCAATCGATTAACCAAATCAGCGCACTTTGTTCCTATCTGTCAAACTGACTATGTGGAAAAGCTCGCAAAGCTTTATATTAAAGAAACTGTCAGGTTGCACGGTATCCCTAAGTCGATAAAATCTGACAAAGATATCATTCTTAGTTCTAAGTTTTGGCAAGCAGTATACCAAGATCTAAGGACCACCCTAGCTATCAGTACTGCTTTTCATCCTCAAACGGTTGGTCAGACCAAAAGAGTAAATCAAGTTCTTGAAGATTTACTTAGGTTCTGTATTGTTAATTTTGTCGGTTCTTGGAAAGAATATATCCCATTAGTGGAGTTTACATACAACAATTGTTTTCAGGCCAGTATCAAAATGGCTCATTATAAAACCCTTTATGGTAGAAAATGTAGTACTCATGTGGCATGATCAGAAATAGGAAGTGTTCAGCTTTACGGATCTGATTTTGCTGAAGAAAGTAATAAAAAGGTTTATCTGATTTAGCAAGGAATTCGTTCAGCTCAAGACCGTCAAAGTAAATACCACGATTCTCACCACCATTCTATAGAATTCATTGTTAGAGATTTTGATTATCTAAAAGTGAGTTCAATGAAGGGTGTCTAAAAATTTGGCATAGCCAGGAAGCTCAGTCCCCGTTATGTCGAACCTTTTGAGATCTCAGCCAAGGTAGGGATATTAGCTTACAGGTTAAATCTTCATGGTGACTTTGTAGTAATTCACAACATATTCCATGTATCATTATTAAGAAGATGTCTCAGAGAACTTTTTCACATTGTTCAGCTTCTAGCAGTAAAGATCTAGCCCAATCTTTCTTATGTTGAAGAACTAGTTAAAATCTTAACTTGTGATCAGAAGTAGCTAAGGAATCGTTCTATCCTATTGGTTAAAGTTCAATAGAAGAATCATTATTTAAATGAAATTACCTGGGAATAATAAGTGGATATGCACCATAAATATCCAAAGCTCTTTAAGAATCTATGTACTTTTCCTATCCCTTTCCTTGCAGTTATTATTCAAATTCTCGTCTTCGTACTGCTTTCTTCACTTGAGAGATGTCGAGGATGGCATCGTTCTTAAGTGGGGAGTCTATAACAACCCTAGGCTATTACTTAGCCAAATTTTTAGCTTAATTGCATCTTAATTATCATTCCATTAAGCTTATCTACTCATTAGAACCAAACGCTGAAATTTTGGGGCGATTCAGAGCTTAATCCAATATTTTAAATATTTTAATAATATTTAAATTAATTAAAAAATTGAGATATTTAATTTGACCTCAAATTTGAAATCCTACTTTGCCATTGAACTCTTTACTCCCAAATTAGATATGGGTGATGTTTTGGAAGAGTTTAGAAGTCGTGAGATATTCTATAATATTTAATATATTTAAATACCCCAAAAAATTGAATAATAAAATAATCATCAAAATCAAAGTCTGACTTCTGCATTACGCTCGTCACCCCCAAATTAGTAAGGGATGATGTTTTGGAAGTATTTGGAAGTGGCCAAATTTTTGCGAATATTTTAATGTATTTAAATGCCCTAAAAATTAGGATAATTAAATTGATCTTCACGTTAAAATTTGACTTCACCATTGAGTTCCTCACTCTCAAATTAGTTAGGGGTGAATTTTTAGGATTTTTTGGAGCTCGTGTATCAATCTAATTTTTTATGGCATTAATTAATTAAATAAATTAAATTAAAATTATCAAACTTTATTTTCCTCCATTTCTCTTTTTCCTCTGACTATCCCCATTACTATGTTTGGCCTCTTCTCCCTTATGCACATAAGACCTCATCCCTCTCTTCTCCATTTTCTACTCTAGTCCTCCCTCCCTATGCTTTTGATGGGATGACTCATGATTATCCCATCCAAACCCATGCTCTCCACTTCCTTTAAAATGGAGCCTCAACCCTCCTTCCTTCAATTGCTGTTAAGCTCCTTCCCTTCCAAGCTCATTTCCAAGCTAAGGAAAAACCCTCAGCCCTCTTACTCCTCTTGCTAGCAGCTAAAGAAGAAGAAGAAGCTTCTCCTCTCAAGCTTAAGCTCCCAATGATCCTTAGAGAAACCTTCCACTTACAAGCCAAGGTACCACCCATTTCCCCCATTAATTTGATCCAATGGCTACTTTATTTTGTTCTTATGCTTATTTTGCATCCTTAATAATAGGTGGTTGAGATATGAAATTCATTAGAGCTCATTAAGATTGCAAATGTTAGGGTAGATGAACAATTCTGTAAATAAGATCTATGTATACCTAGACCTTTAGCTTCATTGTTTGCATTGTTAAAATAAATGTTTTGAGTCAATTTTAGTATAAATGGAAAGGTTTCAAAAAGAATTTTCCATCGGTATATGGCACCGCACTTGAGGTGCCTTAAATCAAAAGTATTTGGGTGCCAAAGGGGACACGTTTCAGTTTTTGCTCAGGCAAAATGACCGTGGAGTGCTACAGTGCATCGCATCACCTACGTCTTGGGTTGTCTATGTCGTAGCGCACCACATCATGCCATATCACCTGGCTCTCAGTTAGGGGGTGCTACAGTGCACCGAAGCACCTAGCACTCAAGAAATCTGGCATCGTAGCGCATCGTAACACCTGAAAGTGCTATTGCATGCCATAGTACTGAAATCCACTGCAATTATAAAAGTACTACCGCACGCTATCGCGCCCGCACCTCAGGAAAATGGGCGCCACAATGCACCATAGCACCTAGCTCTCGGTTAGGGAGAGCTACAGTGCGCCCCAGCACCCGAGTCTCAAAAATTAAGGCACCATAGCGTGCCGTAGTGCCTGGCTCTTGGCCATAGGGCACTACTATGTGTTATAGCATCCAAGTAACAAATCTGCTAGCACCGTAGCTCCTCGCCCTTGACTTTTAGGTGCTTCTGCGTGCTGCAGCGCTCGTACCACGCAAAACTACACTTTTATAATATTTTGATGACTCCAGAACCCTAATAATGTAAAAATATACCAAAATCAAAACTAGTTATAATGAAATTATACATTGAATAAATATAGAGATAATTTTTAAAATCCATGCTTATAATGCTTAGAAATTTATTTGCTTAACTAGATTTAAATTTTAAATTTCTTGAATTGTTAATTAAAGGACCAGTTACCGTAGTTCATAATTAGTTAGTGGTAGCATTCATTTTCCAATTACTATCATTAATTTATCATGTGATCTAGATTTTTTAAGGCAATATTGATTTTGATCTTAACCAACCTCAATTAGACTCAAAGGAAAGTTGATCTAAATTGAATTTCTTATTTTGGAAATTATTAATCTGCATGAATTCATTCAACTCTTGCAGATTTTAACATTTGAGTCTAGTCCAATAAACCATAAGTTCTTACACCTTATAATAATTCATGTGATTTATAATCTTAACTTAACCTTAAGATTTTGGATCCTTAGAATTTTATCATTTTATAAATCCAGTTTGAATTGAATCATTATATTCTTAAAATTCTTAATTATTTGAATCCCTTGAAGTCCTTGCAGTAGATTTATGTTGATTCAACATATAGAATAATGAGATTATTTTATAGATTGAGCTTAAATTTTAGATTCTTAAGTTCTGGTTTGATTATTTTATCTTATGACAACTAGTTTAGCCTTTCTATAAGATCATAGTTTATTTAATCTTTCAACTTCTAAGATCATCTACCTTTAAAATAAATTTGGGTGTGAACCCTTAGATCCTTAGAAGATTAGTATCTTGAATTCAGGTTTAAACCCTAATTTATGTTTGGACCCAGAATTCTTAAATCTTGACTGACATAATCAAGATTGGGTTTATGCTATCAAAATTTAATAATTAATTCATTGATTAATTACTTAACCTTTGTAATCATCATTCTGATTATAAATTAGAACTTATTAAGTTATAATATTAAGTGTAAAGTCATAAAATCTGAATTTGCACTGGATAGATGGATATTAGAGATCCTAATCTTGTACTATCTCAGATTAGATATAATGAATTAAATTAGATAACAACATATATCACATATATTTAGTTAAGTCTCTTGCTCACTTGAATTATTGTTGCTTTCCATACCTTGTATTTTGAGCTTTATACTGTTGACATAATAATTGAACATGGGATATTTTAATGAATATCCTATGTCAATCTTGAATGCATAATACCTCATTACTTAAATTAGTAATTCAATTTATTTAGTACATTTTAGTATATTCAGTTCATTTTATTTTTCAGTGCTCAGTTCAGTAAAGTGTATTTAATTTAGTTTGCCTCTTCAGTTCAATACTTTTGCAATTGAATAGGGCAGGCCTAGCTCCATAGTTGGCTAGGATGGTATTTGTTTGTTTCTATAAGTCTAACCAAGCTTAGCTCTATGGTTGGATAGGATGCTATTCATTAGACTTTTCAGTTCAGTGGTTTCATTTAGCCCATTTCTATTATGGCAGCACTAGTTTAGATACATTTCTCTATTCTAATCTTTTAAGTCTATGTCTAACCAGGCCAAGCTCTATGGTTAGCTAGGATGGTATTTATTAGACTCTTTTTTAGTTCAATGACTTCATTTAGCCAAGTTATATATATATATATATATATATATATATATATATATATATATATATATATATATATATATATATATATATATTATCAATTAAGCATATTTTCTATTCTCATTTCATTTTCAATTTATTTCAGTTCATTTCTTTTTAGTTTCGGACTTGCATATGTTAGAATGCTTGTCTTTATTTCTGTTCTTTTATGTTTTAGTAAAGATTTTCTTTATGAAAATCAGCACATATTTATATGACTATAAATATAATATGATGAGTTTACTTTTAGTTCTTTCAATTATTATATATATATATATATATATATATATATATATATATATATATATACTGCCTAACCTTGGTTGCAGCTTTGGGTTGAGGTAGTTAATTTCATTTTGTATAAGTTATAAATAGTTAGTTTATAATTATTCTTTCCCTGTTACTTGTTGCACCTTAAATACTTTCATGCTTACTAAAATGTGATATATTAAATATTTAGTCTCATTTAATCAGCCTAAAATGTACTTAAACAATTTGTCTAACTGTAAGTTTTTCTCTTTTTGGGCTGGGGCCCTGGCATTATGATACCGATAATCTCATATTCGAAGCTGTTCATTGAGGTTGCTTTAGATGAGGAGTTAAGTCAGGAGAAGGGTCTTCCTGCTGTTGATACTTAGCAAGTTTTTATTTTTGCTTGAGAGGATGAGAGAGTTCCCTATCATTAAGCTTGTTTGTAATAATTAAATATTTTGGATGTATTTCTTTTTCTGCATTTTCATATTGAGCTAAGTTACAACTTTTTCTTTCCTTTATTGTACTATGATGTGGATGTTATCCTCGTATATGCTTCTGCTACTTTGATATTTTGATGCTTGATCTCCAGTTTCAGGTGGCAAGCCTCTCAACTAAGGCGAGTTGGGTTTGGGTTTATACCTGACTTAACCATAGTTGGGATATTTGCCATAGTTTGGGACCATACTCTTTGCAATCATGTTGATTTCAGTATTAGCATGACTGTGGAGGGTGCGGGGCACAGAAGCTCTCACATATCTCATGAGTTTCATCTAACTCAAGGTGCGTTAATTTAGATAAATAATTTGCCACAACATTATCACTTCACTTTTTATCCTTAATTTCCAAGTTAAACTCTTGAAGCAACAACACCCACCTTATCAATTTTGGCTTTGCTTCCTTCTTTTGAAATAAATATTTAATGGCAGCATAATCAGTATAAAAAATTATTTTTGAGCCAATTAAATATGAACAAAATTTTTTAAAAGCAAAGATCATTGTCAAGAGCTTTTTATCAGTAGTTACATAGTTTCTTTATGCATCATTTAGAACTTTACTAACATAGTAGATAGAATGAATTATTTTTTCTCTATTGACCGAGAATAGCCCCTATGGCCGCATTACTTGCATCACACATGATTTTAAATAGGAGTTCTCAGTTAAGAGTGGAAATTATGGGAGCATAAATCAATATAGTTTTTATAGTATTGAATCCTTATACATATGCTGCATTAAAATTTAATTCAACATCCTTACCAAGGAGCTTACAAAGCGGAAGACTAATTTTTGAGAAGTCCATAATGAATTGCCTATAGAAGCTCGCATGTCCTAAAAAATTCCTTATGCTTTTTACGTACTATGTGTAGGAAGTTTCTCTATCACATTGATTTTTGAATTATCAACCTTAATTTCCCACGCTGAGATTAGATGTCCTAAGAATATCCCCTCCCTTACCATAAAGAGGTATTTTTCCCAATTTAAATCTAGGTTTATTTTATTACACTGTTAAGCATCTTGTATAAATTGGATAAGCAATGGTCAAAAGAGGATCCCACAACTGAGAAGTCATTCATAAATATCTCAATAAAGTACTCTACCATTTTTGAAAATATGGCCATCATGCATCTTTGGAAAGTGGCAGGTGCATTACATAGTCCAAATGGCATTCTTATGAAAGTAAACGTGCCATACGGGTGCAGTATTTTCTTGGTCTTTCGGGGCTATTAAAATTTGGTTGTATCATGAGTATCCATCCAAGAAGCATATTTTAAGAGATTCCCATGGGGGCTCTAATAGATTAATCAGTTAACTATAAAAGGATCAAGGTGGGTTTCAAGCTAACAATTCCCAAATCATTGAAGATATATTAAGTCATTAAGTTGATGTATGCACCTAGGTCACAGAGTGCCTTAGAAAAAATTTAGTTTCCTATTGAGCATGGGATTGTGAAACTACCTAGATCTTTTCTTTTAATGGGGATCTTTTATTGTAAAATCACATTGCATTCTTTAGTTAATGCCACAATTTCCCTTTCATTTATTTTTTATTTCTTGGATCAAATATCTTTCATGAATTTTGCATATCTCACCATCTGTTCTAGGGCTTCAACAAGATGTATGTTTATGTGGAGGGTTTTGAAAGTCTATAAAAACCTTTGGAATTAAAGATTCATATTTTTACTAGCTATTCGATGGGGGAAAGGTATATATTGACTAGTCTTTAGTTTTTCAGTCTACACTATAGGTTAATTTAACTTGTTTCCTTTTCCCTGCCTCATTCTATATTACTTTCCTCTTCTCTTTCCACTTTATTCATGCTAGAGTTAGTTTCAATTTCCTTTTTTATTAGGGGTTTAGTGATTCTCTCACTCCTTAAGGCTATCGAGTTTCTTTCCTCTTTCTCACACTCGTGTATAGCTCCAACCAAAATAGTCTTTTTTAGTTGATTAATAATGTCTTCCAATTGTTTCTCTATTCTTTTAATAGTGCTATCTTGCCTGAATAATGTAGATTCATGTCTATTAAAAGTTGCATTAGTTCTATTCATGAAATTAGTTATGGAATTTCTAAACTCACTCATGGATCTTTCTAAATTATTTTTAGTTTGAGAACTACTAGTATTTCCTAGGCTTGGGTTTAAAGTTTTGAAGGGGCGTTAGTATTATTACGGATCCAATTTACTTCTCTCATGTTTTGAATTACATTTATCTAACTCTGCTTGCGGTTTAATAAAGTGATTTCATGTTGGAGTGCAAAGATTTGGTCGGTTTCAGCTAAGCTATTAACTTCTCTTCTATTAGAGTTAAGTTAATCAATCAACAATTATAAAGCATTATTAGCCATCTCTTCTAGGAGATAATAACCCTCTTCTTACATTTTTCTATTGAGAGAACCACTAGCAACTACATCAATCAAGGTTTGGGTGGGTGCGTTCAAATCATTATAAAATGTTTGAACTTACATCCATTGTGGGAACCCGTGATGTGGGCAGTGCTTTAAGCACTCCTTGAAGCATTCCCAATTATCATACATAGTCTCCACATCTTGTTGGGAGTAATTAGAGATCTCATTTCTCAACCTGGTGGTCTTCGCAGGTGAGAAATATTTAGCTAATAATTTCTAAGCTAAGCCATCCCATGTGCAGATAGAGTCACCAAGCAAAGAGCTGAGCCAACTTTTGTGTAATAGCCCAAACTCTTAAGCATTAAGGTATTGTTCACTTTGGTATGAAAAGCCTCATAGTTTTGCCCTTAGACAATAACTTCTCAGTATGTCACCCACCTAGGAGTGCTCCCACATGAGCACGCTTAACTTTGGAGTTCTTATCAGGAACTCTAACGTTATCTGAAAAGGCGCCTTGATATTTAAGAGTTTCACTTATTATTACTTAAGTGGGCCTTTAAATTTTGGCTAAATCTCTCGACGATAAGGGGAATAGTCTTAATCTAATGGCAATATCAATAATGCCATTATAGTTGAATGTATCACATATCTCCAAGAAATTTGAGATATGTGAGTTGGCATCCTCGGTAGATTGTCCACTAAATTGATTATTCTAGACCATTTGTAGGGTATATGATTTAATTTCAAAGTTATTTGCTTTTATGTTTGGTCTCACAATTGCATGTGGTATCCCTCTCACAATTAGTAAGTCATAATCTATAAGGGCTCTCCCTCTATTTTGCTCATGAATTTCTCATAGTATATCTTTTATGTTATCCATTTATTGTTGATGTTGAGTTATCCTAAGTTTTGTTCATCTAGCTCTTAACAATGTTCCTTCAATTTTAGGATCAAAGAAATAATTTGAACAATTTCTCTATGCATGCACAACTCAGCTTAAGTATAAGTTTTCGAGCACAACTCAAATAATGTAAAGTTTATAAACTAAAGAAAAAAAATAGTAATTTCAAAAAAGAATTAAGTTATCATATGATCACAGAAACTAAAAAATATATGCATAAAAATGTTAAATCACTAATTACTTTTAAGTCTTATCTAATACGAAATAATAAAATTGTCCCCAATAATGGTGCCAAAAACTTGACAGATCAAAAATATAGAGTCTGCACTTGCCCGCAATTGTACGTAGTTAGAAGTAATATGGGATGGTATGATCCCTAGATTTATCGTCCACTGGGAATGGTGTTTTATTTTGTTACTAGAGCATACTTAATTTTACTAATGTTTAAGTGTTAATGTGGATGGTTGTTAATGGTCCTAATGATAATATTTGAGTTCATGACTTGAAATTATTTTTGGAAAAAATAGGGAGAGTTAGGATTTAACGTGCAAGTTCATATGGGTTCATGCAAGCACTCTTCTTCTCAACTTCATGTTGATTAAATTGGATTAACTTCATATTTCTTATTCATGAGATTTAATTTTATCTAGTTAATTTATTGAATGTACTAAGTCCTGTTCAGTGCTTTGAAATGAACAATTCAAGCTCAATATTGGCACATAAGCATTCATGTGATCTTTATCGTATGAGTTCATTCCTCATGTTTAAGTTATGAAATCTATGTTTTAGTTTGAGTATCACATAAATTGGAACCACTAATAGCTCACATACATCCTCTCTTGATTTAGCTAAGGAAATGAGCTACTAGGCAAAATAGTTTTATGTCACATCATCCATGTCACTTAGAGTATCAATAACCTTGCTTAAACCTAGAGTAATCTATGGAGCTCAATTAGAGGCTCTCAACTCACATGTGTCTACTCTTAATTCAGCCAAGGCAACGTTATACGTAGCTAAATGAGTCTGTCAGATAGCTAAGCTTAACGTGCAACAATCACTTGCATAAATCAGGAGTGAGCTATGGAGCTTAGAAAGTGTTATCATTTCTCATGACTCGATTAATCAACTCTTGTCCAAGATTGTGCATGAGCTATTTTCACTCAAAAAATGTTATCACAGACATTCGCAGCGTTAACGCTTAAGCATGGTTAGCCTTAAGACAAGGCGATCAATATGCTCAATGAGGGTTATACTATGAAAATATATTTACTGCATACTAATTTTGGTTAGGAAATGAGCATAATAAGCACTAATTAGGATTTAAAGCTCAATTAGAGGCTGATTAACAAGCTTTCTCCCCATAACTTTCATTGGTATTAGCACTCCTCCATCTCCACCTTCATTAGCCACTTTATTAGAAGGGTTTATAATAGTCTTATTAGTGTGGATGAGGAGTTAGTTAAAAGAGAATACCCTATTACCTCTAAGTGTTTTGTTTCATTGACATTTAGTCTTTTGATCATGCTCTTATATCTAATATTCATAGCTCTAGATTTTGGAACTCCCTTTCTCTAAGCCATGATACTTTTAACTTCACTTGCATTATTAATCTGTTAGGAAAGTGAATGGTACTTGATATAGCCGGAATTTGTAGCAAAAATATAGTGTTTAAACATTCATATCACCATATATTTTCCTATACTTTAAGTAGAAAATGATGTTTTTATAAGAAAATGAAGTAAACAGACTGCATGGGCTGATTTACCAAATTCTGGACAAAAACTGTCGTAGCACGCCATGGCGGCCCATTAAAAATGCCTTACCTGGAAGTAGAATTGCAGACCTGGAGCAAGACCACTGTAGTGCGCCACAGCCCGCCACAGCACGCCACAGCATCATATTGATAAGGCTAAATTAAAGCCATATAAACGAGTAATTGAACAGTCATGCGCAAGTTTGCACGCCGCAGTGCGCCGCAGCGCTCCACAGCGTCATTTCTCAAGGATTTATTAAAATATTATGAACTAATTAAACAATGATACTGCAAACTTTATCCGCTGTAGCACGCCGCAGCACGCTACAGCGGGTGAATTTTCATTTCATAAAACTATAGTTGAACTAATTGAATAGTGATCCAGCAAAATTTATTCGTTGTAGCGAGCCAAAGCATGCCACAGCGGGTGAATTTTCATTTTATAAAACTATAGTTTAACTTATTGAACATTGATCCCACAAACTTGTCCACTGTAGCACGTTGTAGTGCGCCATAGCATACGCTGCAGTGATTTAACAAAAAATATACTAACTTATATGCAAGAAAAGCATTTGGAGCACTACTGCTACAGCGCGCCGTAGCGGAACAGAATTTGAAACGCGGCTGCAGCAGCGCGCCACAGTAGAATAGTATATGAAACGCTGCTGCCGCAGCGCGCCGCAACGGACGACCCAGAATTTCTAGAAACAACAATTAAGGAGCATGGGGAAGGCTGCAAAAATATGACCATTGGTCTCCCCAACCTCTTGAAAAGAGATAAATAAATCTCTAATGAATCCCAACAAGTTTAAACAGATGAAAATATTAAAAGGGATGGGAATTAAGTCAAGGAAGAGGAAAGGTCACACATTTAAAGCTTTTGAGGCTGAGTGCATCCCTATTTAAGGGCTAACTTCAGACTTTGAAAGGGTTCCAACTTTTGCTAATAAAGACCTAAAAGAAAGGCTGCAGGAAGAGAAAGAAGAAGAACTCTTCAAAGGGAAGAGAGGACCAAGAACAAGAAGAAGGGGAAGACAGTAAAGAACGAAGGGTGGAGCTCCAAGAGGACAGCACAGGAAAATTAAAGAGAACCCCAGAAAACCTCCGGGTGATTCCTTATATTTCTCATAAACTCCCTTGATTAATTTTTTGCCATGAACTGTTGGTGATGTTCACTTTTCTTTGCATGTATGTTCTTTCTTGCTTAGTAATAGAAGGCTAAAAACCCCTTGGAGAGGGTTGAGATGTAGTTATAAGATTATGTAAGGGATATATTAGTTGTATGATGACATTATTTAAATGAGATGAAAAAGTGTTTGTGTTGTTAAATTTATTATTGAATGAATACTTAGATAAACTAAATTTTAAATTAATTTAATTAAAAGAGCTTGTGTTCTAATGCTCATTAATTGGGTATGAGCTAAGAAGGTAGTGCGAGTAGAGCTGAGAATTATGTGACAGAATTCTCAAGGCACACTTGCACCCTCCCTTAATAACTCACCCAAGAGATTGACGCTTGAGAATTAAGTTCTCCATTAACCTTGCTCTATTTCTCAGCAAGGTAGAAGGGATGAGAGAACATTGGGAACTTCAATGGATGATGTGACATAATCCATTGACCCAATGCATCCTCCCATCCAGCTAAACTGTGTGTGAAGTGCATGACGCATGGTAAATAGAATCTTGCTTGTGAGACCATCATAATTAAAAAATATCTTTTGTAGCCTAGACATAGGGAATCAAAATCTAATTAAGTAATCACTATCTTATAAGAGTTTATGTACTAAGGTAGAGACTAAAAGGAGTTCTCTTTATGTACTTAACTTGAACCCAATGTAATTAGAGGGTACTCTAATTTCAATGGTGTTCACTTGATTTAACCAAGCAAATGAATTGAATATCTACATTCAATAATGAAGTTATATAACCAACCTTTGCATGTATTACAATGAAATCTTAACTCTCTCATTTTTAATCAAATCATATATTTACTCAAAGTCTTGTGTATTGCTAATTAGGAATCAACAAAAATCAACTAAATTTGCATCTAGACATTAGTGAAAGAAAATACAACTTGGTATCAAAACAATCGTTCCCTGAGGTTCGATAAATCTCGGAAACTAAACTTTCCACTTATTACTTCAGACCATGTACACTTGCATGCAAACGCAGACGTGTATATCCGTCTATCAAGTTTTTAGCGTCGTTGCCAGGGATCGATTTTCATTTTGTATCAAGTATAATTCTCTAGTAACTAGTGATTTAGAACTAACTAACTTGTGCATAATTTTTACATAGTTGTAGTTAATTTCTTTATTTGCTTGCTTGAGAAAAATTTAAGAAAAAAAAATTAAAAAAAAAAAGAATTGGTGTTGAATATTATTGCATATTATCTTATTGAAATTTGTGCTGTTGTTTGTGCTGAATATTGATTGTTGAAACTTGTTCTAGCTAGGACCCCTTAACTACATGAGCAAAACTTTTTAAACCAGCAAAATGCACAAATGGAAAACTTAGATATGAACCCAGCAGAACCTATGGTAAATGCTAGGAGAAGATTGCTGAGAGAATATGCACTTCCCACAGTAGAAGGAGTTCAAAATGCTATTGTTAGACCTTCTATACAAACAAATAATTTTGAGATTAAACCATCCACTTTGAATATGATCCAAAATAACCAATTTAGTGGGATGGCATCGGATAACCCGAATGCACATATTTCATCTTTTCTGGAAATATGTGACACCTTCCGATTCAACGGAGTATCCGATGACGTCTTGAGATTGAGATTATTCCCATTCTCGCTGAAAGATCGAGCTAAAGTTTGGCTCAGTTCTCTACCCGGTGAGTCTTTAAGGACTTGGGATGACTTGGCAAGGAAATTCCTAGCTAAGTATTTTTCACCCGCAAAGACCGTCAAGCTGAGAAATGAAATTTCAAACTTCTCTCAGCAGCATGGTGAGAACTTGTACGATCGCTGGGAATGCTTTAAGGACTGCTTAAGGTGTTGCTCGCATCATGGGTTTCCTTTGGGGATGCAAGTGCAGACTTTTTATAATGGATTAAATGCACCCACAAGAACCCTCATAAATGCAGCCACAGGAGGATCATTAAGTAGTAAAACCTTCAAGGAGGCCTTTGATCTCTTAGAGGAAATGGCTAACAACATATACCAATGGCCAACTGAGCAGCCAAATTCAATTAAAGTGGAGGTAGATTACGTGAGTGAGTCAAATCAAATTGTTGAATTAAGAAACCAAATTGACATGTTAACCCAACGATTAGAGGGAATGCAACAGATTTCCAATCATAAGGGAGAAACTGAGGGAGTGAATGATGTTCAAAACTATAGAGCCCAACAAACTAAGGAGAGAAGAAGCTTAGAGTATTCCCTAAAATAGTTTAGAATGGATACAACTAATTTTATGAACAGAACGAATGCAACATTAAATTGACATGAACACACACTCTTGAATCAAAAAAAAAGCTGTTCAAAGAATTGAGTTAAAAATAAAAGAGATTATGATGCAACTAAATCAACCCTTCTTAATAGGAGCCATAGGGGACTATGGGAATGAATTAGGAAATTCCATAACTTTGAGAAGTTGAAAAATTACAGAACTGCTGGTACTTAAAAATCCTGAAAATACTTCTCAAAATTTGGGAGAGAGATCTATTGAAAAAAAAGAAATCAATAAGGACAAGGATAAAGAAATAAACGAGGAAACTAACACGGAGATGACTAAACCTTCTGACCACACTCCTCACATCCCTTATCCTCAAAGAATGGCAAGGGAGAAGCTAGACAACCAGTTCTAAAAATTCATTAAAACTCTTAAAACTCTTCATATAAACATTTCTTTTGCTGAAGCACTGGAACAGATGCCCAATTATGCAAAATTCATGAAAGATATACTATCAAAGAAAAGAAAAATAAATAAAAAGAAAATTGTGGCCTTGACTGAGGAATGTAGTGCCATTCTCCAGCAAAAAATCTCTCTTAAAAGAAAGGACCCATAAAGTTTTACCATTCCTTCCACAATAGGAAATCATTCTTTTAAAAGGGCTTTATGCGATTTGGGTGCCTCAATAAATTTAATGCTATTTTACATATTTAAAAAGCTGGTAATTGATTCTTTAAAACCTACATCAGTCCTCCTCCAACTAGCGGATAGATCCGTAAAAACTCCCATGGGTATCTTGGAAAATGCTCTAGTAAAGGTTGATAAATTTATCTTCCCCGTTGATTTTATTATGTTGGAAATTGAAGATAAAAATCAAGATATTCCTATAATTCTGAGGAGGCCATTCCTTGCTATTGGAAAAACTATAATTTATGTTAATAAGGTTGAATTAAGTCTTTGTTGTGAGGGGGGATGTGAGTTTTAACATAAAGGATTCAATGAGGCATCCATTTAGGCCAAATGAGGAGTTTTGGGATGTAATGCAGTGAAAGAGGTGCTAATTTCTGGAGATATTGAGGAATCAAATTTAGAGAAAGAAGAAGAAGCTGGAATTGAAGAGGAATAAAACAAAATTGATGAGTTGATTCAGGAAAGAAATAAATTGAATGTCTACATTCAACAATGAAGTTATAAAACTAACCTTTGCATGTATTACAACAAAATCTCAACTCTCTCCTTTTAAATCAAATTGTATCTTTACTCAAAGTCTTGAGTATTGCTAATTAGGAATCAACAAAAATCAACCAAATTTGCATCTAGACATTAGTGAAAGAAAATACAACTCGGTATCAAAACAACCGTTCCCTGAGGTTCAATAAATCCTAGAAACTAAACTTTCCACTTACTACTTCATACCACGTACACTTACATGCAAACCAGACATGTATTTCCGTATGTTAGTACTAGTACTAACTACAAAACCTTAATGTAGGAAACCTCTTAGATGCTTACATCATTTTGAATATTTAATATGCAAGGAATAAGTTTAAATATAATAATGTCCCTTACACTCTTAGTGCCATTAAAAAGCAAATTTTGAATGATGTTGCTTCCAACTTGAATGATTTTTTCAGAATTTTTTTTAATTGGACCAATATTAATAAGGGAAATTCAATGTGCTTTATTATAATCATGGTTCAATAAAAAGATGTTTCCCAAGCTAGGGTAAACAGTCTTCTTGTCTGCTTTATGTTGGATTTGGTTTGTTGGTTGGTAATTAGTATCTTTGGCTTGAATAGTCGACTATTTGATTTGAACAAGTTTGATGGATATGTTACTATTGTTGTGTTGGTAAGATTCTATTTTATCATGCATTTTGAGATAAAAATTCAATTTTCTAACTATTGATTTATATGGTGCCTGGTTGCTGATGGTTTGTATTATATAATAATGCTTTGTTTAGAATATATTAATAGTTATTTTATCGACCCTAGTTAAGTTTTGAATATGTATATTTGTAATTTTATTGGGAATGTGTCTAATAAAGCTGGTATGGGTTCTATTATTCTTATTAGACAAAATTCTGTTAACATGAACCTAGCCTTGTTGTTGTTTGTTGCTGTCTTGCTGAGACGCATCCTACTACTCTGGAGCTAAAGGCTACTATCATTCTCAGTGGATTGAAACATGAAATTGGCATTGTTTTTTGAAGCATCCTATTTGCTTGGAAGATATCTGATGCTAATGGCATGAATGTTATTTTTTATTTTGAACATGATGTTATTTTCTACTTTCTTGCTGGTTTGAAACCTACTATCATGGAGTGGAATATTCCTGTGATTTTTGGTTAGTCAACTCTGATGAAAATGTTGTTGTTGCTTGAACTGACATCTAGAATATGGTAGATGTTATCATGAAGTATGATGTCGGTGTGCTGTCATGTTATGTTTATGCTATGATTTATAATGATGATGTCCATAATCTGATGAATGTAGTCTTGGTCTGCATTTTTCTGAACCATTATATTTTGTTCCTTATTTACTTTAAGAATATGTGCATTTTATGTTCTTATATTTTTTATTTTTCTCATTTTGGACCTTGTGCTAAAAAGATTTAGGTTTTTGTTTTGGAGAGTGAGATTTTTTAGGCTATAACATGTGACCCTCTTTATCGGGGATAATTTTGCACACATGCACACACACATACACATGCAGATGCACTCGCACACGCACAATCGCACACACATGCATATGCACACGCACACGCGCATGCACTCATGCATCTTTTGGATATTATTCAATAATATATAGTGGTAGGCCATATGTAAAGAAATATGAGAAAATGATCCATTAAGCCCTGAAGATGCTCCAAGAAAAGTTTCCATACCTCATAAAAAATCTCTCTCCTTACCAATATTAGATGGCCTTCTATATATAATTTTGTATTTTGAAATATGATTTGAATGATTTCACTATGAAAATGCATAAAGTATATTTAATCCATAGGCTATTAAGAACTCATATATGATAGGATTAAATCATATGAGGTTATGATAAGGCAAATGCATTACAAATTTTTGGGGAGATGTCTTTATATTATTTTAATATAACAATGGAAACTCGTATTCATATTCCCTCATGCTAAAGATAGATCATCAAATGTTGTTATAAATAATGAGAATATCTAGAACTTAATGGATTTAGCATACTTAAGTAGGAATGAAGTCCCCGTGAATTAAAGTTTAACTTTCCCACTTACCTAATTAGATCATAAATAAACTCAAGCTAATGACAGAAGGAATAAAATAAAGTATCCTTAAAATACTCCATGGTTAACTCATCTAGCTTAAAAAGTAGGTACCATAACATGAATATTTTAAATTTTGATAACACAAGGTAAGACTTGGGTATTTGCTTAGATGTGTCATCATTTAAATTGGTTCAATACAATCTATATGTTGCATTTCTTTTTAACAATCCTTGTATCCTCAAAGATCTAAGTTAGCTTAAATTTCTATATGATTGCATACTTATTTTCAAAGTAAAAATAAACTAGCATAAAACTTCCTTTCCTTATTTATAAACTTAAATATATAAATTAATTTAATTTAATTAAGGCCTTTATGCTATATACCAGATCATGTATTTAAATTAATAATGTAATAATGAGTTCCTAAGAGTTCCAAATCTTTGTATTATCCATGAAATTGGAAAAATTGTAAATTGCTTCTAAGAACACTTGATTTATTTAATTATTTAGTAATCAATCATACTTAATTATAAAATTTTTATGGATAAGTATAACTTAGTGGATAATAATAGGAAGAATCTAAGAATAATTTAATTTGATTATTTTAAGTAGAAATAAAACCTTTTTTATCTTGAACCTAAATTAGGACACACCTCATTCACTCTTAAATAATTAAATAGAATTTAATTATTGAGGTAATGGTAAAATAGAACATAAATTGTTCAACCCCCCATCCAAATCCTAATGGGAGGGCTTTATGAAGTGCGATGCACCAGGATAATTGACGATGGATAACTCAATGCATCAACTTGTGAAGAGATAACCCAACCTAACCCATTGTCAACCCAACACCCTTGTTGAATCAACTAAGATCAATTGAATTATCTTTCTTTGAGATGCTATAATATATGGGACTAATTATGGTGCCCCACTCCCTAAGTCCGCAAAATTATTGGGCTAAGGAGTGGAGTGTCACTCTGGCAAATCCCTCACTTATCGTTGGATTATGTAAGGTCCACACAATTCAATAATAAGGGAAGGATGTGCACAGAATATTTATGAAAATCAGTCACTAAATCTATATATTCATACAAAGTGCGAAAGCATTAAGAAGTAAAGATTACATCCATTCACCATACATCAACCATGAAATAAAATAAAATAGCTCAGAAAATAATAATATGCAGAAAGTAAACATAGTCACGAGTACCTGTATTATTACATTATTTAATTAAAGTTTAAAAGATTGAAAATAATTATATCACTTGTCCTCACAATGAAGAAAAAAGCAACTAGAGGTCTTCTGCACTAGGATGTTGCACCTCCTCTAAATAAGGCTCTTCCTCAGGCACTAGCTCCTCAAACTGAATAAGATCTGACATTATCGATTTCACAATAACAGGGCCCCAGCCAATAAAAAAAAATTCTTATTTGATAAATTGTCTAAGTATATTTTAGGCAAGTAATTTATTAAGCATTCGTTAATATCACCATTTTATTCTAAACTAAATAAAATATCTATCTAGCATGGGAGCAAGTAAGCATACAATGGGATGATGATAAGTTATAAATATAATATTTATAATTAAGCAAGAATTGAGGCAAAAGCATATCTCAAGTAAACTAAATAAGGTAGGGCATATATATGTAATACAGTAACTGAAAATATTGAAAAGAAATGTCTAACCTAAACATGTTGATGAACATATGATATATGCTAATTTAAAACATAAATCTGAAAATGGTACATATAATAAGCAATAAAATCTAGCATCATATATATGCATCTACTCAAGTAAGCAAGTAATATAGAAAAAATACAGCTAATCGAAATAAAATGCATCAACAACATAATAAACAGTAAGCTAAAAAACTATAAAGAATGTACAAATTGTCATATCAGAAAGAATTGGCCAATCCGACCCAATATATTCCCGTAGCCTTTATGGGTTAGGGTAGACATAATATCACAATATAGTATAATATGACTGAAGAGACAGATACTATTATGCAAATATCTTTTAGTTATTTTACTTTTATTTATGTGGACAATTTCAGAAATAGCTGAGGAGTCAAACACATCTGCAAGACTGAACGCGTCCCAAGCTTAACACACTCTCCTCAATGAGTGATGTTAAGCATCCCGATCTCTCCTTACCCCTGTCCATTGGAGTAATGTGCACCATAATCCACCATGTACTGAACCCAAATGCAAATATTTTCCTAATATTCTAAGTTTTTATTTTTCATGCAACAATATTTTTCTTATATGACATGTTTAAGGAAAAATAAGCATAAAGTCCAAGGAATGCGTAGCACAAAATCAAGTAGTAAGCAAGGGACTTAACTAAATATGGTGATATCATTTATTATCTAATTTAAATGTTCTAACTATTACAAGTTACACAAGTTCAAGATCTCCAATTCCTACTATCGAGTGTAACTTAGAAGTACATCCTTATAGGTTACAAAATATTAGAACTAGCTAGGTCATAATATGATTCAATCAATGTCGACTATAAGAAATCATCACGACCTAGTTTATGAGTTTAGACGTTCTAAACTAAAAGCTTGTCCAAAATCTACCAAGCTAAAGATTATGGATTAAACACCATGAGATTGGGCATAATCACATAATCCTAAGGGTAAGACTTAAGATCTAGGTTAAATCTAATTCTAAACTAATTATTGAGATAAATCTTATTAAGAAAATTAGACTTAATAGGATGAATCTCCCATCCTAAATCTAATGTTGAAAGATAAAATAATCCAAATAAGCTATAAAATCTAGAAACTAATAAAATTAAAGATTCATTCATTGAATAACCCTATTATTTAATGAATGAAATCTAACATAATATTTAATCATATTCTTACGGAACGGATCCTAAGGTGAAGTGAGGATTCCTAATGATAAGACTTGGAAAATTTCTAAGAATTAATTAAATTTTTTCACACTTGCTGATTTTATTTAATTAGGGAGGTTAGAGATGGATTTTAACTAAGGCATATTAACCTTAGGGATTTTTAAACTTAAAATTGAGATATTTTACAAATTATTCCAATTGAGGGATTTATGATTTAAATTAATTCTAAATCAGTTCTATTATTGATTTTAATAATTTCAAAAGGTATTTTAAGTGTTAAGGATATTTAACCTAAATTTTGGATAAAATGACCATTTTGCCCCTACTTAAAAGTCCAAAAAGCTACTTTTTGAATAAGGGCTCTAAATTGGGATTTTTTAATATCAAATGATTCCTTATTATCTAATATAAGGATAGACAGTAAGTGCACCAAATTTGGATAAGAAATGAGTCATATGGGTCCAAACTAAGGTTTTTAATATAAGGGGTATTTTAGTAAATTATATCTAATGAAATCTAAATTTTTATATAGTTTACTATTGTTTGCTATTCAAGGATTCTATAGAGTCTAAGAACACTAAATTCTAAGGTCTAATGAATTAGTTATAGTCATTTCAATTTTAAAGGACAATTTGGTAATTTTCTAAGCTAAGGGGGGGTCAAAAGCTAACTTTCTCATTTGATGTCCAAATTTAGAAAACTCAGTGGCAATAGCTTCACTATATCACACTGAGTATTTTAACTGGGAGTAGACTCAAATTAAACTTCAATTGGTCAAGTTATAACCTAATTAAGGTTATGAGTATTTTGTTAATTTTTTAACTTTTCTAAGGTTTAAAACCTAGATATTATTTTAGATTACTATTGGCACTAAAATTCTAAGCTATTTAGCACTTTAAATTTTTAGATTTGGAGTATAAATGACTAAGATATGGTCAAATAAAATTTCTGGACGCTACGGCGCGCTGTAGCGCCTGACGGTCGCCTGTGTGAAAATCGTGAAGGGTCATATTTCGAGCTCAACTACTCTTAATCTAGAGCATTCCATGAGCAGTGCTATATATAAATGGAAAGTTTTTTTCGATACCTTTCCATTGACACCAAAATCGGCACGAACGGATTATCCTAGCTATATGAACAATGGTGATAAAGGCAGGGGTGTGCAGAATATACGAAAAACAGAGCATGAAGTATATTACTTTGAAGAGGGGTGTGTAGAATGGATGAAAAACATAGCATTAACTATAATGGCTTCCATACTTAATCATGGATGTTTAAAGATGCAAATAAGCATAATAAAAGAATGAAATGATCAAAGAAGAAGAGCAAATGGGTACCTTAGCCTTTAGAAGAGAAAGAAAGAACCTTGTAAAGCTTGGATGAGGAACTTCTTCTTCTTCTTCTTCTTTAGCACAAAGCTCAACAATGGGAGAAATGGTGGAAGCTTGAGAGCTTTATCTTGATAGCCAAAATGGAGAGGAAGAGCTGAGCTTCCATTTATAGGAGGAGAAGGAAGGGGGAAAGCTATCATGAGCTAGGAGGGAGGGAAGAAAGAGGGATGGCCATAGCCATCAAACCTTGCCATTAAGTGGGGGGGGAGGAAGAGGGATGGTCATAGCCATCAAAGCTTTTAATTAATGAGTGAGAAGGAGATGGGTCAGCCGAAAGTGGAGGTAAGGGCTAGCTGAATGAAATAGCCAACTAGGAGAGAGAAAGAATGAAAAGGAAAAAAAATGCAATTAGGAATAAATAATTATTTATTCCTTTAATTAATTAAAATTTTTGATTTTAGAAATGCGCTCCGAAAATTCCCAAAAATTCACCCTAAACTAATTTGGGGGTGACGATGGCAACGGTGAAGTCGGATTTTAATTCCGACGATTATTTAATTATTTTATTTTTTGGGATATTTAATTATATTAAAATATTCGCAAAAATCCGATGACTTCCAAATGCATCCAAAACATCACCCCTAGCTAATTTGGGGATGATCATAACGGTAAAGTTGGATTTTGATTTCAAGGTCAAAATAAATACCTTTGCTAAAATATTTAAGAAAATTCAACGACTTCTGAAAAATTCCAAAATTTCACCATTGGCTAATCTGAGGGTAAGGATCGCAATGGTGAAGTCGAATTTTAATTCTGATAAGTATTTAATTTTCCAATTTATGGGGTATTAAATATTATTAAAATATTCGTCGAAATTTCGATGACTTCCGTTTAACTTGAAACATCACCCCTAGCTAATTTGGGGGTAATAAGCGTAATGGCGAAGTCTGATTTTTGATCTGAGGTCAATTTTTATAAGTTATTTTCCAGAGTTTTTAGATTTCCCAAAAATCAGGACTTGATCTATTTGACTCCTGATTTGGACTAAGTCTTAGTGGATACCTCCTAATGACTTGATTAACACTTTATGATCAAGATTAGGATAGAGATTAGTTTTAATTAACAATGGTAATAACTTTGGTTGTTATACTAATCCTTAAGATAAATATAATATCTTTACCTTAAGTATTAGTTAACTTATTCCTATGCATTGGCGATATGATGATTTATGAAAGAGCTAGTGTATATGAAGTAAGATTTAAATAAAAGAATGATGACATCATAACACTGAGTATAAGATATTATATAACTTCAAAGTGCGAAAGCTTAAACGTTCATCCATATCATTCATTACAAAATTCAAGTAATACATTCATCTCAGAAAAGAAAATAATAAGTGCATCCATAGTTAATTATTACAATCCAGAATTTAAATGCTCAAGTGAGTAATCCTCTCATCTCACAAAATTAAGAAAATTATCTAAGAAATAAAGTATCAGCACTCCAAAAGCTGCAGCTCCTTAATCTCCTCCACCAACTTTAGAACATCCTTGAAAGTAGGCTCCTCAAACTACTCCAAACCTGATATGTTGGTTTCACATGCCAGGGCCCTAGCCAAGAAAAAAAAAAATCTTATGTTAGACAATGAGTAAGTATATTTTAGGCTGCTTTTAATATTTTTATTATTATTTTAAGGATATTATTTATCATGATAGTAAGTAAACATAAAATAGAAATCAAAATATATAAATTAAAATTAAAGCTGTAACTATAAATCTAATTATTAAAATAGAAAAAGGGTAATACTAGAAATAAAATAAGTATGCTGAAAGTAAGGTACTGAAAGTAAGAGTATAAATTGAATAAAAATTTGAAACTAAACTGTAATGTATGCCAACTAAATATGCACCTGAATATGCTACAAAATATGCCATATGCATGCATAATTTTGATGCCAGCTTGCCTCCCATAGATCCTAAGTGTGCTCTAAATCACACCGTTAATAAATCCTAGGTGTGCTCTGAATCACACCATTAATAGATCTTGGGTGAGCATAAATCGCTTCACTACTAAATCCTAGGTGAGCACAAATCACTCTGCTAACAAATCCTAGGTGAGCACAAATCACTCCGCTAGCAGAGCTTGGGTGAGCACAAATCGCACCACTAATAATATGTTATGATATGCAGACATGCTATGATAGAAGTGATAATAGAGCAACATAAAATAAATATGCAATTGAATAAATGACATAAAATATCCTTTTGTTTTCTAATTACTTTATATTATCTGTCAAATTCATTCTCAATGTTAAGACCAAATATTGACTTAATTTAGAAAAGTATTTTTTTTTATTTTTATATTTGACAATTAAATTAGAGTTTTGCAAATCTCATTTTAATATGTGAATAAATCTTAATATTAATTTAAATAAAAATTCATACATATGATATTCATCTTTATATAAACAAACCTAACGTTTTCAAAAATTTATACTTTTATCCTAACATAAGATGTGATTTTAAGAATCTTATTTTAATATGTGAATAAATCTAACATTAATTTAAGTAAAAACTTGAACATATGATATTCATCTTTATGTAAGCAAACTTAAAATTTTTAAAAATTTATATTTTTATCTTAACATAAGTGCAATTTTTGGAAATCTCATTTTAATATGAGAATAAACATAAATATTAATTTAAATAAAAATTTGAACATATGATATTCATCTTTATGTAAGCAAACTTAAAGTTTCAAAAAATATATGCCTTTATCCTAACATAAGATGTGATTTTGTAAATCTCATTTTAATATGAGAATAAATCTAAATATTAATTTAAATAAAAACTCATACATATGATATTCATCTTTATGTAAGCAAATTTAAATTATCCAAAAATTTATATTTTTATCTTAACATAAGGTATGATTTTATAAATCTCATTTTAATATGAGAATAAACCTAAACATTAATTTAAATAAAAATTTGAACATATGATATTCATTTTTAAGTAAGCAAATTTAAAGTTTCTAAAAATCTATACTCTTATCCTAACATAAGATGTGATTTTGCAAATCTCATTTAATATGAGAATAAATTTAAACATTAATTTAAATAAAACTCGTGCATATGATGTTCATTTTTATGTAAGCAAGCTTAAAGTTTCCAAAAATCTATACTCTTATTCTAACATAAGATGTGATTTTGAAAATCTCATTTTAACATGTGAATAAATCTAATATTAATTTAAGTAAGAAATTGAACATATGATATTCATCTTTATGTAAGTAAACTTTATGTTTCCAAAAATTTATATTTTTATTCTAACATAAGGAGTGATTTTACAAATCTCATTTTTAATATGAGAATAAACCCAAATATTAATTTAAATAAAACCTTGAATATATGATATTCAACTTTATGTAAATAAATTTAAAGCTTCCAAAAATCTATACTTTTATCCTAACAAAAGATGTGATTTTGCAAATCTCAATTTAATATGAGAATAAATCTAAACATTAATTTAAATAAAAACTTGAACATATGATATTCATCTTTATGTAAGCAAATTTAAAATTTCCAAATACTTGCTTTTTTTATCGTAACAAAAGGTGTGATTTTGCAAATCTCATTTTAATATGAGAATAAACCTAAACATTAATTTAAATAAAAATTTGAACATATGATATTCATCTTTATGTAAGCATATTTAAAGTTTCCAATATTTGATAATTTTATAATAAGTTTAATTATGATTTGACAAATCTCATATTAATGTAAATAAAAAGTTATCATTATGATAACCTAAAGGCTAATATATCACATTTGAGAGCTTTGAGTATATAAATGTTCATCTTCATGTAAACAAAAATAAAGTTCCAAAATTTCATAATTTTATCTTGACTAATTATGAATTGACAAATCTCATACTAAAGTAAATAAAAATTTAGCATTAGGTTAATCTAAAGGCTAATCTATCACATGTGAGAGCTTGAGCATATAAACTTAAATTGCATATATGCAATTATTCATTATCATTAGCATAAACATAAATATTAAAAGAAAACTCACTATTTCTTTTAGGCTTTGGCATGATTTGCAAATCCTCATGACATAATATTGACTTATATTTAATCCATAAAATGATTTAAATCAAATTTAAGTCATCACCTATAACTTAGAATTTAATTCAAGCTTTATACAAGAGAATTATGGAAATGGAGCACCTTTGAAATTTTATTGTTCACCTTGGGAACAAAGAGGGATTGGAGGATGATGATGATAACTTTGAGTTTTTGATGTAATTATTAATGGAGTTCTCAAGGAGATGAAAAAGTGTCCATTCCTATTATGATTAAGTAGACTCCATAAATAAGCACATAGAATATATCCAAGGAAAATGATTTGATATTGGTGAGCTTGGAGGGTTAGGATTTGAAGGTGCTCAATTTGTCCTTAAATGAAAAAAATATTTGCTAAAATATAAGGGTATATTCCTGGGAATAAAATTAAGATGAAATCTCTTGCAAAATTTTCGTTTAATTTGCCTAAATGGGCTAAAAATGAAAAATTAGTTTTCTCTAGAATTAACCTCATAAAACTCACCAAAATTACAAATTGAGGTGTCCACAAGGTATGCCTTAATGAGAAGTATCCATAGAAACCAAAATCACCCAATTTGGATAAGTGGTTTGAGCCGAATTTTGCAATTGAAAATCTCAAATTTTTAGTTTGCCCGTCCGTGAACGGTGCAATTACCGTTGTTGACGTTTGTTGCTTTCACAACGGAGAGTGTTAGGCGCAAATAAATATGCGCTGCCCACTTCAACATCAATAGACAGGATCCGCCAGAACTGCTGCTTAAATAGAGATTTTGATTTGACTTAAATAGAAATTTTAATTTTTGTCTTAATATTATCAGAGTCAGGCCTAATTGATCTAGCAACAACATTCAATTATTCTAGCATAAGACAAGACGTTGAGACAATAACCTTGGGTTATTCTAGCACATCTAAGCAAATTACCAAGCCTTAAGAATACTTAAATCTAAGAACTTAACTTATGGTAAGTTACTTAAATAGCTAACTTGAGTAGTTATGGGAAGATATGTGTAATAAACTTAAGGAATAATACATTTATAATTATAAGAATGTATTATAACACTCATGGTCTTACTCTCTCCACCATAAATATGACCACTCAAACTAGTCTATTAAAGGATAACTAAGTATTTAAACCTTAAGCTAGTAAATGTAACATAATTTAAAAGTGGGATATTGATATCAAGATTAAGACTAACAACTCCTTAACTCTCTAGATTTGACTCACTCACTCAAAATTAATCAAATTCGACCTGAGTTCTGAAACTAGAAAATTTCGACAAGAATTCTATTCATTCCGTTTGCGAAACGCAAGATCCCTTTCTTCCATCTCGTCTCCCGCGATCAAAAATATAATACGATCGATTGAATCGTAACCAGATACCAAACGCCGTATGGATCTTCCAGTTGTCGATCTTACATCATACCTCCAGAATGCGGAAATTGGAGGCGGGGATCTTTCGGCTGAGTTGACTCAGCTGTGTTCGGAGGTGAGCAGGAGCTTGAGGGAAACAGGGGCTCTTTTGGTTAAAGATCCAAGGTGTTCAACGGAAGACAACGATCGGTTTCTCAACATGATGGAGAGGTATTTTGAAGAACCCGATGAATTCAAGCGCAAACAGGAGAGAGCTGAACTTCATTATCAGGTTATCAAGTGATCTTGCCATCTTTTATTTTTCATTTTTTGGAAGACCCATTTCTAGGATGCGTACCTTGCAATTTTTTTACGATACAGAATGACACTGGTGATGATGAAAGAGACTACCGATAGCTTGATTTTGAATTTATTTTTCTGCTAATTTAGGGGCCTCCTTAGGATTTAGTTCATGCCATTCTCTTCTGATCTCCTGCTTCTAGCAGTGTAAATTGGGTATTACAAAAAATGAACCGGGACTTTCTAAATCCCATAGTTTCACTAGGAGTACGAGATTTTGGCATAAGTGAATCCCGTTATAAGGGTTACCCAATACTCTTTTGAGAATGTGAACAGTTAAAAGGATTAGCTGATCAGCTCATTCTTTCTTGAAGACTTATTAGAACCAATTAATGCTCCCGAATGATGTTTGCAAAACTCCAAGAAGTGTATAAAATGCATCTTGTCCGAGTTTCAGTAGCCAATGTTTGAACAATTAGCCACATTAGTTTATGCACAGCAAGAAATAAAATTCATATCTAATGTTGATCAGGAAATATGCTTATATATTTAAGCAAAAGCAATACATCCATATGAAGTGATTTGCAAATCCCTCATTACATAATATTGATTTAGCCAATGGTGATCTCAAAGCACCAAAAACTTGGGCTAAAACATCAACCTAAATTTGTAGTTATTTGAACTCAAACTTCAGCAAATATGAATTTTTAAGTATGTATTTTCTTGAAACAGACACAGTAGAACTTCCACAATTTGACATGAACCCAATCATCTAAGACCACACCCTATAAACATTTTTGAAAGCTTTTTAAGGATTTTTAAATGAGTATATGTTCTACAAATTTATTAGGTTCATAATCTAAATTAGAATAGTGCAAGAATAATCCAATGGGCCCAATATTAGTTTTAAGTTTATTTGGGTACCCAAATGCCAATAGTTATTCTTGTTTAGAATGTGAATGCTTAGGTTGCTCAATGGAACATTTCAGATTCTAGGTAAACGATCTTGAATGTTCTTATTTTTAAATCCATATCCATTGTATTGATTGTTCTAACCAGGGGTTTGAAGGTGTGGAGAGTTAGCATACATTGTGATTTGGAGAGAACTATAACTTTAGAGGCCAATTGGTTTGCTATAATTGTGTTATAAGGTAATTGAAATGCTTGTAAGTAAAGTATTAAGTGTTTGATTTGATGTATTTGTAAAGTAAAGTATTTGAATGAAATGATACCATTAATGCTTAAAATAAGTGTAATTGGAAACCCGTGAAATTGGCAAGTACCAATTTTGCAAAGCACCTATTCCATGAAACTTGGCAATAGTAATGATACACTTAATAAAGACACGTGAAGTTAAAATAGTTCTATAGAAAATAAATAATCAATGCAGTGCTGTACACATGCATAACCCAATTTATGTACAAAAATTGTGCATAACATCTCTCCCTAGGAACTTAAGGGAGCGATCTATTAGGGTTAGGGAATTTGAGTTCAATGAGTGAATTGAGCAATTTTGGCCATTTTTTGGTATACCAAATGCGAAGAGTAGGAAGGGAATAAGACAAAGTGAAGCGGTGAAGGGAACTTGAACATGGGCTCTCATTTAACATCGTGGAGTGTCGATCATCATGGATGACGATGCTCATAGACCCAGGGATGTAGAACTAAGGGCTGAAGGCTCTAAGAAACTGGTGGCATGTGAAGAGGCCCGTGCAAGGCAATACAAAAAAAGTAGTTGAGAAATCAATAGAAGTGCAAGAGTAATTCAAGAAGGCGATGAGCCTTGACCTAAGAGTAGGTGAATTGACAAGCTAGAATACTTTGGCAGTGTGATGTTCAGTGATATATACAAATAGCCGCCAGATGGCCGATGTCTTGGGTTCTTGATGATGGATAGTCAGAGACATAAAGATTGAAAGTTGGGTGTCCGTGGGAAGGAGATGAGAGAGTGCAGAGTTGAGAGAGTTCGTAGAAGAGAAAAAATACTGGATGAGACAGTGAATTGCGATTTAGGAAGTTGGGTCTTTTTGCTTGTCATAACTTTTCTATTAGGGTTTCTCACCTTAGTGTCTCCGTGTTGTATGATGTTAAATCGACAGATCTTGTGAGTTGCAATCCCTTTGAGCTGAGCGAATAGACTCAAAACAGGCTCGCTTCAGGTTAGTCGGGTTGGTCCGAATCCGATTTAAATTTTAAACAAGTCTAAATATTGAACCCAAACCCAACACAAATTAAAATTTGGTTGACTCGAATACGAATTTCTTGGAATCGAGTTCATGTCGTGTCAAAATTTAACAGCCCTACTTAGGAAGTTATAATTTGGGAGAGTGTGTACAGGAAATGCACGAAGCTTTGGATAACTTGAGAGCATGCACTGGCTTGGATCCAATCCAAACACAGCCTTTGGATGCGAGAATAGCTTGGGTGGAGTAGAAGATGAAAATACCTGTGGAAGATAATAATTGGTTGAGGACCAAGATCATAAGTTAATTGAATAGGTGGGTTGAATGGAGTCTAAGCTAGAGAGAGTAAAAGCCCTTCTAAGGGACAATGCTATGACTCGAATTGGAAACCAACCTGAACACGTAGTTCTATGGCCAGCACTAACAAGAATAAGATATTGAACTGCTGGTGGATTAAGTCAATGTTATGAAGGATAACATAGATTAATTGGTGGAGTTGATGGCTTGCAAACACAAAGAGATGATGAGTCAAATGGGCAACAAGACTAAGCTGTTGGATGAGTATTATTGTTATCTGTTGAATGCTTGTGTCTCGATGAGAAACTTTGAGATGCTAAGTTTGAGTGCATTTTGGATGGATGAACAAACACAACAAAGATCTAGAGGCATTATTTTCATCACATTAAAATGCGACTATGGTGTGATGATGATCGTGAACCTGTTGAACTCGGGGTGATACATGCAGATGCTAGGTAAATTCAGGGTTTGCTGACTTGTGTGAGATGAGACTCACCCATATCCACAATTTGTTGATGACTTTGCCTCTCAAGCACTAGCTCTATAGATATGGTTGATCGTGACAGGAGTTGTGGTTACAGTTTTCTATTGTATTTTTAATTATAGTATTGAGTGAGTTGATTAATGCTCATGGCTTTATAATAGCTTTAATGATTAAAATGACCATTTCTGCATTTGAAATGCTTGTATTATTTTTATTTGCACTTGATGAGTATATTTGCAGTTGCATGTGTGCGTGCACTCATTTCCATTGATTTTCTAGAAATGAATTTTCCATTGTGTAACTCTCTGACTTGCTTAGTGCCTACCTTTGGTCAGAGAGATTGACCCGTTTGATGCATCTAAATGTTCATTAATACAAACTAATTGATTAGTAGGTACTGGTATGCTCTTTGTTCACTCACTCATTCCATCTTTGTTGGGTCATAAAAATTGTACTACTGCATGTTAGTTGGTTTGTTGTTCTACTCATCTCTAGATATGTGGCTAGCTTATTACTCAATCCATGTCGAATTCAGCTCAAGTTGCTTGTTACTCATAAATGATCTCCAATTTCTCATGGAACCTGTTCATGACCACTTCAATAGGCAGGACTTAATTGGCCTGTTGCTGTATAATGTGTTTGAACGATTATTTGTGCACGTATATGTTATGTTTATGCATATATATACACACACACATCACATATACCAATACCCATTATTAGGCATGATCCGTATGGGTGAACTAGCATTGGTTCCAACACATGACTTATCAGGTTTTAAAATAAAGTATCTAAAGGGAATTAAAGTTTGAACCTTTTTGCTGTCTTTCTTGCTAAACCCTAGGTCTCTCTTCATGGAGTTGGACATTGCTGAGAGCTCTGAGTTTTGCATATTTAGACGGTAACAACTTTTTTTTTCATGCTTTCAAATTGCACAACATATTTAAGTAATGGTTCTAATCTTCCTAAGAGCATATGATAGAATTGAAAATTCTGTAACCGTCTTGTGAAAAGTAAGTAATCTCGAAGGACACTAATTTGATCAATCAATTGGAGTTTCAGTTCCTGTTTTATTTTGATATTTAAATATTGTGAGGAGGATATTATTCCATTGATTCTCTGTATTTGTGAATCTATTTATAGGACTGTTTATATGCATGCAGTTTTATCTATTTCCCCCCCCAAAAAAATTGCTGTATTTCTTCTCCTTATTCTTGTAGTCCCAAGCCTACTTTATTTTTTCCTACTTACTCCTTGATTTTATCCTCCTTTTTTATTTCCTGCCAACAGCCTAACACTGTCTAGAACGGGGCAACCAGCAGCCCCTTCCTTACAGCTGCAGATGATTGCTCAACCTCCTAACTGCAGGAGAATTGCTTTCTTTGCTTTTGCCACAGAAAATAACAGATATCAGCTATACAATAGTTCCCATTGTTGTTCATAATTGAACTCTTTTGCATTTCTCCCTAAGCACCTCCCGTTTTCCTATTTAACACTTTTCTAACCTTATCTTAGGGGGGCGTTCCTCATTAATTCATATAAACAAACAGGGATCCCAAAAACCATTTTCCATAGCACATATCGTGACAAGTAGTTGTCAACTATCGCTGCTTGCATGATTTTGCAGAATCATTTAGAATAACTTGTTCACAAAGGTTGATTTACTATTTTAACTACACAAGTAACAAACAATGTTTTGGCTGAATGCGCAATGCAGGTTGGTGTGACACCTGAAGGAGTGGAAGTGCCACGCAGCCTAATAGATGTACATTTACAAGAAAAGATAAATTTGATTCCACCTTTGTCCCGACCATCCATTCCCATTGCACGAGATCCTAAATGGCGCTATATGTGGAGAGTGGGTCCACGTCCAAAAAATACTAGCTATAAGGTCATAATTGATTCCATTATTACACATGAATTTCTATTTATGAAATGATTGCTTAATATGATTTATTATATAAAGTATAATCCATCTTCCATACGTAGGAATTGAATGCAGAACCAGTCATACCCGAAGGCTTCCCAGAATGGAAAGAAACTATGGATTTATGGGGTACTAAAATGATTGCTACTGTGGAGGTAAATGATCCTTGTCTTATTCCTTATTATTGTGCAAATAATTTTTTTACTTTTTTAATTTGCTATTATGATGTAAAACTTGTCTGCAGGTTGTTGCAGAAATGGCTGCCATTGGATTTAAACTTTCGAAGGATGCATTCACTTCGTTGATGAAACAGGTATTATGATTTATGTATATGATTCTCATCATTTTCTGTGTGGTTTCTTGGCTATATCAGATAATTATTTAAAGCATCCGATAGTTCTAAGACTTAGGCATTGAGGATACATATTTAGTTGCTGACGTTATTCCTTTCTGATCAATTTTCATTCAACTGGTGGACATCATGATTATCATGCTGTTTGATTTTACCATCTCCATCACTTAATTCTCTCTAATGGATTAAAATTTTCACCTTCCAATAATACCCTAATCGAAAACTCACAAGGAATTTGATCAAGTCCTAGCCTTCTTATGGCCTATTGGAGCGAAGTCTTTTCACGATCACCGCAAAACTAAAATATAATGGCCTTGTAAATTTCACTTTAGCTAGATGAATGATAAAAACAAAATGCTAATCGGGAAATTAGGAACTGCAAAGAAATTTGAATTAGAAACTTTAGTCAATCGTACAACCTGATTGCCTTCTTACAACACTTTCTATGGCTTGCCTTTGATTATAATAATTTTGCAATAAACTATTGAACACACTTTTAAATGGGATTAAACTTGAAACAATATTGAGTGAGTAATAACTTCAGAAATTTAGGGAAAGAAATGGTTGCTACTCTTTATGCCGAAAGATGCAATAGAGCTTTCTGAAAGCATTGGGAAATTTTTGAAAATTTCGCTTTCAAAATTCTCTTATTGGTTTACCTAACAGTTTGCTAGCTGACAAGATTAACAGTAACTGATTAGACTATGTTTGAGCTAGTCAATCTGTTTTTTGAAGATTAGAGTAGTACAGTTTGAACTGCAAGGGTCTTATTAAAACTAGTTTTAGTTTGAAATATTGACACCATTTTGAATTGGGTATATTGTCTAATTGAAGAAACCAATTAGCTTGATTCAGTTTTTATATTGACCAGATTGAACTATTTACCAATTGGTGGAAACTGCTAGTTTAAATATGCTGAACTCGGAAATTTTGCAAAAATAAAATTATTTATTATTATAAAGGGATAGAAACTGTATTTGAAAAATTCATCTGCTAAGCTATATCAAATTTCAGTTTGACATTTTGAGAATTTTTGAAATCTATTGAAATTACCAGAGTATCTACTGACAGACAGAAAATACACGTTTGCGTTTGCACTCAAGTGTATGTGGTCTGAAGTAATAAGTGGAAGTTTTAATTCTGGGATTTATCGTCCTGTGGGAATAGTGGCTTTGATACCAAGTTATATTTTCTTTCAATAATGTTTAGATGTTGAATTTTTGATTAATTTTTTTGATTCCTTAATTAGCAATACAAATTACCTTAAGTTAAGATACAATTTGATTAAAAGGAGAGAGTTGAGTTTTCATTGTAATAGTTGTAAGAGTTTGGTGATATAACTTTATTGTTGAATGTATACTTTTAATCTTCATGCTTAATTCAATCAAATGAGCACTATTGGAATCGGAGTTACCCCTTTAATTACAATAGGTTCAAGTTTAGTGCACAAAGAGAACTCCTATTGGAGTTCTTCCTTAGTACATAAACTTTCATGAGATCATGATTTATTAAGTAGACTCGATTCCTTACGTCTAGGTTACCAAATGATATCTTTTGTTCCTTTTGATCCCACAAACAAGATTTTCATTAACTATGCATCATGCGCTTCACACGTGGTTTAGTTAGATGGGAGGATGCGTTGGGTCAATGGACTATGCCACATCATCCATTGAGTTTTCCAACATCCTCTCATCCCTTCTACTTTGCTGAACAGCAGAGCAAAGTTAATGGAGAACTTGGTTCATAAGCATCAAATCTCTTGGTAGAGCCTTTAAGGAAAGGTGCAAGTGAGCTTGAGAATTTGTCACATAATTCTCAGCTCTACTTGCATTGCCTTCCTTGCTCTTACCCTAATTGATGAGATTGGAACACAAGTATCTTTTAAATAAATTAATGATTCATTAGGTTTCTTTTTTAGAAAATAATTTAGACTTTATTCTATCCAATCGTTCATTCTAATATTAATAATAAACAATAAGAACATCTTTTTATTCATTCAAATAAATTCATTACAACACCACCATACCCCTTACAATTTCATACAATTACATCTCAACCCTCTCCAAGGGATTTTAGCCTTCCATTACTAAATAAGCATAAGCACACATACAAAGGAAAGTGAACCTTGACATCAGTTCACAGTAGAAAGAAATCAGAGAATGTTAGAAAGAAATACTAGGAATCACCTGGAGATTTTCTGGGGTTCTCTTGGATTCCTCCTGCACTTCCTCTTGATTGCTCCGCCCTTTTCCCTTTGCTGTCTCCTTCTCCTTACTGTTCTTGGTAAACATTCTTCCCCTTGGAGAGTTCTCCTTTCTCCTCTTTCTGCAGCTTTTCCTTGTGGGAACTTGAATGACAAAAATTGGAACCCTCTCAAAGTCTGAGATTGGCCCTTAAATAGGGACGCTCTCAGCCCCAAGGCATTAATTATGTGACTCTTCACCTTCCTTGGATTTATTTCAAACTCTTTAAATGTTTATTCTGCTGTTCCATTGGAATTCAACAAGATTAATGTGCACTTCAGTTTTCAAGAGGCTGAGGAAGGCCAAAGGTTGCATTTTGTGGCATTCCCTATGCTGCATTTATAGCTGTTCTGGAGAATTCTGGCACGACCGCTGCGGCACGTTGAGGCGCGCTGTAGCTGCTGCGTTTCAAACACTGTCCCGCTGAGGCGCGCTGTAGCAGCTGAGGTTCAAACGTTGTTCTTGCTGTATAAGTTAGTATTTTACCTTAGGACACCGCTGTGGCGCGCTACGGCGGTTTCATTTTTGAAAATGCGGAATAGTAACTGTTTCATTAAATCATATATAGTTTGTATGAATAATCAGAAATGCCGCCGCAGCACGCAGTGGCGCGCAGTGGCGGTTGAAAGTTTGAAAACGCGGAATATTGACTGTTCAATTAGTTCACATAAAGTTTGCATAAATACTCAGAAATGCCGTCGCGGCACACTGTGGCGGTAAACTTTCGTGAACGCGGAATAGTGATTGTTCAATTAGTTCACATAAAGTTCTTAATGATTAATTAAATATGCTGCTGTGGCGCGCCACAATGAGTTGCAGCGGTTTTGTTCCAGGTCAGTGTAAATTCTTATGGGGCAAAGCGCGCTGTGGCGCATTTGGAGCGCGCTGCAGCAGTTTATTTTACGAGAAAACGGTTGGTACTGTTCAATTCTTCTGCATAAGGTTTTAATTTTTCTCCCGGAAAATGAACTGTGGCCCGCTGTGGCGCGCTGCAGCTGGCTTCCTTCCAGGTCCTCTAGTATACTTCCAGGTGAGGGAATTTGATGTGCTGCCATGGCGTGCCACGGTAGTTTTCACCCAGAATTCAGTGATTCAGCTCATAATTTCATTTTTCTTCATTTTTCCTGCAAAGGTATTATTTCCACTTAAAGTATATGGATATATATGATGATTTGAATGCTTAAACATTATATTTTTGCTACAAATGTCAGATATATCATCTACTAATGTTCAAAATGATTTATACTCTTAATAGCAACATTTACATAATTCGATTAAAGTACATTTTAAACTCAAATACTTTGATTGTTGTATTGAAGTTGGAGTTTTTAGTTTGTCTGGGGCATCTTTTGAGTGAATGCTTGGGCTTAGAAGTTCCTATAAATGATCTCATGCCTAAACGTTTGAGATAAAATTTTAGCAACTCATTTGTACGAGATTGTTATCACAAAATTCAAATTTTTTGCAAATTTACGAAAGGGCTCATAAGATTAATTGTATCTGCTTTTTTATGGTAAACAGCTAGTGTGATAGGGGTTGGATGTGCATTCCCAAATTTATGATATCTAGAAAAATGTCACAGGGATTATCATCATTAACTTGTATACTAAAATTTTGGAAAACCACGCAAACATATTTATTCAGTCCTACAAAGGGCTTACAATTTGCTTTTTCTTTGCCAATGAATTTATTAAACGTGATTTTAATGTAAGGCGCGTAGCAAATTTTGAAACAGATCATGTAACAACCGTTAGTTAAAATTTATAATAACAATTGTGGTACCAATTGAGATGTGACGTTAAATTTATAATTTAATAATATAAATTAAAATATATTAACTTCCGGGTATTCCAAACTACATGACACGAACAAGTTACTAATTTAAGGTTTTGTGTTAGCGGTATATGTGTGCTTGCTTAAAAAAATGTAGATGCATTTTAAAGCTTGTGTGTGCAAGTATTACAAAAAATATGAATCATAATGAATTGCAGTAACATTTTCTTAAAGATTTTTATAATAGTTTTGTTCGAATTCCAAAGCTATTTGAAGGACTAGAATGCTTAAAAAATGGTCAAAATAATAAAACACTTTCACCACAACTCTTTTATATAAATTGAAATAACGCTTATTTGTTGAATATCTTAAAAATTCTTGTGTTGTATCTCCACCAGGCATCCATGGAAATAAACTTGCATTCTGGTATGCTTCAGAATTGCATTCGCTAATGTTAACTTTATAAGAACATAATGTAAAAGAAATTGATGTGAGCTAGTACACTAGCTACCCAAATTTATGGGATGTCTATAGACCGTCTTGTATAGCAATGTGGAGAGGTATGCTTGTCCTTAATATCTCAATTATATCAAATATTGGTGTCTGAATATGAGTATGAATATTATGTAAGAATAATCCATTTTTGGGTTTAGCTCTATTTTAAAGTTGGATGTATAGTAAACACAAGTTTTCATTGAAATGTTTTTTCTTACAATGCTTACGGGTGCATGAGTTCTTGGAGTACAAAATCATAAAGTATAAACAATGAAGCACATGCATTGACATGGACATGGCGACTGTATGCCACATTTCAAAAACTTAAAATGTAGAGCACAGTATGCCAATGACCATAGTTTTCTAAAATTTATTAATGAATTCCTTGCTGATTCACTGAAGAATATTTTGATAAGAAAAAAAACTTCCATTTCTGACAGGCCTTGATTTGTGCTTGAAATTCCTTGATCCAACTTTTGGCTTGTTGTACAAATGTTAGGGAGCATTAGAGTTGGACATAAAAATATTTTTAAGGGTTCATGATTCTTAGGTATGAACAATTCAATTTTAGAAGTTTTAAAATATTCATTTATAATTAAATCTTTTTTTTTCAAAATATGCAACTTGTGATTTTACAAGCTTTTCTATCTGGAAATTTCATTGACTCTCATTTTTCGCATATTTAGTTTTTAAGAACCTTAAATCATTTTTCATGTTTTAAAAATAATTATTTTATTTTTTAAGAGAATCTACTCAATCCATCTCTCTTCTTATTTATGTAGGCGAACATTTTTTTTTTTTTTTTTTTATGGTATTGCACAACCTCATGAATTAATGCAAAGACGACATTGCTTTATCATTTGTAGAGGAGCTATCCATTTCCAATCAGATCTATCTCATACAGCATTTTTCTTTTCTTGCTTTCTTTTCTCATTTTCTTTCTTGTTCTCTTGCCTACCATTTTTACTCATTAAATTTTTTTTTCTTCTTTTCTATCAATAATGAAAAGTCATCCTTTCATGTTTAGGCATGTCACAATATTAGTATTTACACTATCAATAATTTTTACTTTATTTTACTTTTATTAAAATTGAATTAACCTTACCTCTGTTTCATTATATTTTGAAATCCTCTTGTGATTAAAGTTCATCGACATTGTATTCTATATTGGATGTCTCTCATTTTTCCATTTGTAATGCTTATGGCCTTTTGCTTGTTCTTCTATGCTGACTTTTGAGATTTGTTTTACTTAGATACAAGTAATTGTTGATATGTTGGGATTATGGTAGACTTAGTGTTACTAATCTTTTGAATTCCACTGAATTAGTACACTTCTATAAACTTATAAACTGGATTATCATTTATAAGAGGTACTGAGATATTTTAAACTAATTACCTTGTTCATAAAAGCATGCATATATGCATGCTGTAAATATATTCATCATTGCATGTGAAATAATTAAAAGACATGTGCATAAAGGGAATATTTGTTAATGCAGAATCTTTTCTGATTTTGTTGTGGGTGGAATAATATTAGTTGTGGAAAATGATGATGAAGATTCTTCATTTTTGAGAGAGAACTTAGTCAAGCTCGTGTGTGATCAGGGGAGGGGACAGTTTAGATGGAAGCGTGTTGTGAAACTATAGCGGAAATATAGAGAGAGACCGAATAAGTGTGGAAAAAAGGGAATAGAGGGTTTGTAAGGGGAGGGAAGATTGGTCTATAGGGAATATAAAAAATGATTGAGGGGGTGGAGAGGGAAGTTAGCTGGAGAGAAGATAAGGAGAGGCTATGCGGTTGAAAGAGCGATCTTGAGGGAGGGGCCCAGGAATAAGGAAGAGATAATTGGCTGAGAAGAGGGGAGGCCAAGAGATAGAGCCAGGGGAATAGAGAGAGGGTTTTTTAGAGGAGAGATAGGTTTAGAAGGAGATATGCTAAAAAATAGGGCAAATAAAATGAGGTGGCAGAGAAGTAAGGACTGAGAGATAAGACGGGAGAGGATGGCAGGGAGAGATGGAGTTCAAGCAGTGTAGAGAGAGAGGTCTATAGGGTGAGGGGCTCATGAATAGGGATAGAGAGTTGATTGAGGTAATGGGAAGGGCAAGGGGTAGCGTGGAGAGGAGGCAGAGGGAGGTTGGAGGTTGAGAGTGATTAGGGAGGTGGTTGGCAAAAAATCAAGACAGAAAATCATATTAAAATATTTTTTTCCGAAAACTTAGTGCCTGCTATTAGGTACCGACAAATCTTCCTTGTTAATTTAAACTCTAATTGGAGAGGAACATAAAAGGATATACATTAAACACTTATAATCATTTGCTAGTCAAGTGAACTTAGAGTGGCTTGGATACTTAAGAGGGAAAATTTTGAAATTTGAAGTTCTTAATTTTTCCTTGTATAATTCAAACTTGCTAAAAATAACTGTTTACAATGGAATTCTTAGTTTGAATTTGGTGAAAGATTTTTTCGTTCAAATTTTAAGGAAAATATAAAGTGAATTTAATCTAAATACGATTTGTGAATTTGGGTTCAAAAGATGATTACCTGTTGACTTGATGAAGCTGGAAGGTGGCCTTCTAGAACTATGCATAGAGAGGGTAAATGGTTCTCTAGTTCTTTGTTGGTGATAGGATGATGTTGTATTTCATCAACTTTCCTGAGGTATGTAAAACTCTAATCAATAGAGTTGGCAGCTTGGATATGCTACTGCCAGGCCTCATGCACGCTTGTCTAGATAGTTCTTGGCCAATTTTATATCTTTATAAGATTGTTAGAACTTATTGTTAGAGGAGCTTTATGGCTGACAATTGTTCTCACGTTTAAGCATGGATGTGAGTGCATATGTACATGTAAAGTTCTTAATAACTTTATGGTCTGTGTTGTATATTCAAATAAGTACCACTTGGTCTAAAATGCAATTCCTTTTAATCAAGCCTAATAAATGTTGTTAGTCCAACTAAAGTGAAATAAATTTGGGCATTTTAATAGATGTAAATCCCATGTTAAACCTAAAATTTGGGCCTTCCAGGGTTATAAGCCTAACCTAAGTTTGAGCTAGCACCAATGCTAATAAGCCTTCTAGGCCCTTCAAAATCAACAAACATACTATCCAAACTTACATGTTTTAGACTCATATTTATCAATTTAGTTAATACTTTTATAGTTGTATCATGCACATACCTAGGACTTTTAAATTATAGTGATTATACTTTTTTCCATTGAACTATTTAGTCAAATGGCATTCAACCCCTTTACAACCTACGAGTCAATATTAAACTAAAGAATAAGTCAAATTATTTTCAATGTGCTTAAAATCAGATCAGATTGGTCGACTTGTTTGGGAAGCAGTTTGGTGATCAATTTTTCAAATTTTATTAAATTGGTAGAAAATAGGATAAAATATAATTGAATTATCAAAATAGGGTTAAAAATATTTAACTAGCCTTATATATTCTGCTTTAAAAACCTCTAAATCCCTAATTTCATTTACAGGCATGCATCTCTCGACTCATCTTCTCTGTCTCTAGTCTCCGCTTAATCGTTTGCAGAAGCTAACATCCTTCTATCTTCCATTGTAGAAGCCAACATCAATTAGCTTTGATATCTCCTATGGCAATTGTGTTCTCAAATCGCAGAGTTAACAACTTCACATCTCCCATCTCTGACAATTAGTTAAAACTCCCCAAATCATCATCTACCCACTCGCTATGATCATTTAATTGGAGTCAAACACAGAATTGCTCCCCTTTTAGTGAGTCATTTGTAGCCATTTCTTTTTTACATGCTTTATGGCCTAAGTGAGAACATTATTAGTTTATGATAAAGTCATCATAGCATTGTATTTGTATCTTTAATTAACATTTCTTACAATCAATCATTCATTGCTTTATATTGTTATTAAATATACATACAAAAATATTTTGGTGTTATATAGAAAATAATCTCTTTGAACTTGGATATGAAGTTTTTGATTGGAGTTACATTTCATCTTGCTAAATAATAGGAAAATACCCAAGTGAAGTTACTAGGTTTGATTGAAGAAAAAAAGAAAAGGTGTGGGTGCTATATTTGTTAGTTTAATAATGTCAGCTTTTCATTAGCATAATAATTTTTTATTATATATAAATTTTAATTTTAGTATTTTGGTTCTATTGCTAGTCAATAACCCAATTTGATCAGTTGAACAAATCAACCCATGAGCCGATAGCTTAGCCGATCCAATGTTAGGTTTTATTCTAAAAGTACTGTATAATTCACTTAGTTTAATTGCTGATATCTAGGTTGAGGTAACTCATGATTGCTTATCAAATCTCTAGTCGTTATGGTTAAATGCTATTTAACATTTGCAAATTGAATTTCTAGTGTAACCAAGATGATGGAACCATGAGTTCAGGATTTACTGGCATCTATCAAACCATTACGTCGTCTTATG
Organism: Gastrodia elata; assembly: GCA_016760335.1. Taxonomy (NCBI): domain Eukaryota; kingdom Viridiplantae; phylum Streptophyta; class Magnoliopsida; order Asparagales; family Orchidaceae; genus Gastrodia; species Gastrodia elata. The sequence goes on along the minus strand of CM028672.1, from coordinate 47,732,984 downwards.
CACGCCTAACCTTTAAACATATAGGCCATAAGAAACTTTTCAATTGAGAGTACTCTCCTAAAGATAAGAAGGGTAATTAATTATAAGAGTTTGTATCCATAGGAATGCCTAAACCTTAAATTTAAATATTTCCTTATTCATTTGTTTGAGGAAAGGTTGATAATTTATTCAAATTGATTTCAAGAAAATGACTTCCTAAAACCTAATTTAGGCGTGGATTGTTGTGAGCAATCACTTTAATTAGAGATACTTTAACCTTATTTTAAATGTACTAATTTTTGGAAAATTAATTTTGTGCTTCCGCTTTCCACCATAGCATCCTTAACTCTAAAATGTTTATTTAATTAGCATACTTCTATTTAGTAGGTCAACAATTTGCCCATATAACATTGCTAGTATTTTAATTGTTCTTTAAATTTTATTTCAAGTTTGAGTGGAATTTCTTAAATGCACAACATCGTGTTGGTGTTCTTTCATTTCACCCAACAATTTTGGATTTTGCTAGTTCTTATTTTTACCATTATATTCTTAACCAAACAAAGATATTTTTATCTCACTTATTTGATAAATGACTTTTATTTATCATATCGTTATAATTATTTAATGATTAAGCTTGTATTTCATATATTTCATTTTGGATCAACTAAGAAAAATCATTTATATTCAAGGTAGTTCTCTAAATTCATGTTTTGCTTAATTTTTTTTCAAATTTATTAATAATAAGTAGATCATTGGCAAGAGTAACTAGGAGTGTGTTCGATCTATTCAGATAATTTGGATCTTGGATCGTAAGAACCGATGGTTTTTGGTTCCAGAATCTAAATAATGGATCCAAACCAAATAGATCAAAGATTCAAACCAAATTGCTATTCTATTTTTTGTATTGGTTTTTGGATAACCAAATAATTTTTCTTAAAAGTTTAAAATGTTTGAATATTCAAAAAATTAAGAGAAAAATTTAATTAAGAGAATGCACTATATTATATATTTAAAAAAATATAATTTAAATTTTAAATTATTAAAACAATCAAGCTATAATTTCTAATAGCAAAATTATAAAACAACAATTTGATTTCGAATATAAAGGTTGTCTCTACGCAGAGACACCCTTTTGTTCTTGTCGATTCATCAACACACCTTCGCCGTTCTCACCGTTTCTGACACACTTTTGTTCTCGCCGATTCATCAACACAAATTCACTCTAGTTTCATTGTTCTCATCGAGTCACATTCGTATGCCGAGTCGTGACTCTCAATCTGGGAGAGGTGAACATGAACCAAAGGGTTGATGGAACATGATTGTGAATAGATATGAGTAAATTATGACTTCAAACCTAATAGGCCAAATGAAAAGCTTAATATTTAGTGCAATTTTAGCTTTTAGATTAAATATTATTAAATCACAACCATTAAATTTTGTAAAAATATTTTAATTGAATTTGATTTTTGGATAATTTGGTTTGAGTAAATAGTAAATCAAACCAAAATTCAAAAATCAAACATTTCAAAAATTTCATCTAAGACCGATCCATTTATTTATATATAAAACCGAACCATCTAAATTATTTTGATTTGGGTTTGAAAATTTTAGATGATAAAGGCTTTTCTTGAATCATTAAGTTATTAATCACAATTTTGAAAAAAAATGCTGGGGAGTGAAATAATGCCATGATGCATACTTACAAGACTAAATACAATGCATAGGGTTACACAAAATACAAAAGAATTAAATTAATAAGCTGCACTTCAAGATTTTTGGATAGGGAGATGGAAAACAAATTATGCCAAGACAATATGATTTCACAATATTAATCTGTTATGATTGGTTAATAGATTATAGCGGCAATAAATTTTTTAAGAGGTTTGATGAAAATTTTTAACAAAACAAAAGAAGATTTGTATTTGACATTTATTTAATTAGAGGATGCATACAATAAAATATCTAAAAATGCTCTTTAGAGTATTAAAATGAAAACAAGTTGCTATTGCTAATTGCAAGTGTTCAAATGCAAGGTGGTTTGTTAAATAATTATCTTGTTTAAATCAAACTACATCAAAGAAATTTAATAGAAAACTTTAAGGAAACTAATAAAATATTTGTATTTGACTTTGATTTAATTAGAGGATGCATGCAATATATTAACTTAAAATGTTTTTTAAATAGTATTAAAATGAAAAAGAGTTGCTATTGCTAATTGCAAGTGTTCAAATGCAAATGGTTTTTTAAATAGTTGTCTTGTTTCAATCAAACAAATTTGCTAACAGATTTAATGGAAAAATTTAAGGAAACAAAAGAATATATGTATTTAACAATTATTTAATTAGAGAAGTGCACAATAAAATATCTAAAATATTCTTTATAGAGATTTAAACTGAAAACAAGTTGCTATTTCTAATTGCAAATGTTCAAATGCAATATGGTTTGTTAAATAATTGTCTTGTTTCAATCAAAATATATTAAAGACCAGCACTAAGTTCATATCTCCTTGTAAAAACTTTGAGCATTCTTATTTAAAGTTTTCAAGAAAAGGTGTTTTTAGAGGTGTGCACTAGTCGAATGAATCCAAACGAATTGATAGAGATCTATCATTTGATTCTATAGCTTTTTCGCTTTTATTTTTTAAAGCTTTCTTTTCAGTTTTCACTCACTCAATGAATGAAGAAGCAATAAAAGTCAGACTCGTATTAATTATATTATTACAACCTTCGTTAAAAAGTTTCTTACAATAATTTTTCTTCTTTGATCGACATCTATAATGCACTTCATTGGAATCAAAATTTACTTTTCTTATTGATTAATTTGTCTAGTATATATATATATATATATATATATACTTGCATGCGTCTATTCCTAGCAATATCTAAATTTTTATTTAAAATTTTAAAACCATAGTCCTTGCATCACTAACAATGATTTTTGAATTTAGAAAAAATTAATTTATACTTTTTTCAATTCTCATTATTCTTATATTAAATAATTTATAATAAATGTGCTACATTTAAATTTTTTCTTAAATATCTTGTTTTATCACCAAACATCTCTAATATTCAGGATTCTCTTTATAAATTTCACAAGAATTTTTTTTCATCTTATGGAAACAATTAATGATCATTTGCCACTTAAAATTAGCTTTCATCCTCAAGATCTCATTGTCCAAACTCTAAAGCTGTGCTAAATTTATCTTTAATTTAATTTATTGAGATTCCACTCTTTTGTATTTGCACATAATTTATATTTTTTATATTTTTTATTTGAACTCATTATTTTTAAATCTATAGATATTTGATGTTGGGTTGCAAGACTTCCTTTTGAAATTATTGTACTAGTAATTCTAGGAGTTTTATCTACTTTTGTCCTCTAGAGTTTGGAACTTGACATTAGCGCATAAAATACTGTTATGATTTAAGTTTCCAATCAGACAATTTTAAGAAAGAGAACTTTAGTAATCTATTGCAAAAATTTAGTTTTATGTTCTTAGGCTTCTCAAATGGAGTATAGAAATCATTAGAAATGATCTTTTTTATTTAAAACTTATGGAGGAGGGTCTTCTATTTGATCGTGCATAATGGAAACAAAGGATTCACGTAGTCGACCACTAGAACTAAGGCTTAGTCTTGTTGTTGTTAGTATATGTATAAATGTAATAGAACATTCCCAAAACTTTTAAACAATTCCTCTTATTCTATCCCTATATCTTCTAAATTGGTTATGCCAAGCTCATAACCAAAGCTGAACTAACCATTTGATTGTGGCTTAATTATAAGTCTTGCGAACATTAGAGTAGTTCGATTTACACGAGAGCAGTCCAGTTGACATAAGTTTTGGCTGAATTGTTGATATAACAAATTGGAGTGGTAGGCCCAATGTACTATGGGAGGACTGTTGGATTTTTTTCTTATAAAAATTGGTGTTGAACAGTAACACAACATGCAGGTTAGTTATAATTTGTTGCACCTATTAATTTTGAAAAATTAATTTATTAATTATAATAGCAGGTTGTTAATTATTTGATGTTTATTGATCAAGAAAATTTAATTTATAAAATTTATTGATTTAGAATGCTTAATTATTTATTTAAGTAGGCCTTGCATAATTGAATCTTATTACTCTAATATTGCCATGAAGTTTATCAAGTTGGTAGTCTACTTGATTTTTCCAGGTTGCCATGTACTTTGAGCATTTAAATTGCAATTCCCCCAGCAATCTGCTTATATGAAATACTTATCTAAAACATTAAGAATTTTCTGCATGAAGTTGATGCCATTTAAAAGAAAGTTCATCTGACAGTAAGTGCAATGAACTCATAAGGTTTCTTTGAAAGCTGAACATCATTAAATATACATTAAAATTACAAATTTATATCTTATGCTTGGGATGCTGAAGAGTAAGTAAAATTTGAATTCCCTGTTGTGTAAATTGAAGATCGTGCTCACCTACAAGTTTTGTATCTTTTGAAGAAATCGAAACCACCAATATTGAATAACCAATATTTGATGCGATCTCTTTTAACGGATTTTAAATATTTTTTAAGCCAATTGACCTGCCAATTTAAAGTAGATTTCTTGAGTTCTATGTAGAAGGATTCTATGAATTGTGCTCATTTGCACTTAGCATCAAAATACATTTATCTTCTATATCTTTGTTTGTATGTTTTTTTATTAATTGCTTCATTGGAGGAAATATTTTTTGTTGATAATGCTTTCCAACGAAAAGCAAGATTTGTTTTAGCAAAATAACTTTTAGTGACTTCATGCATTGTCAACATGCTTGAATCTATTGACTTGAATTGGCAATGCAATTCCCAAAAGTTTTTAACTTTTCTTTACGAATGCTTCGTAGCTTTCTTTGCTTGCTAGCATAATATTTTAATTTTTGATTTTTTTTTTTCGACTTATCAACCTTCCCAATCCCTTGTAATTTGAATAAAAATATATTAAAAAGCCCTTAATACCTCATGCACATCAAATTTCTCTTTTAAGTGCTCTTTACAGCTTGGAAGGCTGAGACGTGCCCAAAATCCTGTGATTTGGTGCTGGCACCAATTTATGTACGAGTCTCTGCTTAATAATTGTGATAATATTGTTTTGAGCTTTGAATATTGTGTCAACTAGCTATTATAATAGTCGAAAATTTTAATGTTTTTATCTTTCATTTTGTAAGCTTGTGCTGTTAAAAATTCTAACAATTTTTTTTTAATGTGACCAATATGATTTAATAGTTTTCTATGCTATCAGCATAAATATAAGATCAGTATATGCTGCAACCTATGATAACTTGTAGATGCTCTGCCAAAACTTTAGTTAGTTCTAGCTGTCTACCAATACGTTTAAATCTTGTTAATGTGACATTGTTTATTATGCAAGTGGATTTTTTAGTATATTATATTTTTCATTACCTGTAATTTCCATTTCCATTAAAGCTTCTGTTATATGATGAAAATAACAGGGTCCTCATTTACTTGGTCCAACTGGAAGCAACCTTCAGCGTCATGGCATCAAGGGGACTGTGTTTGCTGGATATCATTATGATCTCAACTTCTTGACAATTCATGGAAGGAGCAGATTCCCTGGTCTGAATATCTGGTTGAGAAATGGACAGAAAGTTGAAGTTAAGGTCCCTGTGGGCTGTCTTCTCATTCAAACAGGCAAACAGGTTAGTTTTATTTTTATAACTTCAGCATAGATATAGCAATTGACGCTGCTTGAATTTTTATGAATATTTCTTCTTCAATTTTGGGAGATGATTACACAAATATTATGACATAGTTTTCTACAGCTAGAGTGGCTCACTGGTGGTGAATGCCTAGCCGGTATGCATGAGGTTGTTGTGACTGAAAGGACTCTTAATGCTATTGAAGTTGCACACCAGCAGAAAGGCAGCCTATGGAGAGTTTCTTCAACTGTAAGTTGCTAATGTGAAAAATCTGGTTTTGTTCTTTGATGCCATTGTGGCGCCATTTCTGTGCATTCCTCTGCTTTCTTGGTCATGGGGCCCCAAGGGTCTCTGCTACGAAATTCTGTTTTCCTCTTGTGGGTGAGCGTGAATATTGCTGGACTCATTTAGTACAGGCAACTATAGAAGAATGCCTTAACTGAGCATGAGAGTAATGAATTTAGTAAATTGCAAGACGTGTTATAGAGATAACAGAGAAATCTCAAAAGGTATATGCACTCTACACGTGGCATGAAAGCTGAAATTTGTAACAACCTTTGAAGAGTTGTCTTTCCTCATGGGGGTGTGAGTTTATTTCCTCAAGAATAAATCGGATGTGCTTAGAACGTTTCAAAACTGGCTAGTTGTAGTGAGAATGAGATTTGAATTAAACTAAAATGCTTAAGATCTGATAATGACAATGAGTATTGTAATATAGAGTTCAAGGAGTTCTGCATTGCATGGGGATTATAAGAGAATTCTCCAACACAATGATGCCACAACAGATCAGTGTTGTAGAAAGGATGAACTAGATGATCACAGAACATGCCAGAAGTATGAGATTGCATGTGGGATTGCCCAGCTAGTTTTGGTTAATGTTTGTGAATATAATTGCTTACCTCATTAACTATGGACCGTCAGTACCGCTAAAGGAAGAATAACCAAAAGAAAAATCGAGTGATATAGGTAGATTTTTCTCTTGTGGAAGTATTTGGCTGCCTGTCATAAATACATGTAGATGCATGGAATCACACAAAGCTGGGTGTGAAGTTCATGAAATGCAATTTATTGGTTACTATTCATTTAAGTTTGGGTATAGGTTTTGGGACTGTCAGAGTCACGATATCATCAGGAGCAAGAATGTTATATTCAATGAAAGTGAGATGCATAAGGACTAAGGGAGTTTAAAGCAAAAATATTCAACAATATCAGATGGCATGAGTGGGCCTGAGAGCAGATTAAACATAATGATGAGATTCATGCTGAACCTCAGACGCCAATAGTGCAATTGAGAAGATCTGACATAATATCATGGCCTTAGGAACGATATTCGTGTTCATTATATTTTTTATTGTTGACTGATGGTGGTGAATTTGAAACTTTGATGAAGCCTTACAAGTGGAGGACTCGAGTGAGCGGGGAATTGCAATATAGGAAGATATGCATTTGCTAGCATAAAATCGAACTTGAGATCTAATGAAATTACCTCATTAGAAAGAAGAGGCTTCAAAACAAATGGGTGTGCATGCTAAAGTAAAAGAGCATGATTGAAGCAAACACTTCAAGATGAGATTGGTTGTGAAGCAGAAGGAAGTAGGCTACGCAACAATCTTTCCTCTGGTAGTCAAATTGGCTACGAATAGGCTTGTAGTATTGAGCCTGTTGGCTAGAGAGGATGTGCGCATGAAGTAGATAGTTGTAAAGATGACATTCCTCCATATGGATAGTTGGAGGAGGACATTTACATGGCACAGCCACAAGGGTTCAAAGTATGAAAAAAGGAGATTCTGGTGTGCCAACACAAAAAGATATTGTACAGATTGAAACAAGCGCTGAGTTGTGATATAATAAGTTTAATAGGTTTGTGATTGAGAACTAGTATATACGGTGTCAAGCAGACCACCGGTATTACATCAAGCAGTTTGATAGTCACTGAATAATATTATTGCTGTATGTAAATGACATGTCGATTGCGGGATTTGGTATGGGAGATATTCAGAACCTAAAGGAGCAGTTGTCAAAGGAATTTTGAATGAAGAATCTTGGGCAGGCCGAACAAATTTTTGGAATGAAGATCCATAGAGACAAGAAAGAGAATACCCTAAAGCAGAGCCAATAGGATTATGTTTATTCGAGCCACTCTCAGGAATTGTGGCCTAGATGATGTAATATCTCAATGGCCATAGGCGCGATGGAGATGATTGAGGTGGATAATTCTGATGGAGGGTATTTGAATGAAGAGACTGAGGTATACGGGTTGATCGAGTATCCGACGATTGACGAAGTTATTGTATTGCCGTCGGACTCCTTTGGTGTCAATCGGTACCTTGCAGGCTATGAAAAGAGGTCTCACCAAGGCTTCAAACTGTGCTTTTGGAGACAGCTGACATTCTGAGCATGTGGAGCAAGGGGGAGATTGTTGTGATCCCTAGAAGATGGTCTGTTGGCAGCCCCCTCTGAGTAGCTTCAAGAGTATGTTGATGAAATTTGTATAGTCTTGCGTAGGAGAAAAACATAGGACATCACCCCTACGCCAACCTTGGGGGTACATGATGTTAAGAATTAGTCAAACCTTAATCTGCATGCGGAGTGTCATCCGATTGTGCAGGGAAGGCCTCCAAATATTTCTTCATCAGTTGACGGAAGTGAGTCTGATGAAAATTATAAGGTGAATTCAATTGAAGAGCCAAACGATATTATTTTGGACTCACAGAGATTGATTGATTCTATTGTTAAGAATGAGAAAAAAAGAAGAAAAATGGTAAATGGTCCGGTTCCAATAAATTCTAGTTATACCTGAGGAAGAGGCGATCGGGAAAATTGCTTTCTCTAGCGTTGAGACAGTAAGCGTTAGCTGTAAATTTGTTTTTGCATAGTTTTCTTTGGAGTTTGGTAAACAGTTTATATATATATATATTTGCTTCTTCTTCGTTATTGTGGTTTGAGGTCACCAAAAATCTTTATTTGTTGTGTGGCTTCCATTATGAATTTATAAAATACAACTTGCTTAAAATATATATATATAATTCCTTGGCAGCTATTCGCACACATTGCTTCTGATATGGTGATAAAACCGTTGGGCCACTTTGCCGAAGCAGCCAATGCAAGCTTGTATCCCCCAATGCTTGCGGGGGAGTATGTAGAACAAGAGCTCGCTGTAATCAATCTTAAAGGAAGCAAGACAGTGTCCTCTGGTTGACAGTCTCGCGCTGGCAGCCTAAAACCAATCATTCTGTTGGATTCTGCTAACGAAGGTAAATAATAGATATACAATTATTTTTTTAATGAGCATCTTTGCTCCTTTTATTCTTCTAAATGACATATTATTTTTATATTATTGTTAATAATCATGTTCATCTCAAATAAACAAGCATTTTATTATGTTATTTAAATCCTATTCTCAATATAAAACATGCTGTAATACCAAACTAATTATGATAAAAGCTGAAATGCTGTTAATTTCACTGCTGTGCTCTAATAGAAACTAGTTATTATATTATGAATGATTTACTTAATGGGGTAATTATATTCTAAAATTTAGTATTATTATACTATGAATCATTTACTAAACTTATTATTATATTAACTTTTTTCGATTTAGTACCTGCAAATATTATTAAAACTTGCAATATATTTCATTAATTATCTATATTCTTAGCAGATCTATATTTTGGAAATTTATAATACATGATATATCCTTTGTAGCAAGTGCATGTTAAAATCCTTTTATATATTCTTTATTATATGTTTGCCCTAAACTGCCTACTTCAGTTGGCAGGATTGTTGGCCAAAAAACCTTCATATCTTTGCAATCATATATTCAAACATAGCAAAATTATATCTTATTTTGCTCAGAAAAATGTAAGGAATATTTTGGTGCCATTAATTCTTCTATTTGACGATTAATTTAACTAATGACCTTTTAGGCTAATTACAAACTCCCTTAAACCTTAGAAATTGATTAACTCACAACTTAGTTTTTTCAACTCCAAATCACATAATCCAATATAATATTTTGATAAAAAAAAATGCAAGGATTAATAAATTGTAAGAAAATTTCAATTTCAATGGTAGATTTTTTAATTTAGCCTAATTATCTTAAATATAGATTAGTGAATATTAAGCTCATTAATTATTCAAATTTTAAATTTTAAATTTTTGATTGCTCACAAAATAGAGAACATATTGGTAAAGTTAATTTTACTAATTACTTACTAATTATTCTAAGCATTACTTAAGGCCTAGATTAATTGATTGAGGTTCAAATTTTGCATACTCATTTTCATTGTACTCAGTGTGCTATAAGGAATTTGCCATTGAGTTTGTTTGATTTGGATGCTAATTAGTGAAATAAGTTTTTGAACCCCACCTTTAATTATCCTTTTAGGGCATTTCTTGATTTGCTCATAATTAACTCGTTTGACTTTAAAGTTTAACAAATTTAGTATTTATGAAATTCTTAGACTAAATAGAACATAAGTATAACATAATATTTGAATTTTCCTAATTAATTTTGTTAATCAATCTTTAATTAGCTTGAACTTTAATTAGAGTTCATTAGCCTTAATTCTTGATCAATTTGAGTGTTCTTAGTATCTATTTTTATATTAGGCAGTAAGAAATTATTTGATATTAATAGAATTTGATTTGGAACCCTAATTTTTAAAATTTCATTTTTGACCTTTAAGGAGGGGCATTTTTGTCATTTTGTTCAAGTTTTGATTTAAGTGCTCCTAAGCCCTAGAAATTTATCAATTCTCTTAAAATCAGTAAAGTAAATATTTAGGAATTAAATTAAGATCATTTAGGCTTGTTAATTTGATTTGTAAGGCAAACCCTAGTTTTTACCTTAAAATTCTTTAAAAGTAAAATTGTTAAATTCATAATGTGAATTTGAACTCACATTATGCCTTTCCTAATCACACTTCAATATTAATTGAATCAATATTAATCTTAGTATTCACCTATAAGGAAATCCCTTAAGTAATTCCTGTTAGAAGATCTTAGGAATCTCTTCTTTAGTGCTTAGTAGTAGATTTAGGTTATACTTAATAAGATTGCATTAACCATTAGTTCGTGATAATTATGAGAAACCTTAAAACTTTAGTGCCTTTGGATTAAGAGCTGTAAATCCCAATATTTTCACATTTAACTCTTAATCTCTTAATCTTGATTTGCTTTACTTAGATTGGTTTGGGTTAATAAATTCATTAATTAAGACGATTGATTTATTATTTAACTCATGTAGGTGACATTGATTGATCTAGATTAGAACTTAAATAGTTCTGATTGTTTGATTTTATAAGACTGTAGCTATGAATTTATACTAGATAGTAGGATATTGAAGATCCTGAACTTTTATATCTTTAGAATATTTAGAATGAATAAATTAGAAAATAAATGATTTCATATATTTTTGTGTAGTATTGTTTTATACCCCTTATTTTGTACATGCTGATTTCTTAATTTGACCCTTTACTATTTTGAGACATTTGATGAGATATAATAATTGATGAATATCCTATGTTAACTTTAAAATTGCATATGACATTGGCATGAATAATCAATAAAATCAGTAAATTAAGATAATAGCTTAGTGAAATGTGTCCTAGTTTGTTTGCCTCTGCAATTTTGTTCTTAAGATAGAATCGACTCAGATCTAGCTATCCGTGGTTTAGATGATACATGTTGGACTTTTTGTTCCCTTGCTAAGATTAGCCTGTTTCTATTATGATAGGACTAGTCTAGGCACATGTCCAATTAAAATGAAATGATTTATTTTCAATTAAGTTATGTTCAGTTCAATTACTTTCAGTTTTGCTCAGTTCAATTTTTAGTATTTATATCATTTTTAGTATTTTATAGTATTTTCAGCAGTTTTTCTGGTTTTATATAGCATTTGTGTGCAAACATATTAGGATGCTAGTTTCATTATTATATTTCTTACATTGCACATTTATCAAAAAATCAGCATATACATTAATCATATATGCTTAGGATTTTTCTTTATATTTAGTAGTTTATATTTATAAATTGCTTAACCCCTTTCTACAATTTTGGTTTAAAGTATATTTTCTTACCTCATATTTATTTAAGTTATAAATGTATTTTTTATAGCTTTTATTATTTCATTTGATACTTTGTAGCTCCTATTTGCTTATGATGAATTGTGATATCCTAAAATTTAATAAATTATTAGCCTAAAATATACTTAGACATATAACTAAAATTTTAATTTTTTGGTTGGGGCCCTGGCATGTAAAAAATTAACATGTCAATCTTAGAGCAGCTTGATGATCCAGTTTCAGGTGAGGAGCAAGAGCATAAAGAAGACCCATCTGCAATTGCTTATATTTTATTTTTTATTAGAGAGAGAGAGAGAGAGAGAGAGAGAGAGAGAGAGTTTTATTTCATTTCCATGTTTCTTTCCTTTTGAACAGTATAATTAGCTTGTAATAATTAATTCCTACACTGTATGTTATCACAGGACTAGTCCAGGCACATGTCCAATTAAAATGAAATGATTTATTTTTAGTTCAGTTTATGTTCGGTTCAGTTACTTATAGTTCAGCTCAGTTCAATTTTCAGTATTTATAGCATTTTTAGTATTTTACAGTATTTTTAGTATTTATGTATTTTTAGCTATTTTTCTGGTTTTATGTAGCATTTTATGTGCAAACATGTTAGGATGTTAGTTTCTTTACTATTTTACTTATATTGCACTATTATCAGAAAATTAGCATATATACATTGATCATATATGTTTATGATTTTTCTTTGTATCTAGTAGTTTGCATTTATAAACTGCTTAACCATTTTCTGCAGCCTTGATTTGAGGTATATTTTCTTACCTCATAATTTGCTTAAGTTATAAATGTATAGTTTATAACTTTTACCACTTCATTTGATACTTTGTAGCTCCTATTTACTTAGGATGATTTGTGATATCCTTAAACATAATAAATTATTAACCTAAAATATGTTTATACATATTATCTAATCAAAATTTTCTTTTCTTGACTGAAGTCATGGCATGTAAAAATTAATATGTTAGTCTTAGAGCACCTTGATGAGTCGGTTTCAAGTGAGGAGTATGAGCATGAAGAAGTCCCTTCTGCAGTTGCTTATATTTTATTTTTTGTTGGAGAGAGAGAGTTTTATTTTATTTCAATCTTTCTTTCATTTAGAATTTATAAATTAACTTGCAATAATTAATTTATGCACTGTATGTTTTTATTTTAGTCCTATGTTAGTTGGGATGTATTATTCACTCTACTTTATGTTTATTTCTGAAATGAGATGAATGAATGTATTTTAATTCAGCAAGTTTTCGCACTCTATTTATTTATTGTACCTGCTTATTTGTACTCTGAATTATAATTATCCATATATGATAATTCGGGACTTAATCATGTGTTTAAGTAGTTGATTACTTTGACACTTTAGTTGTATTAACATTAGCTAAGTAAGTGGCTACTTAGTAGACATTTATTTTGTTAATGTTAATTTGGGGCTATCCCCGAGTGATGACCCGTCCCATCGCTATCTTGCACTCCTCCCTCTTGCGCGGGGCGGTGCACTACACGTCGTCTGATTTATCGATAATTGTTGTCGGGATATAGAATAATAATATAAGCATCACAGATAATTGCTCAATTCATTTGAAAACAAGAAAAAAATTTATTTCCATATAGTAATAATTGTAATAGTAGAATTTTCTTTTTTATTTAAAATATAAGAAGAAAATAAGAAAGTAAAAGTGCAGTGGTTGATTATTTAGTACTGTTCCAATTCTTCAACGATATTCTGACATGAAATTTATAACGAAAATGCTCAGGTTGAACACCCATTTGAGAAAATTCTATGTACTTTATATACATTATTAATTCTATTGTATATATAAGTGGGAAGCATGGAGTTAATTTTGTAAAATGTTGAGAAATAAAGTAATAGGAATTAAAATAATAATCTTTCCTCTCAGGATTATTATAGTTTTTTTTAAATAAATATTGAACAATAATTGAAACAATAATAAATATAATCGATCACAAGTAAGTCATATTAAGATTTCTCATAAATGAATAAATAATAATAATAATATTGTTTGAATGAGTAAATATCGAATATTGAGGAATCAAGCATGCCTGCTTAATTATCATATTTTGGGTTATAACTTAACATATATATCATTTCACCTAAGTTAGCCCCCTTGTAAGCATAGTCATAGTATCTTTATAACTTTCAAAGCAGGCTGATAGTGAACTAGTCTTTTTCTAAATATAAAATTATATTATGTACAGATTTTAAATAGCTTCAACAGAACTCTATTTTTATTTAATTAAGATCCATTATCTATTTTTGATATCTTCTCGGATAGTGACAATATACTTAAATCATAGAATTTGCAAGATTTGAAGTAGAGCTATAAGTATATAATTAAATCAATAAAATTTGCTAGTTTCAAAGTAGAGCAAAAAGCATATAATTTAATCAGCAATATAAATAACTTCATGATATCTGGGATACTTATTTTTCTTGCTAAGTTGAGTACTTGCAAATCTATGTGTAAAATATTTTGATTAGAAAAGTGTAAAATAAATTTTCATAATAATATTGATTTTCATTATCTTTTCTCTATTTCTATTTCTCTCTCTCTTTGTTAGTAAAAAAATAAATATAATTTTGGAGAAAAGATGCTTAAAATGAAGAAGAAGGTATGATAATATAGATAACAATAATGATGACTAAAATAATAGTGATAATAATAATAAAAATATTTATATTATTATTATTATTATTATTATTATTATTTATAAGATAAGAACATTATAATAAAAATAGAAGTGCTATTATTTTTTTAGAGAGAATATAATAATAAGAAGGAATAATATATATATTTAATTAAAGAAGTATAGACAATAATCAGAGATAATAATGATAATAATAATGTTATATTAATATCATTATTATCATTTTCATTTATTTGATAATTTACACGTAAAGAGTAATATTATAATTTTTTCGAGAGAAATAATATAATAATGAAAAAGAAATAATATTATTATTTCTTATGATAATATTATGCACATATATTTATTTACAGAGAAAATATTATGGTAATAATAAAATAATAATAATAATAATAATAATATATTTACTATTATTATTATTATTCATCATACGATAATAATACTAATAAGTATAATAATATACATAATAATAATAATAATAATAATATTATTATTATTATTATTATTATTTTTGTTAATGAAAAATGAAGAGAGAATATTTTTAATAATATTAGTATTATGATTACTATTATATGATAATTAATAATAGTAATAAGTAAGATAATATACTTATTATTATTATTATTACTAGAAAATAATAATAGATAGAAAATAATACTATAATATTAATAAGAGACAATTATAATATTTGATAATAATAATAATAATATTATTATTATACCTAATAATAAGTATAATAATTTATATATTATTATTATTATGATTTATCATTATCATTAATAATAATTATTATAAAATTATGTATTCATTATTATCATCTAATGATAGTACTAACAATTAAGATTTGTTATTATTATTATTATTACTATTAATAATATTGCTAGCAATAATTATGATAAAATAATAATAATAACTTAATATTGTTATTATTATTATTATTACAACATAATAACATATACATATATATAATAGAAAGTAAAAAAATAATAAGTGTTACTATTATTTAAATTAATCGTGCAGGTGGGCGGCGTGGTTGCCGTGGGGGGACTACCCGCTTTGGTAGCGTGCCATTGCGCGGCGTGCCATAGCTAGGGCACGCGTGTGGGGGGTGACGGAAGGGGGAAGGGGGAGGGAAAAAGGAGAAGATAGAAAATTGTGTGAAAAAAATTAAATAGAAAATGAGGTGAAAATTTAAATAGAAAAAATGCATTTTAAATTAATCGTATTTTTTGGTCGTGCAATTTCCAGATTTGAAGAAACATGACCAAGATATCTGTCTTGACGAGATGAACGTCCTCGATCAAAAATTTCTCTATTTGGAGCTATATTTTGTTTTTTATTAATATTTGAAGATAAAAACATCAAAAATTAATTATGGACAATCTAGTGCTCAAAATTTGAAGAAACTTTTTGTGTAGCTTTATTTTATTATTACGAATCCAGCGATACAAAATTCTTTTAATTTAGACTTATATTTTATTTTTCTAATTTTTTATTATTCAAAATTCAAAAATTAATACAAGAGTTTTCATTGGTCAGATTTTTCCCAAACTTGGGAATTACGATCATAAAAATATACTCTTTCCAATAGTATAATTGGTTCGACTTGATTCTGAACTTTCATAGGTTCTTGATTTTTTCTTAATTGAGTCAACAATTTGGTCATAATTACTTTAATCAAGATTTGAGTTTTTACAGATACACTCATAGTCAAAATAATAACTATGTATTCTTCATGAAATTATCTTAGGGAAACTTCATCTACTTGCTTCTATATATGGATGACTTGCTGGTTGCTACATTGAATTTGTCAGAAATGGACCGCATGAATCATCAATTAGCTCTAGAATATGAGATGAAGGAGTTAGGACAATCAAAGAAGATCCTTGGAATGGAGATCAATAATGATAAGAAGGTATGAAAGCTTTGGCTTACCCAACAAAGGCAATTGGGAAAGGTGTTGAAAAGGTTTTGGGTAGATGACTTTACGAAGTTGACAAGTATTCCCATGGCTTCTCATTTTTGCTTATATGTAGTTTGATGTCCAATGACATATGCTAAGAAGGAAGAGATGCACTCAGTGTCGTATACGAGTACAATCGAGAGCCTGATGTATGCCATGGTGTGTATATGACCAGACATAGCATAGGCAATAGGAGTTGTGAGACAATATATTCAAAATCTAGGGAAGTCACATTGGTAAGAAATTATGTGTATATATAGATATTTGAAGAATACAATTGGTGCTAATTTAATTTTTTAGAAGCAATCATTAATGGTTGATTTATGCGTCGGTTATGTGGATTCTGACTAGGCTGGAGATCTGGATATGATGCGATCAATAACTAGCTACATATTCTCATTTGTAGGAGGTCCAGTTGGGTGGAGATCTACAACATACAGTTTCTTTGTCTACTACAGAGGCTAAATATATGACAGTAATAGAAGCATTTAAAGAAGCCATGTCGATGAGAGGATTGCTGAAAGATTTGGGAGTGCAGTAGGAGAAGGTGGTAGTGCATTGTGATAGTCAGAGCATTATATTTTTGGCTACTAACTCAGTATGTCATGCTCGCACAAAGCACATAAATGTGTGATACCATTTTGTTTGGGATACCATTCAAGAGAGTGGGATCTTACTGAAGAAGATTGACACTAAGGACAAACCAGTGGACATGTTTACAAAAGTGCTCACCATTCAGAAATTCAAAAATTGTAAAACTTTGGTGAATTTAGAAAAGCGTCTATAGGTTGCTCTTTTGTTGAAACTACTAGCAACTTGATTCCTTTGGGGGGAGATATGTAGGCAACCAAGTTGGTGCAACTGCAATGATGGATAGCATATTTATGTTGGCTCTCAAATGAACCATATGAGAAATGAGGTGGAGAAATGTTAAAATTGGGAGTTTTTGGTACAGAGAGCGTTCAGGTGCACCTAGGCGCCTCATTTATAGAAACTTGGTTGCTTAGGCACGCTCAGGCACCCGACAGACAGAGACTTGGGCGCCCAGGCACACCTAGGCTCTCACTATTTTTAGGACCCATTTTTGGGGGTCCTATTAAATACGTTCTTAAGCCCTTTCTTAGGATTTTGTAGAGCCCCGTCCCTGCCATGATCATATTAATACTAATATTAACATGATTACGGTAGAGCAGTCAGTGTGCTACAAATTCCCAATTACAGTCGAGTTAGATTTTCAGCCTAACATGCCTTAATTGCAGAATATGCCACCTGTAATTGTAAGCCATTCATCAATATATAAGAAAGATCAAAGTGCAGAAGCAAAAGAAAATATAACATTTATTCCATATCATAGAAAGGAAAGAACAAGAGCTCAACTTAGTATAAAAGTGCAGAAAAGTAAGAGCATTCAGAATATTAACTATTTCAATAATGAATTAAATTTAATAAAAAGGCACACTCATTCTCACAAGCAGGAAAGTAAATCTATCTGTGCCTCGACAACAGCAGGAAGGTCCTCCTCTGGCTTAGCTCTTCACTTATTGTTACATTCATGAACAACTCTGAATATGATATTGTCAGTATCATAATGCTAGGGCCCTAGCTAAAAAAAAAATGTTATATAATTTTCTAAGTACATTTTAAACTGATTTAATGAAAACTATATATTTTAAGATATCACATTTACTTGAACATTAAACATTTAAATAAGTGCAAAAAATGACAAAAGAATAGGATAGTTATAAATAAAATATTTATAATTAGATAAAATAAAGTATGTAAATAACATACCTCAACCAGAAGCTGCATTAAATTTAGGCAATAATCATACTTATAATTATAAATACTGAAACTGCTGAAAGTAAAACATATCATAACAAGCTTATGATCATATGAATACTTATTGATTTACAGAAAATAAAAATTAGACTGAAGCATATAAGTAAACTAAAATAAGCATGTCTAACATCCTAAATAACTTAGTAAACCTGAACTGAAAAGAACTAAACTGCAAAAGTGTGCAATAATATATATATATATATATATATATATATATATATATATATATATATATATATATATATATACAAGCTATATTGTGATGACCTCAATATTGAGTAATAACAAATTTCAATATTAATATACCATCACAACATCTAATACTAGATTAGAAGGAAACTAATTTAAATCATTAGGTGTTATGTTTGGCCAAATATTTAAAAGAGGGTTTTAAGTTAAGATGAAATGAATTTTTGTGAAAATATTACATGAAATAAATATGAAAACATGAATTTAAAAAGAACATGTGATATAGATACTTGCAAATTTAGATGTGAAAATTCTAATGATTAGTATATGAGATATGAGTGTACACTCATATCTCATATAAGCTTATGAGATATGATAAATTCTAATGATTAGTATATGAGATATGAGTGTAATCATTAAAATTTCCCGAGCTATAATTTGAAATATATACGAACTCCAAAAAATAAAAACTATGTACCAAAATAAGCGTTTCGACAAGATGAACGTAAGCGTCCAAAAATTATTGAATTTGGACAAGTATTTTATTTTATATTATTTTTTAAGTGAAAAACTTTGAAAATTAATTATGATAAATTGAAAACTTGAAAATTAACGAAACTTAAAACATAGCATCCTCACTTGAGGTTTAACTTAAATGTATAAAAATTTCTAAATTCCAATTTATATTTTTCATATTATTAGCCTTTGAAATCTAAAGTTCACGAATTTATTTAGGACAAACCGGGATACCAAATGCGCTCAAACTTTCGCAGTACGATCACCTCAAAAGGCATTATAAGGTGATATTTTTATTAAATTTTTATTTGACTTGAATTGAGATCTTGATTTTGACTTAATTTTATTAGCGCTCGAAATAATATAAAAATATCCGGGAAATTCAACAACTTCCAAATATTCCCAGAACAACATTTCTTGCTAAATAGGAGTTGTTGAGTCCAATGGCGGACTCCATTTTTGATTCTGAGGTCTAAATAATTTAGGCATTCTCAGAATTATCAGAAAATCTAGAAAAGTTGGAAATTGACAAACGATCTCCAATTCTCATGAAAATTGAAATGGAAGCTCCTAATACTATTATAAGACTAATGAAAAAATATTTGAGTCAATTAGGTCACTAATTGACGGGTAACAATATTAGGGTTGTTGTAGACTCCCCTCCTTAAAAAGAGTGCCACCCACGACACACAACAAACAAAAATAAGAAATTGAAAAATTTCACGAAGGAAGTCTAATGAAACAACAATGAAATTGAAAGAACTAAAACTACCTGATTAAAAATTCTAAGAGTTTGTGGCAAGCACCATGATAATTTCTTGATCCATTATGCTCTGCCAACCAAACTACGCTCGATAGAAAGACTTTTTTGTGCGTCCTTTCGACCAATGCATAAATCCAAAAAGCCAAGTATCACCCACGCTGGTCCAGGCTACGGGAGTATCGCATCTCCTACCAAAAAGAGGTGCATAGGAAACCTTACTGATGTTGAACCGATAACTAAAATTGCAGGTGAACTTGACTAAGGCGAGGTGATCTTCCCAAGACCTATCGATATCTAAAACACAGAGACACAAGAAAACTTTCAGGATTTGATTTATATTTAATGTGACCATCAGTCTGGGGATGTACCACAGTACTCATATCTAAGATGGTCCCCAGGTCTTGCTGAACAATTAATCAAAATCCATATGTAAATTTGTCATCTTTGTCTTAAATATTACATTTCAGTGTCTTGAGTAGATAACGATCACTAAAGAATGGAGCTTGACTAACCTTTCTACTGAGTCAGATTGGAAATTTGGAAAGAAAAGAGATGACTTGGTGAGTCAATTGACAAACACCCAAATCACAACACCTCCTTGGTTTACACTTTGGCAAGCTTAAACTAATCATGGAAATGTTAAACCACTTCAATTCAGATATTTCTATTGCTTAAGAAGTCTACTAGGCTTTCTGGTGCCCAGCCTCTACCAACAATAGGATAGGCACTTAGAGATAAAGATAGCAATGTCTCTTTTAGTTTTCGACTACCAAAAGGACTTCAACAAAAACTAATACAGCCTACTGCCACCCAATAATATTAAAGGAACAGACATAATGTAGTTTCTGTAGACTCATATGCAGCAGAACTTATAGATTCTATACTTATCGTTCACTTTTTTATTATTGGTGAAACTTTCATTCTAACTATACTGGGAATACACAATTTTAGGATCCACAAGATCCTATTATCAGTGTAAACTCAGTTGAACGGTCCTATAAAAGTCAAAGCATTAGAACTCATCAAGTTCTAACTTCAATAAACCAATGTCGCCTAATGAAGTTAAACGGTTTAAATCAATCGTCTTATTTACACTAGGACCAAACCTTGATATAATCTATCAAGATTAAGAGTCAAGAGATCAAATCCCAAATATGGTGTTCAACTCTCTTAACTAACAATTGTTAAACACATAAAGGTTAGGATGTATAATCTCTTAAGAACTAAAGTCCTAGCTATCAATTTAGGTAGGAACTTAACAAACTAGTTATCTTATTATCAATAAGATCTACTTAGATACTATGGCATCTTCCTACTATTCTATCTAAGAGAATAATAAACAAGATTTCTATCTAAGTAGCACATGAACACGGTGTTAATCAAAATCCTAATTAAGAAGTTAACTTAATTCCTAATGCTCCACAATGAAGAATGAGATTGCAAAAAGTTAAGGTAGGAATGACTGAAAACTTTAAAATTTAAAATTGAAATCAAGCCTAATGCAGCCTCCTGCCTTCATTGGTGACAACGGAGACAAGAGCATGCACCCTTGATAGAGCAGCAAGAAGATCGACTGCACTTCCATTCAGATTACTCCTTGGAAAAAGGAAATGATTTTGCCACAGGAGAAGGCATTATTGCAAGAGCTAAAGCTAGAGATCTATTAGGAAATGGATTTCAAACTAAAGGATGATGATCAATCTTCACTTGAAGCTGCAGTGGCTAAATCATTAGGAAAGATTGAGGTGATATGATTCTATTATCCTGGGCTACTTCATAATCCACTAAGGAAGATAAGGTTTCTTCCTAAGCCTCTACTTCCCTTAATGGTATTCTATTAATCTTGCACCTTCCAATAACTTTGAAAAATTAATATAGTGGCATGATACAAGATGTTTCTAAATTGAGTCTCCTAAACCTTTGAGGTAACGACAAAATCTAGTTTCTTAAGTCCTCACCAAATCAGGAGAAAAACATGGTTGCATCCTCACTTAAATTTCATCGATTAAGACTTACTTAACACCTTGGGTCAATTGGATCTACTCAACATTTAGTAGTGATTGAGCAGAAGGAGGAACAAACTCTTCTCTAAAGATTGATTCGAATCCAACCCAAGAAATCTCCTCAACACTACTTCAGCACTAAAGAATTCAGCTTGCTATACCACTAATACTTGACATCTTTGACGAACAAGTGAGTGGTTAAGCGGATAGCTTAGCTGCTAAGGCACTTAAAATACAAAAGGTCTTTCTCAATTTAACATCTCCCAATTGGTTGCTTCAATGGAAGAAGCAGACCCAACAAAGGTTGGAGGATTAAGTTGAACAAAAATATGGAGGAATCCATCCACAGCTAAACTTAATGCTGCTTTAAGATTGACATGAAAGATTTGAAATATAGGCAGATTAATTGCTCTAGGAGCTGCTTGATCTTGCAGCTCACCCAAGATTTTTAACATCTCCCACAAGGTCTTCATCATAGCTAACAAGGTTTTGATCTTTGCTAAAGATGAAGAAGAATTGGCGACTGATACCTCTTCAATAGAGATGATTGGAATGTTTGATTCAAAATTTAAAGAGAAAGAAAGACAACTTACAAATTATGAAATAGAAAGGGTCTTAATACTAGGAATCTCTGTAGTAAAATTTGGAAAATGCTTAAGGAACGTTTAAGATTAAAAGTCTAGATTGACTTGAAGATTAATATCTAAAAGTTCTTATGATTTAAGTTAAGTTTGCTATAAATAAGATAAGATGTTTACTAGCCTAAGATGTCATTTAATTGTCTTTACTATACAATGTTGTTTGCTTTTGGATGAATGGATATCCTTATCTTAACTTAAAGTTCTCAACTTGGCTTTGATACCAACTGTGACGACCCCAATATTGAGTAATAACAAATCTTAATATTGATACGTCACCACAACATCTAATACTGGATTAGCAGGAAACTAATCCAAATCATTAGGTGTTGTGTTTTGCCAAGGATTTAGAAGAGGGTCTTAAGTTAAGATGGAATGAATTTTTGTGAAATCATTACATGAAATAAATATAAAAACATAAATTAAAAAAGAACATGTGATATAGATACTTGCAAATTTATATGTGAAAATTCTAATGATTAGTATGTGAGATATGAGTGTATAATATACAATATAAGTTTAAGTCAATTAAATCTTAAAATTTTGACATGACCTCTACTATATTTGGTTAAATATACACCTGCAATTTCAACATACAAGTCTTCCATTACAATGGAAGATTAATTAAAAGTACAAAAACTTTCCAATTCTAATATAAAGTCAATCCGTTACATGGGATTGCTTATTTCTAATTCTAATATAAAGTCAATTCATTATATGGGATTGATTATTTCTAATTCTAATATAAAGTCAATCCATTACATGGTATTGCTTATTTCTAATTCTAATATAAAGTCAATCCATTACATGGGATTGCTTATTTCTAATTCTAATATAATTTGAAGTGAGAAAAACATATGAAGCAATTTTCTATCCTAAGTTACACGCATCCTACATTTACATTTATATGAAAATGAGAAAATAATAACTAAATTTTTATTTAAGTATCCATTCATTTATATATATCCATTCATCTGTAACCAATCATTTAAGTGAGGAATTTAGCTTACAACACAAGCATAGTAAATACAAAGTAAAAGATTTTAATTAATACATGCCATTAATAAACATTAGAAAGTAATTAAATGAAAATCTCTCTCTCACTTTTAATATAAAGCAAGAATTGAATAAATTAAGCGGAAGCCATTATATTTCTTTAAGCGCTTGGTCCAGCTCCATTAGCCTCCAAGTGCACCTAATCTATCTCATTTTGGCATTTAAATGTGATATGGCAAAGCCAAAAAATAGAAAATAATTAGACTAAACAGTCTAAGTACAATTTAAGATTGGGCTAAATATTTTATTATTTAATTTGGATATCACAACTAGTTATAATATAAGCACAAATAAGGGTGCAAAAGTGAAAGCATACAAATGTGGAAATGAAAGTAAGGAAAGTAAGGAAAAAGTAAAGTGAATAAGAATACTCACATAATTTGACAATCTAGCCTGCAAGTAAAACAAGGGTAAAAGTATCCTAGATAGGCTAGAAAAATACTAAAGCGTGCATATGAAAGTAAATAAAATGAAATATGTATATGTTCAATGAAATTATGCTAAGTAAGAAAAGTAAACAGTGAAGCATTTAAATGAAATTATAACAATATTTACTGCAATATAAAAGAACCGTAAACAAGTAAAACATAGTACTAACATGTAAAGTGCAAAGCATAGTAGTTGAAGGAAAATCTTAGACTCTTGGTCTAAGATACACATAGCCTAGGACTATGTAAGGTAACACAGCTAAAAAGCTATGATGAGTCTTCACAATCAATAAGATTGTAGAGGATCTCACATATTATTTATTTAAAGTTATTTTAAGGAGTTTCTCATTATGTAGGGACTTATAGAATGAAGCAAGGAGCTGAACATGTCTGTTTAACAAGTAAAGGAAAGCGGGGTCAAAATAAGTAACACTATCATTCACCCTCTAAGAATGTGAGGTCTCCTTATTAGCCCGCCCTTGGCTGATCCAGCAATACAAACCCCTATTATTTTTAATGTGAAAGTTTTATTTATGCACAATTGTCTTATATGAATGATTCAAATGAAAAAGACTCAAAGCTAAGCAAGCATTCAAGGAAAATTCAATAATTACAACTAAGTGATATCCAAAGTTATCTAATTTTAATGATCTACTTAATGATTGGAGCTAATTAAGCTCTCAATTAACTTTGAGATATTGATCTCAAGTTAATTGTAATTATTAGTAATAATTTGAGTTTTGAAAATAATGGTTTCATTTCATTTATTATGATATGACAAAATAATTTATAAGTATAATCAATGCAAAAAGAAGTTAGTTTTAATCTAGTCCTAAGCCGTAAGATTTATATAATTTAACTAATCATGGCTTAGGTGACTAGTAGGAAAGGATCGAGGTTATGAAATTATTAATATAATAAATTAGAAGTTAAGGTTTAATTCACTAAAGCTCACTAGTTAGGTTGTATTTTAAAGGATCTATCCAAATAGGTACTAATCTAACTAGGTTATAATAAAGTGAACAGTTTAAAGTAAATAAATGATGGGATTTAAGAACTACAAGTTCTAAGTATTCTAATAGCTCGTGTTTAAGGAAAATCAGTAAGATTCCTAAACTATCCTAAGTAAATTAGGATTCCTATTACTAACTCTTAAAAGATTCAAAAGAAGTATTTAAGATTTAGGATGAATAAACTAGGCTCAAATCTAGTTACTAAAGGTTAGTCCTAGTTGATTTAATAATCTACAATTACAATAGCATTAAGACTAACTACTCTTAATGGGTATAACTAATAGATCTAGGGATCAACAATAATTCATGTTGTAAATCAATCCTAGGATTTCTACCTTAGGATTGAAAAGTGAATCAAGCGAGTTACAATTGATTCACATGTCTAGAAAAATGAGAACTAAGCTCAAACCTAATTACTTAGGATTATGACTAAAAAGATCATAACCTACACTAAACAAGTATTAAGGCTAAACACACTTAATATATATAACATATAGTTCTAAAGGATCACCTACAATTTAAGATATAATCAAGCCTATAGGCTATATCCTAAGGTTGAAAGATTAATCCAGCAAATTTGCTAAAGATTCATACAATTAGTTTATGAGAACTTAGCTCAAAAATAATCATGTCATGGAAAATTGACATGAGAGGAAAATGGTGAAGCAAGTTTGCTATCCCAGAGCTTTAAACACATATAGCATGAAATTAAGAAACTTTGAAATTATTTAAGTAATATTAATTAAGGAGCCAAAACCTAAAATCACCAATTATTGTCTAAATGAAATAAAATTCATAAATATGAAATCCTTTTTGTATAAGGAGAAGAATGACACTAAGTATGTCAAAATCGGACAACGTTGGGATTTTAGAGTGTTCGGGACTCCTAATTAGGGTTGAAAAAGTCATTAATAAAAATAGGATTTAAAAAATAAATTTGACTTTATATTAATGTCCCTCACATTCTTATGAGTAAAATGGACTATTGAAGTGTCCAAATTGGACTTCACTTGATTATAAAATAAGGTTTGAAGATTTAATTATTTAAATTATTAAGCTTTAGTGAATCTTAAAAGTTGAATGAATTAATGAAAAAATTAATACAATAGATGATTGATAATATAATTTAGTTCCAAGACAAATTGATAACAAAACAATATGTAATAATGGCATTGAAATCATTGACAAATTTGATATAAAATTAGTAAGCAGAATCCAAATTAGATTAGAAGTAAATTTGATTTAATTATGAAAATTTACTTGGAATGTTGATTAAATATTTTAATATTAAATAATAGCATTCGATTAGCATTTCACTAATGTATGCATTTTTCTTTTAAAAATTATAGTGATATAGGTTAATTGCAAGCATAAGAGCCTATTAAGGAAATCATTATATAAATAGAATTGATAAATGAACGCATAACTTAAAGTAAAATTTAATTACAAAATAATTTTGATAGATTTATCAAATTTCCTTTCACTTTATCATATTATCTTTTACTTTATTAAAAAATTTCTACAAGACCATTTTAAATAACTCAGATTGATTCACAGAGGAATCAAAGCAAGTTAAATTTTCATTTTAGTTACTAAACAACATTAATGGAAGCTTGAATGTAATAGGATAAATAATGATCAGTGTACCTTGCACGAGTGTTTTGAGACTGAAGCTCAAAGATTAGTTGGGATAAAACATTAAATACATCACCTGCAATATTTAGACAAAATACAACTAAATTATAATTACTTTGACAAGAGTTGTTTACTTAATAACCTTCAAAACCACTAGAACTCTATTCAAAGTACTCAACAACTAAAGATGGATGACTGAAATTTAACATGTTGAGGAGGGATCTATAATAACATACAAAATAGTTTGATAAGAGTGATAACAATTAATCCTATGCAAGATTTATGGATACACATTGAGCAAAATCCCTTACAATGTGATTAAATGAAATCAAACCCATTGAAATATCTACAATCCTCCTGCAATTATTAATTATAATTAAAATGAGAAGTTTCAAGTAAGAATTGTGCGATGGATTAATGAATCAATTTAGCTAACCATCATACTAAGATCAGTTGGAAATTAAATATGAAAATATACAACTCAAATTGTATGAACTAAATATCATAAAGAGCCTACGAGCCTACTTCTTAACATAACCCATCATTGAACAAATAACTCAAGAAACAGGAGGGCACATGCTTGAAAAATAATCCAAAGTGCTAGATTTACAAATAGCAAAGTTTGATATTAAATAAACATCCCCAAACTTTAGGAATACTCCACTTTGATGGTTGCTAAGTGCTGTCAAGATTTTCCTTTATTCTTAATGCAACATGGTGATACTTAAATTAATATTATTTGCTGATCTTAGCTCTAAATTAAATAAATAAACTCAATAGAAATAATTTCAGACTAAACTAATGCAAATATTGCTCTCTTTAGAAGGATGGGTAGTAATTTTATAAAAGACCTTGAATTTGAGGCTTATGTAAAAATTAATAAGCATATATATATATATATATATATATATATATATATATATATATATATATATATATATATATATGTTCAGTAAAATAATAATTTCAAAATCCAAGGAAATGTATTGATCCTTAAGACAATCTTCTTAGGCAATGCTACTTGAACTATAATCTAATGGAGAATTAGACCAATCAAATTAACTCATTAGAGAATAATCAAGTATTTCACCCTTTCATGTGAGATCTAACAATCTAAATTCGAAGATTTAGATTATGCTAACATACACACACACCTATATATATATATATATATATATATATATATATATATATATATATATATATATATATATATATATATATATATATATATATATATATATATATATATATATATATATATATATATGCACGCCACAATGAAGAACCCTAATAAAATCATCTCAGCATAATCAATAATTCAGATTTAATATTCTTGTTAAGTATAGAAAGTTACCTTAACATCACTGGCGTAAGGTTGGCTAGACTGATGAGATGGCGGCAGAGACAGTCGACCAAATAGAGAAGAGAAGGGTCGACCGGCTGGCCGACGCCTCTAGACCTCCTACCGAGAGGGACTAGATGCGACATTGCCAATAGACGAGGATGAGGCGCCGACGAGATCCTTGACCTCCAACCGAGTGCAGGATCGATTGAGTCAAGGGAATAAGGAGGAGCTCACTCACTGATCAAAGGAGGATTCGACTGAATAGAGGAGAAGGAGAGATCGAGACATGTCGGTTGAGGAGAAAGAAAGTAATTTAGGTTTTAAGAAAACTTAGGTTAGAATCAGAGAGTTATATAAAGCCAAATCAAATGGCTGAAACTTAGATCTAATGGCTAAAGTTTCTCGAGCTATAATCTGAAATTACCAAAAATTATAAACTAGGTACCAAAATGAGCGTCTCGACGAGACGAACGCAAGCATCCAAAAATTATTGAATTTGGATAAGTATTTTATTTTATATTAATTTTTAAGTGAAAAACTTTGAAAATTAATTACGATAAATAGAAAACTTGAAAATTAATGAAATTTAAAACATAGCATCCTCACTTGATGCTTAACCTAAATGTACAAAAATTTCCAAATTCCAATTTATATTTTTTATATTATTAGTCTTTGAAATTTAAACATCATGAATTTATTTAGGACAAACCGGGATCCCAAATGTGCTCAAAATTTTGCAGTATAATCCTCTCAAAAGGCATTATAAAGTGATATTTGTATTAAATTTTTACTAACTTGAATTGGGATCTTGATTTTGACTTAATTTTATTAGCGCTCGAAATAATATAAAAATATATGAGAAATTCAATAACTTCCAAAAATTCCCAGAACAACACTGCAAGCTAAATTGGAGCTGCTGAGCCCAATGGCGGATTCCATTTTCAATTCTGAGGTCTAAATAATTTAGGCATTCTCAGAATTATCAGAAAACCCAAAAAGCTGGAAATTGACAAATGATTTCCAATTCGCACGAAAATTGAAATAGAATCTCCTAATACTATTATAAGACTAATGGAAAAAGATTTGAGTCAATTGGGTCACTAATTAATGGGTAAAAACATTAGGGTTGTTATATATATAATTGAAAATTGGGTAAACAAAGCCACTAAAGGTGAACTGAAATTGAATTAAATTTAGAGATGTGCCTAAGTTAGTACTGCCATATCAAAAATGGGCAAAATGAAGCCACTTAATAGAAAGTTCAACATGTATCATCTAGCCAACCACAGGGCTCGATCCAAGCCGGTCTATAGAATGAGACATGTATCATCCAAACTATGTCATGGTTAGATCCGAGTCATATCTATTACAAAAGAACTAAACTATAGAGGCATACTAATTAGAATACACTCTACTAGACTAATATTTAAATAACTAAATGTATTGATTAAATTTAAATAATGTTTATGCATTTCAAGTATAACATAAGATACTCATCAAATTTCCCATGTACAATAATATGTCCAAGGTATAAAGCCTAAATACAAGGTATGCAAATCAACAATGGTCAAAGTAAGCAATAATTCTACTTAACATATGTGGTATCTATTGTTATCTAATTTAATTCATTTTATATACTCTCAGATAATACAAGCTTAGGATATCCAATATCCATCTATCAAGTATAATATCAAATTTACGACCTTAAGGATAAATATTAGAACTTAATAAGTTCTAATTCATAATCAGAAGTGTCGTCTATCAAAGATTAATAATTAATCAAAAACTTAATTAGTGTATTTTAATAATCCATACCCAATCTTGATCTAGAAAATCAAGATTCAAGGATTTAAGGTTAAACTCCAATTTGGGGGTTTAAGCCTTAAATACAAGTTGCTAACATCTAAGGATCTAAGGTTTCACACAAAACCTTACTCTAAAGGTAGAGAATCTTAAGGGCTGAGACTAAGGAAGATATCATACTAATTTAGAAAGGCTGAAGTCTAAAATTATAAGACAAAATAATC
The DNA here is from genome assembly GCA_016760335.1 of Gastrodia elata. Lineage (NCBI taxonomy): Eukaryota > Viridiplantae > Streptophyta > Magnoliopsida > Asparagales > Orchidaceae > Gastrodia > Gastrodia elata. The sequence goes on along the minus strand of CM028672.1, from coordinate 47,703,164 downwards.
AAGTAAGAACTTATAAATATAAAAATTAGATTCAATATATAGAATTTCATTATTCTATAGGGTGAATCACTTAAGCCACTAAGAAGAAAATTCTAAGGATTTAGTTCTTAAGAGATTCCTAAAAATTTTCAAGAATAAAGGTTATAATTTTAAGAAGACTTCATTTATTAAATAGCTCAATCACTCAATAAATCTAAGCTATTAGAATCTAAGAACTATGGGTTTAAATTATTTGCTTAAGATTGTAGCTAAGGTTAGACTTAAGGTTCTTCTTAAGACATAGAATTAAGATGACCATTAGAATTTATTTGGATGATAGATAAATTAGTTAGCAATGATTCTTTAAGCAATATATTTATTTAATGAATCTACATTAAAGATCTAAGATCATCTTAGAGTCTAATGATTCCTTAAGCAAATTTAAGGAAGGATTAGGGTTTAGCATTTAGGATCCAATTTCTATGTTTAAAAGCCTTTGAAAAGATCCTAAACATTTATCTTACTGATTTAAAGCATTTAATTTAACTTATAAGGTCTAAGGGCTCTTAAACCAACTTTTGACCAAAATAATCAAAATTCCCCTCCTAAGGGCAAAATTGAGATTTTAAGACTTAAGAGTTCCAAATTGATTTTAATCAATTCTAATAGGTTTCTTATTATCAAATGAAAGAATCAACAGCTTAATTATCAAATTTCCAAGGTCATTAAGGGTGATTAACAAAATTAGGTTATGAAATTAATGTTTAAGTTCCCTAATGAGTTTTACAAGGCATATGAAGATAATAAGTATGAAGATCTAACAATTTAGAGCATAAAACCTTAATCAATCAATAGGGTGATTAGTAATTTTACAATTCTTAAATTATCCTAGTGGTATAAATAGATTCTCCTCAGTTTTATGAACATTTGGAGATATTAATCAAGCAATTTGGCTAAGAAATGACTTAAATATTCACTAATTGAGATTTAAAAAATATTAGGCCAAATTAGAAATTCTAATTACAAAAAATGGAATTTTATTTTAGATTAATGTTACTTATATTTTTTTTGATCAAAATGATGTATTGGATCATACCATTTGGATCTATATTGGCAAAGTTATTTCATTATATTAAATGGAATGTCTTCAATTAAAATATCATATGTTAATTATTATATCAATTTTTTATATTTAATTTTCTTAAGGAATTTTATTCCAAATATTCGACACTATTTGCCTTCTCCGCCCTCTCTCCCTCGACATGTCGACTTGGGTTAACTTCTAGAGAAATATTCTCATCCGATAGACTACGCTGTTGCCAGCATTTGATTGCTACATTGCTATGGATGAAGAAGCATTGAAAGAGCATAGAAGCCCTTTGCCTGGTGGCCGGAGACATCGGGACCTTACTCTTTGAAATTGGCCTTACACGGACATCTAAGGTTTATTATAGGGAGCTAATTCTCCTTACAGAGAGAACCATTCTATTGGGGCTCGATCCTTACTCCATCAGAGAAGTGAGACACATCAAACCCCCATGATTTTGAGGATCAGGATGTGCTCAATTGCTGGGACCTTACTCAGGCTCAGCTTAGAGACACACCATAGCCTATCGATCAATACAAATGATCGGAGCTAGTTCAGACTCTGACGATAATCACAATGGGTTCAACTAGCTTGAGCATGCAGACTCAAAACAAAATTGAGCTGGAATGGACTCTATGTTTTAATTGAGTAGCTTTGACTCCACTAAACGCTTGCATAGTCCAGACAGTGAGTGTTCGTTGTCTGGATAGAGTCAATTCGATCCTAATTACCATGCACAGACATTCTAGGGGTCTTGGAGAAAATTAACGGCATTACAGAGCTACCCTAATGTGATTAAATTAGCATCGAGTCCACATGATTCAACGAGGAAAGGGGAGTACCTGGACTAAAGAGGGCATGCACGACCAGAAGGAATTGGGGGAAGCTGAAGCTACAGGAAAATCCAGAAAGCAGCACAGGGAGTTTGAACACCAGACTTAACCCTCAGACTACCTAGAACTTGGGGTGGAAAGCACTGGGAATGCAAGGCAATCGATAGAGAGGGAGAGGAGCAATGGAGACTGATCACAGTGAGCAAAAGGGCTCACTGTGAAGATCCTAGGCTATTTATAGCTTGGGATAGGTGTAAAAGCCCCAGATTGTTAATCATTGTTTAATAATCCAATTATTCTCAAACCTCTTCTAATTATGTTAATTAGCCATTAGGAGCAAGTTTTGAAGTTTGGTCCAGTTTAGAGATCAAATGAGGTAAACCCCAATTTTGGATAATTATTTAAATAAAGAAAATGAGAAAATTAATTTGACCTTAGATAAAAAATTGGACTTTGCCAATGAATTCTTCATCCTCAAATTAGATAGGGGTGAAAATTTGGTGAGTTTTGGAGATCATCAAAATTTTTTAATTATTTTATTTCATTTTTGATACCTGGAACATGAAATAAATAATAAACTTCCAAATGAAATTTTGACCTCATCGTTGCATTCCTAACCCTTTAATTAGTCAGTAGTGAATATTCCAAATTTTTCTAAATATTATTAATATCCTAATCTAATTAAATAAAAATAAAAAATTAATAATAATTATTAATTATTAACTGTTATATATCAAATACCCGTATATTCCTTTGATCAGATGGCACGTTTGATTAGCGTCGTTTGATCCTCTGCATCCACCAAATCGCTCAATGAGTTCAGATCGGACCGTCCGTGGTTCTTCGTGGATAGGACGGCTGGCGTTCCACCGTGCCGCTGATCGTTCGTAGCTCAGCGCGTGGAAATTGTCGCGAGCTTCTCCAATGGTAGTTCATGGGAGATGCCACTAAAAGCTGTAATTCTCGCAATCATGCCCACTCTCCCTTGTGCATTTATCTCAGATCGATCCTATCTCCACTCTTGCCACTTTTCGAAACCTGTCCGTGAAAGCAGCCTCATCCCGATCATAGAAAGAACCCCTGATACTTGATTCTAAGGTACTCCTCCATTTAATCCTATTGACTCTTAATTGCATTTCAATTCTTGTTTCATAAACAGATGGATAGTATCGAATTAAGATTACATTCAATCGAGCTTTAAATCTATTCAATTATCGATAGATGCTATAATACAAGTCCAGTTTAAGCCTAGAATTCTAGGGAATTTAAATATTGGGAGTTAGAATCAATCATTCAAAGGATTTCAGAATCCATTATGAAGATTTGAAGGAGAGCCTGAGATCGGCATATGGATCGAGCTATACCTTGAGCTGTGCAGAGAACTAGGCAAGGCCTTAGTTTTTGATCCCCGTCACTCGATGGGGATGATTTTGAACTGGTGGGCCGAGCCGGGATGTCTGACCCGCATGGGCCTTTCTTGGGCCCGTAATTTTGTGCCTTCAGCCTGCAGATTAGAATTAGGACTTTAATTTAAATAGATTAATTAAATTTAGATTAATTAAATAAATGGAAAACTTTAAAGTCTCGTAACTTTCAAAATACAAACACAAAATTAATGAAATTATATAGCAAATCGATCAGAAAAATACCACGAATAATAATATGAGGCTAAAGTTGCATTCTGATAATTTTTATTACTAATCACTTTTATATTCATTAGAGATAATTGAACCTTAATTTGAACTTTCGTCACTTAATTAAAGCATGCATACTATAATAATGTTTAAGATTTATTATGATTGTTATGAAGTATTTGGTTGCAAAATGATATAAATGAAATTTCATCTCTCTTAATTGCATTTAATGGAAACCATAGGCTTAGAAAATTTGCAAAATTCTTCTTACAAATTTTTGGACAACAATAAATCATACCTAGTTAAATTATTGAATCTTGATAATTAGGGAAATCTTATCATTATGATTATGTAAGTATCCTCAAGGAAAATCTTAGGTTTTGAAATATAAGTTATTACAATCTTGTTATGAGATCAAATAATAACATTTAGAATGAAAATTAGTATCCTAATTCAATCTCATCAATTATAATCCTTCATAAAAATATATGAGGTATAATGTAAATACTTTAGATTTTTAAATAATTAGTTCTTAAACATGCAGTGTGAATCTTTCATAATCTAATAGTGAATCACTATAACACTTTGCAAGCTTATAAATTTTGCTAGGATTATAATAGTAAATAATATAAAATATTACCTTTAGTTGCATTATCCTAATCAATTATGTGATCTAATAAAAGTATTGAATCATCATCTTAAGTTAATAATGTCTAGATAGACTAAAGTCTTTCTAAGTAAATCATGAACTATTCATTATATTATTCAAAATAAAATTATTTAATAAAATAACAATATTTTAGGAATTAGTCATCTTCTTATAAATTTGAAATCCACTAATATTAATTATTATCAAATATGTTTAAGCTTAAGTTAGACAAAAAATTATTAATCATATTATCGTAAGATCATAATAAAACCTTATAATTAGAATAAAGCTCATGAATTATTAAAGAAAATTTGATAGATTAACCTTAAATATCACCATTAAATAAATTATAAGATAGTATCTTAATTTAAGGGCAACTTAAAATCTAATCAAATTATCATACCAATTAACTAAATATTATAAATCATCCGATGACAGTTAAGAGTCTCTTTAAATAAGCCATTAACTATATCCTTAAGAATTTATTGTAGCAAAGTTTAAGTTCTCACTTAAGGTAGGATCAATTATACAATAATAATCTCACTGTCTTACAATAATATTTATTAAAGATAGTTTCTTAATAAGTACCCATAAGATAGATTGTTTACTTTCAAGAATATAAGTAATACATTGTCCTTGAAAACTAAGAATTGACCATCATTAAATATCAATAAAGTATTCAAGTTAAAAAATTCCATAACTTGATTAGGTTAAGTAAATAATATGTTGATTTAAACAAATTCTTGAGTTAATAATGAGTCAATGATATACTAGTTGTTGAATAATAAGATGCTTAATTTAACTACCTTTATAGTTATAAGAATTAGAACTTCTCTAAATTATTTGACTATTAAGATTCTATGACCTAATTACATTTACTTAGAATAAAATGTTAAATAAATAATCTTATAAATATACAACTAGAAGTAAATTTTGTCATAGATTAAATAGGAATCCTTAAAAGACCAAAACACAAAATTCCTAAAATTCTTCAATTATTAGAATTAAATAAACTTTAGCTTATATTCCTAAACTATTATGAACCCAATATGTGAATAATAATTAAACCCTCATAGAAAGGTCATTTTTAAAGAATAAGAATAGTTAAGGATTCATTTTCAACTGTTGAGAACATTAATACTTAAGAAGAAGATTTACCTTAAGCAAATATAGATCCTATCTCTTATTTAAAATAAATATAGTTATCACTTCATAAGATTAATTAAATTACTACTTTTAATTACTGATTTTGATGTACCCTTATCAATTAACTTAGGGATTAATGAGGCCTAAGTTAATTAGGGGCTTATTATTCCCAATCATTAAGGATAGATAATTAAAGATAGAAAATAATGGATATAACGTGGTTTACAATAGTTTGTTAATTCTTGAAATGCTGCAACACATTGAAAACTAATTCTTTCATATCATGCATTAATACTTTGTGCATAATAATAAACATTTAATACATACTTTAGAGGGGTTCATATGGTGGATTTTAGTACAATTGTTATTAAGCATGGGAAAGCTATTGGTGTATCCGAAGACTACATAATTCCTCTGAGGGGGAATGTGTGTGTTTACAGTTGACCCCATTTTTAGATAAGTTGAGTAGATGTACTTAACTCCTTGCTTGTTCTGTGCCCACAGAATAAAAATATAAGATAAATAAATCATAAATTGTATTTCTCACAATCTTATTGATTGTGAATGATTGTATAATCTTATGACTATATTCATTCAGTCCTTGAGACTAAAATTGTTTACCTACTTACTTTGTTGTAGCACTTTACTTTATAGCTTTGTATACTTACAGTTAGTTTTACTTACCATTTTCATATTTTTATATATAGTCTTTTACTGTTACTTAGCATTTGCTTATTTGGACATATCCATGCTTCCCTTACTTATTTAAGTAGTTTTATACCTTATTAATGTATTTAGTGCATGATTGAACATCTTAAAATATTGAGCAAACTTGAATTCTTTATAATATTTGATACTATGTGTTTCCTTTATATTCAGTCTTTTGCATTTTTGCTCCTCTTAAATACGTTGTAAATGGTCAATGTGATAGTTATTTAAAAATGTATTTAGTTTACCCTTAAATTATACTTAGACCTTTTAAAGTCTAATAATTTTTTTTATTAGTTATGCCCTATTGTACTTAAAGACTAAAATACGGTAGATCAGTAGCATGTATCAGTAGCTGTAATTAAGGAAGAACCTGAACTGTAGCTAGATTAAAGATCTTATTTACTCTCTTCATTCTATTATGTGAGGATGAGTGATTTCATTCTCAAAACTTGTAAATTATATATTCTATGATGTTCTTAAATTATTCAGTCATGTTGTATGTATTTTTATATTATAAATAATGAATGCTTAGATTATAATGATTGAGTTTCCTTCCACCCATTAATCCACATAATGTAAGGTAGTACCTAATGTTGGGTTAGAATTCCCTAACTCAATATTAAGTACTACTGTAACATCCATTGTTAAATTAATATATCAAATCTAGTAGCAAGACATAAAAGTAGGAGAGGGTGGCTGCTATGGCTTGAGTCCATGGCTTAGGCTTAGTTAGAGGGAGGGATTGTCAGCTTAACAAACTAGGGGAAATTCTGGGAGATTGTTGCCAGCAGGCTATTATAATTAAGGGTAGAAGAGGAAAAATGCGATCGATCTCGTACTGCCATGGCCGACAACAATAGGTTGAGCTGTTGAGGGGGACTAGAGGCACAAACGATCAAGATGGAGATGAAGCTCCACAGTGCTGGGGGTGCTCTAGACCGTATTATGGATCGATCGTTAGCTATAGATGGTTCAAATGCACCTCGATTTAATCACTTAATCAGATTAGCGATTAGCCATTAGATTGAGGGAACAATCCTACGGCTGATGATAGATCTCATCGTGGAGGGTTGGATGCCGTTGTATGTTACGAGCCAAGATTCGTGCGAGGGAATCCTTGCGCTAATAAATGTTGCGCTACTATCGGGACCCCATAGCGGACCTGCCGTAGTTTCGACAGTAAATCCTACCGTTATAAAACTAATTAAAAATATATTTAATTTATTTAGTTTACTTTTTAATTTATTTAATTTATTCTAACGAGTTTAAATTCAATTTAGGACTAGATGATCTCCAAAAATTTCAAAATTTCACCCTTAGAAAATTAGAGCGTGAGAAATTCAAAAATGAAATCAAATTTTAATTTGGAGATTAAATTAGTGTAGCTAACTTTTAGGATCCTAAAATAGGCAAAATAGCCATGTTGCTTAAATAAGCTCCGATTGATCCCAAACTTCTAGGGTTAGGTTTACATGGCTATTTGAGTCTAATAGAATGGAAATTAGCTCTTAATTTAGCTTAGATTTAACAGAGTTACAGCCTTGAGCTGCTACAGACTCCCCTGCTTAAGAATGATGTCATCCCCGACATCACTCAAGTGAAGAAAGTACAATGAACATGAAATATAGAATAATGACTGAAAAGGAAGGAATATGAGAAGTACTATAATTTTCAAAGACCCTTGGATATTTGTGACACATATCTGCCACTTTCTCCCAAGTAGATTCTTCCAAAGAATGATTCTTTTGCTTAACTTTCACCATTAGAATAGAGTGGTTTCTTAACTGCTTATGATGACGAGCTAAGATTTGAATAGGTTCTTCTGCATATGAAAGATCAGGTTGAATTTCCACTATAATAGCTGAAATAGATGAGAAGTGTATTTGAGACATCTCCTTAATGATGATTCAAGAAACATCTAGTGAACTACTGCAAAATCATCAGGGAGATTTAACCTGTATGCTGCTGACCTTACTTTTGCTGATATCTCGTAAGGTTTAATGTAATGGGAATGGAGTTTCCTTGCTATGCAAACTCTAAAGACTTCTTTCAATGGGCTAACCTTCAAATATGCATAATCATTAATGCTGAATTCTAAAGGACGATGATGAGCATCTATTTACTTTACCGATCTTGAGCTAAATGAATCCTTTGCTGAATAAGCTGAACTTTTCTATTAGTTTCTGAATAAGTTGAACACTTTCTATTTTTGACCATGCAAGAGGAGTGCTGCACTTCTTTCCATATACACCTTCATAAGGAGTCATTTTATTACTGGCCTGAAAGCCATTGTTATATGCAAACTCCACCAATGGAATGTGATCTTCCTAGGAACCAACAAAATCTAGAATGCAGAGTCTAAGCAAACCTTTAAGAACTTAATTTACTATTTCTATCAAACCATCTATTTGGAGATGAAAAGCTATTCTCATTACTAGGGTAGTCCCTAGATCTTGGTGCACTGCCTGCCAAAACTTAGAAGTAAACAAGCTATCTCTATCCAATAAAATTGACTTAAGAATTCCATGTAGTATGATGATTTCCTTAATGTAGATCTTTGCACGCTTTTCCATCGAGCCAGTCTGATGGATTGGAATGAAATGCACAGGTTTAGTCAAATGGTCAATAATGACCCAAATTGCATAAGTACCAGAACGAGTGCGAGGCAATCCCATAATAAAATTCATTAAAATATCAAACCACTTACATTTAGGAATTTCCAACATATGTAAAAGACCTCATGGCATTTGTTGCTCAGTTTTCACCAGATTATAGGTGTGACACTTTTCCACAAAGTCGGCTACCATTTTCTTTATACTGGGCCACAAGAAGGATTGCTTCAAATCTTGATACATCTTTGTACAACCAGGGTGGATGCTATATCCAGAATGATGGCTTTCAAAAATAACTTCTTGGTTCATGGACTTGAGGATCCAGAAATGATATCCTTGATAAATCATTATTCCATGCAGCTGCAGATTATGACAATGACCCCTTTCAATTTTGACTTTAAGCTTTAGGTCGTCCTCATCTTTGGATTGCAAGATGGAGACATTTCTATGGAATGTTGACTCAACAAAACTTAATTATATTAGATCACTAAACATATAACCTTGGATAGGTTCAATACATAGCTTACCAAATTAATCAACAACAGTGCTTTTTGCAATCATGGTAAATAATCTGGCATGATGGCTGAGAGCATTTGCTACAATGTTCACTTTTCCTGGGTGGTATTGAATACTCAAATCATAATCACTAATCAATTCTAACCACCTTCTTTGATGGCTGTTTAATTTATACTGAGTAAAAATGTACTTCAAGTTCTAATAATTAGTGAAAATGGAATATTGAACTCCATATAAATAATGACGCTAAATTTTCAAGGCAAAAATTGCTGCAGCAAGCTCGAGGTCATGAGCATGATAATTCTTTTCTTATGGCTTCAGCTGATGAGAGGCATAAGTAATTACTTAACCTTCCAGACCAACTTTAGATGCATTAGTATAGACCTGATAGTCTAAACCTTCTTTAGGTAGAACTTTCATTAGGGAAGTAGAGAGTGCATCTTTCAAAGTTTGAAATGATTCATTATAATCAGAACTCCAAATGAAAGGTACAATTTTATGAGTTAGTTTGGCTAGTGGTGAGGCAATCTGTGAGAATCCCTTAACAAATTTTATGTAGTCTCTGGCTAGACCCAAAAAACTTCTAATATCGGTCACTGACTTGGGTTATACCCAATATTATATGGCACTTACCTTCTTTTGATCTACTCGAATACCTTGGGCATCAACTATATAGCCCAAGAATGCTATGGATTTTAACCAAAATTCACATTCTGATAATTTGACTTACATCTGATGATCATGCAATGATTCTAATACAGCTTTTAGATGATCTTCATGATCTTTCAGAGTTTGAGAGTAGATGAGAATATCATCAATGAAAGCGATAAACAAAACTTTCCAGATATGGCTTTAGGACTCACAGCATCAAGTTCATAAATATTGATGGTGCATTAGTGAGTGCAAAAGAGATCAGAAGGAATTCATAATGGTCATAGCAAGTGCGAAAATCTATCTTCTTGACATCATCATCCTTTACTTGCAATTGATGATATCTTGATCTTAAATTGATTTTGGAGAATATAACAAAACCAGATAGATGATCAAATAAATCATCAATTCTAGGCAATGGGTACTTTTTTCTGATAGTTATTTATTCAACTCTTAATAATCTATGCACATTCACATAGATCCATCTTTCTTCTTAACAAATAGAATTGACACTCCCTAAGGAGACATACTAGGTTTGATGAAACCTTTGTTTAAGAGCTCTTGCAATTGTTCATTAAGCTTTTGCAGTTCCTTGGATGCCATTCTATAAGGCACTATAAAGATCAGCTAAGTTTCGAGAACAAACTCAGTAGAGAATTCTGCTTCTCTAGCTGGAGGTATACCTGACAAATCTTCAGGGAATACATTAGTGAAATTTCTCACTATTTTGCATTCAGAGTGAGGAATGTTCTCCTTAACTTCACCCTTCATGGTGACAAGAAAAGCATCACAACCCTTACTGATCAATTTCTCGACATTAATGACATTAATTAGAGATGCTTGGATACTAATTTTTCTTATAAAGGCTTTAGGCTTGCCAAGGGAATGAAGTGCGACTTTCTTCATTTGGAAATTAATGAATGCGTTGTGACTACTAAGCCAATTCATTCCAAGGATAATGTCAAAGTTGGTTAGAGGAAAAATGCTTAGCTTGGAACCAAAATCTTAATTATTTAACTGAATCTTAACATCACAGAATTTGTGGATGCTGAGTTGGCCTCCTGACAGAAGTTCAATATTTAATGACTTAGCTAGCTTATATGAAGGTAGGTTAAGAATCTTGATAAAGCATTCAGAGATGAAAGAATGATTGGAACTGGTGTCGAATAACACATTACAGAGTTTGTCATCAAAGTAGAGTATTTCAAAAATTATTTAATTGATTGCATTAACTAATTACTATAATTAAGATACAAAAAATATAAATAATAAGAAAATAGGGGTTCAGAAATGTGTACCTGAAACTACATTATTATCTTCCATGGCTTCAAGAGAAGTTAAAGCATATATGTGAGCAGGACCAGCAGGACAATTATTAACCAGCTTCATAAAGTTATTCTGATTCAAAAATCTTGGAGCTACTATTTGCTCCCTTACTGGCTCTAAAGCTTCCACCAAAAGAGGTGGCATTATTGCCATCCTTAGGTCTCATTTGCTTAAAGGCGTGGCACAAAAAACTTGGTTTTGCTGTGAATGGTTAGTGTGAACACCATCCACAGTTTCCTGATGAGTGCAGTGGTAGAACATATGGCCTTGATGACCACATGTATAGCACCGATGGCCAAAGTGGTAACACTTACCATACGGATGGGGTCTGTTACAACTTTGAGTTTGCTTGGAGGGTGAAGCGGCTTCAATTGATAACTTCAGCGAGATGAGAACTGTGCTTCTTGAACACCTCATGGAAATTTGGCATTTAATGAATCTTATTTTTTTAGACCCCTCTCAGACCAGTGGTGTTCTACCACTCTTGCCATCTCAAATAAATGGGTAACATCAGTGAGACATAATGGGACCATGTAATCTTTGAAAGAGTCTTGTAGAACGCTTTGAAATTAGTGGCACTGGACAGCTTCAGATCTAATGAGGTTTAGAGTAAGGCATGCTAACCTTTTGAATTCCCTCTCGTATTCTGAGACAGGTTGACTACCTTGCTTCAACCTTAATATTGTGTCTTCGATTATATTTTGAGCTAATGGGGGAATGAACTCTATCTTGAAAGCATCCACAAATGCATCCTAGGGAATGTCTTCAATGTCAAAGTCAACAAAATAGGTCTTCCAGACATTGTCCCACCAATACTCTGCTTCTTCGTGAAATAGATGAGTTGTGAGATGGATTGCCTTCAAATTGGGACACTTGATGCTGATAAGATTCTTGTCCACCATTTTTATCCAACTGACAGTACCAAGGCTGACATATGGGGTGCATAACATTGAAGTTGCAAGTGCAAGAGTCCATTAGTAGATTGATGTGACATGTGGGGTGCATAAGGTGCAAGTGCTGTTGATGCAGCATTGTTGGTAGCAGTAGAAGGATGGATGGTGATTAGTTTCCGAGTTGCTAGGGCTTGCTAAGTTTGATTATCAAGCATCACCGCTACCATACTTCTTAGATAAGTAACCTCGTTAGAGGTATTGTTAAAAACTATCGCTGTCTTGATTGGAGTGGTAATAGGGGGTGATCTTGGATTCTTCCTATTGTGGCAAGACGAACCATTACTTTAGAGCGAGTAGAGAAAAGTGACAAAATTTGGCATTCAAATAAAACTGGCAAAAATTTCCTTACTCATTACAAAAGTGAAGGTTACATAGATGATAAGATGAAAAAGATAACTCATATAGATACTTAGACATAAAGAAGATAGAAGAACTATAATTATTTTGACAAATTTTGATGAGTACTAAGCCTTTTCGATGAATTCTGCGCAGAAGGCAAGACAAAAGTCGATGAAAGTCACAATATAATGCTTCCTCTAGCACTTCCTTTCCATCTTCCAATTGGTGATGATCCACCAATCCTTGCCTACGTATTGTAGGAGAAAGGCCATAAGCTCGGTGCAGATTGGATTCGGGCACTCTATGAAGTCTAAGACTGCTTCTACTCGCTTCAACCATTATTTTGCTAAGATTAGAAAGTCAAGTTCTCTAAAGATAGGGTGGCATAGTAGCTTGTCAATTACTAGGAAGCCCTTGGCCGATACTCCATCTACAGTCCTTCCACATTTTTGAACATGATGATAGTCGTAGTCCCAAATGGCTTCGAATCTTGCGGAGTAGTAGCTTAGATATGATCTTCCACACTCCATTCTTTTAATAGGAAAATTTATAAAATCCTTAAGACATCTTAGGATTATTTTAAACATTATGTGTGAATATTTCCAATTTCTACTTTTATATTGAGTTGCTTGAGAGTATGACTCTAAAGATGTTATGCTTGATGACTGTATTACAGAAGAATGATCCATTAGGTAGATAGAAATGCAAATTCCAATCTGACACCTCATGGTATTCTCTAATATGTTGTTAACACCAGCGATACAACAAGATACCAATGCAAAATGGCACTTGTAATGCACACAAATAAACCAAAGTCCAAAGCCTTTGAGGATCAGGGTGTGTTGATGGTTACTGAGCTAGCTTAGAAATCACAAAATCACAATGAGAAATAATGCAGCACATACAATCATCCAAATACAAGCATATACATGGAAAACCCAAGATTGAGAAAAATTATGGAGCCACACCAATGATAAAATCCACTATGAAAACAAAAGGCTTCAAGGTTTACACAGTTACAAGAGCTAATCACCTCAGCATACATAGCTGTAGCTCTACTCTTAGAATGGAGAAGGGAAGAAGCTGCTACCTACTGAAGTTTCTTCTTTAAACAATAAGCTTTCTCTTGCTCAGCAGCTCCCTAGGGTTTCTTCTAGGGTTCTCTTTTCCACAGCCTCCAAAGCCTCTAAACAGATTGCAAAAGCCTTAGGTTTTCCTCCACAACCTTTTCTTAAGAGCTCTATTTTCTAAAATGTCCAAAATACTCCTCAGATTTCTTCAGATCGAGACCTGGAATGAAGCAGAACTCTGTCGGCCATTGCAGTGGGCTGTAGCAGTCGACTTTCAAATTTACATCCGCTATAGCATGCTGTAGCGCCCACATTTGATTTTGCTGTGGCGCGCTGTAGCACTCGCTTCTCGATTGCTAACCGTAGAGGCGCACCATAGCACCTCAGCTTTGGGCTTGGTTCTGCTGTGGCGTGCTGTGGTGCGCTGCAGCGCTTGTGCTTTTCCTAGACAATGAAGTCTCCACAACACAACAATCTCCCACTTGGAGACTTTTAGGCAATTTTCCCTTGCTTCCTCCACTGGTCATTTTCTGTGTCTATCAAGGATTGTGGTGTGGCTCACCAATGCTCTCCCTTCATGTACAGAGGCCAATTGAAGCTGCGCATAACTTAAGTTTCTCCACTGTTACTGCTTTGGTAAGCATGTCGGTTGGATTCTTAGAAGTCTGAATCTTCTCCAATCCAAGCTGCTCTTATTCCAATAGTGTCTGGATGAAATGGTAACGAAGTTGAATGTGCTTTATCCTGGCATGAAAGTGACATTCTTGGCTAAGTGAATGGCACTCATACTATCAATGTAGAGCTTCACATTCCCTGCTCCTTGCCTAATTCATCCATGAATCCCTTCAACCAAATCATCTCCCTGCTTGCCTCTGTGATAGCAATGTACTCTGCTTCCATTGTAGATAGTGATACAATGTTCTGTAGCTTGGAGATCTAGCTCACTGCTACATTACCCAATGTATAGACATAGCATGTAGTACTTTTTCTGCTATCAACATCTCCTACAAGATCTGAGTCTACATATCCTTATAAAATGATGTCAGATCTTCCAAAGTATAGAGCTTTAACTACTGTACCTTTTAGATACCTTAAGATTCACTTAACTGCATCATAATGGTGCCTTCTTAGGTTTCTCATGAATCTGCTGACCACTCCTACTACATGGGAAATGTCCACTCTTGTGCAGATCATTGCGTACATCAAGCTCCTAACTGCTGAGGCATAAGGCACCTTCATAATGTGATCCTTCTCTTCTTTAGACTTTGACATCTATTCTTTTGATAAGCTAAAGTGACTTGCTAGGGGAGTGCCCACTGGCTTCGATTCATTCATGTTGAATCGTTTCAGCACCTTTTCAACATAATTCTTCTGTGACAATTTCAAAATTCCTGCACTTCATTCCCTATGGATTCTCATTCCAGGAATTTGCTTGGCTGACCCCAAGTGCTTCATGTCAAACTCCCTTGACATCTGCTCTTTCAGTATCTTTATCTCCTCCATGTCTGATCATGCAATAAACATATCATCTACATACAACAACAAAATGATATAAGAGGACTTACACTGCTTTATATAACTGCAGTGATCCACCTGGCATCTTTTGTACCTTGATTCTGATATGAACATATCAAACCTTCTGTACCACTACCTTGGTGCCTGCTTCAAGCCTTAGGGGCTCTTCTTAAGCTTGCACACTGGCTTAGACTTTCCTTTTTCTTGAGCCTTGTATCCCTCAGGATGTTGCATATAAAGCTCTTCTTCCAGTTTTTTATGAAGGAATGCAGTTTATTATCCATTTGCTCTAGATGCAAATCTTCAACTGCAATTAAATTTAGTACAGCCCTAATGGTTGTCATCTTTACAACTGGGGTGAAGATTTCACTGTAAGCGACCCCATGCTTTGGCTGGAAACCTTTTACTACAAGTCTCACCTTGAAGCGCTTACTTCCATTCATCTCTTCCTTCATCCGGTAAACCCACTTTTTTTGAAGAGCTTTCTTCCCAGTCAGTAAGGGTGCCAACTCCCATGTCCCATTTGACATAACTGATGCCATTTCATCCTTCATGGCAGCCTCCCACTTGCTTGAATCTTCAGCTTGAAGTGCCTCTTCTAAGCTTTATGGTTCACCACTATTAGTTAGTAACAAATAAAACAAATATGGAGAGTACCTCTGTGGCGGTCTAGATACTCCTGTGGATCTTCTTAGCATGGGTGTTTGTGGTTTAACATTGACACCCTCTTGAGCTTCTCCAACATCTGATTCAGCATTGTCATCAATCTCTATGTGCCGGGGTTCTCCATCTGAAGCATCCTTGGAGCCAGTCTTGACTCCCATACAATCATTATACATCTCACTTTTATTAAAAGTGACATCCCTGCTTTTGATAACTTTTTGGTTTTGATTATCCCAGAATCTATATACAAACTCATTCGCGCCATATCCAACAAATGTGCACTTGATCACCTTTGCATCAAGTTTGCTCCTAGATCCTACATCAATGTGCACATAGGATGAGTAGCCAAATACCTTGAGGTGGTTCAACTTCACCTCCTTTCTGCTCCAAGATTTTTTGGGGATCCCTTCATTCAAGGGTATGAAAGGTCCCTATTGATTAAGTATACAGCTGTGTTGACGGCTTCAGCCCAGAACTACCTTGGGAGACCTGCATGCAGTATCATGTTCCTGGCTATCTCTGTGATTGTACGGTTCGTCCATTTTGTAACACCATTTTGCTACGGTGTTCTAGGGACAGTAAACTCCCTCTTGATTCCTCTTAAGGCATAGAACTCCTTGAACTCCTTATCATAGTACTCACCGCCATTGTCAGACCTTGGCATTTCAGCTTTAAACCTATCTCGTTCTCCACCAAAGCTAACCTCTTTCCAAATACATCAAATACATCAGATTTATGCTTTAGAAAGTAAACCCATACCTTACTTTTATGATCATCAATGAAGGTGATAAAGTATGTTGCTCCACCTATGGAGGATGTAGGAGCTGGTCCTAATACATATATATGTACCAACTCTAATTTCTTACTTTTGAGCTCCCTTCCAACTTTGGAGAATGAAACTTTCTTCAGCTTACCTAGCACACAATTTTCACAAAAATCCAAATCTACATGATTTCAGCCATTGGAGCTTCCCCTTTGACTATATAAATTTCAGCCGCCTCTCACTCATATGACCAAGCCTCCGATGCCATAGATCTGCATCTATTTCCTCTATAGCTGCAATAGTGTCAGACACATTATTGATCAAGTAAAGTATACCTTCCATACTACCCCGTACAATAATGAGTGCACCCTTGGTGACCTTCCATGAGTCTCTTGTGAAACAAATGTTGTAACCTTCACTGGCTAACTGGCTTATTAAGATCAAATTTCTTCTTAAACATGGCACATGTCTAACATCCTTTAACTTCCAAGCAGCGCCGCTTGGTAGCTTCACATCTACATCACCTCTGCTGATGATATCACACACCTTATCATCTCCAAGATATACTTTCCCCAAGTCACCCTTGGTGTAGTTCTTGAAGGCACTCCTTGAAGGAGACACATGAAAAGAGGTGCCCGAGTTCACAACCCAGGGCTCTGTGTTATTAAGTGAGAGGATCAAAGCATCATGATCCTCCTCAGCAGAAACATTTATAGTGTGGTTCAACATCTTACCACCACCACTTGGCTTTTTTAAAGTAGGGCAGTCCTTCTCGAAGTGACCTGCCTTCCCTCAATTCCAGTAATATGGCTTTGCTTTTCTGGGTCTTGATTTATCTCACCGAGATATAGACCTATTCCTGGTAAGTCTCCTTTCAGCATGTCTTCCCCTGCTCTTAGCATTCAGTGCTGAGGTAGATGCCTCTCCATGTGTTTTCTTCCGCACCTCCTCATTCAGCACAAGCTCGATGATGTCATCGAACTTCAATGACACATTCCCTAATGAATTACTTATGGCTATAACTAGCCCATCCCAACTATCTGGCAATAGAGATAGGAACAACTATAACAACCCTAGGTTGTTACCCTGCTAATCTATAGTCTAAGTAATCATTAATTTTAATTCCATTGCTTTTTAGAACATCAAATAATTCCTATTCTGAAAATTTGAAGTCCATTGGACTTCTCTAAGTTTAAGATGGCATTTTGATCAGTCTAGAAGCCCTAGATTAGACCTAAAATATTTTGATCTCAGAATTAAAATTTGATTGCATTTTTGAATTTCTCACCCCCAAATTAGCTAGGGGTGAAAGTTTGGTGCAATTTGAAAATCATTTAAGTCTTAATTCATATTTAATTAAAATGGTCTAATTGAATTTTAGGGATTTCAACAAATTAAAATTGCAAATCTATCCTATACCCATTTAACCAGCTGAGATTTGCTGTGCGGACAGCGAAAGATCCGATGTGGAGCCCGGGTCGTGCAACAGTGGAACCCCATTCCAATCCACCACTGTCCTCGTGAATCCAACAGATAGGATTAGATCCCTCGGAATCGTGGATCAACCATTGGATCTGCCCGACCAAATCCTACGTCCTGGATCACTCCCGCAATCGACCGTTAGGATCCGAGTGATCCGAGCCGTTTCGCCATTAGATCGATCGATCAGACGGCATCTGAAGGTCCCGCAACTGTGGACCTTCATCCTGAACGCACCCGTCCCCAATAGAGAAGATCCCCCGTACTGCCAGCTGCCCTCCTTGTCTCCCACTCGCGTGTCCAGCTCAGCAAGGTCATTAGGACCTCCCCCGTCTTGGCAAGGACCCCCGATCGGACCTTGTGACTCGGCCGAGCACGAATTGGAAATTCGAGAGCTCGGCCATGGCCCGGTCTCTCGGGCCTCTCCAGCCTGGGCCAGTGCATATGGAATCTACCTTACTTCCCTCTGAGGCTATAAATAGCCTCAGACCTCCCAGGATAAAGCTTGCTGATCAATTGGAGTCTCCTTCTCAAATCGCCATTGCTGAATGACTGAGCTCCCCTAGGAATTCTCAATGTACATACTGTTGATAGAAGAGTCTCCTGGAGTTCAAGAACTCTTAGAGAAACCTCAGGAAGCTCAGCAAGCCTAGTAGTGACCTCTGCATCGTCTGCAAGTCCCCCATCAAAACCAGGTACCCCCATTTGCTAGTTTCGAGCCAATAAGGCTCGAACCTTCCTTCTTTTGATGCATATAGCTCTGTATTATCGAATCAAACTCAATGCTATTAAAATTGTGCCCTAAGCTAGCCCTAATCGATCAATTTGATCGATCGGGCTAAGTCCTTAAGGAACACCTTGGGTCGAGTAAGGCCTGAGCGTTCCAGCCTGCCTCAGGTCCTCAGACCAAGGGGCTTCGATCATCCTCACCTTCCCGATGGTGTAGGGATCGAGCCCTAGGTCTGGTGTGGTCTGTGTGGGGAGAAATGTCTCTCGACAGTAGCTCTGAGACAAAGCCTCTCGGGTGAGTAAGGTCCGGGCTACCCCGACCACCTCACAAGGGGCTAAGGGGTTCAATCAAAGCGTCTTGGCCTATTGATGGTCTGAGGATCAATTAGGGGTCACGGCATGGTCGAAGCACTCAGAATTTTGCCACAGAAGCCAACCCTAATTCCCTGGGTATCGGGGAAGGAGGGTTGGGGACGATGGCACTGTGCGAGCCGGGTTAGCCCATGACCCGTACTACGCGACAGTGCCGGGTATCCTTATCCCCAGTCGACCTGCGTATTTTGGATTCGGGCTGAACCCGTTTTAATAAAAATCGGATTAATTGGGTTTATTTTCCTTAAGGAAAATAATCTAATTAATCAAATCATAGGAAATTTATTTGGAAAACTATATAATGTATTAATTGAATAACTTTCAATCCACTGGCCCAAATCATATGATATTACATATCAAATTGATCAGAAAATTCTCAGGAATAAGAATATAAAACACTATTGAACATCTAATGATTAGATTTTCTATTTGTGCCTAATTATTGCAGATCTTGATTAGGGTTGATTAGCATAACCACTTAACCAAATTGCATGTTTAGGGTGTCATTAGTTCCCTTTTGATTAATAGAATGAATGTGCTAAGTGATTTATTTTCTTGATCTTTGTATTTTAACTTATGCCCTAATCTTATTAAACCATGATTAGTGCAAATTAGGGTTTCTAATCTTTGGATCTTAGCAAACTTAAGCTTTAATTAATTGTATGATTAAATAGAACTTATATGCCAAGTTGCATGAAATTATGATGATTGGATTTGTATTTATGTGCTAATCCTTTTAGATTGAGTTAGGGTTTGATTAGCACTAATCATCTTCTAATTTTTTTTATGAATTTTTCAGTTATTATGCTTCATGACAGTAAGTTAGATGTATTAAAGCCTTGTATGCAAAATTATAATGTATAATTTGAATAAACCTAAAATTGAAGACCTTAAACATCTTAATTAACCTTATGAAGTCTTAAGACTTTGATCAAGCTATTAAGACTTGATCTGGGTCTAAGATTGCCACCAATAATACATACCTAATTCACTGATTTGGCATTTGATTTATAAATGAACACTTGATCTTAATTGGACATGAGTAGGGGTTAAAGCCTAACCTGCTTAATTAAGATCCAAACTCTTAAACCTTAATGAAATGGACATGATTATAAGATAATGTATTTGACATTATTCCAATAATGCATCTGATTTGGTATTGATCTTAAACATTTGAATTAGATATGTTAAGGTTAATAATAAATCTATGTGATTTCTTAATCTAAATCTAAACTTTAGATCTTTGATTTTTCTCTTAAATAAGACTATTAACATGAAAAGATTTATAGAATTATATTGATTTTATAATTGATCTAACTCTAATAACATCCTTGATTTAAATCCCATAATTTTAGAATAAGTTATGATCAGATGACTTAATCATCTGATATGATCACTCTAAACCTAATTGATAAGTAAAACCTAAAATGTTAGTATCAGAATTAAGAGTGTGAGATCTTAAGTATCTCAACATTAGACCATCTCTAAAATATTTTAAAGAACTAAATTAAATATACATGGAGGTAGGAGAATTTGTATAACTCGTTGAGGTAGGAACTTAGATGATCCCTTAATCTTAAAAGTTGATCTTAAACCCCTCGTGGTAGGAACCACCTAAGATATTAGAATGATACCTCTCATTATGGTAGAATCTATATTGAGTGATCATTGATCACATTTTCTTGGAGCATTGTATAGGACTTACCTATTTAGTATAAGAATTAATAGTCTTGATAAACCCTTGAAGATTAAATAGAGTTATCTAAATCTGGATTATTAGTTGGGTATAGTAGAGTATACCCATAGTACTGGATGATTTCAGTAGTATTCGGGAATAGTTGAGTCAGTCTAAGTAAGATTTATCTTTGGGCTATCTTGCGAGTTTAGGCGGATACAACCTCACTTAGAGTAAATCAATCGATCCTAAGAGTGTATTAAAAGGGGATTCATTCCTTAGTTTGATTGAAATACAAATCACAAATGGGCGATGCCTCCTAGTGAAGACCACTTCAATAGATGTGGCTCAAACAAACTAAGTAATTAGAATCACCTCCTTTAAGACACTGAGCATGATTGTGAGTTGGGCAACTTAATAACTTAGCTTGAGATGCAAATTGCCAACGGGCGATGCCTCCTATCGAAGACCGCTTCGTTAAGGTGGCTTAATCAAACTAAGTGTTAAGAACTACCTTTCTTGCAAATGTGCTAAATAAGTATATACAATCATCCCATCTAATGGTTTTTAAGTAAATCTTCAAATATAACCAATTATCATTCAAGAAGCTAAGAGTCAGAATCATTTTAGCAGAATTTTGCACAGTGGAGACCTTGAATTCATCAACGGTATTCAAAGTTTTATGGATTTTTAGATTTTCCTCATATAGAATAGAAGCATGGGTATAAGCATGAGCATGAGCATGATGAATGATTTAGTGGTGACATATGAGTATCAATGATGAATTATGAGTTATGGAATATTACATACCTTGACTAGGGGATTTCAGGATGCATTGGCATCACAGTAAACTGTATTATTAACTAGGTGCATGTATACATTGGACTGTACAACTCATAGCCTTTCAGTGATAGTTCTGTTGCATTTTTGTGGCATACCGTGTTGTGGCATATTTGGGTGCATTATTCTAGTGGCATATAGTACAACATTGGACATTCTTACATTGCTCTCTGAGTATTTGATGTTTTTATTTACCTTTCGCTTACTTTTAGCTTTCAGTTCACTTTTACTTTGTTTAGTCTTTTATAGTTTTAGTTGCATAGTGCTTTTACTATTATTTCCTACAGTTTTGTTTACTTTACTGTCTACTTGTATTTACTTTAGTTTTGCTTAGTTTAGTTGCGATGTAGTCTAACACAGGGTACTTTTGGGATTCGGCAATTTGCTAGATCTCGAGCAGCTTGTTGAGGCAGGGCAGGAGGACCTATAGGAGATCTCGGAGGAGTACGTGGAGCCTTAGTGGACCTGTCTTCCACCTTTTACTTATTGTTTTATGTTCAGTATTTTAGATATACTTTACATTTGTAGTATTAAATCAGTTTGTAATAATTCTGGATGTATTTTATTTTTTTTCCTTTTTGAGACGAATGTTTATTATTGCTCTGTGATGAATGTATTTTGGATGTTTTGCTTTAGCTTTCGCACTCTGTTATACTACTATACTTAGTATTGAGATGTGACCAGCATATTGGAAATGCTGATATAGTGATAATGTATATTAGATTCCTATTTAACCGTTTAAATCCATAATAAGTATTAGTCTAATACTTAAGAAAAGAATTCTACTCTTATCTTAAGTATTGACCCTCGATCCTACTCTTGGGTTTGAGTCAGCATCCCTTCAGTGTGGCTAGTTTTAGTAAGCCTATTCGGGAAGATGTTGTTGTTTATTCATCCTGAGTAGTGTGCCGCTCTGCCGCCAATCTGTTATACCTTTTGTGCGTGGCGACGGGGAGGGGTGCTTTAACAACAAAGCTTGGACCTCGCATCAAAAATGACGCCCACTGAACTCAACTGGCTCGTCATGGTGCTGAACCCATTGAGGTGTTCAGTCACTGAATGGCCATCCACCTTCCTCATATTAAACAGTCTTTTCATCAAGAAAACCTTATTCAAAGTAGACAGCTTATCATATATTCTTGTCAGAGCATTCATAAGATCTACAGTAGTTTTCTCATTAACAATATTGAAAGCAATAGAAGAAGATAGTGATAAATAAATCAAACCCAAAGCAGTTCTAACAAGAACCTCCCATTCTTCATCAACCATAGTTATAGGTTTCTTATCAGCTCCTTTCAATGGAAGATACAACTTCTTCTGGTACAGTAAATACTCCATTTGCATTTTCTAGAGCACAAAGTTCATCCCACTGAACTTCTCAATCTTGTGTCACATTTCTTCAGCTATTGCTCCCTCTCAAACAAGAAAACCCTCCTTAACAGCAAGGTAAAGAACCTAACTCTCTGATACCACTTGTTGTTAATACCAGCAATACTACAAGATACCAATGCCAAATGACAATTGTAATGTACTCAAACAAATCAAAGTCCAAAACCTTTGAGGATCGAGGTGCATTGACGGTTACTGAACTAGCGTAGAAATCACAAAATCACAACGAGAAAGAATGCAGCACATACAATCATCCAAACCCAAGCATATACGTGGAAAACCCAGTATTGCGAAAAACCACGAAGCCACACTAATGAGAAAATCCACTATAAAAAGAAAGACTTCAAGGTTTACAGTGTTACAAGAGCTATATCACCTCAGCATACACAACAGTAGCCCTACTCTTAGAATGGATAAGGGAAGAAGCTGCTACCTCCTGAAGTTTATTCTTCAAACAACAAGCCTTCTCTGGCTCAGTCGCTCACTAGGGTTTCTCTTAGAGTTCTCTTTTCTATAGCCTCCAAGCCTCCAAACTGATTGCAAAAGCCTCAGGTTTTCCTCCACTACTTTTGCTTAAGTAGCTAGCTCCATTTCAGATCCAAAAAGTTCAAAATATCCCTAAGATTTATTCAGATCGAGACCTGGAACGAAGCAGAACTTCGTCGGCCGCTACAGCATGCTGTAGCGGTCGACTTTCAAATTTTCATCCGCTATAGCACGTTATGGCGCGCTGTAGCATCCACGTTTGATTCCACTGTGGCACACTGCAGCACCCGCTTCTCAATTGCTAACCACTGAGGCGCATCATGGCACCTCAGCTTCGGGCTTTGTTTTGCTGTGGCGCCTGTACTTTTCCTGGACAATGAAGTCACCACAACACAACATAATACCAACTATGGAGCCCCGTCTATGTTATGGTCATGTTAATACTAATATTAATATATTACGGTATAGTGGTCATTGTGCGACCAATTCCCAATTACAATCGAGTTAAGATTTTAGCTTGTAAGCCATTCCTCAACATATAAGAAAGATCAAAGTATAGAAGAAAAAACAAATATAACATCCATTCCATAACATAAAAAGGAAAGAACAAGAGCTCAAGTCAGTTTAAAAGCATAGAAAAGTAAAGGCATCCAGAATAATAACTATTATAATACTAAATTGAATTTAATAAAAATGCACACCCATCCTCAAAAGCAGGAAAGTAAATCTGTTTATGCCTCAACAACAATAGGAAGGTCCTCCTCCTGGCTAAGCTCATCACCTGATGCTACCTCCATGAACAACTCTGAATCTGGCATTATCGGTATCACAATGTCAGGGCCCCAGCCAAGAAAAAGAAAAACTTACGTTAGACAATTGTCCAAGTGTATTTTAAGATGATTCAATAAAAGCTACATGTTTTAAGATATCACATTTACTTGAATATTTAAGTATTTAAATAGGTGAAACAGGCAATAAAAGAACAGGATAGTTATAAATAAAACATTTTTAACTAGAAAAAACAAAGTATGTAAATAACATGCCTCAACTAGAAGCTGCAATAAGATTAGGCAATAATCATACTTATAACTACAAATTCTGAAACTGTGAAACTAAAACACATCATAACATGCTTATAATTATATGAATACATGCTAATTTATATAAAGTACAAACTAGACTGAAGCATATAAGTAAACAAAATAACCACAATTAGCTTTCTAAAGATTTGAGCAAAATTGAACTTAAAAGAATTGAACTGAACTAAATTGTAAAAGTGTGCATAAAATAGAAACACACACACACACACACACACACACATACACACACACACACACACATTCACACACACACACACACACAAATATAGATAGATAGATATATATATATATATATATATATATATATATACATGCTTATATAATAGAAATTTGGCTAAACAAAGCCATTAAAACTGAACTGAGGCTAAATTGAAATTGAACTAAATTTTGAGATGTGCCTAAGTTAGTATTGCCATAATAGAAGCTAGCTAAATGAAGCTACTGAATAGAAAGTTTAGCATGTATCATCTAGCCAACCATATGGCTAGATTTGAGCTGGACTATAGAATCAGACTTATATTATCCAAACCCTATCATGGATGGATCTGAGTCTATTATACTACAAAAGAGCTGAATTGAAGAGGTAGCCTATCAAGAACACACTCTACTGGATTGATATTTAAAAAATTAAATGTAATGATTAAAGTTAAATAATGTTTATGCATTTCAAATCTAACATATGATAGTCATCAAATATCTGATGTTCACTAATATGTCCAAGGTATAAAACTCAAATATAAGGTATGTGAAGCAACAAAGGTCGAAGTAAGCAAGAACTCCGTTAAACATATGTGATATCTATTGTTGACTAATTTAATTTGTTTTATCTACTCTGCGATAGTACAAGCTCAGGATATCCAATACCCAACTATCAACTATAATCCCAGATTTATGGCCTTATTATTAAACATTAGAACTTAACATGTTCTAATTCATAATAAGAAGTGTCATTTATCAAAGCTTAAGAATTAATCAATGACTTAATTAGTGTATTTTAATAGCCCATACCTAATCTTGATCCAAAAAATCAAGATTCAAGGATTTAAGGAGTTAAGGTTAAACTCTAATTTGGGGTTTAAGCTCTAAATCCATGGTGCTAATATCTAAGGATCTAAGGTATTACACAAAACCTTACTCTAAAGGTTGAGAATCTTAAGGATTAAGAGACTAAGGAAGATATGATTGAAGTCTAAATTTATAAGACAAAATAATCAAGTAAGAACTTATAATTTTAAGAATTAGATTCGATCTATAGAATAATTTTATTATTCTATAGTGTGAATCACTTAAGCCACTTATAAGAGAATTTAAAGGATTTAGCCCTTAAGAGATTCCTAAAAAATTTCAAGAATGAAGGTTATAATTCTAAGAAGACTTCATTTATTGAATAGCTCAATCACTCAATAGATCTAATCTATTAGAATCTAAGATCTAAGGGTTTAAATTATTTTCTTAAGATCTTAGCTAAGGTTAGACTTAAGGTTCTTCTTAAGACATAAAATTAGGAAGAACATTAAAATTGGTTTGGATGATTGATAAATTAGCTAGCATTTATTCTTTAAGCAATATATTCATTTAATGAATATATACTAAAGATCTAAGATTATCTTAGTGTTTAATGATTCTTTAAGCAAATTTAAGGAAGGATTAGGGCTTAGCATTTAGGATCCAGATCCTAAGCCATTATCTTATTGAATTAAGGCTTTTAATTTGACTTCTAGGGTTTAAGGACTCTTAAACCAACTTTTGGCAAAAATGATCAAAATACCTCTCCTAAGGGTAAAATTAAGATTTTAAGACTTAAGGTTCCAAATTGATTTTAATCAATTCTAATAGGTTCTTTACTGTCTAATGAAAGAATCAACATCTTAATTATAAAATTTCTTATGTTATTAAGGATGATTAACAAAATTAGGTTATGAAATTAATGTTTAAGTTCCCTAATGAGTTCTACAAGGCATATGGAGATAGTAGATATGAAGATCTTACAATTCAAATCCTATGTGAATTAATTAAGCCTTAATCAATCATTATGGTGATTAATGATTTTAAAATTCTTAAAATATTCCCAACAGCATAAATAGATTCTCCTCTATCTTATGAACATTTAGAGCTATTAATCAAGCAATTTGGCCAAGGAATGACTTAAAAATATTCACTAATTGAGATTCGAAAGAGGTTAGGATAAATCAGAAATTTTAATTACAGAAAGTGAAATTTTATTTCAGATTTATATTCCTTACATTTTTCAGATCAAAATGGTATATTGGATCATACCATTTGGATATATATTGGAAAAGTTATTTCATTAATTTAAATGGAATGTTTTCAATTAAAATATCATAGGTTAATTAATTATATCAATTTTTTCTATTTAATTTCATTAAGAAATTTTATTCCAAATATTTGGCCAAAAATGGTCGACCCAAAATAAAAAGGCGTGGGTCGCGGGGTCCGACCTGACCCGACATTGTTTACCTTCTCCACATGGACAGGCCGATTAGGGTTAACTTCCAGAGTTAAATTCTTCATCGATAGACTACGTCGCGGCCTGAATTGGATCGCTACACTATCCATATACCAAGACACATTGTTAGAGCATAGAAGCCATCTACCTGATGGATGGAGACATCAGTACCTTACTCCTTGAAATCGACCATATGTAGATATATAGGGTTTACTGTGGGGAGCTAATTCTCCCCATAGAAATAACCATTTGATTGGGGCTCAATCCCTACACCATCAGGGAGCTGAGATGGATCTAACATTCATAAATTCAAGGCTCGGGATGGGCTCAATCAATGGGACCTTACTCAAGCTCAGCTCAAAGAGGATCGATCAGAGCTAGTTCAAGCCTTGACAACAATCTCAATGGGTTTGACTAGCTTAAGGATTTAAACTCATATCAGAATTGAGCTGGAATAGACTGCGAGTTTCAACGATGTAGCTTTGACTCCACTAAACGCTTGCATCATCTAGACAACGAGTGTTCATTATTAGCACATAGTCCATTCGATCCCAATTGCCATGCACAAACATCCTAGCGGTCTAGAAAAAAATGAACGCCATTATAGAGCTACCCTAATGCAATTAAATTAGCATCAACTCCATATGATTTGAAGGGAAAAGGGCAGTACTTTGATTGAAGAGGGCTGATGCAACCAGAAGAAATTGGGGGAAGCTGAAGCTGCGAGATAATCTAAAAAGCAACACAGGGAGTTGAAACACCAGACTTAACTCTCAGACTACCTAGAACTTAGGGCTGGAAGTGCTGAGAATGCAGGGCAATTGATAGGAATAGAGAGAAGCAATGGAGCCTGATCACAGTGAGCAAAGGGACTCACTATGAAGATCCTAGGCTATTTATAGTCATGGGAAGGAGAGGGTGTCTGCCATGGCTTGGGTCCATGACCGAGGCTAGACCTGAGGGAGGGGCTGTCAGCCTAACCAAATGGGGAAATTCTAGGAGATTACTCTCGACAAGCCATTATGATTGAGGGTAGAAGAAAAAGAATGTGATCAATCCTATACTGCCATGGATGTTGGTAATCAAATTTGAAACTTCCTGCACCACCGATCACACTCTCCATAGCGTAAGCAGTTTGGCAAGAGCACTCAATTGAGGATCGGGTTGCGTGACGATTACCAAGCAAATTTGAAATCACAAGACCACAATTAGAAGATCACATAGCACTTGAATGCAAGATAAGCATAAGCACACAAACATCCAAACATAAAATATTATGTGGAAACCCATGAATAATAAAAACTATGGAGCCACATCATAGAAAATATCACAATGAAAACTTAAAGATTATAGAGTTACAAAGAGCTTATCCTTTGACTAAAAACACACAAGCTCTCACTCTAATAAGGAATGGAGAGGAAGCAGCCACCACCTGGAGTGCCTTCTCTAATATGCAAGAGGCTTTATGCATTGCAGCTTCCTTAGGACTTCACCATGGAATCTCTTCCTCACTGTAGCCTTAGCCTCCAAACTGAGAATGTCAGTATAATAAATGCCTCCAAACTTGTTTGCATAAGTACCCAACTCATTTTCAGACCTAAAATGTTTAAAATTCCCCCAATTTACTTAGAGAGTAACCTGAACCAGAGCATAACTCTGCCAGGCACTATGGCGCACTATAGCACCTAGGTTTTGAATAGCCTACTGCTGCGGTGCGTGGTAGCGCCCGCCTTTCGAATAGTCTGCTGCTGTGGTGTGCGGTAGCACCCACCTTTCAAATTGCCTGCTGTTGTGGTGCACAGTAGCATCTGCATTTTGGGATGGAACCCACTGCAGTGCATGGTAGCACCCACCTTTCGAATTATCTATGTCACGGGATGGACCCGCTGCGGTGCGCTGCAGTGCCAATTTCCGCTGTGGCGCGCCATAGTGCCTGTGTTGTTGTTGGACTTTACTCCTTATTCTGAATCATCTCAAACCTCCCAGAAGTTTACCGGAGCACCATTAGCATTCTTATGATGGACGAAATGGTCTCCACAACATAACAAACTCCCACTTGGAGACCTTTAGGAAATCGCCCCCTCTTCCATCTTTAATTCTTCATTATCTTCTTCTATTCTTGTCAACAACATGGTGTGGCTCACTGTCGATCTCTCTTCACATACCGAGGCCAACTAAATCTACACATAACTTCAGTTTCTCCATTATTACCGCTTTGGTAAGCATATCAGCTGGATTCTAAGAAGTGTGAATCTTCTCCAATTTGAGCTGTACTTCTTCAAATAGTGTCCAGATGAAATGGTAACGCAGTTGAATGTGCTTTTTCCTGGCATGAAATGCTATATTCTTTGCTAGGTGAATAGCGCTCATACTATCACCGTAGAAATTCACATTCTTCTGCTCCTTGCCTAATTCAGCCATAAAACTCTTCAACCAAATCATCACCTTAGTTGCCTCTATAATGGCAATGTATTCCACCTCCATGGTAGAAAGCAACACAAAGTTTTGTAGCTTGAAGATCTAGCTCACTGTTTCCCAATGTATACACATAACCTGTAGTGCTTCTCCTGCTATCAATATCTTCAACAAAATCTGAGTCTACATAACCTAGTAAAATAATGTCAGATCTTCCAAAGCATAAAGCTTTGTCTTCTGTACCTTTCAGATACCTTAGGATCCACTTGACTGCATCCCAATGGTGCTTCCCTGGTGATAGACTAGGAATATACGACTGCCCTCACATGTAAGTGCACATAATCTGAAGTAATAAGGGATTGTAAAGTTCTGAGATTTATCATCCACTAAGAATGATATGTTTCGTTACTAAAGTATATTTGATTTTACTAATGTTTGAAGAATGATTAATTGTTTGATTTTAGTTCTAATTTTAGCAATCAAAGTTTCTTAGATTAGAAACTGCTTGTTAAGAGAGTAGGGAGAGTTGGGTTTAGCATACAATTCATTAAGGATATGTGTGAGTACTCTTCTTTATCAACTTTTAGTATTAAATGATTTAGATATTTGAATTATAATCAAGAAACGTAATCTTCTCCATGGTGTCCCCCAATTGTACTAAGTTTTGCCTAGTGCTCAGAGATGAACCTGAGATGGTTTAATCTCGGCACATAGACCCTCATGTGACCATTTTTGGTTTAATTTCATACTTATTTCTAAGTTATTAAATTCATAGTCTTAGTTAGTTATCACATGAGCTTGATTCCACCAATGGCTCACATGCATCAGTTCTAGGCTTAGTTAAGGGAGAGAGAAATCAGGTAAAGTGCATTATGTCACATCACTCATAAGCACACATTATATCTTAATCCTCATGTAAACTTAGCATGAGTTATGGAGCTCAATCAGTGGCTCTTGGCTCACACGCATAAACTTCTCAGCTTAGCCAAAGAAACTATGCAACGACGCTCATAGAGCTCGTTATTAGGCTCTAGGCAATTATGCACATATTCTTTGTATAAGTTATTAGTTAGATGTGAAGCTCAAAGAGTCATTATTATTTCATCACTCTGCTCATACTCTTAGAACTGAGGATTTGCATTGGTCATCCTTGCATGGCAAATGCAGTCATAGACATTTGTGGTGAGGACACTCAATATGCAAACCCTTAGTTCTAATATAATCACTAGCTTGATGATTTCAACATTAAAATATTTATCCTCTTAAAATATAAACAAGAAAAACAATTCATCTAAGCATTCTCCACATCATTTAATCAACATATTGACTAAATAAAGTATTCATTAACAAATTCAAAGTACAAATACTTTTCCCTTAACTTATTATATGCATGTGCCCAACCCTCCCCAAGGAGGGTTTAGGCTTCCAATAAATATGAAAGACAAGAAAAGAAATCAAGAATTGAGAGCTTTTTCATGTCTCTTATAGAAAAGAAAATTATTTGAATTTGAGATACAATACTAGGAACTGCTGTTGCATTCACCAGTAGTTCTCTCTATCTCTGAGTTACTTCTCTCTTCTGCTTCTTATGGTTGACCTTTTCCTTCTATGGTAACCTTCTTCTACCTTGGGCAGGGGGACTCTCCTTCCTTTTTGCTCAATAGCCTCCAATGTTCTAAGCTCTTAAATGTCAAAATGTGTAACCCTGGTTTAGTCTTAAGTCCTTGCTTTTATATTATTTTCAAATCTTCTCAGCATTTGTGTAGCCAACCATTCCCTCTTCTTGAGAATTATATTGCAATTATGTTTTATTACCTTATTTTATTGATAATGAAAATGTTTAATTGATTTGCCATAAATTCCTACTATGGGAAGGGAAAAAATTAAGTCTATTCCTCTTCCTAATGCTTATTTGGATGCCTATTATAAAGCAATTTTATGGCAGGCACTCTGGTGCACTGTAGCGCCTGACTCTCTATCTTGAGGGAATTATGGAGCTTGATAGCACTGAGATTTCAGGTTGTTTCGCGATGCAGTGCTTGATAGCACTGTGCTCTAGGGCAGTAGGCTCTATATAGTGCGTTGTAGCGCCAGAATGCGCTGCGTGTGTGCTGTAGCACTGGTCTTTTTATTTATGAGCATGCTACAGCGTGATGTAGAGCC
Source organism: Gastrodia elata (assembly GCA_016760335.1). Taxonomy (NCBI): domain Eukaryota; kingdom Viridiplantae; phylum Streptophyta; class Magnoliopsida; order Asparagales; family Orchidaceae; genus Gastrodia; species Gastrodia elata. The sequence continues at coordinate 47,671,602 of CM028672.1, read as the reverse complement.
AGGCTTTCTATTTTTATCTGCTGCAGTGTGTTGAGGTGCATTGTGGCCCGCAGTTGCATGTAGAATTCTCCATTTTCATCAATTTCCATCTTTTTTATTATCTGATTACTTCCAAGCTACTATGACAATAAAATATACTAAAATAACACTAGTTTCAAAAAAATCATGCATTTTAAATATGAAAATGACTATATATATATGTGGCTCATCACATGAGTTTCCCTAAAATCTGCTAACCACTCCCACTGCATGGGCAATATCCGATCTCATGCAGATCATCGCATACATCAAGCTCCCAACTGCTGAAACATAAGGAACCTTCAGCATATGCTCCTTCTCTTCTTTCTCACTCTTGTCAAATCTTTTCAGCACATTTTCAACATATTCTTTCTATGATAGCTTCATGATTCATGCACTTCTTTTCCTATTGATTCTCATTCCAAGAACCTGCTTGGCCGACCCCAAGTCCTTCATGTCAAACTGCTTTGACATTAGTTCTTTTAGCATTCTTAACTCCCACATGTCTGATTCTACGATCAACATACCATCCACATACAATAACATAATTATCTAGGAGGACTTACACTATTTTATATAACAACAGTGATCTGCCTAGTATCTCTTGTACCCAGTTTTGACATGAACCTATTAAATCTTTTATACCACTGTCTTGTTGCTTGTATCAAGCCATAGAGGCTCTTCTTGAGCTTGCACACTGGCTCAACCTTTCCCTTTTCTTGAGGCTTGTACCCTTCTGATTGTTGCATGTACAACTCCTCCTCTAACTCTCCATGAAAAAATGTGATTTTGACATATATTTGCTCCACATGCAAATTCTTAACTTCAACAATTTTCAATACAACCCTGATGGTTGTCATCTTCATAACTGGGGTGAAGATTTCACTATAGTTGACCCCATGCCTTTGCCAAGAAGCCCTTTACTACAAGCTTAGCCTTGTAGCGCTTGCTCCCAATCGGTTCTTCCTTCATCCGATAAACACACTTGTTCTTAAGGGCTTGCTTCCCAGCTGGAAGAGGTGCCAACTCCCATGTCCTATTTGACATGAGTGATGTCTTTTCATCATTCATGGTAGCCTCCCACATGATTAAATATTCAACCTAAAGTACCTCTCCCAAGCTTTCTAGTTCACCACTATCTGCTAGTAACTGGTAAAATAAAGAATGAATGTACCTCTGTGGTGGTCTTGTGACTCTTTTAGATTTTCTTAGCTTGGGTGTTTGTGGTTCAACATTGACACTTTCCTTTCCTTCTTCATGTACTCCAACATTTAGCTCAACACTGCCATCAAATTCTATGTGACAGGGATCTCCATTTGAAGCCTCTTTGGAAATAGCCTTGACTATAATACAATACTTGTACATTTCACTTTCATTGAAAGTGATACCCCTGCTTCTGATGACCTTCTGGTTCTGATTGTCCTAGAATTTGTAATCGAACTCGCATGCACCATATCCAATGAATGTGCACTTGATTGCCTTAGCGTTAAGTTTGCTTCTGGATCCTGCATTAATTTGCATATTTGATGAGCAGCCAAATACCTTAAAGTGGTTCAGTTTCACCTCCTTTATGATCCAAGCTTTCTAAGGAATCCTTTCATTCAAGGGTACAGAAGGTCCCCAATTTATCAAATAAACATCTATGTTAATAGCTTCAACCCAGAACTACCTTGGGAGACCTGCATACAATCTCATGCTTCTGGCTCTTTCTGGATCATTCTCTTCATCTGTTCTGCAACACCAATTTTCTATTGTGTTTTAGGGACCATAAACTCCATCTTGATACCTCTCAAAGCACAAAAATCCTTGAAATCCCTATCACGGTACTTGCCACCATTATCAGACCTTAAGCACCTAAGCTTCAATCCTATCTCAATCTCCACCATAACAAACTACTTTCCAAACACATCAAACATGTCAGATTTATATTTTAGAAAGTAATCACATACCTTCCTCCAATGGTCACCAATGAAAGTGACAAAATATGTGGCTCCACCTATAGAAGAAGTAGGAGCTGGCCCCCATACATATGTATGCACAAACTTAAGTTTCTTACTTTTTAGCTCTCTTATAACTTTTGAGAATGAAACCTTCTTCTATTTGCCCAGCACACATTCTTCATAGAATTCCAAGTCCACTGACTTCAGTCCTTGGAGTTCCCCTTTGACTATAGAGATTTTAATTCCTTCTCGCTCATATGGCCAAGCCTCCGGTGCCATAAATCTACATTTATCTCTTCTACAGCAGCAATAGAATTAGACACTTTATTGAACAGGTAAAATGTACATTCCATATTTCCTCGTGCAATAATGAGTACACCTGTGGTGACCTTCTATATTAACCCGAGTTATTACCTCAGTCAATTAGGACTAAACCAAACCTTAACTTTGATTTTAATGTACTTAAATAGTCATTAGGACCTCACCTGGTAGTCATAGTCCAAATCAGGAGTCAAATGGATCAAATCCTGATTGTCAGAATTTCAGGAACACTGAAAATTGACTTAATTATTTTGACCTCAAATAAAAAATTGGACTTCGCCAATACATTCATTGCCCCCAAATTAGCTAGTGGTGATATTTTGGAGGCAATCGAAAGTTGTCGAAAATTTGTCGAACATTTTAATATATATTTAAAATACCCTAAAAAATAGGAAAACAGAAATGTTTATCAAAATTGAAATCTGACTTCGTCATTGCGTTCCTCACCCCTCAATTAGCGAGGGGTGAATATTTGAAAGTTTTTGGAAGCCATTTAAGTAATCAAAATTTATTAATAAAATCAGAATTTAAATTATTAAATTATTAGATTAAATAATTAATTAATGGCAGGTGGGACCCGTCTTAAACCGCTTATAGGGTCGGATCCCCCGCAGTCCCTTATCAGGTCAGATCCGCGACCTTAGCGAGTCAAATCCAAAATCAGATTGGCTCGATTTGAGCCATCCTCTATGCCATCTGATTGGACGGTTCACATGCCCTCATCATCCTCGTGGGCATCATCCACAACACACGGCATACCACTGCTCGCACCATCCAATCCTGGCACCCCCAACCTCAGCTTCTCCATCTAGATGCCATTAAGGCCTCATCCACGTGTAAGGCTCCTTGTTTGTGTAAATTGGATCCCTCTGGAGCTTCCTTCGAACCCTAGCAACCAGAACCGTTCATCCAGGTACCCCTTTGATCTCTTTCTCTAATCAAGCAATCATTTATTTTTCATTTTGATTCCCTATTGCATGCATCTGATTATAGAGTGATTGAGTTCATTCGGGTTAAGGCAAACACGATCGACCTAATCTGAGCATGTGGGCTACAATACAAACTGTTATTCCCTTCATCTCGGTGAATGATAATCGCTAGGGTTAGCATTTCCTCGTGGCTCCGAACTTCGCAGGTGTCGGCTCAGCCACAGATATGTAGGCCTCGTTGAGGCCAACCATCGGCAGTGTGGGCTGAGCCCCATCATCGCCGGGAAGGCCGGTGAAGGCAGCGCCCTAGCTCTGCGGGTGCGGGCGGTACAGACTAGCACTCTGGGTCAGGCAGGGTCAACCTGAGCCCAACACATTTCTCATGGGTGCGGCCCATGCCTTAATTGACTGTGGGCCCCACATTCTGCTACCGAAGAGACCCGTGGGCCCGCTGTTATGACCGCGTATATCTGCTACTGCCACACGTCCACAAGGGACCAATCATAGTTCCTTTGGTAGTGACAGCTGGGACCCTCCTTGCCCAGCTATCAAGCTCTGGTTGGCTGCCTCCTTTCGTTGGGGCTCGCCTGTGATAATTCAATGCAAGCTGTGGGTCCTGCCAATGTTCAAACTAGATTTCTTTTATTTTAATTTAAATCAGAATATTAAATGTTAATTATTTAATTGCAAATTTACCAAAACTTTAAACATTAATATCTCCCAATCTATAAGTCCAAATATATTAAATATATATCTCATTATATTCAGAAAAATGAGAGGAATAATATGGTAGTATTAATTTTCCTATAGGATGCTTATTTAACATAGTGACATTTTAATACCTCCCACTTAACCATAAACCATAGAAAACTTCAAACATCCATAATTTCTTACCCATTGATCTAAACATAGTTAATATAAGTGTCATTTTAATTTGGAGAATGCCTAAACTTGTTTGATTGTATTAGTTTTGCTGTTAGATTAATAATTTGACTAATCACTTTTAGGACCCTTCTATAATTATCCTAATTAACTTAAAAACTGGTTTGACCATAATTTAGTCTATTGAACCACAAATTAGATCATCCAATATATCATTTAGATCTGAAAAACATAATTAACAAATAAAATTTAAGTTTTTATAACTAGAAACCCTAATTTACCATAATCATTCTTAACCCTAATTAGGTCCTAACTTAACTAAATAGAGTCTAAATTGGGTCTGCCCTTAGTTAAAGTACTCAGTGTGTTATAGAGAAGCTATAGCCACTGAGTTTGCTAAATTTGGATATCAAATAGAAAAATTATATTTTTGAACTATTCTTAAAAACCTTAAATTCACATATTTGAATCCCAATATTGATTTGATCATAACATAATCATTAGATATTAGAATTCAATATTCTTTGACTCTATGGAATCCTTGGATAGTAAATAATAAGCTGATAAAATTTTTAGACTTCACTAGGTAAAATTACCAATTTGCCCTTATATATTTAAATCCTTAATTTGAACCTATAGAACTTAATACTTATCCAAATTTGGTATACTTATTGTATATCTTCATATTAGATAGTAAATAATAATTTGGCATCAAGAAAATCTAATTTGGAGCCCTCAATCAAAAAGTAGCATTTTAGACCCTTAAGTAGGGGCAAAATGGTCATTTTGCCAAAAATTTATGTTGAGTGCCCTTAACCTCTAGAATATTAATTAAAACTTTAAGACCAATGATAAAATTGATTTATAGTCAATATAGGCTCTTTATCTCATAATTGGGTTAAATTGAGAAAATCCCCATTTGAGGCATGAAAATTTTTAAGTAAAATTGATACCTCTTTAGCATAGTTCTTAAGCTCTCAATCTATATTCCTTAAGTAAATTAGACCAGCAAATAAAGATAAATTTCTTAATTTTAATCAATTCCTAAACTTTCTATATCCACCATTAAGAGCTTTCTTAGGATCTTTTCCTTAAGAGTTTAAGGATAGAAGTTAGGTTAATTTTCATTCATTGAGGAAACGGGTTATTCAACGAATGAGACCTTAATTTTGTTAGTTTCTAGATTTACATATTTTAATTATGATTATTTTATCTTTTAACTTTAGATTAAGATTAGGAGAACCATCCTATTAAGCCTTAACTTTGGCTAATAGGATTTGTCCTAATTATTAGTTAACAACTTAGACTTAAACCTTAGTCCTTGAGTATTACCTTTGGGATTATGAGGTTAAACCCCAAAACTTGAAGTTTAATTCATAATCCCTAACTTTAGTTGATTTTGATCAGATCTTAGCTCAGATCATCTAAATTCATCAAATAGCACATACTGATTTATTATTTAACCTGTAAGCGTCATTGATTGAATTAAATTAGGACATAATCAATTCTAATTATTTTTATCTCATAAGGCCGTGGATCTAAGTTATACTTGATATTAGGAATTGGAGATCCTGAACTTGTATAACTTAGAATAGTTAGAATGGATTAAGTAGATAATAACAGATACCACCTATGTATAATAGAATCCCTTGCTTACTAGTGAATTATTGTTGCTTTTACATTTCTTTTACTTTGTGCCTTTTTTACTTGAACATGTCATACAAGATAACATTGCTGCATGAAATGAAAACATAGAATAATTAGGACAACATTATCATAAGGTTCAGTTTCTGGTTGATCTTGCGTATTTTACCTCCACTAGACAAGGGGTTAGGAAAATAAAGATTACTTAACACATACACATTGAGGAGAGCTGTGTTAAGTTGGAACCCGATCAGTCTTTCAGATGTGCTTGACTCCAGCTACTTTTGGATGTGTCCACAGAAGTAAAGTAAAATAACTAAAATCTTACTACATGTGTATTTTATGCCTCCTCAGTATAGTTCCATTTCCTGCCCTACCCTAGAAAGTCTATGGGATCTTGCATATTATAGTACAGTGGCCCGATTAGCCAATCAATATTACATGGCAGTCTTTACATCCTTACTATCCTACTTTACAGTTTACTTTTACTGCAGTAAGCCTTTACATTACTTGCTTACTTGTATACTTATAGGATGCTAGTTTTCTTTTTGACTTACTTATACGTATCACAGTTATATTTCTTTCTTCTAAATCTACATAATTCATATGATCATAAGCATATTTAGGATGACTGTTTTCTTTCAAGTATTTTCTTTACTTTATATATATATATATATATATATATATATATATAAATTTTTCTAACTTTGTCATAGCTTTGGTGTTGATGTATATTTCTTTTTAACTCACATGTTGTTCAGTTATAAATGCATTTATTTATAACTTCATCACATTCTCTTGTATTCATGCTATACCCATATATTTTGTTGCTTTGGTAGTCTAAGTAAAATGGTGATATCATAAAAGTCATGAACTTAAACAGCTTAAATTGTACTTAGACAATATGTCTAACCAGATTTCTTTTCTTTTGGCTGGGGTCCTATCATTGTGAAACCAATAACGGTAGGTTCTGAGCAATTTGAGGACCTTGTGACTGAAGAGGAGCCATACTTGGAGGAGCAGTAGGTTAGAGCAGAAGATCAATAGAGTAGCTGTTATTTTATTCTATGAGGATAAGTGATTTAATTCATGTTAAAAATTATTTATATAATTATTGTAATAATTAAGATACCCGTGTATGTTCTTTTACTGTGCTATTTTATTTTGAGCTGTATGTTTATTATCTATGTTTGTGTTATAGTGGAATTGGATGTAAATTCTTACCTTTCCTTGCTTTCGCACTCTGTTGAAATGTATGTACTTAGTGAATGATTCCATTGCATTATTTAGGGAAAATCCTTCCTTATAAGTGGATTGAGAATTGCACCTTAATCTAATAATAAGTGTCAGATTTGCCAGCATGATACACCGCCCCTTGATCTAATCTTGTGGATTTGGGGGCGGGCTGCCACAGTTGGTATCAAAGAGCACCATATGGCATCATATTGGAATTGTCATCCCTCTCTACCTAATGGATTGTTCTTTTTCTATCCAGTCACTAAATAAATACTTGAGCTACATCCATGGTACCATAGTCTTATGCTTAGAATAAAAAACATAGAAAAGAAACCTTCGATCCAGATTCTCCCTTCTACCTACGGGCCTTTCTATTAGGCTTATCGACTGAGGATTGCTAATTAATCTACTGATAAGTGAGAGATTTGCCAGCATGGTACACCACCCATTAATCTAATCCAGTGGATTTGGGGGCGGGTCGCCACAGTTGGTATCAGAGAGTATCATATGGTGTCATATTGGAATTTTCATCCCTCTCTATCTAATGGATTATTCTTTTGTTATCTAGTCACTAAATAGATACTTGAGTCATATCCATGGTACTATAGTCTTGTGCTCAAAATAAAATGCATAGAAAAGAAAATACCTATATAACTATATATTATGCTTAACTATAAAACTCAAACTTTAGTAAAATGCTCAAATTGACTGAAAGTCACTTGCTTATATAGGATCAATATATACTTGAAAATGTTGATCTGGGACTACTTCAAAAATGTATGAATCCATGTGGGAGTTTGACTTTCACATAGGTGAAAAATATGGGAGGCAGGTTGATGGAATGCTTGAACAAGGAATACTAGTGTTAGTTAATATGCTTGAACATGCTTTCTTTAGAGGACTACAATTCCCAATCTTAGCGAAGGAGTGGCTAAAGCACATAAGTTCCATCCTCAAGGCAATGGAGTGCCCCGATGATACCCGACTCACACTAGTAACCCTCCTGCTTCAAAATCATGCCGAAGACTGGTGGGTCAAAAGCTTCTGGGGACTCACCCATATGAGAAGAAGAGAATGTCATGAAGTCATTCTTGAAGACTTCTGTCTCACCTTTCTGACAAAATATATTAAATGAATGTTTTAGTGGATAGTTTTATGTTCCTTATTGTTCTTTTATTACTATATGCTATATCTAAAATAATCAATAAAATAAACTCATCTATTTTAGCTCTTCTTAGATTCTCAAAGAATATTATATTCTTTAAATTCAATTAGACTATGAATCCTGGACAGTCCCCCTCTCCTGCTGCATCTGGTAGCTCCTGAAAAGAGGTCAGTGCACTACTAGAGGCAGTGCGAATCATGGTAGATTTTTAGGCAAAGCAAGCTAAGAGGATGGAAAGGCTGTTAACAGCACAAATGAACCAGAACCCCCCTCCATCAACTATAGCCCCTGCAGCTTACTACTCCTTCCAGCATCACATACAATCTGCTAATGAACTCTTGCACATCTTCCTCTAACTGAGGACTCCCATATTTAACAGTAGTCTATCGACAATCGACACCGCCAGCTGGTTAAAGATGGTGGAGAAAAATATGATTAGCATTAAGTGCCCGGACACGGAAGTAATCAGACTTACCACCCACTTACTATAGGATGAGGCCTAATACTGGTGCAACAACACTTCGAGTACTCAATTTGCCGACATTAGCATTGAGGATCTCACTTGGGATGAGTTCATCGAGTTTTTCATGCTAAATATATCCCTTTGTCATCGCAACACAACTTGGAGTACATGTTTCTAAAATTATAGTAGGGGAACCGTCCAGTGGCAGCCTACAAAGCAAAATTTTAGTATCTAGCCTAGTTTTCTACCAACCTAATTGCCACAAAGGTAGATCACTGTCATTGGTTCCAGAGTGGGCTGCGTGATTCCATCAAAGATCACGTTGTCCCCTTGAGTCTAACAAACTTCACCGAACTCTTAGAGATGGTGAAAGTAGTGGAACAACACTAAGCCCAAAGAGAACCCTTGAGAAGTTTTGGGTCAACCTCCTACCACCATAACAACCCAAAGAGAGCAAGAGTATACTAGATTGAGGTTGAGGCTCCGCCCACCGATCCCTTCAGTGGTTACACCAGACCCCACCCCTATGGCAGATGCAACCATGGGAGGGTGACTATTACATGTGCGGGAGGCCTGGTCACTCCTTCTTTCAGTGTATGTCCAAGGATACTGTCGATGGCGATCAAATTGATCACTCAAAGCATCGACCAGTTTTCAACTTGTATCACAAAAATCCTCAAACAGCAACTGCGCAACCTTCTTCAGCAGCATCACATATTCAAAGGTGCAATGCAACTATTACCCAAATGCTCCAAGACATCTACAAAGTAAACATTAAACCCTACAATGCATTATTCAACACTGGAGCTAGTCACTCATTTGTATCAGAAAGCTAGACTAAATCCTTTAATTTGCCTCTATATCACCGGGCTAGTCCTTTAAGCGTTGGGTTGCCATCTGGAGCCCATATGCTTGCTCGTCAGTTCTATAAATTACCAATCCCTATTAGTGATAAGGAATTTGAAGCCAAATTGGTTGTCCTTCCTATAGCCAACTTTGATGTGATTATAGGAATGAACTGGTTGAGCCAACATAATACTGCTATCAACTACCAAAAAAAGAAGATCATTCTAGGTAGCGGTAATCAAGAAAATCCTTCGCCGATAAATTTAGTACTCGAGCTTCGTTGATTAATTCTATGGAAGCTTAGAGATTAGTTAAGAAATGTTGCAATGCCTACCTAGTAACAATACTAGGTGAGAAGAAAGACAGTGTCCCCATAGCTAAAAATCATATTGTTTGTGATTTCTCCGATGTTTTCCCTGAAGATCTACCTGATCTTCCATCTATTCAAGAGGTAGAATTTGCAATATATATAATTCCAAGAACCCAACCAATATCAAAGGCTCCGTATCACATGGCGCCTAAAGAGTTGCTGGAGTTGCTTAAGAAAGGTCTCATTAGACTAAGTTTGTCTCCTTGGGGAGCGCCTATATTGTTCGTGAAGAAGAAGGATGGTTTGATGCATATGTGTATCGACTACCGCTAGCTGAACAAAGTATCAGTTAAGAACAAGTACCTGTTTCCACGTATAGATGATCTCTTCAATCAATTATCGGGAGCTAAAGTGTTCTCCAGGATTGACCTGCGATCAGGTTACCACCAATTGCAAGTCACAGAATCAAACATAGAAAATACAGCATTTAGAACTCATTATGGACATTACAAGTTTCTAGTAATGTCATTTGGTTTAACAAATGCACTTTTTATCTTTATGGATTTAATGCAGCATATTCTTAAACTATATCTTGATAAATTCATCATCATCTTCATCGACAATATTCTGATCCACTCCAAAAGAAAAATGGAGCACGAGAACCACTTGAGAGCAGTGCTAGAAGAATTGCTTGACCATGAACTCTATGCCAAGTATTCCAAGTGTGAATTCTGGCTTGATTCAATAGTTTTTCTAGGTCATATCGTTGATGCTCAAGGTATTAGAGTTGATCAGAATAAGGTCAGTGCCGTCAAAGATTGGTTTCAACCAACATTAATGACCGACATTCAGATCTTCTTGGGATTAGCTAGTTATTATAAAAAAAAATTGAAAGGCTTCTCTCAGATAGCCTCTCCTCTAACTAGGCTAACCAGAAGGTTGTGTCATTCATCTGGAGCCCTGAATGTGAAGCTGTTTTTTAATCATTAAAGGATGCACTTTCTTCTGCACCAGTACTAGCTTTACCCAAGGAAGGTTTGAACTGCCAAGTCTACATTGATGCTTCTGGAATAGGCTTAGGTGTCGTACTAATGAAAGATGGAAAGGTAATTGCGTATGCGTCTCATCAGTTGAAGCCCCATGAAAGGAACTATATAGTTCATGATCTTGAACTCACTGCAGTCATCTTTGCTTTGAAGATAAGGCATCACCATCTGTATAGAGTTCAATGCTCTATCTTTACTGATCACCAAAGTTTAAAATATACATTCACTCAGTGTGAGCTCAACTACCATCATAGGAGATAGTTGGAATTGATAAGCGACTATGATTTGGATATCCAATATCATCCAGGGAAGGCAAATGTCATAGCTGATGCACTTAGCCATCATGCTACTCTCAATTCCATTATCTATGAGAGCCCATTAGAAGAGTAATTTTGTAAGTTAGGCATCAAGCTAATGCATGGAGATCTAATAAGTGATATGATTTCCATGAGTAATGTAGAGCCAAAATTCCATAGAGATGTATTAATCTCTCAAATAAAGGATAAGGACTACTTAAATTTTAAAGTTGCAATTGAAAGTGGTCATCATCCCGAGCTAGGCTTTCAGAAGAGCGCTATATATATGAATAACCATCTCTGGATTCCAAGGTCAATGCATCGAGAGATTTTAGTCAAAGGTCATAACTCCAGATATCAAGTGCCTCCCGAAAGCACAAAGATGTATTAAGATCTAAAGCAATCCTTCTAGTGGCTAGTAATAAAGAAGAGTGTTACTAATTTGGTAGCCAAGTGCCATGCATGCAGTTTGATTAAGGCAGAACATCAGAAGCCAAGTGGTTTGCTGCATCCTTTAGAGATCCCAGAGTGGAAATGGTTAGACAAGATTAAGGCAGAGCATCAAAAGCTGAGTGATTTTGTCATGGGATTGCCTCACATAAGAGTGGTGTCGACACAATATGGGTTATAGTAGATTGTCTGACAAAATCATCGCACTTTATCCCTATTCGTCAAACTGAATCCATTGAAAAACTTGCAAAGTTAAATATTAAAGAGATAGTCTGGATACATGGTATTCCCAAACCAATCATATATGATAGAGACAACTAATTTACTTCTAAGTTCTTGTAGGCAGTGTATCAGGATCTAGGAACCACCTTAACTATGAGCACAGCCTTTCATCTTTAAATAGACGGCCAAACTAAGAGAGTGAATCAGATTCTAAAAGATTTGCTCCGCTTATGTGTTCTCGATTTCTATGGTTCATGGGAAGATCACATTCCTTTAGTAGAATTTGCATACAATAATAGCTTCCAAGCAAGTATTAAGATGGCTCCATATGAAGCTCTATATGAAAGGAAATGCTCCACTCTGATAGCTTGGTCATAAACAGGAGATGTACAGTTATATGGTTTTGAATTGGTAGAAGAGACCAACAAGAAAGTCAAGCTCATCCAACAGAGGATTAAGACATCGCAGGACCGACATAGTAAGTATTATGACTCTCGTCATCATCCTCTTGAATTCCAAGAAGTTGATCTAGTATATATGAAGGTTAGTCCTATGAAAGGAATATATCGCTTTGGAGTAGCTAGAAAACTCAGTCCAAGGTACGTTGAGCCCTTCAAGATCTTGGCTATAATTGGATTCTCTGCATACCAGTTAAAACTACCTGAATACTTCTATGCAGTGCACAATATATACTATGTGTCATCACTCAGAAAGTGTTTAAGAGAACCCCATCTGACTCCCCCAAGCACTCCTGAGGAATGGATCCTCCAGATTCATCTTGCAAACCGACAAAGGTGTTAGATGCCTGCTTCACTTTCACCCACGAATGGAAGTACTTAGTGTTTCGTTCCCCTTCCTTAAATTTTTTCAAGGTGGACTTTTGAATCCAGAAGTCCTGCTCCATTTCCAGAACCGAATCAAGGTGATCTTGAGCTTTTGAAAGTTTAGAAAGTAGACTCTTTGATTTTGACAAATCGAAAGCCGCTTTAAGAGCAGCGACCTCAGCCTCTGCTTTATTAATCTCATCAAAAATATTTCCAAAGATGGATTTATTCCAATTGATTAGGGAATATCTGAGCTTTTTAAGTTTAAGATGAAGAAGGATCATAGGGGAAGCTACAAGATCAAGAGTAGTCTCCCAGGAAACTTTGACAGCCTCCAAGAAACCCGGGTCCCTCACCCAAATATTTTAAAATCTGAACCTGCCTTTTGAGAAGGAAGAACAAGCGAGAGGAAGAAGGAGGGGGGCATGATCCGAGCCCAACCGGCTGAGGTGAGAAACACGAAGACCATTAAACAAACCCAAGTAGCTTGGATTTGCCAGAAATCTATCTATTCTGGAGACTGTGAAATTATTGGACCAAGTGAGTTTGAGCCCTGGAAACTAATCTCCACCAGCCCCCCTTTACAAATCATTTCATTAAACTCTCAAGAAGCAATAGGCACAAATTTTCTTAGCACAATTCTTTCCAAGGCTTTCCTTATCACATTAAAATCCCCCCCCCCCCCACCAAGCAAGGAGAATCACTAGAATTGCACCAGTGAATAATAGAGGTCCAAAGTTGCCTCTTGAGAATGTAGGAGCAGTTAACATAAATAGCCGAAATCCTCATAGCATGACCTCCCCAGAAGAAAGTCCCATGAATACACTGATCCTCACTCACCTCTACATCAAAACGAAGAAAAGCATTCCAGAAAAGCCAGATTTTGTTGCAAGAGTTAAAAAAATAAGAAGAAAATCCGGGGAAGGAAGCTAGCCTCCCAATAGCCTCACATTTTTGCAGGGGCTCAAAGATTCTAAGAAAAATAACATTATTCCTTTTACAAATAGATTTAAGCCTTCTTCTAGTAATAGTAGCAGCAATGCCCCTCACATTCTAGAATAAAATAGATTTTTCTAGCATGAATTTAATATGGCAGACCTCCTGGGAAGAGACCGAACAAGTAACATCGCCGCTTGAGACCTCCTGGCAGCCCTAGACATCCTCTTAGGAGTTTCCCACTCCTCCAAGGAGGAGTCTGGGTCCAGTGGTCTCAGATTATCAATGACAATGGCTTTTTCATTCCTTTCTAAAGCTTGGAGAATAATAGAATTGACATCATAAAGAGAGGAAGGCGGCTCACAAGCAACAGTAGATTCTTGGTTAAATCATGGACCCGGAGAAGGATCCTTACTGACAAAGGGGACAATAGATTGTGAATTGTTCAATATGGGTGCATCGCCAGCTTCCGCTGGATGCCCCAACCTCAGTTGTTTGACCCTCCAGACCTTCTTATTAAGCATACGACATTCCTTAGATACGTGCCCACAAAAACAGCAGTGAGAGCATTTCACGTATTCTTGTTCCACCACAACCTTTTGGGAGTGCTCAAAAATATTTCCTGAAATTATCACAGATTTGGGGCAGTATTTAGAGATATCAATGTCCACAAGAACACGAGCCCTAGGGGCATGCCAATAGCCCGAGAACTTGTTGATCGCTATTGGAGCACCCACAAGGCTAGCCAATGCCCAGAGGTGGTGGGGATTGTTTAGTTTCAGCCTGAGATTAGGGAAATTGATCCAATGCGGTTCAAAGAAAGAACCTGCAGGATCACTAGTCCCTTTCTCTACCAACATCTTCAATGTTCCCCTACCAAGCCTCAAAAACTGAGAAGAAAGCAGACTCACAAAATCATCAAAAAAAACCAGAGTAATCAAAAAACTATTTTGTGAAGCTGCAGTTATCCAAAAACCACCTCGACAAAAGAAAGCCAGCCTACTATTTACAGAGGAGATGGAGATCCAGCCCTTTATGCAAACTGCTGAAATAGAAAAACCACTTCCCGGACAAGGGAGCGAAAGGATCGGAGCCAAAAGAGTGGAATTCAAAGGTGACGGGACCACATTTACCTTATTTACCTGTCGTGGAAGAGGAGGGAACTCTCGGTAAGAGAGAGAGGAGGGGCATGCCAGGGCCATGGCGCCCCTCGCGATCCCTAACCCTAGAGCCCGCCGAGCTTTCAGCCATCAAATTTTATCTTGGTATCTTTTGATATATATATATATATATATATATATATATATATATATATATATATATATATATATATATAAGTGCCTAACCCTCTCACAGCTTTGATGTTGAGGTATGTTCTTTTTTATCTCAAACATTATTTAATTATAAATGTATTTATTTATAACTTCCTCACATTCCTTTGTATGCCTGCTACACCCATCTATTTTGCTACTTTGGTAGTCTAAGTAAAATGGTGATATCATACACCTCATGAACTTAAACAACATAAACTGTACTTAGACAATATGTTTAATCATATTTTCTTTTATTTTAGCTAGAGCCCTATTATTGTGAAACCAACAATGGAATATTTTGAGCAATTTGAGGACCTTATGCCTGAAGATGAGAATACTTAGAGGAGCAGCATTTAACAATCATAGTTATTACCCTAGCTAAATTCATATTAATTATGCTAAACCAAGCTTTAAATTTAATTCCATTAAACTTAATGGGTTATTTAAACCTAACCCTGAAAGTTTGTAATCAATCAGATCTCAATTGAGTATTTTAGTATTTTGCCTATTTTTGGAACTTGAAAATTAGCTAAATTAATTTAAACTCTAAATTAAAATATGAATTCATTTTTGAATTCCCGACTCCCAAATTAGCTAAGGGTGAATTTCTGGAGGTTATTTAGGCCTATTTTGGATTTAATTTAAATTGGTTCAACTGCATATTAGGGTTTGGAATAATTCCTAATTGCAAATATATCCTTCTCCAATGGTCGGCTACCTCCAAACTGCGGGCGCCATCCAAAACGTTGATTTCGTGGATCTGTTCCAATGGCCCACGCCTTCGCTCGAATTCGTCTCATCTCGACCGTTCCGCGGTTCCGAGATCTGATCCGACGGGATCTAGCTATTCGTATTAAGTAAACCCCAATTGTTGTAAGATCTCTCGATCTAATCCAACGGCTGACCCAGCATCCTCACTCGGCCATTAGTTATCGAGAGATCAGAGCTGTTCCGCGTCAACTGATGATCAATCAGATGGCTCTGGAGTCCCCACACAGTGCATCATCTTTTTCCTCCGCTTGCGCCCAAAAGTCTCATCCTCCCATACTGCCATGTCCCCAAGATGGTCTGCCACTCTTGCGCCATGTCAGGAAGGCCATTGCGACCTTACCCTCACCTCCCTAGCACTCCCAGCTAAGAATGAGGCCCAATCCACCCCCAATTTGGGTAAGTGATGGAACTCCTTTGGGCCAAGCCTATGCCATGGCTCCCTACCTTGGCTGTCACCCCAAAACCTTCCCTCAGTCTATAAATACCCATGGGTTATCACAGTGAGTCCCTTCGCTCACTGTGATCCTCGATTTGTCCAATTAAAGTTTTTGGAGCTCTCGGCATTCCTGGTGATTCCTGCTGTTGTGAACCACTGATAGAGGGTGTGATCTGGAGTTCAGACCCCCCTGCTAAGCTTCTGCAATTGTTTGGACGTTTCTGAGCTCCTCATTGCATCTTTGTCGCCTCTGCCATCTTCAATTTTAGGTATAGCCTTTTCCCACTGAACTGTGTGAGCTCAGTTCTTCAATTAAGCTTCTGGATTGAGCCTCTGGATGTCTTCTAGTTGCCTTAGCCCCTTAAGAGCTTATCCTGATTGTTCTCAAGGTTTGAGCTAGCTCTGATCAATCATATTGATTGATCAAGCTAGCGGTTGAGCCATGACTGAGTCCGAGTACAGACCCAGCGATCAGCTGCACCCTAGGTTGTGAACCTTGGGGGTTCGAGTCACCTCACATCACTGATGGTGTAAGGGTCGAGCCCCGTCCATTTAATGGCTTCTGTGAGGATAATTATTCTCTCACAATGAACCATAATCATCTAGAATTAGGACGTTTTGGTGGAGTAGTCATCCGACGTTCTAGTCCATCCAAGTTAGGGATTCTAGGTTTAATCGACGCGCCTTGACTCCCTGAAGGTGTGGCGATTGAATTCTGGCCCTAGCGTGGTCTACCGATGGCAAATTTGGCAGTCCAAGGTACCCTCCCGCGGCTATCTATGAAGGGGGGGAATCGGGGATGATGCTACTGGCACAGTGTGCTGGGCTAGCCCAGGCCTGCATGGTGCGACAGTGTAGGCCCAGTCGGGTCCCGGTCCGACCTGCGCCTTTCTGATTTTGGGTTGGGCTAATATTTTGAATTATGGAATTATTTTGCTTCTGTTAATTTATGGATAAATAGAATGTATTAAATATCTTATGATTTAATTAATGAAAAACATTCAGAATGAATTAATGAAATAATTTAAGCAATACTAATCCAAATAGCATGATCTAATATGCCATTTGAATCTAAAAAATGTAAGGAGTAATAATAGGAAATAAAATTCAAGATCTAATTGTTAGATTTATGTAATTGCCTAACCCTTCTTTGATCTTAATTAATTCATAACAAATTAAATTAATGTTCAAAAATTGTGATTAAGTCCTTGATTGCTCATGAGACTATGGAAAATTTAATTATTCCATTAGAATTAATTTAAGAGATTTAAAATTATTGATCACCTCTTAAGTACCCTAATCCTTGATTAGTGAAATTAAGCATTAATTAACCCTTTGATTTTGGGTAAACCAAGTTCTTAATGCTTTCTTAAGAGTATTAAAACTCTCCTATGTTCTTGGATTATCTTAAGGAACCCTAATTCCTTTAATCACCTTCCTTAGCCTTAAAAAGAGATTAGTGTCATTTAAGCTAAATCATGAGCCAAATCTTAAGCTAAGTGTTCCATTCACCCTATTAATAAATATCAAGTCCATTAAAACTGATTTGAATCAATTTGAATGTTTAAATCTTAAATTTTTATTTTTTTGTCTTAAGAAGGGTATTAAAGTATTTTAAATCAGTAATGAAATGTATTAGTATCATTTCCTTAACTTTTGAGCCTAATTAATCTAACTGAGTTAAGTTTTATTTTTCTTTTTCTTAAGTGATCAAACCTTAGATCTTAAACTCTTAATCATTTTGATCTAATTATGCCATCATCTTGGAAATACTTAATTAATTTATTATCTTAATCCCTTTGAAACCTCCTTGTGGGTGTAGGATTTGTTCAACCTATAAAATATATGATTATTCTATGGATTGAATATAGGTCTTAGATTCATATATTCTTAATGGATTATTTTGTCTTATGATATCAGAATAACCTTCATTAAGATCTTAGCTTCTTGATCTTTCAGCTCCTAAGATCCTTCACCTTTAGACTAAGGTTGGGTGTGAACTTTAGATTCTTATTTTGGATAGTCCTTGGATTCAGGATTTGAACCAAAGTATAAAGTTTAAGTTCAGAATCCTTAATCATGATTTGCATAATCAAAATTTGGGTTGAGTGACTAAAATATATTTATTAAGTCGTTGATTTACTTACTTGAATCCTTTATAGTCGTCATCTGATTTTAGATTAGAACTTGTTAAAGTCTAGTGTTAACATTATGGTCGTGAATCTGGGATCATACTCGATAGTTGGATATTCGAGATCCTAAACTTGTATTTTCTCAGGTTAGTTAAAGTAAATCAAAATTAAACAGCAATAGATATCACATAAGTCTAGTTGAGTCTCTTGCTTAGTTTGACTATTATTGCTCCGCACACTTTGTATATTGAGCTTTTTTCCTTGGACATAATGGGTGAACTCAGGATGTTGATGATGTATCCTAAGTTAGTGATTGAAAAGCATAAACATTCATTCAATTCAATTGAGTGTGTCCTTGCTTAGTCGACATCCTTTATACCAGTTTTATTATAGAATAAACTCGAACCTAGCTCTGTGCTTGGCTAGGATGGTGTGACGACCCCAATATTGAGAATCACTAAACTCAACATTGATACGTCACCACAATATCTAATTCTAGATTAGAAGGAAACTAATCCAAATCATTAGATACTGTGTTTGGCCAAGGATTTAGAAGAGGGTCTCAAGTTAAGATGGAAGAAATTTATAAAAAATATTACATGTAATACTTGTGAAAAATATAATACATGTAAGGACATATGAGAATGTGAATTTAAAATATATGATATGAATACTTGAAATATTTAAATGTGAAAATTCTAAAGGTTAACATATGAAATATAAGTGTACAATATGCAATATAAGTCTAAGTCATTTAAATCTTAAAAATTTTGGCATGACTTCTACTATATTTGGTTAAAAGTACACCTGAAATTTCAACATACAAGTCTTCCATTTCAATGGAAGATTAAATTGAAAAAAAAGCAACCTAAAACTAATATGAAATCAATCCATTACATAGGATTGCTTAGTTCCTGTTCTAATATAAAGTCAATCCATTACATGAAATTGCTTATTTTTAATTTTAGTATAAAGTCAATCTGTTCATAGGATTGCTTATTTCTAATTATAATATAAAGTCAATCCATTACATGGGATTGCTTATTTAGAATTCTAATAGTATGAAGTGAGAAAATATATATGTAATAATTATCTATCTTAGAGTATGCACATCCATATCACTTAATACATACGAGAGGATGAGGAATAATTCTCAACTTTAATATGTAGATACTTTCCAATTATATATACAAGCTAATATGCAGTTACTCTCCAAGTTAATATGTAAAGTAAATATGCAACTAAACTCCAATTTAATATGCAAGATAATTATGCAATTAATGATTTATTTAACATTCTATTATACACATTCATCCATTTAACCCAAACCAAGCATTTAAGTATAAAATTAAATTCCAACATAAGCATAATAAATGTAAAGTAAATGACTTTAGTTATTACTAATCAAAAGTAACTAAAGGAAATATAGAAAGTAATAGTTCACTTGTAGAATAAAATAAGCTAAAATTTATATTCTTAAGTAAAAGTAACTAGCTTATGGACTTGGTCCAGCTCGACTAGCCTCCAAATGCACCTGGTCTATCATATTTTGGCATTTAAATGTGATAGGGTAAAGCCAAGAAATAAAAAATATTTAAGATTGGGCTAAGCATTTTATGATTTTATTGGATATCACTACTAGTTACAATCTATGCATAAGCAAGGGTGCAAAATATAAGCATAAAAGTAAGGAAAAAGGAAGTAAGTAAAATGGCAAAGTGAGTAAGAATAGTCATATAAATAAACATCTTAGCCTGCAACAAAATAAGAGTAAAAGTATCCTAAATAGACTAGAAGAGTACTAAAGTGTACATGAAAGTAAATGAAGTAAAGCATGTATATGTTCAATGAACTCATGTTGGGTAAATAAAAGAGACACTGAAGCATTTAACTGTAAATATAATGATATTCATTGCAATCTAAGTAAACTGTAAAAAAGTAAAGTACAGTATTAAAATATGGAAAATGCATAGTATGTAAATTGAAGGAAGATCTTAGACTATTAGTCTAAGATTCACATAGTATAAAACTATAGAAAGTAACATACCTAAAAGCTATGATGAGTCTTAACAATTATTAAGATTAAAGAAGATCTCATATTTTAAATGATTAAAGCTATTTTAAGAAAGTGTTCATTCTGCGGGCAAATGCAGAATGAAGTGAGCAGTTAAACATGTCTGTTTAACAAGTAAAGGAAAGTGGGCTCAAAACAAATAATACTCACATTTACCCTCTGAGAATGTGAGGTCTTCTTATTACTTTTTATTAGTCTGCCCTTGGTTTAACAAATAATATAAATCCCTATAGTTTTTAATGTGAAAGTTTTATTCATGCACAATATCTTATATGAATAATTTAAATAAATAAGGGTCAAAGCTAAGCAAGCATTCAAGGAACATTCAATAATTGTAACTAAGTGATATCCACAGTTATTTAATTTTAATGATCTACTTAATGATTGGGAGATAATTGAGCTTCCAATTAACTTTGAGATATTGATCTCAAGTTAATTATAAATACTAGTAGTAGTTAAGGTTTTGAAAATAATAATTTCATTTCATTCTTATAAAATGACAAAAATAGTTTATATGAGTAATCAATACTATTAAAAACTAGTTCTATTCTAGTCCTAAAATATAAGATTCAATTATAATAACTAAATCATGGCTTAGGTGACTAGTAGGGGAGGTTTAAGATTATGAAATTATCAAACTTAAGAAATTAGAAGTTAAAGTTTAATTCACTAAAGCTCTCTAGCTAGGTTGTAATTTGAAGATACTATCCATATCAAATACTATTCTAGCAAAGTTAATGTAAATGAAAGGTTTAAAGTAAATAAAATAAAGGATTATGTACTACAAGTTCTATGTTTTCTAGTAATTAAAGTTTAAAGAAAATTAATAGGATTCTTAAGCTATCCTAAGTGAATTAGAATTTCTATTACTAGCTCTTAAGGAATTCAAGTGAGGACTTTAAGGATTAGGATGAATAAACTAAACTCTACTTTAGTCACTAAAGACTAGTCCTAGTTGACTCAAAAATTTACAACTATAGAAATATTAAGGTTAACTACTATTAATGGATATAACAAATAAATCAAGGGATCAACTACAGTTCATGTTTAAATTAATCATAAGGTTTCTACTTTATGGTTGAAAGGTAAATCAAGTACTTTGCATTTGATTCAAAACCTAGAATAATGAGAACTAAGCTCAAACATAAGTAATATAAATTTACATGAAGAATAATAATTGTAATGTGTTAGCTATCATAAGGTTTTAAAATACCTAAAACCTGCACTCTAGAAATTAGGATTCATGACAATAACACTTAATTAAGTAGCCAAAAACCTAAAATCAACAATTATTGTCTAATTGAAATGATATATTTATTTGAAATCCTTATAATATAAGGAGAAAAATGACACTAAGTAGGTCAAAATCGGACAACATTGGAATTTTAGAGTTTTTGGGACTCTAAATTAGGGTTACAAAGTGATTATAAAAATTTTTGGTTCAAATCCCAAATTTAATTATGTCATTTTGTTTGTCTCATTTTTTTGATCAAAATGATATATAATATCATATATTTAGGATAATTATTTTGCAAGTTATTAATGAAATAAGAATTGAATTAATCAAACATTTATTTAAATTCAAAACAATCATTAAATATATGTCACAATAATTATTATGATAGAAAATTTAAATGGCACTTTTATTAATGGCGTAGAAAGAAAATGGGTGGTGGGATTTCGGGCAATTAAATGTTATGGCTCACCAAATAAAAGAAAAAGGCACGTACATTAATTATTAAATATAATTTTGTTTTTTGGCCTGAACGGCCCATTACTTCTTCTTCTCTAATTCGCTCGCAGGTACGTAGATATCCTATCGAACCCTAAAAATTTAAACCGAGGCTAATAAATAGATTTATTTCATAGCATAATTAAAATCCTTAACTCTAAACGGACAGATTACAAATGGATTATACGAGTTCAGTTGAACTTTGAAGTATGATCTTAATTTAACTTAATTTGAAAACTAGAATATAAATCAATTTACATAAAGAAATTAATTGCAAGAGTCACCTGATTGATCACGGAAAGGGAAGGTTCAAGATCCCGCCCGCTAAGGTTCAAGATCCCGCCCGCTAAGGTTCAAAGAAATCACACTAGCTCTTCGCTCTCAGCCTCTAGCTTCCGCCAAAGCTTTAGGTAGGTGCAAAATGAAGGGAGGAAGTGAATATAAGCTTAAAGGGTTGGCAGAGGAGGGCAGCTGGTGAGGAGAATGTGGCCACGTACGCCACTTCTTTCTGCGACAGGTACGACTGCAAGAAATGAAGGAGACATACAATGAAAAGATCTGAGCCATCAGATCAAGCCTTTGATCCGACGGTCAGATCTAGCAAATCGAATCTCCACTGTTAGATTGCACCTAAATCTAAAGGACGATCCTGATCTAAACCAAAAGCTATTTCGTGAATTGAACAAAATGGTAGATCAGTGCTTCAGAATAAATGCAGATGGATAAATAATAATTTAATGTATACGTTATTAAATTAAATACAATATATTAAATAATTAATTACATACAATTTATTTAATCAAAATTAAATAATCAAACGCATTTCGAAAAATCTCAAAAATTCACCATTACCTAATTGAGGGGTGGGAAACTAAAAAATGCAACCGAATTTTTGATCGGAGGTCAATTAATTATCTTAATTTTTTGTGTATTTAAATATTATTAAAATAATCTGGAAAAATTCGACTACTTCCAAACCCTTCCAAAATACCACCCATAGCTAATTTGGTTGTGGTGAGTCCAATGGTGGACTCCGTTTTTTATTCCGAGATCTAAATAAATTAGGCATTTTCAGAATTATTAGAAAACTAGAAATGTTAGAAATTGCCAAACGATCTCTAAATTGCACAAAAATTGAAATGGAAGCTCCTAATACTATTATAAGACTAATGAAAAAGAATTAGAGTCAATTAGGTCACTAATTGATGTGTAACAACACCATGATTGTTACAGACTCCCCTCCTCAAAAAGAGTGTCGCCTACGACAAACAATAAACTTTTAAACAAGGAGATTGAAAATACAAAAGGAACTCTAAAGAAACGATGATGAAAATAAAAGAACTAAAGCTACTTGATTTAAGAAAAGAATTTAGGGAACTTCTTTAGCATGTCCTCTTCTTTCTCCTACGTGGCTTCACCAGCTGGATGATTCTACCATCGAACTTTGATCATAGGAATGCTGCGGTTTCTTAGCTGCTTAAGATCCCGCCCCAGAACCGCAACAGGTTTAACGATGAAAGTCAGATTGGGTTGTAGTTCCATTATAGGTATTTGACTTGCTGACTTGAATCTAGCAAACACCTTCTTAGTGATGAAACGTGAAGCACATTATGTACTGCAAAGAAGTCTTCTGGCAACTCTAATCTGGAAACAGATGTTCCAATCCTCTCAATCACTTTAAAGGGTCCTAAATACCTTGGACTCAGCTTTCCAAAACACCGAATCTCTGCACACCACGCATCGGACTAACTTTAAGATAAGCCCTATCTCCCACATGGAACTCCAACTGATGATGACGAGCATCATGATATTTCTTCTATCTATCCTGAGCTGCGATCATATTGCGCTTGATTAGTTGAACTTTCTTAGTTGTCTCTTCTACTAATTTGAAACCATAAAGTTGAGAGTCTCCTACTTCAGTCCAAGCAACTAGAGTTGTACAACTCCTTCCATAAAGAGCTTTGTAAGGAGCCATACAAATACTAGACTGATAACTGTTATTGTAGGCGAACTCAACTACACTAAATGATCTTCCCATGATCCATCGAAGTCTATAGCACAAAGATGTAAGAGATCTTCCAAAATTTGATTAATACACTCACCCATCTGTTTGGGGATGAAAAGCAGCACTCAATGCTAAACTCATCCCCAAGTCTTGCTGAACAGCTGACCAAAATTTTGAAGTGAATATACTATCTCTATCAGAAACTATACAGTTCGGCGTACCATGAAAATGAATGATTTTCTTAAGGAGAGATTGGCTAACTTCTCAACAAGATTAGTCTGACGAATAACTAGGAAATGAGCTGACTTAGTGAGTCTATCAATTATCACCCAAATAAAGTTAGAACTAGATCTACCCTTAGGCAAACCTATAATAAAGTCCATGGTAACATCAGACCACTTTCATTCAGAAATGTCTAAGGGCTCAAGAAGTTCACCAGCCTTCTGGCATTCAGCCTTAACCAAGGAACATGGATGACACTTGGAAATGAAAATGGATATATCCCATTTCATGCCAAACCACCAAAATAATTACTTGAGATCTTGATACATCTTACAACTACCAGGGTGCACTGTATAGCCAAAGTTATGAGCTTCAGACAATACTTGTAACTGCAAGCTTTTAGGAATCCATAATCTGAGCTTCTGAAATATCACACTTTCACCATCAAGATGTAATTCAGATCTCTTACCACAAATGATTTCAAAAACTAACATAGGATAACTCAAATCTTCCTTCTGAGCTTTGACAATCCTAGACCTTAGAGAATCATCTGATTGAATTGCAAATAGTAGAGTGCCCAAATTAGCTGAACTGATCAGCTCAAGATTCAATCTGACAAAATCTTTGATCAAAGATTCATTATAACAAAGGGAAGATAAAGTCGCTTTACGACTCAGGGTATCAGCTACAATATTAGCTTTACCCAGATGGAATTGGATTTTCAAATCATAGTCGCAAAGTAACTCTAGCCACCTACGCTGATGGCAGTTAAGTTTCTTCTGAGTGAAGATGTACTTCAAACTTTGATGATTAGTAAACATTTCACACTTAACTCCATACAGGTAGTGTCTCCAGATCTTAAGAGCAAAAACTACCTCTGCAAGTTCAAGATCATGCACAGGATAATTCCTCTCATTAGGCTTAAGCTGTCTAGAGGCATAGACTATAACACGATGATCTTACATCATAATATAACCAAGTCCTACCTTAGAGGCATCAGTATAAACTTGAAAATCTTTACCCCCATGAGGTAGTACAAAAATAGGAGTATAAGTCAATAACTATTTTGACTTCTAAAAAGATTTTTCACAGGCTGCGCTCAAGATGAATGAAACTTCTTTTCTAGTTAATTACGTTAATGATGAAGCAATTAGAGTAAATCCAGGAACAAATCTTCTGTAATAGCCAGCGAGTCCTAAGAAACTATGAATCTCTATTATAAATTTAGGCTAGACCCACTGTTGAACAGCTTAGGTTTTCTTTTGATCTACTCTAATGCCTTCAGCATCAATCATGTGACCTAAAAATACCACAGACTTGAGCCAAAAATTACACTTAAGAAACTTAAAGAAAAGCTTATTCTCTCTTAACAATTCTAGAACGACACATAAATGCTCTTCATGCTCAGCAACTGACTTCAAATATATTAGTATGTCGTCGATGAAAATGATGACAAGCTCATCAAGATACGGCTTAAGAATGCACTGCATTATGTTCATTAAAATGGAAGAAGCATTTGTCAGTCCAAAAGACATGACTAGAAACTCAAAATGCCCATATCAATTCCTGAATGCAATTTTGGAAACATCTTCATTCTTGACTCGAATCTGGTAGTAACCTAATCTTAAGTCAATCTTGGAGAATATCTTCGCTCCAGCAAGTTGATCAAACAAATCATCGATCCTAGGAAGAGGATACTTATTTTTCACAGTCACTTTGTTAAGCTCACGATTTTCTATACACATCCGCATTGAACCATCCTTCTTCTTGACGAATAGGATAGGAGCTCCCCAAGGTGACATACTAGGGTGAACAAATCCTTTCTCTAAGAACTCTTGCAAATGCTCTCTAAGCTCTTGCAGTTCTTTCAGAGCCATTCTATATGGAGCCTTAGATTTAGGTTGAGTTCCAGGGATAAGTTCAATAGAAAACCCTACCTCACGCAAAGGAGGCAGTCCATGAAAGTATTCAGGGAACACATCCATGAACTCTCTAATGACTATAGTCTCTTCTGGACTACTAGCTTGCTTCTCTTTGCCAATTAAAGTTACTAAGATTGCATAGCAACCTTTACTAATGAGGCACTTGACTTCAATTGCATTGATTAAGGATGTAGTCAAGCCAAGTTTTCCTATAAACACTTCAGGTTTTTTTCCAACCTTAAGTGAAACTCGCTTATAAAAGCAATATATTATGGCATTAAACTTACTTAGCCAATCCATTCCTAAAATTATGTCAAATTTTGTAATTGACATAACAATAAGTTTGGATTGGAAGAATTGGTTACTGATTGGGATGTCTTCCAAATAGAACTCACTAGCATACATTTTAACAATAGATGACATTTGAACTACTAAGGGACTACTTAGGCTGAATTGTTGAAGATTTAGGGAAGAGGCATAACTCATTAACATGAAAGAATGACTAGTACCAGTGTTAAAGAGAGTGTCACATAATTGATTCTTAATAATTAGAGTTCCTATAGTAGGGAAAATAAACTCTAATTATAACTAATGAAAGTTAAAGCAGGAAAAATGCTGAAATAAAATTGTAGAAGAAAATGAAAGATGGAAAATAGAAAATTAAACTTAGAATGTACCGGTAACAACGTTGTTGTCATCTGGGGCAGCTGAAGAAGACAAAGTGTAGACTCTTGGTACTGTAGGAGGTTGAGCAACTGACTTGCCCTTATCCTTTCTACTGAAGTGGCCTTGCTTGGAAGAAGATAGAGGTACATCCTTTTGGTGTTGAGCACTTCCACCAGCAGAAGGAGGCAAAAGGGCAAGTGCTGGCGCTTGAGAGTTGATAGGAATTGGGTTCTGCACAGAAGCTTGGCGATTGATCTTTATTTTGTCCACAGTGCAGTTGGCACGATAGTCCTAATGGCGATGATTGGTTCTACCGCAAATGTAACACCTACCACCGTTGTGGTAACACTTCCCATAAGTATGGGGTCTGTTACATCTTGCTCCAGGTCTTCCTTGCTGGTTTTGCCTAGGATTCTGGTTAGGATTTTGATTAGGATTTTTCCTAAAGGCTAGCTTGATGACTTTAGTACCATGGGAATGGTTCCTTTTGAAAGTTTCAGATCTGGAAGCTTGGGGATGGGAATGCTTCTTCAAATCCATTTGGGCTTAATGGTACTAAACTATGTGAGCACCTTAGAGAAGCTTGGGAAAATTGCCATGATACTGAGACATCAGATGACTTTTAATGGAATCTTTCAAACCAGAAAGGAATCTAGTTCACCTCGCCACCTCAGTGTGGACTAAATTAAGAGTAAAGCGGGAATGTTTGCGGAACTCCATCTCATAATCATGCACAGAATGACTTCCTTGCGTGAGTTGCATGAAGTCATTCTCGATTATGGTCTGATCAAAAGGAGGAATGAATTCCTCACAAAACACCTGCTCAAACTCATCCCACGGGATGTCTTCCAACTGAACTTCAAAAAGACGGGCCTTCAACTGACTATCCCACCAATACTCTGCTTCTCCATGGAATAGAAAAGTTGCAAGATGAAGGCACTCACTCTCAAGACACTTTATACTGGCTTAGATCTTTTCTATGGCCTTTAACCAGTCAATGGATTTAAAATGAGAAACATAACTATTGAATGTCGGAGGCTTCAGACGAAGGAAGGTTAGAAGATAGGCATCCACCACAGGACCAGTAGATGGCTGTGGAGCCAAAGGGAGTATAGGAATTATTAGAAAAGAGGTCTGAGGAGGAGTTGGAAAATATTGGGATGGAGCAGGAGAAGGTTGGGAAGGGTTGCAGGATGAAGCCATCCTTTCAGCTGCACGGGTCTGTGCTTCAATTAAAACCTTCATTAGCTCAAGCAAATTTTGCATCTGATCAGTGTGGGAAGTTGTAGTGGAAGTAGGTTCTTCCACTACTGGCTCAATAGGAGTATTGGAATTGGGATCCATTCTAAAGAAAGGGAAAGAAAACACTATTCAAAAATTAAAGAATATAGAAAAAAGAAAATTCTCATTAAAATTGAAACTTTTAAGAGATTACAACTCTGGAGGAAAGGGAAAAAGTATAAGAAAAGTAGAAACTATTTACAAAAGCTACTAAAGGAAAAATAAGCTAGAGAAAAAAGAAACTAATACTACTAGCTACAAAATTTTGCATGAAATATAAATTCTTAGTCTTCATAAGTGGGGGCACGATGAAGATGCCTACACCCACGAATTAAAACTTCATGAGCACGACTCCACCAATCCATGGCTTAGTCGTCAAAGCATTCGTCCAAAATTTGGAGGAGTAGGTGATTGGGGCATTATGTGGCTTCAAATACTGTTGTAACACGGGAGAGCCATTCCCTAGATAACCGAGGGAAACAGTCGCCTCGAAACACACAACCTCAAAATTTTGTTCAAAACATCTTTTCCAGCAGTAGATACTCCATAGTAAATAGGACCAAATGTCAAACCATACCAATGAACATACTCCCAATAATGGAAGAATAATCTAGTAAAGTGTTTTAGTTCAGTCATAGAGTCTGCCATCTGAAAGTTTAATTAAGGTTTAAGTTAGAAATTTAAATCATTTATTTAATTAGAAATGCGTTTACTATCCTAAGATGTCACTCACTTATTTTTACTATACTGTGTTATTTGCTTTTGGATGAATGGATATATTTGTCTTAACTTAAAGTTCTCAACTTTGCTCTGGTACCAACTGTGAGGATCCCAATATTGAGAATCGTTAAACTCAACATTGATACGTCACCACAATATCTAATACTAGATTAGAAGAAAACTAATCCAAATCATTATATACTGTGTTTGACCAAAGATTTAGAAGAGGGTCTTAGTTAAGATGGAAAGAATTTATGAAAAACATTAAATGTAATACTTGTGAAAAACATAATGCATGTAAGGACATATGAGAATGTGAATTTAAAAGCATATGATATAAACACTTAAAAAATTTAGATGTGAAAATTCTAAAGGTTAACATATGAAATATGAGTGTACAATATGCAATATAAGTCTTAATCATTTAAATCTTAAAAATTTCAGCATGACTTCTACTATATTTAGTTAAAAGTACACCTACAATTTCAACATACAAGTTTTCCATTCCAATGGAAGATTAAATTGAAAAGAAAGCAACCTAAAACTAACATGAAATCAATCCATTACATAGGATTGCTTAGTTCTAGTTCTAATATAAAGTCAATTTGTTACATGGGATTGCTTGTTTCTAATTCTAGTATAAAGTCAATCCGTTACATGGGATTGATTATTTCCAATTCTAATATAAAGTCAATCCGTTACATGGGATTGCTTATTTATAATTCGAATAGTATGAAGTGAGAAAACATATATGTAATAATTATATATCCTAGAGTATGCACATTCCATATCACTTAATTTATACAAGAGGATGAGGAATAGTTATCAGCATTAATATGTAGATACTTTCTAATTCTATATACAAGCTAATATGCAACTACTCTTCAAGTTAATATGTAAAGTAAATATGTAACTAAACTCCAATTTAATATGCAAGATAATTATGCAGTTAATGATTTATTTAACATTCTGTTATATACATTCATCCATTCATCCCAAGCCAAGCATTTATGTATAAAATTAAATTCCAACATAAGCATAGTAAATATAAAGTAATGACTTTAACTATTACAAACCAAAAGTAATTAAAGGAAATAAAGAAAGTAATAGCTCACTTGCAGAATTAAATAAGCTAAATTTTATATTAATAAGCAGAAGCAGCTAGCTTATGCACTTGGTCTAGCTCCACTAGCCTTCAAATGCACCTGGTCTATCATATTTTGGTATTTAAATGTGATAAGGCAAAGACAAGAAATAAAAAATATGGTTAGACAAAATAGTCTAAGTACAATTTAAGATTGGGCTAAGCATTTTATTATTTGATTGGATATCACTACTAATTACAATCTATGTATAAGCAAGGGTGCAAAATGCAAGCATAAAAGTAAGGAAAAAGGAAGTATGTAAAAAGGCAAAGTGAGTAAGAATACTCACATAAATAAATATCCTAGCCTACAATAAAATAAGAGTAAAAACATCCTAAATAAGATAGAAAAGTATCAAAGTGTATATGAAAGTAAATGAAGTAAAGCATGAATATGTTCACTGAACTTATGCTGAGTAAATAAAAGAGATAGTGAAGCATTTAAATGTAATTATAATGACATTCACTGCAATCTAAGTAAACAGTAAACAAGTAAAGTACAGTACTAAAATATGGAAAATACATAGTATGGAAATTAAATGAAGATCTTAGACTATTAATCTAAGATTCACATAATCTAGAACTACGGAAAGTAACATAGCTAAAAGCTATGATGAGTCTTAACAATCATTAAGACTAAAGAAGATGTCATATTTTAAATGATTAAAATTATTTTAGGAAAGTATTCATTATGCGGGCAAATACAGAATGAAGCGAGGAGTTAAACACGTCTGTTTAACAAGTAAAAGAAAGTGGGGTCAAAACAAATAACACTCATATTCACAATCTGAGAATGTGAGGCCTTCTTATTACTCCTTATTAGTCTGCTCTTGGCTTAACCAACAATATAAACCCCTATAGTTTTTAATGTGAAAGTTTAATTCATGCACAATGTCTTATATGAATGATTCAAATGAATAAGGCTCAAAGCTAAACAAGAATTTAAGGAAGATTCAATAATTGCAACTAAGTGATATCCAAAGTTATCTAATTTTAATGATCTACTTAATGATTGGAGCTGATTGAGCTTTCAATTAACTTTGAGATATTGATGTCAAGTTAATTATAAATACTAGTAGTAGTTAGGGTTTTGAAAATAATAGTTTCATTTCATTCTTATGAAATGACAAAAATAGTTTATATGAATAATCAATACTAATAAAAACTAGTTCTATTCTAGTCCTAAGCTATAAGATTCAATTATAACAACTAAATCAAGGTTTAGGTGATTAGTATAGGAGGATTAAGATTATGAAATTATCAAATTAAGGAATTAGAAGTAAGGGTTTAATTCACTAAATCTCTCTAGTATGGTTGTAGTTTGAAGGTTTTATCCATGTCAAATACTAATCTAGCTAAGTTAATGTAAATGAAAGGCTTAAAGTAAATAAAATAAGGGATTAAGAACTATAATTTCTATGTTTTCTAGTAATTAAAGTTCAAAGAAAATTAATAGGATTCCTAAACTATCCTAAATGAATTAGGATTCATATTACTAGCTCTTAAAGAATTCAAGTGAAGACTATAAGGATTAGGATGAATAAACTAAAGTCTAGTCTAGTCATTAAAGGCTAGTCCTAGTTGACTCAAAAATCTACAACTACAAAAGTATTAAAGTTAACTACTATTAATGGATGTAACAAATATATATAGGGATCAACTACAATTCATGTTTAAATCAATCATAGGGTTTCTATCTTAGGGTTGAAAGATGAATCAAGCACTTTGCAATTGGTTCAAAATATAGAATAATGAGAATTAAACTCAAATATAAGTAATATAAATTGACATGAGGAATAATAATTGTGACATGTTAGCTATCATAAAATTTTAAAATACCTAAAACATGCACTCTAGAAATTAGGATTCATCACAATAACTCTTAATTAGGTAGCTAAAAACCTAAAAACAACAATTATTGTCCAATGGAAATGAAACACATTTATTTGGAATCCTTATAATATAAGGAGAAAAATGATACTATGTAAGTCAAAATTGGACAACATTAGAATTTTAGGGTTTTGGAACTCCTAATTAGGGTTAAAAAATGATTATAAAAATTTGGGTTCAAATCCTAAAGTTAATTTTGTCATTTTGTTCGTTTCATTTTTCTAATCGAAATGATATATAATATCATATATTTAGGATAATTATTTTGCAAGTTATTAATGAAATAAGAATTGAATTAATCAAATATTTATTTAAATTTAAAACAATTTTTAAATATATGTCACAACAATTAGGATAGAAATTTTAAATGGCACTTTTATTAATGGCATCGAAAGAAAATGGGTGGCGGGATTTCGGGCTATTAAATGTTATGGCTCACAAAATAAAAGAAAAAAGGGTGGTCCATTCATTATTATTATTAATTATATAAATATATTTAAAAAAGAAAGTTTTTTTTTACAGCCTGAAAGGTCCATCACTTCTTATTCTTCTCTAATTCACTCACAGGTACGCAGATATCATATCGAACCTTAAAAAAAACAAAATATTTGGATTCGCAAATATAGAGAAGTGTCGAGCCGATTATTGAACCTTAAATCGAGGCTAAGAAAGAGATTTATTTCAGAGCATAATTAAGATCCTTAACTCTAAACGAACAGATTACAAATGGATTATATGAGTTCATTCGAACTTTAAAGTATAATCTTAATTTGACTTAATATGTAAACTGGAATATAAATCGATTTACATAAAGGAATTAATTATTGCAAGAGGTACCTAATTGATCACGGAAGGGAAAGTTCAAGATCCTGCCGGCTAAGGTTAAAAAAAATAACACTAGCTCTTCGCTCTCAGCCTCTAGCTTCCGCTAAAGCTTCAGGTAGGTGCGAAATGAAGGGAGGAAGTGAGTAGAAGCTTAAAGGGTTGGCAGAGGAGGGCAGTTGGCGAAGAGATCATGGCCACATACACCACTTCTTTCCGCTACAGGTACGTCTGCAAGAAATGAAGGAGACGTACAGTGAAAAGATTTGAGCCGTCGAATCAAGCATTTGATCCAACGGTCAAATCTAGCGGATCGAATCTCCACCGTTAGATCGCGCCTAAATCTAAAGGACGACCCTGATCTAAACCAAAAACTGTTTCGTGAATTGAACTAAATGGCGGATCAGCGCTTCTGAATAAATACCGATGGATAAATAATAATTTAATGCAAACCTTATTAAATTAAATACAATATTTAAATAATTAATTACATACAATTTATTTAATCAAAATTAAATAACCAAACGCACTCCGAAAAATCCAAAAAATTCACCATTACCTAATTGAGGCATGGGGAACTCAAAAATGCAACCAGATTTTCGATCGGATATCAATTTAATTATCTTAATTTTATGAGTATTTAAATATTATTAAAATAATTGAAAAAAATTTGATGACTTCCAAATACATCCAAAATATCACCCATAGCTAATTTGGGTGTGGTTAGTCCAATGGTGGACTTTGTTTTTGATTTTGAGGTCTAAATAAATTAGGCATTCTCAGAATTATCAGAAAACCAAAAAATATTGAAAATTGCCAAACAATCTCCAAATCGCACAAAAATTGAAATGGAAGCTCCTAATACTATTAAAAGACTAATGGGAAAGGATTAGAGTCAATTAGGTCACTAATTAATGGGTAACAACATTAGAGTTGTTACAGATGGATACATATTTTATTTTATAAGCTCAACTCGAGCCTAGCTCTGATGATGTTTAGGATGGATGCATGTTGAACTTTTTATTCAAAAGTTCTGGATGACCTATTTCTATTATGGCAATACTAAGTTTAGGCATGCTTTACTTTAGTTTAGTTTTAGTACTTTGGCTTGCTTTTCCACATGCTTTAGTGGCTTTATTTTTATTTTATTTCAGTATCTTGGCTTGCTTTGCCACATGCTTTAGTGGCTTATACTTATTAGTAATGCATACTTATATATTTATTCCAATTCAGTATTTATTAAGCATAAGCATGATTAGGATGCTAGTTTTGTATACTTAGTTAAGCACATTTTAGTACAGCTTTCTTTTATGAAATCAGCATGTATTCATGTGATCATAAGTACGGTAGGATGAGTTTTATTTACAGTACCTTGCAGTTATTTATGCATTTTAGCCTATCTTTTTCATCTTCATGTTAGTATGTATTTTGCATACTTTGTTGTTTAGTTATAAATATATGATTTATAGCTATCCTGTTCATTGTAGCTTGTTGCACCTTCAACTGCTGTCATACTTAAAGTAATAATATGATATCTTTAAATGTATAGTTCACTTAATCAGCCTAATCTCAGTCTTAGTACTTTAATTAAGTTATTAGGAGCTCACCATTAAGAATTATGCCATCATCAGGAGTCAAATTGACCAAATTCTAATTTTTGGGAAATCCAGTAGCTTTGAAAATTGAGATAATTATTTTTATCTCAGATCAAAAATCGAACTTTTCATTGCGATAATTTCCCACAAATTAGCTAAGTGTGATGTTTTGGAAAAATCCATCAAATATTTTAATAATATTTTAATACCTTAGAAATCAAGAAAATAAAATACTCGTTGCATCAAAAATTTGACTTCACCGTTGCGTTCCTCACCCCTCAATTAGTATTTGAGAATTTTTGAAAGTCAATAAATAAATTAAAATTAATTATTAAAATCAGAATTTATTCATTAAATTTTTTAATTTATATTAATTAAATAAGTGCTTAACAGGTCTCATCCGCCATTTCTTAATGGGTCGGATCCGACGTGTTAATTGGGCCAGACTCGTTAGTGCCTTTAGGGTGGGATGCAGGATTCAGATCCACATCCGATAATCAGACGGCCTGATCCGAATTGATCGGACGGCTACGGGTCATCTTTCTCTTCGAGCTCTCTGCCCCATTCCATACGGCCAATCGCCGCCTTGCTCGCCCAACAGGGGGCATCCCAACCTCACCGACTCCGCGTGGCTGTCCATAAGGTTTGTTTATGCATTCAGAACTCGTGATTTTTGCAATAGGAGCTCGATCGGTCATCTTCAGCAAACCCTAGCAGCTACCAGTCATCAATCCAGGTACCTCTTATTCTGCTAATTCCTCTATGCAATTACTTAAACTCCATTTAGTATAGCTATTTCATTTCCTTGATTGCATAAATATGGCATCTGATCGGGAATCCACCGATTCGATAGAACCAATCGGCTCGATCATCCACAGTATAATCTAGGGTTCGACTCTCCCCATTACATTAGATTTAGGGTTCACCCCTGCTGACGTTCTAGGCCACCTCATGCAACTTTCCCTCCGTCATCGTGTTGGTCTGGAAGAGCCCTTCCTATTGCGGTGCGGTCCTGTCCTCAGCGTCAGCGTTTTGATCGCCATTCGGCGTGCCCTAATCGTACATAGTGGGAACTCTCGGGAAGGTTAAGCCCCGTATTGGGGCGGGTCAAGCCCGGCCCGCGGCTCGTCCGCCTTCCGCTGAGTTGTCCCAAGGCGGGGCCCACGTCTCAGCTGTTGAGACCGCGCTATATGGCCCGCGCCTTACCCTCTGCGCCCCGCCGATCACCGTGTGGCATGCGGGACCTGTCCGTCTGCATCGACCGTCGCATTTCAGCCACCTGTGGGGCCCACCCGTCTTTTCTGTCTGATGGAATGGGACCCGTCGCCATTTTATTTAATTAAAGAAAATCTGTTTAATTTAATTTAATCTTACTGTTATTTATTTAATTGCATAATTATAGAAACTTAAATCCCTCATAACTTTTAATTCGGTAATCCAAACACATTAAATATATATCTCATTTTGCTCAGAAAAATAAAAGGAATTTAATGGTAGTATCAATTTTCCAGTAGGACAAATATTTCACATAGTGATATTTTAGGGCATCTCTCACAAATTACTAAAACTTTGAACCCTCATAACTTTGTACCTAATCACCCAAACCTGACTAATATGGGTCTTAAAGTAATCAAAAGAACATCAGGAACACTTTGATAGTATTAGTTTTGCCATTTGATCATTAAGGTGGTTAATGACTTTAGGACCCTCACTAATGACACTTAAAACCCTATAAATTGATTAGGTCTTAACTTAGTCAATTAGACTCCAAATCAAAAAACTCAAGGTGCTATCTAGCTTAAAGTTTCAGTGCCAACAGTAAACTGAAATAAAATTTAGGTTTTGAACCTCAAAAACCCTAAGTTGACCAAAATACCTCTAAGCCTAGTTAGGTAATAACTTGGCAAAATGAGGTCTAATTTGGGTTAACTTCTAATTAAAGTACTTAGTGTGGTATAGGGAAGCTATTTTCACTAAGTTTGTTGAATTTAGACATCAAATGAAAAAGTCGAGTTTTTAACCCCTCTTAACCTTAGAAAATTCCGTAAATGCCTATGGACTTGAAAAGCTCATAACTAATCCAATATACCTCAGAATATAATGTTCTTGGACTCTATGGAAACCTTAAATGGCAACCAACAATAAACTATTTAAAAATTTAGATTTCATGAGATATAAATTAATAAATTATCCTTTAGGTCAAAAACCTTAGTGTGGACTTATAAGACTCATTTCTTATCCAAATTGAGTGTACTCACTATCTATCTTTATGTTAGACAGTAAATAATTATTTGGCAGTAAGAAATTCTAATTTAGAGCACTAAATCAAAAAAGTAGCATTTTAGATTAAGTAGGGGCAAAATTATCATTTTGCCCAAAATTTAGGTTAAGTGTCATTAACCCCTAAAATATCAATTAGATCAGTAAGATCAGTAATAAAACTGATTTAGGATCAAATTAGGTCATAAATTTCATAATTTGAATATTTGTCTAAAATCCCCCTTAAAGGCTTAAAAATCCCTAGGTAGAGTTAATATACCTTACTTAGCTAAAATTTATTCTTAACTTCTCTAATTAAACAAAAATAGCAAATTAAGTTAAATTGAAATAAATTTAATCAACTCTTAGAATCTTTTTAAGTCTTTTCCTTAGGAGTCCATTAGGAATCTTCACTTCACCTTAGTATCTATTCCTTAGGAATAAGGATAAATATTAGGTTATATTGCATTCATTGAATAATAGGGTTATTCAATGATTAAATTCTTGATTTTATTAATTTTTAGATTTTCATACTTTGATTTTGATTATTTTATCTTATAACTCTAGATTAAGAATAGGAGAATCATCCTATTAAGCTTGACCTTACTTAATTGGATTTGCCTCAATCATTAGTTCACTTAGAATTGAAAACTTAGATCCTTAGACTTTACCTTTGGATTATGTGATTAACTCCAATGCATGGTGTTTTATTTATAATTCCTAGTTTGAGAGATCTTGATCAGATCTTAGTCTAGAACGTCTAAATTCATTAATTAGGATGTGATGATTAATTATTTAACTTGTAGTTGATTCTGATTGAACTAAATTAGAACTTGATCAGTTCTAATTACTTTTCAACTTATAAGGCTGTGCTTCTAAGTTGTATGCTTGATATAGTTAAAATGGTTAATTAGATAAGTACAGTGTCATCATGTGTAGAAGAGTCCCTTGCTTACTATTTTATTATTTGTGCTATGCATTCTTTGTATTTGTGCTTATTTCCTTGGACATGTCATGTAAGAAAACATTTTGCATAAAAATAAAAACTTAAAATAATTAGAATAATAGTTGCCTTGGGTTCAGTTATATTCTGGAAGATTCTGGTGCACATTTACCATAAATAATAGGGGTAAGGAGTAATAAGGATGCTTAACATTACTCATTGAGGAATGTATGTTAAGCTTGGAACCCGTATAATCTTGCAGACATGCTTGACTCCTCAGCTGCTTCTGGGCATATCTATAGAAGCAAAAGTAAAATAAATAAAATATTTATGCATTTGTATTTACTGCCTCTTCAGTTCTACTATTCTATTCTGTCTGCCATATGCCAGAAAGGCTTTAGGAATTTTCTGTCCGCCCTAACCCAGAAAGGCTTTGGGGAATTATGCTGGGCCCAATTGGTCAATTTTCTAATATGGCAGGTATACATACCTATTTTCTGTTTCAGTTTACTGCTTACTGTTTTAATGATGCATATTATTTCAGTCAGCTTTACTTTACTTACCTGCTTACTTGTACAAACATCTAGGATGCTAGATTTTGCTGCTTACTATATGTACCACTTTTAGATTTACTATTATAAATTAGCATATGTCAAATGATGATCAACATGTTTACAATTAGACTTTTCTTTTAGTACCTTTACTTACTGTTTTATACATGTATGTCTATCCTTGCTTAGTTTTCTTTGAGATGTGCCTTATTGTCTCAAATCTTATTTAATTATAAATGCTATATTTATAACTTATCCTGCTCCATATATGCTTATTGCTCCTACGCTAGTTAGGATTTTTGTTTTGTATAAGTAAATGGTGACATTAATAATTTATGAAAAATATTCAGCTTTAATGTACTTAGACAATTGTATAATAAGAATTTTCTTTTGTTGGCTAGGGCCCTAGCATTGTGAAACTGACAATGTCAGAATCAGATAGGTTTGAGGAGCTTATTTCTGAAAAGGAGCCATATCCAGGAGTGAAGCCGTATTTGAAGGAGGAGCATTAGGAAGGAGCTGAAGCTGCTTAGACTTTTACTTTCTATGAGGAAGAGAGTTTTTCTTTTATTTCATTAAGTTATTTAAATAATGTTATAATAATACAAGTACCTTTGACTGTATTTTTCTCTACTATACTTTTTAATCTGAGTTGTATGTTGCACTTTATATATTTATTGTGGTAAATTAGATATATGTTTATTTTTACTTTGCTTCCGCACTTTGAATGTGTTTTTGCTTAGTGACTGATTATATAGCATGTATGCAGTAGCTCATCTCTTCCTTATTAGTGGATTAGGGTTTATACCTAATCTAATGTTTAGTGAGAGATTTTCCAAAGTGACACATCACTCCTTAGCTTAATCATCTTGGATTAAGGGGTGGGGCGCCACAGGCTGGTATCAAAGAATTCCATACGGTGTCAGATTGGAATTTGCATTCTTTTCTACCTAATAAATGATTCTTCTGACAAGCCAGTCACTAAATAAAAACATTAGAGTTTAAATCCAAGTTACTACAATATTATGTTCAGAATAAAGAGGTATAAGAATGAGAAATACATATATAGGTAAAATAAAATGCTCAAGTATAAAGAACATAGACTAAAGAAAATTAATAAGATATATCTAAACTAATTTAACATATGGAATCATTAGACACTCAAGGAGGTCATTTTGGTGGAATTACCAATGATTCAAGGCCATGTGGGAGTATGCCTCCCAGTTCTATTTGAGGTACAGAAGGTTTGTAGAAGGGGTATCGGAGCCAGGCATCCGAGTACTAGACCAAGTACTCCAGCACAGCGTCTTTAGGGGATTTGACCTCCTAGTCTTGGCCAAGGAGTGGCTGAAACAGGAGACCTTCGTGTTGGAAGCAATTAATTGTCCAAATGATGTTCAAGTCTCCATAGTATCTCTCCTCTTTTCGGACTAGGCTGAGGATTGGTGGGTTGTCATCTCATGGGCACTCACCCACAGACGCGAAGGAATGCAGAAAGAGGCTACTTTTGAAGACTTATGTCGTGCTTTCACTACAAATTATATTGAGTAGATGTCTTAGCATTTTAGTCTATGCTATATATTGTATCATCATGCTTTATGTATTTCAAATTTAAATGAGTAATGTAAACATTATCATGTTTTATCTTCTCAAACCCTTAATTGGGCTATCATTTTTAAAACTCAGATTAGTACAAGAATGAATACGGGATAGAGCCCCTTCACCCGCCGCATCTGACAATTCCTCCAGTGAGGTAAACGCCTTGCTGGAAGCAGTTAAAATCATGATGGACTCCTAGAATAATCAAGCCAAAAGAACAACAAAAGTTCATGCGTGACAAGCAGAAAGGATGGAGCGGCTATTAACCGCCCAAATGAGCCAGAGCTGCTCAAACCCTAAAACCACCCTGTCTGCACAATACTCAATCCAACACCATGTTCAGTCTGCTGATGGACTGTTTCATAGCTTCTTGCGCCTCTGACCTCCTACCTTCAACGGGAGCCTCTCTGCCATTGACATCGCCAACTGGATAGAGATGGTGGAAAAGAACCTTACCAGCAATAAATGCTCACACTTTGAGGTGATCCATCTGACAACTCATCTCCTCCAAGATGAGGCAGAGTATTAGTGGGATAACATCTGCCATACACTATTCGTTGACTTGGAACTGGAAGGCATTTCATGGGATGAGTTCATTGAAGCCTTCCAGACTGAGTACATCCCCACCTCCGCTAGGCATACCATGGCAAGCTAATTCCTCAAACTGCAGTAAGGGAACCGCTCAGTTTCCACGTACGAGTCTGAGTTCTGGCGATTATCGAGGTTCACTTCAAACCTAGTCCCCACCGAATTCGACAGATGCCACCATTTTTGGAGTGGATTATGACCCTCCACCCGAAGGCAGGTTGTCTCCCATTGCTCGACCAACTTCATGGAACTTATGGAATCTGTCAAGATGGTGGAACTAGATGAAGCGTTAGAACCCAAACAAAACTATGGGACAACCACATTTCAGCACGATAACCCTAAAAGAGCTAAGGTGTATCAAATCGAGGCAGAAGCTCGATCAGCAAACCTCTTCGATGGTTGCACTTGTCCCCACCCATACGGACAATGCTACCATAGAACTAGAAACTGCTTCAACTGCGGAAGGCCCGATCATTCTTACTATCCGTGTAATTTCACCAAAACCATTGATGACAACCAGATCGATCACTCCAAACATCAATGGGTTTTTAATTTGTTCCAAGGGCCCGTAGCAGTCCACCCAGCACTACCACCTCCTCCTTCTAGTCAACGGTGCGGGACAACCATTATCCTCTGCCTAAATGCCCCGAGGCCACATACTCGGCAACCTTATAATAATTGGCCTACCGATCCTGCACGTGTTTATGCTCTCACCTCTACTGAAGCGATAGAGGATAACAACATGGTGTCAGGTACACACTTCTGAACCAATCTATCTTTTCAGTATTACTTGCTTGAAGTAACTAGTAAATTACTGCATTTGTAATTAGGTACAATCTACATAAACAACAAGCCCTATAACATATTATTTTCCACTAGAACTAGGCACTCTTTCATTTTCAAAAGTTGAACAAAGTCTCTCAACTTACCATTATATCGTCTAGCGAATCCTCTAAATGTAGGATTATCATCTGGAGCTTAATTACCAGCTCATCAAGTTTGCAAAATACAAATCCCTATTGGAGACACAAAATTCGAAGGCAAGCTTGTAGTTTTGCCAATAGTTAATTTTGACGTTATTCTTGGAATAAATTGGCTAAGTTAACATGATGCCACCATCAACTGCCAGAAGAAAAAGATCACCTTGAATGATGATAGACAAGTTAAGTCATTCATTGCAAACTTTAGTACGAGAGCTTCTTTGATCAATGTCGTCAAGGCCAAGAAGTTAGTGAGTAAAGGTTGCAGCGCCTTCCTAGTGACAATACTAGGAGAAAAGAAGGAAGACATTCCCTTATCTAAGAATCTAGTCATTTGCAAATTCGCCGACATTTTTCCCGAAGATCTACCTGGTCTTCCACCCACACGGGAAGTAGAATTTGCAATAGAAATTATTCTAAGAACCCAGCCAATCTCCAAATCACCCTATCGAATGGCACCTAAAGAATTATATGAATTAAATAAGCAACTACAGGAGCTATTGGAAAAAGTCTCATCATACCTAGTTCATCACCATGGGGAGCACTAGTATTATTTGTTAAGAAGAAGGATGTATCAATACAGATGTGTATTGATTATAGAGAACTAAATAAAGTAACCATAAAGAACAAATAACCGCTGCCCCGCATTGATGATTTATTTGATCAACTAGCCAGAGCCAAGGTGTTCTTGAAGATTTATCTGCAATCAGGATACCACTAAGTGCAGGTGAAATATTATGATATAGCAAAGGTATCTCTTAGAACTATATACGACCACTATGAGTTCTTAGTGATGTCGTTTGGATTGACAAATGTGCCCTCAATCTTTATGGACTTAATGCAGCGTATTTTGAAACTCTACCTTGAAAAATTTGTCATCATCTTCATAAATGTTATTCTAATATACTTTAAGACAAAGTAGGAACATGAATGTCATATTAGGATAGTATTGGAAGAGTTACGAAGCCACCAGTTGTATGCCAAGTGCTCAAAGTGCTAGTTTTGGCTTGATTATGTTGCCTTCTTAGGCTATGTAGTGGATGCACAAGGGATCAGAGTAGATCAGAACAAGGTCAGCACCATCCAAGAATGGGTGCAACCTAAGTTGGTGATAGAAATCAGAAGCTTCTTGGGTTTGGCTGGTTATTATAGAAGATTCGTGAAAGGATTTTCTCAAATAACCTCTCCACTCACCAAACTCACCCAGAAGCTTATACCATTCAAATTGTCAATATCTTATGAAGAAGCATTCCAAGCATTGAAGGATGCTCTTACTTCCACCCCATTCTAATTCTTCCTAAAGAAGGAGTGAACTACCAAGTATACACCGATGCCTTTGGCATAGGCTTTCAAGTTGTGTTAATGCAGGAAGGAAATGTTATCACTTATGCTTCCCATCAACTGAAGACCCATGAGAGGAACTATGCCATCCACAACCTTGAGTTAGCCGCAGTAGTGTTCATTCTAAAGAATTGGCGTCACTACCTCTATGGAATTCAGTGCTCAATATTCACTGATCACCAGAGCCTTAAATATATGTTCACTTAGAGGGAGTTGAATTACAGATAGAGAAGGTGGTTGGAATTGATCAACGACTACAATCTTGATATCCAATACCATCTCGGGAAGGTAAATGTTGTGGCTGATGCTCAAAGCCGTCATGCTACCCTTAATGCTATCATCTCTAAAAGCCCACTAAAAGAAGAGTTTTGTAAAACGAATATCAAATTAGTGCGCAGTGACCTATTGAGTGAAATGATCTCAATGAGTAATGTGGAGCCCACTTTCCACAGAGATGTATTCATTTCCCATGCTAAATATGAAGAGTATTTGAACTTTAAGCAAGCAATCGAGAGTGGTCATCGTACTGATCTTCATTTTTATAAGGGTGCTATCTATCAAGGGGATCGTTTATGGATTCATAAGTTCATGCATCGTGAAGTGCTAATCGAAGGCCACAATTTAAGATATCAAGTTCACCCAGGAAGTTCTAAAATGTATTAGGATATGAAGGTATCATTTTTGTGGCCAGGAATGAAGAAGAGTGTAGTAGATTTTGTTGGTAAATGTCACGTGTGCTGTCTAGTCAAGGCAAAACATCAGAAACCATATGGTTTGATGCACCCATTAGAAATTCCAGAATGGAAGTGGTCAAATATATCCATGGACTTTGTCATGGGAATGCCTCATGCAAAATCCGGTGCCGATGCAGTTTGAGTTATTGTCAACTGTCTCTCTAAATCAGTTCATTTCATCCCAATCCGTCAAACTGACTCCATTGTGA
Source organism: Gastrodia elata (assembly GCA_016760335.1). Lineage (NCBI taxonomy): Eukaryota > Viridiplantae > Streptophyta > Magnoliopsida > Asparagales > Orchidaceae > Gastrodia > Gastrodia elata. The sequence goes on along the minus strand of CM028672.1, from coordinate 47,628,145 downwards.
AATTGGCAAAGCTGTATATCAACAAAATAATTAGATTGTACGATATTCCTAAGGCAATAGTATTTGATAGAGATAGTCGTTTCACTTCCAAATTTTGGTAGGCTGTGCACCAGGATTTAGGCACTACAGTAGCAATGAGAATGGCTTTTCATTCACAAATAGATGGTCAAATAGAAAGAGTTAATCAAGTTCTGGAAGATCTCAAATTCTTGGGAAGATCACATCCCTTTGGTGGAATTTGCCTATAATAATAGCTTCTAAGGAAGCATCAAGATGACTTCATATGAAGCCCTATATGGTAGAAAATGTTCTACTCCGATAGAATGGTCAGAAACAGGAGATGTGCAGTTTTATGGCTCCAAGTTTGTGGAATAAACAAACAAGAAGGTAAGACTCGTCCAGCAAAGAATTAAGACAGCTCAAGATAGGCAGAGCAAATACCATGATGCCCGTCGTCATCCTCTAGAGTTCCAAGAAGAAGATCTAGTGTATTTAAAGGTCAGTCTTATGAAGGGTATATACTATTTTGGAGTCACTAGAATACTCAGCTTGAGATATGTTGGACTGTTTAAGGTCATAAAGCGAATTAGGTCAACAGCATACAAGTTAGAGCAACCTGAAGATTTTGCTACTCTGCACAATGTATTCCACATATCTTCTCTCTGAAAGTGCTTTAGAGAACCTCACCATATAGTCTTTATTCCTCCAATAGAGATTCAACCAGATTTATCATTCATTGAAGAACCTGTAAGAATTCTGGGGAAAGACCAAAAGAAGCTTAGAAACCATTCCATCCCAATGGTTAAAGTGCAATGGAAGAACCGCCTATCTGCTGAAGCCACTTTGGAGAAGGAATCAGATATGAGAGCAAGTATCCTAAACTATTTGAGAATCCAAGTATCTTTCTTAGTTCCTTAATCTTTCAATTCAATTCATTTTTCTTTTATCCTACCTTATTCTTTCCACTTATGTGATGTCGAGGATGACATCATTTTTAAGTGGGGGAACTTGTAATAACCCAAGTTGTTACCGTAGAAAATTAGGACTAATCCAGGTCCTAATCTCAGTTTTAGTGCTTTAATTAAGTCATTATGAGTTCACCACTAGGACCTTGTTCAAATCAGGAGTCAAATGGACCAAATCTTGATTTTTGGGAAATCCAAAATCCTTAGAAATTGACCTAATTATTTTGACGTCAGATAAAAAATCAGACTTTGCCATTACACTAATTTCCCCCAAATTAGCTATGGGTGATGTTTCAGTGGTAGCTGGGAGTCGTCAAAAATCTGTCAAATATTTTAATACACCAAAAATTAGGAAAATAAAATACTCGTCGAATCAAAAATATGACTTCATTGTTGCGTTCCTCACCCCTCAATTAATTAAGGGTGAGTATTTGGGAAAATTTGGAAGTTAATTAATTAATTAAAATTAATTATTAAAATTATAATTTATTTATTAAAATATTTAATTTATATTAATTAAATAAGCACTTGATGGGTCAGATCCGTCATTTCTTAATGAGTCAGATCCGATGCGGTAACGGGCCAAACCCGTTAGCACTTATCGGGTCCAATGAGGGATTTGGATTCGCATCCGATAATCAGATGGCCGGATCTTAATCGATCGAATGGTCATGGGCTGTCTTCCTCTTAGAGCCCTCTACCCCGTTCCACATGGCCAACCACCGCCCAGCTTGTCCAACCGGGGGTGTCCCAACCTCACCGGCTTCTCCTAGCACTCCATAAGGTTTGTGCAAGCATTCAAGACTCGTGATGTTTGTAGTAGGAGCTCGATTGGCATCTTCAACAAACCCTAGCAGCTACCAGCCGTTGATCTAGGTACCTTTGATCCCGCTAATTCATCTATGTAATTACTTAAAATCCATTTCGTATAGCTATTTCAATGCCTTGATATTTTGAATTTTGCATCTGATAGGGAATCCACCGATTCAATCGAGCCAATTGGCTCGATCATCCATAGTAGAATCTAAGGTTCATCTCGCTCTGTTACCTTAGATCTAAGGTTCACCACTACCAACATTCTAGGCAACCTCAGGCAACATTCCATCTGTCATCATGTTGGTCTTAGAGAGCCCTTTTCGGTACCTTGTGGTCCTGTCCTCTGCGTCGGCATTTTGATCACCGTTCAGTGTGCCATAATCGAACTTAGCGGGACTCTCGGGAAGGCCGAGCCCCGTATCGGGATGGGTCAGGCCTGGCCCGCGGCTCGTCTGCCTTCCGCTGAGTCATCCCAAGGCGGGGCCCACATCTCGGCTATCAAGACCGCACTCTGGGGCCTACGCCATACCCTCTGTGCCTTATCGATCAGCGCGTGGCATGCGAGACCCGCCCGTCTGCGTCGACCCATCGCATTTCAGCTACATGTGGGGCTCGCCCGTCTCTTCTGTCGAATGGAATGGGACCCGCTGCCATTTTCTTTAATTAAATAAATTCTGTTTAATTTAATTTAATCTTATTGTTATTTATTTAATTGCATAAATATAGAAACTTAAATCCCTCATAACTTTTAATACGATAAAATTGGGAGGTCAAATCCTTTGAAGGCATCGTGCTGAAGTAGTCGATCAAGTACTCAGACGCTTGGCTCCGATGCCCCTTCTACGTACCTCCCGTACCTCTGATGAAACTGGGAGACATACTTCCACATGGCCTCGAATCGCCAGTAATACCACCGAAACGACTTCCTCGAGTGTCTATCAATTCCATAAGTTAAATTAGATTAGTTACATTTTTTCTAATTTTCATTAGTCTATGTTTATTATACTTGAGTGTTTTTATTTGACCTATAATTGTATTCCTCATTCTTACACTACTTTTTTCTGAGCATGATATTGTAGTAACTTGGATGTAAACTCTAATGTTTATATTTAGTGACTATTTTGTCAGAAGAATCATCCATTAGGTAGATAGGAATACAAATTCCAATCTAATACCTTATGAAATTATATGATACCAACCTGTGGCATCCTGGCCCTTAATCCACATTCATTAGATTGAGGGATGGTGTGTCACTTTGGCAAATCCCCCACTTAAGACTAGATTAGGTATAGACCCTAATCTACTAGTAAGGAAGAGACGAGCCACTACATATATGTCATATACTCAGTCACTAAGCAAATACCAAATCAGAGTGTGGAAGTAAAGTAAAATAAACATACATCCAATTCACCACAATAAACAGGAAAAGTGTAACATACAGCTCAGAATATAAAGTACAATTAGGAAAAATACAATCAAAGGTACCTATATTATTATAATATTAATTAAATAGTTTAAATGAAATAAAAGCAAAACTCTCATCCTCATAGGAAGTAAAAGACTAAGCAACTTTTGGTTCTCCTAACTGATGCTCCTCTTTAGTATAAGGCTCCTCCTCTTCAGCATCCAGCTCCTCAAACTTATATGGATCTAACATTGTCGGTTTCACAATTTTAGGGCCCCAACCAACAAAATAAAAATCTTATTAGATAATTATCTAAGTACATTTTAGACTGAATACTTTTCATGAATTATTAATGTCACCATTTACTTATACAAAACCAAAATTCTAACTAGCATAGGAGCAAAAAGCATATAAGTAGCAGGATAAGTTATAAATACAATATTTATAACTAAACAAAATTTGAGGCAAATAGGCACACCTCAAGGCAAACTAAGTAAGGACAGGCATACATTTATAATACAGTAAGTAAAAGTATTGAAAGAAAAGTTTAATCCTAAACATATTGATGATCATATAACATATGCTAGTTTAGAATAGTAAATTTGAAAGTGGTGCATATAGTAAGCAGCAAAATCTAGTATCCTGTAAGTATGTACAAGTGAGCAGGTAAGTAAAGTAAAGCTGACTAAAATAACATGCATCATTAAAATAATAAGCAATAAATTGAAACAATAAATAGGTGTGTACAACTGCCATATTAGAAAATTAGCCAATTGGGCCCAGTATAATTCCCAAAGCCTTTTTGGGCTAAGGCAGACAGAAATTCCCAAAGCTTTTCTAAGCTAGGGCAGACAGACAGAATAACAAAATTGAAGAGGTAGTAAATATAAATGCAGGATGCTTTAGTTATTTAACTTTTGCTTCTATGAACACATCTAGAAGCTGCTGAGAAGTCAAAAATGTCTGCAAGATTATACAGGTTCCAGGCCTAACACACACTCCTCAATGAGTAATGTTAAGCATCCTTATTACTCCTTACCCTTGTCAATTAGGGTAAATGTGCACCAAAACCTACCAAAATATAACTAAACCCAAGGCAACTGTTGTCCTAATTATTCTAAGTTTTCATTTCATACACAAAGTACTCTTACATGACATGTTTAAAGAAATATGCACAAAATAAAAGGAATGCATAGCACAAAAACTCAAGTAGTAAGCAAGGGACTCTTCTACACATAGTGATACTATTGTTATCTAATTAAACCATTCTAACTACTCTAAGTTACACAAGTTCAGGATCTCTAATTCCTACTTTTGAGTGTAACTTAGAAATACGGCCTTATATGTTACAAAATATTAGGACTAGCTAGGTCATAATATGATTAAATCATTGTCGACTATGGAAGTTAAATAAGTAATCAACATGACCTAGTTTATGAATTTTGACATTCTAAACTATGAGCTTGTGATGGCCACCCCTTAATCATCTAAGATTAAGTGGTGGTCATCATCGGGCAATCCTTTACTTAGTATTAGATTATAAATAAATATTCCTAATCCACTGATAAGGGAAGGAAATGCCCCAAATAGAGGCAAATGGAGCAATCACTAAATGCACATACTAAAATATCAGAGTGCAGAAGAAAGTACAAAATAATAATATCCATAAATCCATGATAAAATAAAGAACTATACAACTTAGAATAAATAAGCAGGAAAGGAAATACAATTTAGAACTAGTATTATTACAAAATAATTAAAAGTTTAATAACATAAAAGAAAGACACTCAATCCTCACAATAGAAAAATAAAGAAACTAAGGATATGCACCAGCACGCTCCTCCTCCTGAACAAGCTCTTCCGAAGGTCCTACCTCAAATAACTCGGAGTTTGCCATTATCGGTATCACAATGACAGGGCCTCAGCCAAAAGAAAAGAAAATTTGATTAGACAAAATGTCTAAGTACATTTTAGGTTAAACATTTTATGTATTAAATGATATCACAAATATCTTAGCAATTTAGGAGCAGTAAAGCAATAAAGAAAATGGTATAATTTATAGTTAACTAATTATAACTTAAACAAAGAGTGAAATAAGCACATACCTCAACTTAAGCTACAAAAAAAGGTTAAGTAACATAAAAATGAAAATCTACTAAGTACAAGAAATATCTTAAGTAATGTGATTAATTCTATATATGCCGGTTTGTAATACAAATTTAAAATACAAAATTGCAATAAAAGTGTAACATCATAATATCCTTTCATATGTAAGAAAAATTACTGAGTATGCACCAATTCTTCAAAAAAAACTGTAAATACTAAAATACTGCAAATAAATAAAAGTGTTGTATAAAAACTAAGCTAAAAATATAAAGTGAAAATACTATTTTATGTGGGCATATTCTTACTTATTTCGGCCAAAAAGTAAATACCACTTAATTCCTTCTGATCATCTAGGAGAAATATCCTAGATAAATATCACCTTCTAAGGGAAATACTCTAGATATTATCACCTCAAATATGCATCTTACTATAAAGGCAGACTAAGTAAGATATATTCTACAAGATTTCAATAAAATTCATTAATTTAATTGCCTCTTTTACTTATGAATATGCATTATGAATATATCAAATTTAACATAGAATATCCATCAAATATACTATGTTCCATCTAATGTGTCAAAAATTTAAAGGTCCAAAATAAGGAAGCAAAGTATTCAAATACAAGGTGTAATCAGCACTAAACAAACTTTGTGATCTCACTAGTTTTCTAATTAAATCATTCTATCTAATCTGAACTTATACAAGTTTAGGATCTCCAATATACAGTTATCGAGTATAAATCTAGAATATCGGTCCTATTAAGTTAAAAGAAGTTAGAACTAATCAAGTTCTAACATATATCAATCAATGATGCCTATTTATGTTAATAAGTTAATCAAATGTCCTAATTGATGATTTTAACAATTCTCAAGCCAATTTTAATTAATACTGCTCAAAATTGGGAGATTAAGATGTTAAACTTTAAGTATTGAAGTTTAACTTCTTAATCCAATAAGTTCTAACACTAATGGTATAAAGTTAAATACAATTCTCATGAGCTATAATTAAGGCTATCTTATTAAGTAAAATCAAGCTTAATAAGAAAAATCTCTAAACTTAAACTAAAGTTTAAATACAAAATAATCATCAATAAAGGATGAAATACTAGAAAACTATAAAACTAAGGGTTCATCTATTAAGTAACCCATTTACTTAATAGATAAATTCTAACCTAAATTTCTAAACCAATTCCTAAGGAATACAATCTTAATGATTTATAGGAAAGTCCTAATGAATGGATTTATGATAAAGAGAGGATTTAAGCTTTAATTTTAATCTTACTTTCTGATATAATTATTTTATAGAAGGCATAGGGTGAACTAAATTCACCTTATGAGGTTTAATTTAAGACTTAGAGATTTTTAAGTGAATTTTAGAGTTTTCCTTAAAATAAGTTTAAACATCCTAAATTAAACCCAAATTAGCTATAGTACTATTTTTAGAGATTATATTATGATTTTAAGGTTTAAGAATACTTAAACCTAAATTTTAGCAAAATGACTATTTTGCCCCTACTTAAGGGTCAAAACTTTAACTTTATGAATTAGAGCTCTAAATTAAAATTTATTAATGGAAAATGATTACTTACTATCTAATATAAAGATAGATACTAAGTACACAAAATTTGGATAATTATTAAGCCTTGTGAGCTCAATTTAAGTAAATTACAATTTGGTAATTTGTCCTAATGAAACCTAAACTTTATATACTCTTAATAAATTTTACCATCTAAGGGTTCCATAGAACTTAAAATTATTAAATTCTGATACCAAATGGCCAAGTTATGGCCAAAACAAATTTAGGGTTAATTATGTAAAATTAGGATTTCCATTTGAAGTCCAAATATAGCAAATTCAGTGACTATAGCTTCCCTATAACTCACTAAGTACTTTAACTAGAAGTAGACCCAAATTGGACCTCATTTGGTTGAGTTATGACTTAATTATAGTTAAGAATGATTAGTGAATGATTAATAAAAGTAATCATAGAATCACTAAACCAACTACTCTACTAGGTTCTAATCTACTCTAAGAGTTATCAAAAACTAAAATTACTCACTTTGGATTACTAAATTTGCTAATATTCACTAATTAAGTTTTAGAGTGATTAGGGTTGATTAAGAGATATAGCCATTAAATCCTAAATATTTTGATAGTTTACTGCTTATTAGGTCTTCCTGATCAAAATGGTATATTAGAAGACCTAATTTGGAGCTTAATTGACCAAGTTATGGTTAATTGAAGTTCTAGGGTTAATTAAGATAATTAAGGTTAGATCCTAAAAGTGATTAAGCAAACCTTAACTCAAATAGAGAAATAAATACTATCAAATTAATCTAGAGGTTTTTCTAATCACTTAAAGACCTATATTGACTATATTTGGGTTAGTGTGTGAAAAGTTATGAGCTATGGAAGGTTAGAGTTGGGTCCTATAAGTGATTAGGCTAACTATGCTTCAAATAGAAAAATAATACTACTAGAACATTCCTGAGGATCTCTTGAGTAAAATGAGACCCATATTGACTATGTTTGGTTGAGTGTGTGCAAAGACATGATAGTTTGAATATTTGGGGAATTTTAGGGCAAATCATAGGGGTTTTAAATGTCATTAGGTGAAATACAGCTCCTAGGGGAATTTTGATAGTGCCATAGTATTTCTCTCATTTTTCTGATTAAAACGAAGATATCAACGAGATCTACTAATTGGATGTGAAAATTGAATATAGTAATTAGTATAACTCTTTCATTTATCAACCCTAGATTTACTATATAGGTAATATCGTTTGATATTATGGTCAATACGCGATTTCAAAAGGATTGGCTGAATAAACCTGATCGAAACACGCTAAGCTACAATCATATGAATGAAATAAGAAATGGAAACATGATTTGATATATGCTTAACTGGAGAAGGAAATTGGGTAAGTACCTCTATCGATGGTTCCAAAAACTTCCAAAGATCGCTAATGGTTTCGAGGAAACTTCTTTAGTAAAAAATAAAGGAGAGGATGGCAGCTTAGGAGATATTGAGGTGCTAAGAGCGGCGAACACCATCTGGATGAGGTGAGCATCATGGTGAGCAGAGTTAGCGGGAGTGAGTGGATGACCGCCATGCGTATTGGGCATGGCGTGCATCAGCAGGGGTGATTCCATGACCATCCGGTCAATCTTGATTGGATGATCCAGAATGCTAGATGCCCAAGCAAGTGGCGTCAGGGAAAGGTAACGACACAGAAGGAATTTGATGGAAGCAGTTAAGTAACTAATAAATATATTATTATTTAAGTCTCTTAAACTTATTTTATTAATTAAATTTAATTAATTAAGTGCATCCCCAAAATTTCCAATAAATCACCCCAAGGTAATTGAGAGGTGAGGAACACAACAACAAAGCCAAATTTTTGGTTTGACGAGTATTTAATTATTTGATTTGTTGGGGTATTTAAATAAAATTAAAATATTCACCGAAAATCCAATGACTTCTAAATGCTTCCAAAACATCACCCTTGGCTAATTTGGGGGTGGTGAACGTAATGGTGAAGTTAGATTTTTGAATTGAGGTCAATTTAAATAGGTAAAATTCTAGGATTTCTTGGAAATTCCTAAAATCAGGATTTGATTTATTTGATTCCTGATTTAGACTTGATCTTTGTGGTGAGTTCCTAATGACTTAATTAGAGTATTAAAATCACAATCAGAACTTGGTTTAGTCCTAATTGACCTAAGTAACAACCTGGGTTGTTACAGAACTGATCAAAATCTACCAAGTCTATGGATTATGATTTTAACACCACAAGTTGGAGTTCAACACATAATCCAAAGGTAAAGTCTAAGAATCTAGGGTTTTCAAATTCTAAAGTGTACTAATGATTAAGGCAAATCCTATTAAGCAAAGTCAAGCTTAATAGAATGATTCTCCTAATCTTAAACTAGAGTTAAGAGATAAAATAATTAAAATCAAAGTATGAAAATCTAAAAACTAATAAAAATCAAGGATTCATTCATTGAATAACCCCGTTATTCAATGAATGAAATCTAGCCTGATATCTAACCTTATTCTTAATGAACATATCCTAAAGTGAAGTGAAGATTCCTAATGAGCTTCTAATAAAATATCTTAGAATTTTATAAGATTCAACTTTCTTTAATGTTTTACTTATTTAGGGAAGCTAAGAATAAATTTTAGCTAAGTAAGGCATGTTAACCTTATTTAGGGATTTTTAAGCATTTATGGGGGAATTTTAGACAATTCTTCAAATTATGAAATTTATGGCCTAAATTGATCCTAAATTAATTCTATTACTAATTTTAATAATTTAAAAGGTATTTTAAGGTTCTTGGACACTTAACCTAAAATTTGGGCAAAATGACCATTTTGCCCCTACTTAAGGGTCCAAAAAGTTACTTTCTAAATTAGAGCTCTAAATTAGAATTTCTTACTCCCAAGAGATTCTTTACTATCTAACATGAAGATAGACAGTAAGTACACTCAATTTGGATAAGAAATGGGTCCTATATGTCCAAACTAAGGTTTTTACCTAAAGGGCAATTTAGTATTTTGCACCTAAGAAAATCTAAATTTTATTGCAGTTTATTGTTGGTTGCTATTCAAGGATTCCATAGAGTCTAAGAACACTAAAGTTTGAGGTATATTGGATTAGTTATGACTATTTCAATTTTAAGGGCAATTATGGAATTTTCTAAGGTTAAGAGGGGTCAAAAATCTAACTTTTCCATTTGGGATTCAAATTTAGCAAACTCAGTTACTATAGCTCTCTATATCACACTGAGTACTTTAACTAAGTTTAGACCTAAATTGGACCTTATTTGGCCAAATTATGACCTAACTAGGGTTATAGGTATTTTGGTCAATTTAGGATTTTTAGAGTTCAAAACCTAAATTTTATTTCACTTTACTATTGGCATTGAAATTATATTCTAGCTAGCACTTTGAATTTTCTATTTTGGGGCTTAATTAACTAAGATATGACTAAATCAAAATCTAGGGTTTTGAGGGTTATTAGGATAGGTCCTAAAAGTGATTGGGCATCCTAATAATCAAATGGTAAAACTAATACTTTCAAAGTATTCTTGTTATTCTCCTGATTACTTTAAGACCCATATTAGCTAGGTTTGGGCCAATAGGTACAAAGTTATGATGGTTTAAAGTTCTGGAATAAGTGTGGGGAGATCCTAAAATATCACTATGTTATTTAGGTGTTGTACAGGAAATTTAATACTGCCATATTATTCCTCTCATTTTTTTGAACAAAATGAGATATATATTTAATATATTTGGACTTATGGTTAATTAATTATTAATGATTAAAGTTTTTGAATTTAATAATTAAATTAACCTAATTGTATTATTAATAATAATTGATTAAATTAACTAACCCAACTAATTCTTAATTCAATTAAATTTCTTTGCAGGTGGGACCCAGGCTACAGAAGAAGAAATGGCGGGCTCCACATCCTGATAGGTGGTGGTTATTCAGAGGTGTGGCGGTTGTGCGGAGGACACCACAGAGACACGCGGTGCCCTCTAAGAGCCGCGGGTTGACCCGGGTGGGCCCCACGGCTCCCGACAGAGGGGACACCTGCGGGTCGCACGATGCAGCGCTCGGTGACTAAGCTCACCCCAGTTGGCCTGGTTCGGCATGGTAGCCAAAGGAGCGGGCTCCATGAACCTTGCGTCGCCCATCAACATGTGAGCGGCGTATAGTGGGCCCCACATGCTGTGCCCGAGACTTGAATGGATGTGGGCTGAACTTCAGGTCGACCCGACCCGATCCACACTCCTCTCGTCTTCCCGAGCGGTAAGGACTAGGGTTTGGGTTTTTGAGGTCAAAACAATGACGGGACACCATGGCTCTCACACCAGTGAATAGAGCTCGACCTCCTCTACCTAACCATAGGCGGACCATCGGCTAGGGTGCACTAGGGTGGAGAAACAGGCGAACCCTAGTTCTTAGTCTCGGTGAATGGGGGAGTTAACGGAAAGCACTATGGATTGCATTCTAAATTCGGCCGATCGAAACATTAGATGTTCAATCCAACTCGCTCATATCCAAATCTAGCACATGCAAAAAGGTATCAAAGGAAGAGAGCGGCGATCGAATGAAACATCAAGGGAGTTTGGGGTGTACCTGGATTGACGGCTACGAGGGTGCTAGGGTTGCAGAGGCTCGATCATTGCTCTGGGCTCACCGCTTGCGAAAAGCGCCACCTTAGGTTGCTAATGGGTAGAAGTAGGGGCAGTGATGGAGCAGACGAGGGCAGGGAGGCCTCGGATTGGGCGTTGCCGCGGCGGGACGCCGCATGAAAATGACAAAATCCTCGGGGGGGACGAAGGCCCGAGATCGTCTGGTCCTCAATCAAACGGTCCGGATCAACCGTTTGATCCAACAAAAAGATCTCAGACGGCATGCGATTATGCGGATGGCATTAGGGATTTAGACGGTGCTGCTATTTAATATTTAAAAATATTTTAATAATTTAGTTAATTAATTAAATTTTAAATTTTTATTTCATTATTTAAAATTAATTAACTAAATGACTTCCAAAATTTTCCAAATATTCACCCCTAGCTAAATGAGGGGTGATGAACGCAATGACGAGGTCAGATTTTTTATTTGACGTGTAATTTATTTTCCCAATTTTCAGGGTATTTAATAAAATTAAAATATTCAGCAAATTTTCGATAACTTCTGATTGCCACCAAAATATCACTCCTAGCTAATTTGGGGGCAATGAGCGCAATGGCGAAGTTTGATTTTCGATCAGAGGTCAATTTAGATAGGTCAATTTCTAGGGTTTTTGAATTTTCCCAAAATCAGGATTTGATCTATTTGACTCCTGATTTGAACTAGGTCTTGGGAGATGACTCCTAATGACTTAATTAGCACTTAAGATCAAGATTTAAAATTAGGTTAGCCCTAATTAACTTAGATAATAACTTGGGTTTTTAGAACAACTTAGGGTATCAAATGCACATAGGAAGTTCTACAATGTATCAGGATCTGAAGCTATTATTTTGGTGGCCAGAAATGAAGAATAGTGTAGCATATTTTGTTGCTAAATGCTACATGTGTTGTCTAGTCAAGGCAAAACATCAGAAACTAGGTGGTTTGTTGCATCCATTAGAAATTCCAAAATGGAAGCGGTCAAATATATCTATGAATTTCATCATGGGGTTGCCTCGTGCAAGATCTGGTGCCGATGAAGTTTGGGTCATCATCGACCATCTCACTAAATCAGTGCATTTCATTCCAATCCATCAAACTAACTCCATTGAGAAACTACCAAAATTATATATTAAGGAGATAGTTAGATTACACGGTATTCCTAAGATAATAGTATCTGATAGAGACAGTCGTTTCACTTCAAAATTTTGGTAGGTTGTGCATCAGGATTTAGGCACTATATTAGCAATGAGCACGGCTTTTCACCCACAAGCAGATGGCCAAACAGAAAGAGTTAATCAGGTTTTGGAGGATATGCTCCGTCTCTACATGTTGGATTTCTCTGGCTCTTGGGAATACCGATCCCTTTGGTTGCATTTGCCTATAATAATAGCTTTCAAGCAAGCATCATGATGCCTCCAGATGAAGCCCTATATAGTAGAAAGTGTTCTACTCCTATAGCATGGTCTAAAGCAGGAGATGTGCAGTTGTATGGCTCCAAGTTAGTGGAAGATACCAATAAGAAGGTAAGTGATAGACTATAAAATACACGTCTGCGCTTACACACAAGTGTAGGTGGTCTGTAGTAGTATTTTGGAAGATAAGTTATGAGATTTATCGTCCTTAAGGAATGGTGTGTTCTGTTACTAAGGTGTATCTATATTCAATAATATTTAAATGGTATGATTTCATTTGTTGATGTGGTTTCATTAACAAAGTAAGAAATCTGATTTAAGAAATTATTTAAATTAGAGAGGAGAGTTGAGTTCTTCCATATGAATTGAGAGGGACTCATGCTGAATTACTTTTCAAGCACCTTTCATTCTTTCATAGCCATGCTAAATAATTAAGTGCACATTGTATTCTTTAGAGTTGTCCTCTAATTCCTACAAGTTCAAATCTTGTACCTGAAATGAACATGCTAGGGTTCTATTTTAGCACAAACATTCTCATGAGATCACAATTAGAGCAATCTTGGTTTTCCTACATCTAAGTGATCAAGATAGTAGTTTTAATTAAGTGATCTCACAAGAATTGATTCAACTAACAAGCATCTCGCACATCACGTGCAGCTCAGATAAGAAAGTGATTTCGTTGGATTCCATAGACGATGTCACTTAATACATGAGCTCTCAACTAATCCCCTACCTCCTTTCACGTATGCTGAGCAACGGAGCTCAGTTAGTGGGTCTTAGCTCACACGTGTTGACCTCTTGATTGATCTTAGAGCATAGTGCAGTTAAGCTCAAGAACTTCTCACATAATTCTAACACTAAAGTACACATGCCCAGTTCTCAAATCAAGTTGTCAGCTATGGAGCTCAAGACTTTTATTTTGATGTTGATATTTATAATTATATTTTCTTAACATAATATTTTATTTAGTTCACAATATGATTTTTGAGTGATTTCAAAATGTCATTTGAACATAGATTTTTAATTCAATGCTTGAGGAAGTTCTCCAACATTCATTAAGTCCTTTACATTTTACATTGGTTCAGCCCAACCCTCCCCAATAGGGGTTTAGCCTTCCATTACAGTTGAGATAAAAAGAAAAACATACAAGAATGAAGACCCTTTCAAGATCCACTAAAAAGAAATTAAAAGAAAGATTAAGAGTTTTCTAAGAACAGCCCTTATTGGGGTTCTCTGAATCTTCTCTCTTCTTCCTCTCTTCCTTTCCTTTGGCTCCCTAGTACAACTTTTACTTCCTTCTCCTCTAGCAATGGTGTCTTCAACCTCCCTTGGAGAGGTTTTCTTCTTCTTCTATGCAGCCCCTAAAAATCTAAAATTTTGGAGTGAAAAATGGTAACCCTCTTCTTGTGAAGAGAAACTGCATTTATAGAGGATTCAATCTCCTCTCTTTACTTTCAAATTATGACCTTTTTTCCCTCCATATTTCTGCTGTCATGAGTGCACAACCCACTTGAGGTATGAAATGACATATCCTTTTCCATTTTTAAATCTCGTAATCATTTCAAAACCTTTCTTTTTCTCTTAAAAAAAATCATATTGCAGAAGATATGGCAGATGGGAGACAAGCTGCTGGCTGGGGGTTATGTCTCAGCTGCAATTAATATTCTGAGAAGACAGAAATTTGGCGCCCGCTACAGCGCGCTATGGTGCACTGCATCGGTTTAAGTTCGTAACTTCATCCGCAATGGCACACTGTAGCATCTTTACCTTACAAACTTGATCTGGAGTAGCGCGCTGTGGCACGCTGTGACACACTGTAGCAAGTTAAGTTCGAAAATTAACTCGCAGTAGCACGCTGCAGTGCGTTGTGGCGCGCTGTGGCAGATTGGTTTCAAAGTTTGAGTCCAATGAGCCTACAAGGTTTCATTTGCAGTCGCGCGCTGTGGCATGATATATAGAATAAAGTTCGAAAAATTACCCATGGTAGCACGCTGTAGCAAGTCAAGTTCAAAAACATACCTGGAGTAGCGCGATGTAGCGGGTCAAATTTGAAAACTTTCTCGATGTAGCTTGCTGTAGAAGTCAAGTTCAAAAACTTACCCACTGTAGTGCACTGTAGCAGTTTAAGTTCGTGACATCTTCCGCTATGGTGCGCTGTAGAGATGTGAATTTGATTCTTCCTCCGCGGTGGCGCGCTATAGCGAAATCGCTCCAGATTTCGAAAATCTCCTTAGATTTGGTACTTTCTGCTTGCCAGTAGCCAGAGTGCGCTGTGACATGTTGCATGGCACTGGAGCACGCTGTAGCATGCTGCAGGGGTTTTCTCCCAAAAATTTGCAGAAATGCTTCAGATTCTCTCAAAATTTACTGTGCCCTCATTTTTCCTGAAAATGAACATAATTTTATCATAATGGGCTATTCTAATATGGACTTTGAATGAGATTTTCCTTTAATTATAGTAGAAATTATGGATTCATCACACCCCCACACTTAGATTCTTGCTCATCCTTGAGTAAGCTAAAAAATAATTTTTCTGTTTTTTTTAAAGTATGAGAGTCAAGATTTAATATCAATGTAAAATTTATTATTGTTCAAAATTTATGCGTAACTGAAATGATTAGCAAATTTTCCTCCACTAAATTTTTCTAACTCTGATTATAATCTTTGATTGATTTACTAGTCTCCAATTTTAAGTTTGTAATGCTTGAAGCTTCATGATGGGAGAGGTTCCTTAGAATTCATTAAACTAGTGAAGCAGTAAGTAACTAAGAGTTTTTGTGCCATATGTGCTCCTTCTTATGAATCAGAAAGATACAATATTTCAGGAGATATATTTTTCATCATCCTGTTTCATTTTTATTTTTTTGGGAGATTTATTTTTCTTCATCCCTATTTTATTTTCTTTTTCAGCTTTAGGGAGAGATATTTTTCTTCATCCCTTTTCTTATTCTTTGTGATCATGAAATTCTATAGGAGCCTAGCACACTCTTTAGTTTTCTCAATTATTTCCAATAAGTAGTTTTTAGGTTTACAGTTTTCCCCACACATAGACCTTAGCATTGATCATGTTAAGAGTTTGATGACTAGATACAAATAGAGACCATTCCTTCATTTTGATGATTTAGTGTTGTCAATTAGTTTTGTCATCTTTCCTTAAGTAAATTTTGGTGGACAATTTAATTTTCAAATTGATATTTTCTTGACATTCATAGCCCCTTGAAAAGTTCATAATTTTTTTTTTCTTTGCAAATTGTAGAAAACTTGGGAAACATGAGAATCCATAATTCATTAATTTAAAAAAGTCAAAACATAAAAAAGGAAAATGAAAACAAGAAAATAATAAAAAGACAATCTCTTTTATTCGGTAGCCGACAGTGGTTGCGGTAGCACCAATCCATCAGGTCCTCCTTGCAAGCTCCAATTTGGAACATCATTCCAAGAGCTTCATAAAATTCTGATTGGAACTCGCACTGCTGGACAATTTCTTTCTTGCAAAACCGCATATCGGTGGACATGGCCTTACCCAAGTTAGTTTGTTGAGCGTAGATCCGCATCAACATTTTTTCTGAGAATGTACAGCCGCTGTAAGCTGAGGCTTCTCCTTCTTCTCCCCTCCTCTTCTTGGCTTGCTTCCGTTCTTGGGAACGTACATTCAGATTTGTTTGCACAAGAAAGGCACTAGGGGGAACAATGGTGTCAGAGGAGAGGATATTGACCCATTGGGCTAGACAGATGCCCAAAATTAATGATCTGAAAGCATGCGCAACGCAGGACCCATGCCGGGCATTCCAGAGCTGCTAAAAAATGATGCCAGAGATGCGAATTTCTTTGGGCCTTTTAAGCGCACGCATCAGCAGTGCCCTGGAACTGGTCACTTCACTGAGGTGCCCTGTCAGCACGATGAACCTAGAGATGAAAACCAGCCAAGCACTGCTCGGTTCCGTGAGGAGGGCTCAAGGAATTTTGGCCAAATTTCTTCTCGACTCTGCATCATTGTGGATGAGTTCACTTGCGAGGGCTTTCGGGTCATAATGTGATTCAATAAGGGAGAAATATGAGCAGTCCTCGACCGCCCTCAACCCATAAAATTACTCGATTTGCTCGAGCACAAAAATTACTCCCCTTGCCCGTACAAAAATTTTACACCCCACCGAGTTAATGGCGTTGGCGTAAAATTCCTGAACAATGGTCAGGTAAGAGTCGAATTGTGTGGTCACCATCTCTCTCCATCCCCGGGGATTAACTTGCTCGGAGGGTACCGACAAGACCGCCCCGAAACTTTTCTCCGGGATATGCTTCCACCGAGAAGTGACCATAGTGAACCTTTGTTCCGCCTTAGTGGAGGAGAACCTCTTTTTATTAAAGGCTCCACCAGATGTGGAAGACCTCAACTTTCTTTTGAGGGATGGATTTCCTTCTAGATGACATTCTTTAATTGTAGAGAGAGTTGAAGTTTTCAAGAGAGGAGAAGAATGAAGATAATAAGAGCGGAAGGAATCAAAATGTGCAAGATTACATCCCCCTTAAGTCCTTTAAATAACCATTCATCCATGAGGGCCAAGAGAAAGCTAGTCAAAGATGCTTCCCATGCCATAAATGTGTCATACTTTAATTAGGAAGGGGAAGAAGGGGGGGGGGGGGCAGCCTTATTAGCACCTCTAATTAACTGCCTAGGAATCCTAATATAATGCAATTATTGACTGCATTGGATTCCCTGTGGGGCCCCCCGTACTGACATACAAGGGAGTACAATGCTCCAACTATGGCAAACCCCAAACTTAAGTAAAGTTAGGTAAACCCAACCTGCTTTAAGCCAAGGACTTATCACCAAGTGTTACAACATCATCAATATACAAATATCAAGGTGGCAGAAGCAGTAAATAATAGAGTAACATCCACAAGCATACATAGTAGAAAGAGGGAAAATAATATAGTAACTCATCAACACACATAAATGAAATACATCCAAAATTAATTATTATAAACTGAATTTTAAAGAGAATGAAAATGTCTCTCAATCTCACTGAAAGTAAAATACAAGATCTATCTAAACAGCAGCAGCACGGTCCTCCTCCTGAACCTGCTCTTCTTTTGCGACACTACCCACGAATAAGTCTGAATCTGATATTTGTCAGTATCACAAATGCCAGGGCCTCAGCTAACAAAACAAAAAGGTTACAGTTAGACAATTATCTAAGTACATTTTAGGTTATTTTAATGAACTAAATATTTTAAAGATATCACAATTTAAATTAGCTAAACATGCAAGCAATAATGGGTGCAACAAGCTATGAAGAAACAGGTAACTATAAATTATCCATTTATAACCAGCAAAAAATAACATACAATGCAAAATAAGCAAGGTGAGGCTAAAAGCTAAAAAGAATAGCAACTAGAATGCATTTCTAAACCTAACACGCTTATGATCATATCAATACATGCTGAGTGCATAAAGAATGCAGTACTGAATAAAACACTCAATTCTAGCATCCTAAACATGTTGATATATATAAGTAACCATATGAGTATACATACAACATGCTAATTAAGGAAAGGAAAGAAAAAAGAAAACCACTGAGACATGTGGCAAAAGCAAAGCAATCTATGTAAAGCCACTGAGACATGTGGCAAAGCAAGCAAGTATTAAAAATAAGGCCACTGAAGCATGTGGCAAAGCAAAAAAAGAAAACAATACTGAACAATCTAGTTAAAGTAGCAATAAGCCTAAGACATAGTACTGCCATACCAGCCAATAGGCCATACTGGGCCTCCACAATCTGAGAACAATCAATCCCCAACCTAGCCATCCAAATATGCTAGGTCTGAGTCCAGTCTATACAATACTACTACTGAAGATGCAGACTAAGCTAGATATATTCTACCAACTATAAATAAGGCAAAATTGAATGATATGTAATTCAATTACTAACTTAGGATGTATCATCCATATCCTAAGTTCTCTTATTATGCTCAAGGAATGAGGCTCAATATCCAAGGTATGTAAAGCAAATCTAATCAAAGTGAGTAAGAGACTCAATCTAGACTTAGTGATATCTGTTGTTATCTAATTACCCAATCTAGCTACTCTGAGAAGGTATAAGTTTAGGATCTCCAATATTCAACTATCGAGTAGAATCTCAGATTTATGTCCTTATAGTTAATATTAGAACTTAACAAGTTCTAATTCAAAATTATGAGATGACTATAAGGTTTAAGTAAGTAAATCGACGACCTAATTTATTAATATTTCTTCTCTCTTACCCCAAATCTTGATTAAGTAAATCAAGATTTAAGGATTTAGGACTTGAACTTCACTCTGGTGTTCAAATCCTAAGTCCAAGGTACAAGTTCTATTAAGGATCTAGGGTTCATTCAATATACCCCAGTTAAAGGTGAAAAATCCTATAAGCTGGAAGATCCAAGAATTATGAACTTATTGAAAGGTTATTCTACTGATTATAAGATAAAATAATCAATTTAAAACTTGGGAATCTAAGATCTATGTCCAATCTTTAAGATAATTTCATTATCTTATAGATTGAATCATCCTATACCCACAAGGAAGGCTTCAAAGGGTTAAACAATCAATCATTTAAGGAATTCCAAAGGAGATGGTTCAATTCAATTAGAAGATCTAAAGTCTAAGGCCTAAGATCTAAGATTTGATCATTTGATCACTTTAGACTCAAACTAGGTTTTCAGTTTAGATTCTACTTATTGCATTTCTTTTGGCATTTAAGTTCAAAATCTAACTAAATTGAACTCATTAAGGTGATATTTAGCAATTGCAATTATTAGATTTAAGTACCAAGGCCAAATGACTCTTTTAGGATCACTTAAGATTTAAGTGTCTTAATTATGGTTTAAGTGAAGATTTCTTAATTTAATGTCCAGATCATTAGCATTATTAGCTAAAGAGTTCAGAGAACATTTCTAGTCTATCCTAGGGTAGTTTACTGAAATTTCCAAGTTTTAAAGAGCATTTAAGCACATTTTGGTCAAAATGACCAAAATGCCCCTCTTAAAGCTAAAATTGGAATTTTAGGGTTTAGTTATTCAAATTAGATCTAATCTATTTTAATGTGTTTCATTTTGATTAATGAAGTGGGAAGCACACTTATCTTATGTTTTGATAACCTAATTGAGCTAATTAACACTAATCACTCATTTAAGCCATTTAGAGTGATTAGTAAAATTAGGGCACTCTAGGGCAATTCAGTCTTACACTTAGGTTCAAATAGACTTAACATGAGATTAGGAACCAACTTACCCAAAATCAGAGGCTAATCTAGGGTTTAATTCACTAATCCTTCATTAGGGTAATTAGGAGTGATTAAGAAAATTAAGTGTCCAAAATTATTTCTAAAAGGCCACAATTATTCTTTAGGGTTTAGTGAGCAATCAGAGCTATTAATCACTTAATTTAGTGATTGATTGAATTTATTATGATTTAATTAAAAACAAAAAAGGGTTAATCAATTATTTTAAATCCAACCATTGGATCTGTAATTTTATTTTATATTTAGATTCCTTGTATTTTTCTGATTCAAATGGTATATTGGATCATACCATTTGGATTAGTAGAGTTAAAGTTATTCAAATAATTTATTCTGTATGTTTAGTTAAATGGAAATCATAGTTTTTAATTTCTAATTTAATTTCCTTAAGGAAATTAAATCCAGAAATTCTAATATTTCTGTCGGCCCAAAATCGAAAGGTGCGGGTCGGGGTCGGCCCGACCCGGACTTCATCTTCTTCCTCTCTACGGGTCCGCCTCAAGAGAATTTCAACGCTGAAATTCTCAGCGCCCGGACGATGGCGGCTACCCAACTCGATCCCCACACATTCCTAGAGTCGAGATGCGTCGATTAGACCAAGAAGCCCTGTCTGGAATGCACCCAATCATCGGGGTGCTACTCGACCGAGACGTGCTAAGGGGGAGGGACTTAGGGTTCCCTGTGAGTAAGCAATTCTCCTCACAGGAGCCACCAAACTGATGGGGTTGGATCCTTACACCATCAGTGAGGTGAGGTGAGTCGAACCCCCAATAATTCACAGCTTGGGATGCAGCCAAACGCTGGGTCCTTACTCGGACTCAGCCTCGGCTCAACTGCTAGCTCGATTGATCGATACGATCGATCCGAGCTAGCTCAAACCCTGGCGATAACCAATATGGTTTTCCTATGTGGCTAAGGTGACCTAGATGACATCCTGAGGCTCATCTAGCAAACAGAAGGAAGACTGAACTCAAGAAATTTCAATGGGATAAGGCTGTACCTGAGGACGGGATTGCAAGCTTGGCCGAGAAGAATTGAAGTGTGCTGGAGCTTTCTAACCAGTAGACGAAGGTTCATAGGGGGTCTGAACACCAGACGGGCCCTTTATCAGCGGTTATAAGCTTCGGGAATGCCGAGAAAAGCCGAGAGAGACGGAAGTTCTAGAGGGCTTCAGCTGGGGAAAATTGAGGGTTCATAGTGAGCAAAGGGAATCACTGTGAATCCCTGGGGGTACTTATAGGTCGAGGGAGCCCCCAGGGTGGACTCTGAGGCTCGGGCAATGGAAGGAGGCTCGGGCCAAAGATAAGGCTCAGTCAATGGAAGGAGGCTCGGGCCAACGGCTATGGGCATTTTGGGGAGAAGATGACCGGTAAGATGGATGCACTGAGGGCAAGAGGGGAATTTCAAGGTCTTCCCGTACTGCCACAAGGGCTGGGAGGTTTCTGGCTGTCGGGGGGGACCAGATGCGGACGGGGTGAGACGAGGGAGACGATCCACAATGCTTGGGTCCGTGTCCGTTGTCTGATTGCCAAGCCGTTGGTCCCGAACGGTCCTGATGCGCTACTTAACCAATTCGTCGTGGATAATAGGTCAGCCGTTAAATTAGATCGGGTGATCTAACGGTTGATCGAGGGTACTTACGGCGGATGGCTAGATGCCGTCGGATCAGAATCTCGAAACCGCGGAACGATTGAGATGAGGCAGATCTGATCGAAGGCGCGGGCCGTTGGATTAAATCTGCGGAATGGACGGCCCGGATGGCGCCCGTGGTTTAGAAACCAGCTGACCGTTAGAAGAGGATAGATTTGCAATTATGAATTGTTTAAAACCCTAATTGTAATTGAACCAAATTAAATTAAATCCAAAATATGCCTAAATGACCTCCAAAAATTCCTAAAATTTTACCCTTAGCTAATTTGGGGGTGGGGAATTCAAAAATGAACTTAGATTTTGATTTGGAGATCAATTTAATTTAGGTATTTTCTAGGGCTTAAAAATAGCCAAAAATACCAAAATTTCTAATTTAGCTCTAATTGATTTCAAACTTCTAGGGTTAGGTTTAAATGACCCATTAAATCCAATGGAATTAAAATCAAGGCTTGGTTTAGCTTAGTTAAACTAGATTTAGCTAGAGTAACAATCAGAGTTGTTACATACCCACTACAGCACGCTTCGACGATTGAGATTCAAATTTATCTCGCTATAGCGCACTGTGGCGGATCTGATTTCTTCTGCGCTAATTTTTTTTTTTACTTGGGTTGCCTCCCAAGAAGCGCTTTGTTTTACATCGCTAGCCCAACTCGTTTAGGATCTCTTTGTTGCTAGAATGGTCTGGAGGTCTCTCCTTCCATACTTTTGAAGTATTAGGGTGAGCACTAACATAAAGTGTGCTTGAACCCCCACCCTCATCATTCCTTTCAAAAATGTCAATATCTACGCCTTCAGTTTTGGAGGAAACTTTCTTTTTCCTCTTTTCCCTCCTTGTTTTCTTCTTTTTCATTTTCTCCTTATTCTCACCTTAAGAAGTGCTCGAGCTAGCCTTGGAGTTCCTTTCACTTAGATTAAACTTTTGCAAGTTAAGAGTTCCATGAAGTTGCTCCTCTCTAGCTTTCTTTTTCAAATCTAATTCCATACCTTTTGTTTGAAAAGGGTAGGCTTAAGATCTATCAATTCAGACCTACCCTGAATCTTTATGCTCATTACCCCCCGGCACACATCTATGATGGCTTTGGTGCTCATGAGGAAAGGTCTTCCAAAGATAATGGTGGAGTTTTTACAATCCAAGTTATTTAGGACTAATCTAGGTTTTAATCTCAATCTTAATACTCTAATTAGGTCATTAGGAGTTCACCACCAAGACCTAGTCCAAATCAAGAGTCAAAAGGATCAAATCTTGATTTTGGGAAAATCTAGAAACCCTTGAATTTGACCTATCTAAATGGACCTCAGATTAAAAATCAGACTTTGTCATTACGCTCATTGCCCCCAAATTAGCTAAGGGTGATGTTTTGGAGGCAATAGAAAGTCATCAAAATTTCGGTAAATATTTTAATATAATTAAATACCCCGAAAAATAGGAAAATTAAATACTCAGCGGAATTAAAATCCAACTTCATCATTGCGATCCTCACCCTCAAATTAGTTAAGGGTGAAATTTTGGGATTTTTCGGAGCGCATTTATAAAATCTGATTTTCTTTTAGGATTCAATTAATTAAATAAAATAATTTTGAAATCCATTTATTTCTTTCCCTCCTTCTTCTTTGGCTAGCTGGGACCCACAGTCATCCAATCTCTGCTGAGCCTCCTTTCCCTTCAGCCCCCCCTATAATGCTCAGCCTATCCCTTATTCTTTTTCTCTGCTCCTGCCACTTTGTTCCCCCTCCCCTCTCTCAACCTCCTACCACCTCCCTTATCTCCACAGCAGGGATGGGACAACTCATGCCCATCCCATCCAATAGTAGGCCTCTCCTCCATTAAAAGGACCTTTAGCTCTCAGCTCACCATCTCCCCTATTATCCTTGCCCAACAGAATTCCTCCCATTTCTGTGTTTGCTGAAGGAAGGATCTCTCAAGCTCTCAAGCCTACCTTAGAAAATCTGCCATTATCAAAGCCAAGGTACTCCCTTTCCCCCATTGAATGTATTCAATGGTTACTTCATTTCACTCTTATACTTAGTTTGCATCCTTACAAATCTATATTTAGGGTATGGAGTTCATTATAGCTCATTAGGTTCGTGATTTTAGGAAGATGAAGCTGCTTTGCTTTTCCTCCTTTCTGCATACCTAGTCCTTTAACTACAATGTTTATATTGATAACATAATCGTTTGGTGCCGATTTGGGTATCAATGGAAAGGTCTCGGAAAGACCTTTCCATCAGTAAGTGGCATCACAAGTGAAGTGCTTTGGGCGGAGAGTATTTGAGCTTAAAAGTTGACTCATTGCTGTTTTCGCATAGACGAAATCACCGTTAGGCGCTGCAGTTGCCGCAATGCCCGAGGTTCAAAATTGGTCCGTCGTAGCACACCATAGTGTGTTACTATACACCACAGCGCCCGAGCTTCGAGTTGAGTCCACCATAGTCTGCTGCAGCGCTGCACAGCGCCGAAACCCGCTGCAAGCACCACAGCGCCAAAATTCGCTGCATAGCGCTATAGTGTGCCACAGTGCACCATAGCGCCTGGCTTTTGGGCAAA
This sequence comes from Gastrodia elata, assembly GCA_016760335.1. NCBI lineage: Eukaryota > Viridiplantae > Streptophyta > Magnoliopsida > Asparagales > Orchidaceae > Gastrodia > Gastrodia elata. The sequence continues at coordinate 47,603,782 of CM028672.1, read as the reverse complement.
AGGTGCAACAGCGCGCCATAGCATCCCGAACTATTCAATTTAGTCCATACCTACTAAAATGGTCAAAACTTCATAGTTTTCAAATTTTAAGGACCATTGGACCCTAGTGGGTCCAAATTATATCAAATTTGAACTTAGTTTTATTAATATTGAGCACTATATAAAATTATATGAAAATTTTAAATATGAAAAAATTAGGTCATCTCCCTTTCAAGAAAATTGAACCTTAGATATTAATTTGATAATATCTTAGTTAATTAGACTCTAAATTCAAAAATTTAAAGTGCTAACTAACTAAGAATTTTAGTGCCAACTGCAATCTAAAATAATAATTAGGTTTTGAGCCTTAAAAAATTAGAAACTATGAAAATATTCCTAATCCTATTTAGGTCATAACTTAACCAGTTGAAGTCCAATTTGGGTCTACTCCCAATTAAAATACTCAGTGTAATATAAGGAAGCTATAGCCACTGAGTTTGCTAAAATTTGACAATAAATGGAAAAGTTAGTTTTTTGACCCCTCTTAACCTTAGGAAATTATATAATTATATAACTAGTTCATTAGACCTCAGAATTTAGTGTTCTTGGACTCTATGATATCCTTGAATAGCAACCAATAATAAACTGCATAAAAATTTAGATTTCATTAAGTGTAATTTACTAAAATGCCCCTAGGTCAAAAACCCTAGTTTGGACCTATATTACTCATTCCTTATTTAAATTCGGTGTACTTACTGTCTATCTTTATGTTAGATAATAAGGAATCATTTGGTAGTAAAAAATTCCAATTTGGAGCCCTAAATAAAAAAAAAAAGTAGTTTTAGGATCCTTAAGTAGGGGCAAAATGGTCATTTTGTCCAAAATTTAGGTTAAGTACCCTTAACCCTTAAAATACCCTTTTTCATCCATAAAAAGGTAATAGAACTAAATTATGATCAATTTAAGTCATAAAATCTCTTAATTAGTTAATTGTCTAAAATCCCCCAACTTAGGCTTGAAAATCTAAGAAAAAAAAAATCCTTACTTAATTAAAATCCATTCCTAACCTCCCTAATTAAATAAAACCAGCAAGTGTAAGGAAATTCAATTAATTCTTAGAAATTCTCTAAGTTTTATCATTAGGAATCCTCACTTCATCTTAGGATCAATTTCTTAAGAATAAGGTTATATATTAGGTTAGATTTCATTCATTAAATAATGGGGATTATTCAAAGAATGAATCCTTGATTTTTATTAGTTTCTAGATTTTCATAATTTCATTTTTTTGATTATTTAATCTTTCAATCCTAGATTAAGAATATAATTTACCTCAATCATTAGTTCACTTGGTCATTCTTCAATGTTACACTCGATAGTAGGAATTAGAAATCCTAAGCTTGTGTAACTTAGAATAGTTAGATGGTTTAAATAAACAACAATAGTGTCACCAAGTGTACTTAATTATTGTGCTACGCATTCCTTTCACTTTATACTTAATCCCTTGGACATATCATGTAAGAAAACTTTGTGGATGAAATAAAAATTTAGAATAATTAGGATAACAGTTGCCTTGGGTTCAGTTATATTTTGGTAGATTCTTGTACACATTTACCCTAATGGACAGGGGTAAGAAGTAATAAGGATGCTTAACATTACTCATTTATGGGTGTGTTTTAAGCTTGGAACCCATATAGTATTGCATATGTGCTTGACTCCTCAATTATTTTTGGACATGTTCACTAAAACAAAAGTAAAATAACTAAAAGATTCTACATTTATATTTACTGCCTCTTCAGTTCTATCATTCTGTTCTGTCTGCCTTAGCCTAGAAAGGCTTTGGGAATTTTGATCTAGGTTCGATTAGCTAATTTTTTGATATGGCAGCTATATGTACCTATTTTAGTTTAGTTTATTATTTACTGTGTTATTGATGCATGTCATTTTTAGTCAGCTATACTTTACTTACCTACTTACTTGTACATATTTATAGGATACTAAACTTTTGCTGCTTACTATCTGTACCACTTTTAGACTTACTATTTTCAATCAACATATGTCATATGATCATCAGCATGTTTAGGATTAGACTTTTCTCTTAAGTCTCTTACTTACTGCATTATATATGCATGCCTATTTATTGCTTAGTTTGTTTGAGGTGTGCTTTCTGCCTCAATTCCTGCTTAGTTATAAATGCTATATTTATAACTTACCCTGCTCCTTGTATGCTTACTGCTCTTATGTTAGATAGTTGTTTTGGTTTTGTACATGTAAATGGTGACATTAATATTTCATGTAAAATATTCAGCCTAAAATATACTTAGATAATTGCCTAATAAGATTTTCTTTTATCAGATGGGGCCCTAGCATTGTGAAACTGATAATGTCAGATTCAGAAAGGTTTGAGGAGCTGGGTGCTGAAGAGGAGGAGCCATTTATTGAAGAGGAGCATCAGCCGGGTGATCTAGAAGCTGCCTAGTTTTCTTTCCACATATTATGAGGATGAGAGACATTTTATTTCAGTCATTTAAACTATTTTTTAAATAGTATAATAATACAGGTACCTTGACTGTGTTTTTTCTTACTGTATTTTATACTCTGAGAAGTGTGTTGCACTTTTTCCTATTTATTGCGATAATTTAGATGTATATTTGTTTCACTTTACTTTCGCACTTTGATCTGTATTCGCTTAGTGACTGAGTTTATGGCATGTATGAAATGGCTTATCTCTTCCTTATTAGTGGATTAGGGTCTAAACCTAATCCAATCTTAAGCAAGGGATTTGTCAAAGTGACACTCCACTCCTTAGTCTAATGATTATGATTTGAGAAGATTTTTATTTCTTTTTCAACTATAATTCCATAACCTTTTATTTGAAAAGGGTAGGCTTAAGATATCAATTTAGACCTACCCCGATCTTTATGCTCATTAGCCCCCGGCACACATCTATGATGGCTTTGGTGCTCATGAGGAAAGGTCTTCCAAAGATAATGGAGGATTCTTTGTTCCACCTATCCTATTCATAAATGAAAAAATCTATGGGGACAATGAAGCTTCATAACCATACAAGAACATTTCTCATAATACCCAAAGAAGTTAATGATTCCAAATTAGTGAATTCTAAAATTATGGAATTATACTCCATCCCTCCTACCTTGAGATGCTCATAAATGTGGTAGGGCATGATATTAAGCGATGCACCAAGATCACACAGGGGATCTAAAAGTACCTCATTCCTAATCACACAAGGGATATATAATCTCCCAGGATCTTCACACTTAGGGGCAGCGAGTTTCTCATAATCAGCATTCATACCCCTTTCTCTAGCTTTTAACTCCTTTTCAATAGTATTACTACTTTCAGTTTGGTCATCACCTTCCATCCCTTCAGCATGGATAACACTCACCAGTTCCCGAGGATTCACTTCTGTAGAACTAGGCAAGGCTCCTTGCTGCCGAGTGGTCAGCTGCTTAGAGATCAGTCCTAGTTGTACTTCAATGTTTCTAAGGGATGCCTCTATCCCTTGGATTGAGGCATCATGATGGGTGATTGTTGCTTCCATCTTATGCATAAATTGGAAGGTTTCTGCCTTAAAAGTGTTAAAAGCTCCTTTTAAATTTGTTGGTTGATGACTGAAATTGTTCCCATTGTTAAAATTTTGCTTGTTCGATGAACTACCCCCATTAGGATTCTCGTTATTATTATTATTATTACTCCACAAAAAATTTGGGTGATTTTTCCACCCTAGGTTATATGTTTTGGAGTAAGGGTTGTTCATAGCATTGTTATTTCTCAGATAGTTAACTTGCTCAGTGTTTGATTGCACGAAAGGATTGCTTAGATTGCAATTTTCACTAGCATGTTTTCTCCCGCACAACTTACAATAAGTTTCTTGAACAAAATTAATATTCATATTTTTAATGCATTGATTTAATGTGAGCATATCATTTTATAGGGCTATTATTTGGTTTCTTTCAATTATTTGGATTGATTCATTTTTAAGCCTTTTAGATGGCCATTGGTACACATTGTTTGCCATTGCTTCTAGGAGGTCATATGCCTCCTCTTGGGTTTTGCTACTGATTGAGTCTTTGACGGTCGAATCTATGAGGGTCCTTGTTGGAGCATTCAAGCCATTGTAAAAGGTTTGAACTTGCATCCACAAAGGGAACCCATGATGTGGGCATCGCCTTAAGCATTCCTTAAACCATCCCAGCCATCAAACAGTGTCTCACCCTCAAACTGATTGAGTTGGTTATCTTAATTCTTAGACGAGCAGTCTTCACTGGAGGGAAATATTTGGCTAAGAATTTCCTAGCCAAATCGTCCCAAGTATGAATAGAATCGCTCAGGAGAGAGCTGAGCCAACATTTGGCTCTATCTCTTAGGGAAAATGGAAAAAGCCTCAGTTTAATGGTATCCTTAGAAATTCCATAAAACCTAAATGTATCATTGATCTCAAGAAAATTTGAAATATGTGAGTTAGGGTACTCCGTGGCTAACCCACCAAATTGATTATTCTGGATCATGCTCAGTGTTGAAGGTTTGATCTCAAAATTATTGGCTTCTATATTGGGCCTAACAATTGCATGGGGGATGCCCCTAATAATGGGCAAGGCATAGTCTCTAAGTGCTCTACCCAGTGGTTCTTCTAAAGGCTTGCTAAGATTCACATCGAAGTTTTTCATAACAACTTGTTGATTATTTAAAATGGCATGTTCTCTTCTAGCTTTTAGATAAGTTCTTTTAATTTATGGATCAAAAATATATTTAGTACAGTTTCTCGTACTTATGTAAATTAGAAATTAAGCTATCCAGAACAAGTATAGTAATAACATTTTTCTTAAAAAAAATTCAGCAAATGAAGGAAAAGTAAAATAGTCAGTCAAGCTATAAATTAGTGCAGAACTAAATACAGGAAGAAAATAAAACTATATGCAAAGAGATTTGCTTAAATCACTATCTATTAGTATATTATTATTAATACAAAACAATTACCATTCCCTGACAACGGCGCCAAAAATTTGACAGACTATAAAATACATGTCTGCGCGTATACGCAAGTGTACGTGGTCTGAAGTAATAAATTGGAAGGTAAGTTCCAAGATTTATCATCCACAGGGAATGGTGTGTTCTGTTACTAAGGTGTATCTATATTCAATAATGTTTAAATGGTAGTATTTCAATTGTTGATGTGGCTCCATTAACAAAGTAAAAATTTCGATTTAAGAAATTATTTAAATTAGAGAGGAGAGTTGGGTTCCTCCATGTTAATCGAGAGGGACTCATGTTGAATTACTTCTCAAGCATCTTTCATTCTTTCACAATCATGACAAATAATCAAGTGCACATTGTATTACTTAGAGTTGTCCTCTAATTCCAACAATTTCAAATCTTGTGCCTGAATGAACACGCAAGGGTTCTATTTTGGCACAAAGATTATCATGAGATCACAATTAGGGAAATCTTGTTTTTTGACATCTAGGTGATCAAGATAGTAGTTTTAATTAAGTGATCTCACAAACATTGATTCCACTAATAAGCATCTCATGCATCATGCGCAATTCAGACAAGGAAGTGATTTCGTTGGGCTCCATGGACTATGTCACTTAATCCATGAGCTCTCAACTAATCCTCTTCCTCCTTTCGTGTATGCTGAGCAATAGAGCTTAGTTAGTGGGTCTTAGCTCACATGCATTGACCTCTTGATTGATCTTAGAGCATAGTGCAGTTAGACTCAAGAACTTCTCACATAATTTTAAGCAATAAAGCGCACATGCCCAGCTCTCAAATCAAGTTATGAGCTATGGAGCTCAAGACTTTTATTTTGATGTTCTTGTTTATAAATTTATTTTCTTAACATAATATTTCATTCAGTCTACAACATGATTTTTGAGTCATTTCATAATGTCATTTAAACACAGATTTTTATTTCAATGCTTGAGGAAGTTCTCCAACATTTATTAAGTCCTTTGTATTTCACATTGGATTCAGCCCAACCCTCCCCAAGGGGGTTTAGCCTTCCATTACAGCTGAGATAAAAAAAAACATACAAGGATGAAGACCCTTTCATGATTTATTATAAAGGAATCAAAAGAAAGATTAAGAGTTTATTAGGAACAGCTCTTAATGGGGTTCTCTGGATTTTCTCTCTTCTTCCTCTCTTCCTTTTCTTTAGCTCCCTAGTGCAGCTTTTACTTCCTTCTCCTCTAGCAATGGTGTCTTTAACTTCCTTTGGAGAGGTCTCCTTCTTCTTCTATGCAGCCCCTAAAAATCTAGAATTTTGGAGTGAAAAATAGAAACCCTCTTTTTATAAAGAGAAACTGCATTTATAGAGAAGTTTTCTTTTAAATTTTGTCCTTTTTTCCCACCATATTTCTGCTGTCATGAGTACATAGCCCACTTGAGACATGAAATGACATCTCCTTTTCCATTTTTAACTATCATAATCATTTTAAAACCCTCCTTTTTCTCTTAAAAAAAATCCTATTGCAGAAGATATGGCAACTAGGAGACAAGCTGCTGGCTGGGGGTCATATCTCAGCTGCAATTAATGCCCTGAGAAGACAGAAATTTGGTGCCCACTGTGGCGCGCTATAGCAGCTTAATTTCATAACTTCATCCACAAGGCGCACTGTAGCATCTTTATCTTTCGAACTTGATCCACCGTAGTGCATTGTGGCACGCTATGGCGCGCTTGTGACGGCCCTGCCCCGCCGTGGTCCTGTTAACTCTTAAGTTAACATGATTATGGTGGATGGGTCATCTAAATGACAAGGTCCCTACTTAGAGTTGGATTAGACACATATTCTAATCCACCTTAACTAAGGACTTTGCCATTTCTCCAAGAACCCATCACTAAATGATCATACAAGTAACACAGAGTACGGAAGCATAAAATGCAACATCCATCCATACAATATAACAATACAGAATAAGTAAAATGCTAAGAAAAAATATTATCCCTATATTATTACAACATTTAAAATAGTTTAAAAGAGCTGAAAATAAACTCTCATCCTCACAAGTGCAGAAAGAAAGCTAAGCTTGAGGGTGTTCAGGTACAAGCTCCTCCTCCAATGGCAAGTCCTCCACTGGATCAACTGCTCTAAGAAACTCAAAACCTACCATTATCAGTCTCATAATAATAGGGCCCCAGCCACCAAAAGAAAAATCTAGTTAGATAATATATCTAAGTACATTTTAGGGTAATCAATTGATTATGTTAATTAGATATCACCATAAATAACTAAGTACAAAAGCATAATAGGAGCAGAAATGCATAAGAAAAGAATAGGATAAAGTTATAAACAAACAGTTTATAACTTAAATAATTAGGAAGTAAGCACATACCTCCTTGAAGCAACTGCAATAAGGTCAAGTAAGTAAAAGAAAGACTAAAGCAATGACTATAAAGAAACTATATCCTAAACATACTTATGATCAATACAGGATTATGCTGAGTGACATAAAAATAAATGAACATATAAAAATATTGAAAACAAAACTAACATCCTATATATATATATGAAAGTAGTAAATAAGACTAGCATCCTATATGAAAATAAGGCTAGAAAAGTGCAATGCGACTATAAGTAAAAATAATGCTGAATGCAGAAAAGAGTAAAGTAAAATAGTAAGATCAAAACTAAAAATCTATCTTGGCTACTCAAGCCACTCAACTGTAAGTAAATACTTAGCCTGATAGGCTAAGGCAGAACTCTAAACTGAATATCACTGAAACCTCTTAGCCTGATGAGCTAAGGCAGAAAGTACTGAACTGAATAATCACTGTATATAAAATCCACCCTCAACTAGTACTCACTATATCCAATCCTGTCATATGAGCGCAAAATCTATTTCTTGCCACCCTAGGAATTATCTCAACCAGGCATGGATAGACTTACCGACAGTAGCAAACCAGCATGCTATGTCAAACTCAAGGATTGGAGAGGCATACTAGTTAGGCCACAACGTACTGAAAGACTGAAAACATCGATCAATCATGAATGATATGTATGCAATTCAAAATTAACATGAGATATTTATCAAATATCCTATTTCTAATATATGTGTACAAGGTAAGAGGCTCAAAACAAGGTATGCAAAGCATCAATTCAAGGTGAGCAAGTGACTCTACTAGGAAACAGGTGATATCCATTTGTTATCTAATTTAATTATTCTATCTACTCTAAGTTACACAATTTCAGGATCTCCAGGTCTACTATCGAGTGTAACACAGATTCATGTCCTTACAAGTTGGAAAAATAATTAGAACTAATCAGGTTCTAATCTTATCAAATCAATGTCGATTATATTAGGTAAATAATATATCAAACATCCTATTTTAATGTTTTATCATAATCCCAACCCATCTTGATTTATCAAATCAAGATGGAAGGATTAAGAATTAAACTCCAAATATGGAATTTAATCACTTAATCCAAATGGTGCATCTTAAGGATCTAGGGTTTAATACCCATACTCACAGATTTAGATTAAGGCAAATCCTAATGAAAATCAAATCATTAGGATAGATCTCTATCCTAAACTCTAAGGTTTAAAGATCAAATAAACTTAAGAAAAATCTATAAACTAGTAAACTCAAGGTTTCACCTATTGAGTAACCTAATTTACTCAATAGATGAACTCTAACCTAAAATCTATTCATAATCCTAGGAATTTAAAGCTCTTAAGTACTAAGAGTATCTCTCATAAAACACTTCCTAACAAATGTTATAAGACCTAAGGAAAGATCTAGAAATGATTAAGGAAGGGAAGCACTCAAATTTTACTTAGGAATTTCCTTAAGGATTTTAAAATGAGATCTTGATCAAAATCAAATTAAGGATTGAATTTATCTAATTTCTTTCCTAAATCACTTTATTAACTATTTGAAATGTTTAGAATGTGATTATAGGGCTTTAAATTGTTAAACCCTAACTTTGGGTAAAATTACCATTTTGCCCCTACTTAAGGGTCTAAATCTCATCTTTATGAATTAGGGTTAAATTCTGAATTTTAACAAAGTGGAATGATTACGTACTGTCTAATAAGAGTTTAGACAGTAAGATCATTAATTTTGGTTAAGTATTAAGCCTTATAAGGTCAAATTTAGGAATTTGACCTATAAGGGCATAGTAGTAATTTAACCCTAAGGACACCTAACTTTTCTATTTGTTTACTGTAGGTTATGTTCTAAGGTTTTCATAGAACTTAGAATTTCTAAATTCTGATAAGTATTGGCCAAGTTATGGCCAATACAAGTTTTAGGGTTTAAATGGTTATTAAGGAATCTTAATTAAGGGTCAAAAATCCTAACTTTGTCAATTAGGATCCAAATTGAGCAAAATTAGTGATTATGGTTTACAAATGGTCCACTGATCACAATGATGTGTGGTAGACTCAATTTGGACCTAATTTGGCTAAGTTATGACCTAATTAAGATTAAGGGTGATTAGTGAGTGATTAGTAAAATTAATCACCAAATTACTAATTTAACCCTTCAGTTAGGTTCTAATAGACTCTAGGAGTTCTCTAAAACTTGAATTGTCTAATTTGGATTATTAGATTTGCTAATATTTACTAATCAAGTTTTAGGATAATTAGGGGTGATTAGTAAATATAACTGCTGGATCCTAAATATTTTTGTAGATCTCTCTAAGTTAAGTTTTGTTGATCTGAATTAGTGTTTGGATCATCTAATTTGGAGCTCAATTGACCAAGTTATGGTGAATTGATGTTCTAGGTTTAGTTAGGCTAATTAGGGTAGGTCCTAAAGGTGATTAGTCTAATCCTAATCCAAACAGCAAATCTAGCCTTACTAAAATATTCCTTAGGGTTTTTTGAGTATTTTGAGACCCATATTGGGTGTGTACAAAGTTATGGCTAAAGGTAAATTTGTAACTTTTATGTCACATCAAATGAATCCTAAATATCACTAAGTTAAATATAGCTCCTACTGAAATTTAGTTGGCATACTAATATTCCTCATAATTTTCTGATCAATTTCGTATATTTATTTGCCAAATTTGGACTTATATTTTGTGAGTTATTAAGGTTTAAAGTTTAGATATTTAATCTAAATTAAACTAAATTTAATCTACTTAATCTTATTAAATATTTACATAATTAATTCCTTGCACAAATAATTATAATAATTAATAATTTCATTTTAATATTTATTTATATGTTCAATTTTATTTTATTTAAATAAATAATATATGTATACTTATAGTATACATATATATGTTATAAGTTGTTTGATATATGTAACAAGTATATTATATATATTTTAATTTAATTTAATTATTTATACGTTGCAGGTTTTAAATGGAGGTGGGCCCCACGTCCACGTGTCTGAACGCGGTTCGCTGAAGACTGCGAACGGGTCCCACGAACGCTGGAATTCGGCACGTACGCCGCTGAGGCGTACAGGTGGGTCCCACGCCCGCAACGCCACGCCAGTAGAAACCGCGGTTCACGTGAACCGTTGGTTTAAATCGACGTGAACCAGACCACGGAGCAATCGGGTCAGACCGTTTGATCAACGGTCGTGATTGGTTCCGTTTGGATCCATCGGTTGGATTCGCGTATCGAATCCAACGGTGGATTGCTGGGAGACGCTTCATCTTCTTCGATGAATCGCAAAAATTAGGGTTTATACAGTTTTTGATCGATCGATTGACGTTCGATTGATCGCAGCTTAGCTCTAACGCAAAATCAATCATAGATAATTCGCAAGAATGTATAAGCAAAATAATAGGGAGATTAGGAAGTACCAGATTTATGGATTGACGAAATAGGCCCGGTGCTTGATTCTTCTAAACTCTGGATCTTCTAGATCTTTTCCCAAAAGTCGAGCCATAGAAGCAACACAAGGCTTATAAATGGAGATCCTAAGCGGCGACTAGAGTGGTGGGAGCTCGCGGGCGTGACACGCGCGCGACAGATGCCTTCGCGACTAACCCTAGGCGACACGCGGAATGGATCGGGGGAGATGATTTCCAGCCGTCAGATCCTGATCGGTCCGACGGTTCACATTGGTGCCATCCAATTAACGGCATTACTTAGGAAGTTGACGGCGGACACTATTCATAGACGGCGGCGTTAAGTTTAAATAATAATATAATTATTTAATTCAATTTTTTTTAACAGATTTTTAAATAATTAAATTTTAAATTTTTAAACGTATTTCAAAAATTCTCAATAAATCGCCCTTAGCTAATTAAAGGGTTTTGAACGCAACGGCGCACTCAGATTTTTGTTTTGACGAGTATCTAATTATTTCAATTTTCGGGGTATTTAGATAATATTAAACTATTCGACAAAAATCCAACGACTTCCAAATGCATCCAAAACATCACTCTAATTTGGGGGTGATGAGCACAATGGCGAAGTCAGATTTTCAATTTGAGGTATAAATTAAAAATCAATTTCTAGGGTTTTGGTATTTTCTAGAATTTCAGATTTTTACCCAGTTGACTCCTAGTTTGACCTAGGTTTTGGAGATATGTTCTAAATTACTTAATTTGTGAACTAGAACCTCAATTAAGACTAAGATTATTCTTAATTAACCTGAGTAACAACTTGGGTTGTTACAGCGCTGTAGTAAACTAAGTTCAAAAATTTACTCGTTGTAGCACACTGTGGCGCGCTGTAGCAGATTGGTTCCAAAGTTTGAGTCTGCTGAGCCCACAAGGTTTCATCTATGGCCACGCGCTGCGGCACGCTGTGGCGCGCCATAGCGAATAAAGTTTGAAAACTTACTCGCGGTAGCGTACTGTAGCGAGTCAAGTTCGAAAACTTACCCGCGGTAGCGTACTGTAGCGAGTCAAGTTCGAAAACTTACCCGATGTAGCGCGCTGTAGCGAGTCAAGTTCAAAAACATACTCGATGTAGCGCGCTGTAGCGAGTCAAGTTTTGAAAACTTACCCGCTGTAGTGCGCTGCAGCGGTTTAAGTTTGTGACATCTTCCGCTATGGCGTGCTGCAGCGATGTGAGTTCGATTCTTCCTCCACGGTAGCACGCTATAGCGTGTTGTAGCGAAATCGCTCCAGATTTCAGAAATCCCTTTATATATAGTACTTTTTGCTTGCTAGTAGCCGGAGCGCACTGTGGGGAGCTATAGCGCATTGCTGTGGTTTTTCTTAGAAATTTGCAGAAATGCTTTAGATTCTCTCAGAATTTGCTGTGCCTTCATTTTTCCTGAAAATGAATAGAATTTTATCAAAATGGGTTGTTCTAATATGGACTTTGAATGAGATTTTCCCTTAATTATAGTAGAAATTATGGATTCATTAGTTAGACTCATCCAACAAAGGATTAAGACATCTCAAGTTAGGCAGAGCAAGTACCACGATGCCCGTAGTTATCCTCAAGAGTTCTAAGAGGGAGATCTAGTATACCTAAAGGTCAGTCCTATGAAGGGCAGCTACCATTTTGGAGCCGCTGGAAAGCTTAACATGAGATATGTTGGACCGTTTAAGATCTTAAGGCAAATTGGGTCAGCAGCATACAAGTTTGAGATGCCTATAGATTTTGCTGTTGTACACAATGTGTTTCACATGTCTTCACTCCAAAAGTGCCTAAGAGAACCTCACCACCTAGTCTATATTCCTCTAATAGAGATCCAGCCAAATTTATCATTCATTGAAGAACCTATAAGAATTCTGGGAAGAGACCAAAAGAAGCTAAGAAACTGTTCTATCCCAATGGTTAAAGTGCAATGGAAGAACCGCCTATTTGCAGAAGGCACCTGGGAGAAAGAATCAGATATGAGAGCCAAGTATCCCAGGCTATTTGAGAATCTAGGTATTTTTTCTTAATCTTTCAATTCAATTCATTTTTCTTTTACCCTGCCTTATTCTTTCCACTTGCATGATGTTGAGGAAGACATTGTTCTTAAGTGGGGGAGCCTATAACAACCTAGGTTGTTACCCATATTAATTAGGGCTAACCCAAGTCCTAATTTTTGAGCTTAAGTGCTAATTAAGTTATTAGGAGCCTTTCACCAATATCTTGATTTTTGGGAAAATTTGAAAACCATAGAATTTGACCTTTTTAAATTGACATCAAATCAAAAATCATACTTTGTCATTATGCTCATTGCCCCCAAATTAGCTAGGGGTGATATTTTGTTGGCAATCAGAAGTCGTCGAAAATCTGTCGAATATTTTAATAATATTTAAATACCCCAAAAATCGAGAAAATAAAATACTCATTGAAATAGAAATCTAACCTCGTCATTACGTTTCTCACCCCTAAATTGGCTAAGGGTGAATATTTGGTTTCTTGGAAGTCAATTAGTTAATTAATTATCGAAAAATCAGATTTTTAAATTATTAAAATATTTATTTATATTAATTAATATATTGTTATTTAATTTTTTTTCTGCTTAATGGCGCCATTCACACGTGTCATTAATTATGCATCTGTTGTCAGCCTTATCGTTTGATCGAATGGTAGGATCTAACCGTTCGATCCAACGATCGAATGGTCCTCCAACTGTCTCCCTCGAGCTCTCTGATCGCTCTCCACGTGGTGATTACTGCTCGCTTCACCTAAACAAAGCGATCGCCACCCTCGTCCTCTCCACCAAGACCCACTTTATCTACTCCTCAGTAGCGTCCATGCCCATTTTTGCATAAACTAAGGTCTACCGGGGACAACCTGTAGCGCCTCGCCCCATCGCTGTGCTCAAAAGGTATAACAGATCGGCGGCGGAGAAGTGCACTACTCGGGATGGGCAAACAACAACATCTTCCTGAATAGTCTAACTAAAACTAGCCACACTAAAGGGCTGTTGATTTGAACCCAAGAGTAGGATCGAGAGTCAATACTTAAGATAAGTATATGATACTTGCCTTAAGTATTAGATAGATACGTACATTAGATTTAAAGAGGTAAATATGAATCCAATATACATTATCAATATATCAGAATTTCTAATATGCTGATCACATCACAATATTAAGTATAATAGTAGAATAATAGAGTGCAGAAGCTAAAGCAAAACATCTAAAATACATTCATCACAGAGCAGTAGTAAACATTCATCTCAGAAAAGAAAAGTGAAATACATCCAGAATTATTACAAATTGATTTAAATGACACAAAAGTAAAGTCTATCTAAAGTACTAAAGCAATAAAGTAAGAAGGTAGAAAACAGGTCCACTAAGGCTCCACATCTCCTCCTGGATCTCCTGTAGGTCCTCCGGTCGTGCCTCAACAAGCTACTCGGGATCTAGCAAATTGCCGGATCCCAAAAGTACCCTGTGTTAGACAAGAAGTCTAACACACACAACTAAACTAAGCAGTACTAAAGTAAATACTCATAAACAGTAAAGTAAACAAAACTGTTGAAAGGCAGTAAGACAGTGTACCACCAAAAAATGTAAAGACTAAACAAGGTAAAAATGAACTAAAAGCTGAACGCTTAAAGTAAGTGAAAACATCAAATGCTCAGAAACCAAGATAAAAATGTCCAATGCTGTACTATATGCTACCGGGATAATACATCTAAATATGCCACAACACAGTATGTCACAGATATATAACAAAACTATCACTGAAATGTTATGAGTCGTACGGTCCAATGTATACATACACCCAGTTGGGAAGTCAGTACGGTGATGCCGATGCATCGTAAAATTTCCCAGTCAATATATGCAATATTCCGAAACTCATAATTTGTCATTGATACTCATACGTCACCACTAAATCATTCATCATGCTCATGCTCATGTTTATGCGCATGCTTCTATGCTATATGAGGAAAACCCAGAAATCCATAAAACTTTGAATGCCGATGATGAATTCAAGGCCTCCACGGTGTAGAATCCTGCTAAAATGATTCTGACTCCTAGCTTCTAGAACAATAATTGGTTAAAGTTGAAGATTTTATTAAAAATCATTAGATGGGATGATTGTATACACATATTTAGCACGTTTGCAAGAAAAGTGATTCTTAACACTTAGTTTGATTAAGCCACCCTAACGAAGTGGTCTTCGATAGAAGGCATCGCCCATTGGCGATTTGTATTTCAATTAAACTAAGGAATGAGTCCATGTTTAATACACTCTTAGTCTTGGGAGATTTACTCTAACGGGACTATATTCGTCTAATCCCTCAGGGTAGCACCTAGTCATAAGTCCATATTGGAGTGAATCAACCAATCCTGAATACTACTGAAGAAATCCAATACTATGGGTATACCATACTACACCATCCAATAACTTGGGTTCATATAACTCTATTTAATCAACAAGGATTTATCAAGACTATAAATTCTTATGCTACATAGGTAAGTCCTATTCTAGGCTTCAAGAAAAACTATGATCAATGATCACTCAATATAAATTCAATCACAAGGAAAGATATCATTCTAATATCTTAAGTGATTCATACCACGAGGGGTTAAGATCAACTTCTAAGGTTAAGGGATCATCTAAGCTTCTACCTCAATGAGTTATACAAAATTCTCCTACCTCAATGTATATTTAGTTTAGGTCTTTAAAATATTTCAAAGATGATCTTATGTTGAGATACTTAAGATCTCATACTCTTAATTCTAATGCTAATATTCTAGGTTTTACTTATTATTTAGGTTTAGAGTGATTAGATCAGATGATTAAGTCATCTGATCATGACTTATTCTAAGATTACGGGATTTAAATCAAAGATGTTAACAGAGTTAGATCACTTGTTCAATCAATATGATTCTATTAGTCTTCATATGCTAATAGTCTTATTTAGGAGAAAATCAAGGATCTAAAGTTTAGATTCAGATTAACTAATCACATAGCTTTATTATTAACCTTAACATGTCTAATCCAAATATTTAATATCAATACCAAATCAGATGCATTAGTGGAATAATGACAATTGCATTATCTTATAATCAATTAAATTTAATTAAGTTTAAGAGTTTCGATCTTAATCAAATAGATTAGGGTTTAACCCCTTACTCATGTCTAAAGAAGATCAAATATTTATTTATAAATCAATGTCAATTTAATAAATTTGGGATGTATTATTGGTGACAATCTTAGACCTAGATCAAGTCTAAATAGCTTGATCAAAGTCTTAAGACTTCTTAAGGTTAATTAAGAGGTTTAAGTTCTCAATTTTTAGATTTATTCAATTTATACATCATAAATTTGCATACATGATTTCAATACATCTACCTTACTGTTATCAATCAAATTAATAGAATAATTTCAAAAATCAAAAAGTAATTAGTGCTAATTAAACCCTAAATCAAAAAGGATTAGCACATAAATATAAATTTAACCATCAAAATTTCATGCAATTTGGCACATAAGTTCTAATTTACCATACAATTAATCAGAGACTAAGTTTGCTAAGATCCAATGGTTGCAAACCATAATTTTCACTAATCATGATTTAAGAAGATTAGGGCATAAGTTGAAATACAAAAATTAGAAAAATAAATTACTTAGCACTTTCATTCCACTAATCATAAGAAAGCTAATGGCACCTAAACAACCCTAATCAAGATCTGCAATAATTAAGCAAAAATGGAAAATCTAACTATTGGATGTTCAATATTATTTTATATTCTTATTTCTGAGAATTTTTTGATCAATTTAATATATAATATCATATAATTTGGACCAGTGGATTAAAAGTTATTTCATTAATATATTCTGTATTTTTATTTAATTAAATCCTTATGATTGGAATAATTAAATCCTTAAGGAAAATAATTTTAATTTTTCAAATATTATTTAAAATGGGATCGACCCGAGTCCAAAACACGCGGGTCGGCTCAGCCCGAGGACCCGTTACTGCCGTACCGCACGGGTCATGGGTTGGCCCGACCCACACAGTCTGTCTTCTTCCCCTTGCCAGCCTTGATGCCTCACTGATTAGGGTAACCCTAATTGGCCAAATTTGCAGCTTAAGGACCATGCCATGACCTTGAGTTGATTGAGAATCGATCCCCTAGCCAAGACGTGCCGATTGACACTCGAAGCCCCCTGTGAGAGGGTCCGGATCAGCAAGACCTTACCACCGAGGGCTCCCTTAATAGAGCTACTGTGGGGTGACAATTCTCCCCACAGAGGCCATGCCATACCCAGGGTTTGATCCCTACACCTTCAGTGAGGTGAGACGGATCGAAGCCCTATGGTCTGAGGGCCTGAGGTGGTCTGGAACGTCGGGACCTTACTCGACCCGAGGCATTCCTTAAGGACTTAGCCTGATCGATCGATTCAATCGATCGGGGCTAGCTCACGGCTCAATTATGATAGCATTAGGTTCCATTTGACAATACACAGCAATACGAGTCAAATGAAAGGGAGTTTGAGTCCAATTGGCTCAGACTGAGCAAGACGGGGTACCTAGTTTTGACGGGGAACTTGCAGACATTGAAGGGGTCAATGCCAAGCTTGCTGAGCTTGCTGAGATTTCTCTAAGAGTTCCTGAAGGCTAGGAGACTCTTCTATGAACGATACACACATCGGGAATGCCTGGGAGAGCTCGGTCGAACAGCAATGGCGACTTGGGGCAGAGGAGAAACTGGACCCAATTAAGTAGCAAAAGGCATCAAGGAGGGGTGTTGAGGCTATTTATAACTTTAGCAAGGAATTGGGGAAGGTTTCCAGAGGGTTGGCTCAGGCTGGGTAGGACCCGAGAGGTTGGTGCATGGTCGAGCTCTCAAATTTCCTATTCGAGCTCGGCCGGGCCACGAGGCCCAATTGGGGCACCTCGCCATAACGGGAGAATCCCCAATGGCTTGCTGAGCTGGAGGCGCAAGTGGGAGACAAGGTGTAACAACCCTAGGTTGTTACCCTGATAATATATAGCTTAATTATTCATTAATTTCAATAACATTGTTGTTAGAGCATCAAATTGAGCCTATCTAGAAAATTTGAAGTCCATTGGACTTCTCTAAGTCCAAAATGGCATTTTGATCAATCTAGATGCCCTAGATTAGACCTAAAATATTTTAATCTTAGAATTAAAATTTGATTGTATTTTTGAATTCCTCACCCCTAAATTAGCTAGGGGTGAAAGTTTGGTGCAATTTGGAAATCATTTAGGCCATAATTCACATTTAATTAAAATGATCTAATTTTATATTAGGGTTTCCAACAATTTGAAATTACAATTTTACCTTATACCCGTCTAAATGGTCGGGATCCACTGTGCGGACCGTGGGCGATCCGCTGCGGAGCCCGGGTCGCGCGATAGTGGAGTCCCGTACATCTCACCGTTGTGCCTTCCTATCTGATGGCTAGGATTTAATCTTGCGGGATCGCGGATCCATCGTCAGATCCACCCTGTGGATTCTACAGCCTGGATTAGATCAGATCAATCCATTAATATCCAGTCCATCAGGACCGTACCGCGGTCCTGATTGATCCATCAGACGGCCCACAGCGCACCTGCACTGTGGATCTTCATCTTCGCCATGCCCATGACTGATCGAACAAACCCTGCATATTCTAGACAGCCTGGCCTATCTCCCACTACCTGTTCCACCTCATCATGCCATTGGGAATCTTCCCTCCATGGCATATTGGTCCAGATCAGGCCTCGTGACTCGGCCGAGCTCAATTAGGAAAATTGAGAGCTCGGCCATGGCCCGACCCCTTTGGTCTTTCCCAACCCGAGCCAACCCTCTGGAAGCTTCCCTGAGCTCATCTGAGGCTATAAATAGCCTCAAAAATCCTCCCTCTACCCCTTTGCTGCTTAATTGAGTTCAACTCTCCACTGTCTCCTCTCCGCCATTTTCTTCTGTTCAAGCTTGCATAGGCAATCCCAGGAGCTCCCAAACTGCTGATAGTATGCTCTCCTGGTGTTCTGGATCCTTTGCAGCATCTAGAACCTCAGCTAAAGCCATCCAAGCCCTCAGTCAATCGTCCCGAGCTCCCTCGTCAAACTTGGTACCCCTCTTACCAGTTTCGAGCCAATGAGGCTCGAACCTCCCTTCTTTTGATGCATATAGCTCTGTATTGTCAAATCGAACCTAATGCTATCGTAATTGAACCATAAGCTAGTCTAGATCGATTGAATCGATTGATTGGGTTAAGTCCCTTAAGGAATGCCTCGGATGAGTAAAGTCCCAGCGTTCCCGACCACCCAGGCCTTTAGACCAGGGAGCTTCGACCCGTCTCACCTCCATAATGGTGTAGGGATCGAGCCCTAGGTCAGGCATGGCCTTTTTGGAGAGCATTGTCACCCCATAGTAGCTCCTTTAAGGGAGCCCTTAGGTGAGTAAGGTTTGGCCGATCCGAACCACCTCACAGGGGGCTTCGAGTATCTATCAGTGCATCTCGTCTAGAAGATCAATTCTCGATTGACCTGAGCCCAAGGCGTGCGTTCTAGACAGAGAATTTTGCCATCTAGGGTTTCCCGAATCGGCTTCTGTCGAAAGGAGTCGGGGCGGGGACAAAGACCCAATGCGGGTCGGGTCAGCCCGTGACCCGCGCGGTGCGACAGTCCCGGGTCTTTGGGCCCCATTCAACCCGCGCGGTTTAGCTAATGGGCCGAGCCAATTTTAAATAAATCCGATTAATTGGATTTATTTTCCTTAAAGGAAAATAATCTAATTAATCCAATCATAGGAAAATATTTAAATAAAAATACATAATGTATTAATTGAATAACTTTTAATCCACTGGTCCAAATCTCATGATATTATATATGAAATTGATCAGGAAATCTTCAGGGATCTGAATATAAAATAATATTGAATATCTAATGGTTAGATTTTCCATTTTTACCTAATTATTACAGATCTTGATTAGGGGTGATAAGCAATTATGCTTAACCAAATTGCATGTTTAGGGTACCATTAGTCTCCTTATGAAGAGTAGAATGAATGTGCTAAGTGATTTAATTTTCTAATCTCTATATTTTAATTTATGCCCTAATCTTGTTAAACCATGATTAGTAAAAATTAGGGTTTATAGATATTGGATCTTAACAAACTCAGTCTCTGATTAATTATATGACTAAATAGAACTTATGTACCAAATTGCATGAAATTATGATGTTAGATTTGTACTTATGTGCTAATCCTTTTGGATTGATTCAGGGTTTGATTAGCACTAATTACCTTTTATTTCCTGAAATTTTTCTATTAATATGATTCATAACAGTAAGGGAGATGTATTGAAATCATGTATGCAAATCTATGATGTATAAATTGAATAAATCAAAAGTGGAGAACTTAAACCTCTTAATTAACCTTAAGAAGTCATAAGACTTTGATCAAGCTATTAAGACTTGATCTAGGTCTAAGATTGCCACCAATAATACATCCCAAATTCACTGATTTGACATTTGACTTATAAATAAACATTTAATCTTAATTAGGCATGAATAAGGTGTTAAACCCTAATCTATTTGATTAAGATCCAAACTATTAAATCCTTAATTAAAGTGAATTTATTATAAGATAATGAAGTTAACATTACTCCAATAATGCATCTGATTTAGTATTGATCTTAAATATTTGAATTAGACATGTTAAGGTTATTGATAAATCTATGTGATTGATTAATCTAAATCTAAACTTTAGATCCTTGATTTTCTCCTAAAAAAGACTACTAGCATAAAAAGATAATAGAACTAAATTGATTTAATAATTGATCTGACTCTAATAACATCTTTGATTTAAATCCCATAATCTTAGAATAAGATATGATCAGATGACTTAATCATCTGGTCTGATCACTCTAAACCTAACTATTAAATAGAACCTAAAATGTTAGCTTTAGAATTGAGAGTGTGAGATCTTAAATATCTCAGCATAAGATTATCTCTGAAAGATTTTAAAGACCTAAATTTAAATATACATTGAGGTAGGAGAATTTTGTATAACTCATTGAGGTAGAAACTTAGATGATCCCTTAACCTTAGAAGTTGATCTTAACCCCTCATGGTTGGAATCACTTAAGATATTAGAATGACATATTTCCTTGTGGTAGAATCTATATTTAGTGATCCTTGATCACCTTTTTTGGAGCTTTGTATAGGACTTACCTATTTAGCATAGGAATTGATAGTCTTGATAAATCCTTGCTGATTAAATAGAGTTTATTTGAAACCAGGCCATTGGTTGGTGTAATATGGTATACCCATAGTACTAGTTTTCTTCAGTAGTATTCAGGATTGGTTGATTCACTCTAAGGTGAACTTATGAGCAAGTGCTATCCCAAGGGATTAAATAAATACAGTCCCGTTATAGTAAATCTCCCAAGACTAAGAGTGTATTAAACAGAAACTTATTCCTTAGTTTGATTGAAATACAAATCGCCAATGGGCGATGCCTCCTAGCGAAGACCGCTTCAATATGTGTGGCTCAAATAAACTAAGTAATTAGAATCACCTTCTTTAAGACACTGAGTGTGATTGTGAGTTAGGCATCTTAATAACTTAGCTTGAGATACAAATCACCGACGGGCAATGCCTCCTATCGAAGACCGCTTCATTAGAGTAGCTTAATCAAACTAAGTGATAAGAATTACCTTTCTTTCAACCATACTAAATATGTGTATATAATCATCCATTCTAATGATCTTTAAATAAATCTTCAACTTTAACTAATTTTGTATTTTAAGCTTTATGGATTTCTGGATTTTCCTCATATAACATAGAAGCATGGGCATAAACATGAGCATGAGCATCATGAATGATTCAGTGGTGACGTATGAGTATCGGTGATGAATTATGAGTTACGAAATATTACATACAATGATTGGGGAATTTCAGGATACATTGGCATCACCGTACTATCTTTCCAACTGTGTGTATGTATATATTGGACCGTACGACTCATAACCTTTTAGTGATAGTTCTATTACATACTGTGGCATACCATGCTGTGGCATATTTGGGTGTATCATTCCAGTGACATATAGTACAACATTGGAAATTTTTCACATTGACTTCTGAGCATCTGATATTTTTGTTTACTATCAGTATTCAGTTTCAATGCAGTTTTACTTTGCTCAGTCTTTACCATTTCAGTCATATAGTGCCTTTACTATTATTTTCTGCAGTCATGTTTACTTTACTGTCAACTACATTTACTTTAGAATTGCTTAGTTAGTTGCTATGTGTTAGACTTCTTGTCTAACACGGGGTACTTTTGGGATCCGGCAATTTACTAGATCCCAAGCAGCTTGTGGTGATGAGACAGGAGGACTTACAGGGGATCCAGGAGGAGTACATGGAGCCCTTGTGGATCAATCTTTCACCTTTCACTTACTGCTTTATTTTCAGTACTTCATATACACTTTACTTTTCATCTTTTAAATCAGTTTGTAATAATTCTGGATGTATTTTACTTTTCTTTTATGAGACGAATGTTTAATACTGCTCTGTGATGAATGTATTATGGATATTTTGCTTTAGCTTCTGCACTCTGTTATGCTGCTATACTTAGTATTGTGATGTGATCAGTATATTAGAAATGCTGATATGTTGATAACGTATATTATGTTCATATTTACCTCCTTAAATTCAATGTACTTATTAGTCTAATACCAAAGACAAGTACTCTGCTCTTATCTTAGGTATTGACTCTCGATCCTACTCTTAGGTTCGAGTCAGCAGCCTTCAGTGTGGCTCAGTCTTTTAACCTATTTGAGGAGATGCTCATTTCCCCGAGTAGCGCACCGCTCCACCGCCAATCAGATATTTAAGTTGTACCTTTTTGTGTGCGGCGATGGGGCAGGGTGCTACAGTTGGTATCAGAAAAGTATCATAAAGTGTTAGATAAGGAGTTTGTTCTTATATATTTTATGATCTATTCTCTGAATCTGGTCAAGATCACAAGTTACTAAGTGTAATGAAAAGCAAACATCCAAATATTCATTAAGTTACCTCAGAAAGGAAAGGATTGACTATGTCTAGAATAGTGACACCCTAGGACTTTAACGCACATAATAACTTGATTGAAATTATGCCTACTCTTAATATCAAAACTGACATCTTAGGATCTGAACGAACTTGAAGGTAATGATAAAATGAAAAACTTATAAATTGAGTTATTTTAATGATGGAATACTCGCAGTCAGCATTTTGGTTCTACCTTTGGAGGTTTGATGACTACTAGATAGATGACCTTCGAGATAGCCAGATCTACGGAAGGGTCATCAATGGAGTGTCACCTTGAGGAGTTGAGGTGCTAGATAAAATCCTTATCAATTCATCCTTTGGAGGCACCAGTCTTTCAGCACTCTCCAGAGAGTGGTTGGATCGCATTACTATCACACTTTGAGAGACAGCCTATCTGGAGGAGTATTGCTTGGAGATCGTAGAGATCCTACTGAGGGGATCAGTGGGCCATTGGTGGTATTGGGTATATAGGAGATTAGCTCGGAGGATCCACATAGTCACATATAATGACTTCTGTGCTGCCTTTTGGGTAGAATATTGTAACTAGATTTCAGAGATCTTATTATGTTATTTTCTTTATCACAGTTATATGTTTTGTGGATCTATGTATCTTCCCTTTTGAGAAAGAAATGAATGAATGAAATTATAGTAAAATTTTATGTTTCTAAAATCATACTTGTATTTACAGTCATGAATCCTGTCTCCCCATCTACTCCTACTCCAACTAAGAATATGGTCACCTCGTTAGGCAGACCTGAGGAGTCCAACCCCATGGCCAATTTGTTGAAGGCCTTAATAGATTGCAATGCACAATAGGCGCAAGAGACATGTGCTCTTATCCTCTCGGTTGGACAGCAATCTGCACCCCCATCAGGATTCTCATTGTCTTCACATTATACGGGCGATGGAATCCTACACAGTTTCTTTCATCTCCGAATTCCTATGTTCAATGGAGCACTGAATCCTATGGACACAGTGAACTGGCTTCAGATGGCTGAGAAGAACATAGCCAGTATCAGGTGCCCTAACTTTGAAGCCATCCACCTTGTAACTCATTTATTTCAAGAAGAAGCAGAGTACTAGTGGGAGAACAAGCGGAATAACAAATTTGTTGATTATGAAGTAGAGGACATTCCTTGGGATATGTTCTTGGAAGCATTTCGTGAAGCGTTCATACTGGCGTCAGCTCAAGTAATTCTAGAGGATGAACTCCTCCATCTCACATAAGGCAATAATTTAGTGTTCAATTACAAACAAGAATTTTGAAGATTATCACGTTTCATTCTGGACCTAGTTAGAACAGAAGCTTCTAGATGCCACCATTTCCTAAAGGGTCTGAGACACTCTGTTAAAGCCCACTTAGTTTCTCGTCAGATAAAGACTCTGACTGAATTAATCGAGGCTGCCCGTTTATAAGAAGGATTCCAAGGTCAACTGGACCGGAAACGGAAGGCAACAGTAATGCAGCCGAGGAAGGAACATGTTGGCCATCATAAGGTGGCAAAAGTCTATAACATGGAAACTACACAACCCCAACCTCAAAATTTTGAATGCAAATGATTGCATCTGTATGGAAAATGCTACCAATTATGTGGTGTATGTTTTACTTGTGGTCATAGCGGCCTCCGCTATTGTAAATGTAACAAAAAGAATACAATTGATGGAGTGCTCATCAATCACTCCCATCATAAGCAAGAATTCTGTGCACAACCAAGGAACAACCGAGAGCCTGCTCCTGCTATAATGCTAGCTACTACTTTGAACTCTAAAGCAATGTTACCTACACAAAAGCTGAACGATGATCATTTGAGTCAAAGGCCTTAGAACAAATAACCCTCAGCACCGGCAAGGGTATACATGTTAACTCCCGCCTCTGCTCCTGTGGACAACGATGCAGTTTTAGGTATGCGTTAAATCACTTCAGTTCTTACCATTTCAACATTTTCAAATGTTTGAGCAGCTACTCTTATTAAGTCATCTTAATCATAGACACCTTATCAATAAACGATAAATCGTATAACATCCTTTTCGATACGGGAGCGAGTCATTTCTTCATATCGAAAAATTAGGCTAAAAATCTTAAGCTACCAACCTATCGATTAGCTAACTCGTTGAGCATTGAGTTGCCTTCTGGAGCCCGTATGCAGTCCCAACAATTCTACAACATAGATATTCCTATTGGTGAACAAAATTATGGGGATAAATTAATTGTATTGCCAATCACAAACTTTGATATATTCCTAGGCATGAATTGGTTAAGCCAGCATGGTGCTTTAATTAATTGCCAAAAGAAGAAAATAACTTTAGGCAATGGAAGTAAATCAAAATCATTCGTGGGAAGATTTAGCACCCAAGTGTCGCTAATCAATGCAATGATAGCAGAAAGGCTAGTCAGGAAGTGATGCGATGCGTATCTCGTAACGATGTTGGGAGAGAAGAAAGAAATCATGCCTATTTTTAAGAACCGTATAGTTTGTGAATTTCCTGATGTTTTCCCAGAAGATCTACCCGATCTTCCTCCAATTAGAGAAGTGGAGTTTGCAATTGAATTAATTCCCGGAACTCAACTGCTGTCAAAAGTTCCATATCAAATGGCGCCAAAAGAACATCAAGAATTGAACAAGCAACTTCAAGAACTGTTAGAGAAATGTCCTATACGTCCAAGTTCGTCTCCTTGGGGAGTGCCAGTTTTGTTCATAAAGAAGAAAGATGGATCGATGAGAATGTGCATCGATTATAGGGAATAAATAAAAGTAACCATCAAGAATAAGTATCCTCTACCCCGTATCGATGACTTATTCGATCAGTTATCTGAAGCTAAGGTTTTCTCAAAGATAGACTTGCGATCGAGATATCATCAATTGCGAGTTAAAGATCCAAATGTGGAGAAAACAGCAATTAGAACCTGCTATGGACATTATGAATTTTTGGTAATGTCCTTTGGCTTAATGAATGTGCCATCCATTTTTATGGATTTAAGGCAGTGCGTGTTGAAAGAATATTCAGATAAATTCATCATCGTCTTCATCGATGATATTCTGATTTATTCAAAAGTTAAAACAGATCATGAGAACCATCTGCGATTAGTACTAGAAGAGCTCCGAAGCCATGAGCTATATGCTAAGTATTCCAAATGCAAATTTTGGCTTAACTCAGTCACTTTTCTGGGTCATGTCGTTGACTCTCAAGGAATCAAATTTGATCAAAATAAAGTGAGTGCAGTTCAAGATTGGTCACAACCAAAATCTGTGACTAATATCAGGAGTTTCTTAGGACTAGTAGGGTACTATAGAAAATTTGTTAAGGGCTTCTCACAAATTGGGTCTCCTCTCACAAAGTTGACGCAGAAAGTAGTACCATTTATCTGGAGTCCAGAATGTGAGAAAGCATTTCAATCTTTAAAAGATGCTCTTTCCTCTACACCAGTTCTAGCTTACCTAAGGAAGGTCTTAACTACCAAGTCTATACCGATGCATCTGGCATAGGTTTGGGATGTGTGCTGATGCAGAAAAGAAAAGTTATAGCCTATGCATCTTGTCAGTTAAAACCGCATGAAAAGAACTATCATGTTCATGATCTTGAATTAGCAGCTGTAGTTTTTTATTTGAAAATCTGGCATCATTATCTTTATGGCGTCCAGTGTTCCATATTCACCGATCATTAGAGCTTAAAGTACATCTTCACCCAGTGTGAGCTAAACTATCAACAATGAAGATGGCTAGAGTTAATAAGTGATTATGATTTAAGCATCCAGTATCATCCAGGAAAAGTGAACGTCATAGCAGATGCACTCAGTTCTCATGCTACTTTATCTTCTATGATACTGTCAAGTTCTCTGGAAGAATAATTCCGAAAGCTCAAAATCAAGCCAGTGCTTGGTGCTATGCTCATCACACCGATATCTACGAGTTTAGTTGAACCTACATTTCATTGCGATGTCTCTATCTCTCTGACAGATTGTAAATACATATCTGCGCTCACACGCAAGTGTACGTGGTCTGAAGTAATAAGTGGAAAGTGTTAATTTTCGGGATTTATCGAACCATAGAGAATTGGTTATTTTGACACTAAGGTCTATCTATTATCACTAATGTTTAAGCTATAATTGATTGGTTGAGTTGGCCCTAGATTTATCATAATAATCACTATGTGAAGGTAAGTTAGATAAAAGAGAGAGGAAAGTTAGGTTCATCCCGCATGCGATAAGAAGTTTATTAATGCATGTTGAATTATCAAGCTTTTTCTTTCATTCTTTTTGATTTAATCAAGTGCACATTGTGTTTCCTTGAGTTTTACCTCAAGGTTTCACAAGTTCAAATCTTGTGCTCAAAATGAACACACATTTGATTCTATTTTGGCACAAAGCTTCCTATAAGATTTTTATTTTTTTATCTTATCTCTTGATCAAGGAGACATTTGATTTTAAAGTCTTTTAAATCTTATAAGCATTGATTTCACCACGAGCATCACTCGCATCGCACATAGTTGAGATGAGAGATTAATATATTGGGCTCAATGACTATGTCACTTAGTTCATGAGCACTCAACTATTTCTTCCTCTATCTCAATTATGTTGAGCTAAGGAGCTCATTTAGTGGGTCTTAGCATCACATGCATCAACACTTTGGTTGAGCTTAGATTAAGGTGCATTAAGCTCAAGAACTTTGTCACATAGTTCTAAGCTTTCATGCACTCATAAACCTAGCATCCAACCTAAGGTGAGCTATGGAGCACAAGACAAGTTAATTCTTGAGATTATGAGTTCATTTTCCTTTCATCCACATTCAAGAATAAATAATAAAAGGCATTTCTTAACAAGGCATAGAGTTCTCACATTTTATTTGTGCTTGAGAAAATAAACTTCATACATTAAATTTAACTCATACACATGAGGGTTTTCCCAACCCTCCCCAAGGGACATTTAGCTACTCATTACAAAGGAAATGAAGAATAACACATACATGGATAAAGACCCTTTCATGATTAACTAAGAAAAGAAACTACAAAAGCAAAATTTAGAAGATACTAGGAATTTTCCTTGGAAGTTCTCCAGATTCTTCTTCTCCTTCTTCAAGCTCCTCTCTTAGGTCGCTAGTGCTGCCTTCTTTCTTCTCTTCCTTAGCAAGAACTTACTTTGCCACCCTTGGGGAGTTCCTCACTTCCACTTATGCACCCCTCCTCCTTACTTAGTGAATTGAGCAAAATTGTGAACCCTCCTCTAGTTAAGAGGAGGTGTATTTATATAAGAGGGGATGCATCCTCCTTCATCCTCCCCATAACCAATATTTGATAAAAAAAATCTGAAGTCATGATGGCAAATCCCAAATTAAGGGTGAAGTGACCAATATCCTTCTTTATTTATCCTTCTTATCACATCAAGTGGCTACTTTCCTTTAAAAATCAGAGCTGCTACAGAGAATGATGGCTGGGGACAAGATGCAGGTTGGGGGTCTTGTCCCAGCTGCAATAAATGCTCCTGATTGGCAAAAAATTGCGACGACCACTGCAGCGCGCTGCAGCGTCCCGTAGCTCGCTGCAGCTGCAGCGCGCAAAGTTGAAAGCAAAATCAGCTAAGTCTCCCGCTGCCGCGCTACGGCATTCATGCTTTGCAAAATTACCTACTGCAGCGCGCGGTTGCGGTTTCATTTGCAAATTGTACCGCTGCAGTGCACTGTGGGGGAGCATTTCGCAAAAAATGCTCTGCTGCAGCGCGCTACCGCGCCAACGGTAGCAAATAAACCCGCTGCAGTGCACTACCGCGTCCGCGGTTCGAAATAGGACCCGCTGCAGTACGCTACCGCGCCCGCTATTCAAAACTGGACTCGCTGCAGCACGCTATCGCGCCCGTGGTTCTAAACAAGACCCGTTGCAGCGCGTTACCGCACCCGCGGTTCGAAACAGGACCCGCTGCAGTGCATTCCCACACCCGCTGTTCGAAACAGGACCTGCTGCAACGTGCTACCACGCTCGCGGTTCGAAACAGGACCCGCTGCAGCGCGCTATCGCGCCAGTGGTTCGCAATAGACCCGCTGCAGAGCGCTATAGCGCACTGCAGTACGCGGCAGCAGTTTCCTTTGAAAAATCTTGGAATTTTGTAAAAATGTCTCAGAACTTCATTGGAGAGGCTATTTTCTTGAAATGATAGACAAAATCTAATTTATGAGCAATTTAAAGATCAGAATTGAATGAAATTTTCCTTTATTTTATATATATTTTATGGATTCATCCCTCTCAAACTAAGGATGAAGACTATCTGAAGTTTAAAGTGGACATCGAGAGTGGTCATCACTTTGATCTTCAGCTTCAAGGTAATGTAATCTATCAGGAAGATCAACTATGGATTCCCAAATCCATGCATCAAGAGATTTTAGTAGAAGGTCCCAATTCTAGTTATCAAGTACATCCTGGCAGTACCAAGATATATCAAGATCTGAAGAAATTATTTTGGTGGCCTGGAATGAAGAAAAGTGTGGCTGAATTTGTAGCAAAATGTCATGCTTGTAACTTAGTTAAAGCTGAACACCAAAAGCTTGGAGGACTTCTTCATCCTCTAGCAATTATGGAATGGAAGTGGTTCGATATTTCTATGGATTTTGTTATGGGTTTACCTAAATCGAGATCCAGTGTCGATTCAATTTGGGTCATTGTCGATCGACTAACCAAATCAGCACATTTTATTCCTATGCGTCAAATCGATTCTATGGAGAAATTAGAAAAGTTGTATATCAAGGAAATTATCGGACTCCATGGAATTCCCAGATTGATCGTATCTGATCGAGATAGTCATTTTACTTCTAAATTATGGTAAGTAGTGCTTCAAGACTTGGGAACTACTCTAGCCATGAGCACCACTTTTCTTCCTCAGACAGATAGACAAATGGAAAGAGTCAATCAAGTTTTGGAAGATCTTCTTCATCTCTGTATTCTGGATTTTTGAGGCTTCTGGGAAGATCATATTCTGCTCGTAGAGTTTGCATACAATAACAGTTTTCAGGCGAGTATTAGCATGGCTTCATATGAAGCCCTGTATGGCAGGAGATGCAGTACTCCACTAGCGTGGTCTGAAATAGGTAGTGTTCAGATATATGGTTCTGATTTAGTTGAAGAAATGAATCGTAAGATTCAGCTGATCCAGTAAAGAATCAAAGCAGCTCAAGATTGCCAGAGTAAGTATCATGATGCTCATCATCATACTCTGGAATTTGATGTTGGAAATTTTGTGTATCTTAAAGTTAGTCTGATGAAAGGCGTGTATCATTTTGGTGTAGCCGGAAAGCTAAGCCCCCGCTATGTCGGGCTGTTTAAAATCCTAGAGAAGATTGGTTATGCAGCTTATCGATTGTAGCTTCCCAAATATTTCTCTGCTATCCATAATGTATTCCACATCTCCTCTCTGCAGAGATGTCTTCGCAACCCATCTCATCTAATTCAACTTCCAGCGGTGTCTCTCCAGCTGGATCTTTCTTATGAGGAGGAGCCAATTAAGATCTTAGCTCATAATCAAAAGCAGCTGAGAAATTGCTCAATCCCAATGGTAAAGGTTCAGTGGAGAAATCGCTCTTTAGAAGAATCTACTTGGGAGAAAGAGGTGAATATGAAAATGAAGTATCCCAGTCTCTTTGAAAATCCAGGTACCCTTTAACTTTCTGAGTTTTATTTATATTCTTCAAAATTTTGCATGTTTGTCTTCTCTCTTGAGATGATGTCAAGGATGATATCATTCTTAAGTGGGGGAGTCTGTAACAACCCTAGGTTGTTACTCTAATAATATATAGCTTAATTACTCATTAATTTCAATGCCATTGTTGTTAAAATATAAAATTGAGCCTATCTAGAAAATTTGAAGTCTATTGGACTTCTCTAAGTCCAAAATGATATTTTGATCAGTATAGATGCCCTAGATTAGACCTAAAATATTTTGATCTTAAAATTAAAATCTGATTGTATTTTTAAATTTCTCACCCCTAAATTAGCTAGGGGTGAAAGTTTAGTGCAATTTGGAAATCATTTAGGCCATAATTCACATTTAATTAAAATGGTCTAATTGCATATTAGGATTTCCAACAATTTGAAATTGCAATTTTATCCTATACCTATTTAAACGGTCGGGATTTGCTGTGCGGACCGTGGGCGATTCGCCGTGGAGCCCAGCTCGCGCGATAACAGAGTCGCGCACATCTCACTGTTGTGCCTTCCTATCTGATGGCTAGGATTTAATCTTGCGGGATCGTAGATCCGTCATCGGATCCACCCCATAGATTTTACGGCCTGGATCAGATCGGATCAAACTGTTATGATCCAGTCCATCAGGACTATTCGACAGTCCTAATCGATCCATCAGACGGCCCACAGTGCACCCGCACTGTGGATCTTCGTCTTCACCATGCTTGCGATCGACAGAAGAAATCCTGTGGATCTTGGACAGCCTGGCCTATCCCCCACTACATGTTCCACCTCAGCATGCCATTGGGGATCTTCCCTCATTGGCATATTGGTCCAAATCGGACCTCGTGACCCAGCCGAGCTAAATTAAGAAAATTGAGAGCTCGGCCATGGCCCGACCTCTCGGGTCTTTCCCAGCTCGACCTAACCCTCTGAAAGCTTCCATGAGCTCATCTGAGCTATAAATAGCCTCTGAAATCCTCCCTCTGCCCCTTTGCTGCTTAATTGAGTTCAACTCTCCACTGTCTCCTCTCTGCTATTGCCATCCGTTCGAGCATGTGTAGGCGATCCTATGAGCTCCCGAACCCTTGATAGTAAGCTCTCCTAGTGTTCAAGATCCTTTGTAGTGTCTGGAAACTCAACTAAAGCCATCTGAGCCCTCAGTCGATCGTCCCGAGCTCCCCCGTCAAACCAGGTACCCATATTGTCGATTTTGGGCCAATGAGGCTCGAACCTCCCTTCTTTTGATGCATATAGCTCTGTATTGTCAAATCGAACCTAATGCTGTCATAATTGAACCATAAGCTAGTCTCGATTGATCAAATCGATTGAACGGCTAAGTCTCTTAAGGAATGCCTCGAGTGAGTAAGGTCCTGGCGTTCCCGACCACCTCAGGCCTTGAGATGAGAGGGCTTCAACCCGTCTCACCTCCCTGATGGTGTAGGGATCGAGCCCTGGGTCAGGCGTGGCCTTTGTGGGGAGAGTTATCCCCTGACAGTAGCTCCATTAAGGGAGCCCTCGAGTGAGTAAGGTCCAGCTGATCCAAACCACCTCATGGGGGGCTTCGAGTATCTATCGGTGCATCTTGGCTAGGGATCAATTCGCGATTGACCCGAGCCCAAGGCGTGCGCTCTAGATGGAGAATTTTGCCGTCTACGGTTTCTCGGATCAACTTTTGTCGAGAGGAGTCGGGGTGGGGATAAGGGCCTATGTGGGTTGGGTCAACCCGTGACCCGCGCGGTGTGACAGTCCCAGGTCTTCGGGCCCCGGTCAACCCGTGCGGTTCGGCTAATGGGCCGAGCCCATTTTAAATAAATCTAATTAATTAGAGTAATTTTCCTTAGGGAAAATAATCCAATTAATCCAATCATAGAAAAATATTTAAATAAAAATACAGAATGTATTAATTGAATAACTTTTAATCCACTGGTCCAAACCCTATGATATTCTATATTAAATTGATCAGCCTAAGGGGTACCGACAGTACCTAAGCTGAGAAAGAGAGACGATGACCACGCACAGTAGGGAATACTGGGATACTCGAGCTCCACTTGGATGCCTGGGGGTTTGAACACCAAACTTCTCCCACTATCAGCGGTACGCAGTAGGTTCAGCCGAGGTCGCCGGGAATTTCAGGAGGAGTGCCGCAAGGAACTTCGGGGATCACAGTGAGCAAAGGGGCTCACTATGATTCCCAAGTGGTATTTATAGCTCAAGGGAGGTCCAGGGGTGGTACTGAGGTCAGGAGCCATAACTCAGGCTCAGCCCAAACTGTCTTTACTGCCCAGCCTCAATGGGCTCCTCCCTAGCTTCCAGGTTGCCAAGGTGGTTCGGCCAGAAATGGGAAGCTCCTAACAGTCAAGGTGACCTGGCAGAGGAGTAGTAGACAGGATCTATGTGGCTCGTACGAGTGAATTTCCTCTGTTGGGTCTGGGATCTCACCAGGATGAAGGTGAACAGGGCAAAGTCCTTGGCAGCCGTCTGATTACAAAGTCATTGGAGATGGACAACCTGATGATGATCTAGGATAACAGACCATGGGCGCATTACTGATCATTGGATCAGCTACTCGGTCCGACGGGTGATATGAGTCCTTAGCGATATGATCCCGCGCCATTTGATCCCGTGCCGTGATTCGTGCAAGAGCATTCATTGGCTAGTATGGCTGAGCCACTGTCGGAACCCCGCAGTGGATCTGCCGCGGTCTCGACAGTGAATCCTGGGTATAATTATTTAAATTAAATTTTAATTTAATTTCTTATTTCTTATTAATTAATTTATTAAAATTCCTTAAATTTAATAAATCCAATTTATGACTAAATGAGCTCCAAAAATTCTCAAAATTTCACCTTTAGCTAATTGAGGCACAAGGAATTCAAATATGTAATCAGATTTTAATTTGGAGATCAAATTAATTTAAGTATTTTTCAGGGCTCAAAAATAGGCAAAAATACCAAAATTCTAAATAAAGCTCCGCTTGATCCCAAACTTCTAGGGTTAGGTTTAAATGACTCGATGAGTCTAATAGAATTAAAATTAGAACTTGGTTTAGTTTAATTAATCTGGATTTAGCTAGGGTAATAACTAGGATTGTTACAGACTCCCCCAGTTAAGAAAGATGTCGTCCCCGACATCACTCAGTGAAGAAAGTATTACAAGGACTGAAAATTTAATTGAAACAAATAGGAAAGAAAAGAATATTACCTGGACTTTTAAAGAGCTGTGGATATTTATTGCACATATCCACTTCTTTTTCCCAAGTAGATTCTTCTAAAGATTAATTCTTCCACTGGACTTCGACCATAGGAATTGAATGATTTCCTAGCTGCTTCTGATCACGAGCTATGACTTTGATTGGTTCTTCGGCATAAGAAATATCAGGTTGAATTTATACTGCTGGAAGCTAAACGAGATGAAAAGGGTCTCTGAGACATCTTTTTAATGATGATACATGGAACACATTGTGGACAGCTACAAATTCATTAGGAAGATTCAGCCTATATGCAGATGATCCTACCTTGGCCAAAATCTCGAAAGGTCCAACATAGCGGGGACTGAGTTTCCCTGCTACGCTAAATCTATAGACACCCTTCATTGGACTGATTTTCAAATAGGCAGAACCTCCAATATTGAATTCTAAGAGACAATGGTGAGCACCATGATACTTTCTCTGATAATCTTGAGCTGAACAATTTCTTCAACTAACTCTGAACCAAAAAGCTAAATGCTTCCTATTTCTGACCAAGCTAGCAGAGTACTACATTTTCTAGCATACAATGCCTCATATGGAGCTATTTTAATGCTGGCCTGATAGCTGTTATTGTAGGCAAACTCTACTAACAGAATATAATCTTTCCAGGAACTGGAAAAATCAAGAACACATAGCCTAAGCAAATCCTCCATAACTTTATTTACTCTTTTAGTCTGACAATCTATTTGAGGATGAAAAGTTGTACTCATAGCTAGAGTAGTACCCAAATCTTGATGCATAGCTTAACAAAACTTAGAAGTAAATCTGCTATCTCTATCGGATACGATTGATCTCAAAATACTATGCAGCCTAACAATTTCCTTGATATAGAGCTTTGCTTGCTTTTAAATGGAATCAGTCTGACTGATAGGAAGAAAATGCACTGATTTAGTTAAACGGTCTACTATCTCAGATTGCATCGGAACTTGATCTTGCATGAGGCAATCCCATGACAAAATCTATAGATATATTGAACAATTTCCATTTAGGAATTTCTAATGGATGCAGAAGGCCACCAGGTCTTTGGTGCTCGGCCTTTACCAAATTGCAGGCATGACACTTAGCCACAAAGTTGGCTACATCTCATACCGAGCCACCAAAATGATTGCTTTAGATCCTGGTACATCTTAGTACAGCCTGGGTGAATATGATATCCAGAATTATGGCCTTCAATCAAAACTTCATGATGCATGGATTTAGGAATCTATAAATGATTTCCTTGATAAATTATATCATTACGCATTTGCAAATCATGACGACAACCACCTTCAATATCTGCTTTGAATTTTAGATAATCTTCGCCCTTGGTCTACGAGATAGAGACATCTCTGTGAAAAGTAGGTACTGCATTAATATTTACTAGAATAGAACTCAGCACATCACTGTTGAATAGAGAAATTTTAAGCTTGCAAAATTCTTGTTCTAAAGAATTGGAGGCAATCATGGAAGATAAAGTAGCATGATGGCTAAGAGCACCAGCCACCACATTTGCTTTTCCTCTATATAAATAGTGATGCCAAATTTTTAGAGCAAAGATTACGGTGGCAAGTTCAAGATCATGAACTATATTATTTTTCTCATGGGATTTTAACTGCTGAGAGACGTAAGCGATTACCTTACCCTGTTGTATTAACACACAACCTAGACCAATTCTAGAGGCACCAGTGTACACCAGATAGTTCAAGCATTTCTTGGGCAGAACAAGTACTGGAGAGGTAGAGAGTGCGTCCTTAAGAGTTTGAAATGCTTCATCGCATTCAGGAATCCAAATGAACGGAACAGCTTCTTGAATTAACTTAGTAAAAGGTGAGGTGATCTGGGATAAGCCTTAGTAAACTTCCAGTAATATCCAGCTAATCCTAAGAAACTTCTAATATCAGTGACTGACTTAGGTTGAACCCAATGCTAAATAGCGCTTACTTAGTTTTGATCTACACGAATACCCTGGGCATCGACTACATGTCCCAAGAATGCCTAAAATTATTCACATAATTGCATTAATAGGTTGCAAAGATTAAGATACAGAAATGCAATTTAAAAGAAGAGGTTTAGAAACGTGTACCTGAAATCACATTATTATCTTCTATGGCTTCCAGAGGTGTTAAAGCATATACTCGCACAAGACCAGCAAGACGGTTGTTTACCTGCTTCCTGGGATTGTTATGGGACTTAGGAGCTGAGGGCTACTTTGGAGCAACTTTTGATGTAGGGGCTGGCATTATGGACAAACCTGGTTCTCTCCTATTTAGTGGAGTTGCCCTGAATACTTGGTTCTTTTGATACTACTTGATCTGGACTCCATCCACTATCTCAATGTAGGTGCAATGATAGAATAAGTGGCCTAGATGCCCACATGTGTAGCACTTATGGCCAAAGTAGTAACACTTGCCATACAGATGAGGCCTATTACAGCCTTGAATTGGTTCAGCAGTTGGTGCAGCCTCAAATTGATAGACCTTTGCAGAGTGAGGTCTATGCCTTTTGAAGTCTTCATGTCGATGAGGAGTTGACTGCATATTTCACTTGAGATCTCTTTGTGAGTGATGGTGCTCAAGCACCTTAGCTGTCTCTACTAGCTCAAAGAAGCTAGTCAGACGAAGTGGAACAATTAGATCTTTTAATGAATTTCGTAGGCCACTGAGAAGGTGATGGCACTTAGCCGATTCAGATTGGATAATCTCTGGGGAAAAACAAACCAACCTACAAAACTCTTATTCGTAGTCGGCAATAGAGTGACTTCCCTGAGTCAACTTCAGAATCATATCTGTTATGATGTTTTGTGCAGACGAGGGAATGAATTCAACCTTGAATGCCTCTATGAATTCATCCCAAAGGATGTCCTCAAGTTCATAATCAATGAATCTAGTATTTTGAACCTCGTCCCACCAGTATTCTGCCTCAGCATGGAACAGATGTGTCGTGAGACGGATGGCTTCTGAATTTGAGATTTTTAGACTAATTAGATCCTTTTTGATAGTTTTCAGCCAGTCGGTTGTGTCTTTTAATCTTAAGAAGTTGTGGAGAAGACCATCCATGGAATGATGGGATGGAAAAGGATGTTGCATAATAGGAACAACATGAGCAGTAGCAACAGCTGATAATGGATGATCGAACATTATCTTTTGCTTTGCTAGTGCTTGTTGAGCTTGATTCTCCAATAAGGTTGCCACCATTGCTCGAAGATGAGCTACTTCATCAAAAGAACTGCTTGAAGCGACAACAGTTTTGATAGGGGTAACAGTAGGGGGTGATCCAAAATTCATTCTAATTGAGCAATATAAATCTAGATTTTAGGATCATCCTAAGGAAGATAGCAATTAAATTTCTATTAGATGCCAAAAATTCTCATTTTCTTTTGAAATGAAGATTTACATAAAATTCAAAAAAAGGCCAAAAATCACCATACTATTAAGAATCATTTAAGTAACAAGAAGTGATAATTACTCTAACTAACACTCAGACATCCTTAATGTACTCAGCCCTAAATGCAACACAAAAATCCTCAAAGGTCACTTCCTGACGCTTTCTCTTGCATTTCCATTCGAGCTTCTTGATGGTATCATACCACCAGACTCCTGCATAGCCTAGCATATGATCCATCACTATGTCAACCAAGAGGGACTCTGCACACTCTATATATCTCAGGACTGACTCTACTCGGCTCAACCACTCCTGTGCATAGATAGGAAATTCAAGCCCATGGTATGCCATTTGATGTAGAAGTTTGTCCAAGACTAGGGTTCCTTTTGTTGAAACTCCTTCTATATGCCATTTGCTCTCTTGTCTCCATTTGAAATTATAGCTCCAAGCTGACTCATAGGCTCACAGATAAAAGCCCAAGTTAGACTTTTTAGAATCCATTTGACTATAAGGGAAGAATTTATTGATTTTTATTAAACTAGAGGTAACTAGATTTTTAGGATATGAGTATTTTCATTCTACAATTTTTCAGAGAGTTACCGATAGTACTATGTTATGGATGTTATATCTTGATATTTGCACTTTAGAAGAATGGTCCATTAGGTAAAAAGGAATCACAGATCCTATTCTAACACCTTATGGTGTTCTATGATGCCAACTGTGGGGCCCCGTACCCTCTATGTCCATGCTAATATTGATATTAGCATAAACATGGGGAGTTATGGTACTCCAACTGTGGCAAATCCCCAACTCATGTAGAGTCAGGTAAGGCCCAACTTACCTTAAGCCAAGGACTTGTCACCTGGAACTGTAAAAATACATTGATATATCAAAGTAGCGGAAGCAGAAAATAGTATAACATAATATCCACATCATAGCATAGCATAAAAGAGTAAAAGAAATAGTAACTCAGCTTAAGTGTAGAAAGTAAATGCATCCAGAATTTAATTATTACAGACTGAATTAAAAGAAAGAAAATATCTCTCAATCTCACTGCATAAAAAAAGAAAGATCTAACTAAATGGTAGTAGGAAGATCCTCTTCCTGCACTGGTTCCTCTCCTAGAGAACCACCAACGAACATCTCCAAATCTGATATTTGTCAGTATCACAAATGCCAGGGCCCCAGCCAACAAAAGAAAAAGGTTACAGTTAGACAAATTGTCTAAGTATATTTTAGACTATTTAAGTGAACTGAATATTTAAAGATATCACATTAATTACTTTAAATATGCAAGCAATATAGGGTGCATCAAGCTACAAAAAATAGGATGGCTATAAACTATTCATTTATAACTTATCATCAAGCATGTACATGTCACTAAAGAGCAAAAATAACTAAATAAGGTGAGGCTAAAGAGCAAAAATAACTGCAAGTACTAAAATAAATTGATCCTAATATGCTTATGATCATATGAAGACATGCTAATTTTATAAAAGTAAACTGTTCTGAAAGGTATTGAAATGAATATACAAAACTAGCATCCTAAACATGTCACTATTTATTAACTACTCAATAATACCATATATACAAGCATGCAGATTTAATATATATGAAAGGCCACTGAAGCATGTGGCAAAAGCAAGCTAAGAGCATAAATGAGCTAAAGAGTAAAGCCACTAAAACATGTGGAAAAGCAACTGAAAGTACCAAAATTAAACTGAGGTAAAAGTAAACCTAAGACATAGTACTGCCATAACAGAAACAAGCTATACAAGGCCTCTGAACAGAAAGTTCAACATGTGTCCATCCTAGACATCATCAGAGCTAGGTACGAGTTGAACTTATAGAATAAGACATGTATCCATCCTAGCCAAGCACTGGACTAGGTCTGATTCTATTCTATAATAAAACTAGAATTGAGGAGGTAAACTAAGCTAGGACATACCTTACTGGACTGAATGCACTGAAAGAACTGAGTGAATGTTATCCTTTGCAAATACTAACTTAGGATGTATCTTCCATATCATAAGTTCTCCTATTATGCTCAAGGAACAAGGCTCAATATTCAAGGGGTGCAGAGCAATCAAAGTCAAAGTAAGCAAGAGACTCAACTAGACTTGTGTGATATTTGTTATTATCTAAATTATCCAAATCTAATTATTCTGAGAAGATACAAGTTTAGGATGTCCAATATCCAGCTATCGAGTATAATCTTAGATTCACGACCTTAATGTTTAACCTTATAACTTAACAAGTTCTAATTCAAAATCAAGTGATGACTATAAAGACTTAAAGTAAATAAATCAATGACCTAATTATTATTATTATACTAACTTAACCCAAATCTTGATCAAGTAAATCAAGATTGAGTATTCCGGACTTAAACTCCACATATGGGGTTCAAATCTTGAATCCAAAGTGATATTCTAATAAGGATCTAGGGTTCACACTCAAGCATAAACTAAAGATACAGAATCTTATAAGTTGAAGGATTAGAAACTAAAATCTTAATGAAAGGTTATTCTAATATTATAAGATAAAATAATCAATAAGAAACTATGAATCTAAGATCCATATTCAATCTTTAGGATAATTGCATTATTATATAGATTGAATCAATCCTACACCCATAGAGAGGTTTCAAAAGGATTAAATAATTAATCAATTAAGGAAGTCCAAAGAAGATGATTCAATTCAAGTAGATGATCTAAAGTCTAAGATCTAAGATCTAAGATCTAAGGTTTGATCACTTTAGATCTCAACTAAGAGCTAGACTTAGGCTTTACAAATATATTTACTTAAGATTTGTAGTTTATGAATCAACTTAATAAAGTAATTAAATTAGAGATTTAGCATTAAAGCTATTTAGGTTTGCTCTCTTAAGGAAGTGGCTTTGAGTACTCTTAAGATCTTAAGATCTTAATTAGAACTTTTTAGGATTTCTTTACTTAACTTCACCCCTATCAACATGAGATTTCAGAAAGGTGCTAATGAGTTAATTAGAGATACTTTACTAGAATTTTCAAGGCTTTAGGGGGTGCTTAAACCTATTTTGGTCAAAATGACTAAAATGCCCCTCTTAAGGCTAAAAATGGGATTTTAAGATTTAATCATCTAAATTAATTCAAGTTTTTTTTAATGAGTTCTATATTAATTAGTGAAGTAGTATAAACACTTATCTTAGGGTTTGGTAGCATAATTAACTTAATTAACACTAATCATACCTTAAGGGCAATTAAGGTGGTTTTGGGAATTAAGGCATACTGGGAAGATCCAAACACAATTATAGGCTCCACTATACTTAATAAGATATTAGGAACTAGATTTACCAAAATCAAAAGTTAATCTAAGGCTTAATTTACTAATCTCATTTTAGGGTAATTAAGAGGTAATTAGCAAATTTAAAGAACTAAAATTACTTTTAATGGTCTACAAAGGTCTTCTATGGTCTCATGAGCAATCAGAGACCTTCATCAACATTTTTGGACAGTTAATGAATTTATTATGATTTAAATACTAACAGAGAAGGATTAGGCAATTATTTAAAATTTAGCCATTGGATCCTTGATTTTATTTTATATTATTATTCCTTGCATTTTTCTGATTAAAATGATATATTGGATCATACCATTTGGATAAGTATAACTATGGTTATTTAAATATTTTATGCTGCATTTTTATTTAAATTGGAATCATAGGAAATCTATTTATCAATTATTTATCCTAAGAAATATAATTCCATAAATTTTTAAATAATGCCACGGCCCAAAATCCAAACCGCGCGGGTCGGGGTCTGGCCCGACCCGGCACTAGTCGTCGTCTTCACGGAGATTCCCCGACACCCGATCCCTAGGGTTAGCTTCAACCACAAAATTTTCCATGCTCAGACCATGCCATGACATGATCTTAATGGCTACACCTTCAGTGGCCCTAGGTGCTTCGAATGAACTACGAACCCCCATCGGAGATGCATAGCAATGCTGGGGTGCTATTCGGCCGAGATGACTCCTAAGGCATACCTATGGGGATTGAATTCTCCTCACAGAGCTAATGATGCCAGCTGGGCTCTAGAGCTACACGTTCAAGGATTGAAGGGGCATCAATTGGGTAACTCAATTGGTCCTTAGCATGGAGGGATTAATGGGGTGCTACTCGTGGCATTTCACGGATGCAAGCTCGCTCTGAGTCGATCGATTCCAGTCAAATCGATTGATCAGGTTGAGCTTAGTGATTGCAACTAGTCTACAATCACTGCAGAAAGGATTGGGGTGCTAAATGGGGACCCAATGCTTTGAGGTATCAACCCGATTCTTCGGCCAAGGGCCAACTGTATGTGCACTTTTAGATGATGATCACACCATCTGGTCCACTGCCAGTCCTCCCCATTACTTCAGCAGACAGGTGGGACACTGGGGCATGATCCTATCACAGCATCTAGAGCTAATTAACGAGGAGCCAAACTGAACTCAGCTCGACAGCATATGGGGTAACGGCAGTACCTGAGATGAGAAGGAGAGACGACAACTGTGCACAGCAGGGAACAATGGGATACTCGAGCTCCACTTAGACACCTGAGGGTTTGAACACCAAACCTCTCCCACTATCAACGGTATGCAGTAGGTTCAGCCAAGGTCACCGGGAATTTTTGGAGTAGTGCCGCAAAGAAATTAGGGGATCACAGTGAGCAAAGGGGCTCATTGTGATTCCCAAGTGGTATTTATAGCTCGAGGGAGGTCCAGGGGTGGTACTGAGGTTAGGAGCCATGACTAAGGCTTGGGCCGAGCTGTCTCCACTACACGGCCTTAATGGGGCTCCACCCCAGCTTCCAGGTTACCAAGGTGGCTCGGCTAGAAATGGGAAGTTCCTAACAATCTAGGTGACCTGGCGGCATAGGAGTGGCAGACAGGATCAACGTCGCTTGTATAAGTGAATTTTCTCTGTCGGGTCGGGGATCACACCGGGATGAAGGTGAACAAGGCGGGGTCCTTAGCAGCCATCTGATTGCAAAGTTCTTGGAGATGGACGTCCTGATGACGACCAAGGATAATATACTGCGGGCACGTTACTGATCGTTGGATCGGCTACTCGATCCGACAAGCGATATGAGTCCTTAGCGATATGATCCCGCGTCGTTTGATCCCGAGCCGTGATTCGTGCAAATGCAACCATTGGCTAATATGGCTGAGCTGCTGTCAGGACCCCGTAGCGGATTGTTGCGGTCTCGACAGCGAATCCAGGCTATAATTATTTAAATTAAATTTTAATTGAATTTTTTATTTCTTATTAATTAATTAATTAAAATTCCTTAAGTATAATAAATCCAATTTAAGACTAAATGAGCTCCAAAAATGTTCAAAATTTCACCTTTAGCTAATTGAGGCATAAGGAATTCAAAAATGAAATCAGATTTTAATTTGGAGATCAAATTAATTTAAGTATTTTTTAGGGCTCAAAAATAGGCAAAATAACGAAAATTCTCAATTAAGCTCCGATTGATCCCAAACTTCTAGGGTTAGGTTTAAATGACTCAATGAGTCTAATGGAATTAAAATTAGAACTTAGTTTAGCTTAATTAATCTAGATTTAGCTAGAGTAATGACTAGAGTTATTACAACTTACGTGCTCACTTGTACATACTTATAGGAAGCTAGATTTTGCTGCTTACTATATGTACCATTTTCAGATTTACTATTCTAAATTAGTATATGTCAAATGATCATCAGCATATTTAGGATTTTAGACTTTTTTTTCAGTACCTTTACTTACTATATTATATATATATACCTATCCTTGCTCAATTTTCTTTGAGGTGTGCCTTTTTGCCTCAAATCTTGTTTAGTTATAAATGCTATAATTATAACTTATCCTACTCCTTGTATGCTTACTTCAATCCTAAGGCACATAGAGTGTCCAGAGTCCATTTGCATTGACATTATGACATATTAAATGCTGGACTATGTTGGAAAATGGTTGTCCGATACCATTAGGAAGCTTAAAAGAAAA
Organism: Gastrodia elata; assembly: GCA_016760335.1. Lineage (NCBI taxonomy): Eukaryota > Viridiplantae > Streptophyta > Magnoliopsida > Asparagales > Orchidaceae > Gastrodia > Gastrodia elata. The sequence continues at coordinate 47,560,649 of CM028672.1, read as the reverse complement.
CGCAAGAGAAAGCTCCAGGAAGTGACCTTCGAGGACTTTCATTTGGCATTTAGTGCTGAGTATATTGAGAGTATTTGAGTATTGGTTAGCATAATTATCATTCCCTGATGATTTATAATTCCAATAGTATTATAATTTTTGCATTTTCTTCATCTTATGTAAATCTTCATTTCAAAAGTAATGAGAATTTTTGACATCTTTAAAGCTTGAATTATTGTCTTTCTTAAAAAAATTCAAAAATTTAGATTTATATTGCTCGATCAGAATGAATTCCAGATCTCCTCATGCGGCTACGCCCATTAAGACTGTCGTCGCTTCAAGTAGTTCTTCCGATGAACTGACCCACCTTTGAGGAATCGTGGCAGCTATGTTAGAAAACCAAGCTCAACAAGTTCTGGTTATGTAGAAATTAATTGCCGATCGCTCAGTACCAACTACTAATGCTGCTCCAGCTGTTCCTATTCAGTAACACCCATTTTCTTCCCATTACTCTGTAGATGGTATTCTTCACAACTTTTTGAGACTAAGGCCTTCCACTTTCAGTGGAACGTGTCCCCAATGAACACAATCGACTAGTTGAAATAGTTGAGATAGATTTAATTAGTTTAAAAATCATAAATTCTAAAGTCGTCCATCTCACAGTGCATCCATTCCATTTTGAAGCAGAGTAGTGTTGGGATGACATTCAAAATACCTGATTTGTCGACTACATTGAAGACACCCCTTGGGATGAGTTTGTAGAAGCATTCAAGGCTGAGTTCATTCCTCTGTCCGTGCAGAAAATTATAGCAGACACGATCTTAAGGCTGACGCAAGGAAGTCACTCTATTTCTGATTATGAAAGGAAGTTTCGCAGGTTAATTCGGTTCGCTCTAGAATTAATCCATTCAAATCAGCCAAATGCCATTGTTTCCTCAGTGGACTACAAGATTTATTAAAAGATCTTATCGTCCCGCTCTGTTTGACTAGTTTTTTTGAACTGGTGAAAACAACCAAGGTGCTTGAGCACCATCATTCTGAGAGAGATCATAAGCGCAAGATGCAATTAGTTCTCCACCATCATGAAGCTTTTAAAAAACATAGACCTCAATTTGCAAAGGTCTATCATATTGAAGTTGCACCATCTGCTAAACTGATTCAAGGCTGTAACCGGTCTCATCCCTATGGCAAGTGTTATCACTTCAGTGATAAGTGCTTCACATATAGACATCTAGGCCATCTGTTCTATCATTGCACATACACAAAAATAGTGGATAGAGTCCAGATCAAGAAGTCATCGAAAAATTAAGTTTTTAGAATGACTCCGTTAAATAAGAGAGAGCCTGATTTGGTAATAATGCCAGCCCCTGCTTTTATAGCTGATCGGGAGCAACCTTCTGCTCCAAAGTTTCAGAATAATCCCAGGAAGCAGGTGAACAATCATCCTGCTGGTCCTGCTCGAGTCTATGCCTTAACTCCTCTTGAGGCTGAGGAACATAACAACGTGGTTTCATGTATACATTTCTGAACCTCTCCTCTTAAATTATATTTTTGCACTCTAAATATTGCAAATTAGTTAATGTGTTTTGTATGAATAATTTTAGGCACACTATATTTTAATGACCAACCCTGCAATATGTTATTCGAAACTGGTGCTAGCCATTCTTTTATTTTTGAATATTTTGCCAATATTCTTAAGCCGCACTCATACAATTTAGTTAAGCCATTAAGTGTTGGACTTCTGTTTGGAGCCCAACTCAATGCTCATAAGTTTTGCAATGTCAAAATTCCATTAAATAGTCAAGAGTTTGACTCAAATTAATTGTTCTGCCATTAGCATATTTTGATATCATCCTTAGAATGAATTGGCTCAGTAACCATAATGCTGTAATAAACTGCCTTAAGAAGAAGGTCACCCTTCATTCTTAGGGTAAGTTTGAAACATTCATAGGAAAAGTCAATACACAATTATCCGAAATTAATGTTATCAAAGCTAAGCAATTAATCAGTAAGGGGAGTGATGCTTTTCTTATCACTATGATGAGTGAAGCAAAGAAAAGTATTCCTTTCTCTGACTGTAAAGTAGTTAAGGAATTTTACTGGGGTGTTCCAGAAGATGTCTGGTGTACCTCCGCCTAAGGAAGTAGAGTAATATGTTGAATTGATCTCGAGTACCCAGCCCATATTTAAAGCTCTGTATAGAATGGCACCTAAGGAATTTCAAGAGCTTAATGAATAGTTACAATAGCTCTTGAAAGCCAAACATGTCTCCTTGGGAAGCACCCATTTTGTTTGTAAAGAAGAAAGATGGATCTATGTGGAAGTGCACAGATTAACACAAATTAAAAAAAGTCACCAGAAGGAATAAATATCTGTTGCCTAGAATTGATGATTTGTTTGACCAATTATCTAGAGTCATTATATTCTCTAAGATTGATTTAAGATATGGATATCATCAATTGCGAATAAAAGAAGCAGATGTAGGGAAGACCACTTTCCATACTCGTTACGGTCATTTTGAATTCTTAGTGATGTCTTTTGGACTCACAAATGCACCATCAGTCTTCATGAATTTGATGCAGCGAGTTCTTAAGCCGTATTTAGACAAATTCATAATCATTTTTATCGACGATATCCTTTTATTCTCAAACCTTAAAGGATAATGAAGATCATCTAAGGATAGTATTAGAAGCTTTGTGTGAGCGTCAGCTTTATGCCAAGTTCTCCAAATATGAATTTTGGCTTAAATCCATTGCATTCTTGGGGCATGTAGTCGATGCCCAAGGTATTCGCGTAGATTAGAATAAAGTAAGCGCTATTCAAGATTGGGTTCGGCCTAAGTTAGTCACCGATATCAGAAGTTTATTGGGATTAGCTGGATATTGCATAAAGTTTGTCAAGGGAATTTCCTAGATCGCCTTACCTCTGAATAAGCTAACTCAGAAAGCCATTCCATTTGTTTGGAATTCTGAATGCGAGGAAGCATTTCAAATCCTGAAGGACGCACTCTCTACCGCTCCAACGTTTGTTCTACCCAAGGAAGGTTTGAACTATCAAGTATACATAGATGCCTCTGGAATTGGTTTAGGTTGTGTGTTAATGCAAGAGGGTAAGGTAATCACTTACGCCTCTCGTCAGTTAAAATCCCATGAGAAAAATTATCCAGTTCATGATCTTAAACTTGCCGCTGTTATTTTTTCCTTAAAGATTTGGCATCATTATTTATATGGAGTTCAGTGTTCAATTTTCACTGATCATCAAAGGTTAAAGTATATCTTCACTCAAAGAGAACTGAACTACCATCAGAGAAGATAGTTAGAGCTCATTAGTGATTATGATTTGAGTATTCAGTATTATCTGAGTAAAGTAAATGTGGTGGCCGATACTCTTAGTCATCCTGCTACTCTATCTGCCCTGATTGCCTCAAGTTCTTTAGAACAAGAATTTTGTAAGCTTGAAATTTCTCCAGTCAGCAATGATATGTTAAGTTTGCTTCTGGTGAATATCAATGTGGAACCCACATTTCACCAAGATGTCTCCATGTCGCAGACCAAGGACAAAGTTTATCTGAAATTCAAAGTCAATATTGAAGGTGCTCATTGTCAAGATCTGCAGATGCATAATAGCATAATTTATCATGGAAATCATCTATGGATTCCTAAATCCATGTACCGTGAAGTTCTGGTAGAAGGCTATAATTCTAGATATCATATTCATCTAAGCAGTGCAAAAATGTACCAGGATTTAAAGTAATCATTTTGGTGGCCCGGTATGAAGAAGAACGTAGCTAATTTCATGGCTAAGTGTCATGCTACAATTTGGTAAAGGCCGAGCACCAAAGACCTAGTGGTCTTCTGCATCCATTAGAAATTCTTGAATGGAAATGGTTTGATACATCAATGGATTTGTCATGGGATTGCCTCACACAAAATCTAGCATCAATGCAATCTAGGTTATAGTAGATCGTTTAACTAAATCAGTGCACTTCCTTCCTATCCGCAGACTAACTCTATTGAGAATCTCACAAAGCTCTATATTAAAGAAATTGTCAGGCTTCATGATATTCCAAAATCAATAGTATTCAACAGAGATAACAAATTTACTTCTAAGTTTTGGCAAGTCGTACACCAAGATCTGGGAACTAATCTAGCTATGAATACAGCTTTTCATCCTCAGACAGATGGTCAGAATGAAAGAGTAAATTAGGTTTTGGAGGATTTTCTTAGGCTTTGTGTTTTCAATTTTGTTGGTTCCTGGGAATATCACATTTCATTAGTTGAGTTTGCCAACAACAATAGCTATCAGGACAGTATTAAAATAGCTCCTTATGAGGTATTGTATGGTAGAAAATGCAGTACTACTCCGCTAGCTTGGTCAAAAATAGAAAGTGCACATCTTTTTGGATCTGAGTTAGTCAAAGAAACTAATAAAAAGATTCATTTAATTCAGTAGAGAATTCGTTCTGCTCAAGATCACCAGAGCAAGTATCATCATGTTCATCATCATCTTTTAGAATTCAATATTGTAGATTCTACTTATTTGAAAGTCAATTCGATGAAGGGTGTCTATATATTTGGTGTAGTAAGGAAACTCAATCCTTGTTATGTTGGACCTTTTGAGATACTAGCCAAGGTAGGATCATCATCCTACAGGTTGAATCTTCCTAGTGACTTTGCAGTCATTCACAATGTGTTCCATGTATTGTCATTAAGAAGATGTCTTAGAGACCCTTCTCATATCGTTCAGCTTCTAACGAAAAAAATTCAGCTCGATCTTTCGTATGCTAAAGAGCTAGTAAAAATCTTACCTCATGACCAGAAGTAGCTAAGAAATCGCTAAATTCCAATGGTCAAAGTTAAGTGGAAGAATCGATCTTTGGAATAATCTACTTGGGAAAAAGAAGTGGATATGCACAAAAAATATCTGCAGCTCTTTGCAAGCCCAGGTACCATTCCTTTTCCTTTCCTTTCTATTCCATTTAGTGTTTCAGTATTTATAGTACTTTCTTCACTTAAGTGATGTCGGGGACGACATCGTTCTTAAATGGAGGAATCTGTAACAACCCTAGTTGTTACCCTAGCTAAATTCTGATTAATTAAGGTATACCAAGACTTAATTTTGATTCCATTAGACTCAATCGATCATTTAAATCTAATCCTAGAAGTTTGAAATCAATCAGAGCTCAATTAAGTATTTTAGTATTTTGCCTATTTTTGGAACCTGAAAATTAGCTAAATTAATTTGATCACCAAATTAAAATCTGAGTTCATTTTTAAATTCCCTACCCCCAAATTAGCTAATGGTGAATTTTTAGGAATTTTTGGAGGTAATTTAGGCCTATTTTAGATTTAACTTAAATTGGTTCAATTGCATATTAGGGTTTAGAACAATTCTTAATTGCAAATTTATTCTTCTCCAACGGTCGGCTGCCTCCAAATCATGAATTCCATCTGGACCGTTGATTCTGCAGATTTGATCCAATAGCCCATGCCTTCACTCAAATCTGTCTCATCTCGACAGTTCCGTGGTTCCGAGATTTGATCTGACGGCATCTAGCTATCCGTCTTAAATAAACCTCGATTGCCATAGTATCTCTCGATCTAATTTAATGGTTGATCCAGCATCCTCACTCGGTTGTTGGATGTCGGGAGATCAGAGCAACTCTGCGTCAACTGATGATCAATCAGACTGCACTGGAGTTCTCCGCAACTGTGGATCATCTTCTTCCTCTGCTCATGCCCGATAGCCGCATCCTCCCATACTGCCACATCCCCAGGCTGGTTTGCCACTCTTACACTATATCAGGAAGGCCATTCCAACCTTGCCCTAGCCTTCCTAGCACTCCCAGCCATGAATGAGGCCCGGTCCACCCCCAATTAGGTAAGTGATGGAACTCCTTCAGATTGAGCCTTTGCCATGGCTCCCGACCTCGGCATTCACCCCAGAACCTTCCCTCAGCCTATAAATACCCATGGGTTATTACAGTTAGTCCCTTTGCTCACTGTGATCCCCAATTTGTCCAGTTGATGTCCCTGGAGCTCTCAGCATTCTTGGTGATTCCTGCTGCTGTGAACCACTGATAGAGGGTGTGTTCTGGAGTTCAGACCCCCTTGCTAAGATTCTACAATTTTCTAGATGTTCTGAGCTCCTCATTGCGTCTCTGTCGCCTCTGCCATCTTCAATTTCAAGTATAGCCTCTTCCCACTGAGCTGTGTGAGTTCAATTTTTCAATTAAGCTTATGAATTGAGCCTCTGGATGTCGTCTAGTTGCCTTGGCCCCTTAGGAGCTTATCCTAATTGTTCAAAGGGTTTGAGCTAGCTCTGATCGATCATATCTATTAATCGAGCTAGCGGCCGAGCCATGGCCGAGTCCAAGTAAGGACCTAGTGATCGACTGCACCCTAAGTTGTTAAACATTGGGGGTTCGACTCATCTCACCTCCCTGATGGTGTAAGGATCGAGCTCCATCTATTTAATGGATTATGTGAGGAGAATTATTCCTTCGTAGTTAACTCTAATCATCTAGAATCGGGATGTTTCAGTGGTGTTTTAGTCCGTCCCATTTAGGGCTACTAGGTTCAATCAACGTGCCTTAACTCCCTGAAGGTGTGGCAATTGAATGCTGGTCGTAGCGTGCTATACCAATGGCAAATTTGGCAGACCAAGGTACCGTCCCGCTCTTGTCTGCAAAGGGGGGGTGGGGTATTGGGGACAATGCTACTGGCGCATCAGGCTGGGCGAGCCCAGGCCCGAGCGGTGCAACAGTGTAGGCCTAGTCAGGTTTTGGTCCTACCCGAACCTTTCTGATTTCGGGTCGAGATAATATTCTTAATTATGGAATTATTTTCCTCCTGTTAATTAATGGATAAATAGAATATATTATATATCCAATGATTTGATTAATGAAAAATATTCAGAATGAATTAATGAAATAATTTAAGCAATACTTATCCAAATGGTATGATTTAATATATACTATTTGAATCAAAAAATGCAAAGAATAATAATATGAAATAAAATTCAACATCTAATGGAGATTTTATAATATTGCCTAATCCTTCTCTGATCTTAATTAATTCATAACTAATTAAATTAATGTCCAAAAATTGTGATTAAGGTCTCTAATTGCTCATGAGACTGGAGAATTTAATTATGCCATTAGAAATAATATAAGAGATTTAAAACTATTAATCACCTCTTAATTACCATAATCCTTTGTTAGAGAAATTAAGCATTAATTAACCCTCTCATTTTGAGTAAACAAAGTTTCTAATGCTTTCTTAAAAGTATTAGAACTCTCCTATGTGCTTGGATTATCTTAAGGAACCCTAATTCCCTTAATCACCTTCCTTAGCCTTAAAATGAGATTAGTGTCATTTAAGTTAATTCATGAGCCAAATCTTAAGCTAAGTGTTCCATTCACCTTATTAATCAATATCAAGTTCATTAAAACTGATTTGAATGTTTAAATATTAAATTTCCAATTTTTTTTTGTCTTAAGAAGGGTATTTTAGTCATTTTGACCAAAATAATGTTTAGGCATCCTTAAACCTTAGAAACTTTAGTAAGGTGTATTAAATCAATAATGAAATGTATTAGTTTTATTTCCTTAACTTTTGAGTCTAATTAATCTAATTGAGTTAAGTTTAAATTTCCTTTTTCTTAAGTGATCAAACCTTAGATCTTAGACTCTTAATTATTTTGATCTAATTATGCCATCATCCTGGAAATCATTAATTGATTTATTATCTTAATCCCTTTGAAACCTCCTTGTGGGTGTAGGATTTATTCAACTTATAAAATATATGATTATTCTATGGATTGAATATAGGTCTTAGATTCATGTGTTCTTAATGGATTATTTTGTCTTATGATATTAGAATAACCTTCATTAAGATCTTAACTTCTTGATCTTTCAGCTCCTAAGATCCTTTACCCTTATACTAAGGTTGTGTGTGAACCTTAGATCCTTATTTTGGATAGTACCTTGGATTCAGGATTTGAACCCCAAGTATGGAGTTTAAGTTTAGAATCCTTAATCTTGATTTGTATAATTAAGATTTGGGTTGAGTGAGTAAAACATATTAATTATGTCATTAATTTACTTACTTTAATCTCTTATAATCATCATCTGATTTTAGATTAGAACTTGTTAAGTTCTATTATTAACATTAAGGTTGTGAATCTGAGATCATACTCGATAGCTAGATATTGGAGATCCTGAACTTGTATTTTCTCAAATTAGTTAGAGTAAATCAAAATAAGACAATAATGGATATCACATAAGTCTAGTTGAGTCTCTTGCTTAATTTGACTATTGTTGCTCCACACATCTTGTATATTGAGCCTTTTTCCTTGAACATAATAGATGAACTCAAAGTATTGATGATGTATCATAAGTTAGTGATTGAAAAACATAAAACATTTATTCAGTTCAGTGGAGTGTGTTCTAGCTTAGTCTGCCTCCTCAATTCCAATTTTGTTATAGAATAGACTTGGACCTAGCTTTGTGCTTTACTAGGATGGATAAGTGTCTTATTCTATAAGTTCAACTCGAACCTAGCTCTGATGATGTTTAGGATGGATACATGTTGAACTTTCTATTCAGAGGTCCTGGATGGCCTATTTCGGTTATGGCAGTACTAGGTTTAGGCATGCTTTTACTTCAATTTAGTTTTAGTACTTTGGCTTGCTTTACCACATGCTTCAGTGGTTTTACTTTTATTTTTTTTAGTACCTTGGCTTGCTTTGACACATGCTTCAGTGGCTTCTACTTATAATTTCTGCATACTTGTATATTTATTCCAATTCAGTATTTATTAATCATAAGCATGTTTAGGATGCTAGTTTTGTATGCTTAGTTTAGCACATTTCAGTACAACTCTTTTATAAAATTAGCATGCATTAATGTGATCATAAGCATGTTAGGATGAATTTTATTTTCAGTACCTTGCAGTTATTTATGCATTTAAGCCTTACCTTGTTCAGCTTCATGTTAGTAAGTATTTTTTATACTTTGTTATTTAGTTATAAATATATTATTTACAGCTATACTATTTATTGTAGCTTGTTGCACCTTAAACTACTTAAAGTAATAATGTGATATCTTTAAATGTACAGTTTACTTAATCATCCTAAAATGTACTTAGATAATTTGTCTAACTGTAACATTTTTCTTTTGTTGGCTGGGGCCCTGGCATTTGTGATACCGACAAATGTCAGATTCGAAGCTATTCGTTGATGGTTCTGCGGAAGAGGAACTTGGACAGGAGGTGGACCTTCCTATCGCTGAGTAGTTAGACTTTATTTTTTGCTGTGATGATAAGAGCTCTCTTTTTTTTCATTTAAATATTCAGTCTGTAATAATTCTTAAATTTGGATGTATTTACTTTCTGTACCTTGAGCTGAGTTACTATTATATTTACCTTTTTATACATTACTATGAAGTGGATGTTATGTTCTATTATTTTCTGCTTCCACTACTTTGATATGCTGATGTATGTTCTCAGTCTCAGGTGATAAGTCTTCTGCTTAAGGCGGGTTGGATTATATTTGGCACCCCGCTCCTTAATTCCATAATCATTAGACTAAGGAGTGGAATTTCACTCTGGCAAACCCCTCACTTATCATTGGATTAGGTAAGATCCACAACCCACTAATAAGGAAAGGACGTGCATAGAATAACTAAGAAGATCAATCACTAAATATGTCATACATACAGAGTGCGGAAACAAAATAGAATAAACATTAAATCCATTCACCATACATCAAGTAAGAAATGCAACATAGCTCAATAAATAATGAAGTGCTTAAAAGTAATCACAGTCACAGTATCTGTAGTATTATAACATTTAAATGCATAGTTTAAAAGATTGAATAAAATCTCTAATCCTCACAGAAGGCTAAAAAGAAATCTAGGCAGCGCCTGTCTCTCCTAGCTGATGCTCCTTCACTAAATAAGGCTCCTCTCCTTCAGCACCCAACTCCTCAAATCTATCCGAATCTGACATTATCAATTTCATAATGCTAGGGCCCCAGCTAATAAAAAAATAAATTATTAGACAATTATCTAAGTATATTTTAGGTTAAATATTTTACATGAATTATTAATGTCATTATTTTATATTTAAACACAATGAAGAGTAAACTAAAAGCAGTAAGAGCAGTAAGCGTACAAAGAACAGGGTAAGCTATAAATACAGCATTTATAACTATACAAATGTGAGGCAAAAAGCACACCTCAGCAACTAAGTAAGGAATGAGCATATACATAAATACAGTGCAGTAAGTAAAAGTACTGAAGGTAAAGTCTAAATCTAAATATGCTGATGATCATATGACATATGCAAGTTATAGACAGAAATCTGAAAGTGGTACATATAGTAAGTAGTAAAGTCAAGCATCCTATAAATAAGTACAAGTGAGCAAGTAAGTAATGAAACATAGCTGACTAAAACATGCATCACAATATAGTACATGGTAAGCTAGAACTGAAATAAGTATATAAAGATTGCCATATCAGACAATTGGCCAATCAGGCCTAGTGAAATTCCAAAGTCTTTCTGGACTAGGGCAGACAGAACCAGCAGTAGAACTGAGGAACCATATACCATTGGAATGTTAAACTTAAGATCTAGCTTCCCTATATTGCACTGAATACTTTAACTAGGTGTAGACCCGAATTGGACTTCCATTTGTCAAGTTATGACCTAATTAAGGTTAGGGATATTTTGGATTTTGATTTTTCTAGGGTTCCAAATCTAAATATTATTTCTGACTATTTTTTGTACTGAAATTTTAAGCTATCTATCATTTTAAATTTTTTTGATTTGGAGTCTAAATTACTGAGTTATGGTCATTTCAATAGTTCTGGGTGCTACGGCGTGCTGTAGCGCCAGACGGTGATTCCGTATGTGCGAAAACCGTAATGGGGCAACTTTCTGGCACAATTACTCTCAACCTAGAGCTCTTCACGTGTGGTGCCATATACCATTGGAAATCTCTTTCTAAGACATTTCCATTGATACCCAAATCAGCACCAAAAGATTAAGTTATGAATGCAAACCATGGGGTTAAATGACTGGGTGTACAAAAATTTATATTAGCAACTTTACATATCATTCCCTATTATTTACAGATTTTTATTTTTTTGAGTTCCTACATCTTAAACATAGCCTTATAGATGCATAACTAAGGTAACACAAAATCTTAAACGTACAAATGAGCATAAAAAATGAAATGGAATAGCCATTGGATTAACTAATGGAGGGAAAGGGGGGTACCTTTGACCTTGCATGGAAAGGAGGAAGAAGACTCAGAACTCTTGAAGGAGGAACTTCTTCTTTTTCTTCTTTAGCACAAGGAGCAACAATGGAGGAAGAAGGGAGAGCTCTCAGCTTGGCTGCAAGCAAATGAAGGAGGGGCTGAGCTCTTTCTTAAAGGGGAGAAGAAAGAGAGAAGCCATCAAGAGCTAGGGAAGCTAGGAGGCATGGGAAGAGGGATGGACTTGCCATCAAGATTTGCAATTAAGGGGAGGCAGAGAGGGGTCAGCCAAAAAAGGGAAGAGGGATGGGCAACCAGCAATGCAAATTAAGAAAATAAATTTTCTTAATTAAATAATCATTTATTCATTTTCTAATTTCTTAATTTGCTTAAAAATTTGGATTAAATAAAATCGCTCCGAAAAATACTAAAAATTTACTCCAAGTTAATTTGGGTGTGAGGAATTCAACGGCGAAGTCAGATTTTGATTCCGACGATTATTTAATTATTCTATTTTTACGATGCATTTAATTATATTAAAATATTCACGAAGACGTACGACTTCCAAATGCGTCCAAAATATCACCCCTAGATAATTTGGGGGTAACGATCGCAATGGCAAAGTCAGATTTCAATTTTGAGGTCAAATTAAATACCTCAATTTTTTAATTATTTAAATATTTGTGGGGCCCCATACTAACAATAAGGAAGTACGGTGCTCCAACTGTGGCAAATCATCAACTTTAGTAAAGTTAGGCGAACACAACCTTCCTTAAGGCAAAGACTTGTCACCAAGTGCTATAACTTCCATCAATATTAATATCAAAGTAGCAGACGCAATATAAAATAGAGTAACATCCACAAGCATACATAGTAGGGAAATATAGTAACTCATCACAATGCAGAAGTAAAGTACATCCAGGAAGTTTAATTATTACAACTGAAATGAATATCTAAAAATAAAAGACTCTCGTTCTCACTGAAATGAACAAGGCAAAACTAGCTAGACCGCAGCTGGAAAGTCCTCCTCCTGAATTGGCTCCTCCTCAGCGACACTGCCCACGAACACGTCTGAATCTGATATTTATCGGTATCACAAATGCCAGAGCCCCAGCCAACAAAATAAAAAGGTTATAGTTAGACAATTGTCTAAGTACATTTTAGGCTATTTAAAGTGAACTGAATATTAAAGGATATCTCATTTAAATTTAACTATACATGCAAGCAGTAAAGGGTGCAATAAGTCATGAAAGAACTGGAATACTATAAATTATCTATTTATAGCATGCAACATACAAAACACTAAATAAGCAAGGTAAGGCTAAAAGCAAAATTACTGCAGCTACTGCATAAACATGATCCTAACATGATTATGATCAAAGTAAAACATGCTGAGTATAAGAGAACACAAGTATTGAATTCAATAAAATTCTAACATCCTAAACATGCCATTCATACATATACCTAAGCCATAAAAGTACACATACAATATGCAGATTAAGATGAAAAGAAAGGCCACTAAGACATGTGGCAAAAAGCAAAGCAATATATGATAAGTAAAGCCACTGAGACATGTGGCAAAGCGAGCAAATACTGAAAATTAAGGCCACTGAAGCATGTGGCAAAACAAACCAGAAAACCAAAACAATACAATACAGGTAATAGTAGTAATATGCTTAAGTTTTAGTATTGCCATATCAGCCAATAGGCCATACAGGGCCTCCAATATCAATCAATCAGTCAATCCCCTGCCTAGCCATCCAAATATGCTTGGACTGAGTCCAGTCTATACAATACTACTACTGAAGAGGCAAACTAAACTAGGTCATATTCTACTAATTGTGACAAAACAAAACTGAGTGATATGTAAATTCATTACTAGCTTAGGATACATCATCCTAAGTTTTCCTATTATGCTCAAGGGCTAAAGCTCAAAATCCAAGGTATGCAAAGCAATCTAGTCAAAGTAGGCAAGAGACTCAATCTAGACTCATGTGATATCTGTTGTTGTCTAATTACCAAATCTAACTACCCTGAGAAGGTACAAGCTTAGGATCTCCAATATCCAGCTATCGAGTAGAATCTCAGATTTACGTCCTTAAAGTCAAATATTAGAACTTAACAAGTTCTAATCCAAAATCAAGTGACGACTATATAGTTTAAGTAAGCAAATCAATGACCTAATTTTATCAATATTTTACTCTCTTACCCAAATCTTGATCAAATAAATCAAGATTTTAAGGATTTAGAACTTAAACCCTATGTTGAGTTCAAATTCCAAATCCAAAGTGAAATTCTAAATAGGATCTAAGTTTCTCACTTATTACCTAATTTAAAGATAAATAATCCTATAAGTTGAAAGATTCAGGAACTAAGATCTTAGTGAAAAGCTATTCTACTAATTATAAGGTAAAATAATCAATTAAGAACTTGAGACTCTAAGATCTATATTCAATCTTTAAGATAACTCCATTATCTTATTAATTGAATCGCCCTATACTCACATGGAAGGTTTCAAAAGATTAAACAATAAATCATTAAAGAATTTCAATTGGAGGTGGTTTGATTCAAATTGAAGATCTAAGTCTAAGATCTAAGATCTAAAGATCTGAAGTTTGATCACTTTAGACTCTTAATTAAAGTTTTAACTTAAGAGTTTTCATTTATGATTTTCTTTAGAATCTAAGTTCATAATTAACTATAAGGAGCCTATTAAGGTTAAAATTGACAATTTTAAGTATTAGATTAACATTAAACCCATATTGACTTTCTTAGGTTACTTAGGATCCAAGTGTCTGAGTTTTGATCACTTTAAACTTTAAGCTAGATTTTAACTTAGGATGTCCCATTATTGTTTCTTTTAGCATTTAAACTTACAATTTAACTAGTTTGAACTTATCAAGTGTCTTTTGAAATGATTTCATTTAAGTATTAAGCTTAAGTGACTTCTTTATGGTCACTTAAGATCTAAGTGTCTTATTAAGGCTAAATTGAAGATTTCATAATTTCAATATTAATCTTATTAGTATCATCAATCAAAAAGGGGTCCAGATAACATTTCTAATCTATCTTAAGGTGGTTTACTGAATTTCCAAGGTCTTAGGGAGCATTTAAACACATTTTGGTCAGAATGACCAAAATGCCCTTCTTAAGGTAAAAATTGGGATTTTAGGGTTTACTCATCCAAATTAGATCTAATCTATTTTAACATGTTTCATATTACTTAATGAAGTGGGAAACACCTTTAATTTAGGTTTTGGTGACCTAAATGGTCTTAATTATCACTAATCACTTAATTAAGCTACTTAGGGTGACTAGTGAAATTAGGGCACTTTAGGGCAATCCAACCTTACACTTAGGTTATACTAGGTCTAACATGATATTGGAAACCATCCACACCCAAATCAGAGGCTTAATTAGGGTTTAATTTACTAATCCTTAATTAGAGTGATTAAGGAGTGATTAAGAAAATTAATTATCCAAAATCAACTTTAAGGGTCTAGAATTGTTCCTTAGGGTACAAGGAGCAATCAGAGCCCTTAATTTCATAAATTGGATAATTATATAATTTTATATGATTTGTTTAAGAATAGAAAAGGTTTGGCAAATAAATTTTAATCCAACCATTGGATCTGGAATTTTATTTTATATTGAGATTCTTTGAATTTTTCTGATTCAAATGGTATATTGGATCATACCATTTGGATATGTATAACTAAAGTTATTTAATTAAATCATTCTGAATGTTTATTTAAATTAAAACTATAGGAATCTAATTACATTAAATCATAACTATTAAAAATACATTCCAAAAATTGTTTAATTAACTGCGGCCCAAATACCAAACCGCACGGGCCGGGGCGCAGCCCGGCCCAAAATCGCGTCTTCGTCTTCCTCCCGATCGGGCCCGCAGCCCTAATTCACGAGGCGGACTTCCAGCGCCAAATTCGCCGCACTCCGGTCATGCCGCGCCACGATTTCAACGGCTACACGTTCCTTGACCGCAGACGCGTCGATTGAACTAATAATCCCTCACTGGGACGCTCTGGTTCGCTAGATTCCTATTCGGCCTAAATCCTTCGGCTAGCGCACCTGTGAGGAGATAATTCTCCTCACTGAGCCCACGAGCCACCGATATCTCGATCCCTACACATTCAGGGATCGAAGAGGGAGCGATAGGGCGCAACGAGGGATCCTGAGATGGTCTAGATCGTCGGGATGCTACTCGGCATTTTCTGTCGTTCAGCACTTCGACTGGATCAATCAAGTTCAGTTGAATTGATCGATCTGGTTGAACCTAACCCTTAATACCAGCTCACCAACATTGTCCAAACGTGCTTAGGGCCGAATGGACAATCAATTTTACCTGGAATGCCGATTTAGGCGAACCAGGAAATTCGCCTGGCGGGGCGCACAGACGACGAATTCTTCATCTGGGTCACTGTCAGGCCACCTCTTTCGACTCGATCGCTCACTGAGGAGCTAAGGTAGGGTCCTAGCACAACACCTAAGCTTAATTGAGTGAGAAACGAGCTGAAAACTAGCTCTACTGGAAATGGGAGAGGCTGTACCTGATCGTCATCGAGTGCACAATTGGGGATATGCAGAGGATAGTCGCCCTTCTCTGCTCCAGGCGCAGCTTTAGGGAACTTGAACGCCAAGTTTCACCCTCAGACTCTACTGAAGGGACCTGGTTCGCCAATTGGTCGCAGGGGTCTTTGAGCTTAGCAAGAAGAATAGGGAGCTTCAGAGAAGATACAGAATGAGCAAAGGGAGACATAGGCAAGTTCTAAGGCTATTTTTAGCCGCAGAAGGGCTTCTAGAGCCTTAGCCGAGCCAGCAGCTTCGGCTCATGGCTGCGAATGGGGCTCCGAACGGGGAAGGGCAAATCCGGGAGGATCACCAAGCTATGGCGCAAAGGAGATCGTGGGGGACAAGATTCCATCCCCGTACTACCACGAGGGCAGGACGTTGGGACTCTGTCAGGAGATTCCAGTGAGAACGCACCTGGGATGATGATGAACAATGATGGGTGAGGCGCAGCCGTTCGATGGGTCTTCAGTTACAACCGGGTGGCCCTGATCTTTCGATCGGCAACGGTCGATCGGGACACAGATCATCTGTTGGATCAAACTGAATTGATCCAACGCTTAATCTGAGCTACTTAAGGCAGGACACGGGAGGCCGTTGGATCGGGCTATCGATCGAGCGGCTAGGATCTGGCCTCGGCGTGGGGTGGATCGCGCCGCTGAGGAGCCACGCCAAGATGCGTGCTGGCCACCTTATTGGCTAAAGACTATGCGCCACTGTCGGGACCCCGCAGCGGATTTTCCGCTGTCCCGACAGCAAATCCTAACAGTAATTTTAATTAAATAAATAAAATTATTAATTAATTAAAATTATTTTAATTATTCTATTAATTCCTATATCCAATTTAGGACCAAATGAGCTCCAAAAATTCCCAAAAATTCACCCTTAGCTAATTAGGGTATGAGAAACTCAAAAATGAAATCAGATTTTAATTTGGAGATCAAAATAATTTAGGTATTTTTCAGGGCTTAAAAATAGCTAAAAATACCAAAATTTTCAATTTAGCTCCGATTGATTTTAAACTTCTAGGTTTAGGTTTAAATGACCCATTGAATCCAATAGAATCAAAATCAAACATTGGTTTAACTTAATTAATCTAGTTTTAGCTAGGGTAACAACCTAAGGTTGTTACAGACTCCGCCACTTAAGAACGATGTCGTCCCCGACATCACCTAAGTGAAGAAATATCCTGCTGCGATAATATGAGTTTAGATACAATTGAAGGAAAAGAAACGAATAGTACCTGAGTTTGCAAAGAGTTGGGGATATTTATTGCGCATATCCACCTCTTTTTACTAAGTAGATTCTTCCAACGATTGATTCTTCCACTGAATTTTGACCATAGGAATTGAACGATTCCTCAGCTGTTTCTGATCACGAGCTAAAATTCTGATAGGTTCTTCGGCATAAGAAAGATCAGGTTGAATTTCTACTATTGGGAGTTGAACGAGATGAGAAGGGTCTCGAAGATATATTCTCAATGAGGATACATGAAACACGTTGTGAACAGCTGCAAAGCCATCAGGAAGGCTTAGTTGATAAGCAGATGACCCTACCTTGGCCAAGATTTTGAAAGGTCCTACATAGCGGGGACTGAGTTTCCCGGCTACACCAAATCTGAAAACACCCTTCATTGGGATGACCTTCAGATAAGCAGGATCTCCCACGCTGAACTCTAAGAGACAGTGGTGAGAGTCATGATACTTACTCTGACGATATTGAGCTAAATGAATTCTCTGCTGAATTAACTTGATCTTGCTGCTGGTTTCTTCTACCAATTCTGAACCAAACAGTTGAACACTTCCTATTTCAAACCAGGCTAGCAGAGTACTACATTTTCTACCATACAAAGCTTCATAAGGAGCCATCTTAATACTGGCTTGAAAACTGTTGTTATAGGCGAACTCCACTAACGGGATGTGATCTTCCCAGGAACCAGCAAAATCAAGAATACAGAGCCTAAGCAAATCTTCTAGAACTTGATTTACTCTCTCAGTCTGACCATCCGTCTGAGGATGAAAAGCTATACTCATAGCTAGAGTCGTTCCCAGATCTTGATGCACAGCTTGTCAGAACTTGGAAGTAAATCTGCTGTCTCTATCAGATACAATTGACTTTGGAATTCCATACAATCTGACAATCTCCTTGATGTAGAGCTTTGCCAACTTCTCTACTGAATCAGTTTGATGAATAGGAAGGAAATGCGCTGATTTAGTTAATCGATCAACAATAACCCAGATTGCGTCGGCACCAGATTTGGCACGAGGCAATCCCATGACGAAGTCCATGGATATATCGAACCATTTCCATTCAAGAATATCGAGCGGATGCAGAAGACCACCAGGTCTTTGGTGTTCAGCCTTTACTAAATTACAGGCATGGCATTTGGCCACAAAGTCAGCTATATCTTTCTTCATTCCTGGCCACCAAAATGATTGCTTCAAATCTTGATACATCTTAGTACTGCCTGGGTGAATATGATACCCAGAATTATGGCCTTCGACTAAAACCTCTTGATGCATAGATTTAGGTATCCACAATCGATTGCCCTGATAAACTACACCATTCTGCAACTGCAAATCCTGACGACGACCACCTTCGATTGCTGCTTTAAATTTTAGATACTCATCATCTTTGGTTTGTGAGATGGAGACATCTCGGTGGAAAGTGGGTTCCACATTAATATTTGCTAATAGTGAACTCAGCATATCGCCATTAACAGGAGAAATTTTGAGCTTACGAAATTCAGGTTCTAAGAAACTGGAGGCAATCATAGAAGTTAGGGTAGCACGACGGCTAAGAGCATCGGCCACAACATTCGCTTTTCCGGGATGATACTGGATACTGAGATCATAATCACTGATAAGTTCCAACCATCTTCTTTGACGGCAATTCAACTCTCTCTGGGTGAAGATGTATTTCAGACTTTGATGATCGGTGAAAATTGAACACTGCACTCCGTATAAGTAGTGACGCCATATTTTCAAGGCGAAAATTACGGCTGCAAGCTCAAGGTCATGAACTGGATAGTTTCTCTCGTGGGGTTTTAGTTGACGAGAGGCGTAAGCAATTACCTTACCCTATTGCATCAAAACACAACCTAGACCAATCCCAGAGGCATCGGTATACACCTGATAGTTTAAACCTTCTTTTGGTAAAACAAGAACTGGAGCGGTAGATAGAGCATCCTTAAGGGTTTGAAACTCTTTCTCACATTTGGGGCTCCAAATGAATGGGACAGCCTTTTGGGTTAGTTTAGTCAACGGCAAAGCGAACTGAGAAAAGCCCTTAATGAACTTCCTGTAGTATCCTGCCAATCCCAGAAAACTTCTAATATCAGTGACAGACTTAGGTTGAACCCAATCCTGAATAGCTTTTTCTTTGCTCTGGTCTACTCGAATTCCCTGAGCATCCACTACGTGCCCCAAAAATGCAATGGAGTTAAGCCAGAACTCACACTTGGAGAACTTGGCATAAAGTTGATGCTCACGCAAGGTTTCCAACACTAGCCTTAGATGTTCTTCATGGTCTTTCAGAGTTTTGGAGTAAATGAGGATATCGTCAATAAAGACGATCACAAACTTATCCAGATACGGTTTTAGCACGCGCTGCATTAAATCCATAAAGATTGACGGTGCATTGGTGAGTCCGAACGACATCACCAAAAACTCAAAGTGTCCATAACGAGTATGGAACACAGTCTTCCCTACATCGTCTTCTTTTACTCGCAACTGATGGTATCCAGACCTTAGATCAATTTTAGAAAATATCACAGCTCCGGATAATTGATCGAATAGATCGTCAATTCTGGGCAGTGGATATTTGTTCTTTATGGCGACCTTGTTTAGTTCGCGATAGTCTATACACATACGCATAGATCCATCCTTCTTCTTCATAAATAAAATTGGCGCTCCCCAAGGAGACATGCTTGGCCTAATAAAACCTTTATTCAGGAGCTCTTGCAACTGCTCATTGAGTTCTTGAAGCTCTTTAGGTGCCATTCTATAAGGTGCTTTGGATATTGGCTGCGTTCCAGGAATCAATTTAATCGAGAATTCCACTTCTCTGGAAGGAGGTACACCAGGCAAATCTTCTGGAAATACATCGGCGAATTCTTTGACTACCTTACAATCAGCAAGGGAGATATTTTCTTTTGTTTCGCCCATCATGGTGACTAAGTAGGCTCTACAACCTTTGACAATCAACTGTTCTGCTTTAATGGCATTTATTAAAGATAACTGCATGCTAGTTTTTCCTACAAATGTTTCAGGCTTACCCTGAGAGTGGAGAGTGACTCTCTTTTTATTGCAGTTAATTACAGCATTATAGTCACTAAGCCAATTCATCCCGAGGATAATGTCAAAGTTTACTATCGGTAGAACGATTAGCTTAGCCTGAAATTCTTGATCGTTTATCGGGACTTTGATATTGCAAAATTTCTGGGCACTTAGTTGGATTCCTGATGGAAGTCCAACACTCAATCTTTGCGCTAGGTTGCATGTGTGGAGTTTAAGATTATTAGCATATTGTTCTGAGATGAATGAGTGACTGGCACCCGTATCGAACAATACGTTACAAGGTTGGTTATTGAAATAAAGTGTGTCTAAATTACACAATTTTGCATTAACAGCTTGAAAAGATTTAACGTACAGAAAGGCAATATAACAAGAGGGGTTGAAGAGTGTGTACCTGAAACCACATTGTTATCTTCCGCGGCTTCCATAGGAGTTAAAGCATACACTCGGGCAAGTCCAGCAGGACGATTGTTATTTTGCCGTCGTTGGAAATTCTGAGAATTGGGTGCTGGTGGCTGGGTGTGAGCCACTTCAGGAGCAGGGGCTGGCATTATGGCTAGATTTGGTTCTCTCCGATTCAGCGGAGTTGCTCGAAACACCTGCTTCTTATGATACGGCTTCATTTGAACTCCGTCTATTGTTTCTGTGTGGTCGCACTGATAAAATCGATGGCCTGTGCGCCCACAATTGAAAAACCTCTGGCCAAAGTGATAACACTTGCCATATGGATGTGGCTTGGCGCAGTTCTGAATTTGTTCAGTTGTAGGTGCATCTTCCAGCTGATAACTTTCGCGGGGTTAGACCCGTGCCTTCTGAAATTTCCTCGCCGGTTCAAATTGGTTTGCGCCTTTCGCTTATGATCTTCTTCAGATTGGTGATGTTCAATCACCTTAGCCGTTTCCACTAGTTTGAAGAAACTAGTTAGACAGAGTGGCACTATCTGATTCTTCAATGAACTTCTGAGTCCACAAAGGAAGCGATGACACTTCGCTGACTCAGAGTGGGTGACTTCTGGTGCAAAACGGATTAATCTACGGAACTCTCTCTCGTATTCCGCCACTGAGCGACTTCCTTGCGTCAACCTCATGATCGTATCTGAAATCATGTTTTGTGCAGACGGGGGGATGAACTCAGTCTTGAAGGCTTCAACAAATGCATCCCAAGGAATGTCGTCTAATTCATAATCGACGAACTGGGTGTTCCTGACTCCTTCCCACCAATATTCTGCCTCGGCATGAAACAGATGAGTGGTGAGATGGACGGCTTCAGAGTTTGGAATTTTCAGACCAACTAGATCCTTTTCTACGGCCTTCAGCCAATCGGCCGTATCCATTGGGGACAAATTCCCGCCAAAGGTTGGAGGACTTAACCTCAGGAAATTATGGAGGAGATTATTAGCTGTATGGTGTGAAGACGAAGCAACTTGTGGAGCATGGGCTATTGGAGCAGCGACAGTTGCTGGAGTTACGCGATCATTCAACAACTTTTACATGACCAGTGCCTGTTGAGCTTGATTTTCTAGGAGAGTTGCCGCCATGGCTCGCAGATGAGCCACCTCATCGCTAGAACTACTGGAGGCCACAGTGTTCTTGATTGGAGTAACAGTGGGTGGTGATTCAGAATCCATTCTAGTTTTAATTAAGAAAAGAGCAACTCAGAATTTACTCTAAGGAAGGAAATCAAAATTTCTCATTAATTATAAAATTTTGAAATTACAATGCCAAACTGTAAATCAAATGAAGTTTGCCTGAAATTAAAATAACATTTGATCTAACTATTATTTAGACTTTATCAATGTACTCAGCCCTAAAGGCTACACAAAAATCCTCAAAGGTGACTTCTCGCCGCTTCCTATTACGCTTCTTCTCGAGCTTTGCCATAGTCTCGTACCACCATACTCCGGCGTAGTCCACCATCAGGTCAGTCACCATATCTACATAGAGTGACTCGGGACACTCTATGTGCTCCAAAAGGGACTCTACTCGGCTCAGCCATTCTTGCACATACACTGGAAAGTTGAGCCCTCGATATACAGTTTGTCGTAGAAGCTTTTCTAGGACCAAAATTCCTCTTAATGAAACTCCTTCGATTTGCCAATTGCTTTCCTGCCTCCATTTGAAGCTACTGTCCCAAGCACTCCTGAAGATACGTTGATAGTAGTCTATATCAGACTCCTCAGATCCCATCTGACTCTGGGAGCAGAATTTTACTATATTTGTATTAGACTCTGAATGAATAAATTTATTAGGTTGGGAGTATTTGCCTCTTTTATTGTGCATAGAGTTACTGGCACTACCATGTTATGGATGTCACTTATATTGATGCGTGTATTTCAGAAGAGCGATCCATTAGGTAGAAAGGAATCATATATCCCAATCTGATACCTTATGGTGTTCTCTGATACCAACTATGGGGCCCCCGTACTAACAATAAGGAAGTACGGTGCTCCAACTGTGGCAAATCCCCAACTTAAGTAAAGTTAGGTGAACCCAACCTTCCTTAAGGCAAGGACTTGTCACCAAGTGCTATAACTTTCATCAATATAAATATCAAAGTAGCGAAAGCAATATAAAATAGAGTAACATCCACAAGAATACATAGTAGGGAAATATAGTAACTCATCATAATGCAGAAGTAAAGTACATCCAGAAAGTTTAATTATTACAACTAAAATAAATAACTGAAAATAAAAGACTCTCGTCCTCACTGAAATGAATAAGGTAAAACTAGCTAGACCGCAGCTGGAAGGTCCTCCTCCTGAATTGGCTCCTCCTCAGCGACACTGCCCACAAACACGTCTGAATCTGACATTTGTCAGTATCACAAATGCCAGGGCCCGAGCCAACAAAATAAAAAGGTTATAGTTAGACAATTGTCTAAGTACATTTTTGGCTATTTAAAGTGAACTGAATATTAAAGGATATCACATTTAAATTTAACTATACATGCAAGCAGTAAAGGGTGCAACAAGCCATGAAAGAACTGGAATACTATAAACTATCTATTTATAGCATGCAACATATAAAACACTAAATAAGCAAGGTAAGGCTAAAAGCAAAATAACTGTAGCTGCTGCATAAACATGATCCTAACATGATTATAATCAAAGTAAAATATGCTGAGTATAAAAGAACACAAGTACTAAATTCAATAAAATTCTAGCATCCTAAACATGCCATTCATACATATACCTAAGCCATAAAAGTACACATACAATATGCAGATTAAGATGAAAAGAAAGGCCACTGAGACACGTGGCAAAAAGCAAAGTAATATATGATAAGTAAAGCCACTGAGACATGTGGCAAAGCGAGCAAATACTAAAAATTAAGGCCACTGAAGCATGTGACAAAACAAACAAGAAAATCAAAACAATACAATACAGGTAATAGTAGTAATATGCCAAAGTTCTAGTACTGCCATATCAGCCAAGTGGCCATACAGGGCCTCCAATATCAATCAATCAGTTAATCCCCAGCCTAGCCATCCAAATATATTATGACTGAGTCCATTCTATACAATACTACTACTGAAGAGGCAGACTAAACTAGGTCATATTCTACTAACTGTGACAAAACAAAACTGAATGAAATGTAAATTCATTAATAGCTTAGGATACATCATCCTAAGTTTTCCTATTATGCTCAAGGGCTAAAGCTCAAAATCCAAGGTATACAAAGCAATCTAGTCAAAGTAGGCAAGAGACTCAATCTAGACTCATGTGATATCTGTTGTTGTCTAATTACCAAATCTAACTACCCTGAGAAGGTACAAGCTTAGGATCTCCAATATCCAGCTATCGAGTAGAATCTCAGATTTACGTCCTTAAAGTCAAATATTAGAACTTAACAAGTTTTAATCCAAAATCAAGTGACGACTATATAGTTTAAGTAAGCAAATCAATGACCTAATTTTATCAATATTTTACTCTCTTACCCAAATCTTGATCAAATAAATCAAGATTTTAAGGATTTAGAACTTAAACCCTATGTTGAGTTCAAATTCCAAATCCAAAGTGAAATTCTAAATAGGATCTAAGTTTCTCACTTATTACCTAATTTAAAGATAAAGAATCCTATAAGTTGAAAGATTCAGGAACTAAGATCTTAGTGAAAAGCTATTCTACTAATTATAAGGTAAAATAATCAATTAAGAACTTGAGACTCTAAGATCTATATTCAATCTTTAAGATAACTCCATTATCTTATTAATTGAATCGCCCTATACTCACATGGAAGGTTTCAAAAGATTAAACAATAAATCATTAAAGAATTTCAATTGGAGGTGGTTTGATTCAAATTGAAGATCTAAGTCTAAGATCTAAGATCTAAAGATCTGAAGTTTGATCACTTTAGACTCTTAATTAAAGTTTTAACTTAAGAGTTTTCATTTATGATTTTCTTTAGAATCTAAGTTCATAATTAACTATAAGGAGCCTATTAAGGTTAAAATTGACAATTTTAAGTATTAGATTAACATTAAACCCATATTGACTTTCTTAGGTTACTTAGGATCCAAGTGTCTGAGTTTTGATCACTTTAAACTTTAAGCTAGATTTTAACTTAGGATGTCCCATTATTGTTTCTTTTAGCATTTAAGCTTACAATTTAACTAGTTTGAACTTATCAAGTGTCTTTTGAAATGATTTCATTTAAGTATTAAGCTTAAGTGACTTCTTTATGGTCACTTAAGATCTAAGTGTCTTATTAAGGCTAAATTGAAGATTTCATAATTTCAATATTAATCTTATTAGTATCATCAATCAAAAAGGGGTCCAGAGAACATTTCTAATCTATCTTAAGGTGGTTTACTGAATTTCAAAGGTCTTAGGGAGCATTTAAACACATTTTGGTCAGAATGATCAAAATGCCCTTCTTAAGGTAAAAATTGGGATTTTAGGATTTACTCATCCAAATTAGATCTAATATATTTTAACATGTTTCATATTACTTAATGAAGTGGGAAACACCTTTAATTTAGGTTTTGGTGACCTAAATGTTCTTAATTATCACTAATCACTTAATTAAGCTACTTAGGGTGAC
This sequence comes from Gastrodia elata, assembly GCA_016760335.1. Classification (NCBI taxonomy): domain Eukaryota; kingdom Viridiplantae; phylum Streptophyta; class Magnoliopsida; order Asparagales; family Orchidaceae; genus Gastrodia; species Gastrodia elata. Next base: position 47,535,481 of record CM028672.1, on the reverse strand, counting down.
TAGTGAAATTAGGGTACTTTAGGGCAATCCAACCTTACACTTAGGTTATACTAGGTCTAACATGATATTAGGAACCATCCCCACCCAAATTAGAGGCTTAATTAGGCTTTAATTCACTAATCCTTGATTAGAGTGATTAAGGAGTGATTAAGAAAATTAATTATCCAAAATCAACTTTAAGGGTCTGGAATTGTTTCTTAGGGTACAAGGAGCAATCAGAGCCCTTAATTTCATAAATTGGATAATTATATGATTTTATATGATTTGTTTAAGAACAGAAAAGGTTTGGCAAATAAATTTTAATCCAACCATTGGATCTGGAATTTTATTTTATATTCAAATTCTTTGAATTTTTCTGATTCAAATGGTATATTGAATCATACCATTTGGATCTGTATAACTAAAGTTATTTAATTAATTCATTCTGAATATTTATTTAAATTAAAACTATGGGAATCTAATTACATTAAATCATAACTATTAAAAATACATTCCAAAAATTATTTAATTAACCGCGGCCCAAATACAAAACCGCGCAGGCTGGGTCTCGGCCCGGCCCAAAATCGAGTCTTCGTCTTTCTCCTGATCGCGCCCGCAGCCCTATTCCCGAGGCAGACTTCCAGCGCCAAATTCGCTGCACTCCGGTCAGGCCGCGCCGCGATTTCGATGGCTACACGTTCCCTGACCTCAGACGAGTTGATTGAACTAATAAGCCCTCACTGGGACGCTCTGGTTCGCTGGATGCCTATTCGGCCTAAATCCTTCGGCTGGCGCACCTGTGAGGAGATAATTCTCCTCACTGAGCCCACGAGCCACCGCTATCTCGATCCCTACACGATCAGGGATCGAAGAGGGAGCGATAAGGTGCAACGAGGGATCCTGATATGGTCTAGATCATCGGGGTGCTACTCGGCATTTTCTGCCGTTCAGTGCTTCGACTGGATCGATCAAGTTCGGTTGAATTGATCGATCTGGTTGAACCTAACCCTCGATACCAGCTCACCAACATTGTCCAAACGTGCTTAGGGCCGAATGGACAATCAATTTCAGCTGGAACGCCGATTTAGGCGAACCAGGAAATTCGCCTGGCGGTGCGCACAGACGATGAATTCGTCGTCTGGGTCACTGCCAGGCCACCTCTTTCGACTCGATCGCTCACTGAGGAGCTAAGGTAGGGTCCTAGCACAACACCTAAGCTTAATTGAGTGCGAAACGAGCTGAAAACCAGCTCTACTGGAAATGGGAGAGGCTGTACCTGATCATCGTCGAGTGCACAATTGGGGATATGCAGAGGACAGTCTCCCTTCTCTGCTCCAGGCACAGCTTTAGGGAAATTGAACGCCAAGTTTCACCCTCAGACTCTACTGAAGGGACCTGGTTCGCCGATTGGTCGCAGGGGTCTTTGAGCTTAGCAAGAAGAATAGGGAGCTTCAGAGAAGATACAGGATGAGCAAAGGGAGACATAGGCAAGTTCTAAGGCTATTTTTAGCCGCAGAAGGGCTTCCAGAGCCTTAGCCGAGCCAGCAGCTTCGGCTCATGGCTGCGAATGGGGCTCCGAACGGGGAAGGGCAAATCCGGGAGGATCACCAAGCTATGGCGCGAAGGAGATCGTGGGGGACAAGATTCCATCCCCGTACTGCCATGAGGGCAGGACGTTGGGATTCTATCAGGAGATTCCTGTGAGAACGCACCTGGGACGATGATGAACAGTGATGGGTGAGGCGCAGTCGTTCGATGGGTCTTCAGTTACAACCGGGTGGCCCTAATCTTTCGATCGGCAATGGTCGATCGGGACACAGATCATCCGTTGGATCAAACTGAATTGATCCAACGCTTGATCTGAGCTACTTAAGGTGGGACACAGGAGGCCATTGGATCGGGCTATCGATCGAGCGGCTAGGATCTGGCCTCGGCGCGTGGTGGATCGCGCCGCTGAGGAGCCACGCCAAGATGCGTGCTGGCCACCTTATTGGCTAAAGACTATGTGCCACTGTTGGGACCCCATAGCGGATATGCCGCAGTCCCGACAGCAAATCCTAACAGTAATTTTAATTAAATAAATAAAATTATTAATTAATTAAAATTAATTTAATTATTCTATTAATTCTTATATCCATTTTAGGACCAAATGAGCTCCAAAAATTCCCAAAAATTCACCCTTAGCTAATTAGGGTATGAGGAACTCAAAAATGAAATCAGATTTTAATTTGGAGATCAAAATAATTTAGATATTTTTTAGGGCTTAAAAATAGCCAAAAATACCAAATTTTCCAATTTAGCTCCGATTGATTTCAAACTTTTAGGTTTAGGTTTAAATGACCCATTGAATCCAATGGAATCAAAATCAAACCTTGGTTTAGCTTAATTAATCTAGTTTTAGTTAGGGTAACAACCTAGGGTTGTTACAATATTAGAGTAATCCAAAATATTTGATTTAGCTCTGAATCAAATCAAATCTTCAGGGATTGATTCAAATGACTATATGAACTTAACAGAATGATAATTGAGATATGATTAAGCTTAAATTAAGCTATGTATGATAATTGAGATATGATTAAGCTTAAATTAAGCTATGTAATAGCCTTGGATTGTTATATTATACCTGACTCTACTTAAGTTGGAGATTTTCCACAGTTGGAGCACCGTACTCCTCGTGATTATATTAATATTAGTATTAGCATGGCCACGGAAGAGTACAGGTCCCCACACAGCATGTTAGGGCAGAATATCAGTAGAGTAGCTATCATTTTATTTTGTGAGGATGAGTGATTTATTTCATTTAAAAACTTATTTAATTAATTGATGTAATAATTTAGGTACCTATGTACGTTCTTTTATAATACTGTTTTATTCTGAGCTACATGTTTATTATTTATATCTGTGTTATGGTGGAATTGAATGTAAATTTTTACCTTTCTTTGTTTTCGCACTCTGTTGAAATTTATGTACTTAATGAATGGTTCCCTTGCATTATTCAGAGCATATCCTTCCCTTATTAGTGGATTGAGGATTACAATTTAATCTAATGATAAGTGAGGGATTTGCTAGCATGACACACCGCCCCTTGATCTAACCCTGTGGATTTGGGGGTAAGCTGCCACACCTTCCACGACTCTCTAGTGAAATAAGTGTTGTAGTCCTCACTGGCTAACTGGCTCATAGAAATTAGATTTTTGTATAGACATGGCACATGTCTAACATCTTTAAGCTTCCAAACTCCATCGCTTGGTATCTGAACATCCACATCATCTCTGCTAATGATGTCGCACGCCTTATCATCTCCAAGATATACTTTCCCAAGTCATCTTTGGTGTAGTTCTTGAAGGCACTCCTCGATGGAGTCGCATAAAAGGATTCGCCCGAGTCCACCACTCATGACTCTATGTTGACAAGTGAGAGGAACAACACATCCTGATCCTCGTCAGCTAAGACATTCACAGTGGGGTTCTTCATCCTACCTTCACCACTTGTCTTCTTTTAGGTAGGACAGTCCTTCTTGAAGTGACCTGTCTTCCTATAGTTCCAGCAATCTAGCTTTGCTTTTTTGGGTATTAATTTTCCTCATCGAGACATTGACTTATTTTTGTTATGTCTCCTTTTAGTAAGTCTTCCCCTGCTTTCAGCATTCAGTGCTAAGGTGGATGCCTCCCCATGGGATTTCTTCAGCACCTCCTCATTTAGCATAAGCCCGACAATGTAGTCAAATCTCAATGACATAATTCTTGTTGAATTGCTGATGGATGTAATCAACCTATCCCAACTGTCTGGCAAAGAAGAGAGGAACAACAAAGCTCAAACCTCATCATCAAAACTGATGCCCACCGAACTTAATTGGCTCGTCACCATGTTGAACCCATTGAGGTGTTCAGTCACTGAATAGCCACACGTCATCTTCTTGTTAAACAATCTCCTCATTAAGAAAACTTTATTTAAATCCGAGGGCTTTTCATATATTCTTGTCAGGGCATCCATGAGTTCTATAGTAGTTTTCTCATTAACAATGTTAAGAGCAACAGAAGAAGACAATGCTAACCAAATCAAACCTAGTACAATTCTATCGAGAACTTCCCACTCTTCATCAGTCATAGTTGCAAGTTTTTTTTTAGCTTCTTTCAATGGAAGATATAACTTCTTCTGGTAAAGCACATTCTCTATCTGCATTTTCTAGAACACAAAGTTTGTTCTGCTAAATTTTTCTATCTTTTGTTTCATCTCATCAGCCATTGCTTCCACTCAAATAGTGAACCTTATGACCAACAAGGGAACCTCGCTCTGATACCAATTGTTGATAATCAAAATCTAAAAACTTGAAGAAAACTACAGAGCCACACTACAAAAAATATCACTATGAAAACATGAAGATTACAGAGTTACAAAGAGTTTATCCTTTGACTGAAAATACACAAGCTCTTACTCTAACATGGATATGAGAGGAAGCAGCCACCACCTAGAGTTCCTTCTCCAACATTCAAGAGGTTTCTTGCACTGCAGTTTCCTTAGGGCTTCACATTGGGATCTCCTCCTCACAGTAGCCTTAGCCTCCAAACTGAGGATGCCAACATTGTAAACTCCTCCCAACTTATTTTCTTAAGTACCCAGATCATTTTCAAACCTTGAAAGATCCAAAATTCTCTCCAATTTAGTTAGGGCACAACCTGAATCAGAGAAGAACTCCGCCAGGTGCTACGGTGCACCGTAGCATCTGGGTTTCGGATAGCCTGCCACTGCGGCACGCTGTAGCGCCTGCCTTTCGAATTGTCTGTCACTGTGGTGCGCAGGAGCGTTCACCTTTTGAATTGCTTACCGCTGCGGCGCGCGGTAGTGCTCGCATTTTGGGATGGAACCCGCTGCGGCGCGTGGTAGCACCCGCCTTTCGAATTGTTTGTGTCTCAGGATGGACTACTGTGCTGATTTCTGCTGCGACGTGCCATAGCGTCTGTGTTGCTGCTTGTAACAACCCAAGTTATTACCTTAGTCAATTAAGACTACTTTCAATCTTAATCTTAATCATAAGTGCTGATTAAGTCATTAGGAGTCAACCTTGGAGACCCAGTCCAAATTAGGAGTCAAATGGATCAAATCCTGATTTCTGAAAAATCTAGAAAACCCTAGAATTGACCTATTTATTTTGACCTCTGATCAAAAAATGGACTTCGCCATTGCGCTCATTGACCCCAAATTAGCTAGGGGTGAAGTTTTCGTGTCAATCAGGAGTCATCAAAATTTTGACGAATATTTTAATAATATTTAAATCCCCCGCAAATCGAGGAAATAAAACACTCGTCAGATCAAAAATCCAACATCGTCATTGCGTTCCTCACCCCTCAATTAGCTAAGAATGAATATTGGGGAATTTTCTTGGGTGGTGGAAATCAATTAATTAATTAATTGATTAAATTAAATTAGGGTTTTAAAATAATTAATTATTAAGTTATTATTTATATTTATTATTTTATTTGGGCGCCATTAATTAATCAACGGCATTAGCTATTAATAAGCCGCGCCGTCAAGTGTGCTGTCTGGACCAGACGGCAGATGTGGCGCCCCGCACCCTTAATCCGCCAAAGGATTAGGTTAAGGGTGGGGTGTCACTTGGCTAACCCCTCACTTACCATTGGATTAGGATAGACTCCACAATCCACCTGCTTAGGGAAGGATTAACATATAATCAATCTAACAGTCACTATATAAGTAAACGTACAGAGTGCAGAAGTGATTTAAGAAAATGTAAATCATCCAAGCATCACAACATTAATAGCCAAAGTAGAACTCAGAACATAAGCATACAATCCAAATACACAGTCAATGTACCTGTATTATTACATCATTTAAAAAGTTCAAATAGAATAGAATGTGCAAATACTCTCATCCTCATATATAAAATAAATGCTAAACAACGACTTCTTCTACGGGCTCCTCCTCTAGGTATGGCTCCACTCCTAACTCCTGCTCATCTAACTGAAGAGGTTCTACCATTGTCGGTTTCACAATGTAGGGCCCCAGCCAAAGAAAAGAAAATCTGGTTAGACAATTGACTAAGTACATTTTAAGCTGATTATCATAAAGGTTATGTAATATCACCATTTTACGACTTCTTAGAAATAATCTGTATAAAGGAGCAGCAAGCAGTACTAAAGAAAAGGGAAAGTTATAAACCATCATTTATAACTTAAGCAAAGAAAAGGAAAGAGGCTGAGATATGCCTCGTATACAAACTAAATAAGGAAGGGCATATGAATATACATAACTAAACAAGTGCTGTAATAAAAGCTCTACATCCTAAACATACTGGTGATCAATAGAAAATATGCCAATTAAAATAAGTTAACTCAACAGTGGTACATATATATAGCAGCAAGATTTTAACATCCTAAATATATATAAAAGTAGTACAAGGAAATAATTGACTGAATAAGAAGGCTGAAAAGTAAACAAAACAACACAACTGCATATAAACATCCGTGCATCAACTGCCATACAGAAAAAAGCTAATCTAGCCCATCGAATATCAAAGAAGCTTAGCACCATCGCGGCTAAGTCATAAAACTGTGTACCCCTAGCGACATAAGGAGGCTAGGCAAATAAGCATACAAAGCAAGCGAAGGGTCTTAGCACCAGTACGGTTAAGGCCCAACTGTATGCTCCTAGCGACATAAGGAGGCTAGTAAACTAAGCATACAAGGAAACCTTAACACCAGTATGGCTAAGGCACCAACGGTGTACCCCTAGCGACATAAGGAGGCTAGTAAACTAGGCACACAACGAAACAGGTCCTTTAGCGAAATAAGGAGGCTAGGAAATAAGGAAATATCTGAGAAGCAGCTCATATAATTATCACTTTAATATTTTCATAAGGAATCTAAGGAGTCTCCATATTTTCCTAACAGTTTATTCATACATCAAATGTCTTATATGATATGCTCAATGAAATATGGCACAGAAGTACAAGGAACGCGTAGTAACAAAATATCAAATAGAAGTAAGGGACTCTACTAAACATGGTGATATCATTTGTTTTCTACTTAACTATTCTAACTATTCCAAGTTACACAAGTTCAGGATCACCATTTTTCTACTATCGAGTGTAACTCAAAAATTCATCCTTATAAGTTAAAAAGGATTAGAACTGATCAGGTTCCAATCTAGTTCAATCAGATAGACGACTATGAGTTAAATCAATAAATCATACGTCATAGTTTTGTGAATTTAGACGTTCTAACTAAGATCTGATCAAGATCTTTTAAACCTATAGGTTATGGATTAAACACTACAAGAATTAGGTTTAATCACATAATCCAAAGGATAAGACATAAGTTCTAAGTTTTATTCTATAAGTGATCTACTAGTTAAGGCAAATCCTATTAAGTAATCAAACTTAATAGGATGAATCTCCTATCTTAAATCTAGGGTTAAAAGATAAAATAATCAGAACGAGTTGTAAAATAAAAGAAAGTCTAGAAACTAATAAACCAAGATTTCACCCATTGGGTAACCCAATTTACCCAATGAGTGAACTCTAACCAATGATCTAGTCCTAATCTCAGGAAAGGTCCTTAAGGTGCAGTGCTTAAGATTTAGCAGAAATTATTAGAATCTGACTTAAGAGTTAATTTCACTCACTTGATTGTTACTAAAAATGATTTTTAATATTAGTTTTAGTGTTTTGGGATATTATCCAAAGGGTAAGGGTACTTAATCCAATCTTAGGGCAAAATGACCATTTTGCCCCTACTTTAAGGGTCAAAAAGCCAACTTTTGACTTAGGGGTCAGAATTGAATTCTCTTAGTTCCAATTGATTTCTTACTGTCTAACTTGAAGATAGACAGTAAGTACGCCTAACTTGGGCGAGAAACGGTCAAGTTATGACTAAAATAAGGCTATGAGTAATTTGGTCATTTACCTGAATTTCTAGGGTTCAAATCCTAAATATTATTTAAGCATATTGATGACATTGGAATTCTAGGTTAGATAACTTTTTGAATTTTTGAATTTGGAGTTGATTTGACTAAGTTATGGTCATTTGAATTCTAGGGGCATTTTGGTAATTTTGGGAATATTTATGAATTTTTCCTAGGGGTCAAATATGTCACTTGATTAAATATTCGTCATGTTGGAAATCACTAAACTGTCCTCCTAATTTTTTTTCTGATCGAAACGTCCTATAAATTTGATATGTATGGATTATGGGAGTTCTGATTATTTGTATTTAATATTTAATGTTTTTAAGTAATTAAATTAAGCTACTTCACTATAAGTTAATTTACTCTATCAATCTATTGTTGTTGATCTATTTATGGTACTGCACTAATGTTAATTATCTAGTTAGTTATGCTAATTATTTTAGCTTACACTTCAGTTATTTAACCCATAAGCCTAGATAAACATATATACATCTATATATATATATATATATATATATATATATATATATATATAAACTTCTTACCATTAGATTAGATTAAGTTAATTATATTAACCTTCTAATGTATATTAATATTATGAAGTAAGTCTAATTAGTCAACGTTTAGCTAAATATATATACATATATATATATAAGACTACCTAATTGTTTACATAATGATTTTGTTTTGTCTTATGATATAAACAATTATTTTACATGTATTATGTGTATACTTTCATATATATATATTATTATATTAATAATTCTCACTGTTTAATTAAATTGATATTTTAATTAACTAAAGACCTTAATTTATTAAGTTATTCATTACTAATTAATTTAATATTCTATTTAACCTCCTTGTTAATTATTAAGCCCATAACCGAGCATATATTATCTTAGCATCAAAAATGAAAAACTTCAAAATACTCTATTTTTAGAAGATTAATAGAAGATTAAATAGAGAGATTGATGTATCCTAACATTGCATGAGCTTAATGATGCATTCCATAATAAATTTAAATAATATATGTAACTATACTATTTAAGGTATTACATTTTCATCATTTATTTCAGTATTACATGCCTTTGAAGTTAATTTTGGTTTGTGGCTTAGAAGAGTTATCAACTATAGTGGGTCGTTATTGAGCATGCCCACCGATTACTGATTTGCAATCTTTATATGCTCTGATGTGGATCACTAAGTATGTGAAGGGGAGTGGAAGACTTCAGCACACAGGTTCATGGAGAAACACTAGTTGATCAAGTGTAGACTCACAAAAGATGTGAATCAGCACACTACCCAAAATCAGAAGCACTTGATTACTGCCACAGAGGTCTGACAACTGATTTAGAAAGAATCGCTTAGTGTTTCTATGTTATATAAATCTATAAGTGAGTCATATTTACTCGTAACTTTTATATTCCTTCACTAATAAAGTATTGTCACCAGAATGCATGCGGATCATTCAAATATGGAGAAGTGCAAATCAATCTCAAGGAAAGATGTCTCATAGTTCTTATATGAAACCTTTCTTTCCTTTGAATATTATCAGTTAAATTCTATTTTTAAGTTTTTCAATTTTATAAAAATGAATACAACCCAAAAAAAACAGTAGAGTAGTTTTAGGAATCATTGCACTAAGATTTCAAAACTGCCCCTTTCTTGCTAAACCATTCAAAAACATTTGTTCAAGAATATATAAGTTTTACTCACATATATGTATGTACGTATCTATCCTAATTAATGCCACTCATGCTTACCTAGCATCCAAGTCTAAGAATAATCTGGTTTTTCACTATGGATCAGAATAGAGGTCAACAAGTGTGTCGGATCTACTTTTCCAATATTCTATGTAATTCTAAATCTTAGTTAAAAGTAAAATTTTATCTGATTATTTATGTATTATAAATTGGAGAGCGTATGCTAGAAAAAAAATTCTACTTACATTTTTTTTTTATCCTGTCAATAAGTTGTTTGATCCATGATAAAATCATTTAAAATATTTAATTCAATTTCAACAATAATGTTTGAAATATTTTGAAGAATACTAATAGAATCGGCTGGCATCAGTTATATGTTTAAAATATTTCAAATTCAATGGCAATTTCTCTCGTTTGCTATACAATCACATCAACTATAATCATTCTTTTTGTTCAAAAACTTATAAAGATATTGAATAGATGAAAATAAAATCAGCTAGCAGAGAAAACTGCAAATTCCACTTTTGATTGTTTCCTTGGATTGTTCCCTTAGCTAATCTGGTGGCAATGAGCGCAATGGGGCAGTCCGTTTTTCGATCGGATGTCAAAATAAATAGGTCAATTTTAGAGTTTCTAGATGTTCCAAAAATTAAGATTCGATCTATTTGACTCCTTATTTGGACTAGATCTTAAAGGTTGACTCCAATTGACTTAATTAGCACTTATGATTAGTCTTTAGACTCAGATTAATTTTAATTAACTACGATAACAACCTGGGTTGTTACAGCAAATCTAAGCCGTCTGATCCAGGATCAGACGGCGCAACCATACCCGTCCCCGTCGCCAAACCCTAGAGAGCCACGCGGCCTCCCTGTCGGTCGCGATGGCCCATGCCGAGAACCTCAACCTCGGCCGCATCGCCTCACCCCCTATTAGGTATCCTTAGGGTCCTAGCCACGGGTAGAGTTCAACATCCTGGCGATCGAGGAGTTACGAGGACAGTAGGTCGGACCTTGCCGAGCCCTAACCGTCCGCTCCAGGTACATCCTCACCTCGAATCTTATTATGCATTCGATTAATCGCACAACAGTACAATGATTGTCATCCTTCGATCGAAGATTAGGCGCCGGATGGGTTCGTTATTGCGAACTTAGGGTTCGTCTTCACGAACGCTCGCGAAGACGAAGCGCCTTCGGTGGCAGGGTCGGACCCGACCCATTCCGCCACTTGCGGGCCGCCCAACTCATCAGTCAGGGACCAGGCTGGCCCGTTCCGCGACCCGTCTCGCCTCCTCGGAGACCCAATCCACTCTTCCTGTCGCGTCACCACTGACGCGTGAGAGCGGGCCCCACCTCTGCCTCTCGGCAGGCCTCCCTTCGACGCGTGGACGTGGGTCCCACGCGTCAACGGTGCCGGCCGGAGCCGCGGGGCCCCCCAGTTGCGTCGACTGCTGACTGTCGGCTGTCTGTCTTCCAGTGGGTCCCGCCCGACATTAATGCCTCTACGAAATTAAGTAATTAAAAATATATAAAGGTATAATATATGAATCTTAGTGTTTAATTTAATTGCATTAGTTCAATTAAATACGGTTAACTTAATGTTAACCAGTCGGATTGTAATCTAGTTTAAATTGGAACATTCATATATATATATATATATATATATATATATATATGTATTATGATTCCACCTCGGATCAAGCCGAGTAATTAGGTTAGTAATTAAGCAGTTAGGATAATTAAGTCTTAATAATGATTAAAGAATATAATATATGTATAAATGCACATATGTAGACAGAAATTTTAAGGCTTAAAAATATACATATACATGTATATATATATATATATATATATATATAATAAAGCAGTGTATAGTTAAAATCTCATATATATATTTATATAACTTGATAAATCAAAACTAATATAATACTAACTTAATTCTTACTGTTTAAAATAAATAATATTTTATAATAAGATAGAAATAAATAAATAGATAAATAAATATATATATATATATATAAAAAGAATATATACATACACACCTAACTCACACATATAATATCAAATCACTTAAATAATTAATTTATTAGGTTAATTAAGTTATTAGTAATAGTAATTAAGTTAAATAAATTAAATATATTAGGTTAAAATATAAACAGAATTTAATTAACCTAATTAATTAACTAAATTAAATGTTAAACAATTATATGTATATATATATATATATATTAATCATTAATAAATTAATTATTTTATTAAATAATTTAGTTAATTAACATAACTAGTTAAGTTAAGTTAATAGTTAGTATATAATGTTAAAATAGTAAATTTAGATAAATTTAATTTAAGATTTAATTTAACAGAAAATAATTTAGATAATTAGATCTATAACTTTATGTATACATATAGTTATACACATTTGTAAGCTTAGATAGAAATTTTAGGAGTGATTAATTAGTTAATAATAAACATTAAATTAATTAAACTAATTTATAATAAATAGTAAATTAATTCAAATTGAATAAATGAATAGTAAAATTATTTAATTAAATTCAAAAAAAAAACTTAAAAGTTTAATAACTTTTTGTAGGATGATCCAAACATAGCTAATATAGGTCTCAAAATACTCAGAAAAATAAACAGAATCAAATGACGTGATGCAGAATTTGATTTCGGGGTACGCATAACGAGATGACATTTTAGGAACTCTTTATGACCTCATAACTTTTAACCTAGTTGTCAGAACATAATCAATATGGGTCTTAAAATGCTCAGGAGAGCAACCCCATCACTGTAGTAGTATTAGTTTTCTTATGTTGATATCAGGATAAAAAGTCAACCCTATAACTCAGAGTTGACATTAGTGAAAACTGCCCCTATAATTCAAATAATCATAACTTGGTCAAATCAAATCCAAATTTAAAAATTAAAGATGCTAACTAGTTTAGAATTTCAATGTCACCAATAAACTGAAGTAACATTTAGGATCTAAAGCCTAGAAATTTAGAGAATTATCAAAATACCCCTAACCCTAGTTAAGCCATAACTTGACCAATTGAGGTCCAAATTGGGTTTACTCCCTACCAACATACTCAGTACATTATAGGGAAGCTATAGAAACTGAGTTTGCTAAAATTGGTCTTCAAACGGAAAAGTTCAATTTTTGTCACCCGTTGACCGACTCGAATTTACCAAATTGCCTTTCAAACTTAAAATGTTCATAACTTAGTCAATTGACCTCAGAATACAGTGTTCTTGGACTCTATGAAATCCCTGAATAATAACCTACAATAAAATGCATAAAAACTTAGTTTTCAGTAGAGTAAAAATTACTTAAACGCCCTTAAGACAAAAACTTTAGTTTGAACCTGTAGAACCCGTTTCTCGTCCAAATTGGACATACTTACTGTCTATCTTCAAGTTAGACAGTAAGAAATCATATGAAAAATAAAAATCTCATTTTGGACACTTAAATCAAAATTTGACTTTTCAGACCCTTAAGTCGGAGCAAAATGGTCCTTTTGCCCAAAATTTAGGATAAACACCCTTAACCCTTAATTAGTCTCTTAAAATACTAAAACTAACATTGTAACCATATTAATAACATTTAAGTAAGTAAAATCAATAGTTAAGATAGATTCCAGAATTTTTCCTAAGTCTTTAACACTACACCTAAAGGACCTTCCTGAGACTAGGATTAGATCATAGGGTTGATTTCATTCATTGAAAAATAAGATTTTTTAATGAATGAATCATTAGTTTTAATAGTTTCTAGAATTTTTCAACTTATTTTTGATTATTTTATCTTTTAACCTTTGATCTAAGATACGGGATTCATCCTATTAAGTTTGATTACTTAAAAGGTTGGCCTAAATTATTAGATCACTTTTAGAATGAAACTTAGATCTTAGGTCTTATCCTGTTTGGATTATGTGATTAAGCCCAATCTCGTGGTATTTAATCTATGATCTATAGTTTAGTAGTTTTTAGTTAGAACGTCTAAAATTATTAATTAGATCATAGTGATTTGTTACTCAATTTTTATAGCTGACTTGATTTGGTATATTAGGACCTAGCTAGTCTTGATATTTTGTAACTTGTAAGGATGAATTTATAAATTACACTTTATATGTAGGAAGATGGTAACCTCCCCCTCGGCCGCATCACCTCACCTCCTATTAGGTATCCTTAGGGTCCTAGCCACGGGTAGAGTTCAACATCCTGGCGATCGAGGAGTTACGAGGACCGTAGGTCGAACCTTGTCGAGCCCTAACCGTCCGCTCCAGGTACCTCCTCACCTCAAATCTTATTATGCATTCGATTAATCGCACAATAGTACGATGATTGTCATCCTTCGATCGAAGATTAGGCGCCGGATAGGTTCGTTATTGCGAACTTAGGGTTTGTCTTCACAAAGGCTCGCGAAGATGAAGCGCCTTCGGTGGCCGGGTCGGACCCGACCCATTCCGCCACTTGCGGGCCCCCAACTCATCAGTCGGGGACCGGGCTGGCCCGTTCCACGACCCGTCTCGCCTCCTCGGGGACCCGACCCACTCTTCCTGCCGCGTCACCACTGACTTGTGAGAGCGGGCCCAACCTCTGCCTCTCGGCAGGCCTCCCTTCGACGCGTGGACATGGGTCCCACGCGTCAACCGTGCCGACCTGTGCCGCGGGGCCCACCAGTCGCGTCGACTGCTGACTGTCGGCTGTTTGTCATCCCGTGGGTCCCGCCCGACATTAATGCCTCTACGAAATTAAGTAATTAAAAATATATGTAGGTAAAAATATACTCAGAAACTTAATGTGGTTAGTATATTAATATACTTGTATATTCATCAGAACTTAGATGTATATATGAATCTTAGTGTTATGTAATTGCATTAGTTCAATTAAGTACGGTTAACTTAATGTTAAGCAGTCGGATTGTAATCTAGTTTAAATTGGAACATATATATATATATATATATATATATATATATTATGATTCTACCTCGGATCAAGCCGAGTAATTAGGTTAGTAATTAAGCAGTTAGGATAATTAAGTCTTAATAATGATTAAAGAATATCATATATGTATAAATGCACGTATGTAGACAGAAATTTTAAGGCTTAAAAATATACATATACATGTGTGTATATATATATATATATATATATATATATATAATAAGGAAGTGTATAGTTAAAACCTCATATATATTTATAACTTGATAAATCAAAACTAATATAATACTATCTTAATTCTTACTGTTTAAAATAAATAATATTTTATAATAAAATAGAAATAAATAAATAGATAAATATATATATATATATATATATATATATATATATATATTAAGAATATATACATACACACCTAACTCACACATATAATATCAAATCACTTAAATAATTAATTTATTAAGTTATTAGTAATAGTAATTAAGTTAAATAAATTAAATATATTAGGTTAAAATATAAACAGAATTTAATTAACCTAATTAATTAACTAAATTAAATGTTAAACAATTATATGTATATATATATATATATATTAATCATTAATAAATTAATTATTTTATTAAATAATTTAGTTAATTAACATAACTAGTTAAGTTAAGTTAATAGTTAGTATATAATGTTAAAATAGTAAATTTAGATAAATTTAATTTAAGATTTAATTTAACAGAAAATAATTTAGATAATTAGATCTATAACTTTATGTATACATATAGTTATCCACATTTGTAAGCTTAGATAGAAATTTTAGGGGCGATTAATTAGTTAATAATAAACATTAAATTAATTAGACTAATTTATAATAAATAGTAAATTAATTCAAATTGAATAAATGAATAGTAAAATTATTTAATTAAATTAAAAAAAAAATATAAAAGTTTAATAACTTTTTGTAGGATGATCCAAACATAGCTAATATAGGTCTCAAATTACTCAAAAAAATAAATAAAATCAAATGACGTAATGCAGAATTTGATTTCGGGGTACGCATAACGAGGTGGCATTTTAGGACCTCTTTATGACCTCATAACTTTTAAACTAGTTGTCAGAACATAATCAATATGGGTCTTAAAATGCTTTGGAGAGCAGCCCCATCACTGTAGTAGTATTAGTTTTCTTATTTGGACATCAGGATAAAAAGTCAATTCTAGAACTCAGAGTTGACTTTAGTGAAAAATGCCCCTATAATTCAAATGACCATAACTTGGTCAAATCAAATCCAAATTTAAAAATTAAAGATGCTATCTAGTTTAGAATTTCAATGTCACCAATAAACTGAAGTAACATTTAGGATCTGAAGCCTAGAAATTTAAAAAATGACCAAAATACCCCTAACCTTAGTTAGGTCATAACTTGACCAATTGAGGTCCAAATTGGGTTTACTCCCTACCAACATACTCAGTACATTATAGGGAAGCTATAGAAATTGATTTTGCTGAAATTAGACTTCAAACGAAAAAGTTCAGTTTTTGTCACCCGTTGACCGACTCGAATTTACCAAATTTCCCTTCAAACTTAAAACGTTCATAACTTAATCAATTGACCTCAGAACATAGTGTTCTTGGACTTTATGGAATCCCTGAACAGAAAAATACAATAAAATACATAAAAACTTAGTTTTTAGTAGAGTAAAAATTACTTAAATGCCCTTAAGATAAAAACCTTAGTTTGAACCTGTAAGACCCGTTTCTCGTCCAAATTGAACATACTTACTGTCTATCTTCAAGTTAGACAGTAAGAAATTATATGAAAAAGAAAAACCTTATTTTAAACACTTAAATCAAAAGTTGACTTTTTGGACCCTTAAGTAGGATAAACACCCTTAACCCTTAATTAGTCTCTTAAAATAATAAAACTAACATCGTAACCATATCAATGACATTTAAGTAAGTAAAATCAATAGTTATGACAGATTCTAGAATTTTTCCTAAGTCTTTAACACTACACCTTAAGGACATTCTTGAGACTAGGACTAGATCATAGGATTGATTTTATTCATTGAAAAATGGGGTTTTTCAATAATTGAATCTTTGGTTTTAGTAGTTTCTAGAGTTTTCAACTTATTTTTGATAATTTTATCTTTTAACCTTTGATCTAAGACACGAGAATCATCCTATTAAGTTTGATTACTTAATAGGGTTGGCCTAAATTATTAGATCACTTTTAGAATGAAACTTAGATCTTAGGTCTTATCCTGTTTGGATTATGTGATTAAGACCAATCTCATGGTGTTTAATCCATAATCTATAGTTTAATAGTTTTTAGTTAGAACGTCTAAAATTATTAATTAGGTCGTAGTGATTTGTTACTTAATTTTTATAGCCGACTTGATTTGGTATATTAGGACCTAGCTAGTCTTGATATTTTGTAACTTGTAAGAATGAATTTCTAAATTACACTTGATATGTAGGAAGATGGTGATCCTGAACTTGTGTAATTTGGAATAGTTAGAACGGATAATAAAAAACAGATGATATCACCATATTAGTAGAGTCACTTGCTTATTTTGATACTTTGTGCTATGCACTCCTTGTATATTTGAGCTTGCTTCCTTGGACATTTCATAGAAGATAACTTTATGCATAAAAATAAAAACTTAGAATAATAGGATAACAGTTGCCTTTGGGTCCGGTTTGTGGAGATTATGGTGCACATTTTCCCCGGTGGACAGGGGTGAGGTGAGATCAGGATGCCTAACATTCTCATTGAGGAGAGTGTGTTAGGCTTGGGACCCATATAGTCTTGCAGATGTACTTGACTCTTCAGTTATTTCTAACAGTTGTCCATAGAAACAAAAGTAAAACAACTAAAATATGTTACATAAGTATTATCTGTCTCTTCAGTCATGCAGTATGTTCAGTATGATTACAGATTGAGATGTGTATATATGTGGGCCAGTTTGGCCAAGTTTTTTGATATGACAATCAGTATACAGAGTTTGATGTGCAGTTTTAGTATTTGGCTATGTTTTAGCATTACTTATTCAGTCAGCTATTTCTTTGTACAGCTTATATACAGTAGGATGTTAGATTTTGTTACTATTTATATGTATCACTGCTGAGATTTATTATTATAATTTGCATATTTTATTTGATCACCAGCATGTATTATAATGTAGTATTTTCTTTCAGCACATGTTTAGTTGCTTATATTATATGCATTACCTTGTTTACCTCGCTTTTGAGGCATGTCTTAGCCTCCTTTTTACTTAAGTTATAAATATTATTTATAGCTTTTTCTCTTTCTTATTGTATTGTCAGTCACTCCTTTATATATTGTTGCTTAGGAAAAATGTATAAAGTGGTGATATTACAAAACATATAAAAATGTATCAGCCTAAAATGTACTTAGACAAATTGTCTAACTAGATTTTCTCTTTGTTGGCTGGGGCCCTACATTGTGAAAACGATAATGGCAGGCGTAGAGCAGATAGAGGATTCGGTACCTGAGGAGGAGCTATACCAAGAGGAGGAGCAGCAGCTCGGATCAGAGCATATCTAATCTTTAGATTTATATGTGAGGATGAGTGCATTTGCATTTCCTTTTTATTTAAACTTTAAAATATTGTAATAATATAGATACTTTTGACTGTGTATTTGGATTTATATGCTTATATTCTGAGCCATATTTTGCACTTATATTATATTGTGATTCTTGGATGTCATTTATTGCTTCCGCACTTTGTACATTTACTTATATAGTGACTGCTAGATTGATTCTATGTTAATCCTTCCCTAATCAGATGGATTGCAGATCTTATCCTAATCCAATGGTAAGTGAGGGGTTGGTCAGAGTGACACTCCACCCTTAGCTTAATCCTTTGGCGGATTAAGGGTGCGGGTCGCCACACTGCTGGACCTTAATCCTTGTTCGGAATTGTCTCAGAACCTCCCAGAAGTTCACCGGAGCACCATTAGCATTTTCATGATGGACTAAATGCTCTCTACAATGCAATAATGACGACAACAGCGGGTTGAGCTGTCGGGGGGGGGGGGGGTAACAGAAGCGAGAACAGTCGAGCAAGAGATGAAGCTCCACAGTGCTGGGGGTGCTCCAGACCGTCTGATGGATCGACTGTTGACTATAGACGGTTCGGATGCACCTTAGTTTAATTACTTAAGTTGAATAGAGATCATCCATTGGATCGAGGGAACAATCCAACGACTGACGATGGATCTCATCACGGGGGATTGGAAGCAATTGGATGCGACGCACCAGATTCGTGCGAGGTAATCCATGCGCTAATAAACGTTATGCTACTGTTGGGACCCCGCAGTGGATCTGCCGCTGTCCTGACAGCAAAGCCTACCGCTACAAATCTAATTGAGATTATATTTAATTTACTTACTAATTAATTTAATTAATTATAATGAGTTTAAATCCAATTTAGGACCAAATGATCTCCAAAGATTCTCAAAAATTCACCCTTAGTTAATTGAATGTGAGGAATTCAAAAATGAAATCAGATTTTAATTTAGAGATCAAATTAATTTAATTAATATTAAAGATCCTAAAATAGGCAAAATAGCCATATTACTCAAATGAGTTCTGATTGATCTCAAATTTACTGGATTATATTAAATGACTATTTGAGTCTTATGGACTAAAAATTAGCTTTTGCTTAGCTTAGATTTAGTAGAGTAATAACCTTGGATTGTTATAGGTTTAATGTTATTTTTCTCGTTTGAATGTATGATGGCTGTTCTTAGAGGCTATTAAAGCTCAAAGAAGGCTTTGGTAAGGGTTTTATAAACCCTAAAATTTTAATATTTTCTTTGATAGTGAAATCTTCTTCTCTTTTTTTTCCGTAGACATAGGTGTTCACATTAAACTATGTAAATTTTGTGTGCTGTGATCTGTGCTTGCATATATTTTTTCTTTGATTTATATTGTTATTATATATATATATAAATATATATATATATATATATATATATATATATATATATATATATTTTTTTTTTTTTTTTTTTTTTTTTTTTTTTTTTTTTTCTTCGCATTGACCAAACCCTGAGATCAAACACCTCCACGCGATGAATAAGGGAACCTGCGGCTCCACTGCATCTTCGTCTAACATTTTCTCCATCTTTCTTAATATATTAGGAGCAACTTAATGGTTTTCATTTAGAAACAACTTAGTTTGAATTGTAGTATACATTCCCACCCAATAAATGCTTTCTTACTCGCTCATACTGTTTTTATAAACTTTTTATGGATCTGTCAGTTTGCTATTAGTTGCTTTTATGCAATTGGTCTTTTTTTGCCACAATTTAGTTTATAATATTCTTTGGTTCGGATGGCTTGCTGATTGAACTTAGTCAATTCGAACATATATTGTAAGCAACTCTGAATCAGAATCACAGGGATTGAAAAAATATGATACTCTGATATGTTGATAATTCCTTTTTCAGCTTTAGCTTTCATTTTGATGTAATACAATGGGCTACGCGCCCTCAAAAGGTTGCGAAAATATAAGATACTCGGATGTGGCCTGTATTGGTATTGGCTATGGTATTGAAAGCGTCCGGAGAGAGAAGCAGGGCATTAGAATCGCAGCTCCTGCACTCGTCTATGATAGTGACATTAACGCTGCCGTTTTCAGTGCAGGGAAAAGGCATCAAGTCGGAATCAGAGGCTGCGCCAACACAGCCCACGCTTATCACCTTCCCACAGCTGCGATTATCATTCAACAAAAGCTTCCCCACTGCTGCAGCATACCCGCCGTAGCTATTACTGTCAAAGCACGCTGTTGCTGCAACAAAATCTATCTCAGCAATCGCACAACTGCTCTTCCGGTTATCACACTATGCTAAGATCTTATGAGCCTAATTGCATAAAAGTTATAATGGGAGAAATATAGGATCCATATATTAGTATACTGAGTCAATTCTGGGTCGGTAGCACGCCCCTATATATATTTCTGTCATTGAAAACAACTTTACTTTAAAAATTTTGGAACTCACCAACGCCAATCTGAGGAATAAAGATCCTTGCAATCCCTTGGAAACCATCATCGGTCAAGGAAAGTGATGAAAAGCCCAATGTAATCACCACAGCAGATACTAAACTGAAAAACTTATTCATTTGCTTTCCTTAGCCTTATTTCTGTTTGGTGCGATCACTGCATAATGAATTTTCACGCTTATATAGAGCTATTGAATTAAAAAACACGGAAAAGAATTTCATCAATCCAATCCAAGGCATGAGAAACAACAATTTACTGAATTGCTTGTGTGTGATTATCTGATAACTTTTTCTTAGAGGACATCAATTATATTGAAGACTTAAATGCTTAAGAGAACCATAGGCAGTCCATTTGTAGGATTCTGCTTAGTTAAACTCCTAAAATAACTCTACATGTAAGTTGGATTCTGTATAATTCAACACTTTGACAGGTTCAATAGATGATCCAGTATTTTGTTTGCTGGCTGACATATGTGCCCAGAATATTATGCGAAATGGGAGCAAGAGAATTAGAACAAGTAGCAGTCCATTCATCAATTGAATCAGACTATTATTCTCTTATCACAAAATGTATCATATAGGGATGTTGTTGAGTCATGCCATCTCAGTCTCATACTCAAAATAGAGTTCGAGTCATGTGTTCGACTCAAACTCGACTCTAAAATTTCGGGACAAATTCCTAACCTGATACTGAAAGTGATTCGCCTAAGAGCCAAAATCTGATTAAAATGAAAGCAATAGGGCTCCTTGTAGTGAACTTCTTTGCTCCTCCAAGTGGCCTCTTTGCTTCTCTAGCCCAAATTATACTATATTTGCGATTATTTGTAAGGAGTAGAGATAACGTTAGATTGGTTCTGTAAAATTATTAGCATGTCGTTCAAATTATTTCAGAGCCGCACCCATCCAGTGGAGGACGGTCGCGTGCGGGTCGGAGTTGCATCCATCCAACGGAGGAGCGTCACTGATTTTTTCACAAGTATTTTTCTTTTTGTTGACTGTTCATTAGACTGAGAAGTCAGTGTCAGGACATCTTTTTCTAGCTCTTAGGCTCGCACAAACGGCACTATGTAACATTACAACGCATGCAAAAGGCTAACGCCATGAACGCGTAGCCATTAAAATTATGAGGACGTACCATAGTATTAAATATAAACAATAGAGTAAGAACAAAAAGAAAAAGTTAAAGTAAAAGAAGAAAAATTAACATTTTATTTGAGCCATTAACATTATCTGATGTTTGCTCTGAGGTTACTTTTGGTTCTATTGCCCAATTGGCTGAGCTGTGATGAACCAACAAAGCCATTAGTTGCTACTGTTTGATTATAATAATAATAATAATAAGTGGGATAAGTGGGATAATGCTTCATGTAATTGAAAGAAGAGAGGTGCAAAGGAAAATAATAAACATATATATGGAGAAGCCAATTAGTGTGATAATTATTGCAGCAGTACTGTTTTGCTTTTCATCTTCTGCCTTAGCCTACGAATGGCAAAAAGCGAATGCCACGTACTACTTTCCTCCTTATACTCGCGAGTTCTTAAGAGCTTTCGTTTTTAACATTCAAACAAACACTATTAGAGGGGCTGTTTGATCCACAAACATACGCAGCGTGCAATCATACACTACTTTATTTACCGCTGCACAGTGTTATCTTAACGCCGGCCGACATTCAGATGACATCTGATCGGGCGCTTCGATCGCGGGTCGTCGGAGAAGGAGAATAGGCTATGGCAAAGGCGCATCGGCGGCGGCGTTGCCGATGGCGACTTCCTCCTCTTATCGAATCATCTTCCCGAATCTGGCAAAGCGTTCGCGGAGAGGGCCGGGAATTCGCCCCTCTTTTTAGCATGACATCAAACCAAACAGCCCCTTAACATCTTCTCACTAATACCAGTATTCATTCGCAGCCTTATATTGCTATGGTAATTATAACTATGGCAACTATGTTGTCGGGGTAATGTCACAGTGATAGACTATTGCCCTTCCTGCAACAAGAATGAGCGCATCAATCTCTCCTTCGATGCTTTTAGTGCCATTTCCTATAATACAGCCATCGGCATCCTAGAGATTGAATATGACGATTGCCTGCTTCATGCTCTGAGCTTCTTAATGATTTGTGAATTTTCAGGGATACCTATTACTAAACTAATGACCATCAGCATGAATATGTGTGAGGGCAATGGAGGACGAAGTAATTCTTATATTCTACTACCTATCTAAACAAATAGTTCTTGTTTGCAAAAGTTTACTCTATGTGTAATGAATGATTGTTTTTCCAAGCTTGTTGTCACAAATTATGACTGCTTTGCTGTGTGATATGATATAAACCCGTCTCGCACCCGAGAAGAGCTCAAGTTTAAGGCTTGAAAGGATGATAATCTACCAAGTAAATGCATTACTACAATATCCAGCTCAGTGCACTATGAATTAATACATCTAAACATAATATTAAATATATAATAACTGAGATTCACTGATTAATCATAATAATTGAGATTCACGATTGAATCCACATTTTATTTGAATAATTGTTGTTAAGAATATTTTTGGGTATAAGAATCACTGCTCTAAATTAAATTTCTCAGAAATAACTAACATTATGTATGGTTGCAAAAATTCATATGGATATATAAGAGATAATAGAGCACATTCAAATCATTAAAATGTAAAATTCAATTTAGTTGAACTTTTCTTTTCAGAATTCATTAGTGAATAAAGTAAGTCTTATAATTTGTCTACAAAATTGATAATATAAGAATGATCTCTGAAGATATATTTGAATGAAAATTGTAAGAATAACAATAATTAAATTGTTCTCACATATAATGAATGATACAATCTTATGTTATTATGCATGGCTACCATGAAAAAAAATTGCTAAGGAAATGATAAAAGATAGTCTTTCAAAATATATCACTCCAAAATACTTTCTTACATATAGACAACACAAGCATAATTCAAAAATTTTAAAAAAAAATTAACAGATACTCGACAATTCTCCAAGAGTCTTAAAGATCAATTGTTGAGTTGTGGTAGAACTTAAGGTTCTTAAATCACACCACAAAAAAACTAAATGCCCAATTATACAGAAACATATTCAAAAATATGGTTAGAAGTTGGAAACAATCAAGAGACATAATTAATTAACCCATTTAGCTCCCAAGGCTGAATAAAGGGGGAATATTAAAAGAATTAATTAATTAATCTTTTCATCTCTCAAGACTAGTAAAAGGGTGAAAATATATAAGGAATATGTGGGAATTAACTGATTTAGCCACCAAGACTGAATAACAGGAGGAAATATGTAAGGGAAAACAAAAAAAAGAAGAGGAATCTTTATGGTGAATTTCAGAAGGGGAGAAACTTTAGCCACAAAAAAAATATTCCTGGAGTTTCTCAGAATAGAAGGCAGCCACAAAAAAAGAGAGAAATCTTAGGACACAAAGCAGAGAACTTTAGTGTGAAGTAAAGAGGAAAAGAACTACATGATGAACGCAGTCTGTAGTTGTGGGGCCCCCATACTGACAACTTGGAAGTACGGTGCTCCAACTGTGCCAAATCCCCAACTTAAGTAAAGTTAGGTAAACCCAATCTGCCTTAAGTCAAGGACTCGTCACCAAGTACTATCACATCATCAATATACAAGTATCAAAGTGGCGGAAGCAATGAACAATAGAGTAACATCCACAAGCATACATAGTAGGAAAAGAGAATACAATATAGTAACTCATCATAATGCAGAAATAAAATACATCCAGAATTAATTATTACAAACTGAAGTTTAAAGGAATGAAAATGTCTCTCAATCTCACTGAAACAAAGGAAAAATCTAACTAAACAGCAGCAGCACGATCCTCCTCCCGAACCTACTCCTCTTCAACGACAGTGCCCACGAATACGTCTGAATCTAACATTTGTCTGTATCACAAATGCCAGGGCCCCAGCCAACAAAATAAAAATATTACAGTTAGAAAATTGTCTAAGTACATTTTATGCTATTTTAATGAACTAGATATTTAAAGATGTCATATTTTTAATTTAACTACACATGCAAGTAGTAAAGGGTGCAACAAGCTATGAAAGAAATGGGTAACTATAAACTATACATTTATAACCAACATACAATATAAAATAAACAAGGTGAGGTTAAAAGCTAAAAGAAATAGCAACTATAATACAATTCTGAACTTAACATGCTTATGATCATGTTACACGTGATGAGTATATAAAAGAACACAAGTACTGCAAATGTGCAATTATAGTATCCTAAACATACCAAAATATATATAAGTAAGCCATATGAGTATACATGCAATATGCTAGTCAAGAACAGGAAAAGAAAAGAAAAGAAAAGCCACTAAGACATGTGGTAAAAATCAAAGCAATCTATAAAATGTAAAGCCACTGAGACATGAGGTAAAGCGAGCAAGTACTGAAAATAAAGCCAGTGAAGCATGTGGCAAAGCAAAACAACAAACAATACTGAACAATCCAGCTAAAGTAGTAATAAGCCTAAGACATAGTACTGTCATACCAGCCAATAAGCCATACAGGGCCTCCAATATCAATCAATCAATCCCCAGCCTAGCCATCCAAATATGCTAGGTCTGAGTCTAGTCTATACAATACTACTATTGAAGAGGCAGATTAAGCTAGGACATATTCTACCAACTACAAATATTGCCATAACTGAATGATATACAATTCAAATACTAACTTAGGATGTATCATCCATATCCTAAGTTTTCCTATTATGCTCAAGGAATAAGGCTCAATCTACAAGGTATGCAAAGCAATCTAATCAAAGTAAGCAAGAGACTCAATCTAGACTTATGTGACATCTGGTGTTATCTAATTACCAAATCTAACTACTCTGAGAATGTATAAGTTTAGGATCTCTAATATCCAGCTATCGAGTAGAATCTCAAATTTACATCCTTAAAGTTAATATTAGAACTTAACAAGTTCTAATCCAAAATCATGTGATGACTATATAGTTTAAGCAAGCAAATCAACGATCTAATTTATTAATATTTTACTCTCTTACCCAAATCTTGATTAAGTAAATCAAGATTTAAGGATTTAGAACTTAAACCCTATGTTGAGTTCAAATCCTAAATCCACGATAATATTCTAACTAGGACCTAGGGTTCACACTTATTACCCAAATTAAAGGTAAAGAATCTTATAAGCTGAAAGATTCAGGAACTAAGAACTTAGAAAAAGGCTATTCTATTGATTATAAAATAAAATAATCGATTAAGAACTTGAGAATCTATGATCTATATTCAATCTTTAAGATAATTTCATTATCTTATTGATTGAATCATCCTATACCCACATGGAAGGATTATTAGATTCAAGGATTAATGCCAAATGACTCTTATAAGATCACTTAAGATCTAAGTGTCTTAATTAGGGATTAAGTGGAGATTTCTTGAATTGATGATCACATTAACATTACTATTAGTCTAAGAGTTCAAAGAACATTTCTAATCTACCTTAGGATAGTTTACTAAAATTTCCAAGCTTTAAGGAGCATTTAAACACATTTTGGTCAAAAAAACCAAAATGCCCCTCTTAAGGGTAAAAATTAGGATTTTAGGGTTTAGTTACCCAAGTTAGATCAAATCTATTTTAATGAGTTTCATATTGATTAGTGAAGTGAGAAACACACTTATATTAGGTTTTGATGACCTAATTAATCTTAATTAGCACTAATCACTTATTTAAGCCAATTAGGGTGATTAGTGAACATAGGCATTCTTAGGGCTATCCAACCTTATACTTAGGTTAATATAGACCTAATATGACATTAGGAACAACCCCCATCCAAGTCAGAGGCTTAATTAGGGTTAATTTCACTAATCCTTATTTAAGATGATTAAGGAGTGATTAAGAACAATAATTATCCAAAATTAAATTTAAGGGTCTGATATTGTTTCTTAGGGTACAAAGAGCAATTAGAGCCCTTAATCTCATAAATTGGATACTTAAATAATTTTATATGATTTAAATAATGACAACAAAGAGTTTGGCAAATAAATTTTAATCCAACCATTGGATCTGAGATTTTATTTTATATTTAAATTCTTTGAATTTTTCTGATTCAAATGGTATATTGGATCATACCATTTGGATTTGTATAGCCAAAGTTATTTCAATTATTTAATCTGCATTTTTATTTAAATTAAAACTATAGGAATCTAATTATGAATTACTTTTCTTAAGGATTTTAATTCTAAAATCCTTTTTATTCTTCTGTCGGCCCGAACTAAAAGGCGCGGGTCGGGGTCGGCCCGGCCCAAAACCATTGTCTTCTTCCTCTCGCACGCGCTCGCAGCCCGAACCCTAGGGCCAGCTTTCAGCGCCAAATTCTCCGCGCTCCGGTCACGCCAAGCCCCGGTTTCAACGGCTACATGATCCCTGACCTTAGACGCACCGATTAAGCGAAGAAGCCCTAACTGGGAGGCATCGGATCGATGGAGTGCCATTCGACCGAGACCTCTCAGAAGGCGCACCTGTGAGGAGTGAATTCTCCTCATAGAGTCCACGGATCGCCGCCATCCCGATCCTTACGCATTCAGGAATCGATGGGGAAGCGATAGGGCGACTCGAGAGGTTCTGAGGTGGTCTAGATCATTGGGAGGCTACTCATGGTAAAGCGAGTTGGAGCTCGGGATGGGTCTATCGATCCTCAATCAAATCGATCGATTCCATAGCACCCAACCCTTCGATATGGTTCGACAATCATTAACGAGCACTTCTGACGCCTAAAGAATGGCTAATTGCGTAGATGGTGCACACCATTTCTGTGAACTAGAGCTCTAATGGCAGTGCGCATTCAGATGGAAATTTCACCATCTGGCCCACCGTCAGGCCTCTCTCGAAGGCTCAGACGCTACTGGGAATCTAGGTGAGGACCTATCACAGCATCTAGGGTTAGAGAAGAAGCGAGCTGAGCTGAAACTAGCTCGACAGAGACGATAAGGTTGGAGGCTGTACCTGAAACGAAGTCGAGCATTCGAATGGAGACTGCAGAAGGACAGATGACCTTCGCTGATCCAGGCCCAACTTTAGGGGACTTGAACACCAAGTCTACCCTCAGACTCGACTGACGGGGCCTGGTTCACTGATTGGATGCAGAGGTCCCCGAACTTAGCAAGAAGAAGTTGGAGTTCCAGAGAAGATCCGGGGTAAGCAAAAGAAGTCCTAGGCGATCTCTATGGCTATTTATAGCCGCTGGAGAGCTTCCAGAGCCCTAACCGAGCCGGCAGCTTCGACCCGTGCCTGCGGATTGGGCTCCGAATGGGAGAGGGCAATTCCGGGAGGATCGCCAGGCTATGGTGATTAGGGTGCAAATGAGATTGCGGGGGACAAGAATCCATCCCCGTACTGCCACGAGGGCAGGACATTGGAATCATGTCAGGAGTTTCCATAGGAGTCGCGCCTGGGACGATGATGAATAGCGACAGGTAAGACGCCGCTGTTCGATGGGTCTTCAGTTACGACTGGGTGGCCCAGATCTCTTGATTAACAACGGTCGATCGGGAACGTAGATCGCCCATTGGATCAGACTGAAATGATCCAATGCTCGATCCGAGCTACTTAGGGCGGGGCACGGGAGGCCGTTGGATCGGGCTATCGATCTAGCAGCTACGATCTAATCACGGTGCGGGTAGATCACGCCGTTGGACGGGCCTCGCCAAGATGCGTGCTAGGCATCCTACGGGTGCATAGCTATGCTCCGCTGTCGGGACCTCGCAGTGGATCTGCCACGATCTCGACAACGAATCCTAAGGCTTAATTTTAATTAAATAATTAAATTAATTAATATAATTCAATTTAATAATCATATTAATTCCTATTAAATTTATAGATCCAATTTATGACCAAATAAGCTCCAAAAATTCCTAAAATTTCACCCTTAGCTAATTAGGGTATGAGAAATTTAAAAATAAAATCAGATTTTGATTTGGAGATTAAATTAATTTAGGTATTTTTCAGGGCTTAAAAATAGCCAAAAATACCATATTTTCCATTTTAGCTCCAAATGACTCTAAACTTCTAGGGTTATGTTTAAATGACCCATTAAGTCTAATGGAATCAAAATCAAGCCTTGGTTTAGCTTAATCAATCCAGGTCTTGCTAGGGTAACAACTTAGGGTTGTTACAGTAGTTCTCTTCATATTATATTTCTTCCATACATTTTTTAAGACTTCTGCAAAGAAAGAATGCATCTTATTCCTATTTTTATCACCTCTTTGTGCTCTTAAATTGTACTGGCAACAATGTCCATAATGTGTCTTCTTTTTTGGGAGTTAAAAGCACTGCTACGTCATATGGACTCAAACCCTCTCGTAAGAAATCTTTCTAGATCAAGGCTTATACTTACTATAAGAGCTCAGATTGTTCCATATGATTAAGATGATAGTGTGGCAAGTTGGGAAGTTGGGATCCTGGTACTAGATCGATAGCTCGTTGAATCTTGCGTATGGGCAACAGTTCATCTAGCAGATCCTCAAGGGAGGACTATTGAAAATCTTTAAGGAGATCGACAACTCGCAAGGGAACGATAGTTTCTTTACTATCATGAATTACTTCTTCTACATGTAATATTCAAAGTTCTTCAAAACTTTTAACTCTTTTCACAAGGTGTGGTATATTACCAATTCTACAATATGTATAGGGATAAGAATCACAAGCTCTAAATATATGATAGGTATAGATGGTGCAATATAATTTAAAGAAAAAGTGGTATTTGCAATCAGCTAAAATTTTGCCCTTTTTTGGCTTTGATAAAATATGAGTTGCATTACTATGATCATTTTGTGATTGATAGATCACAAATTAGTGTGTCTATAAAATACACAACTGTATATGGTTTGGAGTAATATATGAATAAAGTTTCATATTATCATCCTTAGGGATGTGTTTAACAATTATCAGCTAATTACATCTCTATTAATGTTCAAATGGCTGATTAAAGGGTTTTCTTATTTCTAACTCATAAAGTTAATTAAATGCAGAAGAACAAAAATCTAATAATTAATGTGAGGATTGTATCATTTTAGAAAGATCATGGAAAATTAGGCTGACATATATGGATTTTTTATTTCAATGCATGTAAGTTACTAATTTACAAAGTGTTATGATTTTATTTTTATATTTCATGTGATTGCAAGAATGTTGATCCACTAGTAATGTCTCATGCACATGAATCACTCACCATCCAAACACGAAGGTCATCTTTTGCTGATCTTCTAATGAAATCTCTTGACTTCAGACCTAAATATTAGAAATGATGGACATTCAAACACCGAGTGGATATGTGACAGACTTAATTTGTACATCTGTGTTCACACGCAAGTGTACGTGGTCTGAAGTTATATTATGATGGCGAGATTTCGAGATTTATCATCCTTTGGGAACGGTATTGGTTTTGTTACTAAAGTTTTCTATAATTCACTAATGTTTGAATGATGATTTGAGTTTGTTGATGGTTTGGTCCTAATCTTAGCAAGTCAGAGTTTCTTTTATTAGAAACTACTTTTTAGAAAAAAATAAGGAGAATTGAGTTTCAGTATGCAATTTATTACAAATTCTTGTGAGTACTTTCTATATTAAATTAGTGTTGAATAAGATGAACGAAATTTTACTATCAAGAGACATAATCTTCTCTGGGGTGTCCCCCAAATGCACTATGTCTAGCCTAGTGCTCAGAGATGAACATGTGAATGTTCAATTTCAGCATATAGACTTTTATGTGATCATTTAGTGATTGAGTTCAATGCTTACGTCTAAGTTATGAAATTTATAGTTTTAATTTTGCATCACATGAACTTGATTCCAATAATGGCTCACATGCATCAATCCTAGGTTTAGATAAGAAGATGAGCCATTAGGCTAGATGGGCTATGTCACATCACCTATAGCACATAATGCTTCTAACTCCTCGCATAACCTGAAATGAGCTATGGAGCTTAACTAGTGGCTCTCGGCATCACATGCATCAACTTCTTAGCTCAGAAAGGAGTTATGCAATGACTTTCATCATGCACACACTTCTTGCATTAACTGATGGTGAGCAATTATGGCGCCCCGCCCCTTAATCGCCAATAATCAAGGCTAAGGAGAGGTGTGCCACTTTGGCAAATCCCTCACTTATCATTAGATTAAGGTGTAATTACTCAATCCACTAATAAGGGAAGGATGTTCCCTAGATAATGTAGTAAAATCATTCACTAAGTATATACATTCATCAGAGTACGGAAGTAAGATAATAAAATATGCTACATCTAATCCACCATAATATAAGTAAGAAGTAAATATGCAGCTCAGAATAAAATAGTACAGTAAAAGAATATGCCTAAATATCTGACTTACTACAAACATTAAATAAGTCTTAATGAAATGATAAAGCTCTCATCTTTACAAACATAAAAGAGAAGCTAAGCTAAGGATCTCCAACAGCAGCACACTCATCCTCTTGAATTTGACCTTTAGAAGGCTCGACTACCTCGAATAACTCAAAATCTACTATTGTTGACTTCACAATGATAGTGCCCCAGCCAAAGAAAAGAAAAATTTGGTTAGACATATTATCTAAGTACATTTTAGGCTATTATATTTCATGAATTTTATGATATCACCATTTTATTTAGACTATAAAATAAATAAAGCGTAAGGGTTCAACAAGCATACAAAGGGATATGGAAAGTTATAAATACAGTATTTATAATTGAGCAACATATGTGGCAAAAAAACATACCTCAATACTGAGATGTGATAAGGTTAGGCATATATATATAAATAAAGTAAGAAAAGTACTTGAAAGAAAAGACTCATACTAAATATATTGATGATCATATGAAATATGTAGGTCTAAAAACAAGTAATCAATTTGTGATAAGTATAAGTAAATAGTAAGATATCTAGCAACCTATAGGTAAGTAAGCAGGTAAAGTAAAGCTGATTGAAGTAAACTGTAATAGTAAACGGTAAATAGTTGACAATAAATAGTAAACAGTAAACAAGTATGTAATGACTGTCATATTAGAAGAGGGCTAATCTAGCCTACTACTACTAGTATATGTATATATTCCTAGTGTCATATAAGGCTAAGCTGGAATAATAAAATTTAAACTGAACTAAAAAGGCAATAATCATAAATGCAATAATATTTTTGTTATTTACTTTATTTATGTAGAAATATCCAAAAGTAGCTGAGGAATCTATTTGGGTTCTAACTTAATATAACACTCATCAATGAGTAATATTAAGTAATCCTTATTTCTCTTTACCCCTGTCCAGTAGGGTAAAATGCGCACGATCAACAAGTAATTGAACCCTAAGCAAATGTTGTCTTAATTATTCTAAGCTTTTATTTCATGCATCAATGTTCTTATATAATATGTTCAAGGTAAAGGCACAAAGTACAAGGAATGCAAAAGCACAAATAAAACAATAGTGAGCAAGGGACTCTACTACATAAGGTGACATCAATTATTATCTATTAAACCATTCTAACTATCCTAAATTACACAAGTTCAGGATTTCTAATTCTTACTATCGAGTGTAACTTAGAAGCATGGCCTTATAAGTTAAAAGAAATTAGAACTCATCATGTTCTAATTTTATTCAATCAATAATGAATATAAACTAAATAAAAATTTATCACATCCTAATTGATGAATTTAGATGTTTTAAACTAAAATATAATTAAGATATACTAAGCTAGGGATTATGAATTAAATACTACAAATTGAGTTTGATCTCATAATCCAAAGGGTAAAGCGAAGGACTAAAGCTTAAGTTTAATTGTGGACTAATGATTAAGACAAATCCTATTAAGCATAATTAAAGCTTGATAGGATGAATCATCTAGTTTTAATCTAAAATTAAAAGATAAAATAATCATAATTAAAGTATGAAAATCTAAAAATTAATAAAACAAATGTTCCATTCATTAAATAGCCCACTTTATTCAATGAATAAAATCTAACATAGCATCTATTCCTAATATTAAGGAAAAGATCCTAAGGTGAAGTGTAGATCCTAAGAAGCACGTAATAAATGACTTAGGAAATTTCAAGAGTTGGCAATAATTATTACAATTTATCTTTATGTGCTGTCCTAATTTACTCAAGGAGGTGTATGATTAGGACTAAGTTAGAAGGCATTAATTTTACTTAGGATTTTCAAGACTTAAAATGGGAATTGTTTTTTCCAAATTACTTAATTATGAGACTAATGGTTATTAAGTGTATCCCAAATCAGTTTTATTATTGATTATAATAATTTAAATGGTAATTTAGAGGCTAAGGGCACTTAATCTAAATTAGGGGTAAAATAACTATTTTGTCCCTATTAAGGGTCTAAAATGCTATTTTTTTATTAAGGGCTCTAAATTAGATTTTATTGATGCCAAATAAAGATAGACAGTAGGTACATCAAATTTGGACAAGTATTAAGTCATATGGGTCCAATTTAAGAATTTTAATCTATAAGGGCATTTTGGTAATTTCACTTACTAAAATCTAAAAATTCAGTTGGTTTATTGATGTTTACTATCCAAGGATTCTATAGAGTCCAAGAACTCTGAATTCTAATATCTAATGATTAAGTTATGGTCATTTTAATGTCAAGGTTCTACTTTCATAAAAGGGGTCAAAATCTAATTTTTTTCATATTCAAAAATCACCTACAATTTTATACAATGCTTAATTAGAATACAAAAAAGGTGAAGTTTGAGCAATTCCAGACAGCTCTGGGTAGTTTCGAACAGTTCTGGGCTCTACGGCCCGCTGTGGCGCCTTCTGGCCAAAAGCCAGGTGCTACGGCGCGCGACAGCGCTTTCATGCACTGCAACGGATTTTAGCGCTGTGGCGGATTTAATTTAATTTAATAAAATTTTTATGATTCATCAAATTATTATGCCGTTGCGGCGCGCAGTAGCGCGCTTCTATGGTGCGCTACGGCGGACCCAATTTCAAAACTTTGGGTGCTGCAGCATGCTGCAACTCCCGACGGTGATTTCGTTAGTGCGAAAACCGCAATGGGTCTCCTTTCGCACTCAAATGATATCAATATAGAGCTGATTTTCTTGAGACCATATGGAAAGGTATTTTTGAGATCTTTCCATTGATACCAAAATCGGATCAAAATGATTATTCTAACTATGCAAATAATGGAGTTAAAGGCCAGGGTATACATAAAGAAGGAAAAATAGAGCTGATTTTTTCTTCCTAAAATTTTCTAGCTCAAAAAGCTCTAATGGATTCCATATCCCACTCATAGATTTCTAATGATGCAAAATAAGCATAAGAGCAAAAATAAAGTAGTCATTGAATCCAATCAATTGGGAAAGGGAGGTACCTTGGCTTGCGAAGAGAGATTTCTCTAAGGATCCTTCAGGCTTGAGGGCTTGAGAGATTTCCTTCGGAAAGCAAAATAATGGAGGAAGGAGGAGAATCTTGGGAGGAGGAGAAGAGACTTCAGTTTGAGAGCAAAGAGAGGAAAATGAGGGGCTGAGCTCCATTTTAAATATGAGGAGAGCATGGCTTCTTGGATGGGATGAGCTTAACTCATCCCATCACAAGTATGGGAAGAATGGTTCGAAGTAATGAAGAGGGCAAAGAAAATGGTAGAATGGGAGAGGGAGAGTCGAATGCAGCTGGAAAATAAGGGAGGTGGGGTCTAGCCAAAGAGAAAAAGGGAAAAGGAGAGAAAATAAAAATGGATTTTAAATAATTTAATTAATTAATTAAACTCTTAAATTCAATTTTATAAATGAGCTCCGAAAAATCCTAATACTTCACCCCTAGCTAGTTCGTGGGTAAGGAACGCAACGACGAAGTCGAATTTTGATTCTGACGAGTATTTAATTTTCTTATTTTCGGGGTATTTATTACATTAAAATATTCACGAAAATCTGACGACTTATAAACTCGTCAATAACATCACCCCAAGCTATTTTGGGGGGTGACGATCACAATGGCAAAGTCAAATTTTGATTTTAAGGTTGAATTAAATATCTTGATTTTCTAATTAATTAAATATTATTAAAATATTTGATAAAATTTTGATGACTTCTGATTGCCACCAAAATAGCACCCCTAACTAATTTATGGGTAATGAGGGCAAGGAAAAGTCCAATTTTTGATTTGAGATTAATAATTATGTCAAATTCTAGGATTCTAAGAATTTCTAAAATCAGGGTTTGATCCATTTGACCTCTGATTTAGACTAGGTCCTAGTGGTAAACTACTAATAACTTAATTAGTGCACTAAGATCAAAATCAAAATATGAATTAGTCCTAATTGGTTAGAGTAACAACTTGGACTAGGTCATAGTGGTAAACTACTAATAACTTAATTAGTGCACTAAGATCAAAATCAGAATATGGATTAGTCCTAATTAGTTAGAGTAACAACTTGGATTGTTACAACAATGGAGCTCAGAGATTATTAAATATTATATAGCTCTATTAATCAGCTTATATCTAAGGGGTTGTAATGGTCATTATCGCATAACGAATGTTATCACTGACATTCACGGTGAGGACACTCAACATGCAAACCCTTGGCTTTTAGTGATTGAAGAGCTCTATAGTTTTCATAATTTTAAAATTAGTAATTTACCAAGATATCTTCATAATAATCATTTACTTATTCATTTCAATCTTCACAGCATTTAAATCAAAAAGATAAGATCAAAATATATTCATTGATATTTGAAGAGTATAAACACTTTTTGTTTCTTAATTCGTTACATACTTACGCCTAACTCTCCTACCCAACCCTCCTCAAGGATTGTTTAAGATGTCATTAAAATGAAGATACCAAACAAATCACAAGTAGTAAAAAGCCTTTGCTTGGATTTTATAGAAAAGAAAATGAGTTTAGGAGGTGATACAAATCTGGGAACTGTTGTCATGTTTGGCAGCCTGTCTCCCCTTCTCCAAGCTCTTCTCCCTCAGTTCTTGTGCTGAATATTTCTCCTTCAGATTGCAACCATCTCTTCCCTTGGGCAGGGGGAATCTCCCCTATTTTCTTTTGTAAGAGTTGTTTTATAAAAGAACTCTTCTCCTTACCAAAATTTGGAGCCCTCACTTAATCTTAAATTCTTCAATTTATAGATTATTTCCCAGCTGCTCCAGAATTTATTTAGCCATTAACTCTTCATTAAAAAAGTTGTGTTTACCTTAAATGTATATTCTTATATTCTCTTGGTAATGAAGAATTTCAGCAGTTAGCATTTAAGTCATGCTGTGGGAAGGGAAAAAATACTGACTTTTGGCCTTCCTTATGTTTCTATAAATGCTGCTACCTAGAAATTTTCATGGCAGGCGTTATGGCGCGCTGTAGGGCCAGGGTTTCAGTTCTAAGGGCGCTGCGACGTGCTGGAGAGCCAAGATCTCGGTTTTGATTCCTCCATAGCACGCGGTAGCGCCAGCATTTCAGTTTTTGGGCCGCTGCGGAGCGCTGTAGTGCCAGAGTCTCAGTTTTGGTTTCTCCATAACGCGTGGTAGCGCCAGCATTTCTGTCTTTGGGCTATTGCAAAATGCGGTAGGGCTAGAGTCTCATCTTTGGTTCTGCCATGGCGCATGGTAGCACCAGCATTTCTGTCTTTGGGTCGCTGCGGCGCGTCGTAGCGCCAGAGTCTCGACTTTTGTTTTGCTACGGCATGTAGTAGCTCTAGCGTTTTGGTCTTTGGGGCATTGCAGTGCATGGTAGCGAGATACTTTCAAACATTAAATTTATTTGAAGCATCGAGCAATATTCTAATTCCGCTGTGATGCGCGGTAGCTCCAAAGTCTCGGCTTTGATTCCGCTGAAGCGCACCGTAGCGGTTTTCTTCCAGATTTTCAGTTTCTTAGCCCAGACTTGAATTTAGTTCTTCTTTGTCTTGAAAATAAGAAAAAAACACTTGAAAGCATACAAATTCAAATAAAAAATGTTTATTTTTATTGACTTAAATCACTTTAAATTTTAGATTTATCACTATGCTCTATCTAATGCAATTGAAATTATATTTGATCATAATTTTATTTTGATAATTTTGTGATCAAGAGGAGTCACATATATGTCTCTATTCCAACATCCTTTTACAAATCTTAGCCATATATCTAGGTGAAGGTTTAAAAAATACTTAATATTCTTAAGAACATGAAATAATCATATGTGCATAAACTTAAGTTTAGAATTTGTGATTCGAACAAGAATTTAAGCAAGCATGATAATTACTTTAACATGATAGAGATCTGATGTATAAACATTATAGATTTAGAGATGATAGACTTAACATTCAACACAAAAATTAAGTAAAGTAAAACTCAAGCATGCACACGTTAATATTACTCCAAAGATTTTAGTCTAACTGTAACAACCAAAGTTGTTACCTAAGCTAGTTAGGACTAATTCATGTCCTTGTCTTGATCTTAGTACACTAATTAAGTCATCAGGAGTTCTCCACTAAGATCAGGTCGAAATCAGGGGTCAAATGGATTAAAATCGATGTTAGGAAAATTAAGAAATCCTAAAATTTGATCTATCTAAATTAACATTATATTGAAAATCGGACTTCGCCATTGTGCTCATTGCCTCCAAATTTGCTAGGGGTGACATTTTCGTGGCAATCAGATGTCGTCAAAAATATGTTGAATATTTTAATAATATTTAAATACCCATAAAATTAGGAAAATAAAATAATCGTCGAATTAAAAACCTGACATCACCGTTGCGTTCCTCACCCCTCAAATAGCTAGCGGTGAATAGTTGGATATTTCCTAAATTCAATTAATGATTAAAAAAAATTAATTAAATTTAATTATTATAATATTAATTTTTTTATTTTTATTGATGGCACTGTCAAGACCCGCACGCCGTCTCCTTCCATGTCGTTCGAACAAATGGCCAATCGTAGTCGTTTATCGGCTGATCGAATGACTGTCTTCCATCTCCCTCGGGCTATCCGTAGATGACCCGCGTGGCACGTCAGGACCGGGCGCCACCTTGATCATACAGCCAGAGCCCGGGAACGCATCGATAGGTCCGTCGAGGGCTCGATAAGCTGCTCGGTTCCCTTCAAGCGCCTATTTCGATCCCAAGCGCTCTCTATGGTAGCCCAAAACTTCCTCTGCGAACCTCGGACGTGCATCTCAAGGTACCTGATCCCTCTCCTTGTTCAATCTTATTGCTTCATTTCAATTCACAAGCTTATTCCATTTGATAGATTAAGGATTGAGCGGGGTCGATCGAACAATAGACGGTTCGATCGCCCAAATTTCGGTAATGGCAACCAGTACTTATCGTTAGTGATGCGTCTCGTCAAACCCCTAGATCTAGGGTTTGCTTTTACCGGTGTTTCCTTCCACCTCAGGCCTCGACTCAGCCAGCAGTGGCTAGCCCTCGTCGAGGCCGACCTGATGGCATGCGGGTCGACACCTAGCACCGCTAGCGGGGCCTCCTTTTTCCGTGCCCTAGTTGCAGATGTGCAAAAGTGGTCGGGGTGTTGTGGGTCATGCTGGGTCGACCTGAGGCCCGACCCGTTGCGTCGGGCGCGGTATGCAGCGCTCGTGATTGCGGGCCCCACGCCCATAGTCGAATGAATCTTGTGGGGTCCACCGTTGGTCCGCACCCGCTGCCTTACCGCCGCATGTCACGCGGGTCCTGCTGTTTCGGCTCCGTGCCCCGAATGTGTCAGCCTCGTCTGGTGCCTGGGCCCCACCCATGGGCATTGAGCCTCTGTGGTATTGCCGCATGTCCGTGGGACCAAGCTGTCACCTCTGTCAACTCCAGTGGGTCTCGCCGTTCGGATATAGCCGCTTATCTTCTGCCATGTGTCCCGCCATTTAGTAAATTAAATCATTTAATTATGTTTGTTATGCTTATTTAATCAGTAAAATTATTTTAATGTAATCTGCATATATTAATTAATTTAATCCAGAAATTTTAATGCTCCATAAAATAAAATCCATAAGTTCAAATATATTGAATATACATCTTATTTTAACCAGAAAAATGAGATGAATTTAATGGTAGTATTAATTTTCTAATATGACACATATTTAATATAGTGATATTTTAGGATATCATTTCACTTAAATCAAAATTTTAAACTCTCATAACTTTATACCTAGTGATCAAAACCTAGCCAATATATGTCTTAAAATAATCAAGAGAATCTCATGAACACTTTGATAGTATTTGTTTTGTCATTTGATAATTAGTTTGACTAATGATTTTAGGACCCTCACTAATGACCCTTAAAGCTTTATAAATTGATTAGGTCATACCTTAGTCATTTGGACTCCAAATCATTCAAAATGCTAACTATATTAAAAATTTAGTGCCAACAGTAAACTGAAATAAAATTTAGGTTTTGAATCTTAGAAATCCTAAGTTGACCAAATTATCCCTAACCCTAATTATATCATAACTTGGCCAAATGAGGTCCAATTTGAGTCTACTCCTAGTTAAAGTACTCAGTGTGTTATAGATAAGCTATAGCCACTGAGTTTGCTGAATTTAAATCTCAAATGGAAAAGTTTGGTTATTGACATCTCTTAGCCTTAAAAATTACATAATTGCCCCTAGAATTGGAATGACCATGACTTAACCAATAGACCTCAGAATTTAGTGTTCTTGGACTCTATGAAATTTTTGAATAGCAACCAACAATAAACTGCACAAATTTTTAGATTTTATTAAGAGAAATTACAAAAATGCCACCTTAGATCAAAGACCCTTGTTTGGACCTATAGGAACTATTTCTTATCCAAATTGAGTGTACTTACTGTCTACTATCATATTAGACAGTAAGAAATCATTTAGCACTAAAATAATCTAATTTGGAGACTAAAATCAAAAAGTAGGTTTTTGAATCTTTAAGTAGAGGCAAAATGGTTATTTTGCCCAAAATTTAAGTTAAGTATCTTAGAACCTTAAAATATACTTTAGATCATTAAAGTCAGTAATAAAACTGATTTATAATCAATTTAAATCTTAAATCTCATAATCTGAATAATTTGATAATAATCCCAAATTCAGGCTTGTCAATCCCTAAGTAAGGCTAATCAACCTTACTTAGCTAAAATCCATCACTAACTCTTTTAATTGAACAAAATTAGCAAATAAAATTGAATTCTATAAATTTCTAAAATTTTCCAAGTCATTTCATTAAAGGGCTCTTTAGGAATCTTCACCTCACATTAGGACCCTTTTTCCTAAGATTAGGGATAGATCCTATATTAGATCTCATCTATTGAATAAAGTGGGTTATTCAATAAATAAATCCTTAGTTTTGTAGTTTCTAAAATTTTATAATTTCATTTTGATTATTTTATCTTTCAATCTTTAATATAAGAATAGGAGAATTATCCTATTTAGCTTGATTTTGCTTAATAGAATTTGGGAGAAAAGCTTCAAACCCGACAATGGTGAATTTGGGAGAAAAGCTGAATTGGACTCAATTAGTTAGCAAGGGGTTCTAGGAAGAATTCCTGATGCTATAATAGCCTCAGGTAATGGGTTGGGTGCTATGGAACTAGCTGGAGATGACTCGAGATCTCGAGCCATGGCCGAGCTCTCAAATTCTATTTTGAGCTCGGCCGGGCCACGGGGTCCGATCGGGTTGCCATGCCGTTGAGGGAAGATCCCCAACGGCCTGCTCAAGTGCATAGGGGAGTGGGGGACAGTGCCTTCAGTCTGAGTATGTAGGATTTTCCTTGTCGGGAGCACGAGCGAGTGGAGACAAAGATCTATAGTCCCAGGACCTTCATATGACATCTGATCGATTGATCTGATGGCACTACGACTTGGGTCATAATGACTAATCATGGGAGCAATATGAACTGTAAGATCCACTAGGTGGATCTAATGGTATGTCCACGTCTCCATGGATCTGAATCCTAGCCATAGGATCAGCAGGAGGGATGGTGAAATGGAGCGAAGCTCCACCGTTGCATGACCCGGGCTCCGCAGTGGAACACACGTGGTCCGCAGAGCGGATCCCAGATGGGTATTTTATTTATGGATATAATTGCAAATAAGAATTGTTATGTACCCTAATTTGTAATTTCCCCATTTTAATTTAAATTTAATTAATACCTAATTGACCTCCAATAATTTCTAAACTTACACCCCTAGCTAATTTGAGGGTGAGGAATTCAAAATTGCAATCAAATTTTTTATTGTAGTTTTTATTTAGGGTACCTAATTGGACAAAAATGCTCATTTAACCTAGAGAGATCAAATTGACCCCAAATTTTCAAGGTTAGCTTATAATGACCAATTGAATGCAATAGAATTATAATTAGAGCATGATTAAGCTTATAATTAGCTAAGTAAGAACATATGGTTATTACACAGAGTTTGTTACAAAATGTCATGCTTGTAGTCTTGTTAAAGCAAAACATCAAAAGCCTAGAGGACTACTTCATCCTCTGGCTATCCCTGAATAAAAATGGTTCAACATTTCCATGGACTTCATCATGGGCTTACCCAAGTTAAGGTCGGGCGCTGATTCTATCTGGGTCATAGTTGATCGACTAACAAAGTCAGCACATTTTATCCCAATGAGTCAAATAGATTCTGGGGAGAAATTGGTAAAATTATACATTAAGAAAATTATTAGGTTCCATGATATTCCAAGATCTATCGTTTCCAATCATGATAGCAGATTTACCTTTAAATTTTGGCATGCAGTGCATCAAGACATGGGAATAAGGATTGTTTTATCCATTTGTGGGTTTACTATTATTATTCCTGAAGTAGTTCACTTGCTCAGTAGTGGATTTTTCAAAGGGACTGTTCAAGAAACAGTTTTCACTACTGTGTCTCCCCCCACACAATCCACAGTAAATTTCTTGTATAGCGTTAGTGCTCATGCTCCCTATTTGTTGGTTTAAGGTGTCAATTTCTTTTTGGAGTGCAAGGATTTAGTTTGCTTTATTCACATTATTGACTTCCTTTCTATGGAATTTCAACCTCTCTATAGGCCATTGATAAGCAATATTTGTCTTCTCCTCAAGGAGGTCAAAGCCTCTTCTTGATTTTTACTACTAAGAGAGCCACTTGCGACTGCATTAATCAAAGTCCTAGTTGGTGCAATCAATCCACTATAGAAAGTTTGCACTTACATTGTAACAACCCTAGTTGTTACCTTAGCTAAATTCAGATTAATTAAGCTAAACTAAGTCATAATTTTGATTCCATTAGACTCAATGAGTTATTTAAACAAAACCCTAGAAGTTTGGGATCAGCCGAAGCTAAATTGAGAATTTTGGTATTTTTGCTTATTTTAAATCTTGGAA
This sequence comes from Gastrodia elata, assembly GCA_016760335.1. Taxonomy (NCBI): domain Eukaryota; kingdom Viridiplantae; phylum Streptophyta; class Magnoliopsida; order Asparagales; family Orchidaceae; genus Gastrodia; species Gastrodia elata. The sequence goes on along the minus strand of CM028672.1, from coordinate 47,493,594 downwards.
AATACTTAAATTAAATTGATCTCCAAATTAAAATCTGATTTTATTTTTGAATTCCCCACCCCCAAATTAGTTAAGGGTAAAATTTTGGGAATTTTTGGAGGTCATTTAGGCCTATTTTGGATTTAATTTAAATTGGTTTAATTATAAATTAGGGTTCTAAACAATTCCTAATTGCATTTGTACCCTCCCACCAACGATCGGCTGACCCCAAACCGTGGGCGCCATCCGAGTCGTTTATTCCACGGATTTGATCCAATGGCTCGCACCTTCGATCGGATCCATCTTATCTCGACCGTTCCGCAATTCCGAGATTCCAAACCAACGGCATCTAGCTATCCGCCGTAAGTATCCTCGATCAACCGTAGGATCTCCCGATCTGATCCAATAGGTGATCTCTTATCCATGTTTGTTCGTTAAGTGTTGGGAGATCAGAGCCGTTCCGCATCAATTGATGATCAATCAGACGGCCTGGAGCACCCCGAACACTGTGGATCATCCCCTTCCTCTCGCCTGTCACTCACTTGTCCCCCCCCCCCCCCCCCGACAGCCCGATCCTTTCAGCCTCGTGGCAGTACAATAATTGTCCCAATCTTCCCCTTCTACCCTCGGCGCGATCGTCTGCCGGTAGTATTCTCCCCAATTTGCCCATGGCTGTTGGAACCAAGCCTTCCCTTCGGCCCAAGCCTTCCTCCATTCTTGAGCTCTGGTATCCATCCTCATACCTCCTTTAGACCTAAAAATACCCCCAGGTCCCCACAGTGAGTCCCTTTGCTCATTATGAATCCTCAATTGGCCATCCAACATCCCCGGGAGCTCCCATCTCTCTTGACAATTTCCGGCATTCCCAAAGCCTTGAACAACTGATAGAGGGTCCGTCTAGTGTTCAGACTCCTTGCGAACCTGCGTCTGCTACTTGGTGAGCTCAAAACCCCTCAGTTCTTCTCGACCAAGCCTGTAACCCTGTCCCCATTTACAACTTATTCCCATTGAGCTGCATAAGCTCAGTCCGTCAATCTGAGCTCTCAATTATTGCCTCTGGAAGTCGTCTAGCTTCCTTAGCCCTCTAGGAACCTAACCTGATCATTCCCAGGGTCTGAGCTAGCTCCGATAGATCGTATTGATCAATCGAGCTAGCAGTCGAGCCATGGCTGAGTCTGAGCAAGGTCCCAGCAATTGGCTTCACCCCAGGCTGCGAAACCATGGGGGTTCAACTTGCCTCACCTCACTGATGACGTAGGGATTGAACCCCATTCGTTTAGTAGTCTCTGTGACAAGAATTTTTCCTTCACAGTGAACCCTAACTCCTCTCCTTTGGTGTGTCTCGGTCGAGCAGCATCCCGGCAATCCAGTGTGTCCCTGATGGGGGTTCTTACCTCAATCAACGCGTCTTAGTTCTCTGAATGTGTAGCCGCTGAGATCAGGGCATGGCGTGGCATGTGCATGGAGAATTTTGCGTCTGAAACTAGCCCTAAAAGAGCGGGTATCGGGTATTAGCGTGGGGACGATGCACTGGCGCATCGAGTCTGGCCCCTCCTGACCCGCACAGTTTGATTTTTGGGGTTGCGGCTAATTAATGGATTTATGGAATTATAATTCCTCTGTTGATTAATTTAATAAATGCAAACCTATGGTTCTGATTTAAATAAAAATAAAGAATAAATTAATGAAATAATTTAATCAATACTTATCTAAATGGTATGATCTAATATACTATTTTAATCAGAAAAATGCAAGGAATAATAATATAAAGTAAAATCAAGGATCCAATAGTTAGATTTAAAATAATTGCTTAAATCTTTCTCTATTTTTATTTAAATCATAATAAATTCATTAATTATCCAAAAATGTTGATTAAGGTCTCTGATTGTTCATGAGACCATATAGAGCTTATGTACCCCATTAAAAGTAATTTAAGATCTCTAATTTTGCTAATCACCCCTAAATTACCCTAATTTGAGATTAGTGAATTAAACTTTAGATTAACCTCTAATTTTGGTAAATTTAGTTCCTAATTCTTCATTAAGTATAGTAGAGCCTTTAAATATGTTTGGATTATTCTAGTATGCTCAAATTTCATTAATCACCTTCATTGGCTTAAAAATGTGATTAGTGCTAATTAGACTAATTATGTTACCAAGACCTAAGATAAGTGTGTATCTTACTTCATTAACCAATATGGAACTCATTAAAATAGACTTGGATTAATATGGATGAGTAAATCTTAAAATCCTATTTTTTATCCTTAAGAGGGGTATTTTGGTCATTTTGACCAAAATATGTTTAAGCACCCCTTAATACTTAAAAATTTAGTAAAATATCTCTAGTTAGACTATTAGCACCTTTCCAAAATCTTATGTTAGTAATATTTATGTTAAGTGAAGAAATCTTAAGTTAGTCTTATTAAGATCTTAAGACCTTAAGTGTCCTTAAAAGCCTCTTTCTTAAATGTTAAGCCTAGTTACCTTTAAGTGTTAGACCCCTAGTCTAATAGCTCAATTAAGCTGATCCATAAGCTTGAATCCTAAGAGAAATATTTTTGTAAAACTACTAAGTCTAGTTTTAGCTTAAGATCTAAAGTGATCAAATATTAGATCTTAGACTTTAGATTATTCAATTGAATTAAACTACCTTTATTTGAAATTCCTTACTTGATTAATCTTCCTTGTGGGTGTAGGATTGTTTAATCTATAAGATAATAATTATCCTAAATATTAAATATATATATAAGATTCTTAGTTCTTAATTGATTATTTTATCTTGTAATCAATAGAGTGACCTTTCAATTAAGATCATAGTTTCTGAATCCTTCAGCTTATCAGATTTCTTATCTTTAAATTTGGGTTTTAAGTATGAACCCTTGATCCTTTTTAGGACATTACATTTGATTCAGGAGTTGAACACCAAAGTGGGGTTTGGATCCAGAATCCTTAATCTTGATTTACTAAATCAAGATTTGGGTTAAGAGAGGGAAATAATAGCAATTAAGTCATTGAATTATTAACTTTGAATCTTTATAGTCATCATACGATTATGAATTAGAACTTGTTAAGTTCTAATATTAATATTAAGATTGTGAATCTGGGATTATACTCGATAGCTGGATATTGGAGATCCTAAACTTGTATCTTCTCAGAATAGTTAGTTGGATAAATTAGACAACAACAGATATCATATAAGTCTAGATTGAGTCTCTTGCTTACTTTGACTTTGATTGCTTTGCACACCTTGAATATTGAGCCTCATTCTTTGAGCATAATAAGTAAACTTAGGATATGGAAGATACATCCTAAGTTAGTATTTAAAAAGCATAGCATTCATTCAGTCCTTTCAGTGTTTTCAGCTAGTAGAGTATGTCCTAGCTTAGTCCGCCTCTTCAGTTCTTGTATTGTTATAGAATAGACTCGGACCTAGCTCTGCAAATGTCTAGGATGGATACTGATGAATCCATAATTTATGTCCTAATTTAAGGAAAATTTATTCATTTCTCATATTAAAACTGTTTCTTTAATCTTATTTTGCTTATCTTTTTAGGAAAAATATCTATCCAACGAATTCTGAGCAATATGGACAAATTTCCAAAATATTTAAAGGAAAACTGTTGCAGCGGGCCATTCTGTGAAATTGGGCGCCACAATGCGCTACAGCGGTCCAACTTGCAAAGCGTTGGCACCACAGCACGTTACAGCCGAGCACTTTGCGAAGCACTAGCGCCACAGCGCGCTGCAGCGGACCAATTTGCAAAATTGAGCACCACAGCGAGCTGCAACGGACCAATTTGCCAAATTGAAAGCCACAGTGCACTGCAGCGGTCCAGCTTGAAAAGCGCTGGCACCACAGCACGCTGCAGCGGAGCCCTTCACGAAGCGCTAGCGCCACAGCGCGCTGCAGTGGACCAATTTGCGAATTCGGGCGCCACATCGCGCTGCAGCGGTCCAACTTGCAAAATCGCTAGCGCTGAAGCGCGCTGCAGCAGCCCTTCATTATATGGCCAAAACGCCCCAACGCGCCATAGCGGCCCACTTTGTGAAAATTTCCGCTGGAGCGTGCTGCAGCGACCCACCAAATTTTTGTCTGGCAGAGGCATTAATTGTGACTGGGACAAGACCCCCAACCAGCACCTTATCTCCAGCCATCATTCCCTCTGCAGCAGCTACATTTTTTAAGGGGAAAATGGTCTTTTTGAGGTGATGCAGAGAATATCAATGGTAAAGTAATAGTCTTTTCATCCCTCAAGTGGATTTTTCCATGATTGCATCATAATTTTTAAAAGCAAAAGGAGATTTTGAAATGAAGGGAGGAAGATGCAGCCCTCCTCTATAAATACCACTTCCTTGGACTTAAGAGAGGTTCCCAACTTGGCTCACTTCAACCTAAGTAAGAAGAGGGCTGCATAGAAGAGAAGAAGAACTCCCCAAGGGTAGAAGAGATCATCTTGTTAAGGAGAAGGAAGAGAAAGGCAGCACTAAGGACCTAAGAGAAGCAACTCCAAGTAAGGAGAAGAAGAGTTTGGATAACTTCCTAAAGGAATGTTCCTAGTATTTTCTAAACTCTTGTCTTGTAATTTCTTTTCTTAGTTAATCATGAAAGAGTCTTTATTCATGTATGTGTTCTTTTTCATATCTTTTGTATTGGATAGCTAAACCTCCTTTAGGGAGGGTTGGAACAATCCCACATGTGTTGATAGATACTATGAAATGTATGAAGTTTTCCTCAAGTTTTAATAAAATTATGAACTAAATGGCTTGTTAAAGAAATTTAAAGGACTATTGTGGACTTGAATGTGAACCAAAAGACAAAGGACTAATGAACTTAAGGAATAATTTGTCTTGTGCTCCATAGCTCACCTTAGTTTTGATGCTAGATTTATGAGTGCATGAGAGCTTAAAACTATGTGAGAAAGTTCTTGAGCTTAGTGTACCTTAATCTAGGCTCAACTAAGGAGTTGATGCGTATGATGCTAAGACCACTAATTGAGCTCTGTTGCTCAGCATACTTGAGGGAGGGAATGGATTCATTCTGTGCTCATGAACGAGATGACATAGTCATTGAGCCCAATGAAATCAATCCTTCATCTAAATTATGTGTGATGTGCATGATACTTTTAGTGGAATCAATGCTTATAAGATCTTAAACTTAATAACCCTCATCTCCATGATCAAGAGATGAGATAAAAACCACAAACCTAAAATCTTATAATGGTTTTTCTGTTGAAATAGAACTGACTGTATGTTCATTTCACGCACGAGATTTGAACTTGTAAATCTTTGAGGTAAAACTCAAAGAAGGACAATGTGCATTTGATTTAAAATCTAAGTAAATGAAAGATGAACACTTAATGAACCATCATGAAGAAGTTATCTATTATATCATATGGGAGAAACCCAACTCTCCTCTCCCTTTTATCTAACTTATTTTCTATTAAGTGATTATTGTGCTTGTTTAGGAACCAACTTAAATAATACACACATAGCTTAAACATTAGTGAAAATAAATATACCTTAGTAACAAAACATCCAATTCTCTGCGGTTCGATAAATTCCGAAAACTCAAACTTTTTACTTATTATTTTAGATCACGTACACTTGCGTGAAAGCGCATACGTATTTTAGGTCTGTCAGATACATGTCTTATTCTATAAGTTCAACTCGGACCTAGCTCCGCGGATGCCTAGGATGGACACATGTTGAACTTTTAGTTCAGAGGCCCTATAAGGCCTATTTTTATTATGACAGTACTATGTCTTAGGCATATTCATACTTCAGTTCAGTTTTTGATATTTGTTTTGCTTTGCGACACATTTCAGTGGCTTTATTTTAGTTCTTGGCTTACTTTACCACATGTCTCAGTGGATTTACTTTTGCTCATTTATGTACTTTATTTACTTTTGTGAGATGTCTTAGTGGTCTTTTTCATATTAATCTGCATACCTGTATAAATACTCTTATTGTTTAGTATTAAATATTGGCATGTTTAGGATGCTAGAATTGTATATTATTTCGGCACTTGTGTTCTTTATATACTCAACATGTATCCATGTGTAAAATACCAGAAATTCTTTTCAAAATTGTTTATTAATATTTAAATAATTTAGATCTCAGATTGAAAAAAACTAACTTCGACATTGCATTCACCACCCCCAAATTAGCTAAGGGTGAAGTTTTGAATGCATTTGGAAGACGTAAATTTTTGGCGAATATTTTAATATCATTTTAAATACATGAAAAATTCAAATAAATAAAAACTCGTCGGATTAAAAATCCGATTGCGTCGTTGCGTTCATCACCCCTCAATTAGCTAGGGGTAAATATTTCGGTGATTTTTGAAAATCATTCAAAATTGGAAATTAATTAATTAAATTCTAATAAATATATATATATAAATTTCTTCATCTTTATCTCTCTAAATCGCCTCTTGCTCTAATCCCGGACTTCCCTTCTCACGCACGCGAAATGGATCTGCCGGCAGTCCCTATCAAGCTCTCGAACCTCTTGACGCGTGGCTTGCATCTCTCGGCACGTGTCCTCCTCTACTCTCGCTATCTCCGCTTCTTAATCCCTAAGGTAATGCAAGCCAAATCGGGAGAAGGAAGAGCTTGTGTCGTTTCTCAAGTAAGCCGAGCCCTCAGCCTCGACTCTCTTCCATCGCATGACCCTAAACCGTAAATCTTGACCTCATTATCTTCCATTCGGCGCAAGCGACAGCCACCGATCCCCTCTTTACCCTTCTTCGGCACAGTTTCCGGCTCCGACGAGGATCCCATAATATTTCTGCTCTTTATCAGCGCTTTGCTTGGTCTCCGGATCATATACCGTAGGTTCATCGACAATGCGACCTTGCAATCCTTATTGCATCGCAGGGAGACTTCCGCTTATGAGGTATAGAGCTTGAAATCAGGGGACCATGATTTATTTTAATCTTTAAGGTTTCTTTTTAAATCCTGAATTTTTTTTTAACTAAAAAAAAAAAAAGAAAAAAAAAAGAGGCGAATATATTTAGAACTCAAATAAAGAATGGTGTCGAGTTAATAAAGAAGTATGTGAAGTTCTGAAGTTAATGATCATACTTCTATATTTCGTATATATCATTATATTTCTAAATCATTATTAGTTGTATAGTCTGAGATGTTTTAAAATACATTGAAGATTTTAGGTAATATAGCAGTGCATACTCAACCATATAATTATACTTCTGCCATGCATCTTTGAACATATTTTTATTACACTTTATTAATTGGAACTTGATTTCATAGTTATAAAAACTTGCTTGTGATGAGTTAAACATTAATTCAACTACTTAAGGAATATCATTTTTCACAAGTTTTACTGTCTTAATGCTTTTATTTTCATGCACCATTTATAGCAGTCATAATGGTCATTTACTTGGTTTACTAATCAATAATATTTGTTTGCTTTAAAACTCCAATTGAGCCTTTTATCGATTCAATAAATTTTAATTGTGGTAATAATACACGATTATATTGGCAAATAAGAGTTTCATTTAATGTGTTCAAGCCTTTTTATCTATTGCTTAATTTAGCTATTCGTAAGAAGTTTTAAATTATTTGTTGGCTTTATTGCTACAATCATAATTAATTATTGACATTAGATTCAACATCTCTCATATTTAAATTGGCTTATTATTGTTGATGAATGTATGTTGCAATACAGCTATTACTATTTTTATAATTAGTGCAATGATTTGTGAATTATAAAGTGCAAATACATGATTTGATTGAACTACACATGAACTTTATTTCTTTTTGTTTAAGTTTTAGAACCAAACCCTTATGTTAATAAAACTCATAATACATTAAGCATTATAGTAGTGATATTTTTCAGACAGTTTTGTTAATTAAGCTTTGTCATCACATGTGCTGAAGCAAAAAAAAAAAGCTAATGTTGCTGTACTCAGAAGGCACCACACATTTGATCTTATTAAACACTATAATACTTAGTTTCTTGTCAATCCCTAGTTAGACCTTATCTATTATAAAAATAAACTTCAGCTACATGCCATATTATCTTTTCATATGATGATGCTTCCATTTTAAGTTTCAACTTTAATATTTCCAAATACTTGAAATCGGGCTAATGCAATTGAGCATTTATGGGTTTCAAACAATTTACTTGTTTCATTGCTTGTAATGACTTGGGATTAATTAGTTCTAAATGGAATTTGTATATAATTATTATTTCAAGACACTCTTTAAATTGAAACATTTCTTTTATTGAAAATCCAAATGACGAAGTAAATTTTCTTTGAACAAAAATTCTTAAAATCTTGATGGTGATAACTTGCCATCATGATTATAGTATTCATTATATGACATTGATTACTATGTTAGATACTTTGTTTATGTATCGGTTCATTAGTGTAATATGACTCATCTACTTTTAAACATTTTCTTCATCATCTTCTAATACAATGAACGCATGTATTGTTTAATGTTACGCCTTAAATTAGTTAATCAGATAAAATGCTAAATTTTATTTCAGCGTTTTCTTTTAAATGTTGTATATGGAAAGTATAAATTGCTTAATTTAGTTTTATATAATTGAACTCTATTTAGAACTGGAAATGAGCAATCCTGTAAAAAGGATTGAACTCTATTTTTTTTTAAAATTGGAAATAAACTTTATTTTTAGAACTGGAATTGAATTCTAATTTAGAACTGGAGATTGATTGTGTAAACTGAAAAATTTGAACAAAAACAAAGGAGACTCTGTCGAAATTTTTAAGAATTTTAGGACTTAAAAAATTTATAGGAAATATAAATATTTTTACATGTTTCTAAAAGTTTCATATATAGAATTTTAAATATTCACTTCATTTGAAGTATTAGTCATAAAATAATCAATTAGATAAATCCAAATATCAAAAATCATAAAAATCTATTATTACAAATCATGAAGCATTAAATTAATAACTTAAACTACTTTTGGCATATCAAACAAATTAAATTGGTTGATTTTGAATCAAAACAGTCAGGTACGCAAATTTACTTATAAGTCTTATTTCAGTATTCTTATTTGAGTCATTTTCCATTTGAATATTATTTGCACTGCTTACCGCATTTTAATTTGCAAAAAAATTATATCAAAAAGCATGTAACAAAAAGAATATATATATATTTTGTGGTGTTTATCTTTGGAGGGTGAAATGCAAAACTGGAATTTGTACAGATTGGGCTAGCTAGCAAGCCCTTGGGAGTTATATAGAGGGATTTAGCCTATTGTAGGAAGTAGGCAAATCCAGATGAAAGACACACCATCAGTTCCTAATTTGAGTAAGCTACCGACGGGTGGCGAGAAAGCTTCCTACAGATTATGCCTATGGGTTTACCCATTTGGGCTCAGGGGTCTCCGGACTCGACTTATTGTTACAAATGCTTTTGATAAAATTTATTTCATATATGATTAATTTTTATAGCTATTTTGCAGGGCAGAAATTGCATTTGGAAATTGCTTACTTTATTTGTAGTCTTTCTGTTATTTTCATATTTGAATCATACCTATTATAGGATGCTAAATTTATTCTTATAAGAACAATTTGCGTACTCCTACCTGACTAGTAATCTGAATTTTTTAGGTTTTTATAATTAAAAAGAACTTAAAAGATCTGTCAAATTAAAAGAAGAAGAATAAAAGAAGCAGAAGAATGTAGATATTTTATTTCATATTTAATAAAATTCAAACTATTGTAACTTTTTATATATGTTTTGGCTCTATGTATAAAAGGACTGTGGATCATATTATTTTATTTTATTATGTCCTTTTTGTATTATAAAAATATATATATATTTTCAATTGAGATGAATTGTTCTTTAAAGACTCTCGAACTTCGATCCCCAGTCGCCACACCATGTGATCATAAGCATGTTAAGATTATATTTATTTTAGTAATTGCATTTATTTTTGATTTTAGCCTAACCTTATTTAATTGTTGCTTTGTATGTTACATTTACTTACTTGTTGATTAGCTATAAATGATTAGTTTATAGCTATCCCATTTTTTGTAGCTTATAGGACCTTATAATGCTTGCATATTTAAAACATTTTAATCTGATATCTTAAATATTCAATTTACTTAAATAGCCTAAAATATACTTAGACAATCATCTAACTATAACTTTTTCTTTTGTTGGCTGGGGACCTGTCATTTGTGATACTGACAAATATCATATTCAGAATTATTCATTGGAAGTACTGCAGGAGAGGAGCCGGTGCCGGAGGAGGACCATCCTACTGTTGCTTATATAGATTTTTATTTTTCTTGTAGTGAGTTTAAGAGATCTTTTCTTTCATTTAATGCAGTTTGTAATAATTATATTCTAGATATATTTACTTTTCTACATTTAATCAGAGTTACTGTTTCTTTTACTCTCTTATACTATATGGTGATGTGGATGTTATATTATACTGTTTCTTGCTTCCACTACTTTGATTTGTATTGATGTATGTTCACAATTCTAAGTGATAAGTCCTTGGCTTAAAGCAGGTTGGGTCCTACCTGACTTTACTTAAGTTGGAGATTTGCCATAGTTGGAGAACCGTACTCATCGCGATTATGCTAATATCAGTATTAGTGTCGCTGCGGGAAATTACGGGGCCCCACAGTTGGTATCAGAGAACACCATAAGGTGTCAGAATGGGTTCTGTGATTCCTTTCTACCCAATGGACCATTCTTCTGATGTACAAACATCAAGACATAACATCTATAACATAGTACTATCAGTAACTCTCTAAAAAATGTAAAATGAAAATACTCATATCCTAAATATCTATTCATCTATAGCTAACAAAAACTAATACATTCTACTATTAGGATCAAATGGATAATGAAGAGTCTGACTTGGAATATTACCGGCATGCCTTCAAGTTAGCTTGGAGTTATAGTTTCAAATGGAGATAGGAGAGCAAATGGCAAATCAAAAGAGTTTCAACAAAAGGAACCCTAGTATTGGACAAACTTTTACATCAAACGATGTACCGAAGGATTGACTTTCCTATCTACACATAGGAGTGGTTGAACTGAGTAGAGTTAGTCTTGAGGCATATAGAGTGTCCAGAGTCCCTCTGGCTTGATTTAGTGATAGATATGATGTTATACTATGTGGGAGTCTGGTGGTATGATACCATCAAGAAGCTCGAACAGAAATGCAAGAGAAAGCGTCAAAAAGTGAGCTTTGAAGATTTTTGTGTTGCATTTAGGACTGAGTACATTAAGGAAATCTGAGTGCTAATTAGAGAAATTGTCATTTCTTGATTTTAGTAGTGCTGTGATTTTTGGAATTTTCTAGATCTTATGTAATCCTTCAAAAGTAATGAGAAATTTTGGCATCTATTAAAAATTTAAATTACCGTCTTTCTTAGAATGATTCTGAAATCTAGATTTGTACTGCTTACTTAGAATGAATTTTAGATCACCTCCTGCTGCTACCCTAATCAAGAATGCTGTCGCTTTAAGTAGTTCTTCTGATGAAGTAGCTCATATGCGAGCAATGGTGGCAACCTTATTGAAGAATCAGGCTTAACAAGCACATGTAATGCAAAAGATGATGTTCGATCATCCAGTACCAATCGTTGCTACTGTTCTTGCTATTCTTATTCCACAACATACCTTTCCTTCCTATCACTCTATGGATAGTCTTCTCCATAACTTCTTAATACTAAGGCCTTCCACCTTCGGTGGAAACTTATCACCAATGGATACAGCCAACTAACTGAAAGCAGTAAAGAAGGATTTTATTAGTATGAAGATTCCAAACTCATAAGTCATCCATCTCACTACACATCTGTTTCATGCTGAAGCAGAATACTGGTGGGAAAAGGCCCGAAACACAAAGTTAGTTGACTATGAATTGGAAGACATCTCTTGGGAAGAATTTGTTGAAGCATTCAAAGCTGAATTCATTCCCCCATCTACATAGAGCATCATTGTAGACACGATTCTAAGGTTAACTCAAGGAAGTTGCTCTGTTGCTTACTACGAAAGGGAATTTCGTAGGTTAATTCATTTTGCTCCAGAAATTACCCATTCCGAATCGGCTAAGTGCCATCGCTTTCTCAGTGGACTCCGAGATTCACTGAAAGATCAGATTGTTCCACTTTGCCTGACTAGCTTCTTTGAACTAGTAGAGACAGCTAAGGTGATTGAGCATCATCACTCAGAAAAAGATTTCAAGCAAAAGGAGCATCATCACTAAGGTGATTTCTGTTGTAGCGTCTGAAAGCGCTGCAGCGCACCGCAGCACCTAAATTTTGAAAAGTTTTCTGCCACGACACTACAATCCTCCATAGCGCGCCATAGCGCTTAAAAGGCTACTGCTCCGCAGCCCGCTGTAACTCCTGGGTTTCGGCCAGAAAGTGCCACAGTGCGCCATAGCACCCAGAACTGTCCAGAACTGTCCAGAACTGTCCGGAATGGCCAAGACTTCATATTTTTTGCATTTTAACCCTAATGGGGCCGCAATATATCAAATTTGTACCTAGCTTAAGTAAAATTAAGCATTGCATAAAATTGTATTTGATTTTTAAATATGGAAAAGATTGGGTTCTTACCCCTTTCAAGAAAATAGAGCCATAATATTGAAATAACCATAACTTGATCATTAGACATCAGAATTTAGCATTCTTAGGCTCTATGGAACTCTTAGACAGTATACAATAATAAACTAACTGAATTTTTAGATTTCACTAAGTGAAATTACTAAAATACCCTTGATAGACTACAAAATACATAATTGCGCTTGCACGCAAGTGTACGTGGTCTGAAGTAACAATTTGGAAGGTAAGTTCCAAATTTTATCGTCCTTAGGGAATGATATGTTTTGTTACTAAGGTATATCTAAATTCAATAATATTTAAATGATATGATTTCAGCTTGATTTGATTTTGTTAACAAGCAATAATTTAGAGTTCAGAAACTATTTAAGTTAGAGAGAAGAGTTGGGCTTATTCCATATGAAATGATGGGGACTTCAAATTGTATTACTTCACAAGCATATTTCATTCTTTTTTAATTAAGCCAATTAATTAAGTGCATATTGTATTCCTTAGAATTATCCTCTAAATCCTTCAAGTGCAAATCTTGTGTGAGAGATGAACACACTAGGGTTCAATTTCTGCACAAAGATTCTCATGAGATCGCAATTAGAGCATCTTAGTTTTCCTACGTATAGGTTACAAATTTACAGTTTTAATTAGCCAATCTCAAGAGAATTGATTCCACTAATGAGCATCATGCACATCATGCATAATTCAGATAAGGAAGTGATTTTATTAGGCTCTATGAACTATGTCACATCATCCATGAGCTCTCAAAGAATCCACTCTCTCCTTTCACATATGCTGAGCAATGGAGCTCCAATTAATGGGTCTTAGCTCACACCTTTGACTCCAAGTTGAGCATAAACTATGGTGCAAGAAGGCTCAAGAACTTCTCACTTAGTTCTAAACACCCCATGCACACATATCCTGCTCTTAACTAAGCAAAGAGCCACGGAGCACAAGACTTTCATTTTGATTGTTAGTATTTATAATTATATTTTCTTAACATAAGATTTTCTTTTATTCCACAACTTGATCTTAAGATGATTTTATTTAGTCATTCAAAAATAGATTTTTATTTTAATACTTGAGAAAGTTCTACATCATTCATTGACTCCCTTACATTTTATAATGGGCTCAGCCCAACCCTTCCCAAGGGGGTTTAGCCTTCCATTATAGGTGAGAAAAAAAGAAAAAAAATATAAGGATGAAGACCCTCTCATGATCCACTAAAAGAAATGTAAAAGCAAGATTAGAGTTTACTAGGAATAGCCCTTAATGGGGTTTTCTGGATCTCTCCTCTTCTTCCTCTTCTCCTTTCCTTTAGCTCTCTAGTGCAACCTTTGGTTCTTTTTCCTCTAGCAGTGGTTCTTACCTGTAACAATCCTAGGTTGTTACCTTGCAAAAATATAGATAACCTAATCAAATTTCAAACACCATTGCTTATAGAACCTCAAACTAAGCCTATCTAGAAAATTTGAAGTTCATTGGACTTCTCTAAGTCCAAATTTACTTTTTGATTAGTCTAGATGCCTTAGTCTAGACCTAAAATATTTTGATCTCAAAACTAAATTTTGATTACATTTTTAGATTCCTCACCCCCAAATTAGCTAAGGGTAAAAATTTGGTGCAATTTGGAATTCATTTGGGCCGTAATTCAATTTAAATTAAAATGGTTCAATTACACATTGGGGTTTCTATTAATTCATAATTACATTTATATCCTTAAAATGAAATTAATGATCGGGATCCGCTGTGCAGACCGCGAGTGATCCGCTGTGCAGACCGCGGGCGATCCGCTGCGGAGCCCGAGTCACACGACAGCGGAGCCCCGCACATCTGGCCGTTGTGCTTTATTAATCCTATGGCTAGGATCAGATCCCGCGGAACCGCGGATCCATCGTTGGATCTACTCCATGGATCCTACGGCCAGGATCGCTCCCGCGGTCGTCCGTTAGGACCCGAGCGATCCCAGCCCTTCCACCATCTGATCGATAGATTAGACGGCATCCAAGGGGTCTGGCACTATGGATCTTCGTCTACCCCCAGATCCCGCACCCGATAGGATATTTTCCCATACTGCCAGCTGCCCCTCTGTCCCCCACTCGCACCTCCAGCTCAGCAAGTCGTTACTGAGCTTCCCCTAATGGCCGAGGGACCCCAATTGGGCCTCGTGACCTGGCCGAGCTCAAATTGGAAATTTGAGAGCTCGGCCATGGCCCGACCTCTCGGGCCCTCTCCAGCCCGAGCCAACCCTCCAGAAGCTTCCCCAGACCTTGCCAAGGCTATAAATAGCCTCAGCATTCCTCCCTCTACCCCTTTGCTGCTTAATTGATCCCAATTTCCCCTCTTCCCTTGTTCCGCCATTACCGTCTGTCCAAGCTCGAGTAATCGACCTAGGAGCTCCCAAAGCGCTGATAGTAGTCTCTCCTGGTGTTCAGGATCCTTTGCAGCATTTGGTCCACAGCCAGAGCCAGCCGAGCCCTCAGTCGAACATCTCGAGCCAAACCATCAATCAAGGTACCCCACTTACTGGTTTTGAGCCAATGAGGCTCGGACCTTGCTCCTTTTGATGCGCCTGAGTCTGTATTATCATCTCGAACCCAAGAGTATCGAGATTAAGATCTAGGCTAGCCCCGATCCATCTAATCGATCGATCGGATTAAACTTCTTAAGGATCGCCTCAGTCGAGTAAGGACCCGGCAATCCAGACCATCCCAGACCCTCAGACCAGAGGGCTTCAATCCGCCTCACCTCCCTGATGGTGTAGGGATCGAGCCCGGGGTCTGGCGTGGCCTCTGTGGGGAGAATTATCTTCCCACAATAGTTCCAATGAAGGAGCCTTCGGGTGAGTAAGGTCTGGCTGATCCAGACCGTCTCACAGGGGGCTTCGAGTCCCATCCGATGCGTCTGACCACGGTGATCATGTAGTGATCGAGTCCTGGCCGAGCCATTGTCTGGATGCGTTAGAATTTGGCGATTAGGGTTTCCCTAATCAGCCCTATCCGTCGGGACGAAGGAGCGGGGACGATGGCACTGTGCGGACCGGGTCGACCCACGAGCCGCGCTGTACGACAGTGCCGGGTCTCCTGGGCCGCGGTCGACCCGCGCGATTTGGAATTGGGCTGCGCCGTTTAAATTAAATCGAAATTATTGGAATTTTTTTCCTTAAGGAAAATAATCCTAATAATCCAATCATAGGATTTTGATTAAATCAAAATACATAATGTATTATTTGAATAACTTTTAATCCACTGGTCCAAATCCTATGAAATTATATATAAAAATGATCAGCAAAACATAAGGGACCAGAATATAAAATAAAAATGGACATCTGATGGTTAGATCTTTAATTATTGCTTAATTATAGTGGATCTTAATTAGAATGATTTAGTAATTTTACTTATCCAAATTGCATGTTTAGGGTGCCATTAGTTCACTTATGATGAGTAGAAGGCATGTGCTAAGGGAATTATTTTTCTAAGTTATGTATTTTAAATTATGCCATAATCTTGTTAAATTATGATTAGTGAAAATAAGGGTTGATACTTTCTGAATCTTAGGAAACTTAGGCTCTGATTTATTGTATTAGTGGATAAAACTTGTGTGCCAAATTACAACTAGTTTTAATGGCTGGATTTATAATTATGTGCTAATCCATTTGAATGGATTTAAGTTTTGATTAGCACTAATTACTTTTAGTTTTTAAGAAATTTTCTATTATTCTACTTCATAAAGGTAGGGTAAATGTATTAGAAACCTTATATACCAATTTATAATGCATATCTAGACAAGTCAAATATTGGAGATCTTAACACCTTAATTAACTTAAGAAATCTTAAGACTTGGATTAAGCTTTTAAGACTTGATCTAGATCTGAGATTGCCACCAATAATACATCATTAATTCACTGATTTGGACATTTGACTTATAACATGCACTTGATCTTGATTAAGATAAGATTAGGAGTCAAATCCTAAACTACTTAAGTGAGATCCAAACTCCTAAAAGCCCTAACTTAGTTAACTTGATTATAAGAGATTTACCTTGACATTTTCCAACATTGCATCTAATTTGACATTGATTCTAAACATTTGAATTAGACAAATTAAGGTTGATAATCGTCCTATGTGACTTTTCAATCTGAATTAAACCTTGAGATCCTTGATTTGCTCCTAAGCAAGACTATTGGCATAAAAGATTAATAAAACCATCTGATTTAATAAATGATCTTAAACTTTAATAATATGTTGGATTTAAATCCCTTATCCCTACATTAAGGTGTGATTAGATGGCTTAATTATCTGGTCTGATCATTCTAACTCTAAATACAGAATAGCATCAAAAGTGTTAATATCAAAAATTAGAATGGGAGACCTTAAGCTTTTCTTCATAAGATTGTCCTAAAAATATTTAAAAGACCTAAAATACATTTACCTTTGTGGTAGGAGATCCTTGTGTGATTCATTGAGGTAGTAGTCTAGATAACCTTTGAATATTCAGAATTGGTTGATTCATTCTAATAAGGACTTATGAGCAGGTTCTATCCTGCGGGATTAGACGAATATAGTTTCATTAGAATAAATCATTCAATCCTAAGAGTGTATTAAATGGGTACTCATTCCTTAGTTTAATTAAAAAACAAGTTGCCAATGGGCAATGCCCCCTAGCAAAGACCACTTCAATAGGTGTGGCTCAAATAAACTAAGTAATGAGATTTATCTTCCTTAAGACACTGAGTATGATTGTGAGTATAGCAACTTAATACTTAGCTTGAGATACAAAATCACCATTGGGTGGTGCCTCCTAATGAAGATCGCTTTGTTAGGGTGGCTTAATCAAACTAAGCAATAAGAACCCTTTTCTTATAATGTACTGAATATGTGTATACAAACACCCCATCTAGTGATCTCTAAATAATATCCAACTTCAGTTAATCATCAATCTAGAAGTTAGGAGTCAGAAGGATTCTGCACAATGGGGACTTAGAATTTATTATCGTTTCTTACCAAACTCTTCATTGATTTCTAAATTTTTCATTCATTCAACATAGTGGCATAAGCATAAGCATTAACATGAATTTGACTTATTCCTTCTATTGTGATACATGGGTATCAGTGATACTGTATGGGTTACGAAATGTGATATACATCTGCGTCATCATACTGACTTCCTAACTAGTGTATTTACATTGGATCACATTACTCATAAGCCTTCAGTGATAGCTCTGGGATATACCGTGGTGTAGCATATTTGTGTGCATCATTTCAGTGGCATATAGTGCAGCATATAGCATCTCTTTCATCATGGTGTTTATTTTACTTTCAATTTTTGTTTGGCGATAGCTTCACTTTAATTGACCTTTACTACTCTATTTACTTAGCATTTACAGTTTTCCTTACTATGCACTTTTCCTCAGTTCTTTTACAGTTTTGCTTTACTTTTATGTTTGTTATGTTTAGCTTAGTTTTGTATAATTAGTTGTGATGTGTTAGACTTCTTGTCTAACACGGGGTACTTTTGGGATCCGGCAATTTGCTAGATCCTGAGCAGTTTGTGGAGACAGGTCAGAAAGACGTACCGGAGACCCAGGAGGAGCAGGTGGAGCTGTAGTGGATCGAGCACCTACTTTTACTTATTAGCTCATTTCAGCATTATAAATAAACTCTTTATGTTTCTGCATTTTAAGTCAGTTTGTAATAAACTCTAGATGTATTTTACTTTTCCTTTCTGAGACGAATGGCTATTACTGCTTGTGATGAATGTATTCTAGATGATTTGCTTTTAGCTTCCGTACTCTGTTATACTACTATACTTAGTATTATGATGTGATCAGCATACTAGAAATGCTGGTATATATTGATAATGTATATCGGGTTCTTATTTACCTCCTTGGACCTTGTATACGTACTAGCCTAATATATAAGATAAGCATTTCACTCTTATCTTAGGTATTGGATCTCGATACTACTCTTAGGATTCTGGTCAGCAGCCTTCAGCATGGCTCAGTATTCTTACCTGCCTATTCGGGAAGATGGGTTTTGCTTGTATACCCGGTCTTCCCGAGTAGCACATCGCTCCGCCGCCAAACTATATATATTACTTGTCTTTTGCGTGCGGCGACGGGGAGGGGCGCTACATTACCACCTCTTTTGGAGAGGTCTCCTTCTTCCTCTATGCAGCCCCTAAAAACTAAACTTTTTGGATGAAAAGTTGGAACACTTCTTAAGTGGAGAAGAGGTGCATATATAGATGGATTACTCTACTCTTTTCTCTTTTCAACATCTACTTTTCCCACTTTATTTTTCTGTTATGATGATTGCAACCACTTGAGTAGTGAAGTGACATGTTCTTTTTCCTTTTCAATTCTTTGATATAATTTTAATCCACCTTCTTGCCAATAAAATAAGCTGCTGTAGAAGATATGGTGGATGGGAGACAAGGAGCAGGCTGGAGGTCTTGTCCCAGCCATAATAAATGCACTGAACAGACATAAATTCAGCACACTGCTGCAGCTCACTGTAGCGATCGAGTTTCGAAACTCTTTTGCTGCAGCACACTATAGTGATCGAGTTTCGAAACTCTTTTGCTGCAGTGTGCTGTAACGATCGAGTTTCGAAATGCTTTTGTTGCAGTGCGCTGTGGAGATTTTAATTCATGAAACTTTCCCACTGCAACACGCTATAGCGATCTAGTTTCGAAACTCTTTTGTTGCAGTGCGCTGTGGTGGTTTAAAGTCATGAAACTTGCTTGCTGCAACGCGTTGTAGTGATTGAGTTTTGAAAACTCTCCCGTTGTGTCACAATGTAGCGATTGAGTTTCAAAAACTCTCCCGCTGTAGCGCATTAGGGCATGCTGTGGCGCGCCGTAGCAAAACCGCTCTTGAATTCAGTAATGCCCTTGATAAGTGTCTTCTATATGCAAGTAGTTGTGGCGCGCTGCAGCACGCTGTCGGGTGCTATAGCGTGCCACAACAGTTTTTTTCTAGAAAATGCAAAAACACTCCAGAATTTCCCAAAAATTGCTGAGCTCACTTTTTACTTGAAAATAAGCAAAATTTGATCAAGGGGGTTATTTCAAATAAAGAAATGAATGAGATTTTTCCTTTATTTGGGATATAAATTATGGATTTATCACACCCCATACTTAGACTCTTGTTAGTCATCGAGTAAGCTCAAAAAATAATTTTTTTTATTTCTATGGTGTGAGAATCTATAAGTAATGTCAATGTGAGCTTGATTACAATTCAAAATTTATGCTTAACTAAAATGACAATCACATTTTTCATTATTTAAATTTTTTTAACTTTGGCTATGAACCAAGGCTGACAAACTAGTCTCCAATTTTAAGTTTGTAATGCTTGGTGCTAAGTAATGTGAGAGGTTCCTTAGAATTACTGAATTATGGTGGTAATGAATAATCAAGAGCTTTGTATCATATGTGCTCCTTCTTATGAATCACAAAGATATTTATAATTTTAGGATAGATATTTTTCATCATCTTATTTCATTACTTTCCTTAGGAGAGATATTTTTTTTCATCCCTATTTTTGTTTTCTTTTTTATCCTTAGGGAGAGATATTTTTCTTCATCCCACTTCCAAATCTTTATGATCATGAAGTCCTATAAGAGCCTGACACACTCTTTTGATCACTCAATATCATCATTAGTTTTGATTTATAAGCCTATCCCCACACTTAGACCTTAGCGTTGATTTTATTAAATTTTTTGAGACTAGATTCAACCTGAAATCATTCCCTTGTTTAGATGATTTAATGCTGTCAATGAATTTAGACACTTTTTTGCTAAGCAAACTTTGGTTGATAATCAATTTCTACATTGATATTCCTGTAACTTCCATAATATTGAAAAGTTCAAAAAAAATATGTCATTTGAAAACATAGAAAGAATTTGAAAATATGATAATCCATAATTTATTTCCTTAAATAAAAACAAAACACACAAAAGAAAAGAAAAAACTAGAAATGCAAATAGAAATGGGTTGCCTCCCACCAAGCCCCTATTTTAACGTCTCGGCTTGACACGAGTAAAATCTTCTACGTTATTCCTTCCATAGGAAGGTCTTGTAAGGTCCATCCTCCTTTCTCCTACAGGTTACTCTCTTCCAAATAAGGCTTTAATCGATCCATTTACCTTGAAGGTTCCTTCACTTGAAGGAACATCTATGGCTCTTGAGGGTAGACCTTTGTTACTGTAAATGGTCCCATCCACCTTGACTTTAATTTCCCTGGAAATAATCTCAATCTTGATTTAAAAACAAGTACCTTCATTCCAGGTTGAAAATACTTTGGTTTAATTAAATTATCATGCCATTTTTTTATCTTTTTTTGTATATTTTAGCACTTTCATAAGCATTCAATCTGAATTCGTCAAGCTCGTTCAATTGCAGCATTCTTTTTGCTCCTGCTTGTTGGAAGTCGAAGTTTAATTTTTTTGATTGCCCAAAATGCTCGGTGCTCCCACTCCACGGGCAAATGGCAAGATTTACCATACAAGAGCCTGTAGAGGAACATTCCTATGAGAGTTTTGAAAGCAGTTATATGCCCAATGGGCATCTTGGAGTTTTGAAGTCCAATCTTTTTTATTTTGGTTCACTGTCTTTTCCAAGATCTATTTTAGTTCCCTATTTGAGACTTTGATTGCCCACTAGTTTGAGGAAGAAAAGCAGTTCTCACTTTATGTTTTACTCCATAGCTTCTAAGTAAACTCTCAAGCTGTCGATTACAGAAATGCTTTCCCCCATCACTTATTAGGAGTCTAGGCATTCCAAATCTCACAAGCACGTGCTCCTTGAGAAATTTGACAACAATTTTAGCGTCATTGTTTACACATGCAAGCGCCTCTACTCATTTCAAAACATATTTAACATCAACTAGAATATACAAGTTAGTTTGAGATAAAGGAAATGGGCCCATGAAATTAATTCCCCAAACATCAAATAGCTCCACTTTGAAGATTCCATTTAATTGAAGCTCATCCCTTTTGCTAAGGTTTCCAGTTCTTTGGCATTTGACACAACTTTTCACAAAATCCGCAGTATTTTTGAATAGATGAGGCCAAGAACCCAGATTGAAGAACCTTAGCCGTTGTTCGATCAATTCCATGGTGCACTCCATAAGGGGATGTGTGGCAATGGTAGAGAATATCCTTGATTTTTGAATCGGGCACCCTTCTCCTTAGGAGCTGATCATTGCAACATTTATAGAGGAAGGGATCATACAAAAAGTAATTTTTTATGTCAGCAAGGAACTTTTTTCTTTGTTGTAAGTTCAGGTCTTTTGGTATAACTCCTACTGCAAGATAATTTGCAAAGTCAGCAAACTAAGGAGGTTTTGAAGAAGAAATAGTTTACAACTTCTCATTGGGGAATGATTCACTAATTTCGGTCAAATAATCACTTTCAAGGTGGGTCAATCTAGAAAGATGGTCAGCTAACACATTCTCATTCCCCTTTTTATCCCAAATTTCTAGATCAAATTCTTGCAAGAGCAGCACCCAATGTATTAAGCGAGATTTTGCTTCTTCTTTTGAAGGAGATACTTAATAGTTGCATGATCAATGTAAGCAATAGTCTTAGACTAATGAGATATGATCTGAATTTGTGAAAGTAAAGATGACATTTAAGAGTTCTTTCTCCATGGTAGCATAGTTTCTTTGGGCATCATCAAGGAGTTTACTAGCATAGTAAATTGAATAGAAGGTTTGTTCTTTTCGCTGCCAAGGACAGCACCAACTGCAAGGTCACTCGCATCACACATAATCTCAAATGGGGAGTCCCAATTTGGAGTAAAATTATCGAAGTAGAGATCAGGGTAGTTTTAATGGCGTTGAAACCTCTTAAATAATTTTCATCAAATTTGAATTCATCTTTTCCTAGTAATCTACAGAGTGGCAAGCTTATGCTGAAGAAATCTTTAATAAATCTTCTGTAAAATCCTGCATGCCTAAGGAAACTTCTAATTCCTTTCATATTGATAGGAGGGGAGAGTTTTTCAATTATCTTCACCTTAGCCTTATCAACTTCTATTCCTCTCCTAGCGATCAAATGACCAAGGACAATACCTTCTTCCACCATAAAATGATATTTTTCCCAATTTAAGATTAAATTTGATTCTTCACACCTTCTTAGAACATTTCCCAGATTGATTAAACAATGATCGAAAGAGCTTCCAATAATAGAGGAATCATCCATAAAGATTTCTGAAAATTCCCCTATTATATCAGAAAAAATAGCCATCATATAGCGTTGGAAAGTAGCCAGGGCATTGTACAATCCAAAGGGCATTCTTCTAAAAGCAAATGTCCTAAAGGGGCAGGTGAAGGTTATTTTCTCTTGGTCTTCAGGTGAAATCAGGATTTGATTGTATCTTGAATACCCATCAAAAAAACAAAAATAAAGATTCCCTACCAATCTATCGAGCATTTGGTCTATGAATGGGAGAGGGTAGTGATCCTTACCAGTAGCTTTATTTAGTCTCTTATATTCAATACACACTCTCCATCTGGTCACCGTTCTAGTGGGAATCAATTCATTATTGTCGTTAAGTACAACGGTTATCCCACTCTTCTTTGGAACCACATGAATAGAGCTTACCCAAGGAATATCAGAGATGGGGAATATGATTCTAGCATCTAAGAGTTTAATAATTTCTTTTTGAACTACTTCTTTTATGTTAGGGTTTAAGCGCCGTTGAAGTTCAATCGATGGAGAAGAGTTATCCTCCAAAAGGATACGGTGCATACAAAGAGTTGGGCTAATACCTTTCAGATCAGCTATACTCCATCCAATTGCTCTCTTGTGCTCTTTTAAAACCTTACATAAAAGCCTCTCTTGATGCTGAGTTAACAAGGCAGAAAATATTGCGGAAAGAGATGCCTCCTCCCCTAGATAAGTGTAATTTAAGTATGAGAGAAGAGGTTTTATATCTAATTATGGAGGGCAGTCTATAGAAGGTTGATTTATTTTCCTCTCCTTAATTAATTTCTCAATCACTCCATCTTCAGTGAGATCCTCATCATCCTCATTCACTAGTATCCACTCTTCTTCCACATCTACCATTGACCAAGCTTCTTCAATTATATTGATCCTCCAATAATCCTCATTGGGCTTAGATGGGTGCTTCATAGAATCATTTACATGAAATTTCACTTCCTCATCTCCATATCGCAATCTCAATTCCCCTTTATCGACATCAATCAATATTCTTCCGGTAGCCAATAATGGTCTTGTTTTTCATCTTCCATGTCTAAGATTATAAAATCAGCTGGGAAGATGAATTTATCGACTTTTATAAGCACATTTTCCCCAATTCTTAAAGGGGTTTTTACAGATCTATCAGTGAATTGGAGAAGAACAGAGGTGGGTTTCAAATGATCAATTTCTAACTTCTTGAATATGTAAAATGACATCAGATTTATAGATGCACCAAGATCACAAAGGGCTTTTTGGAAAGATTGGTTTTCAATAGTGCAAAGGATAGTGAAGCTACCAGGATCCTTCTTCTTAATAGGAATCTTCCTCTAAAGGATTGCACTACATTCTTCTATTAATACCACAATCACTTTTTCATCAATCCTTCTTTTCTTTGATAGGATATCTTTCATAAACTTTGCATAACTTGACATTTGCTCCAAAGCTTCTGCGAAAGGGATGTTTATGTGAAGAGTTTTAAAAGTATCTAAAAATTTGTGAAATTTGGCATCAAGTTTCTCCTTAACCATTCGCTGAGGGTATGAGATGTTAGGGGTCATTTTAAGTTGGTCACTAGGTTGAACCTTCTCCGAATCCCTACATTATTCCTCTCATTTCTGATCATTACTTCTTCCTCCCCTTCTCCCTCTCTAGTTGTTGTTATGTTTTTTTCATTCTCCTCACTCATAATCGGCCTTGTCATTTTCCCACTTTATGGTTATAGAGTCTCCTGAGTCATTTTCATACTCACTGATGACTCCTACTAAAGCTAGTTTCTCTAACTGTATCATGATTTATTTTAGTTTTTGTTCAATTCTTTTTACTAACTCCTCTTGCCTTAAATGAGTATGTTCATGCCTGTTTAGCGTGGCATCAGTTTTATTCATAAATTTAGTTGTGGATATTTTTAATTCAATAAAGGAGTTCTCCAATCTTTCTCTATTTCTGCCATGATTCATGATTACATTGACATTCCTTAACTCGCAATCTCCCTCTTGATAAGATTTTAAGTACCCATATTCTAACATTTTATCTAGTTGAGAGATTTGATTCTGGAGCTCACGAATTTGTTACGAATTTTTAAGCGAGTTACATTCATTTTTAGCCATGTGTCCATTATTTTTGAGAGGCCATTGATAGGCTTTGTTTGCCATTTCATCCAAGAGGTCATAAGCTTCTTCTTGGGTTTTACTACTAATTGAGCCTCTGGTAGCCATATCAATTAGAGTCCTTGTTGAAGCATTCAAACCATTGTAAAAGGTTTGCACTTGCATACACAAAGGGAATCCATGATGCGGGCATCGCCTTAAGCATTCCTTAAAGCAATCCCACCCATCATATAGAGTTTCCCCTTCATACTGATTGAAGTTGGTTATTTTAATTCTCAGCCGAGCAATTTTCACTAGAGGGAAATATTTCGCTAAGAATTTCCTAGCTGGTGGGGTGAGCAGTGTCTCCCCGTCTTCTCTCCTATAGCCTGGGTTGTGGTGTTCCGTGAGCGTGAGATCATCTCAAGTACTGATGGAATCACTCGATAGAGAATGAGCCAACTCCTGGCTTTATCTCTTATGGAAAAAGGGAATAGACTAAGTTTAATGACATCTTCAAAAACACCATTAAACCTGAAGGTATCACATATTTCAAGAAAGTTTGAAATGTGTGAATTAGGGTCCTCTGTAGTTAACCCACCAAATTGATTATTTTGAACCATACTGAGTGTAGAAGGTTTGATCTCAAAATTGTTGGCTTCTATGATTGGCCTAACAATTGCATGAGGAATGCCCCTAATAGTGGGCAAGGCATAATCTCTAAGTGCTCTACCCCGTGGTTCTCCTAAAGGCTCTCTAGGAATTTTGTCAAAGTGTTCCATAATAACTTGTTGATTATTTAAGATTGCTTGTTCTCTTCTATCTTGCAAAAGGATTCTTTCAATTTCAGGATTGAAAACATATTCAGTACAAATTCTTCTACTCATACAAATTTAGAAATTAAGCTATGAAGAACAAATGTAGCTATAGCATTCAATAATTCAGCAAACAAAAGTAAATGAAAGAAAAGTAAATGGTTAGCACAAATAATTACAAAAACAAAAAATAAGACTATATGCAAAAGATTTGCTTAAATCATTATTTACTAGTAGATTTTTCTTAATACAAAACAATTACCATTCCCCAATAATGGTACCAAAAACTTGACAGACTATAAAATACACGTTTGCGCTTGCACGCAAGTGTACATGGTCTGAAGTAATAATTTGGAAGGTAAGTTTCAAGATTTATAATCCTCAGGGAATGATATGTTTTATTACTAAGGTATATCTAAATTCAATAATATTTAAACGATATGATTTCATTTTGATTTGGTTCCGTTTACAAGCAATAATTTAGAGTTTAGAAACTATTTAAGTTAGAGAGGAGAGTTGGGCTTATTCCATGTGAAATAATGGGGACCTCAAGTTGTATTACTTCTCAAGAACATTTCATTCTTTTTTTATTAAGCCAATTAATCAAGTGCACATTATATTTCTTAGAGTTCTCCTGTAAATCCTTTAAGTGCAAATCTTGTGTGAGAGATGCACGCACTAGGGTTCAATTTTTGTACAAAGATTCCCATGAGATTACAATTAAAGCATCTTAGTTTTCCTACATCTTGGTTATCAAAATTTATAGTTTTAATTAGCCAATCTCAAGAGCATTGATTCCACTAATGAGCATCACCTGCATCATGCATAGTTCAGATAAGGAAGTGATTTTATTGGGCTCTATAAACTATGTCACATCATCCATGAGCTCTCAAAGAATCCACTCCCTCCTTTCACGTATGCTGAGCAACGGAGCTACAATTAATGAGTCTTATCTCACACGCTTCAACTCCTTAGTTGAGCATAAACCATGGTGCAAGAAGGCTCAAGAACTTCTCACTTAGTTCTAAGCACCCCATGCACACATATCCCGCTCTTAACTAAGCAATGAGCCATGGAGCATAAGACTTTCATTTTGATTGTTAGTATTCATTATTATATTTTCTTAACATAAGATTTTCATTTATTCCACAACTTGATCTTAAGATGATTTCATTTAGCCATTCAAAAATAGATTTTTATTTCAATGCTTAAGAAAGTTCTACATCATTCATTGAGTCCATTACATTTTATAATGGGCTCAACCTAACCCTCCCCAAGGGGGTTTAGCCTTCCATTACAGCTGTGAAAAGAAGAAAAACACACTGATGCAGAGCACCCAAGTAATCATCATTGATGCACCAAATCATAAATTAAGTTTAATGTTTCCATAATTCTATATTGTATTATCTATTTTAGTTACATGGGCTTATTTATGAAATTCATTTAAACGGGCCTTTAGATTAGCCCATTTATCATGTTTTTGTCATGAGTGTTGTTTGAGTGAAAAAACACTTTAGTCCTTCATGAGAGAGTTGATTTAAGAGTTTTTGGTATTTTATATGAAAGGACACTTTAGTCCTTCATGAGTGGGTTGGTTGATAGTTTTATTAGTCATTTGTAAGAAAAGATATTTTAACCCTTCATGAAAGGGTAAGTTTATGGTTTTGATGGTCAATTGACATATATTGTATGACTATAAATAAGCTAATGTCTTATATATCATGGCATTAAAGATTGAATGAAAATATGTTTATCTACTTATTGTGTTCATTAGTACTTTTATTCTTAAGAGATGGAAATCTTGAGTGTGAGTATTGCAAGCCTTAGAGAATGACATCTAAGGAAGGAAGAAGATCTTGTGATGAAGGACTGTTTGAAGTGGTTGACTTTAATTATCCCCGCTTTGCCATCGGTTGCCTTAACTTTGACACATGTTAGATCAACCATAGATCTTATTTATCTTTATACTTTATATGGTAAGGAATTTTGTGTGTTAGCATAAATGTGACTTGAATCATCTCAATCTCATTTTTTTTAATTTCGCATTTGTACGCAAAGTTTGCCTTATTTTATTTGAGTAATTTATTATTTTTATTGGTGTAAAAATCATTATACCCTCCTCCGCATATGCATTTATTTTGTCCTACATCATATTGATATCATAGAGAATATATCCTCAACTTTTTATGCCAATTGATGACAAAAGCATTGCATACAATAAAGCATAAATTTTATTCAATTTATATTCAAACTTTATGTTTGAGCACTCGATTTTTGGTAGAACGTCAAGATCTACAACTTTATAGAAGAGTATTTTACTTGATTTGACTATTTGGACATCAAAAACCCTTAAAACTGAGAGCTCTTATATATATATATATATATATAAAGTAAGAATTAAAGTCGACTCGTAGTGGACATTGATACCAATGCAAAACTTTTGAGCAAAGAATTGATGACCTCCTCAAGCTCTTACTTGAGAAAATGAAAAATCTTACTTTCTCAATGCATGATTTTAGAACTAGAATTGAAGCTCTAGAGTTGAAAGCTAATGAAATGTCACCAACTCCACTTGCATAAAATGAAAAAAATGACCATCTTCCTAGCCAAGAAAGTCATCCCAATGATTATATATCATCTCATCTTCCTCCATAATCACCAACTAGACCACAACACAATCACCTCTTAAGTCATATTGATGATTATCAAAATCTAGATAGTATACATCCCCAAAACTATCATAGGATAGAGCGAAACTTTTGGAGACATAATGCTATGCGCAAAGGTATCATCAAGATCATTTTCCTCTTTGCACATATGAGCCCTTACATAATATGGGTCAACGTATTATTGCATCATGAACAAACCACCAAGATTTAGATGATGATATTGTTCGTAGGGTAAAGATAGACCCTCCCACTTTTGATGGACGACTTGATGCAAAAGTTTTTCTCGATTGGCTTATTGATATGGATCAATATTTTGATTAGATGCAAATGTCCCATGAGAGACAAGTATGTTTTGCTAGTATGAAGTTGATAAGCCATGCTAAAACATATTGGATTAATCTTGAGCGTAAGAATCAACGAGCTGGGCAACCACCTATTTCTTCTTGGGATGAGATGAAAGAAATCTTAAAACAAAAATATGTGCTCTTATCCTTTCATAATCAGCTCATGGATGAGACACCTACACTTAGGCAAAGAGCTATGAATGTTGCTGATTATATGACTCATTTTGATGAATTGATGACCCATTGTGATGTTATTGAAGATTATCGAATATCAATTTCTCAATTTTGATATAGTTTAAGAGCAGATATTTGACAAGAAATGTTAACTTGAGAGGTTTACACTCTTGAGGATGTATTTCGACTTGCTACTCAATTTGAATAATACCTCAAGTCTCACCCCATAGAAAACAAACAACCTCATTATGAATTAATTCCCAGCATCGCTCCATTGCCCCAATTCCCCAATCTTCCAAACCATCAATTGATTATAAAGGAAAGATACCCATTATGTCAAATTCTAAAGCTTCAAGCATAACTTGTTTCACATGTGGCAAAAATGGGCATTTTGCAAGTACTTGTCCACATATAAATCTACTTATAGATTTTGAAACTGTTGAACATAATAATGATTGTGATGATGATTTAGTTGCAGTTGACCCTTGTGAAGAGGCTAGTGATGCAGATGAAGCATTAAGTGAGCCACACATTGCTGTTATGCGATGTGTATTAACTACCCCTCAAAGGGACACTGATTGGAAATGTACATCAATTTTATACATATTTTAAAAGTAGTGATAAATCTTCTAAGCTTATCATTGATAGTGGAAGCTATATGAATGTTATTGCCACATCAACCTTAGTTATGATGAAGCTCACACCTGAGCCTCATCCACGATCCTACAAGGTTGCATGGGTCAACAAAACTTCCATCTCCATATCTTAATATTGTCTTATCCTAATACAATTAGGAGCATACTCTGATAAGATCTAGTGTGATGTTCTTCCTATGGATGTTTCCCACATACTATTAGAAAGACCTTAGCTTTATGATATGCATGTCATTCATGATGGATATGCAAATACTTACTCATTCATGTTTAAGGGAAAAAGAGTTGTTCTAAATCCTGCTAAGCCTAAAGAGGTAAGCTCACACCAGCTTAGAGATTTATCTACCCCAGTAGAAAAGAAATCCTTGTACATTATTAATAAGCATGAGTTTAAAAGAGAAGCTCATGAAAATATTGTGTTTGCTCTAATTGTAACAAAAACTGCTCAACAACCCTATGATGAAGCCATACCTGTTGATATAAGTGATCTCCTCTCTAAATTCATTGATGTTTGCCCTAATGAACTTCCAAATGATCTTCCCCCACTGAGAAGCATTCAACATGTTATTGATTTAGTTTTTGGATCTTCACTTCCTAATCTTCCTCATTATCGAATGAAACCAAATGAACATGCTGAACTCAAATGACAAGTTGATGAGTTATTATCTAAGGGTTTTATTCAAGAAAGTTTATCACCTTGTGTTGTGCCTGCTCTCCTTACCCAAAAAAAAGATGGTACATGGCGTATGTGTACAGATAGTCGTGCGATTAAAAAAATTACTGTTAAATATCGCTTCCCCATCCCACGACTTGATGATATATTAGACATGAAGGTTGGTGCACAAATTTTCTCTAAGATTGATCTAAGGAGTGGATATCACCAGATTCGCATGAAAGAAGGAGATGAATGGAAGATAGCCCTTAAGACAAAAGATGGTTATATGAGTGGTTGGTAATGCCTTTTGGCTTGACCAATGCCCCTAGTACCTTTATGCGAGTAATGAATTGCATCTTATGCCCCTTTATTGGAAGATTTTGTGGTTTATTTTGACGATATTTTAATTTTTAGTCAGACTAAGAGTGATCATGTAACACATTTAAGGCAAGTTTTTGAGGTTATTCAACAAGAAAAACTATATATCCATTTGAAGAAGTGTTCTTTTATGGTGTTATCAATAATTTTCTTAGGATTCATTGTATCTTGTGATGGTATTTCTGTTGATCATGTGAAAATCAATGCAATTCAAAATTAGCCAACTCCATCAAATATACATGATGTTTATAGTTTTCATGAGTTAGCCACATTTTATCGAAGGTTTATACATGGTTTTAGTACAGTAATGGCTCCAATCACACAATGTTTACAAGGTGGAAAATTTAAATGAACAAAGGCAGCATCTAATGCTTTTAAACAAATAAAAAAACTTTTAACTAGCCCACCGATATTAAAATTGCCTGATTTTAACAAAGTGATTGAAGTATCTTGTGATGCCTCTAGTGTTGGTATAGGAGGTATTCTTAAGGAAGAGGGGCACCCAATTTCTTTCTTAAGTGAAAAGATAAATGATGCTCGACAACGTTACTCTACATATGATCGTGAATTCTATGCAGTAGTCCAAGCCCTTCGATATTGGAGACACTACCTTCTTTCTCTAGATTTTGTACTATACTATGACCATGAAGCATTAAATTATTTCAACACTCAAAAGAAGCTCAGTTCTCATCATGCAAAGTGGGTTTAATTCCTTCAAGAGTACACCTTCATTCTTAAACATAAGTCTGGTATGGAGAATATAGTTGTTGATGATTTAAGCAAATGTGTACTATTTTACATAGTATGAGCATCAAAGTTATTGGATTTGATAAAATAAAAATGAGTACAAAACTTATAAGAATTTTGGTCAACCATATGAATCTCTAAATATTAGCTCCCTTCCGAATCACTTTCTGGCGGTATTTAAGCCTCCTGTCAACTTTACTAAGAAGGCTTATAAGCTTTGTAACAGTTTCCTTTGGGATGACTTCGGGGCTAGAAAAGCCGTGCGTTGGTCCTCTTGGAGGAAGCTGTCTTGCCCAAAAGCTGTTGGGGGTCTGGGATTCCTTCCATTTCACAACACAACTTCTGCCTTCTGGATTCGGGATTGGTGGAGGCTGAGAAAAGGGGTTGGTGGTTGGGCTCCTTTCTTAGCCAACAAATATGGGAAATCAACTCATCTTTCTATTAGAAACTGGAAACAAAACGACTCTACTGTCTGGAAGAATCTTCTAAGTATCAAGGATTTAGCCGAGACTAATATTCTTTGGGAACTGGGAGAGGGGTATATCTCCTTTTGGTTTGACAGGTGGTGCAAAGAAGGCCCTCTAGCTTCTGTCTTTCCGGTTAGGGGTTCTCCCCTAGCTTATGTTGCTGATTTTTGGGATGGTGGCTGTTGGGTTGAGGAAAAGCTTAGGAATGTTGGAATTAGTGATTTTTGGATCTCCAAGCTCAAAAATGACATTTGCATTAACTCTCTTTCTGGGGACAAGTTTCAGGTGGTCATTGGCACCAAAGTCTATTTAAAAGTTAAATCAGCGCGTAAGCTGCTTCTTTATCCAGGCCCTTCCTCCCCCCGTTCCTGGTTCAAACTCCCCACTCTCGCTTTGTCCTTTTTTATTTGGAGGGTTATTAAAAAATTTATTTATGTGGATGATATTCTGCAAAAAAGAGGGATCTCCCTCGCCTCTAAATGTGCGCATTGTCAGGCCGAGGAATCGATTTCGCACCTCTTCAGTTATTGTAAGTATGTTTTTTGTCTTTGGAAGGGATTTGCCCCCTTTCTGAAGTTGGATGAAATTTTAAGCGTTAGTAGCACTTCTGAGCTGATTTTTAATCTAAGTACTGGCGACCCTTTCTCCTTTGCTCTGGCTTGTCGGATCCTTTGGCAGTTATGGCAAGTTAGAAACCTTTTAAGGTGGAACAATTACCTTGTTTCAGTACCTAGATTCATTTTTTCTGCTGGCAAATACATTCAATTGGCTATCGCTTCCGACTTATTACCTGCTAATGAAAATTTCTCCACTTTTCTTGATTCTGCGTCTTTATTTTCTCTTGCTCAGTCCATTGGTTCTCAGAGCAGACTGCTAGATGGGCACTCCTCACTTTTCATTTACTTTTCGACACTTAATTCTGGAAGGGCTTGGATCTCTCAAATTTTGTGGGTGGATCATTCGGGCCAGTGGCTTGCTCGCTCCTTTGGTGCTAAAATTTGGATGATTCCGTGGATGGTTTTGAATGCTCTATCGTTTCTCCTCGGTAGTTTAAAGAATTTAGTGTGTGTTTGCAACAAACAAGCCATTCTCCAGGTTTTGTCTTTTTTGAATGAGTTTCAATTGCTTTTCTCGGCCAATTTGAAAGGGTGGAAAGATCTAAGCTGCACGGATGTTTGGTGGTGTTCTTCCCCTTAACTTTTGTGGTGTGGATTCTATTGGGGTCTCAGGTGACTTTTTATGTCTAACCTTTTCTGGAGGCTAGATTTGCAACCAAAAGGTCTCTCAGGAATGTCTCCTCTGGGGCTCCTTCTGCTTTCATCTGATTGTCATGTTCAGGTTTCGGGTGCTATGGCTCTGGTCTTCTAGAACCCTGAGATGCCTGATGATGTATCTTGTTGCCTTTTTGAGACTGCCGTGATTGATTGGCGACTTGTCCCGTTCTGTCAAACTGGGTATCTAGAAGGATTTTTTCTTCTGTCTGTCGCTTCAGCTTCTGCCTCTTCGGCTATTTAAAGTTTTCCCTGGCGGCTTGTCTGTCTGGAGTTGTTTCAAGGTGAGGACACGATGACGAGCTGGATTCGCTTCAAACTGCAAGTTTTGTCCTATCTCCTGATACAGGTAGGCTGCTCTTTTATCTTTTCCTTTGGAAAATTTTCTTGGGAGTCCTCTTGGTTTGTCTGTGGGGGAAGCTCGCCCAATTTTGTGAAGCCGTGGCTGCAGCCCGGCTTGACCCTCTGCTCTTCGGACTGCCGTGCTCCTTCTGGCTCGGCTCTGTCATGCTGGTTATTCTTTTCCTCCTTCTTGAAGCACTACCGGTTCGATGCATCCCTATTCTCTCTGTTGTCGGATCACTCTGGTTCGTCGCTTGGATACTCTCGGTGATAATTTTTGCAGACCTATAATGAGCAGGTAATGGCTGCTCGGGCGCATTCTTTGGTGCCGAGCTACCTTCTTCTTTTCTTGATCTTTGCTGATAGCTGTCCTGGACCGGAAGCGTGTCTGGAAGTGGTTGATGGTTTTTGCCGGCGGGTTGGGTGGCCTGTTGCCACCAGGTGTCGTCTCGTCTTTACTGGGCATCGATATCTGGATGTAACCAGGCCCCAGTTTATTTTATAAACTTTATTTTGATAAAATGAAAGATCAGGCCAAAAAAAAAAAAAATGTATAGAGATAATATTAGTCAAATCAAAAATAATATTAGGTTAAATATGTTTATTTTAGTTTACTGTCAACTTTATTTTTGATTTGACTAATATTAGGCTATTAATTGGTATTGACAGTAAACTAAAATAAACATATTTATTTATAAACTAAAAACAGTAATATTAGGTTAAATATATATACGCATAAATATTATTTATATGTACACATGTATATACTAAACAGAAACTTTAATATAAATATATATAGATAGAAACTTTAGGATACACTTATAAATAAATAAATAAATAAATAAATATATATACATATATATAAGTTTAGTCATAGTTATATAAAACAGGATAAATAACATTTAATTAAGCTAAGTGTACGAATATATAAATTAAAAAGGATCTGTTAACACACAAATATATATATATATATATATATATATATATATATATATATATATATATATATATATATATATATATATAGTTAAAGATATGCTTGTATACATATGGGATGACTAAGTAGTTTGTGAATTTAGCTTAAATTAATTATAAAATAGTGATTAAACTTAGTCCAATTTATATTATATAACTAATAATAATAATAATAAATACATAGGTAAATGAATGTACAGCTAACTATATATATATATATATATATATATATATATATATATATATATATAAGATTTAGCTTAAATTAATTATAAAATAGTGATTAAACTTAGTCCAATTTATATTATTTAACTAATAATAATAATAATAAATACATAGGTACAGGAATGTACAACTAGCTATATATATATGCTATTTAAAATTTAAGCATTATAACTATGTTAGTATACAGTAAATATATATTAATTAGTAACCAATTGAGATTAATCTAACGAGCCATTAATTCTAATAGTCTAAATTAGTAGATTAAATTAAACTATTAAAATAAACTAAAATATTAAGCAGTGATAATTTCGATAATTAAATATTTTTAAAATAAATAATTAATCAGTTAGCATTGCATAATTAATTTGGCTATAAGGAACAAACTTAATTAAATTAGTTCAATTACACTTGAGATTAATTTAATTAGGTGCGTACACCTAACTATTAGAATATAAAGTTATTAATTAGATATTGAATAATACTAAATTAATTTATTATTAGAGACAGTAAAATAAATATTAATCAGATAATAATAATTGATTAATGTGAAACCTGAACTAGTTAAAGGAACATATAAATATACATGGTAGATAATTGATAATAATCAACTTAAATTAATAATATAGAGAACTTATTTGCCCTCGAAATTGAAACGTCCATAACGTAGCTATTTGAACTCAGAATTCAGTGTTTTTGGGTTCTATGGAATCCTTGAATAGTCACCAACAATAAAATGCATAAAAATTTAGGTTTCATTAGAGTGAAAATTACTGAAATGCCCTTAAGTCAAAAACTTTAGTTTGAACATGTAGGATCCGTTTCTCGTTCGAATTGGACACACTTACTGTCTATCTTCAAGTTAAATAGTAAGGAATCATTTGGAATCAAGAAACATCAATTTGAATGCTTAAATAAAAAGTTGAATCTTTAAAACCTTAAGTAAGGGCAAAATAGTCTTTTGCCCAAATTTTAGGAAAAATTCCCTTAACCTCTAATTTGTCTTTTAAAACACTAAAACCAGCATTTGGACTGCATTAGAATCACTTAAATGAGTGAAATCAGTCTTTAAAGTTGAAACTGTAAAGTACCTGAAAATCCTCCTAAGTCATTTTCCTTAAAATTATACACCTCACATAAGGATCATTCTTGAGATTAGGATTAGATCATAGGTTAGAGTTTATTCTTTAGGTAAATAGATTACTTAATGGATGAAACCTTAGTTTTATTAGTTTCTAGAATTTTACAACTTATTTTAATTATTTTATCTTTTAACTTTAAATTTAAGATAGGAGATTCATCATATTAAGTTTGATTACTTAATAGGATTTGCCTTAATTAGTAAATCACTATTAAAATAAAACTTAGATCTTAGGTCTTATCCTTTTAGATTATGTGACTAAGCCCAATCTCATGGTATTTAATTCATAATCTATAACTTAAAAGATCTTGATCAGATCTTAGATAGAATGTCTAAATTCACAAAATAAGAACGTATGATTTCTTGATTTAACTTGTAATCATAATTTGATTGAATTAGATTAGAACTTGATTAGTTCTAATCCTTTTTAACTTAAAATGATGAGTTTCTAAGTTATACTTAATAGTAAGAAAATTAGAGATCCTGAACTTGTGTAACTTAGAATAGTTAGAATGATTAAATTAGAAAATAAATGATATCACCATATTAGTAGAGTCCCTTACTTACCTTTGATATTTTGTTGCTACACATTCTTTGATTTTGTGCCATAATTCCTTAAGGATATCATATAAGATTTTGATGCACAAATAAAAGTTTAGGAGAATATGGAGACTCCTTAGATTCCTTATGAAAATATTAAAGAAATTGATTAAAGATAATAATTGCATGTATTAGAGCTGCCTCTCAATTATGTCTTCTTTGCCTTGTCTCAGATGATGCTAGGAGAAGACTTTGCTTATATCTCATTTGCCTAGTCTCAGATAACACTAAGAGAAGATTTGTTGTGCTTCCTTTCCTAATCTCAGATGACACTAGGAGAAAACCCTATATACTTTGCCTAATCTCAGATGACACTAGGAGTACATAGTTTTGTACCTTAGCCTCCATGTTGGAGCTAAGATCCTTAATATTCAGTGGGCTTGATTAGCCTTTTTTTGTATGGTAGTTAGTAAATAGATATTCATATATATATATATATATATATATATATATATATATATATATATATATATATATATATATATATATATATATATATATAGTTTTGATGTTTTGTTTACCTTGCAGTATTTTTATTCAGTCAGCTAATCTTTTGTTCTGCTTATATATATTAGGATGTTAGAATTTTGCTGCTATTATATGTATTATTTCTGACTTAAGTTATTTAATTTGCATATTTCTTTTGATCACTAGCATATTTAGGATGTAGTATTTTCTTTCAGCACTTGTGTAGTTATTTATATATGGCTACCCTATTTAGCTTATATTTGAGGCATGTCTTAGCCTCCTTTTTGCTTAATTATAAATGATTATTTATAGCTTTTTTTCCTTTCTTTTTGTAATGCTAGTTGCTCCTTTACTTGCCATAGTTGTTGCTTAGAAATTGTTAAATAGTGATATTACAAAACACATAAAATATATCAGCATAAAATGTACTTAGACAATTATCTAACACAAGATTTTTCTCTTTTTTTGGCTGGGGCCCTACATTATGAAACTGACAATGGCAAATCCTCTTCAGTTACATGATCAGGAGCTAGGTGTGGAGCCATATCCAGAGGAGGAGCCTTTGGAAGAAGAAGCTGCTTAGATTTTATGTGAGGATGAGATTCTTTCATTTTCTTATTACTTAAACCTTAAATTGATGTAATAATAGTACATGTACCCTTGACTGTGTATTTGGATTTATATGCCTTTTATTCTGAGTCATATTTCATATTATTTATACTGTGATACTTACATGTTTCTTATTTGTATATAGCTTCCGCACTCTGTGTGTTATCTTAGATAGTGACTACTATTTAATTCTGTGCTTGCTCCTTCCCTTATTAGGTGGATTGTGGATTTCATCATAATCTAATGATAAGTGAGGGGTTAGTCAGAGTGACACACCATCGCTTAGCTTAATCTTGTGGATTAAGGGGTGGGGCGCCACACTAATCACCGATTGAAGCAAAATAATTCGACCCCCGAAGGAAAGACATTTGGAGGCCCAACCATTTTGACATTTGATCAAGGAGGGGCTGGAAAAGAGAACTCGACACTCTACCTTTTGACAACAGGAAACCCAGATAAGTAATGGGGAGAGAAGACCTGGAGAGCCCTGAAAGTCACAGGATCTCAGTACTTCTGCTTAAAGCCACATGTTTCCCTAAGACAACATTCGACTTAGACATATTTACCTTCATCCCAGATATATCATGCATATGATCCAATATTTGTAACAGAATAGTGAAGGCTTTAATCATGGCTCTGCAAAAAATGATAGTGTCGTCAGCGAAAGAAAGATGCGAGATAATGGCTTTACCAGTGTTGTGAAAATTGACTCCTTTTGCCACCGAAAATCTGAAGGAGAGCAGCCTCAGAAAGTAGTCATTAGCTAGAATAATAAAAAGCCGGGGAGAGGGGGTCACCCTGGCGAAGCCCCCTGGAAGATTTAAAGAATCCATGGCATTGGCCATTAATAAGGGCCGAGAACCACACATTAGAGATCGATTTATAAATGAATTGAGTAAATTCGGAGGAGAAGCTAAATTTACGGAGAATAATAAATAGGAATCGCCATTCATTTCTATCAAAAGCCTTCATAACATCTAGCTTTATTATAGCATTGCCTCCGAAGCAAGGCCTGTCCAGATCATGAATAAGCTCCTTCGCAAGAAGGAAGTTATCAGAAAGCAGTCGACCTTTAACAAACGCATTTTGGTTGGGAGAAATAAGCTTCGGAAGGATAGAGCTAATTCGGTTAGCCAAAACTTTAGAGCAAATTTTGTTAAATACATTGCAATGGCTAATAGGCCTAAAATCAGACTAAGCCTTCGGAGTCCTCTTTCAAAGACCTGATAACTTCCTCGATTTTCAGAGATAAGGGAGGAGATGCCAGCATTGAATTATCTTCCTCGGATACCGAGGAAAAGGGGATGGCATTGATGAGAGGGTTAATATTACAATCTTATATATATATATATATATATATATATATATATATATATATATATATATATATATATATAGCTAATTGTACATTTATGTACCTATGTATTTATTATTATTATTATTAGTTAAATAATATTAATTGGACTAAGTTTAATCACTATTTTATAATTAATTTAAGCTAAATCTTACATTCATGTACTATACAAGCATGTCTTTAGCTGTATGCATATATATATATATATATATATATATATATATATATATATATTAATAGATCCTTTTTAATTTATATAATCATACACTTAGCTTAATTAAATATTACTTATCCTGTTTTATATAACTGTGACTAAACTTATATATATATTTATTTATTTATAAGTGTATCCTAAAGTTTCTATCTATATATATGTATATTAAAATTTCTGTTTAGTATATATATGTGTACATATGTAAATATAAATAATATTTATGCGTATATATATTTAACCTAATATTACTATTTTTAGTTTATAAATAAATATGTTTATTTTAATTTACTATCAATACCAATTAATAGCTTTCTTTGATTTGACTAATATTATCTATTACTAACCTTTTAATGATTAAATTAACCAAGCCTGCTAATATAATCCTTGTCCTAGAATTCTGTCCAAACGTAGATATACTTTCTGCTATATTATAAGTTAGTTATGAATAACAGCACCTTAACTATTCAGCTATGGTGTCAGCAACCAATTAAATTTAGGTAGTAATATATAAATATATATAGCCCTGATCTAAATTTGTGTTTGCATAATACTTAACTAATTCATTTATTTAGGCCACTGCAAAATATCATAGATAAACATATCTATATATATTTAAACAATCTAGTTAATTCTAAAAGTCTACCATTTAAGCTTCTATCTGTATCTATACATATAATTTTACCTCTAAACTTAATTATATGTAATTATAGTTTTTTGCAAGTTTGACTGACGGCGGGGTCCGCTTTAGACGTGTGGCGTCCTCTAACTGGCCGCGAGCTGTCGAGGCGGGATCC
This sequence comes from Gastrodia elata, assembly GCA_016760335.1. Classification (NCBI taxonomy): domain Eukaryota; kingdom Viridiplantae; phylum Streptophyta; class Magnoliopsida; order Asparagales; family Orchidaceae; genus Gastrodia; species Gastrodia elata. The sequence continues at coordinate 47,453,854 of CM028672.1, read as the reverse complement.
ATGACGGTTGAGGGTTCTAGGGAGTGGGGCCCGCACGACGCGTGGCACGCCCGCATTGGACGCGGTGACTACTATGGGCCCCGCAACATCATTCTACCGCAGGGCGTGGGGCCCGCAGTCTCTCGTTTCGACTTGCTACTCAATTTTGATATGGTTTAAGAGCAGATATTCGACAAGAAATGTTAACTCGAGAGGTTTACGCTCTTGAGGACGCATTTTGACTTTCTACTAAATTTGAACAATACCTCAAGTCTCACACTCATAGAAAACAAACAACCTTATTAGGAATTAATTCCCAGCATCGCTCCATTGCCCCAATTCCCTAATCTTCCAAACCATCAAATGATCATAAAGGAAAGACACCCATTATGTCAAATTCTAAAGCTTCAAGCATAACTTGTTTCACATGTGGCAAAAATGAGCATTTTGCAAGTACTTGTCCCACATATAAATCTACTTATAGATTCTGAAACTGTTGAACATAATAATGATTATGATGATGATTTAGTTGCAATTGATCCTTGTGAAGAGGCTAGTGATACAGATGAAGCATTAAGTGAGACACACATTGCTGTTATACGATGTGTATTAACTACCCCTCAAAGGGATACTGATTGGAAATGTACATCAATTTTATACATATTTTAAAAGTGGTGATAAATCTTGTAAACTTATCATTGATAGTGAAAGTTGTATGAATGTTATTGCCACATCAGCCTTAGTTAGGATGAAGCTCACACCTGAGCCTAATCCATGACCCTACAAGGTTGCATGGGTCAACAAAACTTCAATCTCTATATCTCAATATTGTCTTGTCCCAATACAATTAGGAGGATACTCTAATAAGATATGGTGTGATGTTCTTCTTATGGATGTTTCCCACATATTATTAGAAAGACCCTGACTTTATGATATGCATGTCATTCATGATGGACATGCAAATACTTACTTGTTCATGTTTAAGGGTAAAAGAGTTGTTCTAAATCTTGTTAAGCCTAAAGTGTAGCTCCCCGCGTCGTCGCCGCGCGCAAAGAGTAAATTTCGACGGCGGAGCGGTGCGCCACTCGGGGAGGAAAAACCCGTCTTCCCGCAATAGCTAAAAATTAAGCCCATCTGAAGGGCTGCTGACTCAACCACAATGAGGGTTGAGAGCTAATACTTAAGATAAGAGTAGTATCCTTATCCTAAGTATTAGATAAATACATACATTAGATTTAGAATACAATAAGAACCCAATATATGTATAAAATATCAGCATTTCTAGTATACTGATCACATCATAATACTAAGTATAAGTAGTGTAGTACAGAGTACGGAAGCTTAAAGCATACATCCAGATACATTCATCACAGAAACAATATGAAAATATTCATCTCAGGAAAGAAAGAAAAGTACATCCAGAATTATTACAGACAATTTACTGAAATACTGAAGTAAAACTAGGTACTGAAGTGAAAATACTAAGCAGAAAGTAAGGCTGGAGGAGAGTCCACTAGTACTCCACGGGCTCCTCCTAGATCTCCTGAATGTCCTCCTAACCTGTCTCAATATACTGCTCAGGATCTAGCAAATTGTCGGATCCCAAAAATACCTCGTATTAGACAATAAGTCTAACATATCGAAACTAATCTAACAGTTTTAATTATTCATTTAACATTTACATAATACGAGTAAATCTGCAGAAAAACTATAAAGGTAACTGAAAGTACAAATCTATCTAAAATTGTACAAAACTGAAGAAGTGTAAAGTAAAACTGAACTGTAATTGAATACTGAAAATAAATCAAAACAGTACTGAATCTGAAACTGAGTAATCATATATACAACTATGCTGTATGTAACTGAAACTGTGCATCTAAATATGCCGCAATACAGTATGCTACTGATATGCTACCAAAATATCACTGAACTGTTATGAGCAGTATGGTCCAATGTCTACATACACCTTGTTGGGAATACTGTTTATTGATGACACTGATACATTCAGAAATTCCCTCATCAATGTATGCAACATTCCGTAACTCATAAATCATCTCTGATACTTATACATCATTCTGATTCTCATACATCATTCTGATATTCACACATAATGCTTATGCCCATGCTCATGCTTCTAAACTACATGAGATAAATCCAAAAAATACTTTAAAATTTGATAATGAATCCAAAGTCCCCATTGTGCAGAATCCTGCTAAAAGTATTCTGACTCCTAAACTCTAATCTTGATCATTAGTTTAAGTTGAGAGTTTACTTAAAAATCATTAGCTGGGATGATTGTATACACATATTTATCATGTTTGCAAGAAAGGTAGATTTAACCCTTAGCTTATTTAAACTGCACTTATTGAAGCGCACTACGATAGAAGGCAGAATCCGATCACAGTTTACATCTCAAGCTAAGCTGTTAAATGCCCTAATTACAAGCATACATAGTGGTCTACACAAAGTGACTTAAGATACTTAGTTTGCTTAAACTGCACTTATCGAAGCGCACTACGATAGGAGGTAGAACTTGGTCGCAGTTTACATTTCAAAATAAGGATCTTGTTCACTAATTGTAACACTCTTAGTCTTGGAAGATTTACTCTCATGGGACTATATTCGGCTAATCCTGCGGGATAGCACCTGGTCATAAGTCCACATTAGAGTGAATCAACCAATCCTGAATATTACTGAATTAATCCAGTAATATGGGTATACTCTACTATACCTAACTAATAATTTGGGTTCAGAAGATTATATTTAACTAATAAGGATTTATCAAACCTATTAATCCTTACTCTAAGTAGGTGTATCATACACAAGGCTCCAAAGATGTGATCAAAGGATCACTTAATATAGGTTACTACCACAAGGAATGAGTCACAATCTAAGTACTTTAGGTAATTTTTACCACAAGATATCAAGTTTAACTTCTACAGTTTTGAAAGATCATCCAAGATTCTTACCTCAATAGATTACCAAAATTATTCCTACCATTAAGGTCTTTAGATATTTTCAAAATGATCCTAAAGTAAGACCCTTAAGATCTCCCTCTTCTACTTCTTAAGTTAACATTTAAGGCTTACTTATTAGCTTTGGACTAAAGTAATCAGATTAGATGGCTAACCATTCATCTAATCCATTTCTATTCTATAATCATGAGATGGAATCAAGGATATTATTAATATTAGGTCATTTATTCAATCATTAACATTTTATTATTCATCTTATGCTAGTAGTCTTATATAAGAGAAAAATAAGGATCTAAAGTTTAGGTTCAGATGGTTCAATCACATAGATTTAGTGTTAATCTTAGCACTTCTAATTAAATGGTTTAAAATCAATATTAAATCATATACATTATTGGAATAATATCAATTGAATTATCTTATAATCAAGTTAATTAATTAAGTGATCAAGATTTAGATCTTAATCAAGATAAGTTAGGGTTTAACCCCTGACCCTTCTATCATTAAGATTAATGTTACTTTAAAGGTCAATGACAAATCAATGTATTATTAGTGTATTATTGATGTCACACTTTAGATTTGGATTAAGTATTATCTACTTAATTAAGTTATCATGATTTTTTATTCAATTGTAATTTAATGTCAATTCAAACATATCAAGATGTCCAATTGAATGTTAAGGTTCTCTAACATACATCCTAAAAATTATAAAGGCATATAAATGGAAAGATAACATAAAATAAGAGGGTGATTAGTGCTAATCAAATCCTAAAACAAACAAAGGGATTAGCACTAAATCACAATTCTAAAAGATCTAAGTTTCATGCCATTTAGGTTATTAAGGTTTACCTATTTGATACATACTTTTAAGGATTCTATTACTTAGCATTTGACATGACATACGTTCAAAGATACATAGTAGATTTTGAGCATCTATGGAAAATGACAAATTCAAATTTAGTATAACTTAGCCCCACTAGGGTCCTGTGGGGCCCCCGTACTGACAATAAGAAAGTACGGTGCTCCAACTGTGGAAAATCCCCATCTTAAGTAAAGTTAGGCGAACCCAACTTGCCTTAAGGCAAGGACTTGTCACCAAGTACTATAACATTCATCAATATAAATATCAAAGTGGCGGAAGCAATAAAAAAATAGAGTAACATCCACAAGCATACATAGTAGGAAAAGAAAATGTAATATAGTAACTCATCACAATACAGAAAGTAAAGTACATCTAGAAAGTTAATTATTACAAACTGAAATGAACAACTGAAAATGAAAGACTCTCATCCTCACTGAAATAAACAGGGCAAAACTAGCTAAACAGTAGCTGGAAGGTCCTCCTCCTGAGTTGGCTCCTCCTCAGCGACATTGCCCACGAACACGTCTGAATCTGACATTTGTCGGTATCACAAATGCCAGGGCCCCAGCCAACAAAATAAAAATGTTACAGTTAGACAATTATCTAAGTACATTTTAGGCTATTTAAATGAACTAAATATTAAAAGATATCACATTTAATTTAACTACACATGCAAGCAGTAAAGGGTGCAACAAGTTATGAAAGAACTGGAATACTGTAAACTATCTATTTATAGCATGCAACATACAAACCACTAAATAAACAAGGTAAGGCTAAAAGCAAAATAACTGCAACTGCTGAATAAACATGATCCTAACATGATTATGATCGAAGTAAAACATGCTGAGTATAAAAGAACACAAGTACTGAATACGATAAAATTCTAGCATCCTAAACATGTCATTCATACATATATCTAAGCCATAAAAGTATACATACAACATGCAGATTAAGATAAAAAGAAAAGCCACTGAGACATGTGGCAAAAGCAAAGCAAATTTGGAACCACTGAGACATGTGGTAAAGCGAGCAAATACTAAAAATAAGGCCACTGAAGCATGTGGCAAAGCAAATCAGAAACAAAATAATTCAGCTAAAGTAGTAATATGCCTAAGTCCTAGTACTGTCATACTAGCTAATAGGCCATACAGGGCCTCCAATATCAATCAATCAATCCCCAGCTTAGCCATTCAAATATGCTAGGTCTGAGTCCAGTCTATACAATACTACTACAGAAGAGGCAGACTAAGCTAGGTCATATTCTACTAACTGTAAGCAAAACAAAACTGAATGAAATGAAATTTCAATACTAGCTTAGGATGTATCATCCATATCCTAAGTTTTTCCTATTATGCTCAAGGATTAAAGCTCAAAATCCAAGATATGCAAAACAATCTAGTCAAAGTAAGCAAGAGACTCAATTTAGACTTATGTGATATCTGTTGTTGCTTAATTATCAAATCTAACTACTCTGAGAAGGTACAAGTTTAGGATCTCCAACATCTAGCTATCAAGTAGAATCTCAGATTTACGCCCTTAAAGTTAAAAAAAAATATTAGAACTTAACAAGTTCTAATCCAAAAATCATATGACGACTATATAGTTTAAGTAAGCAAATCAACGACCTAATTTTATGAATATTTTACTCTCTTACCCAAATCTTGACCAAATAAATCAAGATTTATGAATTTAGAACTTAAACCCTATGTTGAGTTCAAATTCCAAATCCAAGGTGATACTAAAATAGGATCTAGGTTTCTGACTTAATCCCAAAGGTAAAGAATTCTATAAGTTGAAAGATTCAGGAACTAAGATCTTAATGAAAGGCTATTCTACTAATTACAAGATAAAATAATTCGAGGAAGAACTTGAGAATCTAAGATCTATATTCAATCCTTAAGATAACTTCATTATCTTATTGATTGAATCATCCTATACCCACATGGAAGGTTTCCAAAAGGTTAAACAATTAATCATTAAAAAATTTCAATTGGAGGTGGTTTGATTAAAATTGAAGATCTAAGTCTAAGATCTAAGATCTAAAGATCTGAATTTGATCACTTTAGACTTCCAATTAGAGTTTTGACTTAAGGGTTTCTATTCATGATTTGATTTTAGATCTGATTTCATAATTAACTATAAGGAGCTTATTAAGGTTAAGAATTGACAATTCCAAGTATTAGATTAACATTAAACCCAATTTTGACCTTCTCAAGATCTAAGGGTCTGAGTTTTGATCACTTTAGATCTTAAGCTAAGATTTTACTTAGACCCTTTCAAATTACTTTTCCTTTAACACTTAATTCTTAAATTATCTTAACTGAACTTATTAGTGAGATAATTAACCTTTTCAATTATTAGATTTTAAGGTTTTATGCCATATGATCTTTATGAGTAAAACTTAAGATCTAAGTATCTTTATTAAGGAATAAATGAAGATTTCATGGATTGTTTTATGCCTACATTATAATGGTTTACTAAAATTCTTAATCCTTAAGGAACATTAAACAATACTTTGGTCAAAATAAACAAAATGCCCTTCTTAAGACAAAATTAGCAATTTAGGGTTTTATTGTCCAAATTTGTTCTAATCTGTTTTAAAGTATTTCATATTGCTTAATGAGGTGGGGAACACTTTGAATTGAGGTTTTGATGACCTAAATGGTTTTAGTTAGTACTAATCACTTAATTAGGCCACTTATGGTGATTAGTGAAATTAAGGCACTTTAGGGCAATCCAACCTTATACTTAGGTTATAGTAGGTCTAATATGATATTAGGAACCATTCTCACCCAAATCAGAGGCTTAATTAGGGTTTAATTTACTAACCCTTGATTAAGGTGATTAAGGAGTGATTAAAAAAATTAATTATCCAAAATTAATTTTAAGAGTCTAGAATTGTTCCTTAGGGTTCAAGTAGCAATCAGAGCCCTTAAACTCATAGATTGGATGTTTAGATGATTTTATATGATTTATTTAAGAACAGAGAAGTTTTAGCCAATATTTTTAAATCCAACCACTAGATCTGAAATTTTATTTTACATTCAGATTCCTTGAATTTTTCTGATTCAAGTGGTATATTGGATCATACCATTTGGATCTGTATAACTAAAGTTATTTAATTAATTTATTCTGAATGTTTATTTAAATTAAAACTATAGTGTTTAATTAATTAAATTCAGAATCATTAAAAATGCATTCCTAAAATTATTTAATAATCACGGCCCAAACTCTAAACCGCGCGGGTCAGGGCTCGACCCGGCCCAAGATCCTCGTCTTCCTCCTCTTGATCGCGCCAGCAGCCCTAATTCCTGAGACGGGCTTCCAGCGCCAAATTCACCGCACTCCGGTCACGCCAAGCCGCGATTTCGATGGCTACACGTTCCCTGACCTCAAACGCGTCGATTGAACTAAGAAGCCCTAACTGGGAGGCTCTGGATCGCTGGATGCTTATTCGGCCGAGATCCTTCAGCTGGCGCACCTGTGAGGAGATAATTCTCTTCACTGAGTCCACTAGTCACCGATATCTCGATCCCTACACGTTCAGGGATCGAAGAGGGAGCGATAGGACGCAACGAGAGATCCTGAGGTGGTCTAGATCGCCGGGGTGCTACTCGGCATTTTCTGCCGTCTAGACCCGTGACTGGATCGATCGATTCTAGTCGAATCGATCGATCTAGTTGAACCCAACCAACGATACCCACTTACAATCATCGTCGAGGGGTATCGATGCTAAATGGGTGCCTAATTGTTTGATGGAGACGCCGCAATCGCGTGAATTAGCCCGCCTGGCAGTGCATTCTCAGAGGGTGCTAGGCCATCTGGCGCACTGCCAAGGCTCACTAGAGGTCCAGGATGACCACTAGGAGCTAAGGGAAGGTCCTAGCACAGCATCTACGGCTTGAGGAGAGATGAATCGAGCTGGATTCAGCTCGACAAAGAAGAGGAAGGAAGCTGTACCTCAGTTCGCTGTGACGAGGACAATGCAGACCGTCCTGAGGCTCCAAGTGACCGCAGGAACAAGCTGGGGGTCTAAACGTCAGACACTCACCCACTATCAGTAGTCCTAACACCTGGAGGAAGCGGGGAAATGCCGAGAGAATCGAACAGATCTTCGGAGGATTTCATTCAGCAAACGAGCTCACTGAACTGGGGAAATGACTATTTATAGGCCAAGGGTGCTTAGGGAAGGAGGGACCATGGCTGAGGCTCGAGCATTAGGCTCGGGCCGAGGAGGTACCTCCAGCTCCCTTAAATGGGGTTCTCCCATCCCCGGCTCGCCTTAGGAGGCTCGGCTATAATTGAAAAGGAGATAACGGCCTGGATGACCTGGCAATGGGGAGTGTCAGACAAAATGACGTGGCGCAACGATGAAAATTGCCTCTTTCAAGCTGAATCTCTCGGAAACGAAGGTGAACAGTGGCTGGCAAGGGTGCGACCGTCTGATAGGTTTTCAGTTGCGATGGAACGGTCCTGATCACCCGATCAATAACCGCTGATTGCGGGGATCAGATCGACCGTTGGATCTAATCCGTGGATCGAACGGGTGATCAGCTTATTTAAGGCGGATGGATTAAGCGCCATTGGATCAGATCTCAGAACCGCGGAACGGTTGAGATCTGCTGGATCCAATCGACGGCGCGAGCCATTGGATTGAAGCGCGCTGAGATGCGTGCTAACGATCCTACGGGCGCAAAGCCGTGCACCGCTGTCGGGTCCCCGCAGCGGATCTGTCGCGGTCCCGACAGTGAATCCCATGAATTTTAATTTAATAAAATCAATTTTAATTAATTAAAGCTATAATAATTAATTCTTAATTATTCTAGAATTTCCCAAATTCAATTTAGGATCAAATGAGTTCCAAAAATTCCCAAAAATTCACCCTTAGCTAATTTGGATATGAGGATTCAAAAATGAAATTAGATTTCAATTTAGAGATCAAAATAATTTAGGTATTTTTCAGGGCTTAAAAATAGCCAAAAATACCAAATTTTCCAATTTAGCTCCAATTGATTTCAAATTTCTAAGTTTAGGTTTAAATGACCCATTGAATCTAATGGAATTAAAATCAAACCTTAGTTTAGCTTAATTAATCTAGTTTTAGCTAGGATAACAACCTAGGGTTGTTACAGATTAGTGCTAATCAAATCTTAAAACAAACAAAGGGATTATCACTAAATCACAATTCTAAAAGATTTAAGTTTCATGCTATTTAGGTTATTAAGGTTTACCTATTTGATACATACTTTTAAGGATTCTATTACTTAGCATTTGACATGACATACATTTAAAGATACATAGCAGATTTTGAGCATCTATGAAAAATGACAAGTTCAAATTTAGTATAACTTAGCCCCACTAGGGTCCTAAGGGTCTTAAATTTTTCCAGAAAATTTTGAACATGTTTTCCCTAGCTAATTTTGGGTCAAGGAATCCAATGGCGAAGTCAGATTTTCGATCCGACGAGTATTTTGATACCTCGATTTTTGGGGTATTTTTATTATTAAAATATTCATCGAATCACATCTTATGCCCCTTTATTGGAAGATTTTGTGGTTTATTTTGATGATATTTTAACTTTTAATCAGACTAAGAGTGATCATATACACATTTAAGGCAAGTTTTTGAGGTTATTCAATAAGAAAAACTATATATCCATTTGAAGAAGTGTTCTTTTATGGCATCATCAGTAATTTTCTTAGGATTCATTGTATCTTGTGATGATATTTCTGTTGAGCCTGCAAAAATCAATGCAATTCAAAATTGGCCAACTCCATCAAATATACATGATGTTCGTAGTTTTTATGGGTTAGCCACATTTTATAGAAGGTTTATACATGAGTTTTAGTACAGTAATAGCTCCAATCACGCAATGCTTAAAAGGTGGAGAATTTAAATGAACAAAGGCAGCATCTAATGCTTTTAAACAAATAAAAAATCAATTAACTAGCCCACCGATAGTAAAATTGCCTGATTTTAACAAAGTGTTTGAAGTATCTTGTGATGCCTCTGGTGTTGGTATAGGAGGTATTCTTAAGCAAGAGGGGCACCCAATTGCTTTCTTAAGTGAAAAGCTAAATGATGCTCGACAACGTTAATTTACATATGATCGTGAATTCTATGCAGTAGTCCAAGCCCTTCGATATTGGAGACACTGCCTTCTTTCTCGAGATTTTGTACTATACTATGACCATTAAGTATTAAATTATTTCAACACTCAAAAGAAGCTCAGTTCTCATCATGTAAAGTGGGTTTAATTCCTTCAAGAGTACAGCATCATTCTTAAACATAAGTCTGGTACTGAGAATAAAGTTGCTGATGCTTTAAGCAGAATGTGTACTATTTTACATAGTATGAGCATCAAAGTTACTAGATTTGATAAAATATAAAATGAGTACAAAACTTGTAAGGATTTTGGTCAACCATATGAATCTCTAAATGTTGATACCTCCATTATTGACTCTAATTATCAACTTTGAGATGGATATCTTTTTAGAGGAACCCATTTTTGTGTTCTTGATTCTTCACTTCAAGATTTTCTAATTGAAGAAATGCATTCATGAGGCATTTCGGGTCATTTTGGTCGTGATAAGACTATATCCATGATGGAAGATCGATTCTTTTGGCCAAGTATCAAGAGAGATGTTGCTTGTGTTATTTCCCAATGTCGCACTTGTCAATTAGAAAAAAGTGGAAAACATAGTCATGGATTGTATACACCTCTTCCAATTCCTCACAAGCCATGGGAAGACCTTAATATGGACTTTATACTCAGATTACCTCGCACCATCCAACGTTTTGGCTCGATTATGATTGTTGTTGATCGATTTTCAAAAATGACTCATTTTATTCCATGTTATAAGACATCTGATGCTTCTCATGTTGCTTCAATTTTCTTCCATGAGATAGTTCGTTCGCACGGATTACCCAAAATAATAGTCTCTCGTGATGTTAGATTTATGAGTTACTTTATGGAAGAAGCTTGAAATAAAACTCTTATTTTTTACTGCTTATTACACTCAAACTGATAGACAAACCGAGGTGATAAAAAGAAGTTTAGGAGACCTTCTTAGATGCTTAGTGACAGACCATACCACTAGTTGGGATCTTATTCTACCCACTCCTGAGTTTGCTTATAATAGTTCTATAATCGATCAACTGGAAAAAGTCATTTTCAAATTATTATAGGGTATGAACCAAGAAAGCTAATAAACCTTGTTGACCTTCCCATTTCATATAGATCTAGTGCATATGCATCCTCATTCGCACAAAACATGCATGATTTACACCAAGAAATTCAACAAAAGCTTACTTTAAGTTATGATAAATATAAAGCTGATGCTGATGCACATAAGCAATTTATAAAATTTAATGAAGAAGATTTGGTTATGGTCAAGGTTAGGCAAGAGAGGTTCCCAAAAGGAACTTTAAGAAAATTAACACTAAAAAATTGTGGCCCTTATAAAATTGTAAAGAAGATATTGATCTTCCTATAAATGCTGGTATTTCACCTGTGTTTAATGAGTTCGATTTAATGTTGTATCGTGGGCAAGCCTCGAATATTTTTCCCTTTGCAAATAGCACTAACACGCAGGTTGACCCTTACTCGGAGGCTCCCTTGCCATCTCACCGATTACGAGCCCATCATCCTGATTAGATTTTAGATGACCAGATCATTAGCACATCAGATGGAGGAGTTCAGAGGTTTCTTATCAGTTGGAAAGGACTGTCGCCACTTGAAGACTCTTGGCTTACATTTGAAGAGTTATACCATATTAGTCCACAACTTCTACATGAGTACATTGATCATCATTCTCCAGAGGAGAATCCTTCAAAGCCGGGGAGTGCTGATGCAGAGCAGCCACGTAATCATCATCGACGCACCAAATCATAAATTAAGCTTAATGTTTCCATGACTCTATATTGTATTTTCCATTTTAGTTCATGGGCTTATTTGTGGAATTCATTTAAATGGGTCTTTTAATTAGCCCATTTTCATGTTTTAGTCATGAGTGTTGTTTGAGTGAAAGAATGCTTTAGTCCTTTATGAGAGAGTTAGTTTAAGGGTTTTTTGGTATTTTATATAAAAGGACACTTTAGTCCTTCATGAGTGGGTTGGTTGATGGTTGTATTAGTTATTTGTAGGAAAAGATACTTTAACCCTTCATGAAAGGTTATTAAATTGGAGTTTGGATCTTTGCTAGCTAGGCTATTAAATTGGTTACTCTTAACTATTTGTAAAGTTGAAGGCTTAATTTCAAAGTTGTTAGCTTCAACATTGGGTCTAGCAATACCATGAGGGATTCCCCTAATAATTGGTAAAGCATAGTCCTTAAGGGCTCTACCTCATTGTTGTTCATGAACTTCCCCCAAGTTATCTCCTCTATTATCCAACACTAAGTGTATTGTATTAGGTCTAATTTGTAACCGTCATAATCTTAATATAGTTTGTTTGATTTTAGGGACAAACAAAAATATCTCAAGATCACGTCTATGCATGCACCACTTTAATCAACAGGAATTTGCAGTACACAAAATTTGTGAAATGTATAAAGAAAAATTAAAATAGTAATTATAAAAGAAGAAATTAACGTATCATTTAATCACAAAAATAAAATTGTAAATGTGTCAAAATCTTAAATCACTAGTTATTTTCAAACTATCTATAATATAAAATGAATTTACTGTTCCCCGGCAACGACGCTAAAAACTTGACAGAGTGAAAATACACGTTTGCGCTTACACGCAAGTGCACGTGGTCTGAAGTTATATGGGATGGTGAGATCCCGAGAATCATCACCTTTTGGGAATGGTATTTCGTTTTGTTTCTAGAGTGTACTTAGGTTCACTAATGTTTAAATATAAAATATGTGTTTTTATTTTGGTCATGAATTAATGCAGTCAGGTATTCTTGTTTTGAGAATACTATTTGATTAAAAATAGGGAGAGTTGGGATTTGGCATGCAATTTAATAAGATTTACGTGCTAGTACTCTTCGCTTAAATGTCATGTCAAGTGATTTGGATTGATTCTTATTATTTAATAATCAAGAGACTTAGTCTTCTCTAGAGAATCCTATAAATGTTCTTAGTCTTATCTAGTTCTCAGAAATAAATAGCTATCGTGTTGCGTTCTCTTTCGGCACTTTAGACCTTCATGAGATTTTTATTTGATGACGTCATTCCTTACGTTTAAGATATGAAATCTTGAATTGGTTTGAACATCTCATGAACATGATTCCATCAATAGCTCTCATGCATCAATTTTTAGTTTAGCTAAGGAATTGATCTGCTAGGCTACATGTGTTTATGTCACAACACCCAATAGCACTTAGCGCTCTAAGACCTTGCATAAGCCTAAAATGAGCTAAGGAGCTATATTGATGATTCTTGTGCTCCTATGCATCATCCTCTTGATTTAGCCAAGGTTAATGTGCTGAAGCTTAGTGGAGCTTGTCACTCAGCTCCTAGGCTTTTACATGCACTATTAACCTCGCATAAATCAAGTGAGAGCTATGGAGCTCAGAGATTTATATATTACTTCCATGGCTCAATTGATCTCCTTAAGTCTAAGGTTATGCATTGAGTGTTTTCGCTCAGTGAATGTTGTCACTGTCATTCACGGTGTTAACTCTCTGTGTATTAACTTATATCTAAATTTTCTATTGGGCACAATGGGGTTTCCCATTAAAATTATTTAGACACAAATTTTATGATGCAAATGTTTTTTCCAGATTCATCATTCACATACATACAATTAAAATAAACTAAATGATATTCATTTATATAGGAAGAGTACATAGCATTTCAATTCTTACATTCTTACATGCTTAACACCCAACCCTCCCTAAGAAAGATTAGGCTACCATTTAATTTTAAAAGTAGAAAAAACTACAAGAATAAAAAGCCTTTGCATGACTTTTACAACAGAATAAAAGAAGTAAGGGAGGGGTACAATATTAGGGAACATCTTTCGCATTCTCTAGCTCTCTCTCTTCCTTAGATCTTCCTTCTTCTCTTGCTTTATGTGCTATTCTTCCTCACAAATTGCAGCCTTTTTCTTCTTTGGGAAACTCTCTCTTCTCTTTTGTTCTACACCAGTCTTAGGGCAAATAACTCCTGAGCTGATGAAAATCTCGAACCCCTATTCAGCCTTAAGTCTTGGCTTTTATAATTCTTGAAAATCTCCTCAACATTTTGTGCAACCTTCCTTTCCCTCTTCTTGAGAATTGAATTGCACTTAAGGTTTATTCCTTTATTCCATTGAAAAATGAGAAGATTTAATTATTTTGCAATTAATTTTTGCTGTGGGAAGGGGAAAAAATAATGTCTATTAGCTTTCCCAATGCTGTTTCAATGCTTTTCCTATGCAAAAATACGAGGATGTTACGGCGCGCTATAGAGCCGAGTAATCTGTCGTGAGGGCGCTATGGCGCGCTATAGCACCAAAACCTATTGCAGCTCGCTGGAGCACTAGGCTCAGGATTTGAACAAGTATCTAAGCCCGATATGGTGCGCGGTAGCACTGTGCTTTATATTTTGGATCCGCCGTAGCGCGCTATAGCATTGCCTCTGTTGGTTTAGCGCTGAGCTCTCTGTTTTGGAAACGCCGCAGCGCGCCGTAGCGTTAAGCTCTCTGTTGATTGAGCGTCGTGGCGTGCGGTAGCACTGGGCTTCTATTTTAGATCCACCGCAATGTGCTATAGTGTTGACCTCTCCGTTGGTTGAGCGCTGCGACGCACGGTAGCGCTGAGCTCTCTGTTTTGTTCCGCAATAGCGCGATAGCTCCCATTTTGTTCAGGTTTCAAATTTCTTCTGTAAACTTGATTTTAGCTCTTTTGTCCTGTTATGTCGCAAAATGCATATCAAAGTACATTAATCATAAAAAAAATTCATAATTTTTAGTGCTTAATTAACAACAATTCTTAGGTTAATAAGGGTGTTAAACCTACATAGATCCTTCAATTTGGTAGGGAGAGGGGTTTTGTTTCTTAAATATTTAGGTTTACATTCAGAGCTCCACATGATATTCTCACCGTTCATGTAACTCACAACATTTTCAAATTGATTTTCAAGAATTGAATTATTGCTACTAATCCAAACATCATTTAATTTACTCTTTCAACTCAACCCGTTAAGATTGTAGACTCTCTAACCGGATTATGCTAAGTAGTTCCTTGGGATTAACTTTGTTTGTATTAGGTAACTTGCGTTGGGGTATATTCGCTAGTTGTTGTAATAATTGGCCTATTTGCATTTCGATGTTTCACATAGCCACCTCAGTTCTTTGCATTGAGGCATTGTGACAGTTCATTGAAGCCTCAGTTTATTTCATAACTTGAATTGTTCAAGCTCTAAATTTATTGAAGGATTTCTCAAAAGTTGATTATGGTTCTTTTGAATTTGATTGCCTTTGGGTGCCAAAATAACCAAATTGATTGTTAAATTTAGTTGGGTTTTATTATTGATAAGATGGGGCTCATCTATGGTTGTTATTTCATGTGGAGTTGGAATGATTCCTCCATCCATGATTGTATGTATTTGCATAAGGATTATTCTATTGTTGAAAATTATTATTTCACAAAAAATTTACTTGTTTAGTGTTAGAGTGTGAGAAAGGATTATTTCACGTAAAGAAAATTGGAATGGCCCAAGTTCAATTTCATCATCAGTAACGTTGTTATATTTGAAGTTGTCACTATGTGACCTACAAGATTGAGAATTCTGAATTATTTGGAGTGACGAGTTTTATTTTAAAAATATTGGCTTCAATAGCCGGCCTCACAATGGCATTAGGGAATCCTTCTACAATGGGTAGGGCATAATCTCTCCTGGGTTGTGGTCAACGAGTGTATGATTTTCTAGATTAACTGTTAACCGACGTCTGAGTCGACAAAGCGTTTGGTCGATTTCAGAGTCAAAGATTAAACCCAAAATTTTCTTGCAACAATTTTAAATCCAATTTCGATACGATGAACAGGTCTTCACTAGCGGGAAGAATAGAAAGAAATAAAAACAATATAAATGTGTACATATAAAATATATACAAAATATAGCTTACATTGACTTAATCATATACGGCACCTAAATAATACTTAGTCATACATAAATTAACATATATTAATATTACATCTTGACATTTTCAAAGTGCGTGCAGCTCGGCAAATGGCAGCACTTCATTAGAGTTTGAAGGGACTCATTCTTTCTATTAAATCATCACTTTGGTTTTCTCTTTCAGGCTTCTAATCTTTAATACTTTATAGTGATTTTCTTTGTTCTCAATAGATATGTATTTGATTTGTGTATGTGCAAATTAAAATTTATTCGAGCAAACTGAGATTATCGGTATTTGGCATGAAGTTTCGATTCAATTTTGTGCTAGTATATATAGGAAACGAGTAAATCAGACACGCCCAAATTGAGCTTCACAAGAAAAGAAGGTGCCCCATTATAGACTCTCTGGGGGAACGGGACCGGCTGAGGAGGAAGGGAAGGGAATTAGAAGATTCAATATCATGCAACACATTGAAGGTATGGAGCTGATTCTCCATGAAGGATCAGTTGTTCATCTTCAATCATCACAATAAAGCTTAACAAGAAAACATCGAAATCCATGAAGGATCAGCTGTTCATCTTTCATTACAATAAAGCTTAAGAAGAAAACATCGAAACGTACTAAAGCACCCTTTATAAAACATATTGTATTATGCGCAGCAGTCTTAATAAAATGTTGATCATGTATAATTAGAATGACAAGCCAATGAAATGAGCTTCAGCTACAGTAACACATTTCTCCATTGCCGTGGCTTCATCTTTAGAGAGTCTTTTCCCGCCATGCGTACCAAGCTGCCAAAATGCCATCTAATTGTTACACGTCTTTATTGTGAAAAATTAGGAAATTATGTAAAATTCATCGATTAAAATAGCATTTCGAAAAAGGTACGAGTAAGAAAATGATTGCCTTGGCGAGACATGGACCAGTCTGCATCATCGAGGCCCAAAGCCCAAAAGAAGGAGCCGCGCAAGCCCAGCGTTCTGGCGAACTTCACCTTTGCAGAGACGGAGAGGAGATCGTCGTAGCCAACCCACGCTTTTCCCTTAAAGGAATAGGCTGCCACGGTGAGCTCATCGTAGAGCGTGGTGACGGTCCCGTTATCCGCACCAGGTCCGAACTGGATCGTTATATTCGCATAAGACAGGACCCCTTCTTCCCCGGGCCCCGGCCCATCCGCCGGCGCGCCGATCCCGTTCTCCTCGACCCTCCTCAGCGTCCACGTGCGCCCATACAGTGGCATCCCCAACACCAGCTTCTTCTCCGGCATCCCGGCTCCCAGCCAAGCTCCGACGCCGAAGCTCCCGCTGAGTTCCCCTCCGCCGCGGTCGCGCAGCGCCGCGTGCGCGCCCGTCTTCGTCGGCTCCCACCCCGCCCCGTGCAAGTCGAAGCACATGGGCGCCACCCAGTCCGCCGATCCCGCCAGCGCTTTCACCGGGTACGACCTCCGCGTGTCGTTTCCCATAGAGAGGTGCGGGGAGAAGTACACCGCCGCGGTCAGCAGCAGCGCCGGCTTCCCCAACGCCGCCGCCTCGGCCTCGATCGCCGCCCGCCACTCCAAGAACAGCGCCCCCAGGTCCCGCATCTCCTTTTCCGTGGCCGGGAACTCCCAGTCCAGGTCCATCCCGTGGAGACCGAATTCGCGCGCCGCGACGATGGACGAACGGATGAAGGCGGCCCGGGAGGAGGGGCGAGAGGCCATGTCCGCGAACGCGGTGCTGTTGCTGCCGCCTCCGCCGATCGAGAGGATGACACTGACAGGAGGATTCCGGCGGCTGGCGGCCTCCGCCAAGGATTCGAGGAGGGCGGCGTCCGACGGGGTGATGTTGAGCGCGTGCTTTCCGGGTATGGGCTGCACGAAGGCGTAGAAGATGTGGGTGTAGTACTGGTAGCGGATGGACGATGGCGGGAGGCTTGAGGATGAAAATGAGGGATAGTACCCTGCCTGGATTTTCTCTGCTGATGGATGGCTGCTCCCAAACAGCGGCCATCCGAGCAGAAGCCACAGCCACCCGATTCGAATCATGTTTTCCCCTGCCTTGCCTCTGCTTCGGCTTCCCACTCCCCCTCTTTACCTGCTTCCTTCAAATAAGTAATGGTTGGATTCTTACATTAGATTATTATATTATTTACAAGGACCGATTATTCTTATATATAAATAAAAAATTACAAAATATTTTCTTATTTTGTATTTTTTGTACATAAACTCTGCTAAATTATATATTTAAAAATAAAAATACTTGTTCACATGGTATATAAAAAATATTGATACAATTAAATTTTAATTTTATTTTATTAGTATTTATTTATTTATATTAAAATAATATAAATATTATTTTTAAAGCTTATATTAAAATAATATCCAAATTCTATTGTATAAATATTTTTGAATATCATATCAACGAGTTTAAATAATATTTTTTATTTAAAAATAAAAATTATAGTGATTTTTATTATAACTATTTATGAGCTAACTATCAATTTGCTTTCGGGCATTTAATTATTTCTTAAATTTGTTAGTTATAGGTTTATAAATTGATAATACAAAATAATAAATATAGTGCCTTAATTAGTCAGATTATTATTTTCTTGACTTTAGTTAGGGACATAGTCAAAACTAATTAAGGAAAATACACAATATATGTTATAGATTTGGCATTTGTTTTATCTTTTGCATCAAACAAAAACAGTTCATAAACATAGACCATATTTATTTTATAAATATATGTTTGAACTTCTTACATATTATTATATATATTTAATATAAATTTGTTTTTTATTTATTTAGCTTCTTTGTTGAATTAAAAATATTATTGTGATAAAATAAATTATAAAGAAATAAAATTACAAATATGTGCATCATGTTGCGGTTTAGTTGTCAAAATCTCTGGATTTGAATTCTTGACGGAGCAATGATTCAAATCTCGTCACCCATATAGCTACGAATAAGCATTTTGGTTCATGAGTTAATCACATTGTCTCGTGTTACGATCTCTTAGGGTTATGAATCAATGCAGAATAAAATTTGAGATGATGAGCAAAACTAAATAAAGTAAAAAATAATTACATGCAATCACAAATAAAGCATAAAAATGATTTACATGGTTCGGTGTTAACACCGACGTTCACGGGGAGGAGAGCAAGAAAATTTCACTATGTAGAGAAGGAGATCACATCTAAGCTGTTGGATTCACGGAGTGACGGGCAGCTGCGGTTTGAATCCGCTGTTGCGGGACCCGGGCTCCACAGCGGCCCACGGTACACACAACGGATTGCCCGCGGGGTCATTGAAGAAATAAATGTAAATAAGAAATGTTAGAGGCCCCTTTATGCAATTTTCCCTATTTAAATTAAATTCAATTATGGCCTAAATGACTTCTAAAAATTCCCAAACTTATATGCCTAACTAATTTGATGGTGAGGAATTCAAAGTCAATCAGAATTTGATTTGGAGATCAAATTATTTTGGCTATTTTCTGTGTTCCTAATTTGACAAAATTGTCAATTTATCCTAATGAGATCCGATTGACCCCAAATCTTCAGAATTATATCCTAATGATCATATGAATGCAATTGAATAAATTTCAAAGTGTGATTAAGCTTAGATTAAGATTAGTAGTAACTTATGGTTATTACAAGAGGGTAGCATAGTGAGCAAAGAGCTCACTGGACAAACTCAAAGCTATTTATTGCCTTAAAGAAGTGGTCAGACACTCTAGCTGGCCTTCCATGACCGACCTAACTGAATTGATAGTCGGGGTCAGGCCTGATCGAATTGAAGGTTGGTGTCTGGCCCGATAAGGACAAATGCAACGCCTCGTCCCATCGCCGTGCGCAATAGAGATATTAATGACATCCTAATTGGCGGAAGAACGGTGCGTTACTCGGGAAGAGCCGCTGAACCTCCCAAAATACTGTTAAGACTGTTCCCAAGGTGGAACTGAGGACTAATCCTTAAGATAAGTGAGATATGCTTATCTTAACTATTAGTTAGGATACTTACACATATTGGATTTATGAGAGGTGATTTAATAATTATCCAATGTATATAAGTATTTGCATAGCTTACATGTCATGCATCTTAGCAAATTATCCAACGGCGCGATCTACCTCGCGCCGTGATTAAATCATATCCTCTCGATTAGCATCTTTCATCCGACGCTTGGGATCCAATCCGCATTTCTGTTACTTGGAGATGCATCAGGCCGTCCATCATCAATGGCTTCGCCATCAGATAACTGTTGGAATCTCTGCCCTGTTCACCTTCGTCCCCGTGAGATCCCAGCCCGACAAAAGAAAATTCGCTAGTACAGGCCACATCAACCTTATCTGCCACTCTCCCTGCCAGGTCACCTAGATCGTTAGGATCTTTCCGTTTCCAGCCGAGCCTGCCTTGGCAACCTAGAGGCTGGAAGGTATCCCATTAAGATCGGGTGGTAGAGACAGCGGCCCGAGCCTAAGCCATGACTTCCAGCCACAGTATCCACCCTTGAACCTCCCTTAGACCTATAAATACCCTCAAGATATCATAGTGAGCCCCTTTGCTCACTGTGATTCCTCAATTGCTCAACTAAATTCCTCTAGAGCTCCCCATCTTCTCGGTGAATTTCGTAATCTCTGAAGCTGCGAACAGCTGATAGAGGGTGCGTGTCTGGTGCTCAGACCCCTTGCTAGCTCGCGGCGATCCTTAGGAAGCTCCAGTTGCTCCTAAGTCCCCTTGGCCGTGCCTGCATTCCCCTCCCAAGTACTGCATCTTCCCACTGAGCTGCATAAGCTCAGTCCATCCATTTAAGTTTGCAATTATTGCCTCTGAATGTCGTATAGCTCCCTTAGCCCTCTAGGAACCTAACCCTATCGTTCTTAGGGTCTGCGCCGGAATTGGCTGATTAAGGTTTTCCTAATTTGGCGACTCCCTCGGGATGAAGGTGTGGGGATGAAGCGCTGTGCTGGTCGGGCCAACCCGTGACTCGCGCGGTGCGACAGTCCCGGGTGTTCGGGCCCCGGTCGACCCGCGCGGTTCGACTAATGGGCCGAGCCCATTTTTCTTAAATCCTATTAATTGGAATTATTTTCCTTAAGGAAAATAATCCAATTAATCCAATCATAAGAAAATTTAAATCAGAAAAATACAGAATGTATTATTTGAATAACTTTTAATTAACTAGTCCAAATCCTTTGATATCATATATGAAAATGATCAGAAAATCATCAGGAATTTGAATATAAAATAAAATTTCACATCTGATGGTTAGATTTTCCATTATTGCCTAATTATAGCAGAACTAAATTAGGGTGATTTTATAATTATACTTAACTAAATTGCATGTTTAGGGTGCCATTAGTTTGCTTATGATGAGTACAATGCATGTGCTAAGTGAATTATTTTTTTGATCTCTATATTTCAAATTATGCCCTAATTTTGTTAAACTATAATTAGTGAATATTAGGGTTTGTAATCACTGGATCTTGGCAAACTTAGTCTCTAATTGATTATATGGTAATGTAGAACTTGTATGCCAAGTTATATGAAATTTTGATAGTTGGATTTAAACTTATATGGTAATCCCCTTTTAATTGAATTAGGGTTTGATTAACACCAAGTGTTCTCTGTGTTTTAAAAATTTCTTATTAATTTGATGCATAACAGTAAGCTAGGTTTATTAAAATAAATTATGCAAACTTATGATGTGTAAATTAAACAAATCAAAGAAATGAAAACTTAACCCTCATAATTAATCTTAGGAAATCTAAAGATTTTAATCAAGCTTTTAAGATTTGATCTAGATCTAAGATTGCAACTAATAACATTCTCTTAACTTACTGATTTGACATTGGTCATTAATCAAACACATGATCTTAATTGAATAAGAATAGGGGTCAAACCCTAATCTACTTAATTAAGGTTCAAACCCTTACGAACCTTAACTAAAGTGGTTTTATTATAAGATAATTAACTTGACATTTCTCCAATGACACATCTGATTTTATATTGACCCTAAATATTTGAATTAAACATGATAAGGTTATTAATAAAGCTATATGATTGCCTAATCTGAATCAAATCTTTAGATCCTTGATTTTCTCCTAAATAAGACCATTAGCATAAGAAGATTAATAAAATCATATTGATTGAACAAGTGATCTAAAACTTTAATAACATTCTTGATTTAAATCCCATAATCATAGATTAAGTTGTGATCAGATGACTTAATTATCTGATCTGATCATTCTAAACCTAACTATGAAATAGAACCTAAAATGTTAATATCAGAATTTAGAATGTGAGATCTTAAGCATCTCTTCATAAGATCACCTTAAAACATTTAAAAGACCTAAATTACTTATACCTTGAGGTTGGAGAACTTGTATGATTGATTGAGGTAGAAGCTTAAATGATCCCTCAACCTTAGAAATTGATCTTAACCCCTCGTGGTAGGAATCACTTAAGACATTAGAATGATACTTCTCCTTATGGTAGGATCCGTGTTAGGTGATCCTTTGTGGCGCCCACCACCCTTAATCCGCCAAAGGATTAGGTTAAGGGTGGGGTGTCACTCTGGCTAACCCTTCACTTATCATTGGATTAGGATAGTCTCCACAATCCACCTGATTAGGGAAGGATTAACACAAAATCAAACTATCAGTCACTGTATAAGTAAATAAATAGAGTGCGGAAATGATTTAAGGAAATGTAAACCATCCAAGCATCACAGTGTAAATAAGAATAATAGACTCAGAATATAAGTATAAAATCCAATATACAGTCAATGGTACCTGTATTATTACACAATTTAAAATGTTTAAATAAAAATAGAATGAAAACCACTCATTCTCACTCGAAGTATAAAGGGACTAAACGGCAGCTTCGTCTACGGGCTCCTCCTCGGGGTAAGGCTCCACACCTAACTCTTGCTCGTCTAACTGAAAGGAGTCTGTCATTGTCGGTTTCATAATGTAGGGCCCCGCCAAAAAAAGAAGAAAATCTGGTTAGACAATTGTCTAAGTACATTTTAAGCTGAAAATTTTTATATGTGTTAAGTAATATCATCATTCTACAATATCTAAGCAATAATATGTGTAAGGGAGCAGCAAGCAATACAAAAGAAATAGTGAAGCTATAAATTATCATTTATAACTTAAGCAAAGAAAAGGAAAGAGGCTGAGACATGCCTCGCATACAAGCTAAACAAGGAAGGGCATATAAATATACGTAACTAAACAAGTGCAGTAAGAAAAATTCTACATCCTAAACATGCTGGTGATCAACAGAAAACATGCCAATTAAAATAAATAAACAACTCAGTAGTGGTAAGTACATATAGCAGTAAGATTCTAACATCCTAAATATGTATATCAAGCAATACAAGAAAATAGCTGACAGAATAAGAATACTGAAAAGTAAGCAACAACAACTGTATATAAAGTCACACGTGCATCGACTGCCATACAGAAAAGAGCTACTCAAGCCCATCGAATACCAAAGAAGCTTAGCACCATCATGGCTAAGTCATAAACTGTGTACCCCTAGCGACATAAGGAGGCTAGGCATATAAGCACACAAAGCAAGCGAAGAGTCTTAGCACCAGTACGGTTAAGGCCCAACTGTATGCCCCTAGCGACATACGGAGGCTAGTAAGCTAAGCATACAAGGCAACCTTAATGCCAATACGGCTAAGGCACCAACGGTGTACCCCTAGCAACATAAGGAGGCTAGTAAACTAGGCACACAACAAAACAGATCCTTCCCCTAACGACATAAGGAGGCTAGGCAATAAGGATATAACTGAGAGGCAGCTCATAAAATCATTATCTTTTCATAAATCACTTTAATATTTTCACAAGAAATCTAAGGAGTCTCCATATTTTCCTAACAGTTTATTCATGCATCAAATGTCTTATATGATATGCTCAAGAAAATATGGCACAAAAATCAAGGGATGCGTAAGCAACAAAGTATCAAATAGAAGCAAGAGACTCTACTAAATATGGTGATATTATTTGTTTTCTACTTAACCTTCTAACTATTCCAAGTTACACAAGTTCAGGATCACCGTTTTCTTACTATCGAGTGTAGCTCAGAAATCCATCCTTACAAGTTAAGAAAAAGGATTGGAACTGATTAAGTTCCAATCTAGTTCAATCAAATAGACGACTACGAGTTAAATCAATAAATCATACGTCCTAGTTTTGTAAATTTAGACGTTCTAACTAAGATCTGATCAAGATCTTCTATACCTATAGATTATGGATTAAACACTACGAGAATTAGGTTTAATCATATAATCCAAAGGATAAGACCCAAGGTCTAGGTTTTATTCTATAAGTGATCTACTAGTTATGGCAAATCCTATTAAGTAATAAAATATAATAGGATGAATCTCCTACCTTAAACCTAAGGTTAAAAGACAAAATAATCAGAACGAGTTGTAAAATAAAAGAAGGTCTAGAAACTAATAAACCAAGATTTCACCCATAGGGTAACCCAATTTACCCAATGAATGAACTCTAACCTATGATCTAGTCATAGTCTCAGGAAAGGTCCTTAAGGTGTAGTGCTTTTAAGACTTAATAGAAATTATTGGAATCTAGCTTAAGAGTTGATTTCCCTCACTTAATTGATACTAAGAAGATTATAACCTTGGTTTAAGAGTTTTGAAATGTAAACTAGAGGTTAAGAGTACATAGTCCAAACTTAGGGCAAAATGACTATTTTGCCTCTACCTTAAGGGTCAAAAAGTCAACATTTGATTTACGGGTCAGAATTGACTTCTTTTAGTTTTAATTGGTTCCTTACTGTCTAACTTGAAGATAGACAGTAAGTACGCCTAAATCGGGCGAGAAACGGTCAAGTTATGGCTAAAATAAGGCTAGGGGTAATTTGGTCATTTACCTAAATTTCTAGGGTTCAGATCCTAAATATTATTTTATTATAATGATGAAATTAAAATTTTAGGCTAGTTAGCATCTTGAAATTTCCAATTTGGAGTTGATCTGACTAAGTTATGGTTGTTTGAAGTCCAAGGGCATTTTGGTCATTTTTCACCAAAGTCAACTCTAAGTTCTAGAGTTGACTTTTTGTCCTGATATCCAAATGGGAAAACTAATACTACCACGGTAATGGGGCCGCTCTCCTGAGCATTTTAAGACCCTTATTGACTATGTTTCGATAATTGGGTAAAAAGTTATGGGGTTTTAAAAAGGCTCTAAAATGCTACCTCGTTATATGTACCCCGAAACGAAATTTACACTACGCCATTTGATTCTAAATATTTTTCTAAGCATTTTAAGACCCATATTGGCTATGTTTGGATCATCCTACAAAAAGTTATTAAACTTTTAAGATTTACTATTCAAAAATACAATTTAAATTAATTTACTATTCATTTATTCAAATTGAATGATTTTACTGTTTATTCCTAAAGTTTTTATTTAATTAATCACTGTTTAATTATTAATTATTTATTAATTAATTTTACTGTAGCAAAGTAATAAGTGCTAATTACTGTTTAATTAATTTCTAATTATATTTAATTATTTAAATTTACTATTCATTCCTAAAGTTTTTATTTAATTAATCACTGTTTAATTATTAATTAATTAATTAATTTTACTGTAGCAAAGTAATTAGTGCTAATTACTATTTAATTAGTCTTAATTATTTGTTAATATTAAATTAAATATAATTAATTAGGTTTTACTGTTCAAAAGTAATTAATTATCCTAATTACTTTTTAGGATTAAATTAACATTTAATTAATATTAATTAATTCTCTAATTATTTTTTTAATTAAATAAAGTTACTGTTCAAAAATAATTAACACTAATCCTGGGTTAATTAACACTAACTGTAATTAATTATGGCTAACAGTAATTAATTAACACTAATAGTAATTTAATTAATTTCTAATTAACTGACAGTGGGCCCCACTGACACGTGGCACTTCCAGAGGCTGCCACGTGGCACTGTGGGCCCCACAGGTTGCTGACTCAGATTAGCTGACTGGACAGTGGGCCCACCTGACACATGGCACTGCCAGAGGCGGCCACGTGGCACTGTGAGTCCCACGGGCTGCTGACTCAGCTCGGGTGACGGGCCATGGGCCCACCTGACACGTGGCACTGCCAGAGGCTGCCACGTGGCACAGTGGGTCCCACGGGCTGCTGACTCAGCTCGGGTGACCGGGCAGTGGGTCCCACCTGACACGTGGCACTGCCAGAGGCTGCCACGTGGCGCTGTGGGCCCCACCTGGGCTGAGTCAGCTCGGGTGACCGAACATGTGGGCCCCCACGTGACACGTGGCGGGCCCGTAGGCTGCCACGTGGCCGGGGGCCCCACCCGCGCTGACGCGGACCCGACCCGGATGGGTCGGGCTCGGGTCGACTTGGCCCGGCCCGAAGGCGCGACGCTTCGCCTTCCGGGGGTTCGGCGGACCGAACCCAGTCCGCTTTGGGGAGCTGGTGCGCCCGATCGGGTTGGTTTAAGCCCGATCGGAACGGTGGATGTGTAGATGACATCCTAATCTACATATCCTACAATTTTTGTAATGATCGAACGGTAAACGAGGGAATTCAAAAATGAAATCATATTTCAATTTGGAGATCAAAATAATTTAGATATTTTTTACGGCTTAAGAATAGCCAAAAATATCAAATTTTCTAATTTAGCCCCGATTGATTTCAAACTTCTAGGTTTAGGTTTAAATGACCCATTGAATCCAATGGAATCAAAATCAAACATTGATTTAGCTTAATTAATTTAGTTTTAGCTAGGGTAACAACTTAGAGTTGTTACATAATTGCTCCTTAATTTTAATGCCATTATTTTTAGAGCATCAAATTGAGCCTATTCTACAAATTTAAAATCCATTGAACTTCTCTAAGTTTAAAATAATATTTTGATCAGTCTAGATGCCATATATTAGACCTATAATATTTTGATCTTAGAATTAAAATTTGTTTGCATTTTTGAATTCCTCACCCCCAAATTAGCTAGGGGTGAAAGTTTAGTGAAATTTGGAGATCATTTAGACCTTAATCCAATTTAATTTATTTTGGTCTAATTGTATATTAGGGCTTCCAACAATTTGAATTTGCAATTTTACCCTATACCTGTTTAAATGGCTAGGTTCCGCTGTGCGGACCGCGGGCGATCCGCTGTGCGGACCGCGGGCGATCCGCTGCGGAGCTTGGGTTGCACGACAGCGGAGTCCCGCATATCTCACTGTTGCGCCTTCCTATCTAACGGCTAGGATTAGATCCAGCGGAACCGAGGATCTGCCGTTAGATGCGCCCCGTAAATCCTACGACGCGGATTCAATCGGATCCGACCGTTAGGATCCGAAGGATAAGGACCATTCATCGGTCCTGATCTATCCATCAGACTGCCCACAGTGCACCCGCACTGTATATCTTTGTCTTCGCCTCACCCGCATCTGACCGAAGAAATCCTATGGATCTTGGATAGCTTGGCCTATCCCCAACTACCTATTCTGCCTCAGCATGCCATTGTGGAGCTTCCCTAAATGACATATCAGTCCTGATCAGGCCTTGTGACCAGGCCAAGCTCAATTAGGAAAAGTGAGAGCTCGGCCATGGTCCGGCCTCTCGGGCCTTTCCCATATGAGCCAACCCATCTGGAAGCATCCTTGAACTTGTCTGAGGCTATAAATAGTGTCAGCAATCCTCCCTCTGCCCTGTTGCTGCTCAATTGCCCTTAACTTGTGTGCCAAATTGCATTCAATTTTGATGGTTGGATTTGTAGTGCTAATCCTTTTGGATTGATTGAGGGTTTAATTAGCACTAATTACTTTATATTTTCTGAAATTTCTCTACTAATATGATTCATAATAGTAAGGTAGATGTATTGAAGCCATGTATGCAAATTTATAATGTATAAATTAAATAAACCTAACTTTGAAGAACTTAACCATCTTAATTAATCTTAAGAAGTCTTAAGACTTTGATTAAGCTATTAATACTTGATTTAGGTCTGAGATTGCCACCAATTATACATCCCTAACTCGCTGATTTGACATTTGACCTTTAAATAAACACTTGATCTTAATTATATATGAGTAGGGGTTAAACCCTAATATATTTGATTAAGATACAAACACTTAAACTTAATTAAATGGACATGATTATTAGATAATATAATTGAAATTATTCTAATAATGCATCTGATTTGATATTGATCTTAAATATTTGGATTAGACATGTTAAGATTAATAATAAATCTATGTGATTATTTAATCTGAACCTAAGCTTTAAATCCTTGATTTTCTCCTAAACAATACTATTAGCATAAAGAGATTAATGGAATTTTATTGATTTAATAACTACTCTAACTCTAATTATATCCTTGATTTAAATCCCATAATCTTAGAACAAGTTATGATCAGATGACTTAATCACCTGATCTGATCACTCTAAATCTAAATAATAAGTAAAACCTAAAATGTTAGCATTAGAGCTAAGAGTGTGAGATCTTAAGTATCTCAACATAAGATCATCACTGGAATATTTTAAAGACCTAAATTAAATAATCATTAAGGTAGGAGAATTTTGTATAACTCATTGAGGTAGAAGCTTAAATGATCCCTCAACCTTAGAAGTTGATCTTAACCCCTCGTGGTAGGAGTCACTTAAGATATTAGAATGATATCTTTCCTTGTGGTAGAATCTATATTGAGTGATCCTTGATCACATATTTTTCTTGAAGCCTTGTCTAGGACTTACCTATTTAGTATAGGAATTAATAGTATCAATAAATCCTTGTTGATTAAATAGAGTTATATGAACCCAAATTATTGGATGGTGTAGTATGGTATACCCATAGTACTGGATTCCTTCAGTAGTATTCAAGATTGATTGATTCACTCTAATGTTGACTTATAACCAGGTGCTATCCCGAGGGATCAGACTAATATAGTTTCGTTATAGTAAATCTCCCAAGACTAAGAGTGTATTAAATAGAGACTTATTCCTTAGTTTGATTGAAATACAAATCGCCAACGGGCGATGCCTCCTGACGAAGACTGCTTCAATAGGTGTGTCTCAAACAAACTAAGTAATTAGAATCACCTTCTTTAATACACTGAGTGTGATTATGAGTTGGGCATCTTAATAACTTAGCTTGAGATACAAATCACCAACGGGCGATGCCTCATATCGAAGCCCGCTTCGTTAGGGTGGCTTAATCAAACTAAGTGTTAAGAACCACCTTTCTTGCAAACGTGCTAAATATATGTATACAATCATCTCATATAATGATTTTTAAGTAAATCTTCAACAATAACCATTTATCGTTGAAGAAACTAGGAGTCAGAATCCTTTTAGTAGAATTTTACATAGTGGAGACCTTGAATTCATCATCAGAATTTAAGGCTTTATGGATTTCTGGATTTTCCTCACATAGCATAGAAGCATGGGCATAAACATGAGCATGAGCATGATGAATGATTCAGTGGTGATGTATGAGTATCAGTGATATATTTTGGGTTACTGAATGTTATATACCTTGACTGGGGAATTTCAGGATGCATCAGCATCACTGTACTGTCTTCCCAACTGGGTGTATGTACACATTGGACCGTACAACTCACAATATTTTAGTAATAGTTCTGTTACATATCTGTGGTATATCATGTTGTGGCATATTTGAGTGCACTTTTCCAGTGACATATAGTACAGGATTGGACAATTTTCACATTGAACTCTGAGCATTTGATATTTTTGTTTACTTTAGTATTCAATTTTCGATGCAATTTTTCTTTGCTTTGTCTTTACAGTTCAGCTACATGGTGTTTTTACTATTGTTTTCTATAGTCATGTTTAGTTTACTATTTATTGCATTTACTTTAGAACTGCTTAGTTAGTTGCGATGTGCTAGACTTTTTGTCTAACACGGGGTACTTTTGGGATCCAGCAATATGCTAGATCCCGAGCAGCTTGTTGAGACAGGGCAGGTGGACTCGCAGGAGATCCAGGAGGAGTACATGGAGCCTTAGTGGTTCCACCTTCGACCTTTTCACTTTACTATTTTTGCTTTAGTACTTTAGATAGACTTTACTTTTGCATCATCTAAAATCAGTTTGTATTAATTTTGGATGTATTTTATTTTTTCTTTTCTGAGATAAATATTTACTACTGCTCTATGATGAATGTATTCTGGATGTTTTGCTTTAGCTTTTGCACTCTGTTATACTACTATACTTAGTATTATGATGTGATCAGCATACTAGAAATGTTGATGTAGTGATAATGTATATCGAATTCATATTTACTTTTTTAAATCCAATGTATGTGTTAGTCTAATACTTAAGACAAGTACTATACTCTTATCTTAAGTATTGACTCTCGATCCTACTCTTGGGTTTGAGTCAGCAGCCTTCAGTGTGGCTAGTTTTAGTAAGCATATTTGGGAAGATGCCGTTGATTGTTCATCTCGAGTAGCGCACCGCTCCGTCGCTGATCTGTTATACCTTTTGCGCATGGTGACGGGGTAGGGCGCTATAGCTAACTCATGGATCATTGGAGTGTCCTGCATTCCTCTCAAACCTAACTTATTAAGAATATAGCAAGATATTATATTGATTGATGACCCTAGATTTTACAAGGGATCAATAAGGATTTCCTTTTCCGTTAAATAAGGAATATTAAATTTGCTAGGGTTTTTAATTTGGTAGGCAACAGATCCCTAAATGTGTATTCTCTATCGTTGAAAAAATGATGATGATGTGCACAAAATCAAATCTTCCTCTTGAAGATTCATGCACGCTCTCTTCACTTGCGGAAGAGTTTTCACAAGAAAGCGCACACTTCAAAATGGATTCGAGGATTGGGGTTGCATTGATGGTTACCAAGCAAACTTAAAAACTGCAAGCACATAAGAGAGATAACATGCTGAAATCACAAATCATCCAAACACCAAGATATACGTGGAAAACCCAAGAATGGGAAAAACTATGGAGCCACACCATAAGAAAATTCACTAGAAATAACTTTAAGGTTACAGAGTTACAAGAGCTATTCACCTCAGCACATATGCTTCAACTCTTACTCTAGAGTGGAGAGAGGAAGAAGTAGCTATCCCTTGGAGTCACTCCTCCAACTTGCAAGCCTTGGCATGGACTGCAACTCCCTATGGCTTAGCTTAGGGTTCATCTCCTCATAGCAGCCTTTTGACTCCAAACTGATGTGCAACACTTAAGTTTTCTTCCAACATTTAGGCTTAAGTTGTTAGCTCAATTTTGAAATCTAAAATGTCCAAAATATCCTTAGACTTGCTTAAGACAAAACCTGGAATGAAGCAGAACTCCGTTAGGCGGTACGGCACGCCGTAGTGTCCTACTTTCGAATAATCATCCGCTGCGATGTGCTGCGACGCATGGTAGCGCCCATGTCTTGGGTTTGGTACCTGTGCCTTGGAATGGATCTGCTAAGGCGTGCAATGGCTTTGATTTCCGCTTCGGCATGCTACAGCAACAATTTCCACCATGGCGCGATGAAGCGCTTGCTTCTCGAATGCTGACCACTGAGGCGTGCAATTGCGCCTCAGTTTCAAAAGAGAATCGCTTGGGTGCGCTGTGGTGCTTTTGCTGCTTCTAGACACTAAATGTTCTCTATACATAACAATCTCCCATTTGCAGACCTTTAGTATAATCATCCCTTTCTTCCTTTTCATTGAGCCTTCACTGTCTTCTTCTATGTCTGTCAATAAACGTGGTGTGGCTCACCCTGCTTTCTCTTCACATTCTGAGGACAACTGAAGCAGCAGATATCTTCAGTTTCTCCATGGATATTGCTTTAATAAGCATATGAGTTGGATTATTAGAAGTAGGAATCTTCTCCAATCCAAGCTGTCCTTCTTCCAATAGTGTCCAAATGAAATGGTAACGGAGTTGAATGTGCTTTATCCTAGAATGAATAGCAACATTCTTTGCCAGATAAATAGCACTCATACAATCACTATAGAGCCTTACATCCTTCTACTACTTTCCCAATTCTACCATGAACCCCTTCAACCAAATCATCTCCTTACTTGCCTCTATAATGGAAACGTATTCTGCCTCATGGTAGATAGCGACACGATAATTTATAACCTAGAGATCCAGCTCACCGCCGCACTTCCCAAGGTATACACATAGCCTATAGTGCTTCTCTTGCTGTAAACATCTCCTGCAGGATCTAAATCTACATACCTCTGTAAAACAATGTCAAATCTTCCAAAGCATAAAGCTTTGCCTGCTGTACCTTTCTGATACCTTAGGATCCACTTGACCGTAGCCCAATGGTGCTTCCCCAAGTTTGCCATGAACTTGCTAATCACTCCCACTGCATGAGCAATGTCCTGTCTCATGCAAATCATTGCATACAGCAAGCTCCTAACTGCTGAAGCATAAGGAACCTTCATAATATGCTCCTTCTCCTCTTCAGACTTCAGTATCTGTTCTTTCAATAGGCTGAAGTGACTTACTAGGGCATGCCCACTAGCTTCTCTTCATTCTTGTTGAATCTTTTCATCACCTTTTTGACATAATCCTTCTGCGATAGCTTTAGAATTCCTACACTTCTCTCCCTATTGATTCTCATTCCAAGATTCTGCTTGGCCGGCCCCATGTCCTTGATGACAAACTCCCTTGACATCAGCACTTTTGGTATCCTTATCTCCTCCATGTCCGATC
This sequence comes from Gastrodia elata, assembly GCA_016760335.1. Classification (NCBI taxonomy): domain Eukaryota; kingdom Viridiplantae; phylum Streptophyta; class Magnoliopsida; order Asparagales; family Orchidaceae; genus Gastrodia; species Gastrodia elata. The sequence continues at coordinate 47,421,305 of CM028672.1, read as the reverse complement.
CTGTAATCAACATATCATCTACATATAACAATAGGATGATATAAGAGGACTTACATTGCTTTATGTAACAGCAGTGATTTGCCTAGCATCTCTTGTACCCAGATTCCAACATGAACATTTCAAACCTTTTGTACCACTGCCTTGGTGCCTAGTTTAAGCCATAGAGGCTCTTCTTGAGCTTGCACAGTAGCTCAGACTTTCCTTTTTCTTGAGCCTTATACCCTTTAGGCTGTTGCATGTATAGCTCTTCTTCTAGTTCTCCATAAAGGAATGCAGTTTTAAGATCTATTTGCTCCAGATGCAAATCTTCAACTGCAACTAAGTTTAGTGCAACCCTGATGGTTATCATCTTCACAACTGGGATAAAGATCTCACTGTGGTAGACCTGATGCATTTGTTGTAAGCCATTTATTACAAGTCTTGCCTTGTAGCATTTGCTCCTATTCTTCATTTCTTTCACCCGGTAATCCCACTTATTTCGAAGGGCTTTCTTCCCAGCTGGTAAGAGTGCCAACTCCCATGTCTCATTTGATATGAGTGATTCCATTTTATCATTCATGGTAGTTTCCCACTTGCTTGAATCTTCAACTTGAAGTGCCTCTTCTAAGCATTCTGGTTCACCACTATCCATTAGTAGCAAATAGAATAAAGAAGAGTACCTCTGTGGCTATCTAGACACTCTTATGGATCTTCTTAATATGGGTGTTTATGGTTCAACATTGACACCCTCTTGAGCTTCTTCATGTTCTCCAATATCTGGCTCAATACTGTCATCAATCTCTATGTGTCGAGGTTCTCCATCTGAAGCATCCTTAGAGTTAGTATTTACTCCCATACAATCCTTGTACATTTCACTTTCATTGAAAGTGGCATCCGTGCTTCTAATGACTTTCTAGTTTTGATTATCCCAGAATCTGTATCTGAACTTGCTCGTGCCATGTTTAATAAATATGCACTTGATCGCTGATGAATTCAAAATTTATTTCATAATAAAGCAGAAAAACATGCAAATCTTTCCTTGGAACAGCTTGCTTTAATGTGATTTTAAACAATTTTAGGTAAACAAGACATAAATGCAATTCTAAAATATAAGGTGAAATTCTAGGATAAAACTGTTGTAGCGTGCCTATGCGCGCTGCAGCGCTCCATAGCGGAAGAAGGAGAACTGAGGAACCAGGGAGCACTTCTGCAAGCCTAGGAGAAAAACCATTATAGTGCACCACAACGGGACAAACCCAAGAGCTCTGCATTACCGTGCGCCGCAATGGGTCCATCCTGAGAACTCAGTGCTGCAGTGCGCTGCAGCCCTAGCTACAGTGCACTGTAGCAGTCTCAAACCTGAGATATTGGTGCTACCGCGCGCTGTAGCAGATGTAAACCCAGAGCTTGGTGCTACCATGCATCGCAGCGAATCAACAGGGAAAAAAAGACTTAGAAGAAAAGATACAAACAACCCGCTGCAGCACGCTCGAGCAAAGTCTTCCCAAAAGCTCGGGGCTACCGCGCACTGCAGTGGGCATTCTTGAAAAATATATTCTCTAGCAAAACCGCTGCAGCGGGCCCATGCGCACTGCAGCGCACCGCAGCGCCAGCCATAGAATTTCCCAATTCGCTACATTTATGACAGCTTAGGGAAGACCAAAAATTAAACCATTGGCCTTCCTCGGAAATTTGAAAACTAAAATCACATTAAATTTTATTGTCTTCCAAGAGAATAAAGGAATCTAGTTTAATTGTTTGCCATGAATTTAAGGAAGGGAAAGAAGAGGCAAAATTTATGCCAAGGGGCTAAAAAGATCACTATATAAATAGCCAATTGAGACTATGGCAGGGTTCCAAAATTTGACACTCATTGAATCCAATAGCTGAGCTGCTGTGAAGAGGAAGAAGGAGACCTCACCAGGGAGAGAGCCAAAGAACCATCAACTGGAAAGAAAGGAGAACACACCGTGGAGCTAGAAGGGAAATAGAGCAAAGGCAAAGAGGAAAATATAGTGAATGCCAAGGGTAGTTTCTAGTATTCCTCTCTAACTCATCTCTAATTTTCTTTTAGATTGAACCATGAAAAGGTTCATCACCTTGTACGTATCTTCCTACTTTTCTATTGTAATGGAAGATAAACCCCCCTTGAGGAGAGTTGGAGCTATAGTCATGTGATGAGTATAGCATGTAAAAGGTGTTGTATGTGAATCTTTATAATAACTGAAATTATATTTAAATATATTTATCTATATTCTATGTTTGTGAATGAATGCTTATAAAATCTGTAATGGAATAAATCTATTTATTAAAAGAAAAACTACCAAGTCAATCTAAACAGTCAAAATCTAGAGGGAATGCACATTAAGGTCCTCACCGCGATGTAAGGTCGCTGAGTGAGGATTCTTGGTGTAAAACACCTCAGGGTTTGAATGGAAGAAATGACTAATTAAAATTACTATCTTGAGCTCCACAACTCACTATTTGGCCTTGAGCGTAAGTGTGCGTGCAGTTAAAGCTTAGATCTATGTGACAAGCTCCTGAGCATAACTGCACTACACTATGAGCTCAGTCGAGAGGTTGACGCTTGTGAGCTAAGAGCCACCAACCATGTTCTGCAGCTCAACAGACGTTGAAGGAGGAAGAGGGCATTGAATACTCATGGATGATGTGACATAATCCATGTAGTCCGGTGAATCCGCTTACTTAGCTAAACTGTATATAATGCACATGTAACTAATTGTTGGAAATCAATGCTTTTGAGATCACCTAACTAAAAGATTATTTTTGATCACCTAGATGTACGAGTTCTAAATAAATTAAATATGATCTCATAAGAATCTAGGAGCTGAGGTAGAACTCTAGTATGTTCACCTTGTGCACTAGATTTGAATTTGTTGAAATTAGAGGACTAATCTAAGGAACACAATGTTCACTTGATTAATTAGCATGATAATAAGTACCTAAAATTGCATGAATCAAATACAACACCTGTCCTTAATAAATCACATGATAAAGTTCCAACTCTCCCTTCTCAATATAATAGTATCTTCATTTAAATTCCTTGCATTGTTTACTTTGGAACCACCAAAACCAAAATACAAATTATCTAAACATTATTAACAAAACCACAGTTCCTTGAGGACGATAAAATTCATAAATTACAATTCCATTATTACTTCGGACTACGTACACTTGCGTGCAAGCGCAGACACGAATTTAAGGTCTGTCAAATTTTTGGCACCGTTGCCTGGGAATAATTTTTAGTTTTGTATTAAGTATAATATGCAAGTAAATAGTGATTTAGACTTTTCTTTATTTTGCTTATAATTGTTATTTTCTGTAATTACACTTGTTCTGACTGTAGTGCTAATTGCTTTTTTAATTTAGTTACTTTGTTGCTGAAAATTGAAAAACTTGAAAACTGTATTGCTGAAAACTATTGCTGAACTTGAACTACTGAAAAATAGTTTGCTAAAATTGTATTTTTGAACTGCATTGTTGAAACTGAATTTTCTGAACTGTTGAATTAGAAATTGCTGAGAATTTAGGTTACTAATTTGAATTGTAGATCTGATAACTTAATTGCTATAATTGTCCCATCTAGCTGAATTTATGAACTGCATAAATTGGAGAGAGAACATAGACATTTTGATTGATCATGAAATTGAGAGAACTTATTTGAGAGCTAGGCGAGTGTAAAACTTATTGAATAGAAATCAAGGGGCTATGGATAACTTATAAGCTAATCTTGTAGAAGAACAAGGGGTAGGGCCTTTAGAGACTACGCACTGCCCATCATTAAAGGCATACCACATGCCATAGTGAGACCTAATATAGAAGCCAATAATTTTGAGAACAAGCCCTCTACTCTTAGTATGGTCTAAAATAATCAATTTGGGGATTTAGCCAACAAAGATCCTAATGCCCATATCACCAACTTCTTGGAGATAAGTGATACATTTAGATTTAATGGAGTATCTAAAGACGCTGATAAGCTTAGGTTATTCCCATTTTCCTTGAGAGATAGAGACAAAAGTTGGCTTGAGAAAGGCTTAAGGTGTGCCTGAGGCGATGCCTGAGAGACAAAGCCAAAAGTTACCGAGAGATTCAATTCTTACTTGGGATGACTTGGCTAGGAAATTCCTTTCCAAATACTTCCCACCCGCCAAAATGGCCAAGCTACGAATAGAGATAACAAATTTTAATCAAATAGAAGGAAAGACTTTATAAGATAGCTAGGAAAGGTTTAAGGAGTGCCTGAGGCAATGCCCATATTATGGGTTTCCTCAATGGATGCAGGTGCAAACCTTTTACAATAGTTTGAATGCACTAATGAGGACACTCATTGAAGCTGCTGTCAAAGGGTCATTGTGTAGCAAAACCCAAGAAGAAGCTCATGATCTCTTAGAAGAGATGGCAACAAATACTTACCAATGGACTACTAAGAGGCTTAATCCAAATAAGAGAGAGGCTAATCAAATCAATGAAGCAAGGAAAATATTAGCCCTACAAAATAAAATCAGTCCTTTGAACAATAAAATAGAAAACATGAACGTAAGTAGTGTACAAGAAATTTGCTGTGAATTGTGCAGAGGAAATCACTTGAGCAAAAACTGCAACTTAAACAATCCCTTTGCACCATCCAACATTGAACAAAAAAATTTCTTACAGAACAACAATTCTATCCAAAATAATACGATGAACAATCCTTACTCAAACACATATAATCCAGGATGGAAAAATCACCCTAAGTTATCTTGGAGTAATAATAATAATAATAGAAATTTCAATGGGGGGAATTCATCAAACAAACAAGGGTATAAAAATGGGAATAATTCCCAACCTCAATCTTTAAACTAGGAGGGAGCCTTTAATGCTTTCAAGGCTGAAACCATCCAATTCTTGCGTAGGATAGAAATAACAATCATCCGACATGATGCTTCTATTCAAGGGATAGAGGCATCCTTTAGGATCATAAAAGTTTTGCTTGGGTAGATCTTTAAATAGTTGACCATGCATCAGCAAGGATCTTTGCCCAATTCTACGAAAGTAAACCTGAGGGAAACGATGAGTGTTACCATTTTGAGGGGATTGAGGGTGATGACCAAAATAAAAATAGCGAGATTGCTGAAAACGATTTAGTAGTTGAAGAAGGGGGTAGAAAATCTAGAGATGAGAGGCTTATAGCTTCGAAATGTGATGACCCCGGGAGGTTAAACATCCCGTGTGTGATAAGGGATGAGGTTCTTTTAGATCCTTTATATGATCTTCGAGCTTTAGTCAACATCATGCCATATCATGTGTACAAGCACCTTAAGTTGGGAGGGATGAAGACCACCTCTACAATCTTAGAATTTGCCAATCTCGATTCAAGAACCCCTCTAAGAATAGTGAAAAATGTACTTGTTGGTTTAGGAGGATTTGTCATTCCTACTAATTTAATTATTTGCGAATGGGATACGTGGAATGAAAAGTCCACTATCATTTTTGGAAGACCCTTCCTTGCCAGCACTAACTGCATTATTGATGTTGTTAAAGGAATAATGAGCATTAAGGTTCAGGGAAAAGCTGTTATTATTAATTTAAAACCCACCTTCTCCAAGAAAAAGATGACTGAAATTGAATGGAAAAATAAAATGAGGGAGGAGGACATCTGTAAGATTCTAAATCTAAAAAAATGGTTCTGAGTGGGAAAGAATCTGAGAGTGATACTAGCTCCCCATCTGGAGGGGAGGCTAAGGAAAATATTGTTAGGAAAAAGGAAACTAGGAGAGGCAAGAGAAAGAAGAAGGAAGTCTCTGTAAACAATTCTGAAAAAGGGCCAGAAAGGAAGAAAACTAGTGAATATATGAGTTTGAGCACAGCGCGTGCTAGTGCTCACTCATATACATCTAAAATCAAGAAAAGGAAACCACCCAATGAAAGAATTCCCTTAGGATAATCTTAAACAAGTCAGGCTGATGACATTAAACAAAGCATTTCTTGGGAGGCAACCCAATTTTGTTTTGCTTAATTTTGATCTTAGGAGTTGGTAGTTAGAATAAAACAACTAAACTTAGTGATTGAACTGAATTTTGAAAGCCTATTGATAGTTGAAAAAAATTTGCTTCTGAATGCGCCATAGCACGCTACAGCGAAATTTTCTGCCACAGCTGATTTAGCCGCTAGAGCGCGCATCAACGAATTTCACTGCTCAGCGTGCTGTAGCGGATAATAGGCATGCATAAAATTTCACCAAGTCCCGAGGCGCTATAGTGCACCGCAGTGGCTACTGCCCAGCTGAAAGTGCTTTAACTGCTTAGGATTCCCTAAGCAGTCAAAGGCGCTACAACGCGCCTTGGAACTTAAAATCTGAAGAAAGTGCTGAAAAAGATGATTCTTTTTCATATAATTATGACTGATTTCAGCCACATTCATTGCATGCCATTAAAACATTCTTTGTGTGTCCTCATTCATGCTTTGAATGAGATTAACATAGTAAAACCTTCCATAAATTCTTGCTATAAGTACCTAGGTGAGAAGGAGTGAATTCTGGCCTTATTTGAATCTAAGATTCTACATTCTATTTTCAAAACCCTTCAAACACTCCACTCTAAAATGACTTCCCAGAAAAAGAAGGTGGTAAACAAGGAGGTGGAAGCCTCAACTTCTGGAGGGTCCTACAATAAAAGATGATTTTCCTTGGTGGAGGCTGAATAATGCCATGAACAAATAACCTCCCATCGTAAGCTCATCCCAGAAAGGGGATTCAAACTCCCCTATCTGGTCTACTACCCTAATGTCCACATCTGAGGTTGGGACAGGTTGGTTTCCTTGCAAACTGACTCATTGCCTTCCATTGTACAGGAAGTGTATGTGAATGCGATTAACACAAGGAAGCATATAGTTTTGTACATGAAAGTAAGTGAAGTTTGGGCTTGAGGAGATCAAGCACTTTTATGAGCATGGGGCAGTGATGGAATGCTCCTACAAGGCTCTCCTTACCTTTGAAATAAATCCAGCGGATGTTGTAAGCACCCTCACTAGAGATGATGCAGGGTGGAGAGGATCCCTGACCAACATTCCATGAGCTCTTCTCACAAACTCGTGTAATGCATGCCACGTCCTCATATTCAGCTTTATTATGCCATCAGGGAATTTGAGTGAGGTGATGAGGTCACGACGCTTCTCATTTGCACAATCGAACAATCTGGAGACATTCAAGTCCCCAGGATTATTTTTGAGCAACTCTGGAATGCCCTGACTGAGTCCTGCACCTCACTCACCTCCAGATCTCTAATCACCAGGATATGCCTTGCACAGGGGGTCAAGGTATCCCCCAGTGACGTGGTCATTCCTCCCCGAGCCCCTCTCACTCGCCACAATCTGAATGTGCAATTTCAAGAGGGAAGAAGAGCAAGAAGCATTAGGGAGAGGAAGGAGAAGCTTCAACATCCTCTGACTAATCTTTCATAGACAATTTGCTGATAAGGATGCATGCTCACTAAAAGGATTTGGGGGAAGTGATGCCAAGGACATGCGATTCTGCAAGTTGAAAATTGTACAGACGCCCCAGTTCGAGTCTCAATTCCACGAGGCTCTAGGAATGATGTTCCAAGATTGGTGCCCGCATGGAGGACCAGACGGATCGAGACTACTACAACCCCCTGTTGGTAAAACCATCCCTGATACTCCATGGTCGGTGGATTAGTCTTATAAGAACATTGAAGTAGAAGAAGAAGAAGAAGGATAAGAAGAAGAAGAAGATGATGAAAATGAGGAATGAGAAGGTTGTTTTGTTTTGTTTTTGTTTTTTTACTTTTTCATTTTGCTGTTTTCATTTTTTCTATTTCTTTTGTAGATGTTTTTCCCCTTTTAAATAAATGAATCTCCAACTTTGTCAAACTCCTATTTGCTGCTATAGCATGCAAGAGTTAAACTTTCTGAAATTTTTATTGCATCGATTCAATAAATAAATTCAAATGTGAAGAGGAAAAGTCATTAAACCTACTTAACAAAAAATGATTGAACTTAGTGACATCCCTAATGATTTCTAAACAAGGGTGATAATCCTAAGTCACACTTAGTCTCCAACAATTTAAAAATATGATGCTAAAAATCTAAGTGTGGGGGTGGAGAAAATTTTAGGGATTAGAGTGATGAATGGCAGAAATAGAGTGGACTCATGAGTGCGCTAGGCTCCTATAAGACTTAATGATTACAATAAACTAAGAAAGAGATGAAGAAAAATGTCTCTCCCTTTGAGCTGTGCTTGAAAAATAAAACAATTTAGGGATGATGAAAATTATCTCTACCAAAAGAGTGAAAAGAATGAAACAGGATGATGAAAAATATGTCTCCTAAAATATGATATGTTCATTGAGATTTTTAAGAATGAGCACATATAGCATAGACTCTAAGTCATTCACTCATGCCTTAATTCATTCATGAAATCTTGAAAGGAGTTCTTATCCCTAATTCAAGACACAACATTCCAAAACTTAAAATTTGAGACTAGGGAAGTGACCAAGGAGATGAACTTAAGCTCAGAATTCTTGAGGATGAACTACTGAATGATCATTTCAATTAATCAATTGTTTGATTAACCAAATGCTTCACATTTTTATTTAGAATTGAATCCATACTTCTTAAAAATCAAAAAATTCATTTTGAGCTGACTCGAGAGCAAGCAAGAGTTTATGTGTGGGGGTGTGATGAATCCAAAATTTATTGCATAATAAAGTAGAAAAACATACAAATCCTTCTTTAGAACATCATGCTTTGATGTGATTTTAAACAATTTTAGGTAAAACAAGACAGAAAGGAAATTCTAGAATAGAAAGTAAAATTCTGGGCAAAAAGCGCTGCAGCGCACCCAAGCGCGCTGCAACGTGCCATACCGGAAGAAGAAGAACTAAGGAACTTGGAGCACTTCTACAAGCCTGTGAGCAAATCCGCTATAGTGCGCCGCAGCGCCAGCCATAGAATTTCCCAGTTCACTGCATTAATGACAGCCTAGGGAAGATCAGAAAATCAAACTATTGGCCTTCCCCAGCCATTTGGAAACTGAAATCACATTAAAATCTACTGTCTTCCAAGAGAATAAATAAATCTAGTTTAATTGCTTGTCATGAATTCAAGGAAGGAAAAGATGAGGCATAATTTATGCTAAGGGGCTGAAAAGATCACTATATAAACTGCCAATTGAGACTTTGGCAGGGTTCCAAAATTTGACACTCATTGAATCCAAAAGCAATGTTGCTGTAAAGAGGAAGAAGGAGACCTCACCAGGAAGAGAGCTAGAGATCCATCCAAGGGAAAGAAAGGAGACACACCGAGGAGCTAGAAGGGAAAAAGAGCAAAGGAAAAGAGGAAAATCCAGTGAATGCCAAGGGTAGTTCCTAGTATTCCTCTCTAACTCATCTCTGATTTTCTTTTAGTTTGAACCATGAAATGGTTCATTACGTTTTACATATCTTCCTGATTTTTTGCAATAATGGAAAGCTAAATCTCCCTTGGGGAGAGTTGGAGCTATAGTCATGTGATGAGTATATCATGTAAAAGGTGTTGTATATGAATCTTTATAATAAATAAAATTATATTTAAAATCTATATTATGTGCTTTTGAATGAATGCTTATAAAATTTGTAATAGAATAAATATGTTTATTAAAAGAAAAACTACCAAGTCCATCTAATCAGTCAAAATCTAGAGGGAATGCACATAAAGGTCCTCACCGCAATGCAAGGTTGCTGAGCAAGGATTCTCGGTGTAAGACACCTCAGGTTTTGAATGGAAGAAATGACTCATTAAAAAAACCATCTTGATCTCCACAGCTCACTAATCAGCCCTGAAAATAGGTGTGCGTGCAATTAAAGCTTAGAGCTATGTGACAAGCTCTTGAGCATAACTACACCACACCATGAGCTCAGTCGAGAGGTTGACACTTGTGAGCTAAGAGCCATCAACCAAGCTCTGCGGCTCAGCAGATGTTGAAGGAGGAAGAGGGCATCGAATACTCATGGATGATGTGACATAATCCATGTAGTCCGGTGAATTCGCTTCCTTAGCTAAATTGTGTATGATGCTCATGAAACTTATTGGTGGAAATCAACGCTTGTGAGATCACCTAACTAAAATAATCAAATGTGATCTCATAAGAATCTATGAGCTAAGGTAGAACTCTAGTATGTTCACATTGTGCACTAGATTTGAACTTGACAAAATTAGAGGACCAATCTAAGGAACACAATGTTCACTTGATTTATTATCATGATAACAAGTACCTAAAATTGTATAAGCTAAATACAACACCTGTCCTTAATAAATCACATGATAAAGTTCCAACTCTCCCTTCTCAATCTAATAGTATCTTCATTTAAGTTTTTTGCACTGTTTAATTAGGAACCACCAAAACCAAAATTCAAATTATCTAAACATTATTGAACATAGATATAACTTGGTAACAAAACTACCATTCCTTAAGGATGATAAAATCTAGAACTTACCGTTCTATTATTACTTCGAACCACGTACACTTGTGTGCAAGCGCAGACACAAATTTAAGGTCTATCAACTGCCTTATCATTAAGTTTGCTCTTGGATCCTGCATCAATATGCACATAGGATGAGCAGCCAAATACCTTGAGGTGGTTCAATTTCACTTCTTTTCTGCATCTTCTGGGATCCCTTCATTTAGGGGTACAGAAGGTCCTCTATTGATTAAATATATAGCCGTGTTAACGGTTTTAACGCATAACTGCTTTGAGAGACCTGCATGTAATCTCATGTTACTGGCTCTCTCTATGATTATCTTGTTCATCCGTTCTACAACACCATTTTGCAATGGTGTTCTAGGGATTGTAAACTCCCTCTTGATCCCTCTCAAAGCCCAGAACTCCTTGAACTCCCTATCACAGTACTCACTGCCATTATCAGACCTTAAGCATTTCAGCTTTAATTCGGTCTCGTTCTCCACCAAAGCTAACCACTTTCCAAATACATCAAATACATCAAATTTGTGCTTTATAAAGTAAGCCCATACCTTTCTTGTATGATTATTAATGATGGTGATGAAGTTTGCTGCTCCACCTGTGGAAGAAGTAGGAGCTGGTCCCCATATATATGTATGCACTAACTCTAATTTCTTGCTTTTCAGATCTCTACCAACTTTGGAGAAAGAAACTTTCTTCAATTTGTCTAGCACACAATCTTTACAGAAATCTAATTCAATTAACTTTAGCCCTTGGAGCTTCCCTTTTGACTGTAGGGATTTCAGGCCCCTTTCTCTCATATGGACAAGCCTCCGGTGCCATAAATCAGCATCTATCTACTTTGTAGCTGCAATAGTGTCAGACACTTTACTAATCAAGTAAAGTGTACCTTTTGTACTGCCCCATGCAATGTTGAGTGCACCCTTTGTGACCTTCCATAAGTCTCCCGTGAAGCATGTGTTGTAGCCCTCTCTAATTAATTGGCTCACTGAGATCAAATTTCTTTTTAGACATGGCACATGTTTAACATCGTTTAGCTTCCAAACTACACTGCTTGGTAGCTTCACATCCACATCACCTCTACTAATAATGTCACATGCTTTATGATCTCCAAGATACACCTTCCCCAAGTCACCCTTGGTGTAACTCTTGAAGGCACTCCTCGATGAAGTGGCATGACATGATGCTCCCGAGTCCACAACCCAAGACTCCATGTTGACAAGTGAGAGGATCAAAGCATCTTGATTCTCCTTAGCTAAAATATTTATAGTGGGGTTCATCATTTTACCACCACCACTTGGCTTCTTCAGGGTAGGGTAGTTCTTCTTGAAGTGACCTGCCTTCCCACAGTTCCAGCAATCCGGCTTGGCTTTTATGAGTATTGATTTACCTCATCGAGACATCGACCTATCTTTTGTATGTCTCCTCTCAGCATGTCTCCCTCTGATTTCAGTATTTCGCTATGAGGTACATGCCTCTCCATGAGATTTCTTCCGCACATCCTCATTCAACACTAGCCAAACGATGTCATCAAACTTCAACTTGCAAAAATGTCTTACAAGAAAGCATCTTCAATGATGTCATTGTAGAAATGATGATGATGTGCACAAAATCAAACCTGCCTCTAGAATATTCCTGCACGCTCTCTTCGCTTTCGAAAGCGGCTTACAAGAAAGCGCACACTTCAAAATGGATTCAAGGATCGGGGTTGCGTTGATGGTTACCAAGAAAACTCAGAAATCATAAGCACATAAGAGAGAAAACACCCAATATACACAAATCATCCAAACACTAAGATATACATTGAAAACCCAAGAATGGGAAAAACTACGAAGCCACACCACAAGAAAATCCACTAAAAATAACTTGAAGGTTATAGAGTTACAAGAGATATTCACCTCAGTACATATATTTCAACTCTTACTCTAGAATGGAGAGAGGAAGAAGCATCTATCACTTGGAGTCACTCCTCTAACTTGCAAGCCTTATCTTTGACTGCAGCTCCCTATGCTTTAGCTTAGGGCTCCTCTCCTCATAACAACATTTTTCCTCCAAATTGATGTGCCAATACTTAAGTTTTTTTCCAACACTTAGGCTTAAGTAGTGAGTCAATTTCAGACCCTAAAATGTCCAAAATACCCCAAATTTGCTTAAGTTGAAACCTAGAATGAAGCAGAACCTTGTCAGGCGCTACGGGGCACCGTAGCACCTAACTTTTGAATAATCATCCGATGAAGTACGCTACGGCGCACTATGGCGCGGGGTAGTGCCTGTGTCTCAGGTTTGGTACCCACGCCTTGTAATAGATCCGCTGGGGCGCGCAATGGCGCCAGTTTCCACTGACTGCATCGCCTGCTTCTTGAATGCTGACCGCTGAGGCACGTGACAGCACCTTAGTTTCAAATGAGAACCACCTGGGCACGCTGCGGTGCACCACGGCGTGCTGTGGCACTTTTGTGGCTCCTGTACACTATTTCCTACTATCAAAATATGTAAACATATTAGGTTCATCAATGATTCTAAATAGTCACTCTTGGTGCAACAGCTGGACCTTTTCTTTTTACTAGTGTATTAGCTGGCAATGGGTTAACTACCAAGGCAGGTGTTTTGAAATCTAGTGGATGGGGCCTGAATACTTGGATTCTTTTTGTTCAATTAATTGGAACACCATCCACTATCTTCTCATAAGTGCATGTAAATAATCTGTGCCATGCTCTTCCTTAGGTATAGCACAAATTTTTATGGTGATAGCACTTTCTATAAGGATGGGGTCTATTTCAATCCTTGATTCCACTTTTGGCTGATAGATTGTGGTTTTGCACAGTTGCTTGAATGTTTTATTTATACTAGAAGAAAACTGAAGTTTCATCTTTTTCTCCTTATGGAATTTGTGATGCTCTTATATGTGGGAAACTTCTATTAAATTTCCTGTGCAGACAAGACACTAAATTATCCTTGATCATGTCCCTCAGACCTTTCATGAAACAGTTGCACCTAGTAGCTCCGGATCTCACCAGATCCAGAGTAAAGCGAGATACTCTTCTAAATTCCATTTTATACTTAGAGACAAATTTGTTGCCTTGGCTGAGCTACAATAATTCATTCTTAAGAATAGTTTGTGGAGATTAAGGAATAAACTCCTCCATGAATGCTTCAACAAAGGATTTCCAAGGAATATTCTCTACTTCATACTCCATGAACTTTGAGTTATGCTCATTTTCCCACTAATATTTTGTTTCATCGTAGAATAAGCGAGGCTTCTGAATTTGGGCACTTTAAGCTAGCTAGATTCTTTTCCACAAGCTTGAGCCGACTGACTGTCACCATTAGAAGCATCAATCAACAAATAGTTGGTGTTTGCACTCAGAGAAAGCCTTGAAGAATTCCATCCACAGAGAAGTGTGAGGCAGATGATGAAATTACATTGATTACTAGTGGTTTCTTAGAAGTAATTACCTTAAGGGCATGCTGGGTTTGCTAAGTTGGGTTTTCAATCAATATCTTAACTAATCCTACCGGCAAGTTAATGTCTTCAGATATGATTCTCATCATTTCTTAGCTTCAAATGTGACTAAACGACATTTCCTCCTACACTTTATCTCCAACCTTTAATGTGTGATTCTCCACCATCTCTTAGCTTCACTATGTAGAAGTTGGTCCAAGATTTGCAGGTAAAGGTGATTTGGACATTCCATTTCTCAGAAGGTTGTGGTCACCTGAATTAGCCACTCCTTGGCTAAGGCAAAAATGTAGGACCCTTTGAAGGTAGGTTATATCAAAATTTTATCTAGTACATTTATTCCTACTAGAGATAAGCTAGGGAAAATCCTTCTGTACACCAATCCAGCTTGGAAATCATCCTCTCAGTAGTAGTCAAATAGACTCATATAGTGATCAACATAAGAAATGTGGCTATCCATATCTACCTAAGATTTTAAACTTATAAGTTCATTGTTCAACTAGACTATTTTTGTTACTTTTATTATTATTATTCAATGGCATTTTGGTTTTATCCTTAATTCATTTATGTTATCATAGTTTGTTTAGGTTCCTAAGGTGTTCTTACCAGGTGTTATCTTACTTTTATTCCAAAAATATAGAATGAAATGAATCATGGATGATACTTGTTATTATACTTAACAATTCAGTTCATACTCATAATAGAACAAATCATTATGTAAATAAGAGCATAGTCCTGGTAACACCTTATGGTACACTCTGATGCTTACTGTGATAGCCCTTGCTCATTATTAGGTTATGTCTTTCAAAAATCCACCAATGAGTATAGGCATGATCACTGAGCATGATTCCAGTGCAGTACTAAGTAAAAGGAAAAGATAAATAGAGTGTGGAAGGTAAATAAAAATCTCATTTGTGCATTTCATTCATCCTGAAATAAAGTAATTCATTCATCTCAGAAAAGGAATGAAAATACATCAAGAGCCATTAATTATTATAAATTATAATTTTAAGTTATCAAATGACACTCATCTCACCAAAGCAAATAAAATAACTAAGTACTAAGGAAACAAGCTTCTCCTCCTCTTGCAGCACCTGCTCCTCCTTGAATGTTGGCTCTTCAAAGCACTCTATATTTGACATGTCAGTTTCGCATGCTAGGGCCCTAACCAAAAAAAAAAAAGTCTTGTGTTAGACAATTATCTAAGTGCCTTTTAAACTGTTAAATTTCATTACATTACCATTTAAGGATATTATTACTGCCACCAATGAAAATAATCATACATAATGCATATATAAACTACAATATTTCAACTGTATTAAACTAAAAGTAAGACTATAATAGTAAATCATATTTCTAAAATTAAATCTATAAACTAAAACATGAAGCCTCTAAAATAACATATAATACTGAAAAAATGCAATTAAAACAAATATGCAATAATACATAATTCTGTTGTGTCTGAATCACATCACTAAGAGATCATAGGTGTATCTAAATCACACTGCTAATAGATCCTATGTGTGCTTGAATCACACCACTATTATATGTTAATGTTATGCTATGCAAAAAAATGACAGAATAGGATCACAAAAAATTAAACAAAACTAACAGAATGATATCCCCTTGTTTTCTCATTACAAGACATTAATTGTATGATTCATTCTTGAAGTTAAGATCTACTCATGTGTTAACCTAAATGATTGCATTCTTAGCTAAACAATCATCTTTATTTCATGATATAAGTTATTATAAGGCTTATCTGATCACAAGCTGGGATTTACATACACATATACTTAGTAAGTCACTATAAAGGATAAGCAAGCACTTAGATTTAATAACTGCTTTTATTCTTGAGCAAAAAGATAAGGGCCTGAACCCTTTTATAGTTTATTCTGTCAAACTAAGTTATCCAAATCCTAACTCGTTGCATACTAAGGAATTGGGAGGTTTTCCTTGGGTCAGCCTTGACCTAAAAAACACATCAAGCACTAAAACTTGCCCAATAATCCACTATGGAGGGAGAATTTTCCCTCCCAAAATACCCTAGAAGGCCGACTCACTCTTGATGCCCTATCAAGCTAGAGTCTACCTCCTAAGGGGCTTTTGGGTCCATCATGTTGATATCATCAAGATCAACATTTTGATAGGTATAATGCCATCTGAAACTCTTTGTACATAAATCTAGGGCTAACTTTAGATCAAAACCCTCTGCCTCCCTGGTAGAAGAGATGATGAACAGTGTCGGGCGGGTCAGCCTGACAATCACAGTACTGTCCATCGAGCCTGCACATGCGGACGACCCTCGTGCGTTCAACAGCCGCAATTCTGAACATCCAATGTGCCTGCAAGTGTAGGAAATATTTGGGTTTAATAGATTTTAAGTATGATTAATTCAATTTAAATTATTTAAATAACTTATTAATTAATTATCTAAACATTGCAAAATTATATTCTAAGATGATTAGAAAAATGTATAGAATAATAATATGAAATTTAATTTTAGTTTTGACTGTTAATTTTACTAATTACCTTTAATTTTCATTAGATGTAATTAAACCTTAATTAGGCCAAATATGTCTAATTTGACTATAGTTAATGTCATTTATAAGAAATCTTGATTTCTTGATTTTAACTCAGTTGGACATCAATTAGAAATTATGTATTTTAACTTTTCATGAAATTAATATTAAATTCAAATATTTGGGAATTTTTTCCTTTGAGATTCTTAAAACCTAGGACAGTAAGGCTTGACCTGGGATTTGACTTGATAGAACCTTAAAGCACACTCTTGATAGGGAAACACTTAGGTTGATTTTGTAGTGATTTAGTTCTAGTAAACTTAAGAGAGAGCCTCAACCTTAGAAATAAGAAAATAAAATGAGATCCTAAGTTTGAATTATCAAATTATTATTGTGATAGTTCTAATCCCTTAGATAGAAATAGAATGGTGAGTGTCCTATAGCCAAATCCATTTAGATCCAATTGTAGATGACTTGAGAGGTTAAATTGAACCTAGGGTAACACCCTCCTTTCTTTAAATATAAAAGGGACCTAACTAATTGTAGTATTGAAGATGATTAGTTAGTGACTATAGTAGATTATTAGAAGCCAAGCTATATAGCTATCCTTAAAGTTACAATTAGAAATATTAGGGTATAGAAAACAATATTAGTAAGACCTCTATCTTAAAATTCCTTAGTAGATTATTAGTAAGTAGTTAAACAAATGCCATAGCTATTTAGGAAGGTCTTAACCTTAGTATTTTAATTTACTCCAAGTTTAGCAAATCCTCTAGCAAACCTTTTAGTAGAAAACCCTAGCTGTAACCTTAACTTAGTTGCTTAAGAATTAAAAGGTCTAGTAATTTATAGTTATAGAATTAGGCAAGGACTTTAAATTGTAACCTTAAATATATATATATATATATATATATATATTTTATTTTGTAATCTAAATAATACCTAATTAAACTACTATTTTCAAAATCATGTTATTATATATTATTATACTCCAATTTACTTAGAGAGATTTATAATGTCTACATCAATTGGTTGCGTGATTAGCCCCAACCATTAAGGTAGGCAACTTAATTAAACAACAATGATATCATATGGCTTACAATTAATTTTGTACTCCTTGGATAGCAAACATCTTATGAATAATAAGTAACTTATAATAAACTAATCATCCATAATCCTTTTGATGGTGAATTGTAATCAAGCCTAGATTATTATACTAGGATATTCTTCCAATTTTGGGATGACAATTATAAAAATGAACTCAAGTACAAAAGACTTTACTTTGGAGTATCACGTGCTGGAGGCAATGTGCTCAACAAGATTCTCAAGTCGTCAGGGTTCCAAGGAGATGGTCTTCCTCAATTGGCGAAGGAGTAGCTTTATCGAGTGACTAAAAGTTTCCATGTCATAGACTATCTAGATCTTATTTGCCTTAAAGTTTTAGATTAACTCATCGATGACTAAGTAGAAGAGTGGTGGAGTTGTGCATATTATGAGGTGGTTCATGAAAGTCAAAAGTTCTATTGTCCAACTATCTATTAAGACTTTGAAATACTTTTCATTGCTAAATTCTATAAATAATTGTATTAGCATGATAGTAGTATAATAATCTTCCTTTAGCATCTGCTTCAGCATTTCCAAAGCTTGTTCTCAATTTCATAATAATAAATAGATTTCTTTTTCTCCTTAGAATAAATGTCAACAAGACAATGTCGTCTAATTCATCTACTACTGAGGAAATTAAAACTTTAGTAGAGATGATGAAGATCCATGTAGAAACTCAGATTCAAGCAGCTAAATGATTTCTTGAACCTCCTGTCCCTCATATTATTCATGTAACCCCTCAATCACACCTGGTTCAATAGTTAATGGTTTTATCCATGCCTTGGTCAAAATCTTTCAACCTTCAATGGGTTTGCTTCACCTATTGAAGTAGGAAACTAGCTTAAAGTTATTAAGAAAGATTTGGACAGCATTAAGTGCCCTGAGAGTGAATTAATCCATCTTACCATGCACATGTTCGCTGAATAAGTAGAATAATGGTGGGATAGCGAGTTGAAGATCCACTTTGATGTAATTGATGTTGAGGAGATTCCAAGGGAAGAATTTCAAGGAAGTTTTCAGGGAGCAATTTATTCGACCCTCTACCCAGACTATAATTAAAGATGAGTTGGTTCAATTGACTCAAGGAAATAAAACCGCTCTTGCAAATCAGATGGAATTATAAGGTGCAGTCCTTTTTTGAAAGGACTCAAGGATTCCATCAAGGACCAACTTGTATCCCAACATCACGATAGTTTTGCCAAACTATTGGAAAGTGTGAGGCTGATAGCGTACCATTAGCTTTAGAAAGAGCAGAATAAGAGAGATCCTTTCCATCCTCTTCTAAGTCCAAACTGTTCAAGAAAAAATGTTCCCAGGAACCAAGGGTCTACCAGATGACCCTTAATAAATAAGGTACATAGAGCGATTGATTATAGAAACCCCATACATATGAAAAATATTACCACCATGTTAACATTTGTTTCTCTTGTGGCAAAGCAAGCCATAGTTATTGGGAGTGTAAAGCTATTTGGATGTATGATATAATGAGGATAAACAATCCACCTACCATCCATAATCAAATTCCTAGTAAGAATCCAAGTGCTGGCATTATCAATAATGCCACCCTCAATATATGAGCAATGCAGAATCATAAGTGTGCACCTCAGCTTGTTCCCAAGCCTTCCCAAGCAAGGAATAATGTAAAGGGTAAAGTAGTTATCCAATCTACTACTCTACCCCAAGTGTACTCTCTGACAGTCATTGTCATACAAGAAGATAACAAAGTCATCTCAAGTATGCTTTAAGTTTATTTTTCACATTTTTCCTTTCTTTTGTTTGCATGTTAAATTTCATGCCTTTTCTTGCAGTAATTAATAAACTAAAATTTTAATTTGTTATAGAAACACTATTTATAAACAACTAACCCTGAGACACATTGTTCGATTTGGGTGCTAGTCACTCATTTATATCGAAAACATGTTCTCAATACCAAAACCTTCAACAATTCAAATTAGGAAAAGCTTATAATGTTGAAATGTTGTCTAGAGCTAAAATGCGTGTAGAAAGTGTTGTACTCCTTGCATCCCGATTAATAGACAACTTTTTCATTCCAAATTGATAGTTATGCCAATAACCAATTTCGACATAATCTTGGGCAAGTTGAACAAAATTATTGATTGCTAGAAAAAGAAGGTTACCTTAAGGGTATGCAAGAAGCCTAAGGTATTTATAGGGAAGCTTGGTGTAACTGCATCATTATTAAATGCGGTTAAAGAGGAGAGATTAATTGGTAAAGGTTGCGATGCGTTCTTGGTGACCATGTTTGGTGGACACCAATGATGTAAGAGAGTTTGTGGATGTATTTACAAATGATCTGCTAGGATTGCCTCCTCTAAGAGATGTAAAGTTCTCCATCGGGTTGATCTTGGGGACTCAACCAAAGTCAAAGGAGCCTTATCTAATGTATCCGAATGAACTGCAGGAGCTATGTGAGCAACTGTAAGAGTTGTTGGAGAAAGGTTTCTTCCTTCCAAGTATGTCAATGTGGGGAGCTCCAGTGTTGTTTGTAAAGAAGAAGGATCGATCATTATAAATATGCATAGATTACCACGAGTTGAATAAAGTGACCATCAATAACAAGTACCCTCTGTTAAGAATTATGACTTGTTTGATCAATTAGCTAGAGCATAGGTATTCTCAAAGATAGACTTAAGATCGAGATATTATCAAATTATAGTTAAGGATGAACACTTCCCTAAGACAAAGTTTAGAACCCATTATGGACAATATGACTTTTTAGTCATGTTGTGTGGGCTGACTAACACCCCATCCATATTCATGGATCTGATGCATCACATCCTAAAACCATACCTTGATGATTTTGTCATTGTATTGATAAATGACATTCTAATTTATTTTAAGTCTAAGGCTGAGCATGAGATGCATCTTTGTACTATCTTGGAGCTGTTAAGAAGTAATAAGTTGTTTGCTTGGTATTTGAAGTGCTAGTTTTGGCTATATTCCGTGGCATTCTTGGGTCATATTATTGAAGCTGAAGGAACAAGGGTGGATCAAAAGAAGATTAGTGTCATTCAACTGTGGGTACAACCTAAATTTGTAATTGAGATCAGAAGCTATTTTGGTTTAGTTGACTACTATAAAAGACCTGTGCCAAGATTTTCTCATATTGCAGCACTTCTAATTAAGCTGATAAGAAAGAAAGTTTCTTTATCTAGAATTCTGATTGTGAAGAAGCTTTCCAAAAGTTGAAGCATCTACTAACTTTTATGCAGTGCTAGTACTACCCCAAGATGGAAAATACTTTCACATCTACACTGATACCACTAAAGTAAGGCTAGGCTGCATTTTGATATAAGAAAGAAAGGTTATAGCTCTTGCTTCCTGGAGATTCAAACCCAATGAGCGAAACTACCTTGATCATAATTTAGAATTGATAGTGGTAGTTGCCCTCAAGGTTTGGAGAAACTATCTGTACTTAGTCAAGTGTGAGATATTTATAGACCATCAAAGTTTAAATTATACTTTTACACAAAAGGAACTTAATTATAGATAATAAAGAGGGTTGAAGCTAATCTGTGATTATGAATTGGAGATTCAGTATCACCTAGGTATGACTAATGTATTAGACAATGCTAATAGACTGTAAATACATGTTTGTCTATACTAGTATGCAAATGTACATGGTCTGAAGTAATATTTTTGAAGGTAAGTTCCGAGATTTATCATCCTCAGGGAACGGTGTATTTTGTTACTAAGGTTTATCTACTTTTAATAATATTTAGACTAAAATATTTTTGGTTTTGTGTGGCTCCTAATTAACAATTCAAAAATATCAAACTAAAGATACTATTTGAAAAGAAGGGAAAGTTGAGTTTCAATCATACAATTTGTTTTGTGACTAGTGTAAGTAATTAAATTAATTCAACTTTTAATAAAACTTGTTTTCATGCTAATTATAATCAAGTGAAGATAACATTTCTTAGATTGGTCCTCTAATTCCAACTATTTCATTTCCAATGCACAAAATGAACACACAAGGGTTCGATCTTGGCACTTAGATCCGCATGTGATCGATAAGAGTTAATTAAGATTCCTTACGTCTAAGTGATCAAAATAAACATTTTAATTTAGCTATCACAAGAACTTGATTCCCACATAATTAGCGTCACATGCTACATATGTTGTTTAGCTAAGCAAGTAAATTATTGGGTTGCATGGATTATGTCACGATTATCCATGAGAACAAAATAATTCCACTTCCTCCTTTAACGTCTGCTGAGCTATGGAGCTCGATTGGTGGCTCTCGGCTCACACACATTGACCTCTTGACTGAGCTCAAAGAATGGTGCTATTAGGCTCAAGAGCTTATCACTGGGCTCCAAACACTAACTCATATATTCCTAGATTTACGCCAATTGGTGAGATATTGAGCTCAAAGAGATTTAAGTTACCAAATCAACCTATCATTCCAATCTCAAGGTATTTTACACCGAGAATCCTCGTGCAGCGAGTATGTGTTTGCGGCAAGGGCCTTTATGTTCATTCCTTTGAGATTGGTATGACTAGTAGATTCGATATTATTTTCATTATAAAACTATTTAAAATAAAATAGACATTCATTCCACAAGAATGCATTAAAAAGAAACATATCTAAATCATCAAGACAAAGATTTTATTTATTGAAGAAGATTTATACAAACACCATTTTGTTCCTTAACTCATTACATGATTTTGGCCTAACCCTTCCCAAGGAGGGTTTAGCCTTTCATTACAAAAGAGATGCAAAGAATAAAATACACGGAAGTGAACTTTTGCATGGTTCTATTGAAATAAAATCAAAGAAGAGATTTAAGAGAAATACTATGAACAGCCCTTGGCATTCTCTGGACCTCTCCTTCCTCTCCAACTTCCTCTCTGCCCTCTCCTTGAGCTTTCTTTCCTGTCTCACCTTGAATGGATTGTCATCTCCTTCCTTGGTTAGGGTTCTCCTTTCCTTCTTATAGCAGCCTTAGAAATTATAAATTGGAATGTCAAAGAGGGAACCCTCTCTTAGTCTTGCTTGCCAGTTTAAATAGAGTAGCCCTCTGCCTTCTTTGCAATCAAAGCTCTCACCTTTCCAACTCCCTTGCTTTAATGGCTGGCATTTAAAAGTATTCTAATATTCTCTTGAAAAAAGGCAAGGAATTAATGGAATTGGGGTTTTAAATGGCTTGGGAAGGCAAAATATTTAAGTTTGCGACCTTCCCTATGCTGGGTTTAATGCTTGATTCTGGCTGAAATTACTGCGGGTGTTGCAGCGTGCTGTAGCTAGTCGTGGTGCACCGTAGCACCTAGCTTTTTGAATTTAATCCACCTTGGCGCGTTGTGGCATGCTTGGGAACGCTACAGCAAATGTATTAAATTTCATCTCATTTATTTGTATTTGACCCTTTTGTTCTGATGCAGCGCGCGGTAGCGCTGAACTTTCAAACTGAACCTGCTGCAGCGCGCGGTAGCGGACTTATTAAGAATTTTGCTAAGTCTAATCCTGCTGTAGCGCGCATTAGAGGCATGATTTTGAGTCAGATACGCTGCAGTGCATGGTAGCGAATCAATTAATCTTCATTTCAATTTGACTTCGATGTGGCGTGCGGTAGCGATGAGCTTTCGAATTCAATCCGCCTTGGCGTGCTGTGGCGCGCTTTGGCGTGCAACAACAGTTCTATTAAATCTTTATTTGCTAAGTCTGGGTTTTATAAATACCGATGTGGTGCGTGGTAGCAGTGAGATTTCGAGTTTGATCCACCTTAGCGCACTGTAACGCGCTTGGGCGCGCTACATCAATTTTCTTCTAGAATTTCAGTTTCTTCCAGATTTTTCTCAGCCTATCATTTTGTGTCTAAAAACAGTGAAAAACCCATCAAAGTATACCATTCTATAATGAAAATGTTTGTATTTCTATAAATTAGCATCTAATGCATTCTAAACTAATGCTCAACTCTTCAATTGCTTTTTCAGTTCTCAAAGTTTTTTAATTTGTGATGCTATTTCTTAATTAGGGAGTAGTTTTTTAGGAATTCTCAAATAAAATAAGCTTAAATTAGTGAATTAGATTTATGTGTTATATGTGCTCATTCTTGTAAATCACAATGAACAATTCAAAATTCAAGAGAGATTAATTTTCCTCCTATTTTTCTCAGCTTTTTTTTTTTTAATTTTATAATTAAGAGAGATTTTTTTTCATCTCTTATTTTTATTTTATATTTCCTTGTTTTGCTCAAGGGAGAGTCATTTTTTCATCCCTATCTCAATTCATTGTGATCATGAAATCTTATAGAAGCATAGCACACTCTTAGGTTCACCCATTTCTTACTATTCTTTTAATAAATTCCTTAGACTCTCCACCCCTACACTTAGATTCTCAGCATCATTCTTTTTAAATTCTTAGAGACTTGATGTATCTTAGGAAGAACACTTGGGTTGGAAGGTATTAGGGCTATCATTTAAGTTCGATCAAATATTGTTTAAGTAGATTATTGTGACAAAATTTTTCACACTTTATTTCTCATTGAGTCCATAGCATTTTAAATTTTTAGAAAAATTTATATTGCAATCCATTTTTTTTTCGTAGTAGATTATGGGAGGGATAGTTTCTAAGATTCATTTAAAATAAAAATCAAAAGATACATAAATAAAGATTAAAAAAAAAAAATTAGAAAAAGAAAAAGAACTATTACAAGCTTGTTAATTATCGTCCTCTTCATATTTGTATTCATTATCGCTGCCTTCAAATTCTATGTCCTCCGGCAAAGGAGTGTTTGGAATAGGATCGCCAACTGAGGGTTGCGGCAGGAGAGTATCGCCCGATCTTTCATGCAAGCTCCAATTTTGGAACATGGTTCCAAGAGCTGCATATAATTATGTTTGGAATTGTTGTTGTGGGGCAAGTTTAGATTTACAGAACAGCATGTCCATTGCCATGGACTTCCCCAGTTCCACTTGATAGGCATGTATCTGCACCAATCCTTTTTCCAGATTAGTTTTGCAAGTGGAAGATAAAGATTCTCCTTCCTCTCCCCTTCTCTTCTTGCTCCTCTTTCCTTCATGGGAGTGGATATTTATGTTCAAATGAGAAAGAGAAGCACGGGGAGAGACTGCAATGTCAGAGGATGATATCCTAACTCCTTGGGCCAGACATATTATAGAAATAAGGGACCAAATGCAAGTGCAGCGCACGACCCGATCAGGGCGTTCTAGAGCTACTCAGGAATGATCCTGGAGATATGGATTTTTCTAGGTCGTTGGATGGCACACATGAGCAACACCCATGATTGAGTCAACTCGTTAAGATGCCCAGATGGCATGATAATGCTGGAGATGAGAACATGTCATGCAATGCTCGAGTCCATAAGAAGGGCTTGATGGATGTTGGCTAAATTCTCTCTCCACCCGCAATGTCGTGGGTAAGGATACTTGCAGCTTCTACCAGGTCATATCTAGATCCAATGAGGGACTAGTAGTAACAGTCCACTACCTCCCTCAGTTCATAAAATTGCTTGATATGTTTGTGCCCGAATATCACCTCTTTCCCTCTCAAAAAACTTTTTACGCCTCGCCTCATTAACTACGTTGGCAAGAACTTCATGGACAAGGGAAGGTAAGAGTCGGTATTCGAACAGACCAGCCTATCCCATTCCTAATCCTTGAATTGTTCGTAAGGCATAGGGGTAAGGGTGCGTGAATCCCTTCTTTGGTAAGGATCGTTGAATGGCTGAATATTTGTTCTACCTCCGCAGAAAAGAACCATTTTTGTTGAAATCTCCTGCGAATGTGGAGGCCCCTCCATCTTTATTAGTCATGCTCTTCTTTTGGGAAGACATTGGGAATGAGAGGGTAGTGAATAGTCTTGAAAGTAATGTGCAAAATTTTTACAAGAATAAGTGGTGAAAAATTCTCCTTCTCCTACTCTAGGTTCTATAAACAAAGTTCTAGAATATTTTTGGCTCTTAAAAACATTCAAAACACAATTAAGGATAGTCAAAGTTAGTTTTAATGTCATGTAATTGATGTGATTTGATTTTGCTTTAATTGATATAAAAAAACAACTTTTCAGCACTTTCTTTCAGTTTTTTAAGTCCCTGGGGTGCAGAAGCGACCTTTACTGCATGGGGAATCCCAAGCTGTTAATAGCTGCTTCAGCTATGCGCCATTCGCTACGGCGCGTTAGGGCGCGCCGCGGCTCATTATAGCGCCTTTAGGACAAAAATTTCACTTGTGTTTAATTCTACTACAGTGCACTGTAGCAATGAATTCCGCTGCAGTGCGCAATAGCGACAAAATCTGCTGCAGTGCGTCATAGCAATGAAATTCACTGCAGCCCGCCATAGTGACAAAATCCGCTGCAGCGCGCCATAGCAGCAAAGTCCACTGCAGCGCTATATAGCGGTTGTAAAGAAGTTTCCCAATAAATTTTTGAACTTCTTTCCAGAACTTACAGTTTAAGAACATGTTGTTTAATTTTTCCTAATTTTTAAACTAACTAATTCTAAACAAAACAAAATTATTGGGTTGACTTCCAAAAAGGGCTTGGTTTAGAGTCGTTGGCCTGACTAATTAAGATCTTTAAGGGTTTAAATTGTTAGGAGGTTTCCTTTTCCAGATTTTTGAAATGCTTGAGTGAGCACTAACAAGTGTTATGCTCAAACTCATGACTTCGTTAGTCAATCTTTCTCCATCAATTTCTTCAGAATTTGGGAAAGATGCTCCCTTCTTCTTCCTCTTTCCTCTCCTAGTTTTCTTCTTCTTTTCAACCTTGTCATTTGCCTCACCTCTTGATGAGGTGCCCTTGCTACACTCAGAAGCTTTTTTAGCCAATGTTAAACTCTTTAGGTCAAGTTTATCATGTTCAGGCTCTCTCTTATATTTTCTTCTCCACTCCATCTCTATATTTTTTGTATTAAAAAGAGTGGGTTTTAAATTGAACTCCTCTTTTTTTTCCATTCACCCTAATGCTCATCACTCCCCTAACAATATTAATTATAGCCTTAATGCTGGCTTAAAGATGATAGTGGAATTTTCATTTCATCTATCCCATTCACAAATTATAAAGTCATTGGGGACAACAAAACTTCTTAAACCTATAGCTACATTTCTTATAATTCCTAAGGGGGTCAATGAATCTAGATTAACAAATTCCAAAATCATCAAGGTGCTTTCCATACCTCCAAATCTCAGATGCTTATAGATGTGAAATGGCATGACGCTCACTGGGGCTCTAAGGTCAACCAAGGGATCTAAAAGAACCCCGCTCTGTATCCTGCAAGGGATGTTAAGCCTACTGAGATCCTCATATTTTGTTGTAAGTGAGTTTTCTTTTCCATGGCTAACCCCTACTATCCCAGTTCTCCTTTCTTCAATTTTCCTTCCACAGCTACTTTCTAAGCAGTCCTTCTCTATAAAATCTGAATTTATGACACTTACAGTATCCCTTGGATTCACCTCCATCAAACTAGGAAAAGTTCCCTACTGATGCATTGTCAGCTATTGGGAAATTTGTCCCAATTGAACTTCAATGTTTCTCAAGGATGCCTTAATCCCCATGATGGGTTATTGTCATTTTTGTTATCCTCATAAATTGAGTGGTTTCTGCCTAAAAAGCATTAAGAGATTCTTCTAAACCTGGTTCTAGATTTTTATATTGATTAGGCCTATAAGAGTTGTTGAAATTCTGAGCTTGCCTATATTAGGATTGTATGCTACGATTTCCTTGATGATTTCCCTCACTACTTAAAAATATTGGGTGGTTCCTCCACCCTTGATCGTATGTGTTAGAGTATGGGTTGTTTTAAGGGTTGTTTCTATTGTTGTTATTCCTCAAGAAATTCACTTGTTCTGTGTGGGAGGGTGCAAATGGGCTATTTAAATTACAACAATCGTTGTTGTGATTCCCTCCATATAGCTCACAATTTATTTCTTGAATTGCATTTATGTTCATGTTCTCAATCTTATGGTTCAAGTACTTTATTTCCCTTTGTAGGGAAGCCAACTAATTTGAGTTATTTAAGTTATTCACCTCCTTCATATTGGAATTAAGCTACTGTAATAACCCTAGTAGTTACCTTAGATTATTTTAGATTAATTAAGCTAAACAAAGCCTTAATTTTGATTTCATTAGACTCAATGAGTCATTTAAATTTAACCCTAGAAGTTTGAAATCCATAGGAGCTCATTTGAGTATTTTAGTATTTTGCCAATTTTTGGATCCTGAAAAATAGCTAAATTAATCTGATCTCCAAATTAAAATATGATTGCATTTTGAATTCCCTAGCTCAAAATTAGCTAAGGATGAATTTTTGGAGGTCATTTAGGCCTATTTTAGATTTAATTTAAATTGGTTCAATTACAATTTAGGGTTTCAAATAATTCTTAATTACAAATCTATTCTCCCTTCGATGGCTGACCCCAGATCGCAGGAGCCATACGGGCCATTGATCTCTGCGGATTTGATCCAATGGCTTGCGCCTTCGATCGAGTCCGTCTCATCTCAATCGTTCTATGGTTCTGAGATTTGATCCGACAGCATCTAGCTATCCACCGTAAGTACCCTCGATCAACCATTCGATCTTTCGATCTGATCTAATGGCTGACCACCTATCCACATTTTGCCATTAGATGTCTGAAGATCAGAGCTGTTCTACTCCAACCGAAGATCTATCAGACGGCTCCCAGTGTTCCCAGCACTGTGAATCGTCTCCTTCCCCTTGCTCGTTCGCGCGACTAGTCCCCCCGATAGCCAGATCCCCTCTAGCCCTCATGGAAGTACAGGAAATATCTTAATCTCCCTCTTCTACCCTTGGGCGTGACCGTCAGCCGGTAGTGCTCTCCCCGAATTGCCCCTGATGGTTTCATCAACCCCATTGCTTTGAGCTTAGCCAAACCCTGGCTCTCAGCTCTAGTATCCACCCCTAGAGCCTCTTAGCACCTATAAATACCTCTGGATTATTACAGTGAGTCCCATTTGATTACTATGATCCCCTAATTGCCCAGCTGAAGTCTCTAGAGCTCTTGCCAAATCCTGGCATCCCAGTTGCTGCGAACCGCTGATAGAGGGTGTGTGTCTGACTTTCAGACCTCACTAAGTGTCTGCTATGATCATCTGGAAGTTTTGCGGCTATTTCCCAAGCTCCCATTCATCTCGGCTTATCTCCTTCCCTGTATTTTGAGGTACAACCTCTTCCTACTGAATTGTGTGAGTTCAATTATTTAATTAAGCCTATGATTGAGCCTCTGGATGTTGTCTAGTTACCTTAGCCTTTTAGGAACCTATCCTGATTTTTGCCAAGGTTTGAGCTAGCTTTGATCGATTGTATTGATCGATTGAGCTAGCAGCCAAGCCATGGCTGAGTCTAATTAAGGACCCGGTGATCGACTGCACCCCAGGTTGTCAAACCTTAAGGGTTCAATTGGCCTCACCTCACTGATGGTGTAAGGATTATGCCTCGTTCGTTTAATAGCATCTATGAGGAGAATTGTCCCCTCACATTGAACCCTAATTGTATAGAATCAGGATGCTTTAGTGGAGTAGTCATTCGGCATTCCAGTCCATCACAGTTAGGGCTTCTAGGTTCAATCGACGTGCCTTGACTTCCTGAAGGAGTGGCGATTGAATTCTGGTAGTAGTGTGGTCTACCGATGAAAAATTTGGCAGTTCAAGGTATCCTTCCACGACTGTCTGTAAAGTGGGTATCGGGGACGATGCTACTGGCGCATCGGGCTGGGCCAGCCCAGGCTCGTGTGGTGCGACAATGCCAGGCTATTCGGGCCCCGCTCTGACCTGCGTGGTTTGATAATCGGGCCAGGTTAATTAATTTATTTATGAATTATTTTCCTTCTGTTAATTTAATTATAAATCCTTTTAATTAAATATCCTATGATTTGATTAATAAAAAACATTCAGAATGAATTAATGAAATAATTTAAGCAGTACTTATCCAAATGGTATGATCTAAAATACCATTTGAATCAGAAAATCATAATAAATAATAATATGCAATAAAATTTATGATCCAATGGTTAGATTTCAAAAATAAGCCTAATTTTTTTTCTAAATTAATTAATTCATAATTAATTCAATTAATATCCAAAACTTATGATTTAACTCTCTGATTACTCATGAGACTGTGGAGAACCTATTTAAGCCATTAGAAATAATTTAGGAGTTCTGAAATTGCTAATCACCTCTTAAGCACTCTAATCTTGGATTAGTGAATTTAGCTTTAGTTAAACCTTTAATTTTGGAGATTAAGGTTTCATTCACCTTCTTAAGTGCAGTAGAGCTTATAATGATGCTTGGATCATCTTAATGTACCCTAATTTTGTTAATTCCCATAATTAGCCTTAAAAGGAGATTAACATCATTTAAGCAAAATCATGAGCTAAATATTGAGTTAAGTGTTTCAATCATCTTATTAACCAATATTAAGTCCATTAAAATTGATTTGAATCAATTTGAATGCTTAAATCTTAAATTTCTAATTTTAGTCTTAAGAAAGGTATTTTGGTCATTTTGACCAAAATATTGTTTAAGCATCCTTAAACCATGAGAACTTCAGTAAAGTGTTTCTAATTGATAATGAAATATATTAGTATAATTTCCTTAACTTTTGAGCTTAATTAATCTTTGAGTTAAGTTTAAATTTCCTTTTTCCTAAGTGATCAAACCTTAGATCTTAGATCTTAAACTGTTAATCATTTTGATCTAAATTATGCCATATCATTTTGGAAATTCTTAATTGATTTATTATCTTAATTCCCTTGAAACCTCCTTATGGGTGCAAGAATGATTTAATCTATAGAATAATGTGAATATTCTAAAGATCAGATAGATCTTAGATTCATATGTTCTTGATTAATTATTTGTCTAAAGATATTACAATAACTTTTCATAAGACCTTAACTTCTACATCTTTCATCTCATAAGGTTCCTTATCTTTAGACTAAGGTTGCGTGTGAACCTTAGATTTTTGATAGAGTAGCACCTTGGATTCAAGATTTGAACCCCAAATATGGAGTTTAAGTCCAAATCTCTAATCTTGATTAGTATGCTCAAGATTTGGGTTGAGTGAGTGAAGTATAATAAATAAGTCATTGAATTATTTATTTTAATTCCTTATAGTCATCATCTAATTTTGAATTAGAAGTTATTAAGTTCAAATTTTAACATTAAGGTCAAAAATCTGGGATTATACTTGATAGCTGGATATTTGAGATCCTAAACTCATATTTTCTCAGAATAGTTAGAGCAATTTAAATTAGACAACAATGGATATCACATGAGTCTAGTTGAGTCTCTTGCTTACTTTGACTATTAATACTCTGCACACCTAGTATATTGAGTCTTTTTCCTTGGACATAATAGGTGAACTCAGGATATCGATGATGTATCCTAAGTTAGTGATTTAAAAGCGTAAACATTCATTCAGTTATTTTAGAACATTCAGTTGAGTAGAGTGTGTCCTAGCTTAGTCTGTCTCCTCATTTCCAATTTTGTTATAAAATAGACTCGGACCTAAATTTGTGACTGGCTAGGTTGGATATATGTCTTATTCTATAAGTTCAACTCGAACCTAGCTCTGATGATGTCTAGGATAGATACAGATTGAACTTTCTATTCAGAGGTTCTGGATGGCCTATTTTGTTATGGCAGTACTATGATTAGGCATGCTTTTACATCAGTTCAGTTCTAGTACTTTGGCTTATTTTACCACATGCTTCAGTGGCTTTACTTTTATTTCATTTCAGTGCTTTAGCATGCCTTGCCACATGCTTCATAGGCTCTTACTTATTAGCTCTGCATACTTGCCTATTTATTCCTGTTCAGCAATTATTATATATTAGCATGTTTATGATGCTAGTTTTATATACTTAGTTTAGCAAGTTTCAGTACAGCTTTCTTTCATGAAATCATCATATATTCACGTGATCATAATCATGTTAGGATCGCTTACTTTCAGTACCATGCAATTATTTATACATTTTAGCATTACCTTATTCATCTTCATGTTTAGTATGTATTTTGCATATTTTGTTATTTAATTATAAATGTATTATTTATAATTATCATGTTCCTTGTAGCTTGTTGCGCCTTAAACTACTTGCATGCTTAAATTAATAATGTGATATCTTTAAATATACAGCTCACTTAATCAGTCGAAAATGTACTTAGACAATTTGTCTAACTATAATATTTTTATTTTATTGGCTGGGGCACTGGTATTTGTGATACCGATAAATGTCAGATACGAAGCTGTTCTATAACAATCCTAGGTTGTTACCCTATTAATTCTCAGTTTAGTCAGATATTAGTTTTGTTCCCCTTTGTATTTAGAACATCAAGAAAAGCTTATCTTGAAAATTTGAAATCAATTGGACTTCTCTAAGTTGAGTTAGCATTTTGATCAATCTAGAAGCCCTAATTAAGACCTTTAATATTTTGATCTCAGAATTAAGATCTGATTGCATTTTTGAATTCCTCACCCCCAAATTAGCAAGGAGTGAAGGTTTAGTGAAATTTGTAAATCATTTAGACCATAATTCAATTTAAATTAAAATAGTCTAAATGCATTCTAGGATTTCCAACATTTCAATTTTGCAAAAATACATTTGACTAATTAAAATGGCCAGAATCCACTGTGCAGAACATAGGCGATCCACTGTGCAGACCACGGGAGATCTGTTGTGGAGCCTGGGTCGCGCGACAGCGGTGCTTCCGCCATATCCACCTTTCATCCTATTAATCTGATGGCCAGGATTTCATATCTGCAAAACAACAGATCTAATGTTAGATGCATCCCGTGGATCCTACGGCGTGGATTCAATCGGATCTGTCCGTTAGGATCTTGAGCATCAAAATCATTGTGCCTTTTGGATCGATCAATCAGACGGCTCTGGACCCTCCCGTGACTGTGGATCTTTATCTTCACCTTGCCTGTGCCTGATAGAAAAATTATATGGATTCCCAATAGCCTGGCTAGTCCCCCACTACCTGCTCCACCTCAACATGCCGTTGGGGATCTTTTCTCAAGGACATATCGGTCCTTATCGAGCCTCGTGACCTGGCCGAGCTCAATTTGGAATATTGAGAGCTCGGCCATGGCCCGATCTCTCAGGCCTCCCCAGCCCGATCCAGCTCTTTGAAAGCTTCCCAATTTCCCTCCAAGGCTATAAATAGCCTCAGGTTTGCCTTAGGTAAGGCTTGCTGATTAATTGGAGTATTCACCTTAATCACCATTGCCGGTCTGCCTAAGCTCCTTCCAAGCGTTCCAGTGCTTATGTACCACTGATAGTGGGTGAATCCTGGTGTTCAGGACCCCATGCTCTCTTCCAAAGCTCAGCTAAGTCTCTGGATTGCTGCCCGCATCTTCTACAAGCTTCCCTGTCAAACAAGGTACCCTAGTTTGCTCGGTCTGAGCCAATGTGGCTCAGACTTCTCTTCTTTTGACTCGTATGGTTATGTATTGCTGAATCAAACTCATTGCACCTATAATTGCACCTTAGGATAGTTCTGTTCGATCAATTCGATCAATAGGACTAAGTCCGTAAAGTGGCCTAGGTCTGAGTAAGGACCCAATGATCCAGCCCACCTCTGACTCTTAGGCCAGGGGGCTTCGATCCACCTCACCTCCATGAAAGTGTTGGGATCAATCCCTAGGCAAATCATGGCCTCTATGGGGAGAATTGTCTCCCCACAGTAGCTCCATTGAGAGAGCTCTCGGGTGAGTAAGGTCCAGCTGATCCTGACCACCTCACATGGGGCTTCAGGTCTCTGCCGGTTCATCTGGCCATGGTGAAGGTGCAGCGACCTTCAGTCGGGCATGCCATGGTCTGGATGCATGGGGATTGGCCGATTAGGGATTCCCTAATCGGGCATTTATTAGGATGAGGGGTAGGGGACAAATCCACTATGTCGGTCAGGCCGACCCGTGACCCGCGCGGTGCGACAATCCCGGGTCTCTCGGGCCTCGGCCGATCCGCGCCTTTTGTTTAAAGGCTGAGCCCATTTTAATATATCCAATTAATTAGATTCATTTTCCTTAAGGAGAAGAATCCAATTAATCCAATCATATGGAAATTTAATTGGAAAAATACAAACTAAATTAATGTGATAACTTTTGATCTACTAGTCCAAACACTATGATATTATATACCAAATTGATCAAAAAATCATCAGGAATATGAATATAAAATAGTATTGAACTTTTAATGGTTGGATTTTCTAGATTAGCCTAATTATTGTAAGAACATAATTAGGGTTGATGAGCATGTATACTTAGCCAAATTGCATATGATTTAGGTGTCATTGTATTTCTTATGCTTTCTAGGATGTATGTGCTAGGTTATTTAATTTTTTGATTTATGTACTCTTAGTTATGCCCTAATCTTGTAAATGCATGATTAATGAAAATTAGGGTTTTTGATTATCTAAATTTAGAAATCTTAATCTCTGATTGTTCACATGAATAAATAGAATATAAATGCCAGTTTCATGAATTTTTAAGAGTTGGATTTGTAATTAAGTGCTAATCAATTAATCTTGATTTAAGGTTTGATTAGCACTAATTACCCTCTAATTTTTGTAAATTTCTATTATTATGCTTTTATAACAGTAGCATGAAATTAAATACACTCTCTTAAGCAACTTCAATTCTTAATTTCATGAAATGATAATTAAACACTTTTAGTCTTAGAAAAATCTCAAGATCTTAATCAAGTGGTTAGTACTTGATCTAGATCTTGGGTTGCCATCAATAATATACTTCCAATCTATTTGATTTGCCATTGATCTATAAATAAGCAATTAATCTTAATTAGGGTAAATATAGGGGTCAAACCCTAGTTAATCGGATTAAGATTCAAATCCTTAATCACTTAATCAAATGACTTGATTGTAAGATAATCCAATTGACATTATTCTAATAATGCATCTGATTTAGTACTAATCTTAAATCATTGAATTAGAAGTGCTACGATTAATAATGTAGTTATGTAATTGAATCATCTGAATCTAAGCTTTAGATCTTTAATTTTCTCTTTTAAAAAACTATTGGCATAAGATGGATAATAAAATTATAGTGATTTATAAAATGACCTAATTTGAATAGTACCTTTTATTTTATCCCATAATTATAAAATAGAGTGTGATTAGAAGGATCTAGCTATCTAAATTAATCACTTTTATCTAAGATGATAAGTAAACACTGAATCTTTAACTTAAGTAGTAGAAGAGTGAGATCATAAGGATCTTAATTTAAGAATGCTTTAAAATGTTTAAAAGCCTAAAGGATGTTACACTTTGAGGTAAGAAAGACTTATTGTGACATATTGAGGTAGGAACATAGATGATCCTCCCTAACCTTAGAAGCTGATCTTAAGCATTGTGGTAGAATACACCTAAGATATTAGATTGAGATTCTTCCATGTGGTAATAACACTTGTTGAGAGACCTCTTGGTCACATCTTTGGAGCCTTGTGTAGGACTCACCCAATTAGAGTAAGGATTGATAGTGTTGGATAAATCCTTGGTGATTAAATACAATTAAATGAATCCAGATTATTGGTTGAGTATAGTAGTATATCTATAGTGTTGGATCACTCCAGCAGTATTCAGGAATTGTTGAGTCATTATAAGTAAGATTTATCTTTGTGCTATCCTGCGGGCTTAGGCAGATTCAATCTTAAGAGTGATATAATTAGAGACTCATGTAGTATAGAGGCATGAGCATGAGCACAAGCATGAGCATGATGTATGGGCATCAGTGATGAATTATGAGTTATAGAATGTTGCATACATTAGCGGGGGAAAATTCAGGATGTTGAAATGTTACGATAAAATTTCCCAATAGGATGTATGTAGCATTGGATTATACGGGTCATTGCAGTTCAGTGGTAGTTCAGTTGCATATCAGTGGCATATAATATTGTGGCATATTCCAATGCATGAATTCAGTGGCATATAGCAGTCTGGATATTTTTGTTGTTTTTTTAATATTTTCAGCATTCAGTTTACAGTTCAATTTTACTTTACCTAGTTTTACATAGTTTTAGTTATTCAGTTACCTTTATAATTTTTCTGTAGTTTTATTTACTTTGATGTTTCATGCACCTATTTTAGAACTACTTAGTCTATTTTCGATGTGTTAGACTTCTTATCTGACACGGGGTGTTTTTGGGATCCGACAATTTGCTAGATCCTAAGGAGTTGGTTGAGCTCAGATAGGAGGACTCTCAGGAGAACCAGGAGGAGTATGTGGAGCCTTAGTGGACCCTCTTTCAGCCTTGTCACTTTTTTGCTTTTATTTTAGTTCATTAGCTAGACTTTACTTTTATATTATTCAATAAATAGTTTGTAATAATTATGGATGCACTTTTAATTTTCTTTTTTGAGATGAATACTTACTACCATTCGTTGACGAATGTATTCTAGATGTTTTGCTTTGGCTTCCACACTCTATTATTCTATTACTATACTTGGCATTATGATGTAATCAGCATATTGAAAATGCTGAAATTTAAGAACATATGTTGGATTCCTTACTTGCCTTTATAATCCAATATATGTATTAGTCTAATACTTAGGATAAGTATCTTACTCTTATCTTAAGTATTAACTCTCGACCCTCCTATTGGGTTGAGTCAGCGGCCTTCAATGCGGCTAATTTCATTAATTAGCCTATTTGGGGAGATGGGATATTCCATCCTGAGTGGCGCACCACTCCGCCACTGAATTTAGTTTGTTTTGCCCACGGCAATGGAATGGGGTGCTACATGTTCATTGGTGGTTCTGTTGGAGAGGAGCTTGGATAGATGGAGGATCTTCCTGTTGCTTAGTTAGACTTTATATTTCTTGTGTGTAGATGAGATCTCTTTTCTTTTAAATATTTAGTCATCGAATCAAGTTTTTAGAGCGACACCATTTAACATGAGAGAGCCTGATTTGGCAATAATGCCAGCCCCTACTTCTGAAGCTACTCGGGAGCAACCTTCTGCTCCAAAATTTTAGAATAATCCCAGGAAGCAGGTGAACAATTGTCCTACCGGTCCTGCTCGAGTCTACGCCTTAACACC
This sequence comes from Gastrodia elata, assembly GCA_016760335.1. Taxonomy (NCBI): domain Eukaryota; kingdom Viridiplantae; phylum Streptophyta; class Magnoliopsida; order Asparagales; family Orchidaceae; genus Gastrodia; species Gastrodia elata. The sequence continues at coordinate 47,384,703 of CM028672.1, read as the reverse complement.
GCTTGAGGCTGCGGAAGATAATATGTGGTTTTATGTACACATTCTTGAACCTCTTCTTTAATTATTTTTGCTCTTTAAATATTGCAATTAGTTAATGTGATTCGTATGAATAATTTTAAGCACGCTATATTTTAATGACCAACCCTGCATATGTTATTCGACACTGGTGCTAGCCATTCTCTTATTTCTGAAAATTTTATCAATATTCTTAAACCTCACTCATACAAACTAGCTAAGCCTTTAAATGTTAAACTTCCATCGAGAGCCCAACTCAGTGCTCATAAGTTTTGCATTGTCAAAATTCATTGAATAGTCCAGAGTTTGACTCCAAGTTAATCATTCTGCCGTTAGCAAATTTTTGATATCATCCTTGGAATGAATTGGCTCAATGACCATAATGCTGTAATAAATTATCTTAAGAATAAAGTCATTCTTTATTCGCAGGTTAAGTCTGAAACTTTCATCGGAAAAGTCAGTACGCAATTATCATTAATTAATGCTATCAAAACTGAGCAATTAATTAGTAAGGGCTGCGATGCTTTTATTGTCACTATGATGGGTAAAGCAAGGAAAAGTATTCCTCTCTAATTGTAAAGTCATTAAAGAATTTTACTGATGTGTTTCGAGAAGTTATGACTGGTGTACATCCGCTTAGAGAAGTAGAGTTCTCTACTGAATTAATCCTGGGTACCCAGCCCATATTTAAGGCTCCATATAGAATGGTACCTAAGGAACTTCAGGAGCTTAACGAACAGTTACAAGTTCTCTTAAATAAAGGCTTCATCAGGGCAAGCATGTTTCCTTAGGGAGCAGCCATTTTGTTTATAAAGAAGAAAGATGGATCTATGCGAATGTGCATAGATTACCGCAAATTAAATAAAGTATCCATAAAGAATAAATATCCTTTGACTAAAATTGATGATTTGTTTGACCACTTATCTGGAGCCATTATATTTTTAAGATTGACTTAAAGTCTGGATATCATCAATTACGAGTAAAAGAAGCAGATGTAGGAAAGACCACAATCCAAACTCGTTATGGTCATTTAGTATTTTTAATGATGTCTTCTGGACTCACTAATGCATCATCAATCTTCATGTATTTGTACAGTGAGTTCTTAAACCATATATAGACAAATTCATAATCGTCTTTATCGATGATATCCTTATCTACTCTCGAACCTTAAAGGATCATGAAGATCATCTAAGGATAGTATTAGAAGTTTTACGTGGACATCAGGTTTTTGCTAAGTTCTCCAAATGTGAATTTTGGCTTAAATCTGTTGCATTTTTGGGGCATGTAGTCAATGCCCAAGGTATTCATGTAGATCAGAATAAAGTAAGCGTCATTCAAGATTAGGTTCAGCCTAAGTCAGTTACTGTCATCGGAAGCTTTTTGGAATTAGCTGGATATTACAAGAATTTTATCAAGGGCTTATCCCAGATTGCATCCCCTTTGACTAAACTAACACAGAAAGTCGTTCCATTTGTTTGGAGTCCTATATGCGAGAAAGCATTTTGAACTCTAAAGGACGCACTCGCTACCGCTCCAGTGCTTGTTCTACCAAAGGAAGGTTTGAACTATTAGGTATATACAGATGCCTCTGGATTTGGTTCAGGTTACATGCTAATGTAAGAGGGTAAGCTAATTGCTTACGCCTCTAGCTAGTTAAAGCCCCGTGAGAAGAATTATCCAGTTCATGACCTTGAACTTGCCACTATAATTTTTTTCTTAAAGATCTGGCATCATTATTTATATGGAGTTCAGTGTTCAATTTTTACCAATCATCAAAGTCTGATGTATATCTTAACTCAAAGAGAACTGAACTGCTATTAGAGAAGATGGTTAGAGCTCATGAGTGACTATGATTTAAGTATTTAGTATCATCCAGGTAAAGCAAATATAGTAGCTGATACTCTTAGCCATCGTGCTACTATATCGACTATGATTGTTTTAAGTTCATTAGAGCAAGAGTTTTGTAAGCTTAAAATTTCTCCAGTAAGTGGTGATATACTAAGTTTGCTTCTAGTAAATATCAATGTGGAACTCACTTTCCACTGAGATGTCTCCATCTCACAGACTAAGGACAAAGTTTATTTGAAATTCAAAGTTGACATTGAAGGAGGTCATCGTCAAGATTTGCAGATGCGTAATGGGGTAATTTATCAATGAAATCATATGTGGATTCCTAAATCCATGCACTGTGAAGTTCTAGTAGAAGGCCATATTTCTGGATATCACATTCATCCAGGCAGTACAAAAGTTTACCAAGATTTAAGGTAATCATTTTGGTGGCCCAGTATGAAGAATAGCGTAGCTTAATTCGTGGCTAAATGCCATGCCTGCAACTTGGTAAAGGCCGAGCGCCAAAGGCCTGGTGGTCTTTTGCGTCCCTTAGAAATTTTTGAATGGAAGTGGTTTGATATCTCAATGGATTTTGTCATGGGATTGCCTCGCGCAAAATCTGGCGCTGATGCAATCTGGGTTACAGTAGACGGTTTAATTAAATCAGCATACTTCCTTCCTATCTATCAAATTGACTCTGTTGAGGAGTTTGCAAAGCTCTATATCAAAGAAATTTTTAGGTTGCACAGTATTTCAAAGTTGATAGTATCCGACTGGGATAGCAGATTTACTTTTAAGTTTTGGTAAGCTGTGCAGCAAGATCTGGGGACTACTATAGCTATGAGTATCACTTTTCATCTTCAAATGGATGGTCAGATTCAAAGAGTAAATCAGGCTCTTGAAGATTTGTTTAGGCTCTGTATTCTTGATTTTGCCGATTCCTGGGAAGATCACATTCTAATAGTGGAGTTTGCCTACAATAACAGCTATTAGGCCAATATTAAAATGACTCCTATTGAGGTATTGTATGGTAGGAAATGCAATACTCCGCTATCTTGGTTAGAAACAGGAAGTATTCAGCCTTTTGGATCTAAGTTAGTTGAAGAAACTAATAAAAAGATTCATCTAATTCAATAGAGAATCCATTTTGCTCAAGATTTCCAGAGCAAGTACCATGATTCTCATCATCGTCTTTTAGAATTCAGTGTTGGAGATTTTGCTTATCTGAAAGTCAGTTTGATGAAGGGTGTCTATAGATTTGGTGCAGCAGAGAAACTCAGTCCCTGCTATGTTGGACCTTTTGAGATACTAGCTAAGGTAGGATCATCTGCCTACAGGTTGAAGCTTCATGATGAATTTGTAGCCATTCACAATGTGTTCCATGTATTGTCATTAAGAAGATATCTTAGAGACCCTTCTCTATTGTTCAGCTTCAAGCAGTAAAAATTCAACCCAATCTTTTGAATGTTGAAGAGCTATTAAAAATCTTAGCTCATGATCAGAAGTAGCTAAGGAATCGCTCAATTCCAATGGTTAAAGTCCAGTGGAAGAATCAACCTTTAGAAAAATATACTTGGGGAAAAAGAAGTGGATATGCACAATAAGTATCAGTAGGTCTTTGCAAGACCATCTATCATTCATATTCCTTTCCTTTCTGTCCTATTTAATATTTCAGTTTTGCAGTGCTTGCTTCACTAGAGTGATTCGAGGACAACATGGTTCTTAAGTGTGGAGTCTGTAATAACCCTAGTCGTTGCCCTAGCTAAATTCAGATTAATTAAGCTAAATAAAGCTTCAATTTTGATTCCATTAGACTCAATGAGTCATTTAAACTTAACTCTAAAAGTTTGAAATCAATTAAAGCTCATTTGAGTATTTTAATATTTTGCCTATTTATGAATCCTAAAAAATAGCTAAATTAATTTGATCTCCAAATTAAAATCTGATTATATTTTTGAATTCCTCATCGCCAAATTAGCTTAGGATGAATTTTTGGGAATTTTTGGAGGCCATTTAGGCCTATTTTGGATTTAATTTAAATTGATTCAATTGTAATTTATGGTTTTAAACAATTCTTAATTGCAAATTTACCCTCCCTTCAATGGTCGACTGACCCCAAATCGCAGGCGCCATCCGAGTTGTTGATCTTTATGGATCTAATCCAACCGCCTGCGCCTTTGATCAAATCCATCTCATCTCGACCGTTCCGCGGCTCTGAGATTTGATCCAACGTCATCTAGCTATCTGCCGTAAGTACCCTTGATCAACTGTTAGATCCTCTGATCTGATCCAATGACTGACCTCATTTCCGTGTTCAGTCGTTAGATGTCCGAAGATCAGAGCCGTTCCGCTCCAACCGAAGATCTATCGGACGGCTCTCAGCATTCCCAGCACTGTGGATCGTCTCCTTCCCCTCACCCATTCACGCGACTGGTCCCCCCGGCAGCCAGATCCTCTCCATCTCTTGTGACAGTACAGGAAATATCCTAATGCCCCTCTTCTACCCTTGGGCATGACCATCTGCCAGTATTGCTCTCCCTGAATTACCCCCGATCATTTTATCCACTCCATTGCTTTGAGCCGAGCCATACCCTGGCTCTCAGCTCTGGCATCCATCCTAGAGCCTCCTAGCACCTATAAATACCTTTGGATTATCACAATAAGTCCTTTTTGCTCACTTTGATCCCATAATTGCCCAGCTGAAGTCTCTGGATCTTTCAACAAATCCCGGTGTCCTAGTTGCTGCGAACAGCTGATAGAGGGTGTGTTTCTAGCATTCAGACCTCCTTAAGTGTCTGTTGTGATTGTCTGGAAGTTCTGTGGCTATTTCCCAGGCTCCCATTCATCTTGACTTATCTCTATCCCTGCATTCCCAGGTACAGCTTCTTCCCACTGAACTGTGTGAGTTCAGTCATTTAATTAAGCCTCTGATTAAGCCTCTAGATGTCCTCTAGTTACCTTAGCCTCTTAGGAACCTATCCTGAAGGTTGCCAAGGTTTTAGCTAGCCTTGATCAATCATATCGATCAATCGAGCTAGCAGCCAAGCCATGGCTGAGTCTGAGTAAGGACCCAGTGATCAGCTGCACCCTAGGTTGAGAAACCTTAGGGGTTTGACTCGCCTAACCTCACTGATGGTGTAGGGATCGAGCCCTATCTGTTTAGTGGCTTCTGTGAGGAGAATTATCCCCTCACATTGAACCCTAATCGTCTGGAATTGGGATGTTTTGGTGGAGTAGTCATTCAGCATTCCAGTCCATCCCAGTTAAGGCTTCTAGGTTCAATCCATGCGCTTTGACTTCTTGAAAGTGTGGTGATTAAATGCTAGTCGTAGCGTGGTCTACCGATAAAAAATTTGGCAGTCCAAGGTACCCTCCCGCGACAGTCTGTGAAGAAGGTATCAGGTACGATGCTACTGGCAAATCGGGCCGGGCCAGCCTAGGCCCGCGCGGTGCGACAATGCCAGCCCATTCGTGCCCCGCTCTAACCCACATGGTTTGATAATCGGGCCAATATAATTAATTTATTTAAGAATTATTTTTCTTCTATTAATTTAATTATAAATCTTTTTAATTAAATATCTTATGGTTTTATTAATACAAAATATTCAGAATGAATTAATGAAATAATTTAATTAATACTTATCCAAATGGTATGATCCATCCAATATACCATTTGAATCAAAAAACTTAAGGAATAATAATATGTAATAAAATTTATGATCCAATGGTTAGATTTTATAAATTAGCCTAATCTTTTTTTGAATTTAATTAATACAAAATTAATTCAATTAATGTCTAAAAATTATGATTTAAGTCTCTGATTGCTCATGAGATAGTGGAGAACCTATTAAGCCATTAGAAATAATTTAGGAGTCCTGAAATTGTTAGACACCTCTTAATCACCCTAATATTAGATTAGTAAATTTAGCTTTAGTTAAACCTCTAATTTTGGAGATTTAGGTTTCAATCACATTCTTAAGTGCAGTAGAGCTTATAATGATGCTTTGATCATCTTAATGTACCATAATTTTCTTAATTCCCTTAATTAGCCTTAAAAAAAGACTAGTGTCATTTAAGCTAAATTATGAGCTAAATATTGAGTTATGTGTTTCAATCATCTCATTAACCAATATTAATTCCATTAAAATTGATTTTAATCAATTTGAATGCATAAATCTTAAATTTCCAATTTTAGTCTTAAGAAGGGTATTTTGGTCATTTTGACCAAAATGTTGTTTAAGCATCCTTAAACCCTAAAAACTAAACTATTTCTAATCAATAATAAAATGTATTAGTATCATTTTCTTAACTTTTGAGCCTAATTAATCTAATTGAGTTATGTTTAAATGTTATTTTTACCAAGTGATCAAACCTATATTTTAGATCTTACTCTTAATCATTTTGATCTAAATTATGCCATATCATCTTAGAAATTCTTAATTAATTTATTGTGTTAATTCCCTTGTAACCTCCTTGTGGGTGTCGGATTGATTCAATCTATAGAATAATGTGAATATTCTAAATATCAAATATTGATCTTAGATTCATATATTCTTGACTGATTATTTTGTCTTAAGATATTAGAATAACCTTTCATGAGATCTTAACTTCTACATCTTTGAGCTCATAAGGTTCCTTATCTTTAGACTAAGGTTGGGTGTGAACCTTGGATTCTTGATAGAGTAGCACCTTGGATTCAAGATTTGGACCCCAAATATGGAGTTTAAGTCCTGATTCTCTAATAATGATTAGTATGCTTAAGATTTGGGTTGAGTGAGTGAAATATAATAAATAAGTCGTTGAATTATTTACTTTAAATCCTTATAGTCGTCATCTGATTTTGATTAATACTCGTTAAGTTTAAATGTTAACATTAAGGTCGTAAATCTGGGATTATACTCGATAGTTGGATATTGGAGATCCTAAACTTGATTTTCTCAGAATAGATAGAGCAATTTAAAATAGACAACAATGTATATCACATGAGTCTAGTTGAGTCTTTTGTTTACTTTGACTATTATTGCTCTACATACCTTGTATAATGAGCCTTTTTCCTAGGACATAGTAGGTGAACTCAAGATATTAATGATGTATCCTAAGTTAGTGATTGAAAAGCATAAATACTCAGTCGGTTCTTTTATAAAATTCAGTTCAGTAGAGTGTGTCCTGCTTCATTTTCCTCTTTAATTCAAGATTTATTATAGAATAGACTTGGACCTACTCTGTGCCTGGCTAGGATGGATACATGTTTTATTCTATAAGTTTAACTCAGACCTAGCTCTGATGATGTATAGGATGGATACATGTTGAACTTTCTGTTTAGATGTCCTGTATGGCCTATTTCTATTATGGCAGTACTATGTTTAAGCACACTTTTACTTCACTTCAGTTATAGTACGTTGGCTTATTTTGCCACATACTTCAGTGGCCTTACTTTTATTTCATTTCAATGCTTTGGCTTGCCTTGCCACATGTTTCAGTGGCTCTTACTTAATAGTTCTGCATACTTGTATATTTATTCCTATTCAATAATTGTGACAACCCAATATTGAGAATCACTAAACTCAACATTGATACATCACCATAATATCGAATACTAAATTAGAAGGAAACTAATCAAGATCATTAGATATTGTGTTTGGTTAAGGATTTAGAAGAGGGTCTTAAGTTAAGGTAGAAGGAATTTTATGAAAATATGACATGAAATACATATGCGAATATAATTTAAAAGCATATGATATGAATACTTACAAAATTAGATATGAAATTTCTAAAGATTTGACATATGATATATGAATATACAATTTGCAATATAATTTCAAGTTATTAAATTCTAAAAAAATTAAGCATGACTTCTATTATATTTGGCTAAGGGTACACCTACAAATTTAAGCATACAAGTCTTCCATTCTAATGGAAGATTAAGTTGAAAGAAAACAACCTAAAACTAATATGAAATCAATCCATTACATAGGATTATTTAGTTCCAGTTCTAATATAAAGCCAATTCATAACATGGGATTTTCTCATTTATAATTATAATATAAAGTCAATCCGTTACATGGGATTGCTTATTTCCAATTCTAAAAAAAAGTCAATCCGATACATGGGATTGCGTATTCTCAATTCTAATAATTTGAAGTGAGAAAACACAAAAGTAACAATTATCTTTCCTAGAGTATGCACAATTCACATATCACTTAATTCCATATCACTTAATACATATAAAGGATTCTCAACTTATACATTTAACTAATTCCCAATTATATATACAATTAAGCATACAACTAATTTTCAATTTAACATATAAGTGGATATGTAGCTAAACTCCAATTTATTATGCAAAGTAAATATGCAAGATAATTATATAACAAATGATTTATTTAACATTCAATTACATACATTCATGCATTCATCTCAAACCAAGCATTTAAGTATAAAACTAAGTTACAACACAAGCATAGTAAATGTAAAGCAAATGACTTTAATTTATACAAACCATTAGTAAATAAAAGAAATTAAAGAAAGTAATAGCTCACTTTCCATAATTTAATAAGCTTTATTTTTATAATTTTAAGCAAAAGCAGCTAGCTTATGCACATGGTCCAGCTGCACTAGCCTCCAAATGCACCTGATCTATCACATTTTGGCATTTAAATGTGATAGGGCAAAGTGAAGGAAATAGAAAATATGGTTAGACTAAATAGTCTAAGTATAATTTAAGATTAGGCTAAGCATTTTATTATTCAATTGGATATCAATACTAGTTACAGCCTAAGCATAAGCAATGGTGCAAGTAGGTAAGCATAAAAGTGTGGAAAAATAAGAGTAAATAAAAGGAAAAGTGAGTTAGAATACTCACATAAATATACATCATAGCCTGCAAGTAAAATAAGAGTAAAAGCATCCTAAATAGGCTAGAAAAGAACAAAAGTACATATGAAAGTAAATGAAGTAAAGCATGTATATGTCCAAATGAACTTATGCTAAGTAAGGAAAAGAGATAGTGAAGCATTTAAATGTAATTTTAACAACAATCACTGTAATCTAAATAAACCGTAAACAAGTGAAGTACAGTACTAAAACATAGGAAATGCAGAGTATAGAAATTGGAGGAAAATCTTAGACTATTAGTCTAAGATTCACATACTCTAGAACTATGGAAAGTAACATAGCTAAAAGCTATGATGAGTTTTTACAATCTATAAGATTGAAGAAGATCTCATCTTTTAAATGATTAAAGTTGTTTTAAGAAAGTACTCATTCTGCGGGCAAATACAGAATGAAGCGAGGAGTTAAATACATCTATTTAATAAGTAAAGGAAAGCGGGGTCAAAATAAGTAACACTCACATTTACCCTCTGAGAATGTGAGGTCTCCTTATTAGCCTGCCCTTGGCTTAACCAACATTATTATTTTTTAATGTGAAAGTTTTATTCATGCACAATGTCTTATATGAATGATTCAAATAAAAAAGGCTCAAAGCTAAGCAAGCATTCCAAGAAATTCAATAATTATAACTAAGTCATATCCAAAGTTATCTAATTTTAATGAGTTACTTAATGATTGGACCTAATTGATCTCCCAATTAACCTTGAGATATTGATCTCAAGTTAATTATAAATAATAGTAGTAGTTGGGGTTTTGAAAAAAATAGTTTCAATTCATTTATCATGATATGACTAAATAATATATAAGTATAATTGATACAAATAGAAACTAGTTCTATTCTAGTCCTAAAATAAAAGATTCAATTATGAAAATTAAATGAAGGCTTAGGTGACTAGTAGGAAGAGATTGAGATTAAGAAAATATCAAACTTAAGGAATCGAAAGTTAAGGTTTGATTCACTAAAGCTCTCTAGCTAGGATGTAGTTTGAAGGTTCAATCCATGTCAAATACTAATCTAGCTAGGTTATTGTAAACTAAAAGGTTTAAAGTAAGCAAATGAAGGGATTAAGAACTATAACTTTTATGTTTTCTAATAGTTAAAGATTAAGGAAATCAATAGGATTCCTAAACTATTTTAAGTAAATTAAGACTCCTACTACTAGCTCTTATAGAAATCAAGTGAATACTTCAAGGATTAAGATGAATAAACTAAGCTCTTGTCTAGTCACTAAAGGTTAGTTCTAGTTGATTAAATAATTTACAATTACAAAGGCATTAAGGTTAACTACTCATAATGGATGTAGCAAATAGATCAAGGGATCAATTACAATTTATGTTTAAATCAATCCTATGATTTCTACCTTAAGGTTAAAAGGTGAATCAAGCAATTTGTAATTGATTCACATATCTAGAAAATGAGAACTAAGCTCAAATATAAGTAATATAATTTGACATGAGAATAATAAATGTGACATATTAGCTATCCTAGGGTTTTATAAAAATACCTAAAACATGCCATTAAGGAAGATTGAATTTATCACATTAACACTAATTAAGAGTCAAAAACCTAAAATCACTAATTATTGTCCAATGGAGTTGTTATGCATATAATTGAAATCCTTATATCATAAGGAGAAAAATGATACTTAGTACGTCAAATTTGGACAACATTGGAAAATTTGTGTTTTTGTGACTCCTAATTATGGTTAAAAAGTGATTATGAAATTTAGGGTTTAAATGTTGAATTTGATTTCATATTATTGTTCCTCACATTTTTGTGAGTAAAATGGATTATTTGATCATTTAATTTGGATATTAAATGATCAAATTATGTCACATGAAATGATGAAATTAATTTATAATTAATTAATTATCTTAAATATGGATTAATTAAAATAGTTATCAAAATAAAAATTAAATTACAAATTATTAATCTACTCATTTTTATAATCAAAATAGTATATGATTTTGTATTATTTGGATTAGGGTATCTAAAGTAATGATTAAAATAAATTATTGCATTTAATTGAATAATTAATCATTTAACTAATCGACTAATCATTAATACAAATTTTAATGCACAGCACAAACTTTTAAGACAAGATGGTGGCTCAGAAATTTTAAGAATCAACAGGTAATAATGAAGTGGCATGGATTTCTGGACAGCACTGGATTTAGCGCCGCACACAATTCCACAAACTGATGTGGCGACCTCAGATGCTGACATGCGTCGCATCGATTCAAGAATGAGGGCGCGCGGTTTCAAGGAACCAGGACTAGACCGATTTGATTCAATTTATCGAACCGTGCCTTAGGCCCCGGTTCAGCCTTATCATCCTTGTCGCAATGCTCGAAAGTACCGCATTAGGGTTCGGCCTCATCGACTAATCCGGCAGTTCCGGACTCTAGCCCGCACAGTAACTTCAAGCCCTAACCATAGCTAAATCTCTAAGCCTAATATTTTCGCTAGACGACGACCGAGGCCGCAACCTGATGATGCCCTATGTGGACTACATTAGTTAACATTAGGGTTAAAATTTATTGAAAATGGGGGCGATTAAATTAGCTTTAACTGAGCTTGATTCAGCTTCTAATTCATGCTCAATAAGCAATAAAAAGAATACTCATATGAAAACAATCTAATTGGGATCAATTCAGAGTTTGTACCTTACTCCTCAAAGTCGTATGAAGCAGAGTTAGGGTTTGAGAAGGGGAAGGAGTTGTAGACGATCGAGCGCTCCTTCAAGATCCTGAAGCTCGACCTAGTGGTAAGAAGCCAAAAGTGAGGGTTCTAACACGCTAGCTAAGCCTAATGTGGCCATCAGAGAGCTAGCTGGGGTACGGCCGCAAGCTCCCTCTACGCTTCTAGGATTGATTGTGCGGAAGGCGACAGAGGCATACAGGAGAGGGATCGCGGCTGTTGGATCAGATGCGTGACCCAACGGTCTGATCAAACCCACAAACGGCAGCCGTGGGATCTGATCAAAAACTAGACAATGACTCTGATCGCACGGGACCACTATCCCCTGCATCGCTTCCCACAATGGATCCGCGTCTTAATAAATTAGTTGTTGGAATTATTTAAATTAAATTAGAAATATATATTAATTTATTTACTTTATTATATTAATTAATTAAACTCAATAATAATAATCAAAATTAAATAATCAAATGCACTCCAAAAAATCCCAAAAATTCACCCTTACCTAATTGTGGTGTAGTGAACTAAAAAATGTAATCGGATTTTTGATCGGAGGTCAATTTAATAATCTTAATTTTTGGAGTATTTAAATATAATTAAAATATTCGGGGAAATTTTTACGACTTCCAAACACTTTCAAAATACCACCCATAGTTAATTTGGGTGTGATGAGTTCAATGGTGGACTCTATTTTTTATTGTGAGATCTAAATAAATTATGCATTCTCAGAATTATCAGAAAACCAGAAAATGTTGGGAATTACCAAATGATCTCCAAATCGTATGAAAATTGAAAGGGAGGTTCCTAATACTATTATAAGACTAATGGAAAAAGGATTAGAGTCAATTTAGTCACTAATTGATGGGTAACAATACTAGGATTGTTACATACTCCCCTCTTTAAAAAGAGTGTCGCCCATTACACACAATAAATAAAAATAAGGAAATTAAAAATGCTAAAGGAAGTTTAAAGAAACAACAACAAAATTGAAAGAACTAAAACTACCTTATTAAAAAAAAGAATTATGGGAACTTCTTTAGCATGTCCTCCTCTTTCTCACATGTGGCTTCACCAGCTAGATGATTCTACCAGTGGACTTTGATCATAGGAATGCTACAATTTCTTAACTGCTTTAGATTCTGCCCTAGAATCACGATAGGTTTACCGACAAAAGTTATATTAGGTTGCAGTTCCATTACAGTATCTGAACTTGCTAACTCGAATCTAGCAAACACCTTCTTAGTGACAAAATGTGAAACACATGATGTACAACCGAGATGTCTTTTAGTAACTCGAATCTGTAAGCAGATGTTACAATCCTCTCAATCACTACAAAGGGTCCTAAATACCTCATACTCAGCTTTCTAGAAATATCAAATCTCTAAACACGACGCATCGGACTAATTTTAAGATAAGCCCTATCGCCCACTTGGAACTCCAACTGATGATGCGAGCATCATGATATTTTTTATGTCTATCCTGAGCTACAGTCATATTGTGCTTGATCAGTTGAACTTTCTTAGTGGTCTCTTCTATTAACTCGTAACCATAAAGTTGAGAGTCTCCTACTTCAATTCAAGCAACTAGAGTTGTATGTCTCCTTCCATAAAGTGCTTCATAAGGAGCCATACCAATACTGGACTGATAACTATTATTGTAGACAAACTCAACTAACTCTAAATGATCTTCCCATGATCCACCAAATTCTAGAACAAAAAGACGCAAGAGATCCTTCAAAATCTGATTAACATGCTCAATCTGACAATCTGTCTGGGGGTGAAAAGCAGTACTCAATACTAAATTCATCCCCAAGTCTTGCTGAATAACTGACCAAAATCTAGAAGTGAATCTACTTTCTCTGTCAAAAACTATACAGTTCAGTGTTCCATGTAAACGAATAATCTCCTTAAGGTAAAGCTTGGCTAACTTCTCAATAGGATCAGTTAATGAATAGCTAAGAAATGAGCTGACTTAGTGAGACTATCAACTATCACCCAAATAAAGTTAGAACCAAATCTACTTTTAGACAAACCTACAATGAAATCCATGGAAATGTCAGACTACTTCCATTCAGAAATGTCTAAGGGTTTAAGAAGTCCACCAGGCTTTTAGTGTTCATCCTTGACCAATGAACAGGGATGGCACTTGGAAATGAAAATGTCTATATCCCGCTTCATGCCGGACCACCAAAACGATTGCTTGAGATCTTGATACATCTTACAATTACCAGGGTGCACTGCATAGCTAGAGTTATGAGCTCTAGACAATACTTGTAACTGCAAGCTTTTAGGAATCCATAACCTGGACTTCTGAAATATCACTCCTTCGTCATCAATACATAATTCACATCCCTTGCCACTAATAATTTTAGAAACTAAAGCAGGATAACTCGAATCTTCCTTCTGAGCTTTAACAATCTTGGACCTTAATGAATTATCTGACTGAATAGCAATTAGTAGAGTGCCCAAATCAGCTGAACTGATCAGCTTGAGATTTAATCTGGCAAAATATTTGATCAAAGATTCTTTGCAACAAAGGGAAGATAAAGTCGCTATACAACTAAGGGCATCAGCTACAATATTAGCTTTACTCGGATGGTATTGGATTTCTAAATCATAGTCGCAAAGTAATTCTAGCCACCTACACTAATGGCAGTTAAGTTCCTTCTGAGTGAAGATGTACTTCATACTATGATGATCAGTAAACATCTCACACTTAACTTCATACAGGTAGTATCTCCAGATCTGAAGAACAAAAACTACCCCTGCAAGTTCAAGATCATGCACAAGATAATTCTTCTCATTAGGCTTAAGTTGTCTGGAGGCATAGGCTATAATGTGGAGATCTTGCACCAAAACACAACTAAGTCCTACCTTAAAGGCATCAGTATAAACTTGAAATCTTTACCCTCATGAGGTAGTACTAGAACAGGATCAAAAGTTAATAACTATTTCAATTTCTAAGAAGATTCTTCACATGCTGTGCTCTAGATAAACAGGACTTCTTTTCTAGTTAACTGCATTAATGATGAAGTAATTAAAGAGAATCCAGGAACAAACCTTCTGTAGTAGCCAGTGAGTCCTAAGAAACTACAAATCTCTATTACAGATTTAGGTTGGACCCACTGTTGAATAGATTGAATTTTCTTTTGATCTACTCTAATACCTTCATCATCAATCACGTTACCTAGAAATGCCACGGACTTGAGCCAAAACTCACACTTAAAAAACTTAGCAAAAAGCTTATTCTTTCTTAACAATTCTAGAACAGTATGCAGATGCTCTTCATGCTCAGCAGCTAACTTTGAGGAGATTAGGATGTTGTCAACAAAAATGATGACAAACTCATTGAGATACGGATTAACAATATGCTGCATCTGGTTCATGAAGATGGAAAGAGCATTTGTCAGTCCAAAAGACATGACTAGAAACTCAAAATGCCCATATCAGGGTCTTGAATACACTTTTGAAAATATCTTCATCCTTGACTCAAATATCATAGTAACCTGATCTTAAGTCAATCTTGGAGAAGATCTTCACTCCGTCAAGTTGATCAAGCAAATCATCAATCCTAGGGAGAGGATACTTATTCTTCACAGTTACTTTGTTAAGCTCACGGTAGTCTGTACACATCTGCATTGAACCATCCTTCTTCTTGACGAATAGGACAGAAGCTCCCCAAGGTGACATACCAGGGCAAACAAATCCTTTCTCTAACAAATCTTGCAACTGCTCTCTAATCTCTTGCAGTTCTTTTGGTGCCATTCTATACAGAGCCTTAGATTTAGGTTGAGTCCTAGGGATAAGTTCAATAGAAAACCCTACCTCACATAAAGGAGGTAGTCTAGGCAAGTCTTCAGGGAACACACCCAGGAACTCTCTAATGATGATAGTCTCTTCTGGACTACTAACTTGCTTCTTTTTGTTGATTAAAGTTACTAAGATTACATAGCAACCCTTAATAACAAGGCACTTAGCTTTAATTGCATTGATTAAGGATGCAGTCAAGCCAAGTTTTCCTACAAACACTATAGGTTTCTTTCCAACCTTAAGTGAAACTCGCTTATGAAAGTAATCTATTATGGTATTAAACTTACTTAGCCAATCCATTCCTAAAATTATGTTGAAGTTTGTAATGGACATAATAATAAGTTTGGATTGGAAGAGTTGGTTACTGATTGGAATGTCTACCAAACATAACTCACTATCACACATTTCAGCACCATATGGCATTTGAACTACTAAAGGATTGCTTAGGCTAAAATGTTAAAGATTTAAAGAAGAGGCACAACTCACTGATATGAAAGAGTGACTAGCACCAGTGTCAAAGAGAGTGTCATAGAACTGATTCTTAATAACTAGAGTTCCTATAGCTGGGAAAGTAAACCCTAATTACATCTAATGAAAATTAAAACAGGAAAATGCTGAAAATAAAGATGTGAAAGAAATTGAATCATTGAAAATAGGAAACTAAACATAGAACATACCAGTAACATTGCTATTGTCATCTGGGGCAGCTGAAGAAGACAAAGCGTAGACTCTTGGTACTACAAGAGGTTGAGCAACTGACTTGCCCTTATCCTTTCTGCTGAAGTGGCCTTGCTTTGAGGAAGATGGAGGTAACACTTTTTGGTGTTGAGCACATCCACTAGCACGAGGAGATATCAAGGCAAGTGCTAGCGCTTAAGGATTGATAGGAACTGGGTTCTACACAGAAGCTTGGTGATTGATCTTTATTTTGTCCACGATCCAATTGGCATGACAGTCCAAATGGCATTGATTGGTTCTGTCGCAAATGTAACACCTACCACCGGTGTGTTAGCACTTGCCATAAGGATGGGGTCTGTTACATCTTGCTCCATGTCTTCCTTGCTGATTTTGCCTAGGATTCTAGTTAGGATTTTGGCCAGAGATAAGCTGGAAGACTTTAGGACCATGGGAACAGTTCTTTTTGAAAGGTTTTGTGGCGCCCCGCTCTGTTATTAGGCTAAGGAGCGGAGTGTCACTTGTGTAAATCCCTCACTTAACATTGGATTAGGTAAGATCCACAATCCACTGCTAAGGGGAGGATGTGCACAACATAAATAAAAGAATTTGTCACTAAGTCTAACATAAATACAGAGTGCGGAAGTGAAAAAGAAGTAAACATTACATCCATTCACCATACATCATACATGAATTAAAATAAGATAGCTCTAAAAATAATAATGTGCGGAAAGTCAACACAGTCATGAGTACCTGTATTATTACAACATTTAAAAAAAGTTTATGAAATAAAATAAATAACTTTCATCCTCACTATGAAATAGGAAGGGAACTATATATCTTTTGGTCCAAGCTACTGCACCTCCTCTAAGTAAGGCTCCTCTTCAAGTACAGGATACTCAAACTGCTCAATATCTGACATTGGCAGTTTCACAATGCTAGTGCCCCAGCCAATAAAGAAAAATCTTATTAGACAAATTGTCAAAGTGCATTTTAGGCAAGTAATTTATTAAGTATTTGTTAATATCACCATTTTACTTTATACCAAATAAAACATCTATCTAGCATGGGAGCAAGTAAGCATTCAAGGGAAATAGGATAAATTATAAACAATATTTATAACTAAATAATAAGTGAGGCAAAAGCACACCTCAAGTGAACTAAACAAGGTAAGGCATATATATGTAATACAATAGGTAAAAATACTTAAAAGAAAAGTCTAATCTAAACATGCTGATGATCATATAACATATGCTAATTCAAAACATTAATCTGAAAATGATATATATAATAAGTAGTAAAGGCTAGTATCTTATATATATATATATATATATATACACATATATATACTCAAGTAAGCAGGTAAAATAGGGAACATACGGATAATTGAAATAAAATGCATCATCAACATAATAAATAGTAAGCTGAAAATAGAAAGGAACATATAACTGTCATATCAGAAAGAATTGGCGAATCTGTCCCCAATATATATATATATATATATATATATATATATATATATATATATATATATATATATATATCCCCATAGCTTTTATGGGCTAAGGCAAACATATCACAATAATTCAGTATTGTATAATTGAAGAGGTAGATAGTAATATGCAAACATCTTTTAGTTATTTTACTTTTATGTTTGTGGACAATTTCAGAAATAGCTGAGGAGTCGAGCACATCTATAAGATTAAATGGGTCCCAGGCTTAACACACTCTCCTCTATGAGTAATGTTAAGCATCCTGATCTCTCCTTACCACTGTCCATTAGAGTAAATATGCACCATAATCCACCATAAACTGAACCCAAATGCAAATGTTCTCCTAATATTCTAAGTTTTCATTTTCATGCATCAATATTTTTTTATATGATATGTCTGAGGAAAATAAGCACAAAATTTCAAGGAATACGTAGCGCAAAAATCAATTAGAGAGTAAGGGACTCTACTAAACATGGTGATATCATTTGTTGTCTAATTCATACATTCTAACTATTTCAAATTACACAAGTTCAAAATCTCCAACTCCTAATATTGAGTGTACATTAGAAGTATGTCCTTATAGGTTATAAATATTAGAACTGATCAAGTTCTAATCTAATTCAATCAAATACAACTATAGGTTGAATTAAGGAATGATAATGTCCTAATTTGATGAATTCAGATGTTCTATCTAAGATCTGATCAAGATCTACTAAGCTATAGATTATGGATTAAACACTATGAGATTAGACTTAATCACATAATCTAAAGGATAAGATAAAAGATCTAGGTTTTAGTCTAAGAGTGATCTATTGATTAGGGCAAATCCTATTAAGCAAATCAATCTTAATAAGATGAATCTCTTATCCTAAATCTAATGTTGAAAGACAAAATAATTCAAATAAGTTATAAAATCTAAAAACTAATAAAACCAAGGATTTATTCATTGAATAACCCCATTATTTGATGAATGAAATCTATCCTATGATCTAGCCCTAATCTTAGGAATAATCCTAATGTGAGATGTTGAATTTCCTAAGAAAAAGACTTAGAGAAATTTTAGGGATTTTAACAAATTTGACCTAATAGCTAATTTTACTCACTTAGAGGATTCTAATACAATTTTAATACTTATTTTATTGACTTAGAAGATAATCTAGTAGTAAAAGATACTAAACCTAAATTTTGGGCAAAATAACTATTTTACCCCTATTTAAAGGTCCAAAAAGTTACTTTTTGATTTAAATCTCCAAATTGGGATTTCTTATTATCAAATGATTCCTTACTGTCTTTCATGAAGATAGACAGTAAGTGCACCAAATTTGGATAAGAAATGGGTCATATAGGTCCAAACTAAGGTTTTTGACCAAAGGGGAAATTCAGTAAATTTTACCTAATGAAATCTAAATTTACATGCTGTTTACTACTGATTGTTATTCAAGGATTCCATAGAGTCTAAAAATACTAAATTCTGAGGTTTAATGAATTAGTTATAGTCATTTCAATTCCTAAGGCTAATTTGGTAATTTTCTAAGCTAAGGAGGTCAGAAAAGCTAACATTTCCATTTAATATTCCAAATTCAGCAAACTCAATGTCTATAGCTTCCCTATATCACACTGAATACTTTAACTAGGAGTAAACCCAAATTGGACTTTAATTGGTCAAGTTATGACCTAATTAAAGTTAGGGGTATTTTAGTCATTTTTAATTTTTCTGGAGTTAAGAACTTAAGTATTACTTTAGATTATTGTTGGCACTGGAATTTTAAGCTATCTAGCACTTTGAATTTTCTAATTTGGAGTCTAATTGACTAAGATATTGTCAAATCAATATTTAGGGTTTTAGGGGCGATTAGGGATTAAACTATCATCTCATGCAAAAATTAGAAATTCACCTACATATATTTATTTTGACCCCACTAGGGTCCTAGAGTCCTTCAAATTCAAAAACAGTGAAGTTTCGGCCATTTCAGCCAGTTCTGGACCAATTTGGACAGTTCTGGATGCTACGGCGCGTTGTGGCGCCTTCTGGCAGAAAGCCAGACGCTACGGCGTGCTGTGGTGCACTGCGGCACGCTGCAACACTTTTGATGCTATGGCACACTACGGCGGGAAAATTTAAATTCAAATACGAAAATGTTTCTTACGCTTCATCCAACTATTAGACCCGAATTTAAAACTTCGGGCGCTGCGGCTCACTACGGCAGAAAACAATGCTGGGGCATGCTACAGTGGAAAATGATGCTGCGGCGCGCTGCAGCGGTTCAACTTTCAAGTTATTGTTCAATTAAATTTTCTCTTGATTCCATATAGTTCTTCCCAAAATGACGCTGCAGCTCGCTATGGCGTGCTGCAGCGGTTTGCTTCCAGGCCCTTATTTTAGCTCCAGAAGCACTGTGGCACACTGTAGCGCGCTATGGCGCGCTATGGCGGCTTCAGTTCTAAACTCGGGCGCTACGGCGCGTTGTAGCGCCCGACGGTGATTTCGCCTGAGCGAAAATCGAGAAGGGTCAACTTTCGGGCTCAAATACTCTCAACTGAGAGCACTTCATGAGTGGTGCCATATACCGATGGAAAGGTCTTTCCAATACCTTTCCATTGATATCCAAATCAACGCCAAATAATCAAGTTATTTTTAAAAGCAATGGGCTTAAAGGACTAGTGTGCAAAAATTTGTATTAGCAGATTTACATATGATTTCCTATTATTTACAAATTTTTATGAGTTTCTACATCTTAACATAGCTTCATAGATGCACAATTAAGGTAACACAAAATTTTAAACATACAATTAAACATAAATACAAAATGGAATAGCCATTGGAGTAATCAATGGAGGGAAAGGGAGTACCTTGGTCTTGTAAATGGGGGTTCCTTCTATGGATCCTTAGAAACCTGAGATTTTGAGGGCTAGGGAACTTCTCTTTAATAGCTAGCACAGCAAGAATGGGAAGAGAGGAATTGACTTCAGCTAGGAAAATGAGGAAGAAGATCTGAGAGCCAAAGGCTCTCTTAATGGGGGAAGAGGGCCAATGGATGGGATGGATGGATTTAACCCAACCCACTTAGTGAGATAGGGGAGGGGCTTGCAGGAGATAGGGGGGACAAACTAGGCTGAGCATAGCAAGGGGCCGCAGGGAAAGGGGGCTTAGCCATGTTTGGATGGCTGTGGGTCCCACCCAGCCAATGAAGAAGGAAGAAGACAAAAATGTAGTTTAAGAAATTAATTTAATTAATCTCAAAATTCATATTTTATAAATAATCTCCAAAAAATCCCAAAATTTCACCCTTGGCTAATTTGAGGGTGAGGATTGCAACGGTGAAGTCGGATTTTAATTCTAACGAGTATTTAAATTTCTTATTTTTCGGGGTATTTAAATATTAAAATATTCGATGAAATTTCGATGACTTCTGATTGCCATAAAAACATCACCCCTAGCTAATTTGGGGGCAATGAGCATAATGGCAAAGTTTGTTTTTTGATTTGGGGTCAATTTAAATAGATTAGTTTCCAGAGTTTCTGGATTTCCCAAAATCAAGACTTGATCTATTTGACTCTTGATTTGGACTAGGTCTTAGTGGACGACTCCTAATGACTTGATTAATGCTTAGGATCAAGATTAGGATGAAGATTAGTCTTAATTGATAAGAGGAACAACTTTGGTTGTTACAGGTTTAGATCTGGAAGGTTGGGGATGGGAGAGCTTCTTCAAATCCATTTGGGCTTGATGGTACTCAACCATGCGAGCACCTTTAAGAAGCTTGGGAATATTATCAGCATGTTGAGACATCAAATAACTTTTAACAGAATCTTTTAAACTAGAAAGGAATCTAGTGCACCTTGCCACCTCAGTCTGGACTAGGTTAAGAGCAAAGCGAGAAAGTTTGCGGAACTCCATCTCTTAATCATGGACATAACAGCTTCCTTGGGTGAGTTACATGAAGTCGTTCTCAATTATGGTCTGGGTAGATGGAGGAATGAACTCCTCATGAAACACTTGCTCAAACTCATCCCAAGGGATGTCTTCCAACAGAACTACAGAAAAATAGGCCTTCAACTCACTATCCCACCAATATTCAGCCTCACCATGGAATAGATAAGTTGCAAGATGAAGGCACTCACTCTCGGGACACTTTATACTGGCTAAGGTCTTCTCTATGGCCTTCAACCAGTCGATGGCTTTGAAATGAGAAACAATTCAATTGAATATCAGAGGGTTCAGACAAAGCAAAGTTAGAAGATAGGCATCCACCACATGACCAGTAGATGGTTGTGGATCCAATGGGAGTTCATGAATGATTGGAGAAGAGACCTGAGGAGGAGTTGGGCAATGATGGGATGGAGAAGGAGAAGGTTGGGAATGGTTGCAGGAAGAGGCCATCCTTTTAGATGCATGAGTTTGTTCTTCTATCATAACCTTCATTAGCTCAAGCAAATTTTGCATCTGATCGGTGTGGGGAGTTATAGTGGAAATAGGCTCCTCCACTACGGGCTCAATAAGGATATTAGAATTGGGATCCATTCTAAAGAAAGGGAAAGAAAACACTATTAAGAAAAAAATTGAAGAAGATAAGGAAAAGAAAATTCTCATTAAAATTGAAACTTTTAAGAGATTACAATTTTTTTATTTTTTTGGAGGAAAAGGAAAGAAGCATAAGTAAAGTAGAAACTATTTGCACAGCTACCAAAGGAAAAGAAGCTAAAGCAAAAAAGGAAAACTAGTACTGCTAGTTACAGAATTATGCATGGAATTAAAATTCGAAGTCTTCATAAATGGGGCACGATGAAGACGCCTACACCCATGAATTAGAACTTCATAAGCACGACTCCACCAATCCATGGCGTAGTCGTCAAAGCATTTGTCCAAAATTTAGAGGCGTAGGTGATCGGGGCATTTTATGGCTTCAAATACCATTGTAACATGGGAGAGCCATTCCCTAGCTAACTGAGGGAAATGGTCACCTCAAAATAGACACAACCTTAAAATTCTGTTCAAAACAGCAGCGGATACACCATAGTAAACACAACCAAATGTCAAACCATACCAATGATCATACTCCCGATACTGGAAGAATAATTTGGTAAAATATTTTAGTTCATTCCTAGAGTCTGCCATCTAAAAGTTTGATTAAGTTAGAAATTTAAATCATTTATTTAATTTGAAATGTGTTTACTGTCCTAAGATGTCATTCACTTCTCTTTACTATTATACAGTGTTGTTTGCTTTTAGATGAATGGATATATTTCTTAACTTAAAGTTCTCAACTTGGCTTCGATACTAACTGTGATGACCCCAATATTGAGAATCACTAAACTCAACATTGATACGGCACCACAATATCTAATACTAGATTAGAAGGAATCTAATCCAAATCATTAGATACTTTGGCCAATGATTTAGAAGAGGGTCTTAAGTTAAGATAGAAGGAATTTTGTAAAAATATGACATGAAATACATATGAGAATGTAATTTAAAATCATATGTTATGAATACTTACACAATTAGATATGAAAAATCTAAAGATTTGGCATATGAAATATAAGTATACAATTTGCAATATAATTCTAAGTCATTAAATTCTAAGAAAATTTAGCATGACTTCTACTGTAATTGGCTAAGGGTAAACCTATAAATTTAAGCTTACAAGTCTTCTATTCTAATGGAAGATTAAATTGAAAGAAAGCAACATAAAATAAACATGAAATCAATCCATTATATAGGATTGTTTAGTTCCAGCTCTAATATAAAGCCAACCGTTACATGGGATTTGCTCATTTACAATTCTAATATAAAGTCAATCCGTTACATGGGATTGCTTATTTTCAATTCTAAAGTAAAGTTAACCCGTTACATGGGATTGCTTATTTACAATTCTAATAGGTTGAAGTGAGAAAACACATTTGTAATAATTATTTATCCTAGATTATGCATAATTCACATATCATTTAATTCTATATCCCTTAATACATACAAAGGATGAGGAATAATTCTCAACTTAAAAATTTAACTACTTCCCAATTGTATATACAATTAAGTATACAACTAATTTCCAATTTAACATACAATTGGATATATAGCTAAACTCTAGTTTAATATGCAAAGTAAATATGCAAGATAATTATGCAACTACTAATTTATTTAATATTCAATTACATACATTCATCTATTCATCTCAAACCAAGCATTTAAGTATAAAACTAAGTTCCAATACAAGCATAGTAAATGTAAAGTAAATGACTTTAATTATTACGAATAATTAGTAAATAAAAGAAATAAAAGAAAGTAATAGCTCACTTGTAAGAATTTAATAAGCTATA
Organism: Gastrodia elata; assembly: GCA_016760335.1. Taxonomy (NCBI): domain Eukaryota; kingdom Viridiplantae; phylum Streptophyta; class Magnoliopsida; order Asparagales; family Orchidaceae; genus Gastrodia; species Gastrodia elata. The sequence goes on along the minus strand of CM028672.1, from coordinate 47,360,971 downwards.
TTTTTATAATTTTAAGCGAAAGCAGCTAGCTTATGCACATGGTCCAGCTCCACTAGCCTCCAAATGCACCTGATCTATCACATTTTGGCATTTAAATGTGATAGGTTAAAGTGAAGGAAATAGAAAATATGGTTAGACTAAATATTTAAGTATAATTTAAGATTAGGCTAAGCATTTTATTATTTAATTAGATATCAATACTAGTTATAGCCTAAACATAAGCAAGGGTGCAAGAAGGTAAGCATAAATGTGTAGAAAAATGAGAGTAAATAAAAGGAAAAGTGAGTTATAATACTCACATAAATATAAATCCTAGCGTGCAAGCAAAATAAGGGTAAAAACATCCTAACTAGGCTAGAAAAGAACTAAAGTGCATATGAAAGTAAATGAAGTAAGGCATTATATGTCCAAATGAACTTATGCTAAGTAAGGAAAAGAGACAATGAAGCATTTAAATATAATTTAAACAATATTCACTATAATCTAAATAAACTGTAAACAATGGAAGTACAATACTAAAACATAAAAAATGCAGAGTATAGAAATTAGAGGAAAATCTTAGACTATTAGTCTAAGATTCACATAGTCTAGAACTATATAAAGTAACATAGCTAAAAGCTATGATGAGCTTTTACAATCTATTAGATTGAAGAAGATCTCATCTTTTAAATGATTAAAGTTGTTTTAATAAAGTACTCATTCTGCAGGCAAATACAAAATGAAGCGAGGAGTTAAACATATCTATTTAACAAGTAAAGGAAAGCGGGGTTAAAATAAGTAACACTCACATTCACCCTCTAAGAATGTGAGGTCTCCTTATTACTCCTTATTAGCCTGCCCTTGGCTTAACCAACATTATAAACCCCTATAGTTTTTAATGTGAAAGTTTTATTCATGCACAATGTCTTATATGAATAATTCAAATGAATAAGGCTCAAAGTTAAGCAAGCATTCTAGGAAATTCAATAATTAAAACTATGTCATATCCAAAGTTATATAAGTTTAATGAACTACTTAATGATTGGAACTAATTGAGCTCCCAATTAACCTTGAGATATTGATCTCAAGTTAATTGTAAATAATCGTAGTAGTTGGGGTTTTGAAAATAATAGTTCATTTCATTTATCATGATATGACAAAATATTTTATAGGTATAATTGATACAAATAAAAACTAGTTCTATTCTAGTCCTAAACTATAAGATTCTATTATGATAATTAAATCAAAGCTTAGGTGACTAGTAGGAAGAGATTGAAATTAAGAAAATATCAAACTTAAGGAATTGGAAGTTAAGTTTAATTCACTAAAGCTCTCTAGCTAGGTTGTAGTTTGATGGTTCTATCCATATCAAATACTAATCTAGCTAGGCTATTATAAATTGAAAGGTTTAAAGTAACCAAATGTAGGAATTAAGAACTATAAGTTCTATATTTTGTAATAGTTAAATATTAAGGAAATTAATAGGATTCCTAAACTATTCTAAGTGAATTAGGACTCCTTTTACAAGCTCTTATAGAATTCAAGTGAAGACTTTAAGGATTAAGATGAATAAACTAGGCTCTAGTCTGGTCACTAAAAGCTAATTCTAGTTGATTCAATAATTTATAATTACAAAGGCATTAAGGTTAACTACTCATATTAGATGTAGCAAATATATCTAGGGATCAACAACAACTCATGTTTAAATCAATCATATGGTTTCTACCTTAAGGTTAAAAGGTGAATCAAGCAATTTGTAATTAATTCACATGTCTAGAAAATAAGAACTAAGCTCAAACATAAGTAATATAATTTGACATGAGAATAATAAATATGACATATTAGATATCCTAGGGTTTTATAAAAATACCTAAAATATGCCATTAAAGAAGATTGAATTTATCACATTTAACACTAATTAAGAGTCAAAAACCTAAAATCACTAATTGTTGTCCAATTGAATTAATATGCATATAATTGAAATTCTTACATCATAAGGAAAAAAATGACACTAAGTACATCAAATTTGGACAACATTGGAAATTTAGGGTTTTTGTGACTCCTAATTAGGGTTAAAAGTGATTATAAAAATTAGAGTTTAAATGTTAAATTTGATTTCATATTACTGTTCCTCACATTTTTGTGAGTGAAATGGACTATTTGATCATTTCATTTGGATATTAAATGATCAAATTATGTCACATAAAATGATGAAATTAATTTATAATAAATTAATTAATCTTAAATATTGATTAATTAAAATATTTATAAAAATAGAAATTAAATTGCATATTATTAATCTACTCATTTTTGTGATCAAAATGATATATAATTTTGTATTATTTGAATTAGTGTATCTAAAGTTATGATTAAAATAAATTATTGCATTTAATTTAATAAATAATCATTTAACTAATCGACTAATCATTAATACAAATTTTAATGCACAGCACAAACTTTTAAGACAAGACGGCAGCTCAAAAATTTTAAGAATCAACAGGTAATAATGAAGAGGCATGGATTTCTGGACAGCACCGGATTCAGCGTCGCACACAATTCCACAAACTGGCGTGGCGGCTGCAGATGCCGACACGCATCACATCGATTCAAGAATGACGGCGCAGTTTAGAGTAACCACGACTGGATCAGTTTGATTCAATTTATTGAACTGCGCCTTAGGCCCCGATTTAGCCTTATCATCCCTGTCACAATGCTCAGAAGTAGCGCATTAGGGTTCAGCCTCATCGATTGATCCGGCAGTTCCGAACTCTGGCCCGCACGGTAACTTCAAGCCCTAACCATAGCTGAAGCTCTAAGCCTAAGATTTTTGCCAAATGATGACCGAGTCCACCACCTGATGATGCCCTAGGTGGACTACTTCAGTTAGAGTTAGGGTTAAGATTTATTGAAAATGGGGGCGATTAAAATGGCTTTAACTGAGCTTGATTCAACCTCTAGTCCATACTCAGGAAGTAATAAAAAGAATACTCAGATGAAAGGAATCTAATTGGGATCAATTCGGAGTTTGTACCTTGCTCCTCAAAGTCGTACAAAGCAAAGTTAGGGTTTGCGAAGGGGAAGGAGTTGGAGACGATCGAGCACTCCTTCAAGCTCCTGAAGCTCGGCCTAGCGGTAAGAAGTCAAAAGTGCTGGGTTATAACACGCTAGCTACGCCTAATTCGGCCATCAAAGAGCCAACTGAGGTACGGCCGTGAGCTCATTCTGCGCTTCTGTGATCGATCATGTGGAAGGCGACAGAGGCGTGCAGGAGAGGGATCACGGTCGTTGGATCAGATGCGCAATCCATCGGTCTGATCAAACCCACAAACAGTAGCCATATGATCTGATAAAAAAGGAGATGACGGCTCTGATCGCACGGGACCACTGTCCCGTGCAACACTTCCCGCAGTGGATCAGCGTCTTAATAAATTAACCGTTGGAATTATTTAAATTAAATTCAAAATATATATTAATTTATTTACTTTATTATATTAATTAATTAAGCTCAATAATAATAATCAAAATTAAACAATCAAATGCACTCTAAAAAATCTCAAAAATTCATCCTTACCTAATTGAGGTGTAGTGAGATCAAAAAAGCAATCAAATTTTTGATTAGAGGTTAATTTAATTATCTTAATTTTCTGAGTATTTAAATATTATTAAAATATTAATGGAAAATTCGATGACTTCCAAATACTTCTAAAATACCACCCCTACCTAATTTAAGTGTGGTGAGTCTAATGGTGGACTTCGTTTCAATTCTGAGGTCTAAATAAATTAGGCATTCTCAAAATTATCAGAAAACTAGGAAACGTTGAAAATTGCCAAATGATCTCCAAATCGCACGAAAATTGAAAGGGAGGTTCCTAATACTATTATAAGACTAATGGAAAAAGAAATAGAGTCAATTAGGTCATTAATTGATGGTAACAATATAAGGATTGTTACAATAATTATTATGTATTGGCATATTTAGGATGCTAATTTTGTATACTTAGTTCAGCACATTTTAGTACAGCTTTCTTTCATAGAATCAGCATGTATTCATGTGATCATAAGCATGTTAGGATGAGCTTACTTTCAGTACATTACAAATATTTATACATTTTAGCCTTACCTTGTTCAGTTTCATGTTTAGTATGTATTTTGCATACTTTGTTGTTTAGTTATAAATATATTATTTATTACTATATTTCTTATAGCTTGTTGCACCTTAAACTACTTGCATGCTTAAAGTAATAATGTGATATCCTTAAATGTACAGTTCACTTAATCAGCCTAAGATGTACTTAGACAATTTGTCTAACTGTAACTTTTTTTTATTGGCTGGGGCTCTAGCATTTGTGATACTGACAAATGTCAGATTTGGAGCTGCTCATTAGTCGTGTTAGAGAGGATCTTGGACAGGAGGAGGATCTTCCTAATGCTTAGTTAGACATTATATTTTTGTCATGAGTATGAGAGCTCTTTTCTTTTAAATATTTAGTCGATAATAATTCTTAATCTGGATATATTTACTTTCTGCACTTTGAGCTAAGTTACTATTGCATTTACCTTTCTATACTATGCTGTGATGTGGATGTTATATTAGAGTATTTTTAGCTTCCGCTACTTTGATATGTTGATATATGTTCTGAGTTTTAGGTGACAAGTCTTCTGCTTATGCTAGTTGGGCTATACCTGACTCTACTTAAGTTGGGGATTTGCCATAGTTGGAGCACTGTACTCCTCATGATTATGTTAATATCAATATTAGCATGGCCATGGAAGGGTATGGGGCCCCACAGCCACTCAGTCTGCCATTAATATGCATTGTTTTTCATTTCCTCAATGAGGTTGAAGAATTCCTCTTATGTTTTGCTACTTAATGATCCAGTCACGATGCATCTATGAGTGTCCTTGTGGGTGCATTAAATCCATTGTAGAATTTTTGCACTTGCATCCACTGAAGAAATCCATGATAGGGGCAACGCCTTAAGAATTCCTTAAAATGCTCACAGCCATCGTACAGATTTTCCCCATTTTGTTGAGAGAAATTAGATATCTCATTTCTCAGTATGGCAAATTTAACGAGTGGAAAATACTTAACTACGAATTTCTTAGCTAAGTCATCCCAAGTTCTAATTGATTCGTTAGGCAAAGAGCTGAGCAAAATTTTTGCATGGTCTCTCAATGAAAAAGAAAATAATCTTAATCTATTGGCATCATCAAAAATACCATTAAATCTGAATGTGTCGCATATTTCCAGAAAGTTGGAAATATGCGAGTTAGGATCATCGGTAGCTAGACCACTAAATTGATTATTTTGAACCATAGTCAACGTTGAAGGTTTTATTTCAAAACTATTGGCTTGAATGGCTAGTCTAATAATAGTATTAAGGACTCCCCCAATAGTTAGCAAGGCATAATCTCTAAGGCTCTACCCCTATTATTTTCTAACACTTCCCTAAGGTTTCTTAATTCGTTATCCATTTCAACTTATGGTTGGTTTAAAAGTAATTGTTCTCTCCTATCTTGTAAGTACGTACATTCAATTTTAGGGTCAAAAAATTTGTCAAAACAATTTCTTCTACTCATGTAGTTCACAAATTTAGCTAGATAGAGCTAAAGAAACGCAGTCTAGCAGTTCAGTAATTGAAATTAAAATAACTAAATTAACAAACTAAGCTAACATTTAACAGCAATTATAATCAAAAAATATAAAAATTATATGCATAAATTAAGATAACTATAAATCACAATTTACTGATAAATTGTCCTTAATATAAAACAAGAACCATTCCCCAACATTGGCGCCAAAAACTTGACAGACTGTAAATACATGTCTGCACTCGCACGCAAGTGTATGTGGTCTGAAGTAATATTTTGAAAACAAGTTCTGAGATTTATCATTCTCAGAGAATGGTGTGTTTTGTTACTAAGGTTTATCTACTTTTAATAATGTTTAGACTAAAATATTTTTGGTATTGTGTAGCTCCTAATTAATTATTCAAAAATATCAAACTGAAGATACTATTTGAAAAGAAGGGAGAGTTGGGTTTCAATCATGCAATTTGTATTAGAACCGGTGTAAGTAATTAAATTAATTCTACTTTTAATGAAACTTGTTTTCATGCTAATTATAATCAAGTGAAGATAGCATTCCTTAGATTGGTCCTCTAATTCTAACTATTTTATATCCAGTGAACAAGATGAACAAACAAGAGTTCGATCATGGCACATATATCTTCATGTGATCGATAAGAGTTAATTAAGATTCCTTACGTATAAGTGATCAAAATAAACATTTTAATTTAGCAATCACATGAACTTGATTCCCACACAATTAGCGTCACATGATGTATGTGTTGTTTAGCTAAGGAAGTAAATTATTGGGTTGCACAGATTATTCCACGATCATCCATGAGCACTCAATTATTCCACTTCCTCCTTTAACGTCTGCTGAGTTACAGAGCTTGATTGGTAGCTCTCGGCTCACATGCATTGACCTCTCGACTAAACTCAAGGAATAGTGCTATTAGGCTCAAGAGCTTGTCATTGGGCTCCAAGCACTAACTCACATATTCCTAGCTCTACAACAATTGGTGAGCTATGGAGCTCAAGGAAATCTAAGTTACCAAATCAACCTATCATTCCAATCTCAAGGTTTTTTATAATGAGAATCCTTGTGTAGCGAATATGTATTCACAATGAGGGCCTTTATGTGCATTCCCTTAAGCTTGGTATGACTAGTTGATTTGATATTATTTTTGTTATAAAACTATTTAAACTTAATAGACATTCATTCCATAAACATGCATTCACATGAAACATATCTAAATCAACAAAACAAAGATTTTATTTATTGAAGAAGATTTATACAAGCACCATTTTGTCCCTTTCCTCATTACATGATTTTGGCCCAACCCTCCCCAAGAAGGGTTTAGCCTTCCATTACAAAAGAGATGCAAAAATAAAAATACAAGGAAGTGAACATTTGCATGATTCTATTGATAGAAAATCAAAGAAGAGTCTTAATAGAAATACTAGGAACATCCCTTGGCATTCTCCGGATCTCTCCTTACTCTCCAACTTCTTCTCTTCTCGCTCCTTGAGTTGTCTTTTCTTTTTCTCCATGAATGGATTTTCTTCTCCTTCCTTGGTTAGGGTTCTCCTTTCTTTCTTATAGCAACCTCCAAATTTATAAATTGGAATGTCAAAGAGGTAACCCTCTCTTAGTTTTTGTTGCTAGTTTAAATAGAACAATCCTTTGCCTTCTTTGCAATTAAAGCTATCACCTTTCCAACTCCCTTGCTTTAATGGCTTGCATTTAAAAGTATTCTAATATTCTCTTGAAAAAATGCAAGGAATTAATGGAATTGGGGTTTTAAATGGCTGGGGAAGGCAAAAGATTTAAGTTTGTGGCCTTCCCTATGCTGTCTTTAATACTTGATCCTAGTTAAAATTACGGCGGGCGCTGCAGCCGGCTATAGCGGGTTGTGGCGCACTGTAGCGCATAGCTTTTTGAATTCAATCCGCCTTGGTGTGCTGTGGCACGCTTGGGGGCGCTGCAGCGGATATATTCAAATTTATTTCATTTATCTGTATTTTACCCTTTTGTTCCGCTGTAGCACGCGGCAGTGTGAAACTTTCGAATTGAACATGCTGCATGCACGGTAGCGGACATATTAATAATTTTGCTAAGTCCTATCCCACTGTAGTGAGCGGTAGTGGCTAGGTTTCGAGTCGGATACGCTGCAATGCGTGGTAGCGGATCAGTTAATATTTGTTTCATTTTTACTCCGTTGTGGCACGCGGTAGCAATGAGCTTTCGAATTTAATTTGCCTTTGCGTGCTCTGCGCGCTTAGGTGCGTGACAGCAGTTCTATTAAATCTTCATTTGTTGAGTCTGGGTTTTATAAATTCTACTGTGGCACGCGGTAGCGATGAGGTTTTGAGTTCGATCCTCATTGCCGCACTGTAGAGCGCTTGGGCGCGCTACAGTGGTTTTCTTCCAAAATTTCATTTTTCTTCCAGATTTTGCTTAGCTTGTCATGTTGCCTGAAAACAATGAAAAACCCATCAAAGTACACCATTCTATAATAAAAATGTATATATTTCTTCTTCTATTTTATTATAAATTATGGACTTATCAGATGCCTTGAGTCGAAAGGGAACACTATTATCTATCTACTATAGTAGTTTGCTAATTTAAAATTTTGAGAGGCTAAAGATTGAGCCAATCATGTTAGCAGAATTGTGTAATCTCCTATTGGTCAGTCAGGCTGAATCTTTGTTGGGGTCAAGGATCGTTGTAGCTCAAAAGGAGGATGAGAGTTACCCTAAGCCCAAGTCTGATATAGAAAGTGGTAAATGGAATTAACTGCATTTGTTAGTGATGGTGTTGCATTCCAAGAGGAAACATTATTGTTTCCCAAGAAACTAAAAATAAAAATCTTTTGGAAGCCCATAATTCGGGATACACTGTCCACCTTGGGAGCGGTAAGATGTACCAGGATCTGAAGAAGTCTTTTTGGTGGCCAGGCATAAGGAGATACACTGCAGTATTTATCTCTAAGTGCCATTATTGCTCATTAGTCAAGGTTGAACACCCAAAGCCTAGTGGGCATTTAAAACACCTAGAAATCCCAAAATAAAAATGGACTGATATTTCATGGATTTTGTAATGTTTTTTCTAAAAGCGAATGAGGTGCAGATGCGATTTGGGTGATTATCAACAGACTGACCAAATCATCCCACTTCATTCCAATCCACTAGACTGATTTAGTTGAGAACTTAGCCAAGGTATACATAAAATAAATTGTCCACCTATATGGTACGCCCAATCTCATCATATTAGATCGAGACAATATGTTCACATATCGATTATGGTTAACCTTTCAACAAGATATGCGGACAAACTTAGCCATGAGTATAATTTTTCATCCTCAAATAAGTTAGATTGAATGAGTGAATCAAGCTTAAAGATATGTTGCGTCTCTGCATATTAGATTGCAATGTATCTCAAGAAGATTGCGTTGCTTTGGTGGAGTTAGAATATAACAATAGCTATCAAGCTAGTATTGGGATGGTTCCTTTCAAAGCACTTTATGGGAGGAGATGTAATACTTTATTGGACTAGATTGAAGTAGGCGACACTCAATTGTATGACTTGGAGTCTGTCAAAGAGACTGACATAAAGGTTTAACCGATAAAGCAGAATATGTTGGCAAATCAATATAGGGAGAAGAAATACCACAATGCTCGCCACGCACCTCTATAATTTCAAGTTAGAGAAAGAACATATCTCAAAGTTTATCCAGTGTACAGAATTTAAAGATTTGGCATATCAGGAAAGCTGAGTCTAGGATATTTATGACCCTTCAAAGTAATTATGTAGGTGGGAACATCTGCATGCAAGTTGGATCTACCTGATAATTAAGAATATTAAATTGACCTACGGTTAGAAATTTAAATTCATTTTTGAGTTCATCACCCCCAAATTAGTTAGGGGTCAATTTTTTAAATTTCTTTGAGCTCATTTGATAGCTCAATTTTAATTATTAAGATTAATATAATTAATTAAATAAATATTTTAATTTAAATTATTATCCATTCACCATTAAAAAGAATTGCGCAAGGCAGAACATGGGACATCAATCAAGTGAAATCTAGGCCATTGTGCATGATCCTTAATGCGATCGGAGGGCTGAGGAACACCCTAATAAGTATAGTGAGATGTGACAGTTGGTTCAATCTATTGATCCAACAGCCATAACATGGCATGGTACTATTACCTTGTCATGTTCCTCTGACCTGACCACAATCATGCCAGGCGTAAGAGCTGTAGCATGACCTACGGTTCTTGACCCCTTCAGCCCATATAATCCTAACCATTCTATCCCTGAGCCCCTATTCTATCATTTGAGACCCTTAGCTAAAGACAAGAGCTACTTTATAGCCCTCAAGAGCTCACTGGAGATACTCATCATGGAAATAAGTTATTTCATTCTCCCCTACACTTGTCAATAATTATGTTTAATTTAAATTTATTTTATTAAGTAGTACTGCAATCTATTATTGGATTAAGCCAATTTGGCTCAATCAAGCTTCTTTAGTGGTCAAGGACAATGGCTACAATAGTACCGCACAGTAGGATAAGTACCAAACTTTACCCCTAATAGCCTGGGCTATCCCAGCCTATAACAATCCTAGGTTATTACACCAACTAATCTAAACTTAACTAACCTATAATTTTTATTTTGTTAGTTTTATCAAGTCATTAGGACCTAATCCTAAATATTTGGAGTCAATCGAACCTCAATAGGTTGGATTGGTAATTTTGCCAATTTTAGGACCCTAGGAATTAGCCAGTTTAAAAATTGATCTCCAAATCAAATTTTGACTTCAATTTTGAATTTCTCACCCCCAAATTAGTTATGGGTGCAAATTTGAAAATTTTTGGAGATCATTTAGGCTATAATTAACATAATTTAACTTTGGAAAAATTGCAAATAAGGGTTCCTTTATTTAAATATTTGCATATCTAGCCTCCAACGGTCGACTTCTTCGATATCCACCGTGCGGACCACAGGCAGTCCGCTGTGAAGCTCAGGTCACGTGATAGCGGAGCCTGCACCATCCAACCATCAATCCATTTCGATTCAATGGTTTAGATTTGATCTTTACAGCACTAGATCCTTAGCTTTGGTTCGTGCTCGTGATCTGACGATCATGATAACTCCCGTAGTTATTAGTTACGCTGGATCGCATTAGAGTCGTTGCATATTTTCTTCAATCAATTAGACGGCTCTTGTGCATCTCGTTACTGCTGATCTTTGTCCCAAAGCCTCTCACGTCCAATAGGGAAGATCCACTCGTTCACTGGCTCCAAACCCTGTCTCCCACTCCCTAAGCCACGTTAGCCCGACCATTAGCTTCATCCTCAATTTGGTTAGGCAGCACCAGTGGACCGAGCAAGCCCAAGCCATCTTCAAATGGTAATGGGGTACTAAACTATTGACCCGAGCTCAGGCCATTACTCAATTATCCTGCCCCTCCACCCAAGCAATAAATAGCTCCCTATTTTTTCAGTAAGTCACTTTGCTCACTAAGAAGAACTCATTTCCATCCAGCTCATTCCAGCAACCAATCAATCCTTCCTGACAGTCTGGTGTTTAGACCCCCAAATCAAATTGATCAATCCTTAGTAGTTCTCTAGGTGCCTCAAAAACCCAATCAACTCTCCCTCAGCAAGAACTTCCAGCTCAGATACCTCCCTTATCCTATTGAGCCATGTGTGCTCGTTATCATGCCAATGGTGCTCTAGGTATAGCTTTGTGATGCTGTAAACTTTACATGTTAGTTAGATCATCAGTGTGAGAAGAATTAAGTGGTAAGCTCGGTCGAGAAAGCAAGGATTTGTTGTCTGAATAAAGCCCGTAACCAGTGGAGGCGAAGTCACTCCACTGGCAAGACGAACTCAATTCCACCACAGTACAATTTTCAATTGCATTCCATGCCTAATCAAGTCATCTAGTGTGTTCCTGGGACTCGAGCTAGCCCTGATCAATTGATACAATCATTCGGGCTACAGCACCGCACAGTGCTAGAGCCCGAGTAAACCACCAGTGTTCCAACCTTCCTCAGGCTGAGCAAGATGAGGGCTTCGATCTTCCTTGACACCCTGATGGTGTAAGAATTTAATTCCGGGCATAGCTCAACCTCTGTGGGGAGAGTTTCCTCATAATAAGCCATAGAAGTCTCATGGACTGGATTCAAAGCTAATATGTCCCAGATGAATTAGGCCTCCCCAATTAGGGATTTAGGGTTCTATCGACATGTCTTAATCCGATGATGGTGCGATAAATAATTGGAGGCGGTGGCATGGACTGACTGTGGAGAATATTGCAAATTAGGTAAACTCTAATTTGAGTGCGTTGAGAGAAGGAGGTGAGAAGGAGAAGCATAGTAGCAGGCCGAGTCAGCTCTAACCCGCACTTTTTGATTTTGGGTCCTAATATCAGTCGAATAATGGGAATTATTTTATTTAATTAAATTAAATTGGAAAATTAGAAATCACAGTTAATTAATAAAATATTATAAATAAATTATTTAAATAACTTTGTCAATTCTAATCCATATAGTATGATCCAATATATTGAGACTAACTTGACCAATTTTTACTTCGCGCAAATAGTATGGAAGGCCTCCTTAATCCTACTTCTGACTCCAGAAGCCTTGCAGCAGCACTCAGAGCTTGGGAATTCACAGGGAGTTCAGTGAATGGAGAAGAGAAAATGGGAGTTTTCTAGAAGATCCAAATGGCAGAGTTCTGTAAAACAAAATAAGGATAGCTTTATGATGGGTTTATATAGAGTAGTGCGCAGGTTCTGTGTAGCTTACGATGTTTCTGCTAATTCAATTTTTTGATTTGCTATTTTGAGCTTAGGTTCGGGGGTTCTTATGGATAAACCAATAAGATTTTGGCGCTCTTAGAATTTTCCTGGATTTGGAAGTTTGTTGGTGACCAGGCGATCGTTGGGGACCAAATCTGACATGTCATTAGGCTATGAATTATGTTTTACAAGCAAGAGATTGAAGAAAATGAATAGTAGCTGATTTAATCACAACTTTTCCATCATCTCCAATAGCAAAATCTTCTTTATTCTTAACTAAGCCCCGGGTTGAGCCTTCATCATTTGATTTAAGTTAAAAAGATGATACGACTACGATTCGCTCCATCATATCACTCCAATGCTTGTTGCACGGCATCTCCGCTCTGCGGTTTTAAATCCAACGATTCTAACTATCAATAAATTAAATTAATCCTATGGTTTAATTTAAATAAAATTCTAAATGAATTATATATATATTTCATCCATTTTTTATCAAAAAAAATGAAAATATCACCCATAACATATTTTAATGAGGAACCCATATAAGCAAATAGCTAAAGGGTTTGATGTCAAAATACCTTTCTTAATTTTTTGAGATTATTTAATTTAATTAGATTTTTAATAAATTAAAATTATATTTTTTGAATATTTTTATTCTATATGCAATAGGAAGTGAACTAATGATGATTTGAGCTTCTTAATGACTTTCATATGGCTTAAATAAGTCTGATAATGATCATGGTTTGTTACAATCAAAGATTAAGATGTTATAATATTAGCTCTTACAAAATCTTTGCCAGTAAGAGCTAGGCGAAGCAAGGGGAGGGAACTAAGAGCTTAAACATACAAGCCGCCATTCCATGCCCTAATCTAATTTAAGAACTTACATATTACACTTCATTAGCTTATAAGATCATTAGTCTGTAAGTATTACACGTGGTTTATGGTTAATTTAGCAATTGATTTTAGTGCATCATATATGGAAGCATTGGGCAAGCATGGTGAGTAACATTATGATCTAAATATGCAATTCTTGATCCAAATCAAAGTAAGCTAAGCCAACATTCCACACGCCACCATGAACTCATAACAATATCAAACATAGCAAGGAATGCAATAGTTTTTGGTGGTACGAGTTAAGGGATTTATTCATGAAAGCTAGCATAACTTAATAAGCCATGGTAATGAACCAAGGGATCTAACCATGCCAACCAAGATCCAAACTAAAATATAAGGTAAGTATGAGTTAATGACATCATGTGGATCATCTTCAAATTCAGGTTTGACTATTGGGAAGAGTTGGGTCAACCATAGCTAGCCCAAACTAAGTTAGATCTTAACTCAAACAGCCATGGAAAAGTGAGAGATGAAACATGGTTTACCTCCAAATGTATAAGTCTAGTGGGTGCGTTAGGGTCTTGAGAAGGTTTAGAGAAGTGTTTCAGCTCCAAATGTAGTTAACTTAGAACTCCATGATGTTAAGGAATAGTAGGTATAACAACCAACTTCCAATGGAGGTCCTCTTAGGTATGGTCTCTTCCAATCCAATGCAGCTAGCCAATAGGGATAGAGGCTAAAGAAGAATTGTAGATGATGTTGAGGTGAAGCATATCTAGCAACTTTGTTGCTTGATATCACCTCAAGTGGCCAAAAACAAGGGTGTTCGAGAGGTGTTTGGGAAATGGTTGAGGGGGGAAAGAGAGAATTTCAAGGACTTGGTTGCTTCTAGAGTTCAAGGAGGTAAAGTAACACCTTTAGGATTAGTTAAGATTTAAATAGGGGCCTCAAGGAACCCAAAATTAACTTTGATCACTCGATTGCTTCTAGGGCAACCAGAGACCAAGGCGCTACAGCTCGCCCTGGCTCCTGTCCACCCAAATCCAGGGCGCTACGTGCACCATTTTAGCTCCGATTTAGATGCTACCCTAAGTATTTTGGAGAGTATTTTGGACCATTTGGGTTCCAAATAGTGCCTAAGTATTTAAGAGAACATTATGGAGTGTTGGCTAAGGTTGGCAAAGACTTCTGCATATTGGAAAGAACCATAATCAGGTAGTGACTGCTACTCCTCTCCTTCAACCTAGAGTAAGAGCTAGTATTCCCTAGAGATGAAGAAATCGATCAAAAGGTTCTGTAAGAGCTAGATCATTCTTGTTCTTGTGAAGGTGATGCTCTCTATAACTCTGTAATTTTCTTGATTAATAGTAGAAATTTCTATGGTGTGGCTCCATAGTTTTCCCATCTTTGGGTTTTCAATATAATATCTTATATTTGGATGATTGTGGTTTTATGCATGTGATTGTGTTGTGGTTTTCTTTCTATTTAGTTTGTGGATGAATAATTGGTAATCGTCAACGTACTCCAGTCCTCGAACTTAAGTAATGCTTTAAGAATTGCACTACGGGTGACTTAGAGAAAGTGTATCTTGGAGATGACAAGGCATACGGCGTCATAGGTAAAGGTGATGTTGATGTTTAGCTACCTAGCAGTGCAGTTTGGAAGCTTTGAGAAGTTAGACACGCATTGTGTCTAAGGAATAACCTAAATTTAGTTAGCTAGCTAGCTAGGGAAAGCTACAGTACAAACTTTACAATGGACTCATGGAAGATCACTAAGGGTGCACTAATTGTTGCATGGGGCAACATGGAAGGTACTGTAACGCCCCATCCAGTCAACGTGCGCAACCGAGGTATTTTTAAGGATACTAAAAATTGGCGGCAGAACGGTGCATTACTCAGGAATGACTGCTGAATCTCTCTGAATACTTTTGTTGTTGAGCTTCTAAGACTCAACCCCAAAAGAGACCTGAGTGCTAATCCTTAAGAAAAATGTAAAGTCCTTATCTTAAGTATTAAATAGAGTACTTACGTACATTAGATTATAAAAGAAATTGTAATAAGAATCCAATATACATGAGTATTAGTATTTCATAATGCTGATCAAATCACAATATTAAGTATAAGTATAAATAACAATAGAGTGCGGAAGCTATAGCATTCATTCATATCATTCAACATAGAAGCTAAGTATAAGAATACATCTCAGGAAAGAAATATAAAATACATTTAGAGATAAGATTATTATAAATTAATTGCTTAATATAAAAGACAGAAATAGTCTCTCACTCACGATAGAAAGTAAACTAATGCAGTAAATAAAACTAAGCTGGCTAGTGCTTCACAAACTCCTCCTATATCTCTTGGGAAGCCTCCTAAGCTTAGTCCCCAAACTGCTCTAGATCTAGCAAATTTTTAGATTTAAAAAGTACCACGTGTTAGACAATAAGTTTTAACTCAACTAAAGCTACTATATATATTTATAGTTATCTACAATTCAACATTTAAGTAAGCAACCAATACTATAAGAAAGCACTAAAACAACTGAAAAGTGCAAAATTGTACAAACTAAAATAAAATAAAATAGTGGCTTAAAGACTAAGTACTAAAAATAGAAAATAATAAAGAAGCTGAAACTGAATAAGGACTGAAATAAAACTATATTGTATGTCATTGAAAATGCATCTGATTATGCCACTAATTTATGTTGTCATTATGCATTTAGTGCCTCATGCACCCCAAGGAATCTTAACATACATGATGCCTGCAGCATCCCGTATGTCCTACTCAAATTGATGCATGCTATATCTCGTAGTTCATAATGCATTTTGAGGCCCATACTTATGCAATTCATGCCAAATTCTTTCAAATTAATATGATTCTTAAATTACCGAAAATCAAGAAATAAACCAAAGTAAGACATAAAATTGTACATCCTGATTGTCATAACAAGCACATTTTATTAAGACTACTATAATCAGAAATTTGATTATATATTACCTTAAACTAGATTTGCTCAATTTAACTAAAATTTTATAACTTCTTAAGTAATTGCATGATGGGAGTACATATACATAATTAGTATGTTCTCAAGAAAGGTAATTTTAAACACTTAATTTATTTAACTGCACTTATCAACGCGCACAAAGATAAGGGGACGAAACTCTTTTACAGTTTATTCTCTCAAACTAAGTTGTTTAATATCCCACTTAATACATGACTAGTGTATGTCCTTGGAAATGTGGCTTTGAATACTTAGTTTGTTTAACTGCATTTATCAATGCGCACAAAGATAAGGGGACGAAACACTTTTATAGTTTATTCTCTCAAACTAAGTTGTCCAATTCTCTAATTAACACGTACTTGAAATTGGGATATTTTACCCCGAATTGAACTGCACTTATCGATGCGCACAAAAATAAGGGGACGAAACCCTTACACAATCCTATTCAGAACAAAATAACCAATTTTATACTCTATTGAATTAAATCAGTTGTATGGATATGTACTATAATTTTCACATGATAAACACTAAGGTTATCATTTCTATGCTTACTATTTTAGAATTCAAGAAAATTTAGACTAATGAATCCATCTCCATTGTAGGTACTAAGCAATGAGTTTCCAAGGTGGTACATGGATGATATGTTGATTGTAGGATCAGACATGAAAAAGATTAAGATACTAAAGTAGCAAATGTCAAGAGAAATTGACATGAAGGACTTGGGGCTGACCAAGAAGATTTTTGAGATAAGAATCAATAGTGAGAGAAGTGCAAGAATTGTGAAGTTGTCTCAGAAGGAGTATGTTGAGAATGTGTTGAAAAGATTCAACACAAGCGAGGAAATACCAATGAGCACTCCCCTAGCAATTCACTTCAATTTATCAAAAGATCAAATACCTAAGACTAAAGAGGAGAAGGAACGCATGCAAAAAGTTCATTATGCTTCAACAATTGGGAGCTTGATGTACGCGATGATTTGTATGGGACCGAACATTGCACATACAGTGGGAGTGGTTAGCAGATTCATGAGTAATCTAAGGAAGCACCACTATGACATGATCAAGTCGATTTTGAGGTATTTGAAGGGTACAGTGGACAAAGCACATTGCTTTGATATGTCTGACATTACTCTACAGGGCTTTGTAGATTCAGACCTTACAAGTGATGTTGATAGCCGGAGGAGCACTACCAGATATGTGTTCATATTGGGAAGTGCAGCGATGATCTGGATCTCCAGGCTACATAATATTATTGCTCTATCTACCATGGAGGCTGAGTACGAGGAGATGATTTGGTTGAAGAGCTTTATGGCAAACTTGGGCAAGAAGCAGAAGGATGTGAAGCTCTACGACTATAGTATGAGCACAATTTACCTTGCAAAGAATGCAGCATTTCATGCCAGGATAAAATATAAACAGCTTCGGTACCATTTCATCAGGACACTGTTGGAAAAAGGTCAGCTTGGATTGGAGAAGATTCACACTTCCAAAAAATCCTGATGACATATTTACAAAACAGTAATAGTGGAGAATCTGAAGCTATGTGCTGCTTCAGTTGGCCTTGGCATATGATGAGGGGGCGGGGATAAACCACACCACGTTCTTGACAAAGATGGAAGAAGACAATGAATGTTCAAGGTTGAAAGAGGGATGATCCCAAATAGGTCTCCAAGTGGGAGATTGTTGGAATGTAGTGTAACGACCCAAAGTTGTTATTTTGCAAATTAGGTCAAATCTTGCCTTAGAAATCAGGATCCTGGAGAATTTTGAATTAGGACAAATAAAAATACTATAGGTAAGAATAATTTTAAAGATCAAAGTGCCCTAATTTAGGAAAAATCTGAATAACAGAAGCCCCCCCATTTTATTTTTTGAATTACTTAAATTCTAAAAATCATGACATTGAAATATGTGCCTGAATTCATCGTTTTCAGTACCGTTATGTTAAGTATATTATTTAAAGACTGCTCAAGAAGTTTCATCAAATTCGGAGCACCGGTTTGATTGTGATTGATTTTCAAAGTTTTGAACCTCAAAAATTAAAATGAAAATAAAATATTTCTCTGAATCAAAAAATTTTGGCGCGAGGTTGTTCATAATGTCATAACACACCTCAGTGTCAAGTTTCATTGTATTTGGACACCAAACGACGAAAAAATACAATTAATTTAAGTTTAAGCAATTTAATAAATTTCCATTAAAATTTTCATTCCAACCCTCTCTAACTGCCACAGCAGCTCCCCCAACCTTCAGCCCTCAGCCCCACAGCACACGACCTCCCCTGCTAGCCCTCCTCCCTCAGCCCACAACAGCCGGCCAGCAGCCAGCTCTTCAGCCCTGCCAGCCCTTCTCCTTCTCTCAGCCAGCCCACAACAACCCTCTCCCTTCTCTCCCAACCAGCACACAGCAGCCAGCAAGTTGCTAGCTCCCTCCTCAACCCCTACTAGCCCCCACAACAGCTCCTCCCTCAGCCCACAGCAGCCAGCAAGCTGCCAGCTCCTTTCTCAGCCCCTACTAGCCCCCACAGCAGCTTCTCCCTCAGCCCACAGCAGCCCGCAAGCTACCAGCCACCCAGCAACCCTCTCTTGCCACCGCCAGCCAGCCCTCTTGCTGCAGCCACCTCGGTTAACTGTCCGGTCATCCATTTCAACTTCTCTTCGCTCTTTTCCGGCAATCCTAATATAAGGTAAGAAATGGAAAAGAGGAGAAAATAAATGGAATTTTCCTTTTGTGCTTAATCATTAGTATAATAATAATGATAATAATATTATCATCTCGAATACATCGTTCACATTATCATAATGGATAACAGTGAAAATGTAATAAATATGTCTATTATTTATAATCAATCATTTTATTTATGCCTTTATTCTTTCATAACATTAATATGATCATAATAATAAAATATAATTCCAGCAAGTGACTTAATAAATATGAACTTATATCATAATAAGAATATGAAAGAAAATGACAGAAAAGAAGAATGTAAGAAAATCCTTAAATAATATCCCTAAAATCATTTGGCTAATTGCTAAAATGTCAAAAAATACAAATTGAGCGAACTGTCACTCATCCGAACTTAAAAGACAAAAGGTACCCAGTACATGACAAGTATTACATTTTGTATTGTTACTGCTGCTTAGCTTATAATTGCTTTGAGCCAAAATTTCAATTTGAAGCTTGGTTGGTTGTTCAAAACCAACGTGACAACATTCGTGGCTAGTTACTGGAAAAATGACATCAGTAATAGCATTCGTGATTAATTATTGGAAAGAAGACATCGGCAATAGCATTCGTGGCTAGTTACTGGAAAAATGACATCAGTAACGGCATTCATGGCTAATTACTGGAAAAATGACATCGATAATAGCATTTGTGGGTTGTTGCTGGAAAAATGGCATCAGTAACAACATTCATGGTGGGTTACTGGAAAGACGACATCAGTAACCTACATCTTCGAGCTAATATCTTTTTCAGGAAAATAATTATTTCATTTGCGCTTTCACCTTATTATTTTCTTGCATCTCTTTCACAATTCGCATTTTTGCTATTATAAATGCAATACTTCATTGTTTACTGCATTACTTATAATATTCTCTAATTACTGGGAATTCCAATCCCGGTATTGTTTTATGTACAATACCAGATCAGGTATTTCTGGGATAGCTTAAACAAGAACCCTAATGCTTAAAATTTTCAATCGGCCAATGGATTTACGATGGCGTTGTTTTGCTTATTTTATTTATTTTTCACTTTTGTGCGAGGAGTACGATGAAAAATTTTGTAATATGAACTATTGAAATATATGAGAAATGTCTTTTGATTTTTATATGTGCCCCTTTTTCTTTCGCAAATTACTCAATATGATCCTGCGGTAAGTGAACACCCGGTGTCGGAATAGTTTCCGCTAAGCCGGTATCGGGACATCACATGTAGAGACCATTCAAATCATCGTGGAGATGCTAATGGAGTTCTGATAGGCTTCTAGGAGGTTCCTAGGTGATACAAGACAAGTTGGAGAAGTTCAGTTGCTACAGAACGCTTGCAACACACCGTGGCGCATCGGGGTACCCAGCATCCAGAGACTGGGGGGCGCGTCCTAGCGCCAGGCATCCAGAGACCAGGGCACTGTAGCACACCCTTGCACCAAGCAGCCAGAGACCAGGGAGCTACAACACGCCCTAGAGCCTGGCCACTCGAACCCGGGGCGCTACGGCGCGCCGTAGTGCCAGATGGGTTTCAGCTCCGATTTAGGCGCTACCCTAAGTATTTTGGGGAGTATTTTGAACTAAGTGGTGTCCAAATAATGCCCAAGTATTTAATAGAATATTATTAAGTGTTAGCTAAAATTGACAAAAGCTTTTGCATATTAGAGAGAAACCTAATCAAATGACGACTGTTACTCCTCTCTTTCAACCTAGAGCAAAAACTGATGTTCCTTGGAGAAAAATAAATTGATCATGAGGCTGTGCAAACAATAAATCTTTCTTAACTCTATAATATTCTTAATTCATAATGAAATTTTTCTTAGTTTAACTCCATAATTTTTTCAATCTTTGAGTTTTTCACATAAAATCTTATGTTTGGATGCTTCTAATTTTATGCATATGATTGTGTTGTAATTGTCGTTCTATTTTATTTGTGCTTGAATAATTTCGTCTATTACTTGGTAACCATCAACATACCCCAATCTTCAAGCTAAAAGAACACTTCTATCGTGTGCTCACAACAATATGCATATTGTACATTGCATACTTAGTGTTAACAACACATGGCAAAAATCAGAGCCTGCTTTGCATGATGCCATAGAAAGTATCAACATAACAACCTTTTTTGGCAAAACCGATGACTTGAAGCAGATTTATGAAACTACGGTTCAGCATGAATGCAGAAAGTCATACGTAAATAAAACATACAAAAAACCCTTTGCACATTCTGATTGTCAACAACACAAACCACTCAAAATTGCATCTAACAAAGGAATTCAAGCATATACTTTAAGGAAAAATAAAACTGCCTTTTACAAGAGATTAAAAAACAATGGATATTTACATACTGTTCACTAATAGTAGCCCAAAACTTGAAAACAAAACAAAAATAACCGCCACTAATTAATCTGAACAGCTCCCCCGCTTTACTGCGAACAGAATCATTATACACTTTACCACCAATGAGTACGAAAAGGTTCTTTATTGATGTGATGAAAGAGATAAATGGCTTTTGCAACTCAAAAGTTTTGATGAAATGGAAACTCAAGAAAATGATAGAAAATTGAACCCTCTTATTAAATAAAGACACGCTTTGAGAACAATTCTCTAGGTTATGATCCAAGTGAATAGATACCTGTAGCAAACAAATGAAAATATACAAAGAGAATTTTCAATTTATAATATGGAAAGAATCCATGAAGATGAGAAATATCTGTTAGCTTTTAACAAAAATGGCATGTTTAAAACCCTTTGCACTATAAAATGACTTGTTATACAACAATAATAAAGTTAAAGAAATAAAATTTTTTTGAATGGCTCGCTTTTACCTACAAATGGTATTGGTTGGAACTTCGATATTTGTTCTTGAGGAATGAAGTTCAAATCTCATTAGCCGCACCATTGCCTTCTAGCAAGGCTCTTTCGAAAAAAGTATCAGCCTCATACTCAAGTAGGTGGTACTTCTATAAATATTAATGTTTATTAGTTATATGATTACTCATAATTTGGGTGTATGCAAGATATTGTTCCAAGTTTCAACCATAGAGATGAAAAATGGAGAAAAAATCCTCACCTGAAAAATTCATATTTCTTGACTCAAAACAGCATCAACTTGTCGTTTGGGAAATGATGGAATCTTGATCCTATGTAGCAGTGCACAACGCTCCCTCTTAATTGAAAGTAGCTTCCCGCAGAATAAACTGTTTACCATCCAGCTCGCTGGCTGTTGAAAGCAGTAATTGAAAAATACAAGTCTAATTAGTTTTAAGGGCTGTTCCGTTTGTCTACTACCTATTAGTAATGTTACATTATCTTTTAGTAATATTGAGATAACATACAATCTAATGGATGCTATGTTAATTTTAATTTAATTAATAACATGTTAATGTTTATGTTATTTAAATAACACCAAGAAAATTGCCCACTAATTAAATAGCATTATCACATGTAAAAATAATAGCACTCAACAAAGTAGCTACCTTTATTTGAATAACAGTGTTAATTGAATACCTTGTTATCCAAATAACATGTTATCTTAATAACATTTCATATGACATGCAATCAATTAGCCTCTAAAGTATGAAAAGATACATAAATTTTTTTAAGTTACAAAAAATTACTTTATCAAATAGCCAAAAGAGTATTTTATGACTGATATTGACTTTTGATATATGCAACCAAACAGCTTTTGACTCAAATTGAAATATGCAAGCTGACTCACAAAATAAACCTGGCTAAGCTAGAACTGAGAGTGAACTGAGTTGGAAAAGAGTGGATTGAAATGCAGTTGTACATATATGAATGCATTTATGAACAAATGCTCAAGTTTTTGCATTGTATGTTGGACAGAATTTTATATTTTGATTCTTTTTTGTTTTGCTGTTTCTTTAGGTTGAATTTGTTGAATTTTTCTTTTAGTATATGGATTAAATGCCCAGTTAAAAAACAATACTGACCACAGTAGGGATATTATGTTCCAATGCACAGTGTTTCAAGTGACGTGAAACACCATTATCATTCTGAACAAGAATAAACCCTAGTGTATTCGTTCCAATTTTCAAACTTTGAACCAATCGCTGCAAAGACTTGAACACCTGGCCGCCACCATGCTGCAAATTGGAAGTACAATTAAAAAGCAAAATGGAGAAAAAAAACTCAGATGGGCATTAGATAGAAAACAAATTCATTAATAAAAATGAAAATAAATATAAAAGTAGATGAGTGCTGAAATTGCTTAGTATGCGGTTCAAAAAAATTTAATGGCTAAATTATACATACAATTCTATGCACATACAAGCTGAAGGGAAAATGAGAGGAATATAGTTCCCATCTCGTTATGCGCATTGAAAGGCGTTTTACCAAATAATTTCAAGAAAAATAGACGTAGGTTCCTTCGGGCTATAACCCTCAACAGTTTCTCAAAAAAGGAAGGATTAGCTGTTCTTGCCAGTTAAATAGGACATACCTTCACAATTTTCATGAATTTGGTACAAAATTTTCCTTTTCCATGAAGCATAATCCCGACTTTATGAAATATGGGCATGCTGGTATTGGACCAAGGAAATTCTCCAATAATCAACTTATTTCCCTTTGAGCCAGGAATAGATCGATTCATATACCTAGTGCAAGAAAAAAGGATATTACTGTCCATAACATTGCAGATATGATGCATAACCAGAATAAGAGGCGTGAAGACAAGTTTTATTTTTTATTCATTATTAAATCTAGTTTCTATTGTTTTTGATGAAACCCAAGCGGGGTACACCTAGATATGCCAGTGGCGTTGAAGCCAGCAGAGACAGATATGGTGAGCCTTGAGCACATTTGAATGGCCTTGGCGTAGGCCATGAACAATGGCTAAGCTTCGAGTGGCTTTTGGTTAGTCACAGTCCAACCAGATGCAATCAATAAGTGGAACCGGTCGGGGCGAGCTAAAGAAAGCTGGACTCCAGAAGACCCAGCGCTTAAGCATCGGGTGAGTGCCAGTCTAACGCTAGGGACCAAGTGGGCATCAGTTGAGCACCAACTAAATACTTGGAGCCAAGAGCTTAGAGCTTGGGGGCCCAAATGTTAGGGCATATCTAAGAACAGCAAAAACCGAGAGCTGAACACTTAGGCACGCCCAAGCGCTGGAAGCATGACCTGTTGAGCAGTAACTGAAGCATGGGATTAGCCAAACAGCCTGGCCAAGTAGAGGCTAAGGTGCTTGGGCGTGCCCAAATGTCTCGTTATAAATCAGCCAGCTTAGGCCGTTGCTTGGGCCAGGCAGCGAATGTAGTTTTCAAAGGATGTTTGGCCCGCAGGGATTGACAGCTTGGACATGCGGAAAGCCCAAGCAAGGCATGTGCGACGCACGGTAACCATGCAATGAACCTAGGATCAATAAAATTGGTTTAAGGGCTATTTGATGAGGCAATAATTACCCAAGAGCTGACAGCTTAGGTTTTATGCATATATGTGGAGGCTACAGATGTAGCCCAGTGTTGGAACTTGTAGACTGGCTAGCGCCACCGCAAAACGGACGAAGTAGCTACAAAGCGAGGCGACCAAAATGTCGCAGAGCGGTTGCATGACAATTGCATGGATGGTGCAGATCTTTTGGAGAATCCATAGTAAGCAATAGAAGATTACATAACAACCAAGCCAAGCAAAGGCAAACTGAAAGGCGTACATGAGGTAGCTGCAAGGCAGCTGCGGGGCAATGGCGAGACATCATGTATGGTTGTAGCATGTGTGGCTACGGTTATTATTGTGGTTCTAAGGTTTGAAAAGCATGTATCTTCTTCCTAATTCATGGTGTATTCATTTGTTGGTGTGACTCCGTCCACGATTGTTCCCCAAATGTAAGATTTTCACATAAATTTGTGTATTTTGAGCTCGTGTTTTGTGATTATTTGATTTTCTACAATCATATCTAGCCCTCGTTATTCCCAAGTGAAAGTGTTTGCTATGGCGTTAGAGTTGACACACCTAATTTCACAACAATTTCATTTACCTTTTAATACACTTTTGATATGTAACCTTCTATTGAGATGTAACCTTTTAATACATATTTAATATTCAAAATTAATGAAATTTTATTGTTATGGGGCTCTTTTCAATTTTAATTGGATGACTATTGGGGTGTTGGATATATCAAGTAATAAAAATATAAACACCTCTGAAGTTAAATGTCTAAGATTGAAAATTGATTACGATGAGTCTCCTTTTGAATCACTTTGTTTCACATAGTATCAAAACTACTAAAAACCTTTATTGCAAAAACAACCTATTTTAGGAATTGGTATCATGAAACAACTAAAATGTCACTTTTGCAAGGTGCTGATAAGAATAAGTATTTTGAATAGCAAGGTTTGAGATGCATCCAAGAAAAACTAGAAGTAAACAAAGAAATGTTGTCCCCTGTGGAAACTTTTTGATATCCTCTTCCAATGCGACAAGCTATTCTAATGTCTTGGTATATCTCAATTTTAAGACTCCTGAAAACCAAGAATTGCAATTTCATAAAATGTGAATTAAATTTTTAGTGAGAACTATTTATTAAATGTTCTCAGAAATCTAGCTTCAAAAGTGCTCAAGTGTAAGAACAGATAAACAATGAAACTTTAAGAAAATGAACAGAATCCTTTCAATATGGAGATATCTATGATCTTCGTGGCAACGACAAACACAGCAAGATAGGTGTGATCACAATAATCAAATAAATATAATCTATATAAAGTAAAACAAAACAACTTACTTCCCAGGTGACAATGCAGTGCCAGATTCTATTGAATCCTCAAGCCAGTATTCATTAAGCATGAAGGTATTAGCCGCACATCCATATAGAAATTTAGTAGTTTGAACCTGCACATAATTAATAGCAACTCAATTCTGTTGAAATGGTTGGGCCAGCATAAAAGCAG
Source organism: Gastrodia elata (assembly GCA_016760335.1). Taxonomy (NCBI): domain Eukaryota; kingdom Viridiplantae; phylum Streptophyta; class Magnoliopsida; order Asparagales; family Orchidaceae; genus Gastrodia; species Gastrodia elata. Next base: position 47,335,160 of record CM028672.1, on the reverse strand, counting down.
TTGAGTGATATGCTGGATACAAAAAAAATGAATAAACAAACAAGGGAGAAATTACATTAGTACGGTGTATTATACAATGCACTAGATGAGGGACTTGGATTCCTAAATTTACATATTAATCTAAAATGTAGCTAAAACTGCATATTTTTAATTAATTAATTAATATATATATATAATAAAATAAAATAAAATATATAGATATATATGTACATTTTAAGTGTTTATATCAAATACATAATTTAGAAGTATACATTTCCATAAATACATAAATTCTGGGGACACATGTACCCATCCAACACACTACATAGATCACACTTTGTAATATGCAAGATCATATTATGTTTTTTCCTACAGACAAATGTGCTCCTGCATAGGGTGTGTACGCACACACGTGTATACGTGCAGTTATTTACATGGGTGTTCTTGGGGCCCTGATCCATTAGATGTGCTGCTTCCCCATGAAGGCCATGAAGCCAGCTGCTTGCATTTGCAATGGTAAGCTTTTCTCTTTCAAAGAGAAGAATCATTATTCTCCACCCAATAAGATTTTAAGGTCATAACACTCAAACAAATTGATCTATTTAAATTAATTTAAACTAGCTGCATTAACTATTTAAAGAATCATTAAGATCTTTTAATCAACAATCAACTATTCATGGTGGATGACTTCTATTGTGGGAAGAAATCATTCTATTGTGAGCAGAAATCATTCTAATTCAGGTGTCGACTTTCAAGCAGCTTAGAATCAAACATGTGTTATTGATAACAAAATGCAAGTAATGATCGTCTTGATTGGTGAAACATGAAAAGCAACTCTTTCAAAATGGTTTTTATATATTACCTTATAATTATTATAATATTTTTAGCATGCTCACAAATAGTTAAGACATCATGAAAATCAATGTAATCTGACCTAACAGGTGAAAAACAGATAAAAATATACATATAGGTGCTTATATATATATATATATATATATATATATATATATATATATATATATATATATATAGAAGAGTGTATATATATAGAAGTGTGTATATATATAGAAGTGTGTATGTTAGCTGATCTGCATAAGAGATAATAGACACTATTACAATACTTCCTTTGTTTTGAGTTATTGATCCATTTTGAAGGTTTGCCAAGATCTTTTCTTGTTACGCATATCAGGAGCATTAAGATAGCTACACTTTTGCACTTTTGTCAGCCTTAACATCGGATTGAGTATGGTTCAATCCCGTTGATCACATCAGAATAAATCAATCCAAGTCCCAATCAATTTATTCAACATCCTCAAAGAATCCAAGTCTCAATCAATTTAGTCACCATCCTCACCCAAAACCAATCAAATGATTGGATTGGGATATTGGTAAAACAAGGACCAATTAGGAAAACAAGGGAAAGCAAAGGCAGCACTAGAAACATTACCTGAGATGACAGGAACAACCAGTTGCATAAGAGGCAAAGCACCCAAACATAACTAAGATGATCAGCATGCATCAAGGAGTAAGTTGCAGTCCCAAGGCCAATGTGATGAGTGAAATCTGAAGCAAAATCTCCGATGCTTGACATATTTACAATTAGAGTAATAATCAAAAAGACTATCCATAATAACTTTCTGCCAATATCTAGACAAATTTGAACCCATTCAGACTAAAGATGAAAGCCTGAATTAATATCCAACTCAAACAAAGTACAAGCCACCAAAATACAAATGAGGTTCTAGTTGAGCATCAGGCAACAATGGGGCCCTAAAGATAGCACTAAGGAACCATAATGAATCCTTGTTACAAAATTGAATCTTAAGTTTTGAAGAGGCAAGCTAAATAGTATTAAAATCCATAAACCATTTGAGCAACCCTCCTCATTACAGCCAAGATCAAGGAAAATAAATCTGCATAGACTAAGTTGGTTTCCCTTCAAAAAATCAAGGGTTTTGTAAGAAATTAAATAAAAACTAATAGCTAAGACACAAACAATTTGGCCAAATTGCATGTGACATTGACTCAGGCAGTGCAGGTTGCGATCATGAGGATGTGCCAAGCACGCCATAGCATGCGCCCAGTGGCATGAATAGGTAATTATTTGGTCTATATTTACCTAAGGCTGTTGTGAAGTGGCACAATGTTGTGGGTTTAAGTGCTTAGGCTGGGTTGTGCGGGGCTTGTAAAGATTGTTTTCTTCTTGATTCATAATGAAACTTTTTGTATGATGTAGGTCCATAGCTTTTCCCTGCAACAGATTTTCCACATAAATTCTTCTATGTTTGCTTGGTTTTTGTGCATGTTGGTTTTTCGTAATCGCCCATTGTTCATGTTTGCTCTAGGTGAAAGAAGGTGCACATTCATCTCCCACTTTCACAACAATCTCAAGCAATGACAAAGCCAAATTTTGAGTATAGCACTTGTGAAAGGATGTATTTAAGAAGGCTTCTCAATTATCAACAAAACAAGAAATGAAATGCATATTATTATATATTGGGATGATCGACCCCCAATGACATAGAAAAAGATCCAGTGGATCACAACCACATAAAACAAGTTGAAATTGATTGACATTTCAAGAAAATGGTTGAGGAAAAAATTTCAATCGTCTTTGTACTGCTCTATGCATGTTCAAGTTGCAGTTATTTCTCACTTAAGCTAGACAAGAGAAGTCTTGAATATTTAAGCTCCAAGCTTGGCATGATCACAATATGTAGCCTAGCTTTAGAGTTATTAATCCTAATCATTAAATCTTTTAATTTTGATTGTGGTTGGTTTGTGGTCCCATGGTTTACACAACGAGCTTTCAAAATAATGATTTTGTTTTTTTCAAATTTGCATGTACATTATGTATTACCAAAAGGTTGGATGTTGTAAAGAAGACATTGAAGGGGATTTATAAGATTTTGATCTCCGTTGTCTTCTTCTTCTGTATGTAAAATATTATAACTTGTATTTTTTCAATTTTCTAATAAGCAAAAAATTTTCTAGCAAATAAATTTAGAGCACCATATACAACCTACACACCTTTTTAGGAGACAGGACAATAGGAAGATTCCTGCATGCTGACCTCACGGACATTCCTCTTAGATATGGAGAATGTGATGGTATATTTGGAAGAACATATCCACCATGTTTTCTGATTAATTCTTCAAGATTCTTTGCCTTGCAACTTGAGAATCCAGTTAACAAAAATTCCAAGCCCCCAAGTATAATTTCATTGTTCCTCGCTTTCCCTTTGCTAGTCAAGTAATTGCAATTTTGATCCCATCGACACACAGATTTGTCAATCAAGCAGCAATTTTCTATATGTACGGCTGTCTTTGAACAAGAACCTGAAAATGTTTAAGCATTAAGAATTGTTAACAAATAAAAATATCAAACAATATAGGGTTATCAAAAAAACTCATTATTTGTAAACAGCATATGTTCCGCTCAAAAAAATGTATATTTAACTCAATAATTAAGAAAACAAACAGAGCTTTAAGATAATTTTTGAACTAGTTTTTTAATGAGCCAAATACAAACATCACTCTGCTTGAATGAGTTTAACAAGTAAAAAATTCTAATGAAAATTAATAAAATTTCTAGTCAAAGACATTTCTAACAAAACATTCTTCATTTACATTTAAAATGCTAAAATTTAATATATACAAAATACACTGCTTAAATTTTTATAAATAATAATTAATATAACAATGATATACTATTTTAAGGGTATACAAAATTTCTAAAGCAGCAGTATACATAACTTTAATAAAATGAAAAAATATAGTAGATTAAAAAATTAAAATTGGGATGTTAAATTTAAATTTATGCATATGATTATTTTTATTATACAAGATTACATCATGTATAAACTTTATTTATATTTAATGTATATATATATATGTATATATATTATATAGTTTAGGTTTTAATACATTATCAATACTTGATATGAAACAAGATAGCATTATGCAAAGTACAAATTTTATAAAAATTATTAAATTCTATCTTATTCATTATAATGTTTAATGCTCTCATGCAATTACATCTTGTTTTGTTGTTATACGCAACTCATATTTGACTATATTAAATCAACAAAACATGATCTTTATGATGATTATTTAAGTTTGGCTCAATCATTTTAATGAACCAACCACAAACAAGATTTCATTTGTTAGTGTTCAGCTCATTTGGCATCCCCAAATCCATGACTCATCATAGTTGAATCCAATAACAGAACTTTATAAAAGCATAGAAGATGATAAAAAAATACTCTGTGCTAAGCTTTTAGAGTGCAAATTGGATGCCTTAGGGCTTCCCACATTGTAGGCAGCTTCCAGAAATCGGACTCTTCTTTTCCTAGGTTTTTTGTCATCAGAAAATGATTGCAAAAAGAATTGTTCAGAGATACGAGATTTACTGATTGCATCACTCCCACAGTTAGCTTCTTTAGTTGGCTCATAGGATTTGTCTATCCACAAATCCAAGGTGGACAATCTTCTTATTGTCTCATGCCTATCACATGTATCTTCATGCACTAATGCTCTATTATCATCATGTTCGGAGCCCTGAAATTTTGATAATGGTACTCCAAACTTTTGTTGTTCAAGACTATTTTCATTGTTTGATTTACCTCCCGCAAAAAAATTTCCTGGATCACATATATTGGAAAGTTCCACAATTCTTTCATTAGATGCATGCAAAACGGCATTGTTTACGCCATGTAATGCCAGTTGATTAATTGGAGAATGGCTTCCCCCAACCATTTTGTGGCTATCTGGCATTAAGCTGTAAGGCCTGAGTGAATTCAGTTTGTGGAAAATAACACTCGGTTGTTCAAATTTGGTCTCCGAAAGAATGAGCTCTTTATGAACTGGAAATGAATTATGCAGCATAATATTATTCTGAAAGGTAGACCTTTGATCAAAACATTTTGTGAGGATCATTGTCATTGGGTTCTCTGAATTTTTAACAGTATCCATAATTTCCTTAGATTTTCCACTAGAAATGCTGCATGGAACAGCTGAACATAAAGAATCAGCTAGTGATAAGTGGCTGGAATGATCTTGTGAAAGCGGCACTTCAAAATTATCCTCCTTGCAATAGCTAGAAGAAAAATCCTGTACCTCCATGCCTGAAGAAGAAACCCTCGCAAGTTCAACAGATGGCATTATATGTGATACGCTTTGATCCAAAGCATTCATGGATTCTGAAAGAAAGCTGGTTTCCCAAGTAGACATTTTTAATCTTTTCTTGGCATTTGTATTTCCCTGTTCTAACGTTTTTTCCACCTACAAAAAAGTAAGTATAGTTAAAATATGGTATATACTGATCAAATAGCATAAGTTGTTTCACAAATGAGCATTAGCTGCATATATGGACTGAAATAGAAGCACCAAGTAAACTGCAACTATTCAACATCTGTTTTACCTTTGGTACACAATGATTCTCTTGTACTGCTAAAGCATCATTAATGTGAAACTTCTGCTCCTGCACTGGAGCATGATCTTTTAAAGACGGCATGGAGTACTTTAAAGGAAAATAATCCAAAGTCCTTGTTCGCATTTGAGAGTGAGAATCAACCAGCATGCTATTTGATTGTAACTTGCAGTCTAAAGGGTCACATATTTGGAAATTTGTTTTACTTGTATAGTCTCCCTTAATCTCTTCTGGAAGTTCTTTGAGTTCTTTTCTTTCGTCAGCTAATATATTGAGAGCATGGGAATTAGGCTTTAATATCTCCTGCTGTTTGACATCTAAACCTTGAGCACTGTCGGAAGATTTCCTACTAGCAAATGCACATTTTGAAGTTTCACCAAGTTTCTGAACTGCTATACCAACATCTTCAAATGCACCAGACATGGAATCTTCATTCAAATCAGATAACCGATCAATATCATCTAAATCATGAGCTACAAACTCATGAGGTGTTTCCAGCACAAATTCACTTCGAGCTTGTTTCACACGAAGAGCGATTTCAAATAGAGCTGCATCTGAAAAAGATCCAAACTCCATAGTACTAAACATCATTTCAGAAATAGCCACTGCTTCAGATGCAGAAATGGAAAGTTCAACAGCATCATCTGCAACTGTACTTTTGATGCCTTCATCATCAAGTTTTTCACGGAATCCTTCACTATCCTGATTAGTTTTGATAAACTGACATGAGGTTGGCTCATATGATATATTTTGCTTAAAAACTCCAGATGAGCTATTAAGTTTTTGGGCTGAATCCTTGCAGGAATGCTGACAGGCTATATCATGAGTGAATTCTGGGTTTCCTGAAACACCTTTCTCAGATAAACATTTGTTTGCTTCATAGTTCCGCAAATGAGAAAGTTCATTAAGTTGATCATACGATAACTCTGAACAGCTTGCTGCAGAAAGATGTAGACCGAAACACATAGCCTAGAAAAAATATGAACTTTCGGTGAGCTATATATTATTTGAATTCAATAATAAATATATTTTCAAATTATTCAAAGTCCTATGGGAATTGCAGAAGAATGGCTACTACACAAAAATAAATAACTCTAACATTAATATCTTAATCTTTTCGATTAAATTTATAGCCTAGAGTTTCAACTTTTGTATTTCCTAGTACATACAGGAATTTCAAAGATTTATGGTCTGAAACCTTTAGCATATGTCCAGGATGGTTGCTCAAAAAAGTGCAACAACTGCTCTCGTCATCAGAAAGGATTTGGGAGCAGCTTTTTCTTGGGTTAGATCAGGATAAAAACAAGCTTTTTCCAAATAAGAAAACTGAGATTTATAGATCTAGGGTGATAATGACTATGGATACAAGCCCCATAGTTAATTATTCCCACTTGTATGAGAACACTCATGATTAAGGATATTGCCTAACTCAAAATGCCAAGCATAATGTTTGTATGTATTGTGATTAGGCATGCATGATTTGGAATATGGATGGGTTGGTTATGTGAACAAAATTTGTGTTACTTTTAAAAACTAATAAAAGAAATCAACAATACAAGCCATTGTGGCTGTCACCATTTTTAGTGATATTTTGCATTTCATCACAGCAATAATAGTAATGATATGATATAACTATCATTATTATCAGTTTCTTAAAAATAAAAATAATAATAATATTTATGAAGTTATTATTCTGATATAAACATTAGATGAAAATCATTACAATTTATTTAAGAAACATTATCATAAACTAATTTTTTTAAAACCATTAATCATTGAATTTTAAAACTAAACTTTTCTTTAAAGAATATAACAGCATAACAAGATAATAAGACCTTAACATTAAAGTAATTTGAATTTGGATAGCATAACATAACCAAAGGTACATATTGAAAACGCCAAAATTAATTAACAACTACACTAACAAAGTTCCATTACAAAGTGTCATCCACTATTAAGCAGAATTTCAGCATAACAACCAGTTCAAGTTATCCCCATAATCCCTAGACATATATCACTAGAAATGGCAGTTTTAGAAGATCACATGATGTGATACAATAAAAAAGGCATTTTGGTTACTAGAAGCTATCTACTTCATTTGGATTGCAAATCTTGTTGTATTTGCTTGCCTCATTTTTTATTTATATGATGACGCCAATGCATCATCTCCCATAATTCTTCCCATTTTTAGTTCATATGTTCTTAATGTTGTCATTTTTACAACCTGTTTGCAATGTGCTTTAATACTAATGAATTGAAGCAATCAAACAGAAAGGACTAGCAAACCGTAAAGAAACTTTTGTAATACAGCTTAAAAAATAAAAAGATCCTCCTAAGAAAATCTCAAGGGTTAGTAAAAGCCTTCCGATGCAACTGTGCTGGCAATGGAATGCTATGAATATGGATTAACAAACATGCCGGGCTAAAATGACCATGAGCTATACAGACCATTGCATTAAATATGGCTGACGGAAAAAAATACCAATCTAGCACATTGAGGAAGATTAATTTTTTAATACCTAATAATATTGACAAAAATAAATTTATTCTTGATGAAAAATTCAAGGAACTAAACCCAAGAAATCAGATTCCATCATGTAATTATGCATTATATCAAAATTAACTATAAACAACTTGCTGCTTACTAAAAAGGTGATGAGCTATACATTTGAACAAGAAAAACTTCCAACTTGTTCATCATCATCACCAGACAAATGCAAATGACAGCCGGTATAATTGACACCCCCACTTGTAGTTGGCTGAGCATAATCCCCATTGTATAATAAATTTTCATTATTAGACTGGCATTTCTGAACATAAAAAAGATTAGGAAGGTCATCAAGTTAATAACAAACTAATTAATCAAAAGTACAGAAAACTTTTAAGCGGCTGAATATATATTGAAAGTGTTCAGTGCTATCCAATCAATTTATTTGTACACCAAAAGAAGAAAAACATCAATAAAATACTTTTAGCTATATGCTAACACGCATTGACTATTCCATTGAATCAGTGTTGAACACACACATGGGCCATTAGGGGCACATACTCCGACTAGCCTGCCCTAATATGGGAAGTGAACCATAGTGAACAAAATGCACTAATAATCAATCCCAATTTCAACCCCAAAAATTTGAGCTTATGAGTATTGATTAACCATTGTTATCTCTACGCTACAATTCTCCCAATTGAATGATATCCTGGCTCATCTGAAACTTGCTCTGCAATTGAAATTAATCCTCCAGCATCCTACTGTTACTTCACTCAAACAGCAACTACGATCAGGTTTTATTAAACTCACGGTTCATTTGGAGCCGGCAATCACCGCAAGAGTCTTTTTTTCTTATTTTTTTCTTCAAATTCTTAGATTCATTACCTCTTGTTAGTTCATTCACACTGAAAAATTAAGTTTTGGAGAAAAGAGAATCTTACGGTGAGCGGATGCGGAATTTACCAGTTAGGCAATTGCAAAAATTCAAGTTAAAAAAAGCAAGCAAAGCACGCACCTTGGCCACAAATGAAGTAAATTCTTGGCTTTTGTCATGCAGCCTATTTTCAGGATGCTCGTACGGCTGAAGCCAAGCAGGGAGCCATGCATTGTCCTGAATAATTAAAATTAAAACTAAGTAGCCGGAAAATGTGAGACCGCGATATAAGAAAAGAAAGATCGTATTATAAGCCTACGAAACGGAGCGGCACCACAGTTATTGGATCCACTTTGCAACATGTTTCGAATATCAATGAATATCCTCATGCAGCAAATCACATTAAGAAAAAAAAAAAACGGTCGAACCGCATTAAGAAACCAACTATACCGCGAAATTAGGGCAAAAATCCTAAGAAATAACATAAAAACTCCAGCATTGGAACACTTAGCTCAGCCGAGTGATATCTGTGAGAAAACTTGGACGAAAATATATTGATAAACGAAAAATAGAAAGAAGAAGACGAAGAAGAAGAAGAAGAAGAAGAAGAAGAAGACGACGAAGAAGTGATGTAACCTCGGAGAACTGGGGTGAGTGATAGCCAGGGCAAGCCATTGGATTGAGATAGAGATTGAGATTGATTGATCAACCAAGCCTTCGATGGTTGAGGATTTTCCCGGGAAATTGCGTGATTGTGGCGCGAAGGCCAAAGATGTATTGGCGGCTTTTTGAGATTTACGCGCACGAAGATGCAGTCGCTTTGATTTTTCAGGTGCGTTTGAGCGTTAGATCAATATCTAACGGATGATAAGTATAAACAAAATATTTTATATTTATTAATTTTAAATTTAAGAATGCTAGTGCAATTTCCTAGTAATATGACTAAGAAGATAATGAAATATAATTATTTTAATACAAAGAAATAAATATTTTTTGGTACATTTAACTCCTGCTTATTTTTGTATTTTTTTGTTCACTATATTTTTAAGTTAATAGGGATCTTGACTATTATGTTAGTATTTGTATTCGCTTTCCATTATGAGTTCCTATTTACTTCATTTATATTCAACTCATTATGGAGTTAACTTGTAATCATTATAAGAAAATTAATCATTTACACTTTGATGTTACTCGTTCAAGAGCTAATTTGCAGAAGTTCTAAATATTTTAATGCACAATATTAGCTAAAGTGACTCATCAGCATACATCTCCCTTGTGAATGAACAAATCCTTTAAATAATGCATCATGTTGCTCATTCATAGAATGATTCCTATTGTGATAAGTGTCAGTCATCTCTTACATTGGTTTCAAGTCTACAAATATTCATTCCATCAAACGATATATGGTTCTCTTTTGTTTCCAATATTCACATTGTTAGATGTTTATTCAATATTTAAGCCATCCTCTCTTTATTCATTTTGCTTCTTGAATTTATTCCTAATTCCTTATAATGAGTGTTGAGACAACTGGGAGATCTTCTACTATGAAAAAATCCTTAAGATCGAAATTTAACTGAGATTTACAGATAACTTATCAATCTTCTTGTACCCTAAGATTTTTCTTCTTCTTTTCTCTTAGATTTCTTCGTGTTCTCACTCTATGATTTCAAGCTTCCAAGAGCTCTCATAGAAAAATGGCACACACACTAACCATAACCAACATGTTAGAATTTTTATTGGATCCCAAATCAACTCTCAAAGTGTGGTGCCCCGCCTCTTAATCCACAAGATTAAGCTAATGGGAGGTGTGCCACTCTGGCAGATCACTCACTTATTATTAAATTAGATTTAATCCACAATCCACTAATAAGGGAGAGATATGTTTAGAATACATCCATAAGATTCAAACACTAAATAAACACAAACTCAGAGTGCGAAAGCAAGGTAAAATAAACATACATCCAATTTACCACAAATGCATTTAAGAAAAGTACATCAAACAGCTCAGAATAAATAGTATAGCAAAAAATACGCAGTCAAATAGTACCTGTATTATTAAAATGTTAATGAAGTTTAAATGAATTGATATGAAATCACTCATCCTCACAAAAAGCAATAAAGCATAAGCAGCTTTAGCTCCTTCCTAATGCTCCTCCTCTATATATGGCTCCTCTTTAGCACCAAGCTCCTCAAATCTATCCGATTCTGACATTGTCAGTTTCACAATGCTAGGGCCCCAGTCAATAAAAGAAGAATCTTATTAGATAATTGTCTAAGTATATTTTAGGCTGATATATTATTTTATAAATTTATTAATGTCACCATTCATTTAGACTACACAAAAATAACTAGTATATGAGTAACAAACATACAAAAAGGAAATGGTAAGTTATAAATAAAAGCATTTATAATTAAGCAATAATGAAGTAAAAAGTATACCTCAAATAATCTAAAACCAGGCCAAGCATATATGTATAAATACAGTAAGTAAAAGTACTGAAAGAAAAGAATTAAACTTAAACATGCTGATGATCAAATGATATATATTAATTAAAGTAAAGAATCTTATTATGATATATACATAATTAGCAGCATCAAAATCTAGCATTCTATAATATAAAAGTAAACAGGTAAAGAAAAGCTGACTAAAATAATATGCATCATTAAAACAGTAAGCCGTAAAGTAAAAATAGAACAGGTATGTACAAACTGTCATATCAAAAATTGGCCAATCATACCACAGTAATATTCCCAAAGTCTTTATAGGCTAGGGCATAACAGAATTTCCAAAGCCTTTCTAGACTAGGGTAGAACAGAACAGTACATCGGGATTGAAGATGCAATAAATATAAATACAGTATCTTTTAGTTATTTTAATTTTACTTATGTGGACATGTCTAGAAGCAGCTGAGGAGTCAAGCATGTTTGCAAGACTATACGGTTCCAAACTTAACAATACACTCCTCAATGAGTAATGTTAAGTAATCCTTATTACTCCTTACTCCTATCCATTGGGGTAATGTGCACCATAACCTACCAGAATATAACTGAACCTAATGCAAATATTATCCTGATTATTCTAAATTTTTATTTTATACAACAATATTATCTTGAATGATATGTCTAAAGAAATGGCACAAATTACAAGGAATGCATAAGCATAAATAATCAATAGTGAGCAAGAGACTCTATTACATATGGTGATACTGTTATTATTTAATTAACCATTCTAACTAATCTAAGTTACACAAGTTCAGGATCTCTAATTCCTACTATCGAGTATAACCTAAAAGCACGACCTTATAAATTATAAGTAATTAGAACTGATCAGATTATAATATGATTCAATCAATATCGCCTATAAGTTAAGTAATAAATCATCGTGTCCTAATTGATGAATTTAGATATTATATACTAAGATCCAATCAAGATCCACTAAACTAGGGATTATGATTTTAACACTACTAAATTAGAGTTAATTACATATATTAAAGGTAAAGTCTAAGGATCTAAGGTTTCAATTCTAAATGAGAATTAAGATTAGGGCAAATCCTTTTTAAGCAAAATTAGGTTTAATAGGATGATTCTCCTACTCTTAATCTAAGATTGAAAGATAAGATAATCAGAATTAAGTTATAAAATCTAGAAAACTATAAAACTAAAGTTTCATTTATTGGATAACCCACTTTATCCAACAAATGAAATCTAACCTAGGAACTATTCTTAAACTTGGGAAAAGGTTCTAATGTGAGGTGAAGATTCCTAAAGAGCTCCTTAATGACTTAGGAAAATTTTAGAAATTTATGGAATTCAATTTTATTTGCTGTTTTTGTTCAATTAAAAAAGTTAAGGATAGATTTTAGCTAAGTAAGGTTGATTTTCCTTAGGGATTAACAAGCCTGAATTTGGGATTTTTGTCAAATTAATTAGATTATAAGATTAAGACTTAAATTGATCATAAATTAGTTTTATTACTGACTTTAATGATCTAAATGATATTTTAAGGTTCTAGGATACTTAACCTAAATTTTGGGCAAAATAACTATTTTGCCCCTACTTAAGAATCTAAGAAGTTACTTTATGATTTAGGGCTCCAAATTAGATTTTCTTATTGCCAAATGATTCCTTACTATTTAACATGAAGATAAACAGTAAGTACACTCAATTTGGATAAGAAATGGGTTATATAGGTCCAAATTAGGATTTTTGACATAAGGTGGCATTTTTGCAATTTCTCCTAATGAAATCTAAAAATTTGTGCAATTTATTGTTGATTGTTATTCAAGGATTCCATAAAGTCTAAGAACACTAAATGCTGAGGTCTATTGGTTAAGTTATAAATATTCTAAATCTATAAGTATTTAAGTAATTTCTAAGGTTAAGAGGGGTCAAAACCTAATTTTTCCATTTGAAATCCAAATTTAGCAAACTCAGTGGCTATAGCTTCCCTATATCACACTGAATATTTTAACTAGAAGTAGACTCAAATTGGAGCTCAATTGGTCAAGTTATAACCTAACTAGGGTTAGGGGTAGTTTGGTCAACTTAGGGTTTCTAGTGATCAAAATTTTAATTTTAGTTCAGTTTAATGTTGGCACTGAAGTTATAAGATAGATAGCACTTTGAATTTCTTAATTTGGAGTCTAAATGACTAAGATATTGCCTAATCAATTTCTAAGGTTTTAAGGTCATTAGAGAGGGTACCCAAAAGTCATTAGTCAAACTAATTATCCAATGGCAAAACTAATACTATTAGAGCAAACTAAACACTCTCTTAATTAATTTGAGACCTATATTGACTATGTTTGGGTGAGTGTGTGCAAAGTTATGAATGTTTAAAGTTTGGGAGTATTTTGGTAAATATTTGAGGGTCCTAAATATCACTAAGTTAACAAGGTGTCCTACATGAAATTTGACACTACTAAAATGCTCCTCTCATTTTTTTGAGCAAAATGAGATATATATTTAATATATTTGAATTTTTAGTTTAGGAGATATTAATAATTAAATATTCTAATGATTATTTAATTAATATATAGCTTAATTTAACTAATTCTTCTGATTTTAAAATTTAATTATCTGAATAATTGCAACGGTGGTTCCCACGCAGATCCGCAGTCCATCAGTACGCCAGCGAGACCCACCACCTCGGATTCTACAGTTGACGCATCCGCTGATTTGAAGCGGGCTCCACAGCTCCTGCTGTACTGATGAGTCGTAGCCTTGCCAGATCACGATTGGTCAGGTTGACCTGGCCCGACCCGACCCTACCCTTCTCCTTCACCTCACGGACGACCAAGGACCTTGCGTTAGGGCATGAAATTTGGAGGTCCTCCCATCAGTTGTAGGGCTCGGCCCGCATGGTGATGGAATGAGGACTACCAGGCCTTTCTAATGACGACTGCACCAAGGTCTGAGATGGTCTTGATCGAAGGCAAAGCCAAGACCTAGATCTATACAGGAGAAATAACGGGGATAACACTGTATGCCACTGTTGAGCTTTCGCAAAAATTTGTCTGATCGAGCTCTATCGGACCGGTCCAAATACAATCCACGGCATGAAATTAATTATCGAAACAAGATTGAAGAAATTGATTGAAGCAGTTGGGAGATCCAGTACCTGGCGATCGATGGTGGCAAATTTGGGCTCGAGCGATCGAGGATGGATCGTCATTGAGACAGCTTGCTTCCATTCCAATCACCCGTTATTCATGACTAGAGCTTCATTAAGGCTAAATCGAGTGACAACGGAACTTACGAAGCTCCTAGCACGCGACATTGGTCATGGCCGCAGCTTTGCGTGACACATGCCCCTTGCACAATGGGAGACTGAGACGATGGCTCCGAACCATTCGATCCATCTGATGGAACGGTCCAATTCTTACCATTTGATGGAATGGTCGAACCAGAGGGAACGAGATGACGAAAGGGTTAGGCGGACAGCGCAGTTTGCGATTAATTTAATATATTGAATTATTAATCAAATCCCAACTTTCTTAATTAAATAAAGATATTGGATGACTTCTAAAAATTCTCAATAAATCACTCATAGCTAATTTATGGGCGAGGGACGCAACGACAAAGTCAGATTTTGATTTCGAAGAGTAATTAATTTTCTCATTTTCAGGGTATTTTAAATATATTAAAATATTCGATAGATTTTTGTCGACATCCGATTGCCACCAAAATATCACCCCTAACTAATTTGGGGGCAATGAGAGCAATGACAAAGTCTGCTGCGGCGGCCCGCCGAAATTTTTCCCAGACAATGCATTTAATGCAGCTGGAGACATGACCTTTATCCTGAATGTTGTCTCCAGCCATCATTTCCTGCAGTAGCCATTTTTGTAAGCTTTGAGGTGATGTTGTGGCTAAAGAAATGAGATTATTGTCACCTCACCCTAAATTAAAAATTAGTGCAATGATGAATTCAGCATTTTTTATGGAAATTCTGGATACTTATGAAGGAAAGGAGCATGCAGCCCCTCATATAAATACCCCTCCTCTTGACTAGAGGAGGGTTCACAATTTTAGCAAAAATTCTCTAAGTAAGGAGGAGAGCCAAAAGAAGAGAGAGCTCCCCAAGGGTGGCAAGGTAAGCTTTTGCAAAAGGAGAAGAGAAAGAAGGCAACACTAGCAACCTAAGGAGAGAATAATTAAAAGGAGAAGAAGAATTCCGGAGAATTTCTACGGAGCGTTCCTAGTATCTTTTAAACTCAATCTTATATTTTCTTTTTAGTGACCATGAAAGGCTCTTTGTCTATGTATGTGTCTTCCTTATTTTCTTGTGTAATGAGTAGCTAAACTCCCCTTGGGGAGGGTTGGGATGAAGTCCCATGATGCCTGATGTAATATTATTGTATGAATGTTTTCCATTAAGCATAATGTATATGTGACTTTAATGCCTTACTAAGAAATTTTCATCTAAATTAGTCTTGATGTGTTTATGAGGAAAGAACTAAAAAAATCCAAGATCTAATTATCTTGTGCTCCTTATCTCACCTTAGGTGGGATGCTAGATTTTGAGTGCATGGAAGCTTAAAACCATGTGAGAAGGTTCTTAAGCTCAATGCACCTCAACCTAATCTCAATCTAAGAGTTGATGCAAGTGACGCTAAGACCCACTAAATGAGCTCCTTAGCTCCACATAATTGAGATTGAGTAATAAAATGTTGAGTGCTCATGAACTAAGTGACATAGTCGTTGAGCCCAAATATGATTCTCTCATCTCAGCTATGTGAGATGCGAAGTGATGCTCGTAGTGGAAAATCAATGCTTGTGAGATCCTAAGATTTAAGGAAATTTAAATTTCCTCAAATAAGGAGAAAATGAATTAACCTTAAATCTCAAGAATCTTATAAGAATCTTTGTGCTAAAGTAGAACCAAATGTGAGTTCATTTTGTGCACGAGATTTGAACTTGTAAGCCTTTGAGCTAGACTAAAGGATAACAATGTGCACCTGATTTCAATTAAACTAAATGATAAAGCATGAGAAACAAATCTACACAAGTATTATATCACTGCATGTAGGATGGGCCCAACTCTCCTCTTTCTTAAAATCTTGTTATTTACTTAGTGAATATTCGTACTAATTTTAGACCAACCAACCAATACATACTATAGCTTAAACATTAGTGAGAATAGATATACTTTAGTGCCAAATCAATCAATTCTTTGTGGTTCGATAAATTCCCGAAAAGTCACACTTTCCACTTATTACTTCAGACCACGTACACTTGCGTGCAAACGCAGAGTGTATTTACACTCTGTCACGAGGCTTCCCGGCAACTCTCGCTGCTGTATACCACTGATAGAGGTGCGATATAGCATTCAGACTCCCTGTTGAGCTATTGTGACCACCTGGAGAGCTTCTGATATATCTAATCCTTCTTTGTCATAGTCGCACCCCAAAACTAGGTACAGCCTTTACTCCTACTTATGTCGAGCTGATTTTAGCTCAACTCTCGCTTATTTACGCCTTAGGTGCTATGCTAGGACCGAACTCCAGTCCATCTATGAGTAGCTGAGGTGCTGGAGGGGACTAGAGGCAGACCAGACAGTGGAACCACTGTCTGAGTGTGCACTTCCAGTCGACCATAATACCGTTGTAGGCCACGATGAATTCTCGTATATTCAAGTCCCCATTTGATGCTCAATTTCCTCAGTAGGTGATTGTTGTTTCATAACAATTATCAAGTTTGATCTGAACAACCCATTCAACTCAAATTGATTGACTTGGATTTAATTCGCGTCTATGTTATGCCATGAGTAGCACCCCGGTGATCCATTCATCATTGGGACTCGTTGATTCATCCAATTTCTTCACCTTCAACTCCTGAGCATGTAGGATTTAACCTTAGCCCAGAACATTCCTTTGTGAGGAGAATTCACTCATCATAGGCTCTCCCTTGGGGACGATCAGGTCGAGTAAGGACCCATCGACCCAGCATGACCCAAAGTGGGCTTCCTATATTAATCGATGTGCATGGTGCTGTTAAAGGCATAGCCATCGAGATCAAGGCACGGCTGTGGGGCCCCCGTACTGATAATAAGGAAGTACGGTGCTCCAACTATGGCAAATCCCCAACTTAAGTAAAGTTAGGTAAACCCAACCTGCCTTAAGCCAAGGACTTGTCACCAAGTGCTATAACATTCATCAATACAAATATCAAAGTGGCGGAAGAAATACAAAAATAGAGTAACATTCACAAGCATACATAGTAGGACAAGAGAATGCAATATAGTAACTCATCACAATGCAGAAATAAAATACATCTATAATTAATTATTACAAACTGAAGTTTAAAGAGAATTAAAATATCTATCAATCTCACTAAAATAAAAAGGCAACAGCTAACTAAACAGCAGCAGCACGATCCTCCTGCTGAATTTGCTCCTCCTCTGTGATACTGCCCACGTACACGTCTGAATCTGATATTTGTTGGTATCACAAATGCCAGGGCCCCAACCAACAAAATGAAAAGGTTACAGTTAGACAATTGTCTAAGTACATTTTAGGCTATTTAAATGAACTGAATATTTGAAAGATATCACATTAAAATATTTTTAATATGAAAGCAATTATGGGGTGCAACAAGCTATACAAGAAGTGGAATACTATAAACTATCCATTTATAGCGAGCAACATGTATGTGAAATAACATACAAAACACCAAATAAACAAGGTGAGGCTAAAAGCAAAAATAACTGCAACTACTGAAATGAATATGATCATAACACGATTATGATCGTAATAAAACATGCTGAGTATAAAAGAAAACAAGTACTGAACATGATAAAATTATAGCATCTTAAACATGCCATTTATACATATATATAAGCCATAAAAGTATACATAAAATATGCAGATTAATATGAAAAAGAAAGGCCACTGAGACATGTGGCAAAAGAAAAGCAATATATGAAATATAAGTCCACTGAGGCATGTGGCAAAGCGAGCAGAAACTGAAAATAAGGCCACTGAAGCATGTGGCAAAGTAAATCAGAAAGCAATACAATTCAGCTAAAGTAGCAATAATCCTAAGACATAGTACTGCCATACCAGCCAATAGGCCATACAAGGCCTCCAATATCCATCAATCAATCCCCAGCCCAGCCATCCAAATATGCTAGGTCTGAGTCTAGTCTATACAATACTACTACTGAAGAGGCAGACTAAGCTAGGACATATCCTACTAACTACAAACAAGACAGAACAGAATGATATGTAATTCTAATACTAACTTAGGATGTATCATCCATATCCTAAGTTTTTCCTACTATGCTCAAGGAATAAGGCTCAATATCCAAGGTATGCTAAGAAAATCAAATCAATGTAAGCAAGAGACTCAATCTAGACTTATGTGATATCTATTGTTATCTAATTTCCCAATTCTAACTACTTTGAGAATGTATAAGTTTAGGATCTCCAATATCCAGCTATCGAGTAAAATCTCAGATTTACGTCCTTTAAGTTAATATTAGAACTTAACAAGTTCTAGTCCAGAATCATGTGATGACTATATAGTTTAAGTAAGCAAATCAACGACCTAATTTATTAATATTTTACTCTCTTACCCAAATCTTGACTAAATAAATCAAGATTTAAGAATTTAGAACTTAAACCCTATGTTGAGTTCAAATCCCAAATCCTAGGTAATATCTTAATAAGGATCTAGGGTTCACACTTATTACCCCAAATTAAAGGTAAAGAGTCCTATAAGCTGTAAGATTCAGGAACTAAGAACTTAGTGAAAGGCTATTCTACTGATTATAAGATAAAATAATCAATTAAGAACTTGAGAATCTAGGATCTATATTCAATCTTTAAGATAATTTCATTATCTTAATGATTGAATCATCCTATACTCACATGGAAGGTTTCAAAGGATTAAACAATCATCATTAAGAAATTTCAATTGGAGGTGGTTTAATTCAAATCGAAGAACTAAAGATCTAAAGATCTGAAGTTTGATCACTCTAGACTTCTAATTAGAGTTTTGACTTAAGAGTTTTCATTTGTGATTCTCTTTAGAATCTAGGTTCATAATTAATTATAAGGAGCTTATTAAGGTTAAAATTGACAATTCCAAGTATTAGATTAACACTAAACCCATATTGACCTTCTTAGGTTACTTAAGATCTAAGGGTCTGAGTTTTGATCACTTTAGATCTTAAGCTAAGATTTTACTTAGACATTTCCAATTACTTTTATTTTAACACTTAATTCTCAAGTTATCTTAACTAAACTTATTAATGAGATAATTGACCATTTCAATTATTAGATTTAGAGTTTAATGCCATATGATCTTTATAAGTAAACTTAAGATCTCAGTAGCTTACTTAAGGATTTAATGTGATCTTATGGATTAATGATTATATTAACACTATTATTGTTCTAGGATTTCAGAGAACATTTCCAATCTACTTTATAGTGGTTTACTGAAATTTTCAATCTTTGAAGAACACTAAATCACATTTTGGTCAAAATGACCAAAATGCCCCTCTTAAGGCTAAAATTGGGATTTTAGGATTTAACTACCCAAATTTGTTCTAATTGGTTTTAATGAGTTTCATATTACTTAATGAAGGGGGAAACACCCTTAATTTAGGTTTTGATGACCTAAATGGTCTTAATTAGCACTAATCACTTAAATAAGCCACTTAAGGTGATTAGTAAAATTAGGGCACTTTAAGGCAATCCAATCTTACGCTTAGATTATACTAGGTCTAATATGATATTAGGAACCATCCCCACCTAAATCAGAGGCTTAGTTAGGGTTTAATTCACTAATCCTTGGTTAGGGTGATTAAGGAGTGATTAAGAAAATTAGTTATCCAAAGTTAATTTTAAGGGTTTGGAATTGTTTCTTATGGTACAAGGAGCAATCAAAGCCCTTAAACTCATAAATTGGATATTTAGATGATTTTATATGATTTATTTAAGAACAGAGAAGGTTTGGCCAATATTTTTAAATCCAACTATTGGATCTAAGATTTTATTTTATATTTAGATTCCTTGAATTTTTCTGATTCAAATGGTATATTGGATCATACCATTTGGATCAGTATAACTAAAGTTATTTAATTAATTTATTCTGAATGTTTGTTTAAATTAAAACTATAGGGTTTAATTAATTAAATTCGCAATCATTAAAAATGATATCCAATAATTATTAATTAGGCGCGGCCCAAAATCAGAACCGCGAGGGTCACGGGTCGGCCCGGCCCAGAACTCGCGACTTCGTCTTCTTCCTCTCGACGGGTCTTGAGCCCGACGAATTTCAACGATGAAATTCTCAGCACTCCGACGATGGCAGGGGCTCAAATCGATCCCTACACGTTCCTTGAGTCAAGATGCGTCAATTGGGCCAAGAACCCCCATCTGGATCCCTCTGGATCGACAGGGTGCTACTCGACCGAGACGCTTTCGATACAGGAGTCTTAGGCCGACGGTGAGGGGGAAAATTCTCCTCACAGAGTCCTCGATTCGACCGAGGTTCGATCCCTACACGTTCAGGAAGACTAGACGCGTCGAACCCCCAACCTATTTTAACATGAGGCGCAGCCAATCGCTGGGTCCTTACTCGGACACAACCATTGGGTCGGTGACTAGCTCAGTCGATCGATACGATCCACTCGAGCTAGCTAGCCCAAGGCGACAATCACATTGGGTTTCTAGGTGGCTAAGGTTCACTAGGCGACATCCAGGGCTCAATCCAGAGGACAATGGAAATGAGATTAAGGAAATTTTAATGGGGAGAAGCCGTACCTGAAGTCGGGGTTGCAGGCTAAGCCGAGGGAAATTGAGACGCTCCTAAGCTTCCTGCAGGTTAGACGATCGTGCACAAGGGGTCTGAACACCAGACGGGCCCTCTATCAGCGGTTCTAAGCTCTGGAATGTCGGGAAATCATCGAGGGGACGGGAGCTCCAGCAGCCTTCAGCTGGGGAATTGGGGGTTCACAGTGAGCAAAGGGACTCACTGTGAAGTCCCGAGGGTATTTATAGGCTGCTGGGAGGTCCAGGGTGGCTACCGAGGTCTGGAGGCATGGCTTAGGCTCGGCCCAAGGGTCCTTGCCATTTTCCGGAAATTGGGAGGGTCTAAGCCTCCTGGGTCGCTCTACTAGGCTCGGCCACTTACATAAAGGTTCTAACGGCCTAGCTGACCTGGCGCGGGGAGTGGCAGACCGGGTCACGTGGCTTAATTCGGTGGATTTTTCTCTGTCGGGCCGGATCCTCGTGAGAACGAAGATGAACAGTGTGGGGCTCACCCCAATTGTCTGATGGCGAAGCTGTTGCAGATCGACGGCTTGATCCGGGGTACAAGTAACGGAACCGCGGATTAAATCCCGCGCGTACGATCTGAGATGCTGATCGGGCGGGTAGGATTAGATCACAGCGCGCGGTATGAGGGCCGTTGGATCTAGCGCCCTGAGATGCGTGCTTACCCATCGAGTGGCCGAAACGCGTGCGCCGCTGTCGGGACCCCGCAGCGGATCTGCCGCGGCCTCGACAGCAAATCCCGGGTTTATTTATTTAATAAAAATTATTTTTAATTTAAATAAATCCAATTAAATAATATATAATTATCTTAAATTTTTCAAATCCAATTTAGGATCAAATGAGCTCCAAAAATTCCCAAAAATTCACCCTTAGCTAATTAGGGTATGAGGAATTCAAAAATGAAATCAGATTTCAATTTGGAGATCAAAATAATTTAGGTATTTTTCAGAGCTTAAAAATAGCCAAAAATACCAAATTTTCCAATTTAGCTCTGATTGATTTCAAATTTCTAGGTTTAGGTTTAAATGACCCATTGAATCTAATGGAATCAAAATCAAACCTTAGTTTAACTTAATTAATCTAGTTTTAGCTAGGGTAACAACCTAGGGTTGTTACAGACTCCCCCACTTAAGAACGATGTCATCCCCGACATCACTTAAGTGAAGAAATATCCTGCTGCGACAATATGAGTTTAGATACCATTGAAAGAAGAGAAATGATTAGTACCCGAGTTTGCAAAGAGCTGGGGATATTTATTGTGCATATCCACCTCTTTTTCCCAAGTAGATTCTTCTAACGATCGGTTCTTCCACTGAATTTTGACCATAGGAATTGAACGATTCCTTAGCTGTTTCTGATCACGAGCTAAAATTCTGATAGGTTCTTCGGCATACGAAAGATCAGGTTGAATCTCTACTACTGGAAGTTGAATGAGATGAGAAGGGTCTCGAAGACATCTTCTCAATGAGGATACATGAAATACGTTGTGAACAACTGCAAAACCATCAGGTAGGCTTAGCCGGTAGGTAGACGACCCTACCTTGGCCAAGATTTTGAAAGGTCCAACATAGCAGGGACTGAGTTTCCCAGCTACACCAAATCTGAAAACACCCTTCATTGGGCTGACCTTCAGATAAGCAGAATCTTTCACATTGAATTCTAAGAGACGGTGGTGAGAGTCATGATACTTACTCTGACGATCTTGAGCTGAACGAATTCTCTGCTGAATTAACTTGATCTTACTACTGGTTTCTTCTACCAATTCTGAACCAAACAGTTGAACACTTCCTATTTCAGACCAAACTAGTGGAGTACTGCATTTTCTTCCATACAGCGCTTCATAAGGAGCCATCTTAATACTGGCTTGAAAACTGTTGTTGTAGGCAAATTCCACTAACAGGATGTGATCTTCCCAGGAACCAGCAAAATCAAGAATACAGAGTCTAAGTAAATATTCCAGAACTTGATTTACTCTCTCAGTTTGACCATCCGTTTGAGGATGAAAGACTGTACTCATGGCTAGAGTCGTACCCAGGTCTTGATGCACAGCTTGCCAAAACTTGGAAGTAAATTTGCTGTCTCTATCAGATATGATTGACTTTGGAATCCCATGCAATCTGACAATCTCCTTGATGTAGAGTTTTGCTAACTTTTCTACAGAATTAGTTTGACAGATAGGAAGAAAATGTGCTGATTTAGTCAAGCGGTCTACTATAACCCAGATCGCATCGCCACCTGATTTTGCACGAGGCAATCTCATGACAAAGTCCATGGATATATCAAACTATTTCCATTCAGGAATATCTAATGGATGCAAAAGATCACCAGGTCTTTGGTGTTCGGCCTTTACTAAATTATAGGCATGGCATTTGGCCACAAAGTCAGCTACATCTTTCTTCATACTTGGCCACCAAAATGATTGCTTTAAATTTTGATACATTTTAGTACTGCCTGGGTGAATATGATACCCAGAATTATGGCCTTCGACTAAAACCTCTTGATGCATGGACTTAGGAATCCACAATCGATTACCTTGATAAACTACACCATTTTGCAATTGCAAATCCTGACGACGACCACCTTCGATATCTGCCTTAAATTTCAAATACTCATCATCTTTGGTTTACGAGATGGAGACATCTCGGTGGAAAGTGGGTTCCATATTAATATTTGCTAATAGCGAACTCAGCATATCGCCATTAACTAGAGAAATTTCGAGCTAACAAATTTCAGGTTCTAAGAAACTGGAGGCAATCATAGAGGTTAGAGTAGCATGATGACTAAGAGCATCGGCCACTACATTAGCCTTTCCTGGATGATATTGAATGCTGAGATCATAATCGCTAATGAGCTCCAACCATCTTCTCTGGAGGCAATTCAATTCTCTCTGGGTGAAGATGTACTTCAAACTTTGATGATCAGTGAAAATTATACATTGCACTCCGTATAGGTAGTGATGCCATATTTTTAAGGCAAATATTACGGCTGCAAGTTCAAGGTCATGAACTGGATAATTTCGTTCGTGGGGTTTTAGTTGACGAGAGGCGTAAGCAATTACCTCACCCTCTTGCATTAAAACACAACCTAGACCGATTCTAGAGGCATCGGTATATACCTGATAGTTCAAACCTTCTTTAGGTAGAACAAGAACTGGAGCAGTAGATAGAGCATCCTTTAGGGTTTGAAACGCTTCCTCGCACTCTGGGCTCCAAATGAATGGAACAGCCTTTTGCGTCAGTTTTGTCAACGGCGAAGCAATATGGGAAAAGCCCTTAACGAACTTCTTGTAGTACCCTGCTAATTCCAGGAAACTTCTAATGTCGGTGACAGACTTAGGTTGAGCCCAGTCCTGAATAGCTCTTACTTTACGCTGATCTACTCGAATTCCCTGAGCATCGACCACGTGCCCCAATAATGCAATGGAGTTAAGCCAGAACTCGTATTTGGAGAACTTGGCATAATGTTGATGCTCACGCAAAGTTTCCAACACTAACCTCAGATGTTCTTCATGATCTCTTAGAGTTTTAAAATATATGAGGATATCGTCAATAAAGATGATCACAAACTTGTCCAGATACGATTTTAGCACGCGCTGCATCAAATCCATAAAAATTGATGGTGCATTAGTGAGTCTGAATGACATCACCAAAAACTCAAAGTGTCCATAACGAGTATGAAACGCAGTCTTCCCTACATCATCTTCCTTTACTCGCAGCTGGTGGTATCCAGACCTTAAATCGATCTTGGAAAATATCACGGCTCCGGATAATTGGTCGAACAAATCATCGATTCTAAGCAGTGGGTATTTGTTCTTTATGGTGACCTTGTTCAGTTCATGATAATCTATGCACATACGCATAGATCCATCCTTCTTTTTCACAAATAAAACTGGCGCTCCACAAGGAGACATGCTTGGCCTAATGAAACCTTTATTCAAGAGCTCTTGCAACTGCTCGTTGAGTTCCTAAAGCTCCTTAAGTTTCATTCTATAAGGTGCTTTGGATATTAGCTGTGTACCAGGAATCAATTCAATAGAGAATTCAACTTCTCTGAAAGGAGGTACACCAGGCAAATCTTCTAGAAATACATCGGTGAACTCTTTGACTACCTTACAATCAGCAAGGGAGATTTATTTTTTTGTTTCGCCCATCATGGTGACTAAGTAGGCACTACAACCTTTGCCAATCAGTTGTTCAGCTTTAATAGCATTTATTAAAGATAACTGCATGCTAGTTTTTCCTACAAATGTTTCAGGCTTACCCTGAGAATGGAGAGTGACTCTCTTTTTATGGCAGTTTATCACAGCATTATTGTCACTGAGCCAATTTATCCCGAGCATGATGTCAAAGTTAGCTATCGGTAGGATGATTAGCTTAGCCTGAAATTCTTGATCGTTTATCGAGACTTTGATATTGCAAAATTTATGAGCACTTAGTTGGATTCCTGATGGAAGTCCAACACTCAGTTTTTGTGCTATGTTGCATGTGTGAAGTTTAAGATTTTAGCAAATTGTTCTGAGTTGAATGAGTGACTGGCACCCATATTGAACAATATGTTACAAGACTGGTTATTGAAATAAAGTGTGCCTAAATTTACACAGTTTTGCATTAACAACTTGAAAAGATTTAAAATACAGAAGGGCAATGTAACAGGAGAGGTTTAAGGGTGTGTACTTGAAACCACATTGTTATCTTCTGCAGATTTCATAGGAGTTAAAGCATATACTCGGGCAGGTCCAGCAGGATGATTGTTAGTCTGCCATCGCTAGAAATTCTGAGAATTGGGAGCTGGTGGCTGTGTGTGAGCCACTTCAGAAACAGGGGCTGGCATTATGGCCAGATTTGGTTCCCTCCGATTCAGTGGAGTTGCTCGGAACACTTGCTTCTTATGATACGACTTCATTTGAACTCCGTCTATCATTTCCGTGTGGTCGCACTGATAGAACTGATGGCCTGTGCGCCCACAATTAAAACATCTCTGGCCAAAGTGGTAACACTTGCTATACGGGTGTGGTCTAGTATAATTTTGAGCTTGTTCGGTAGTAGGTGCTGCTTCCAGTTGATACACTTTCGCGGGGTTGGACCCGTGTCTCTTGAAATTTCCTCGCTGGTTCAGAGTGGTTTGCACTTTTCGTTTATGATCTTCTTCGGATTGGTGATGCTCAATCACCTTAGCAGTTTCCACTAGTTTGAAGAAGCTAGTTAGACAGAGCAGCACTATTTGATTCTTCAATGAACTTCTGCGTCCACAAAGGAAGCGGTGACACTTTGCTGACTCAGAATGGGTGACTTCTGGTGCAAAACGAATTAATCTACGGAACTCTCTTTCGTATTCCGCCACTGAGCGACTTCCTTGAGTCAACCTCATCATTGTATTTGTAATCATGTTTTGTGCGGACGGGGGAATGAACTCAGTCTTGAAGGCTTCAACAAATGCATCCCAAGGAATGTCATCTAGTTCATAATCGACGAACTGGGTATTCCTGACTTCTTCCCACCAATATTCTGCCTCGGCGTGGAACAGATGGGTGGTGAGATGGACGGCTTCAGAGTTTGAAATTTTCAGACTAATCAAATCCTTCTCCACGGCCTTCAGCTAATCGGCTGTATCCATCGGGGATAGGTTCCCACCAAAGGTTGGAGGTCGTAACCTCAGAAAATTATGGAGGAGATTATCTGCTAAATGGTGTGAAGACGAAGCAACTTGTGGAGCATGGACTGTCGGAGCAGCGACATTTACTGGAGTTACATGATCATTCAATAATTTCTACATGACTAGTGCCTGTTGAGCTTGGTTTTCTAAGAGAGTTGCCACCATGGCTCGCAGATGAGCCACCTCATCGCCAGAATTACTGGAGGCTATAGTGTTCTTGATAGGAGTAACGGTAGGTGGTGATCCAGAATCCATTCTAGTTTAATTAAGAAAAGAACAAACTCAGAATTTACTCTAAGGAAGGAAAATCAAAATTTTTCATTAATCATAGAATTTAGAAATTACAATGCCAAAACTGTAAATCAAATGAAGTTGCTTGAAATTGAAATAACATTTAACCTAACTATCATTTAAACTTTATCAATGTACTTTGCCCTAAAGGCTACACAAAAATCCTCAAAGGTGACTTCCCGACGCTTCCTATTACGTTTCTTCTCGAGCCTCGCCATGGTCTCATACCACCACACTCCGGCGTAGTCCACCATCAGGTCAGTCACAATATCTACATAAAGTGACTCGGGACACTCTATGTGTTCCAAAATGGACTCCACTCGGCTCAACCATTCTTGCGCATATATGGGAAAGTTGAGCCCTCGATATACAGCTTGTTGTAGAAGCTTCTCCAGAACCAAAATTCCCCTTGATGAAACTCCTTCAATTTGCCAGTTGCTTTTCTGCCTCCATTTGAAGCTACAGCTCCAAACTCTCCTAAAGGCACCCTGATAATAGTCTACATCGGACTCTTCAGAACCCATTTGACTCTGGGGACAGAATTTTATTATATTTGTGTTAGACTCTAAATGAATAAATTTATTAGGATGGGAGTATTCTCCTCTTTTTGCATAGAGTTACTGACACTACTATGTTATGGATGTCACTTATATTGATGCGTGTATCTCAGAAGAACGATCCATTAGGTATAAAGGAATCATAGATCCCATTCTGACACCTTATGGTGTTCAAGGCATGGCTGTGGGCCCCCCGTACTGATAATAAGGAAGTACAGTGCTCCAACTGTGGCAAATCCCCAACTTAAGTAAAGTTAGGTAAACCCAACCTGCCTTAAGCCAAGGACTTATCACCAAGTGCTATAACATTCATCAATACAAATATCAAAGTGGCGGAAGCAATACAAAAATAGAGTAACATCCACAAGCATACATAGTAGGAAAAGAGAATGCAATATAGTAACTTATCACAATGCAAAAATAAAATACATCCAAAATTAATTATTACAAACTGAATTTTAAAGAGAATAAAAATATCTCTCAATCTCACTAAAATAAAAAGGCAACAGCTAACTAAACAACAGCAGCACGATCCTCCTCCTGAATCTGCTCCTCCTCTGCGACACTGCCCACGTATACATCTGAATCTGACATTTGTTGGTATCACAAATGCCAGGGCCCCAGCCAACAAAATAAAAAGGTTACAGTTAGACAATTGTTTAAGTACATTTTAGGCTATTTAAATGAACTGAATATTTGAAAGATATCACATTAAACTATTTTTAACATGCAAGCAATTATGGGGTGAAACAAGCTATACAATAAGTGAAATACTATAAACTATCCATTTATAGCGAGCAATATGTATGTGAAATAACATACAAAACACCAAATAAACAAGGTGAGGCTAAAAGCAAAAATAACTGCAACTACTGAAATGAATATGATCCTAACACGATTATGATCATAATAAAACATGCTGAGTATAAAAGAACATAAGTACTGAACATGATAAAATTCTAGCATCCTAAACATGCCATTTATACATATATCTAAGCCATAAAAGTATACATACAACATGCAAATTAAGATGAAAAAGAAAGGCCACTGAGACATGTGGCAAAAGAAAAGCAATATATGAAATGCAAGGCCACTGAGGCATGTGGCAAAGTGAGCAGAAACTAAAAATAAGGCCACTGAAGCATGTGGCAAAGCAAATCAGAAAGCAATACAATTCAGTTAAAGTAGCAATAAGCCTAAGACATAGTGCTGCCATACCAGCCAATAGGCCATACCGGGCCTCCAATATCCATCAATCAATCCCCAGCCCAGCCATCCAAATATGCTAGGTCTGAGTCCAGTCTATACAATACTACTACTGAAGTGGCAGACTAAGCTAGGACATATCCTACTAACTGCAAACAAGACAAAATGGAATGATATGCAATTCCAATACTAACTTAGGATGTATCATCCATATCTTAAGTTTTTCCAATTATGCTCAAGGAATAAGGCTCAGTATCCAAGGTATGCTAAGCAAATCAAATCAACATAAGCAAGAGACTCAATCTAGACTTATGTGATATCTATTGTTATCTAATTTCCCAATTCTAACTACTCTGAGAAGGTACAAGTTTAGGATCTCCAATATCTAGCTATCGAGTAAAATCTCAGATATACGTCCTTAAAGATAATATTAGAACTTAACAAGTTCTAATCCAGAATTATGTGACAACTATATAGTTTAAGTAAGCAAATCAACGACCTAATTTATTAATATTTTACTCTCTTACCCAAATCTTGACTAAATAAATCAAGATTTAAGAATTTAGAACTTAAACCCTAGGCTGAGTTCAAATCCTAAATCCTAGGTAATATCTTAATAAGGATCTAGGGTTCACACTTATTACCCTAAATTAAAGGTAAAGAGTCCTATAAGCTGTAAGATTCAGGAACTAAGAACTTAGTGAAAGGCTATTCTACTGATTATAATATAAAATAATTAATTAAGAACTTGAGAATCTAGGATCTATATTCAATCTTTAAGATAATTTCATTATCTTAATGATTGAATCATCCTATACCCACATGGAAGGTTTCAAAGGATTAAACAATCAATCATTAAGGAATTTCAATTGGAGGTGGTTTAATTCAAATCGAAGATCTAAGTCTAATATCTAAAGATCTAAAGATCTGAAGTTTGATCACTTTAGACTTCTAATTAGAGTTTTGACTTAAGAGTTTTCATTTGTGATTCTCTTAATAATCTAGGTTCATAATTAACTATAAGGAGCTTATTAAAGTTAAAATTGACAATTCCAAATATTAGATTAACACTAAACCCATATTGACCTTCTTAGGTTACTTAAGATCTAAGGGTCTGAGTTTTGATCACTTTAGATCTTAAGCTAAGATTTTACTTAGACATTTCCAATTACTTTTCTTTTAACTCTTAATTCTTAAGTTATCTTAACTAAACTTATTAATGAGATAATTGACCATTTCAATTATTAGATTTAGAGTTTAATGCCATATGATCTTTATAAGTAAACTTAAGATCTAAGTATCTTAATTAAGGATTTAATGAGACCTTATGGATTAATGATTATATTAACACTATTATTGTTCTAGGATTTCAGAGAACATTTCCAATCTATTTTATAGTGGTTTACTAAAATTTTTAATCTTTGAAGAACACTAAATCACATTTTGGTTAAAATGACCAAAATGCCCCTTTTAAGGCTAAAATTAGGATTTTAGGATTTAACTTCCCAAATTTGTTCTAATCTATTTTAATGAGTTTCATATTACTTAATAAAGGTAGAAACACCCTTAATTTAGGTTTTGATGACCTAAATGGTATTAATTAACACTAATCACTTAATTAAGCCACTTAGAGTGATTAGTAAAATTAGGGCACTTTAGAGAAATCCAACCTTACACTTAGGTTATAGTAGGTCTAATATGATATTAGGAACTATACCCACCCAAATCAGAGGCTTAGTTATGGTCTAATTCACTAATCCTTGGTTAGGGTGATTAAGGAGTGATTAAGAAAATTAATTATCCAAAATTAATTTTAAGGGTCGGAATTGTTCCTTAGGGTACAAGGAGCAATCAGAGCCCTTAAACTCATAAATTGGATATTTAGATGATTTTATATGATTTATTTAAGAATAGAGAAGGTTTGGCCAATATTTTTAAATCTAACTATTAGATCTAAGATTTTATTTTATATTTAGGTTCCTTAAATTTTTTTGATTCAAATGGTATATTGGATCATGCCATTTGGATATGTATAACTAAAGTTGTTTAATTAATTTATTCTGAATATTTATTTAAATTAAAATTATAGGGTTTAATTAATTAAATTCGCAATCATTAAAAATGCTATCCAATAATTATTAATTAGGCGCAGCCGAAAATCAGAATCGCGCGGGTCACGGGTCAGCCCGGCGCAGCACCCGCAACTTCGTCTTCTTCCTCTCGATGGGTCCCGAGCCCGACGAATTTCAACGCTGAAATTCTCGGCGCTCCGGCGATGGCAGGGGCTCAAATCGATCCCAACACGTTCCTTGAGTCAGGACGGGTCGATTGGGCCAAGAACCCCCATCTGGATCCCTCTGGATCGACGGGGTGCTACTCGACCGAGACACCTTCGATACGGGCGTCTCAGGCCGACTGTGAGGGGAAAATTCTCCTCACAGAGGCCTCTATTCGACCGGGGTTCGATCCCTTCACGTTCAGGGAGACTAGACGCGTCGAACGCCCAACCTATCTTAACCTCAGGTGCAGCCAATCGCTGGGTCCTTACTCGGACTCAGCCATTGGCTCGGTGGCTAGCTCAGTCAATCGATACGATCGACTCGAGCTAGCTTAGCCCCAGGCGACAATTACATTGGGTTTCTAGGTGGCTAAGGTTCACTAGGCGGAATCCTGGGCTCAATCCAGAGGACAAAATGGAAATGAGCTTAAGGAAATTTTAATGGGGAGAAGCCGTACCTGAAGTCGGGGTTGCAGGCTAAGCCGAGGGAAATTGAGACGCTCCTAAGCTTCCTGCAGGTTAGACAATCGTGCACAGGGGGTCTAAACACCAGACGGGCCCTCTATCAGTGGTTCTAAGCTCTGGAATGCTGGGAAATCGTCAAGGGGATGGGAGCTCCAGCAGGCCTTCAGCTGGGGATTTGGGGGTTCACAGTGAGTAAAGGGACTTATTGTGAAGTCCCGAGGGTATTTATAGGCTGCTGGGAGGTCCAGGGTGGCTGCCGAGGTCTAGAGCCATGGCTTAGGCTCGGCCTGAGGGTCCTTGCCATTTTCCAGAAATTGGGAGGGTCTAAGCCTCCTGGGTCACTCTACTAGGCTCGGCCACTTACAGAAAGGTTCTAACGGCCTAGCTGACCTGGCGCAGGGAGTGGCAGACCGGGTCACGTGGCTTAATTCGGCAGATTTTTCTCTGTCGGGCCGGATCCTCACGAGAACGAAGATGAACAGTGTGGGGCTCACCGCAATCATCTGATGGCGAAGCCGTTGCGGATCGATGGCTTAATCTGGGGTCCAAGTAACGGAACCGCGGATTAAATCCCGTGTGTCCGATCTGAGATGCCGATCGGGCGGGTTGGATTAGATCACAGCGCGCGGTGTGAGGGCCGTTGGATCTAGCGCGCTGAGATGCGTGCTTACCCATCGAGTGGCCGAAACGCGTGCGCCACTGTCGGGACCCCGCAGCGGATCTGCCGCGGTCCCGACAGCAAATCCCGGGTTTATTTATTTAATAAAAATTATTTTTAATTTAAATAAATCCAATTAAATAATATATAATTATCTTAAATTTTCCAAATCCAATTTAGGATCAAATGAGCTCCAAAAATTCCCAAAACTTCACCCTTAGCTAATTAGGGTATGAGGAATTCAAAAATGAAATCAGAATTCAATTTGGAGATCAAAATAATTTATGTATTTTTCAGGGCTTAAAAATAGCCAAAAATACCAAATTTTCCAATTTAGCTCTGAATAATTTTAAACTTCTAGGTTTAGGTTTAAATGACCCATTGAATCCAATGGAATCAAAATCAAACCTTGGTTTAGCTTAATTAATCTAGTTTTAGCTAGGGTAACAACCTAGGGTTGTTACAACGACATAGTCTAGGGGTGGAAAATTTGTCAATGGGAGCTAATCATAGGTCGCCTTCTATCAGGGTATTCCTATGGCGTGAAAGACGAACAATAACCGGTCAGGCTTCTCCTGACCTGTGTGTTTTTGTTTTTGTGCTGAGAATTATTTAAGGATTTTCTGAAATTAATTTTGAGAGGGAAATTAAATCAAAAAATTAAATCCAATGGTTTAATTAATCCATTTAATTCCATTTAAATTAATTGAATAACTTTGGCAATACTTATTCAAATGGTATGATCAAATATACCATTTTGATCAAAAAATAACTAGGAACAATAATTTCCAAAGCTCCACATACTCCTCCTGGATCTTCTGTATGTCCTCCTGCCCTATCTCTACAAGCTGCTCGAGATCTAGCAAATTGTCGGATCCTAAAAGTACCCCGTGTTAGATAAGAAGTCTAACACATCGCTACTAACTATGCAAATATAAAGCTAAAAAATAAGTAACGAGTAAATTAAAGTAAAACTGCAGGAAAAATTGGGAAAAAGAACTAAGTAAGGAAAAACTATAACTACTAAGTAAGTAAGACAGTAAAGGCTAAGCAAGTAAAACTGTCACACGAATGGAACTGAAAGCAAAGGAAATATCGAATACTCAGAAATCAAGATGAAAGAAATGCTGAATGATGTACTACGTGTCACTGAAATGATGCATCCAAATATGCCACACCACGTATGTCACGGACATGTCACTGAACAATCACAGAAAGATTATGAGTAGTACGGCCCAATGTAAATATATACCCAGTTGGGAATACAATATGGTGATGCAGATGCACCATGAAGTTCCCCAGTATGTTTATATAATATTCTGTAACCCATACTTTATCACTGATACTCATACATTACCACTGAAATAATGCTTCAAATTCATGCTCATGCTTATGCTCATGCTTCTATTCTATATGAGTAAAATCCAGAAATCCATGAAAGATTGGAATGCTGATAATGAATTCTGAGTCTCCGCTATACAGAATCCTGCTAAATGGATTCTGACTCCTAGCTCCTAGAACGATAATTGGTTAAAGTTGCATATTTGGTTAAAGATTATTGGATAGAATGATGGTATACACATACTTAGTGGCCTTACAAGGAAGGTTGTCCTCATCACTTAGTTTGATTAAGCCACCCTAACGAAGTGATCTTCGATAGGAGGCATCACCCGTTGGCAATTTGTATCTCAAGCTAAGTTATTAAGATGCCCTACTTGCAATTACACTTAGTGTCTCAAAGAAGGTAACTTCAATTGCTTAGTTTGTCTGAGCCACACCTATTGAAGCGGTCTTCTTTAGAAGGCATTGCCCATTGGCAATTTGTATTTCAATCAAACTAAGGAATGAATACCCGTTTAATACACTCTTAGGTTTGAAAAATTTATTTTAATGGGACTGTATTCATCTAATCCCGCAGGATAGCACCCGCTCATAAGTCCCTATTAGAATGAATCAACCAATCCTGACTACTACTGGGAACCAGTAGTATGGGTATATTATACTATACCAACCAATAATCGGGGTTCAAACGAGTCTACTTAATAAAGCAAGGAATTATCAAGACTATTAAGACCTAAGCTAATGGGTAAGTCCTATATAAGGTTTCACAAAATTGTGATCAAGGATCTCTCAACATGGATTCTACCACAAGGAGAAGTATCATTCTAATATCTTAAATGATTCCTACCACGAGGGGTTAAGATCAATTTCTAAGGTTATGGGATCATCTAAGCTTCTACCTCAATGCATTATACAAGTGCTCCTACCTCAAGGTACAAGCAATTTAGGTCTTTAAAATGTTTTAAGACACCCTTATGGAGAGATGCTTAAGATCTCCCATTCTAAGTTTTGATATTAACATTTTGGGTTTTCATTTCATAATGGATTTAGAATGATCAGATCAGATGATTAAGTCATCTGATCACAACTTGATCTTTGATTATGGGATGTAAATCTAAAGATGTTATTAAGGTTTTAGATCAATTATTCAATCAAGATGGTTTTATTAATCCTTTATGCCAATATTCTTATTTAGGAGAAAATCAAGGATCTCAAGGTTTTGATGCAGTTTAAGAAAATCACCTAGAGTTATTATCAACCTTAATGTGTCTAATTCAATGTTTAGAATCAATGTCAAATCAGATGCATAATTAGAAGATGTCAAGTTCATTATCTTATAATCAAATCAATTAAGTTAAGGTTTAGGGATTTGGATCTTACTTAAGTAGATTAGGGTTTGGTCCCTTCTCATGTCTTAAATAAGATCAAGTGTGTATTTATAGATCAATGTCAATTCAGTGGATTAAACATGAATTATTAGTGGCAATCTCAGACTTAAATCAAGTCTTTAAGGCTTGATCCAAGTCTTAAGACTTCTTAAATTAATTAAGGTGATTAAGGTTTTCAAGTTTAGATTTGTTTCATTTATACTCAATGGTTGAGCTTACAAGATTTCAATACATCAAGCTTGCTGTTATAAGCCATATTAAAAGAAAAAAATTTAGAAAAACAGAAAGTAATTAGTACTAATTAAACCCTAAATCCATTCAAATGGATTAGCACATAATTATAAATCTAACAATCAGAATTAATTACAATTTGGCATACAAATCATGTTAAGTAATACAATTAATCAAAGCCCAAGTTCACTAAGATCCAATATGTATAAACCCTAATTTTTACTAATCATGCTTTAACAATATTAAGACATAATTTGAAATACAGAACTCAAAAAAATGAATTACTTAGCACATGCATTCTACTCATCATAAGTAAACTAAAGGCCCCCTAATCATACAATTTGGTTAAGTATATTTACTAAATCATCCTAATTAAGTTCCATTGTAATTAGGCAACAATGGAAAATATAACTATTAGATGTTAAATTTTTTTTCATATTCAGATTTCTGATGATTTTTTGATCATTTTTATATATAATATCATAGGATTTGGACCAGTGGATTAAAAGTTATGCAATTAATATACATTATGTATTTTTATTTAATTAATTTCTTATGATTTGAATAATTGAATTATTTTCTGTAACGAAAATAATTCCAATTATTTGTATTTAATTATAACGGGCTCGGCCCATTAGCCGAACCGCGCGGGTCGACCGGGGCCCGAAGACCCGGGACTGTCGCACCGCGCGGGTCACGGGCTGCCCCGACCCCCACAGGACTTCGTCCCCGCGCCTTCGTCCCGACGAAGAGGGCCGATTAGGGGAACCCTAATCATCAAATTCCGGTGCAACCAGACCATGCCAGGTGCAGCAAAAGATTGCCCCACCTTCACCATGACCAGACGCACCGAATGGGACCCGAAGCCCTCTGTGATTCGGTCTAGATCGGCCAGACCTTACTCACCCGGGAGCTCCTCTAATGGAGCTACTGTGGGGATGCAACTCTCCCCACAAAGACCGCGCCAGACCCCGAGCTCGATCCCTACACCATCAGGGAGGTGAGGCGGATCGAAGCCCTCGGGTCTGAGGGTCTGGGAGGGTCTGGATTGTCGGGTCCTTAGTCGATCGAGACGACCCTTAAGCAACTTAGCCCGATCAATTATATCGATCGATCAGGGCTAGATTAGGTCCTAGCTATGATTACATTAGGTTCGTATTGACAATACACAGACATATGAATCAAATGGAAGGAGGTTCGAGCCTTAGAGGCTTGAAACTGGCAATTTGGGTACCTGGCTCTGCGGGACAGAGCTGGGACTGGAAGATAGAACATGGTCCGCTACCGCAGAGAAACTCTAGAAGCTTTTATGGGTCCTGAACTCCAGGAGTAACCCTCTAACAACGGTACACGAGCTCGGGAGCGCCTACAAGAAGCTCGACAGACCAGTAATGGCGAGCGGGGGAGGGTCTCCGATTGAGCTTAATTTGATCAGCAATAGCTTCTAAGAAGGATACGGAGGCTATTTATAGGCTCGGGGAGATGTCAAGAGTGGAGCTGAGGCTTGGCTTGACCTGAGGGTTCGGGTCATGGATAGCTCTCAGAGCTTCCGTTTCGGGGAGTATCAGGCCGAAGAGCCCGACTTAGAGGCTTCACAGAATAAGGGAAACCTCTAATGACTATGCTGAGCTAGCTAGGGTAGTGGGGGATAGAACCTGCTGGTCGGGGATGCGAATCTCCCTATCGGGAGTGCGAGCGAAGAGGGAGGGAGACAATGAGCAGTGCAAGTTCCACGGTAGACGTCTGATCGATCTGTCATTGAAGCGGGACAACTCAGATCTTCAGACAGTTAATGGTCGTTCACGGAGAGCAGATCATCCATTGGATTAAAACTTCGAATCAGATAGACGATTTGAGGTACTTACGGGGCGCGGCTAGATGCCGTCCGATCCCATCGTTGAAACCGCAGAATGGTCGAGATGGATCACATCTAAACTAAGGCGCTGACCGCACGATCTGATCCTAGAAACGGACGGCTCAGATTGTGCCCATTGTTTTGAAGATAGCCGGCCGAAGGATAGGGTAGGTTTGCAATTAAGAATTGTTAGGAACCCTAAAATGCAATTAGACCATTACATTTTAAATTAATTTATGGTCTAAATGATCTCCAAATTGTACCAAATTTTCACCTCTAGCTAATTTAGGGGTGAGGAATTCAAAAATGCAATGAGATTTTAATTTTGAGATCAAAATATTTTAGGTCTAATATAGGGTATCTAGACTGATCAAAATATTATTTTGGACTTAGAGAAGTCCTATGGACTTCAAATTTTCAGGATAATCCTCATTTGAATTCATAAAGCAATGGAGTCTAAAATAATGGTTATTTAGATTATGGTTTAGTAAGGTAACAACCTAGGGTTGTTACAGCATGGGTCGGGTCAACACGCCCAACACTATAGCCCTTCCCTGTCCCAACATGGCTAGGGCATTAAGATTCTCTATGTACGGAGCAATCTAGAGGGCATGCAATATGTTAAATTGAAGCTCTCTTTGAGCTCTTCAAAATGCCTATAAATGGATACTTGAGGCTACCTAATTTACTAACCCTAATTAGTGATTTCTTCTGTTAGAGTTTTACTGTGTACTACTGTTGGGGAGAACATTATCATTATAATAATCCTAATTGTTACCCTAGCAGACCCAAGTGAATTTAAGCTTAACCAAGCTTTGAATTCTATTCCCTTAGACTTAATGGGTCACTTAAACCTAACATTAGAAGTTTGAAATTAATCGAAGTTAATTTGATCAATATAGCAATTTTTGTCTAATTTTGGATCCTGAAAATTAGCAAAAATAAATTTATCTCCAAATTAAAATCTACTTGCATTTTTGAATTCTTTGCACCCTAATTAGCTATGGATGAATTTTTGGAAAAATTTGGAGCTCATTTAGTCCTAAATTAGAATTACAAATTATTAAGATTAATATTAATTAGTTAAAAGATTTATAATATTAATTAAATTAAACAAATTAATTAATTTAACCATAAGATTTGCTATCGGGACCGTAGCAGATTTGTTGTGAGGTCTCGACAGTGGCGTAGCAAGGTCTGGCCAATGTATGCAAAGGCACGAATCCTAGTGCATTAATTCAATGACACTAATGAACTGCTGTTAGATCCATTGTCAACCGCTGGATCATATTCATGAATCTAATGGTTGTCATCCTCTCTATAATGCTGTTTAACTAGAATCACATCAAACTCTCCATCTTCAACTATCTCACGATCAGATGGCTTGCGGATTGTCCAGCCTTGTTCATCTTTGTCTCTGCTTGATCGCTGGCCCGACAGAGGAGATACAATTGTACCAGCCATGCTAGCATTGTCTGCCACTCTCCCTTCCACATTGGATAGCCATTGATAGTCTTCCCCATCTAGTGAGGCATTTGCCATCATGTCCCAAGCACGACCAGCTCTCATTAAGAAAGGACCATATTAAGG
The DNA here is from genome assembly GCA_016760335.1 of Gastrodia elata. Taxonomy (NCBI): domain Eukaryota; kingdom Viridiplantae; phylum Streptophyta; class Magnoliopsida; order Asparagales; family Orchidaceae; genus Gastrodia; species Gastrodia elata. The sequence continues at coordinate 47,296,590 of CM028672.1, read as the reverse complement.
GATCTAGGACTTGGCTTGACCCATGGGCTAAGTTCTCAGTGGTCATAAGGCTATAAGTAGTCTCATAATTCTTCACACTGAAATCTTTTTTTTCATTGTGTTGCTGTCATTTAATCGATAGGAGCTCCTGTCTTACTCAATTCACCCAACTTATATTCGAGGCTTCCCGGTGACTCTCGCTATTGTGTACCACTGATAGAGGTGTGATCTGGAATTCAGACTCCTTGTTGAGCTATTGTGACAACCTGGAGAGCTTCTAATCTATCCAATTCTTCTCTGTCATAGTCTCACCCCAAAACTAGGTATAGATTCTACTCCTACTTATGTTGAGCTGATTTTAGCTCAACTCTCGCCTAATTATTCCTTAGGTGCTGTGCTAGGACCTTACTCCAATCCATCTATGAGTAGCTGAGGCACTAGAGAGGACTAGAAGCAGGCTAGACAGTGGAACCACTATCTGAGTGTGCACTTCCAGTTGACCATAATACCGTTGCAGGCCATGATGAATTCTCGTATATTCAAGTCCCCATTTGATGCTTAATTTCCTCAGTATGTGATTGTTGTTTGATAAAAATTATCAAGTTTGATCTGAACAATCCATTCAACTCAAATCGATTGACTCGGATTTAATTCGCGTCTATGTTATGCTATGAGTAGCACCCGATGATCCATTCATCATCGGAACTCGTCGATTCGTCCAGTCTTTTCACCTTCAACTCCTGAGCATGTAGGATTTAACCTTAGCCCATAACATTTCCTTTGTGAGGAGAATTCACTCATCACAGGCTCTCCCTTAGGGCCGATCAGGTCGAGTAAGGACCCATCAACCCAGAGTGACCCAAAGTGGGCCTCCTATATTAATCGATGCGCATGGTGCTACTGAAGTTATAGCCATTGAGATCAAAGCGCAACATAGTCTGGGGGTGGAAAATTTGTTGATGGGAGCTGACCCTAGGTCGCCTTCTATCGGGGTATTTCTATGGTGTGAAAGACGAACAGTAACCAGTTGGGCTTCTCCTGACCCGTGTGTTTTTGTTTTTGGGCTGAGAAATATATAAGGATTTTCTAGAATTAATTTTGAGAAGGAAATTAATTCAAAAAATTAAATCCAATGGTTTAATTAATCCATTTAATTCTATTTAAATTAATTGAATAACTTCGACAATACTTATTCAAATGGTATGATCAAATATACCATTTTGATCAAAAAATAATAAGGACCATTTACGTGCAATAAAATCTTAGATCTAATGGTTAAATTTTTTAATTTAGCCTAATTCTTGTCTAAACTTAATTAGTGAATAAATAGTTCATTAAATACCCAAAATTCATCATTAAGATCTTTGATTATTCATAAGACGGAGGAGAACTTAATCATGTCCTTCAAAATATTTTAGGAGTTTTAAATTTGGTAATCACTTCTTAAGCACCCTAAATCATAATTAGTGATTAAGAGACTAATTAATCTTATGATTTTGGTGAACCAAGTTTCTATTGCTTACTTAAGTTGACTAGAATCTACTTATGAACTTAAATCTCCATAATAAGTTTTAAATCTCTTATTCACTTTCGTTAGCCTTAAGAAGTGATTAGTTTAAATTAAATCATTCTTAAATCTAAACTTAAATTTAAGTGTATCATTCCTCTTATTAGCCAATATGAAGCCTATTAGAACTAATTATAATCAAATTGGATGCTCAAATCTTAAGAAATCCCAACTTTAGCCTTTAGAGGGGCATTTTGGTTATTTTGACAAAAAGTTTGTTAAGAACCCTTAAACCTAAAAAATATCATTAGTATGCTTTTAATCAGTAATGTAGTGTATTAGGATCCTTCATTGAGCTTTTGAACTTAGTTGATTAATCTAAATGTTTTAAGCTTAATTCTTCTTAAATTTCTCTTAAATAATCATAAAGATCTTAAAATGATCTTAGACCCTTCATTTAATTTTATAAAACAAGTATTAATTATCTTATCAAAATTAATCATAATAATTATTCTTAATGAAAACCCTAAGTATAAATCTAAGTTGAAGTCTTAAGTGATTAAACCTAAGACTTAGATCTAAGATCCGTAGTGATTATCCATATGAATCCATTTGATTTCCATCCTTGAAACTCCTATTTAATTTAATCTTTTGGAATCTTCCTTGTGGGCTTAGGTTGATCCAACCTATATAATAATGTGATTATTCTATAGATTGAACTTGGATATTAAATTATCATGTTCTTATATGATTATTTTGTCTTATAATTATAGATTCAGCCCTTCTTTAATATCATAGTTTCTTAGTTTCTTAGCTTCTAAGATTCTCTACCTTTAGAATAAGTGTAGGTGTGAATCCTTAGATCCATAGATATTAGTACCTTATATTCAAGTTTGAACCCCAATTTGGAGTTTAAACCCATAATCCTTAATCTTGATTAGCATAATCAAGATTATGTTTGAATTATTAAAATACATTAATTAAGTCATTGATTTATTTACTTAATTCTTGTAGGCATCACTTATGATTATGAATTAGAACTTGTTAATTTTAAGGTTGTAAATCTGAGATCTTATAGGGTAGTTGGATATTGGAGATCTTAAGCATGTATTAGCTCTGAATAAATAGTACAAATTAGACAACAACAGATGTCACATATATTTAGTTGAATTTATTGCTTACTTTGATTATTGCTGCTTTGCACACCTTGTGTTTGAGCCTTTTTCCTTGGACATATTAGCTAATATAAGATATTTGATGAGTATCATATGTTAGGTTTGAAATTGCATAAACATAATTTAACTTCATTCAGTTCTCAGTTCAGCAGAGAGTGTCCTAACTTTGTCTATGTAACAACCCAAGGTTATTACTTAGGCTAATCCTAGCCTAATCAATCTTAGATCACCACTATTAGTCTATAATCATCATTATTAGTGAACCTTGAAGTTTTGGTTCGACTTGGGAATCAATTGGACCGAACCCTAATTTAGTCTAATTAAATAATTATGAAAAATAGGAAAATTATTTTGATCTCCAAATTAAAATCAGACTTTACCATTGAAATCCCCACCCCCAAAATAGTAAGGGGTGCAATTTTGGGAATCTTTGGAAGTCGTTCGCATTTTGATGAATATTTTAATATAATTAAATACTCAAATAAATAAAATAATTATTTAGGCATCGGATCAAAAATTCAATTGCATTTTTGAGTTAAGAGAACCCAAATTAGCTAGGGGTGCAGTTTTGGTATTTTTCAGAACTCAAATTATTAAAATAGGAAATTCAAATATTCAAAATATTAATTTAATATTTATTTAAATCTTCGAACAGCTAAAATGCTATTAATTGTTAGTTTGCACAGATCCGCTGCACTGTGACATACACGATGCAGCCAGTCGACGTAATTTGGGCCATTCTGTGGTTCCCTAGATTTGAGCAGACATCTCCGCGTCTTGATCTGATCCAACCATTGGATCAGAGGCCAGATCCAACGGCCGGTAATCTCCCCGATGTATACTTAATTGCCCGATTTAATTTGGGCCACCAGATCTGATATAGCTGCCTAGATCGATAGGGCACTATGCCCTGTATCCCCAGCTTGCCTACGCATGTAGGTCCCTGCCCTGCTAGCTGCCCCTCTACTCCACTGCTTTGCCAGCCTGCAGCTTGTCGGCCACTCCTTCTGTCACCCTTACGAACCTCCCCTCATTCTTTTAAGCTCTTTGTATAGTTCATTGTCTCTCTGCTGAATCTTTTGAGAGCTTCCAAAATTTCCTTTCCTCCCTCTTCTCCTTGAGAGCGTTCAGAGATTCAGCACCTCCAAGCCACCTCCTGATGAACATCCTAACTTGGTTCTAGCTTCCAGGATCAGTGGCAAAGCTCCAGTATCAAGGTAAGGGACTCAGAATCCTCTATGTCTGGATTTGAAGCCACCGGCATCTCGGTGATTCCATAGAACCAGATACTTCCTTTGCCATGCTATTGCTGAAAGCATTCCTTGCATATAGTGATTCCATTTTATATGGAGATTGTTGGAGTTTGATCAGGTTCTATCAAACTTGATCGAAGGCCACTGGTCTCGGGTCAGTGCAGCGGGGTGCAGCGCCTGAGTCCCATTTGCAACTTTGGCAGATTAGGCCTCCTCACACCTTGGCTAACCCCTTTGTGGATCAGCCTCGATGTGTTGAAGGTGCTAGGCATGATCTCCAATAGGATAGTGGTCAGTTGAGGGAGTATTCCTTCCCGTCGTGAACCCTTCGGCCATGAAAATGGCGAGTAGGGTTCCGTAGATTGAGTTGATGCCATTTAGGGCTTTCTACCTCTGTGTGTAGATATTGGCACCCTGAATGTGTTGGACTTGTAATCGCATAAATTGGTGCATTATATTGTGAGTAATTAGAGTTTTAATGGAAATCCTAATTTCCATCTCTTGAGAAATATCGAGAGATGGGGGACGACGCACTGTCGCTACGGGCTGGGTCGGCCCAAGCCCGCGCAGTGTGACAGTGCGGGCTCCCAATTCCCGTGTGACCCATGCGGTCCTCTCTTGGGCCTTCCCGTCAGGTCCCGGTCTACACGACAGGGCTTGACGCCTTAATAATGGATTTTATTTAATTTAAATTGCATAAATATATCCCTATGATTCTTAGCTTTAGGATAATGTGCATTAATATAGGGTTTGCCATACTTCTCTGATGCTTATCTAAACATAGCATGCTTATATATCAAATTGATCAAAGAAATGTGTAGATTCTAATTATGCAATAATAGTTATATTTCTATGGATATATTTTCAGAGCCATGCATGTTTATGTTAAATATAGATTAATTAATAACTTTGTGATTTAACATCATAATATTGCAAACTTAGTTTCTATGTGTTCATTAGGTAATAGAGAACATTATGGCAAGATGAATTTCAGAGATTTGCTTTATATTTTTTGATTGCTGCCTAATAACTTTTAGAGTGATTAGCTTAGATTAAAAGATGTAGACCTCCAATTTTGGAGATCTTGATGACTATGCTTTCATTAGGATGTACAAAATCAGTTAGCAAGTTTAGATATCTGATTTGATGCCTCTTTGATCAAATGGGGTTTTGGCTCTGGAAAATGACCATTTTGCCCTTACATAAGGTCATCTCCTTGCTTATGTTAGATGCTCTCATTTGTATCCAAATTCTTGTGTCCAAAGTGTGATACACTTCTTGGACAACAACCTTTCATTTAGGATTAGTCAATTCTACACTTAAGCTTGATTGACTAAGTTACATCTTGTGACTTTGTGTAATATCCACCTTTTTGGTGGAACCTATTCACATTGAATAAGATATTTCCCTCATGCTTTAGTAGTTCAATATCAACCTTAGGATGTGTGCCTAAGTCATGATGAGACTTAAGCATTAGTTAATCATTCCTTATGAATGAGCCATACCTTAAGTTAGGCTAAGTTTAACCTTTTGATCCTTAGTGATCTAAGTCATATATTATGACTTAGATGGTAGCACCTTTAGTTCAAAAATTCTTAGCATAATTCATAGATTATGACATATGGTTGTAGCCTTAGTTTCCATTAAGCTTCAAGCACTTATCCTTATGGATGAGTGAGTTCCTTCACCATAACCAAGTCATAGCTTATGACTTGTGTTAATAACCTTCATACTACCCTTAGTGTTAAGTCACATTATGTGACTAGATGTTTTTTCATTAACCTTGTGATTGAGTATCCTAAATGGATATTGATCCTTTTGCCTTAGGAAAATCCCTTAGTAAGAGATGAATATCTCTTTAGTAATAGAAGTCTTAGAGTGGACTAATTATATTATTAGTTTATCCTAATCCTCCCTTAGAGTGAGATAACACTTAGTTGAATGGATATAACTTCTTAAGTATAATTTCATGAGTAGTTCTAACTATCCAATCTCTTGGCTTCATTATTTGACTTGGTCAAATGGCATTGCTTTAGCTAGCAGTTAAGCATATATCTTAATAGATTAAGTAGTCAAAGAATCCTTATTCTATGATTCCAAGCCTTTTTGAATTCTAATTCATTAAATTAGAATTACTAGTTATCCTTTAGCCTTGGTAAAGCCTTATAATGACTTAACTAGTTTGCCTAAGCCTTCTTAAGTAAAGCATGTCACATAAGTATAAAACCTCTAGGATCCTTGATCCTTAGTCTATCGCATGCTTAGTATGTGATAAGTAATTGCTTTATCCTTAATTTCTAAGTCATATACTATGACTTAGGAGTTAACCCTTAACGCTTAAGGTAACATTCAACTTAGTTGAATGTTAGCATTCTTTTCTTTGTTGCCTTCCTTATTAAGTGATTATAATCACTATGTTTGGTTAGTTTCCTAGTAAGCTTAGATTTGTGGTTAGAATTCTCTAACCTTAGCCTTTAAGGTAGTTTTGTGTAGGCTTAGTCTTAAACATTAAGTGTGATTATTTAGGATTCTATATTTAGAATCCTTGAGCCTATTTGGCATTCCTAAGCCTTAGCTCCTTGCCTAGTTTAGAATCTTAATTTGTGGATTAGCCCTTAAGTCAGAATCAATAGTTAGAACCTTAATTAATTCTAAGAGTAGATTAATGAGGACTTAGTTTAGGTTTTTTTTCTCAATAAATCAGTTCAGATACAAGCTTAAGATGTTAAGCTTGTATAGGCAGTTCTATGAGATAAAATGGAAGAATTATTGAGATTGCATGATGGAGATCAGAATTGTTAAGATGAATTTGTTAGTTGGATTAATGAAATGATTATGTAGTTGATCAGATTTGTTATCATGATGGTTAGACTAAGATTTGTTAATGCCTTAGTGATAGGATTGGATATTCAGATTTAGGTTGAAAATCATCTCTTTAATTGATTTTCCGCATTTAGTTGCATTCAACATTTAGTTCACATATTTAGTGATTTTGTCAAAAGATTCAGATAGTTTAGTATGGTTTATCATGTGTATGTATGTCATGCTTGATCAGGTGCCAAATTGGGCACAATTCTATTGAATTTGGGAGCGTTGAGCTCATAGATGTTGAGAGCATTGATCTTATATGTGCTGGGTGCGTTGTGCACAAAATTTAGATATGCATGATACATATACATACATCTATTATTTGGGAGCATTGGGCTCACTTGTTTTCAGAGCATTGGACTCACTTATTTCGAAGTGTTGGGCTCACTTTTTTAGGGTGGGGGTGCACTGGGCCCAAATATAAGAATATGCGTATGTATGTGTATATGTTTATATGACAATCAGAGCATTGATCTGATATGATTTTGGGCGTGTCGAGCACATTAATTATTTTTATGTACTGCAGAGTACATTTCAGTTATATGCTTTTAGAGCATAGTTCAGTTCAGTTCAGTTCAGTTTCAGTTCTGTTTAGTTAGTTCAGTTTTAGTTCAGTTTAGTTGCAAATTCATTTTAGATTACTTATAGGTAGATGTTGCATTATGGTATTGGTACAATTACTTGCTTTCAGTGCTTTTAGTACTTGCAATAGTTACTTTATATTTTAATTAATATTTTGTATTTATTGCTTAAAGTTAAAATCCTTATAACTTAATTGAATGCATTTTAGTGAGCCTAAATGGTACTTAAAATCATTGTCTAAGTTAGATTTTCTCTTTTTTGGCTGGGGCCCTGGTATTTGTGAAACCGGCAATGTCAGATTTAGGTAGCTTTGAAGAACCCTTGTTCGTGGAGCTGTAGGAGGCTAAAGAAGAGGTGGAGCGTGGTGTTGCTGAGTAGTTATGGCGGTCTGCTTCCTTTGAGTTTTCCTGCTTTTGGTGAGATCGAGTCTACTTTCAGATTTTCATTAAAGTTTGTAATAAACCAATATCTAGATGTATTTTTTAGTCTTCTTTTCTAAGATGTATATCTCTTACTTACTGTTTCTGGATGAATGAATGGATGGATAATGTTCTCGCTTCCACACTCTATTCTCTGTTTTATGCTATACTACATATATTGTGCTGTGATCATCAGTCTAGCAATCTTGCATTATTAATCGGGTTAGTGAAGTACTTAACTTGATTAATAGTGGAGTTCCATATTCAGATATAGTCACCTTCTACAATTAATGCCTCAGATTAACTATTTGTGCTCAGCCCAGAGTGTTAAAAGGTAGGTAGCGAGTCTTGTCTTTCAGTTAACGCGTCGTTCCGCCGCTAACGATATTGCATTGCACTTAGTGACGGGACGAGGCGTCATAATTGATATCAGAGAATCCCATAAAATGTTTGATAAGAACTGTGTTTCCTGTCTACTTAATGGTTTGTACTCTAAAATAGCATGATTACAAAATAAGAAAGTATAAAATAAGTATCATCCATTGTTCATTCTATTCAGTAGTCTCAAAATAGAAATAGAAGAAATGTCTGGATAAGTCATCCAAACAAAGTAAGTAAAACATAGAACTTGGGAAAATTTGGAATATCAATAGTAAAGCAATTGGCAAGAATTCCATTAAGTAGAAAATTCTTGAAGTTAAAAGCTTAAGTGATAATCGTCAAAATCTTGTAGAGTTATCTTGCTATTCTTTAAAGAGTGAATGTTTCCTTCATTTGATTGTTACTTCCTTAACTTTCTTTTAGAAGTAGAATTTAAATCATGAATCCTGGATCTCCTCATGATTCTACCCCAATCAAGGCTCCTGTGTCTTCAAGTGGTGCAGCAGAAGATGTCAAATCTATTAATAACCTCATTAAAGTATTAATTGAAAACCAAGCACATCAATCTCAATCCCTCCTTCAGATGATTGAACTACATCTGCATCCTCCAGTTGCCAATGCTCCTGCTCCATTTGCTCCTCACTTTTTAGCAGATGGAACCTTTCACAATTTCCTTCATCTGCAAACACCTTCATTCAATGGTTCTTTATCTCCAATGGATACCATCAGTTAGCTTAAACTGGTGGAGAAAAATCTCGTCACCATTAAGTGTCAAACTTTTGAAATAATTTGCTTAGTCACTCATTTGTTCCAAGATGAAGCAGAGTTTTGGTGGGAAAATGAGCATAATTCCAAGTTCGTTGAAGTGGAGATTGAAGATATTTCTTGGGAATCCTTCGTCGAATTCTTTTGAAGGAGCTTTCATTCCTCTACCTGCCTAATCAATTCTGGAAGATGACTTGTTGAATCTCTCTAAGGTAGTAAGCCCATTTTGAACTATGAAATGGAATTCAGAAGGCTGTCTCGCTTCACACCCAATTTAGTAAAGCCTACAGCTAATCGCTGGCATAGATTCTTAAAAGGTTTGAATGATAATATTAAGGGACACCTTGTATCCCGTACTTTCAAAGACTTTGCTGAATTAGTTGAAGTAGCTCGTGTCCAAGAATAACATCAGCTTTAGATTGAGCAGAAACTAAAAGTTCAGTCAAGGAAAGTTGAAGTATTCAAAGAGTTTCATCCAACTGAGGCTAAACAGATCAATGATGAATCTCAACCCGTTAGAACCTCGAACTATAAGATGCCAAATCCCTATGGAATGTGTTACCACTAGGGTAATGTGTGTTTCATCTGTGGAGTGCCAATCACTCATTATGTGAAGAGTCAAAGCTTTAGATCTTGTGCCTTCAATCAAGGAGTTCCTATGGTGCCAGTTATGCCTCCATAATCTAATGTCCCTGCTCCTAAAAAATTTCAGATTGCAGTGCCAAGAACAATAACTCAGAACTTGCAAGGAAGATCCAACACCAGTAATCAACCATCAGTTTCGGCAAGAGTCTATATGTTGACTCTTGTCGCTGCTCTAGAGACCAATATGACTACATCAAGTACCCCGTTATCCAAAGTAGTTTCATTTTAATTTCAACTCTTAAATTCTATTCCTATTTTCAATATCAGATTTTGTTAAATTTTAAATTTTAAAATCAAGATAACCAGTTATGTTTGATTTCTTTTAGAAGTTTTAAATTAAATTCTAGTATCTATGTTTCTTTCCAACTCCCTGCTTGCTTTAATTAGCAATGATGCCGAGGAAGATATCATTTTTAAATAGAGGAGTCTACAATAATCCAAGGTTCTTACTTAGGCCAAACATAGCCTAATCAATCTTAGATCACCACTATTAGTTTCTAATCAGGCTTGGGAATTAATTGAACTAAACCCTAATTTAGTCTAATTAAATAATTATGAAAAATAAGAAAATTATTTTGATCTCCAAATTAAAATCGAACTTCACCATTAAATTCTCCACCCCAAAAATAGCTAAGGGTGCAATTTTAGAAATATTTGGAAGTCGTTCATATTTCAATGAATATTTTAATATAATTAAATACCCAAATAAATAAAATAATTATTTAAGCCTCGGATTAAAAATCCAATCACATTTTTGAGCTCCTAGCACCCAAATTAGCTAGGGGTGAAGTTTTGGTATTTTTCAGAACTCAAATTGTTAAAATAGAAAATTAAAATATTCAAAATATTAATTTAATATTTATTTAAATATTCCAACAGCAAAAATGGTATTAACCGTCAGTTTGCGCGGATCCACTGTGCTATGGCAAATATGGGGCAGCCAATCGACGCAATCTATGATGTTCCGCAGTTCCCTGGATTTGATCAGACAACTCCGCGTCTTGATTCGATCTAGCCGTTATATTAGAGGCTAGATCCAATGAACAGTAATCTTCTCATTGTATACTTAATCGCCGGATTTAATCTGGGCCGCCAAATCTGATTAGGTGGCCCAGATCGATAGGGCACCGTGCCCTATCATCCCCAGCTCACTTGTGCATGCTGGTCCCCGCCTTGCCAGCTACCCTTCTGCTCCACTCCTCTGCCAGCCTGCAGTTTGTCGGCCACTCCTTCTGGCACCCTAATGAACCTCCCCTCATTCTCTTAAGCTCTTATTATAGTTCATTATCTGTGGGGCCCCGTACCCTCTGCAGCCATGCTAATACTGATATTAGCATAATCACGAGGAGCGTGGTGCTCCAACTGTGGCAAATCCCCAACTAAAGTAGAGTCAAGTAAGACCCAACTCGCCTTAAGCCAAGGACTTGTCACTTGGAACTGTAAACATACATTAATATATCAAAGTAGCAGAAGCAGAAAATAGTATAACATAACATCCATATCACAGCATAGTATACAAGAGTAAAAGAAATAGTAACTTAGCTCAAGTGCAGAAAGTAAGTATATCTAGAATTTAATTATTACAGACAGAATTAAAAGAAAAAAAAAAACTCTCAATCTCAATGCAAGAAAAAGGAAAGATCTAACTAAATGGCAGTAAGAAGATCCTCCTCCTGCACTGGCTCCTCTTCTATAGAACCACCAACGAACAGCCCCAACTCTGACATTTTTAAGTATCACAAATGCCATGGCCCCAACTAACAAAAGAAAAAGGTTATAGTTAGATAATTATCTAAGTACATTTTAGGCTATTGAAGTGAACTAAATATTTAAAAATATCACACTAACTACTTTAAATATGCAAGCAATATAGGGTGCATCAAGCTACAAAGAATAGGATGGCTATAAACTACTCATTTATAACTGATCATCAAGTATGTACAAAACATGAAACTAAATAAGGTGATGCGAAAGAATAAAAATAACTGAAAGTATTAAAATAAACTGATCCTAACATGCTTATGATCACATGAAGATATGCTGATTTTATAAAAATAAACTATACTAAAAGGTGCTGAAATAAACATACAAAACTAGCATCATAAACATGTTAATATTTATTAATTACTCAATAAGAACATATATACAAGCATGTAGATTTAATATATATAAAAGGCCACTGAAGCATGCAGCAAAAATAAGCTAAGAGCATAAATAAGCTAAAAAGTAAGGCCATTGAGACATGTGGCAAAGCAACTTAAAGCACCAAAACTGAACTAAAATAAAAGTAAGCCTAAGACATAGTACTTCCATAATAGAAACAGGCCATACAGGGCGTTTCAATAGAAAGTGCAACATATGTCGATCTTAGGCATCATCAGAGCTAGGTCCGAGTTAAACTTTTAGAATAATACATGTATCTATCCTAGCCAAGCACTAGATTAGGTTCAAGTCTATTTTATAATAAAACTAGAACTGAGGAGGTAGACTAAGCTAGGACATACCTTACTGGATTGGATGCACTGAAAGAACTGAGTGAATATTATGTTTTGCAATACTAACTTAGGTTGTATCTTCCATATCCTAAGTTCTCCTATTATGCTCAAGGAACAAGGCTCAATATTTAAGGTGTGTAGAGCAATCAAAGTCAAAGTAAGCAAAAGACTCAACTAGACTTATGTGATATCTGTTGTTATCTAAATTATCCAAATCTAACTATTTTGAGAATATACAAGTTTAGGATCTCTAATATCCAGCTATCGAGTATAGTCTTTGATTTACGACCTAAATGTTAACATTAGAACTTAACAAGTTCTAATTTATAATCAAATGACAACTATGAAGGTTAAAGTAAGTAAACCAATGACCTAATTATTGTTATCATACTCACTTAACCTAAATCTTGATTAAATAAGTCAAGATTTAAGGATTCTAGATCCAAACCTCACATTGGGGTTCAAATCCTGAATCCAAGGTTTAAATTTACTAATGGTCTTATGGTTCTCCCTCAACCCGAATTTAAAGATAAGGAATCTTATAAGTTGAAGGATTAGAAGCTAAGATGTTAGTGAAAGGTTATTTTAATATTATAAGATAAAATAATCAATTAAGAATTAAGAATCTAAGATCTATATTTAATCTTTAGGATAATTATATTATTCTATAGATTGAATCAATCCTACACCCGCAAGGAGGTTTCAAAGGGTTAAGCAATTATTCTCTTAAGGAATTCCAAAGAAGATGATTCAATTCAATTAGATGATCTAAAGTCTATTAACTAAGATCTAAGATCTAAGGTTTGATTACTTTAGATCCAAGTTAAAAAATTAAACTTAGAACCTTTAAAAGAATATTTACTTAAGATTTATAGCTTATGAAAAAACTTAATAAGTAATTAAACTAAAAATTTAGTATTAAAGCTATTTAGGTTTGCTCTCTTAAGGAAGTAGTTTTGAGTACTCTTAAGATCTGAAGATCTTAATAAGAACTAATTTAAGATTTCTTCACATAACTCAAAATTACTAACATAAGATTTTAGAAAGGTGCTAAGGTATTAACTAGAGACATTTTACTGAAATTTCAAGGTTTAAGAAGTGCTTAAGCCTATTCTGATCAAAATGACCAAAATACTCCTCTTAAGGCTAAAAATGGGATTTTTAGATTTAATCATCTGAATTGACTCAAGTCTGTTTTAATGATTTCAATATTAATTAGTGAGTAGGATACACACTTATCTTAGAGTTTGGTAGCATAATTAGCTTAATTATTACTAGTCACATTAAAGGGTCAATTAAGGTGATGAAGGGAATTAAGGCATACTAGGAAGATCCAAACACATTTATAGTCTCTACTATACTTAATAAGGCATTAGGAACTAGATTCACCAAAAATAGAGGTTAAACTAATGATCAATTCACTAATCTTATATTAGGGTAATTAAGAGGTGATTAGCCACTTTAATGTTCTTAAATTATCTTTAATGGCTTAATTAGGTTCTTTATAGTCTTATGAGCAATCAGAGACCTTAATCAATATTTTTGGGCATTTAATGAATTAATTATGAGTTAAATAAGAATAGAGAAAGATTAGGAAATAATTTAAAATCTAACCATTGGATTTTTTATTTTATTTTATATTATTATTCTTTGTATTTTTCTGATTAAAATGGTATATTGATTATACCATTTGGATGAGTATAACTAAAGTTATTTAAATAATTTATTTTGTACTTTTAATTAAATCAAACCATATGTTTTAATTTACTGAATTAATTTCTTTAAAGAAATTAATTAAGTAAATACTTTAATTTCTGTCGGCCCGAAATGCAAAATGTGCGGGTCGGGGTCCGACCCAGCCCGGCACTGTGTGTCTTCCATGCGGGGATACCCGACAGAGGGTAGAATTAGGGCTAGCTTTCATCGATCGATTCACCGTGCACATACCACGCCACACCTGGATTTCGATGGCTACACCTTCAGGAGCATGAGGCGCATCGATTGAGATAGGAACCCCATCTAGGATGTGCCGGATCGATGGGGTGCTACTAGACCAAGACATCTCCCCAAAGCGTACTTGTGAGGAGTGAATTCTCCTCACAACATCCCTGCCATGAGCTGAGGTCTATTCCTACATGATCAGAGGCCGAAGGAGAATTGATTGGGCACATCGCGAGGTCTTGGGGGTGTCTAAATCACTAGAGTGCTACTCATGGTGGAATGCAGATGGGAGCCAATGACGAGTCGATTGATTTTAGTCGAGTCGATCGATATGATCGAACCCAACCATCGATATGGGTCTACAATCATTGTCGCGAGGTTCCACCACCAATTGGATTCCTAATTGCTTGGGGGAATGCAGTGATCAGGTGAAGGAGAAGCTGATTGGAAGTACACACTTAGATGGCAAATTTGCCTTCTAGTCCACTGCCAACTACTCCTACACTCTCGATTGCCTAGAGGAGGTTAAGAGCGAGGTCCTAACGCAGCATCTAGGGCTTAAATGATGAGGAGCCAAGCTGAATCCAGCTTGACAACACATAGGTCAGAGGCTGTACCTTGAGCTCGAGAATGGCTGCGACTGGGATGTAGGGAGGTGCTCTGTAGCTTCCAGGCAGCTGCAGAAGTATTGTAAGGGGGTCTGAATGCTAGACTACACCCTCTATCAGTAGTTCGCAGTTACGGGGGCGCCAGGATTCACCGAGAACTCCAAAAATTTTGCCGAGAAATTGGAGGATCACAGTGAGCAAAAGAGCTCACTAAATGATCAATGGGGGTATTTAAAGGATTTGGGAAGGTCTATGGTGACTGGCAAGGCTGGAGGCCATGGCTCAGGTTCGGGCCGAGTTATCTGTATACCCTCCTTAATGGGACACATCCCAGCCTCCAGGTTACCAATGTGGGCTCTGGCAAAAACAGGAAGTTCCTAATGGTCTAGATGACCTGGTGGAGGAGTGGCAGACAAGATCGATGTGGCCAGGTACGAGCAAATTTCCATTGTCGGGGAAAGATCACGGCGAGAACAAAGATGAACAGTGCTTGGTTGGGCTCTGCCGTCTGATTTGCCAAGCCATTTGGATTGAATGGTTTGATGCAGCTCCCAGATAACAGAACTACGGGCGAGACCTCGATTGTTGGATGCTTACTGATGATCCGACGCTTCATATTAGATCATAGCGCGACTAATCCTGCCGCTGGATAGAGGCGCGAAGATGCTTACTAATGCATCCGTTTGATGGTTACACTGCCTTGCTATCGGGAACCTGCAGTGGATCTGCCACGATCCCAACAACAAATCCCACGGCTAAGAAAATAAAATTAATATATCTAATTATTATTTTAAATTTTTTAATAATTACAATAATCTTGAAATTCAATTTAGGACCAAATGAGCTCCAAAAATTCCCAAAAATCCACCCTTAGCTAATTGAGGTGTGAGGAATTCAAAAATAAAATCAAATTTTAATTTGGAGGTCGAATTATCTTAGGTATTTTCCATGGCTCAAAAATAGGGAAAATTCCTAATTTCTCAATTAAGCTCCGATTGATCTCAAACTTCTAGAGTTAAGTTTATTGATCATGAAGGAAAACTTAAATTTGATAAATTTATATCCTAATTTAAGGTTTATTGATCTATGGTCTGAAATGTGGTGTGATCAAAAATTCTCGGCAACGACACCAAAAACTTGACAGACCTAAAATACGTCTACGCTTTCACGCAAGTGTACGTGGTCTGAAGTAATAAGTGGAAAGTTTGAATTTATGGGATTATCAAACCATAGAGAATTGGCTATTTTGTTACTAAGGTATATCTATGATCACTAACCTTTAAGCTATATCTGTAATGATTGGTGTTGGTTCTTGAACAAGCACGACAACTCTTAGTAGAAAATGCTTCTGATTAAATGAAGAGGAGAGTTGAGTTTTTCCCACATGATATGATAGGTAACTTATATATGATGATTCCTCAAGCATTCATTAGTTCTTTAATCAAGTGCACATTATTCTTCTTAGAGTTTTAATTCAAAGATTAACAACTTCAAGTCTCGTGCATGAAATGAACATACAGACGGTTCTATTTCAGCACAAAGACCCTTATAAGATTTTAGATTTGTAGTTTTTATCTCATTTCTTGATCATGGAGATGAGGGTTATAAAGTTTAAGATCTTATAAGCATTGATTCCACTAAGAGCGTCACGCGCCTCAAGCATAATTTAGATGAGGGAGTAATTTCATTAGGCTTAATAACTATGTCACCTCGTTCATGAGCACTCATGGAATCCATTCCCTCTCTCAAGTATGTTGAGCAATGGAGCTCAATTAGTGGGTCTTAGCATCATATGCTTCAACTCATTAGTTGAGCATAGATTAAGGTGCACTAAGCTTAAGAAATTTCTCACATAGTTCTAAGCTTTCATGCACTCATAAATCTAGCATCAAAACTAAGGTGAGCTATGGAGCACAAAACAAAATAGTTCTTGAGTTCAATTAGTCCTTGCTCATTTGGTCCACATTCAAGTACATAATAGTCCTTTAAATTTCTTTAACAAGGCATTGAGTTCATAATTTTTATTAAAACTTAAGAAAAACAACATACAATTATAGTACCTATCAATACATGTGGGATTGCCCCAACCCTCCCCAAGGGAGGTTTAGCTCTCCATTACAAAAGAAATAAAAAAGAATACATACATGGATAAAGACCCTTTCATGATCAATTAAGAAAAACACAAAGCAAAAGTTTAGAAAATACTAGGAATGTTCCTTTGGGAAGTTCTCCAGACTCCTCTTTTTCTTTCTTCAAGTTGCTTCTCTTAGGTCCCTAGTGCTGCCTTTCTTCTCCATCTCCTTAGCAAGATGAGCTCTTCCACCCTTGGAGAGTTCTCCTTCTCTTCTATGCAGCCCTCCCTTTACTTAGGTTGTAGTGAGCCAAGTTTGGAACCTCTCTTAAGTCAAGAGATGTGGTATTTATAGAGGTGGGCTACTTCTTCATCCTCATATTTCAAAATCTGCATTTTCCTTTAAAAATTCTGAAGCAATGATGGCCAATTCCACATGATAGATGAAGTGACCATTGCTTTTTTATTATTTAATCTTCACATGGCAATTTTCCCATTAAAAATTCACCTGCTGTAGAAGGAATGATGGCTAGAGATAAGAGGCTGGCTGTGGGTCTTATCCCAGCCACAATTAATGTTTCTGTCAGACAAAAATTCGACGGGCCGCTGCAGCGCGCTATAGCAGAAAATTTTTGCATAGTGGGCCGCTATGGCGTGCTAGGGCGTTTTGGCTTATACAATAAAGGACCGCTGCAGCGCGCTATGGTGCCAACAAATCGCAAGCTGGATCGCTGCAGTGCACTGTGGCGCCAGCGCTTCGCAAAGTGCTCCACTGGAGAGCACTGTGGCACCAACGATTCGCAAGTTGGACCGCTGCAGCGCACAATGGCACCGGTGCTTTGCAAAGTGGTCTGCTGCAGCACGCTGTGGCACCAGCGATTCGCAAGCTGGACCGCTATAGCGCGCTGTGGCGCCAGCGCTTCGCAAAGTGCTCCGCTGTAGCGCGCTATGGCGCCTGATTTTGCAAATTAGCTCGCTGCAGCGCGTGGTAGCAGTTTTCTTTTAGGAATTTTGGAATATTGTTCATTTTGCTCAGAATTCGTTGGATAAGCATTTTTTCTAAAATGATAAGTAAAATTGGATTAAGGAAGCAGTTTTAATATGAGAAATGAATAAAATTTTCCTTTAATTAGGATATAAATTATGGATTCATCACACCATCACACTTAAATTCTTACTCGTCCTTGAGTAAGCTTAAAATGGTATTTTTCTGTTTCTTAGGTATGAAAGTCAACAAAAGATATCAATTAGATTTTGATGTGCAATTCAAGGCATGTGCTTAACTGAAATGACCAAAATTATTTGGCATTAAATTTTCTAATTTTGGAGATGAATCAAGGTTAATAAATTAATCTCCAAAGTTCTCTTATTTGTATTTATGCTTGTTACTAGGTAATAGGGGAGTTTCTTTGGAATACTAGACTAGAGAGGTAGTGAAATAATCAAGAGTTTTGTGCTATATGTGCTCTTTCTTATGAATCACAAAGATAATTAGATTAAAGGAGATATATTTTTTATCATCATTTTTTATTTCTTTCATTTGGAAGAGATATTTTTCATCATCCCTGTTTTTATGGTTTTCTCTTTTCATTCTTAGGGAGAGATATTTTTCTTCATCCTCAATTCAAATCTTTATGATCATGAAGTCCTATGGGAGCCTAGCACACTCTTTTAGATTACTTACCATAATCACTAGTTTTTTAGTCCAATGCTTTCCCCACACTTAGTCTCTAAGGGCATTGATTGTATTTTTGGAGATTAGATTAACCTTAATTCATTCCTTTGTTAAAAGTTTTAATGTTGTCAATACATTGATCACTTTTTTTTAAGCACTCTTTTATTTCATATCATTTTCTTTATTGATATTTTTGTGAATTTTATTTTTTGAAAAATTTAGAAAACTTTGTCATTTTCAAATTCTAGAGAGATTTAGGAATATGATAATCCATAATTTAAATTCTTCTAAATAAAACACACAAAAAGAAGAGTACAAAAACAAGTGATGCAAATAGAAAAAATATAACCTATTTATCTTTGGGTTGCTTCCCAATAAGTGCTTATTTTAATATCTCAGCCTGACACGAGTAGGATCAATTATGAGATACCTTCATCTGGGAGGTTCTGAAGGGTCCATCCTCCCTTTTCTTGTAAGATACGTTCCTCTAAGTACATCTTAAGATGATTCCCATTTACTTTAAAAAATGCCATCATACAGCGTTGAAAAGTGACTGGAGCATTGTATAATCTGAAGGGCATTCTTCTAAAGGCAAATGTCTCAAAGGGACAAGAAAAAGTTATTTTCTCTTAGTCCTCAGGTGAAATAAGGATTTGATTATATCCTGAATACCCATCAAGAAAGCAGAAATAGGGATTCCCGGCCAATCTATCAAGCATTTGGTCAATAAAAGGAAGGGGATAGTGGTCCTTACGAGTGGCTTTATTTAATCTCTTATAATCAATGCACACTCTCTATCTAGTCACTGTTCTGGTAGGAATCAGTTCATTGTTGTCATTGAGAACAACTGTTATCCCACTCTTCTTAGAAACCACATATATATGGCTTACCCAAGGACTCTCAGAAATGGGAAAAATAATTCCAGCATCTAATAGTTTAATGATTTCCTTGTGAACTACTTCTTTTATGTTGAGGTCTAATCGCCGCTAGGGCTCAATGATAGGTTGGAGTTATCCTCCAAATAAATTTGGTGCATACAAAGAGCTGGACTAACCCCCTTTAGATCAGCTATACTCCAACCAATTGCTCTGTTGTGCTATTTTAAAACCTTGCATAAAATACTTTCTTGATGCTGAGTTAACAAAGAGGAGATTATCACTAGAAGAGATTCATTTTCCCCTAGATAAGTGTATTTTAAGTGAGAGGGCAGAGGTTTCAATTCTAGTTCTGGAGGGCAAATTATAGAAGGCTGGACTATTTTCCGCTCCTTAATCAATTCCTCAATCACTTCCTTGTCGATGTGGTCCTCATCTTCCTCCTTTGCTAACATTCCCTCTTCTTCCACTTCCCCATTAACCAAGCTTCTTCTAATAAATTAATTTTCCAATAATCCTCATTGGGCTTAGATGGGTGTCTCATAGAATCATTCACATGAAATTTAATCTCATCATCACCATATTGCAACCTCAATTCCCCTTTATCTATATCAATTAAAGTTCTTTCGATGGCCAAGAAAGGTCTACCTAGGATAATGGGAATTTCTTGATTTTCATCTTCCATAACTAATATTATGAAATCAGACAGGAAGATGAACTTGTCAACCTTCACAAGCACATTTTCCACAATTCATAAGGGGGATTTTACGGATCTGTCGGTGAATTGGAGAAGTACAGAGGTGGGTTTTAAGTGATCAATTTCTAACTTTTTGAACATATAAAATGGCATCAAATTTATGGATGCACCTAGATCACAAAGGGCCTTTTGGAAAGATTGGCTTCCAATGGTGCAAGGGATAGTGAAACTCCCCGGATCCCTTTTTTTATGAAAATCTTCCTTTGAAGGATTACACTACATTCTTCTGTTAATGCCACAATTTCCTTTTTATTAATCTTCCTTTTCTTAGAGAGGATATCTTTCATAAATTTAGCATAACTAGGCATTTTCTCTAGAGCTTCTACGAAAGGGATATTTATATGGAGAGTTTTAAAAGTTTCCAGAAATTTGTGCTATTGGACATCAAGTTTCTCCCTAGCCATTCACTGAGGATATGGTATATGAGAAATTTCCTTAAGTTGATCTCCGAGTTCTTCCTTTTCTAAATCCCTTACATCATTCCTCTCTTTTCTGATCTTTTCTTCTTCCTCCCCCTTTTCTTCTCTAGCTGTCACTATGTTCTTATATTTTCCTCTCTCACAACCGGCCTTATAATTTTTCCACTTCTTAGGGTTATTACGTTCCCCGACTCCTTTTCATACTCACCAATGACTCCCACTAATGAAGGTTGCTCTAATTGTTTCATGATTTCTTTTAGTTTTTATTCTATTCTTTTTACTGACTCCTCTTGCCTTAAAAGAGTGTGTTCGTGCCTGTTTAAGGTGGCGTCAATTTTATTCATGAATTCGGTTGTGGAGGATCTAAATTCGATAAGCAAGCTTTCCAATATCTCTCTATTCCTTCCATGATTCATAATTACATTGACATTTCTTAACTCACCATCTTCCTCCTAACAAGAATTAACATACCCACATTCTAGCTTTTATTGAGTTGAGATATTTGGTTTTAGAGCTCAAGGATTTGTTGTGACTTTCCGAGTGAGTTACATTTATTTTTATTATGGTGATCATTCCTCTGGAAAGGCCATTGGTAAGCATTGTTTGCCATTTCCTCTAGGAGGTCGTAAGCCTCTTCTTGGGTTTTGCTACTGATAGAGCCTCCGGCGGCCGCATCGATGAGAGTCCTTATAGGAGCGTTTGAACCATTATAAAAGGTTTGAACTTGCATCCACAAGGAAAACCCATGATGTGGGCATTACCTTAAGTACTCCTTAAATCGATCCCATCCGTCATACAATGTCTCACCTTCCAACTGAGTGAAGTTGGTTATCTCAATTCTTAGCCGAGCGGTTTTCGCCGGAGGGAAATATTTGGCTAAGAATTTCTTAGCCAAATTGTCCCAAGTCCGGATTGAATTGCATGGGAGAGAGCTGAGCCAACTTTTGCTCTATCTCTTAAAGAGAATGGAAAAGCCTTAATTTAACAGCGTCTTCAGAGATGCCGTTAAATCTGAAGGTGTCACAAATTTCAAGGATAGTTAAAATGTGTGAATTAGGGTCTTCAGTGGCCAATCCTCCAAACTAGTTATTTTGAACCATACTCAGAGTGGAAGGTTTGATCTCAAAGTTATTAGCTTCTATATTAGGCCTTATATTAGCATGGGGAATTCCCTTAATAGTGGGTAGTGCATATTCTCTCAGTGTTATTCCCCTTGGTTTTTCTAATGGCTCTCCATAATTTTCATTATGATTTTCCATAACGACTTATTGGCTTAGCAATATATTTTGTTCTCTTCTAGCCTGCAAGTAGGTTCTCTCAATTTCAGGGTCAAAAAGATAATCCGAGCAAACTCTTCTATTCATACACAACACCAATTAGGCTATCAAGAACAAATTTAGCAATAATATTCAAAGATTCAGCAATAATAAAAGAAAATAGAAAAGTAAATGGTTAGTACTTATAATTACAAAAAATCAAAAATTAAGCGTATATGCAAGAAATTGCTTAAATCACTAATTACTGATACATTCTCCTTAATACGAAACAAGTTCCAATTTCCCGGCAACGGCGCCAAAAACTTGACAGACCTAAAATACGTTTGCGCTTTCACGCAAGTGTACGTGGTCTGAAGTAATAAGTGGAAAGTTTGAATTTTTGGGATTTATCGAACTACAAAGAATTGGCTATTTTGTTACTAAGGTATATCTATGATCACTAATGTTTAAGCTATATGTGTAATGATTGGTGTTAGTTGTTAAACAAGCACGACAACTCTTAGTAGAAAATGCTTCTTGTAAAAGGAAGAGGAGAGTTGGCTTTCTCCCACATGATATGATATGTAACTTATATATGATGATTCTTCAAGCATTCATTAGTTATTTAATCAAGTGCACATTGTTCTTCTTAGAGTTTTAATTCAAAGATTAATAAGCTCAAGTCTCGTGCATGAAATGAACACACAGTCGGTTCTATTTCAGCACAAAGACCCTTATAAGATTTTAGATTTATAATTTTTTTCTCATTTCTTGATCATGAAGATGAGAGTTATAAAGTTTATGATATTATAAGCATTGATTCCATTAAGAGCATCACGCGCCTCAAGCATAGTTTAGATGAGGGAGTGATTTCATTGGGCTCAATGACAATGTTACCTCGTTCATGAGCACTCAATGAATCCATTCCCTCTCTAAAGTATACTGAGCAACGGAGCTCAATTAGTGGGTCTTAGCATCACATGCTTCAAATCATTAGTTGAGCATAGATTAAGGTGCACTAAGCTCAAGAACTTTCTCACATAGTTCTAAGCTCTCATGCACTCATAAATTTAACATCAAAATAAGGTGAGCTATGGAGCACAAGACAAAATAGTCCTTGAGTTTAATTAGTCCTTCATCCTTTAGTCCATATTCAAGTCCAAAATAGTCCTTTAAATTTTTTTAACAAGGCATTGAGTTCATGATTTTTATTAAAACTTGAGGAAAGCATCATACAATTATAGTATCCATCAATACATGTGGGATTGCCCTAACCTTCCCCAAGGAAGGTTTAGCTCTCCATTATAAAAGAGATGAAAAAGAATATATACATGGATAAAGACCATTTTATGATCAACTAAGAAAAATACAAAGCAAGAGTTTAGAAAATACTAGGAACGTTCCTTTGAAAAGTTCTCCGAACTCCTCTTTTTCTTGCTTGAAATTGCTTCTCTTAGGTCCCTAGTGCTGCCTTTCTTCTCCTTCTCCTTAGAAAAATGAGCTCTTCCACCCTTGGAGAGTTCTCATTCTCTTCTATGCAGCCCTCTACTTACTTAGGTTACAGTGAGCCAAGTTTGGAACCTCTCTTAAGTCAAGAGTTGTGGTATTTATAGAGGTGGACTGCTTCTTCATCCTCACATTTTAAAATCTATATTTTTCCTTAAAAATTTTGGAGCAATGATGGCCAATTCCACATGATGGATTAAGTGACCATTGCTTTTTTATTGTTTAATCTTCACATGACAATTTTCCCATTAAAAATTGACCTGCTGAAGAAGGAATGATGGCAGCAAACAAGATGCTGGTTGGGGGTCTTGTCCCAGCCGCAATTAATGCTTCTGTCAGACAAAAATTCGGCGGGCCACTGCAGCGCACTATTTGCAAAGTGGGCCGCTGTGGTGCACTGTGGCGTTTTGGCTCATACAATAAAGGGCCGCTACAGCATGCTGTAATGCGCTGTTGCGCTAGCAATTTCACAAATGGCTCCGCTGCAGCGCGCTGTGACACCAGCGTATCGCAAGGGGCTCAGCTGGAGCGCGCTATGGCGCCAGCGATTCACAAGCTGCTTTGCTGCAGCGCATCGTGGCACTAGTGATTTGTAAGTTGGACCGCTGCAGCGCGCTATGGTGCCAGCGCTTCGCAAAGTGCTCCGCTGCAGCGCGCTATGGCGCCCGATTTCGCAAATTAGCTCGTTGCAGTGCGCTGGGGCACCAGCGCTTCGCAAAGTGCTTTGTTGCAGCACGCTGTGGTGCCAACAATTTGCAAAGTGCTCCGCTGCAGTGAGCTATGGAGCCCAATTTTGTAAATTAGCTCGCTGCAGCGCACGACAGCAGTTTTTCTTTAGATTTTTTGGAAAATTGTCCATATTGCTCAGAATTCGTTGGATAGGCATTTTTCCTGAAAAGATAAGAAAATTGGATTAAGGAAGCAGTTTTAATATCAATCTCATTTAATTGTAGCATTCTTTGTGTGCCTACTTTTTGGGAGTCAAAGTTCAATTTTTTTACTTCCCAAAAGGCATGGTTCTCTAATTCTACCAGAAGATGACATGATTTACTGTAAATGAGCTTAAAAGGAGACATTCCTAAGGGGGTTTTAAGGGCAGTTCTATATGCCCATAGGGCATCTTGAAGCTTTGAAGTCTAATCCTTTCTATTTTGATTCACAATTTTCTCTAAAATTTGCTTAAGCTCCCTGTTTGAGATTTCAACTTGCCCGCTAGTTTGAGGGTGGTAGGGAGTACCCACCTTATGTCTTACCCCATAGCTTTTTAATATATTATCCAACTGCCTATTGCAAAAATGTTTTCTCCCATCACTGATTAGAAATTTGGGTGTCCCAAATCAAGCTAGCACGTATTCTTTGAGAAATTTAATAACAGTTTTAACATCGTTGTTCACACATGCTAACGCCTCAACCCATTTGGACACATATTCCACTGCCCCAAGAATATACATATTGGTTTGAGATAAGGGAAATGGTCCCATGAAGTCAATTCCCCACACATTGAATAACTCCTCTTCAAAAATTCTATTCAAAGGGAGCTCATCCCTTTTGCTTTCACGCAAGTGTACATAATCTGAAGTAATAAGTGGAAAGTTTAAATTTCCGGGATTTATTAAACCATAGAGAATTAGTTATTTTATTACTAAGGTATATCTATGATCACTAATATTTAAGCTATATGTGTAATGATTGGTGTTGGTTTCTGAACAAGCACAATAACTTTTAGTAGAAAATGCTTCTGATAAAAGGAACAGGAGAGTTGAGTTTCTCTCATATGATATGATAGGTAACTTATATATGATGATTCCTCAAGCATTCCTTAGTTCTTTAATCAAGTGCACATTATTCTTCTTAGAGTTTTTATTCAAAGATTAATAAGTTCAAGTCTCGTACATAAAATGAACACACAGTCAGTTCTATTTCAGCACAAAGACCCTTATAAGATTTTAGATTTATAGTTTTTATCTCATTTCTTGATCATGGAGATGAGGGTTATAAAGTTTAAGATCTTATAAGCATTGATTCCACTAAGAGCTTCATGTGCCTCAAGCATAGTTTAGATGAGAGAGTGATTTCATTGGGCTCAATGACTATATCACCTTGTTCATGAGCACTTAATGAATCCATTCTCTCTCTCAAGTATTCTGAGCAACAGAGATCAATTAGTGGGTCTTAGCATCACATGCTTCAACTCATTAGTTGAGCATAGATTAAGGTGCACTAAACTCAAGAACTTTCTCACATAATTCTAAGCTCTCACGAACTCATAAATCTTGCATCAAAACTAAGATGAGCTATGGAGCACAAGAAAAAATAATCCTTGAGTTCAATTAGTCCTTCATCCTTTGGTCCACATTCAAGTAAAAATAGTCCTTTAAATTTCTTTAATAAGGCATTGAGTTCATGATTTTTATTAAAACTTGAGGAAAACATGATACAATTATAGTATCTATCAATACATTAGAGATTGCCCCAACCCTCCCCAAGGGAGGTTTAGCTCTCCATTACAAAAGAGATGAAAAAGAATATATACATGGATAAAGACCATTTTATGATCAACTAAGAAAAACACAAAGCAAGAGTTTAGAAAATACTAGGAACGTTCCTTTGGGAAGTTCTCCGGACTCCTCTTTTTCTTGCTTGAAATTGCTTTTCTTAGGTCCCTAGTGCTGCCTTTCTTCTCCTTCTCCTTAGCAAGATGAGCTCTTCCACCCTTATAGAGTTCTCCTTCTCTTCTATGCAGCCCTCTCTTTACTTAGGTTGTAGTGAGCCAAGTTTGGAACCTCTCTTAAGTCAAGAGATGTGGTATTTATAGAGGTAGGCTGCTTCTTCATCCTCACATTTCAAAATTGGCATTTCCTTTAAAAATTTTAGAGCAATGATGGCCAATTCCACTTGATGGATGAAGTGACCATTGCTTTTTTATTGTTTAATCTTCACATGACAATTTTCCCATAAAAATTTGACCTGCTGCAGAAGGAATGATGGCTGCAGACAAGAGGCTGAATGGGGGTCTTGTTCCAGCTGCAATTAATGCTTCTGTTAAAAAAAATTGGCGGGCCGCTGCAGCGCGCTATAGTGAAATTTTTTTACAAAGTGGGCCGCTGTGGCGCATTGGGGTGTTTTGGCTCATACAATGAAGGGCCGCTGTAGCGCTAGAGATTTCGCAGATGGCTCCGCTGCAGTGCGATGTGGCATCAGCGTATCGCAAGGTGCTCAGCTGGAGAGCGCTATGGCGCCAACAATTCGCAAAGGGCTCCGCTGCAGCGTGCTGTGGCGCCAATAATTTGCAAGCTGAACAACTGCAGCACTGTGGCACTAGCGCTTTGCAAAGTGCTCCGGTACAGTGCGCTATAGCTCCAGCGATTTACAAGCTGGACTGCTGCAGCACGCTGTGGCGCCAGTGCTTCGCAAAGAGCTCTGCTGCAGCTCGCTATGGTGCCCAATTTCGCAAATTGGCTCGCCGCATTGTGGTGTGGCGCCAGCGCTTCGCAAAGTGCTCCACTGCAGCGCGCTGTGGCGCCAGCGATTCGCATAAGATGTTAAGCTTGAATAGTCTGTTCTTTGAGATAAATTGGAAGAATTGCTGAGATTACATGATTGAGATCAAAATTGTTAAGATGAATCTATTAGTTGGATTAATGAGATAATTATGTAGCTGATTAGATCTGTTAGCATGATGGTTAGACTAAGACTTGTTGATGTTTTAGTAATAGGTATGGATATACAGATTCAAGTTGAATAAATATTGTTTTCAATGATTTTTTGCATTTAGTTGCATTCAACATTTAGTTACACATTCAATAATTTAGTCAGAAGATTTAGACACTTTAGTATGGCATATCATGTATATATATGCCATGCTTGATCAGATGCCAAATTGGGCACAATTCTGTTGAATTTGGGAACATTGAGCTCATAGATGTTGAGAGTGTTGTGCTCATATGTGTTGGGTGCTTTCTGCACAAAAGTAAAATATGCATGATACATATACATACATATATTATTCAGGAGTGTTGGGCTCACTTGTTTTTGAAGCATTGGGCTCATTTGTTTCGGAGCATTGGGCTCACTTGTTTCGGGTGTGTTGGGCACAAATATAAGAATATGCGTATGTATGTGTTTATATATATATATGACAATCGAAGCATTGAGCTCATATGATTTTGGGTGTGTTGGGCACATTAATTATGTTTATGTACTATAGAGTACATTTTAATTATTGCTTTTGGAGCACAGCTAAGTTCACTTCAGTTCAATTTCAGTTTAATTCAATTAGTTCAATTTTAGTTCAATTCAGTTGCAAATTCATTTTAGATTGCTTATAGTTAGATGTTGTATTATGGTATTGGTACATATACTTACTTTCATTGCTTTTAGTACTTGTAGTAGTTTCTTACTATTTTAGTTAACTTTATTTTGTATTTACTGCTTAAAGTTAAAATCCATATAAC
Source organism: Gastrodia elata (assembly GCA_016760335.1). Classification (NCBI taxonomy): domain Eukaryota; kingdom Viridiplantae; phylum Streptophyta; class Magnoliopsida; order Asparagales; family Orchidaceae; genus Gastrodia; species Gastrodia elata. The sequence continues at coordinate 47,268,959 of CM028672.1, read as the reverse complement.
TTACTTGAATGCATTTTAGTGAGCTTAAAATGTACTTAGACTCATTGTCTAAGTAAAATTTTCTCTTTTTTGGCTGGGGCCCTAGCATTTGAAAAATTTGACAATGTCATATTTAGGTAGCTTTGAAGAACCCTTGTTCATGGAGCTACAGGAGACTAAAGAAAAGGTGGAGTGTGGTGTTGCTGAGTAGATGTGATGGTTTGCTTCCTTTGAGTTTTTCTAATTTTGGTGAGATGAGAGTTTACTTTCAGCTTTTCATTAAAGTTTGTAATAAACCAATATCTGGATGCATTTTTCTATCTTCTTTTCTAAGATGCGTGTCTTTTACTTACGATTTTTAGATGAATAAATGTATGGATATTCCTCTAGCTTTTGCACTCTGTTCTCTATGTTATACTATACTACATATATTATAATGCAATCAATAGTCTAGCAGTCTTGCATTATTAATTGGGTTATTGAGGTACTTAACTTGATTAATAGTATAGTTCCTTCTTCAGATATAGTCACCTTCTACCATTAATGCCTTGGGTTAACTGTTTGTGCTCAGCCCATAGTGTTAATATGTAGGTGGTGACACTTGTTTTTTAGTTAATGCGCTATTCTGCCGCTAATGATATTGAGTTACGCTTAGCGATGGGATGGGGCATTACAGTCTACCTCTTTAGTTAAGTTATTTGGATATAGAATAGACTCAAATCTAGCTCTATGGTTAACTAGAGGAATACATGTCTTATTCTATAAGTTAAATTCATACCTAGCTCTGAGGATGCCTAGGGGATACATGTAGAACTTTTTGTACATTGGTTCTATTTTGGTCCATTTCTGTTATGGCAGTACTAACTTAGGCATACTTCTACTTTTCAGTTTAGTTCCAGTTCAGCAGCTTGTTTAGCCATATATTTTATTTGTATTTTTACTGTTTTCTGTATGCTTTTGTAGTTCATTTTAGTTCAATACTTTCAGCTCAATTTTTCTTAGCTCTTGTATATTCTAGGATGCTAGTCTTATTTCAGTTCTCTTATGCTTTAGTTCATATTACCTTTATGTAAATCAGCACATATTTATATGATCATAAACATATTAGTATGAGTTTACTTTTACTGTATTTCTTTTATTTATATATTTACTACCTAACATTGTTGCATCTTCTGGTTGAGGTATGTCAATTTACATACTTTGTTTTGCTTAGTTATACATATTTAGTTTATAATTATCCTATTTCTTATAGCTTGTTACTCCTCTTGTTTGCTTAAATGTTCTATAAATATGATATCTTAAAGGGTTAGTTTCATTTAAATTATCCTAAAATGTGATTAGGTAATTTGTCTAACTATAAGCTTTTATTTTCTTGGCTGGGGACTTGACATTGTGATACCAACAATGTCAGAGTCAGAGTTGTTCGTTAAGGTTGCTTCCAGTGAGGAGATTGGCTAGGAGGATGAGTGTTCCTTTTTATTTTAAATTCAATTTGTAAAAATTTTATATTATGGATATATTTACTTTCCATATTTTTCATATTGACCTGAGTTACTATTTCTACTTTTTTTATATGCAGTAATGTGGAAGTTATTATGGAGCCCCATACCCTCTGTGGTCATGCTAATACTGTGATTAACATAATTATCATGAATATGGTCACTAACTATGGCAAACCTCCCAACTATAGTCGAGTCAGGTATAAACCAAACCCACCTTAATTAAAAGACTTGTCATATAAAACTGAAGATCATACATTAAAATATCAAAGTAGCGGAAGCAAGTAAGAGTATAATATCCACATCACATATAACAACCCATGTTGTTACTAAGGTCAATCAGGACTAAACCAAGTCCTAATTTTGATTCTATCACTCTTAATAAGACATTCTGATCTCACCTTGAAGTTTTGGTCCAAATTAGTTGTCAAAAGAATCAATTTCTGATTTTGAAAATTTTAGGAACCCTAGAATTTGACCTATCTAAATTGACCTCAAATCAAAAATCAGATTTCACCCTTGCATTCATTGGGATGTTTTGGAGGCAATTGGAAGTCATTGTATTTTTGGTGAATATTTTAATACAATTTAAATACCTCGAAAAATAGGAAAAATAAATGCTCATCGAAATCAAATTCTGACTTTGTTGTTGTATTCCCCGCCCTTCAATTAGTTAGGGGTGAAGTTTTGGAATTTTTCTAAAATCATTTATTAATTTAAATTTAATTATGAATTTAGATATAATATTAATTAAAATTTGATATTAAGTAGATTCGGTGGGACCCAGCTGCTTATAATTAAGCCGCAGTTTTAAATTTGGGATTGGGCCAGCTATTTCATTTTCAGGCCAAGCCCTCAATTTTTTTGGGGCGGGCTTTCTTGTTCCTCCATGTGTCCAGCCCCATATCAAACCCAAGTTGGGCCCACGTCCTATAGCCCATGCGGCCCTCTGGCCATCTTCCCAATTGCGGGTCATCCCGCATGTTACACAAGCTGACACGTGGTGTCCTCGGGGCTCACAGACTCTATAATGGCAAGCTGCCACTTCTGTAGCTCTTAGCACATCCATTAAGCCCCATTCAAGGTTCATACCTCAACTTCACCATCTTGAGATTGGATTGGAGTTGTTTCTCTGAGCAAATGACCTAGCTCGATCAACCCTACCAGGTACTGATCCTTCCTATGCTGGAATACAATTCATATATTCGATATTTCATTTTTTTCAATATATGCAATCATTTTTACTAGGTAAATTCATTATTATTAAGAGGTTTATTGAATTTAATTATATTTGATTTCCCATCAGCTTATAGTTAAATTTCTCTACTGCCATAGCCTTAGAGGGATTAGAACTTCATACTATTGTGTGATCAAGGAGTGCTAGGGTTAAAGCTTGAAATCTGGGGGAAGATAAGCTTAAATCTCCATTTGGCCTTCATTTCTTTTCGCAATCGGAATCCTTCGAGCGTCAGTTTCTTTGAGGCCCTACTCTTCTCGGTCGAAGATGAAGAGATCTTTGCTGAACCGGGCCACAACCGCACAGCCCATCTCATTTCCTCTATGCATTTTTTTTGGGCTGGACTGCTTCAGTTTGATCCCTCCGTTCTCTACTTATCCGGGCCCATGGGCTCGTGCCATCCGTCAGGTCCTTGTGGCCCATCCTCTGTGCCATTGCTGGCCACCCGATGGGCCAACCCATCCACTAATACCCCATTTTGGGGCCTGCACGCATTTTTGATTATAATCGGGTCCACCTCTGCAATTTCAATTTAGGAATATCAAGATTTTATTTAATGAAATGATTAATTATAGTTTTAAATATTCTATTAATTACAGAACTTTAACTATTAATAAATTCAATCCAATACTCCATTCACATCAAATGTATACATCATGTTACTTAGAAAAATGTAAGGGTTATTATAGTAGTATCCTTTTTGCTATTTGAAGAGTATTTAACATAGTGGCATTTAAGACCCTTAATTAATGACCTAATGAACCATAATCTCCAAACCTCCATAGCTTTGCATCCACTGATCCTAACACAATTGATATAGGTCTCAATTTAATTAGAAGAATATCAGGAATGTTTTTATAGTATTAATTTGGTTGATAGGTTAATATTTTGATTAATCACTTTTAGATCTTTCACTAATTACCCTATTTGACTTAAAAATTCAATTAACCATAACTTAATCAAATTAGCTCCAAATTAGGTCATTCAATATACTATTTGGATAAAGACAACCAATTAACAGTAAATTATAAGTAAATTTAGGTTTTGATTGGTAGATTTTTTAATTTGCCCTAATCATTGTTTAGCTCATAACATAATTAAATGAAGTTCAAATTGAGTCTACTCTCAGTCATTACACTCATTATGTTATAGGGAAGATATAGTATAATAACCCTAGGTTGTTACCCTATTAATTTTTAGTTTAATCAGGCATTTATTTTGATTCCATTACATTTAGAATATCAAGTTATGTAAATCTTAAAAATTTGAAGTCAGTTGAACTTCTCTAAGTCAAGTTAACATTTTGATCAACCAAGATGCCTTAATATAGACCTAAAATATTTTGACCTTAGAATTAAATTATGATTGCATTTTTGAATTTCTCACCCCCAAATTAGCTAAGGATGAAAGTTTGATAAAATTTGGAGATCGTTTAGGCCATAATTCAATTTAAATTAAAATGATCTAATTGCATTTTTGGGTTTCTAACTTTTTAGTTTTGCTAATATACCCTTAATTAATTAAAACAGTTGGGATCCGCTGTGCGGACCGTGGGCGATCCGCTGCGGAGCCCGGGTCGCGCAACAGCAGAGTCCCGCAGATCTAACCATTACGCCATTTGAACCTTTGGCTAGAATTTAATCACGTAGGATTGCGGATCCATTGTTGGATCCATCCCATGGATCCTACAACCTTGATCAGATCGGATCTGGCTGTTAGGATCCGGGCCATCAGGACCGTTCTGCGGTCCTGATCGATCAATCAGACGGCCCACAGTGCACCTGCACTGCGGATCTTCGTCTTCGCATCGCCCGTGCCTGATAGAAGAAATACTACATATACCAAATAGCTTGGCCTATCCCCCACTACTCGTTCTACCTCAGCATGCTGTTGGGGATCTTCCCTCAATGGCATATCAGTCCCGATCAGGCCCCGTGAGTCGGCCGAGGTCAAATTGGAAAATTGAGAGCTTGGTCATGGCACGATCTCCCGGGCCTCCCCAGCCCGAGCCAGCCCTCTTGAAGCTTTCCATTCCCTCGCTGAGGCTATAAATAGCATCAGGTTTGCTCCATTTGATCCTTGTTGATCAATTGAAGTCAGTTGCCCCTCTTACGCCATTACCGTCTGTTCGATCTCCCTTATGCAAATCTAGAGCGATGCGAATTGCTGATAGTAGGCTCTCTTAGTGTTTAGGATCCTTTGCGCATTCTAGAAGCTAGCTGGTTCCCCCGATCTCCCTCTGTGTTGTTTGCGAGCCTCCCATCGAACCGGGTATCCCCGCTTGCAAGCTTAGAGCCAATGAGGCTCGGGCTTATCTCCTTTCGAATTATAGTGATATAAATTGTTGAATCAAACTTAAGGAGATCATAATTGTGCCTTGAGCTAGCTCTGATCGATCAAATTGACTGATCAGGCAAAGTCTCGAAGGTGGGGTTGGGTCTGAGTAAGGACCCAGCAATCCAGCCCACCTTAGACCCTCAGAACGAGGGGCTTCGATCTGCCTCACCTCCCTGAAGGTGTAGGGATTGATCCCTGGGTAAATCATGGCCTCTGTAAGGAGAATTATTTCCCCATAGTAGCTCTCTTGTGGGAGCTCTCAGGTGAGTAAGGCCTGGTCGATCCAGACCACCTCACAGAGGGCTTTGAGTCTCCATCGACGCGTCTGGCTATGGTGAATGTGTAGCGACTGTTGTTTGGTCATGCCATGGCCTAGGTGCATGGAAATTAACGGATTAGGGTTTCCCTAATCGGGCTAAGGGTCGGGGTGAAGGATCGGGGATGACGACATTGTGCGGGTTGGGTCAGCCCGTGACCTGCGTAGTGCGACAGTGCCAGGTTCCCCGGGCCCCGGTTGACCACGCGGTTTGGATATTGGGTCGAGCCCATTTTAATAAATCAGATCAACTGGATTTATTTTTCTTAAGGAAAATAATCCAATTAATCAAATAATAGGGAAATTAAATTGAAAAAAATGCAAATTATATCAATGTGATAAATTTTGATCCACTAATCCAAACCTTATAATATTATATACCAAATAGATCAGAAAATCACAAGGAATCAGAATATAAAATAATACTGAATTTTAAATGGTTGGATTTTCTTTTTTAGCTTATTTATTGCAGAGATTAATTAAGGTTTATTAGCTTGTATACTTAGCCAAATTACATGATTAGGGTAGCATTATGTTCCTCTTGCCTTGTAGAATGCATGTGCTAGGTGGTTTAATTTTCAGAGTTTTATACCTTTAATTTTGCCATAATCTTGTAAAACCATGATTAGTGAAACTAGGATTTCTAGTCATTGGATCTTAGTAATTTTAGTCTCTGATTATTCACACGATTGTATGGATTATATTTACAAAGTTGTATGAAATTCTGATGGTTAGATTTGTAATTAGGTGCTAATCTTTTTATGTTGGATTAAGGTTTGATTAACACTAATTACTTTCTATTTCTCTGAAATTTTCTATTAATAAATAATTGATCATTTCAAAAAGCTTGAATTAAGTAATTGAATCCCTTAATTAACCTTAAGAAATCTTAAGAGGTTGATCAAGTCAATTATACTTGATTCAAATCTGAGATTGTCATCAATAATACATTAATAATGTATTGATTTGACATTAGACCTTTTAAATAAACAATTGCTCTTAATTGGGTAAGGGTAGGGGTTAAAGCCTAACAAATTTTATTAAGATCTAAACCTTTAACTACTTAACCAAATGACTTGATTGTAAGATAATTTAATTGACATTATTACATCTGATTTAGTATTGATCTTAAACCTTTGAATTAGGAATGTTAAGGTTAATAATGAATATATGTGATTGAATAATCTGAATCTAAACTTTAGATATTTGATTTCCTCTTACATAAGACTATTAGCATAAGATGGATAAATAAATTGTATCGATTTAATAAAGGATCTAGCTCTAATAATATCTTTAATTTCATCTCATAATTGTAGAATAGAATTGGAGTAGATGGATTTAATCATCTAAACTGATCACTTTAATCTAGGTTAATAAGTAACCCTTGAATGTTAACATAAGTAATATTAGTGTGAGATCTCAAGGATCTTGTTATAGGATCATTCTTGAAATATTTAAAAGACCTTAATTGATGATACATTGAGGTAGGAAGAACTTTTGTAATTTATTGAGGTAGAATCTTAGATGATCTGTTCTAACCTTAGAAGTTGATCTTAACACCTCGTGGTAGGAACTACCTAAAGTACTTAGAACAGAACTTCTCATTTGTGGTAGAAATCTATATTGAGTGATCTTTTAATCACATCCTTGGAGCCTTGTGTAGGACCCACCCATTTAGAGTAAGGGTTGATAGCTTTGATAAATCCTTGTTGATTAAATAGAATCGTCTAAACTCAGATTATTAGTTGGGTATAGTAGGGTATACCCAAAGTGCTGCATTATTTCAGTAGCATTCAGGATTGGTTGATTCATCTTAATATAGGATTATGTCTGTGTTCTATCCTGCAAGTTTAGTCAGATATAGTCCCACTTAGAATATATCATTCAATCTTAACAATATTATGATTAGGGACTCAGGCCATTAGTTTCTTTGAATAAAAGTGACCATTGGGTGATGCCTTCTATTGAAGATCGCTTCCATAGGTGTGCTTCAAGAAACTATGTGATTCAAGTCACCTTCTTTAGAATACTAAGTGTGCTTGTGATTTAGGTATTTTAAATGGCTTAACTTGAGATACAAATCGTCATCGGGTGAAGCCTCCTATCGAAGATTGCTTCATTAGGTGTGGCTTAATAAAACTAAGTGTTAAAAATCACCCTTCTTAGAAACATGCTAAACATGTGTATACAACCTTCCCATCTAATGATTTTTAGTTAAAAATCTCAACTTTAACAAATTATCAAAACTACAATATAGGAGTCATAATTCTTTTAGCAAGATTCTGCATAATGGAGACTTTAAGTTCATTATCAGATTTTAAAGTATTTCTGTATTTAACTCATGCAGCTTAGAAGTATGAGCATGAGCATAAGCATGATGTATGAATATCAGTGATGATTTATGGGTTATAGAATGTTGCATACATTGACTAGGGGATTTCAGGATGCATCGACATCACAATAAACTGTATTCCCATCTGAATGTATGTATTTATTGGACCGTATGACTCATAGCAGTTCAGTGGTAGTTCTGTAGCATCTCAGTAGCATATAGTGTTATGGCAGATTCTGATGCATAATTTTAGTGGCATATAATATATTGTTGGATGTTTCATACATCAGTTTCATATCATTTGTTATTTTCTTTTATTTTCAGCATTGAGTTTACTATTCAGTTTTACTTTACTTAGGTTTACATAGTTTCAATTATTTAGTTGTCTTTATAGGTTTTTTGTAGTTATATTTACTTTACTGTTACATTGTAAATGTTTTAGAATTATTTAGTTTAGCTCGATGTGTTAAACTTCTTGTCTAACACAGGGTGCTTTTGGGATCCAGCAATTTGCTAGATCCTAAGCAGTTTGTTGAGCCAGGATAGGAGGACTCATAGGAGATCTAGGAGAAGTTCATGGAGCCTTGGTGGATCATTCTTCAGCCTTGTCACTTTCCTACTTTTATTTTCAGTACTTTAGTTAATATTTATCTCTGTACTATTTAGTAATCAGTTGTAATAATTCTGGATGCATTTTACTTTTCTTTTCTGAGATGAATGCTTACTACTGTTCTGTGAAGAATGTATTCTGTATGCTTAGCTTTAGCTTCTGCACTCTGTTATTCTATTACTATACTTAGTATTATGATATGATCAGTATACTGGAAATGCTGATAGTTGAGAACATATATTAGATCCCTTACTTGCCTTTGTAATTCAATAAATGTTTTAGTCTAATACTTAGTATAATTATTTTACTCTTATCTTAAGTATTGACTCTTGACCCTCCTCTTGGGTTGAGTCAGCAGCCTTCAGTGTGGCTAGTTTCTTTAGTTAGCCTATTCGAGAAGATGGGTTATGCCTTCCCAAGTAGCGCACCGCTCTGCCACCAAATTTAGCTTGATATAGCCACTGAGTTTGCTAAATTTGGATATCATTTGATAAAGTTAGATTTTTGACCCATTTATAAGTCCTCTAAAATTTCATATATGAACTCCAATACTGATTTGATCATAACTTAATTATTAGACATCAGAATTCAGTGTTCTATGACTCTATAGATGTAACAACCCTAAGTTGTTACCCTGCTAATCTATGGTCTAAGTGATCAATAATTTTGAGTCCATTGCTTTTAGAACATCAAATAAAACATATCCAAAAAATTTGAAGTCCATTAGACTTCTCTAAGTTCAAAATGATATTTGATCAGTCTAGATGCCCTAGTTTAGACTCAAAATATTTTGATCTCAGAATTAAAATTTGATTATATTTTTGAATTCCTCACCCCCAAATTAGCTAAGGGTGAAAGTTTGGTGCAATTTGGAAATCATTTAGGCCATAATTCATATTTAATTAAAATAGTCTAATTGCATTTTAGGGTTTCCAATAATTTGAATTTGCAATTTTACCCTAAAACTAAAATAACGGCCGGGATCCGTTGTGTGGACCGTGGGCGATACCCTGCGGAGCCCGGGTCACGCGACAGCGGAGTCCTGCACATCTCACTGTTGTGCCTTCCTATCCAATGGCTAGGATCAGATCTCGCGGAACCGAAGATCTGCCATTAGATGTGCCCTATGAATCCCACGACGCAGATTCAATCGGGTCTGGCCATTAGGATCCGAAGGATCAGGGCCATTTTGCGGTCGTGATCGATCCATCAAATGGCCCATAGTGCACCCGCACTGTAGATCTTCGTCTTCACCACGCCTATGACTGACCGAAGGAATCCTTTGGATCCTGGATAGCCTGGCCTGTCCCCCACTACCCGTTCCAACTCAGCAGGCCATTGGGGATCTTCCCAAAATGGCATATCGATCCCGATCGGGCCTCGTCACCCGGCTGAGCTCAATTAGGAAAATTGAGAGCTCGGCCATAGCCCAACCCTCGGGCTTTTCCCAGCCCGAGCCAACCCTCTAGAAGCTTCCCTGAGCTCGTCTGAGACTATAAATAGCCTCATCAATCCTCCCTTTGCTCCTTTGCTGCTTAATTGAGTTCAATTCCCCACTGTCTCTTCTCCGCCATTGCCGTCTGTCTGAGATTGCATAAGAGATCCTAGGAGCTCCGTAACTGCTAATAGTAGGCTTTCCTGGTGTTCAGGATCCTTTGCAGCATCTGGAAGCTCCACTAAGGCTATCCATTCCCTCAGTAGATCGTCCCGAGCCATCCCGACGAACCAGGTACCCCCATTTGCCGGTTTCGAGCCAATGAGGCTCGGACCTTCCTCCTTTGGATTCGATTACATGTGTATTGTCAAAACAAACTCACTGGTATCAAAATTGAGCCCTAAGCTAGCCCCGACCGATCTAATCGATCGATCAGGTTAAGTCCCTCAAGGAACGCCTCGGGTGAGTAAGGTCTCGGCATTCCAGCCCACTTCAGGCCCTCAATCCATGGGGCTTCGATTCGTCTCACCTCTCTGAAGGTGTTGGGATGAGCCCTGGGTCTGGCATGGCTTCTATGGGGAGAATTGTTTCCCCACAGTATCTCCATTGTGGGAGCCCTCAGGTGAGTAAGGTCCGGCCGATCCGAACCATCTCATGGAGGGCTTCGGGTCCCGTTCGGTGCGCCTGACCACAGTGAGCATGTAGCAATGGTTGGTTGGTCGTGCTGTGGTCGGGATATGCTGGAATTAATCGATTAGGGTTTCCCTAATCGGGTCCTTCCGTCGGGACGAAGGTTCAGGGACGAAGCTCCTGTGCGGGTCGGGCTGACCCGTGACCCGCGCGGAGCGACAGTCCCGAGTCTTCGGGCCCGGGCCGACCCGCCTTTTGATAACTGGCCGAACCCGTTTTAATTATAATCAAATAATTGGAATTTTTTTCTTTAAGGAAAATAATTCAATTATTCAAATCATAGAAAATTATTTAATAAAAATACATAATGTATTAATTGAATAACTTTTAATCCACAGATCCAAACCCTATGTTATCATATATAAAATTGATCAGAAAATTATCAGGGATTTGAATACAAAATAATATTGAACATCTAATGGCTAGATTTTCTGATTTTGCCTAATTATTACAGATTTTGATTAGGGTGAATTAACAATTATACTTAACTAAATTTAATGTTTAGGGTGCCATTAGTCTCCTTATGAAGAGTAGAATGAATGTGCTAAGTGAATTATTTTTCTAATCTCTGTACTTTAACTTATGCCCTAATCTTTTTAACCATGATTAGTGAAAATTAGGGTTTGTATATATTGGATCTTAGCAAACTTAGTCTCTTATTAATTGTAAGATTAAATATAACTTATGTGCCAATTTGTATGAAATTCTGATGGCTAGATTTATAATTATGTGCTAATCCATTGAGATTAATTTAGGATTTGATTAGCACTAATTACTTTTTAATTTTATAAATTTTTCTGATAATATGCTTCATAATAGTAAGGTAAATATATGGAAATAACATATGCTAATTTTTGGAAGTATAAATTGAATAAATTTGAAATTGTAGAACTTAATCACCTAAATTAACTTAAGAAGTCTTAAGACTTTAATCAAGCTTTTAAGACTTGATCTAGGTCTAAGATTATTACCAATATTACATAATTAATTCACTGATTTGTCATTAATCTATCAATGAACCCTTGATCCCAATTAAGGCATGAGTAGGGGCCAAACCCTAACCTGCTTAATTAAGATCCAAACTCTTAAACACTTAATTTAATTAACTGATTATAAGATAATGAGATTGACATTATTCCAATAATGCATTTGATTTGGTATGAATCTTAAACTTTGAATTAGACATGCTAAGCTTAATAATAAAGCTGTGTGATTGCTTAATCTGAATCTATATTTTGGATCCTTGATTTTCTCATAAATAAGACTATTAGCATAATAATATTCATAGAATCTTATTGATTGAATAAGTGATCTAACTCTAATAACACCCTTGATTTAAATCCCATAATCCTAAAATAAAGGATGATTAGATGACTTAATCATCTGATATGATCATCCTAAATCTAAATGATAAGTAAGACCTAGAGTGCTAGCATAAGAGTGTGAGATCTTAAGTATCTCAACACAAGATCATTTCTAAAATATTTTAAAGACCTAAATCTGATTATACATTGAGGTAGGAGGACTTTGCATAACTCATTCAGATAGAAGCTTTGATGATCCCTTAACTATAGAAGTTGATCTTAACCCCTCGTGGTATGAATCACTTAAGACATTAGAATGACACATTTCTTTGTAGTAGAATCTATATTGAGTGATACTTGATCACATTTTCTTGGAACATTGTATAGGACTTACCTATTTAGCATAAGAATTTATAGTCTTGACAAATCCTTGTTAATTTAGTAGAGTTGTGTGAACTCCGATTATTAGTTGGTGTAGTATGGCATACCCATAATACTAATTTTTTTTAGTAGTATTTAGGATTGGTTGATTCACTCCAATGTGGACTTTTGAGTAGGTGCTATCCTGAGGGATTAGACGAATACATTCATGTTAGATTAAATCTCCTAATACTAAGAGTGTATTAAATAGGTACTCATTCCTTAGTTTGATTGAAATACAAATCGCCAATGGGCGATGCCTCCTAGCGAAGACTACTTCAATAGGTATGGTTTAAACAAACTAAGTAACTAAAATCACCTTCTTTAAAACACTGAGTGTGATTATGAGTTAGGCATCTTAATAACTTAGCTTGAGATACAAATCGCCAACGGGCGATGCCTCCTATCGAAGATCGCTTCGTTAGGGTGGCTTAATCAAACTAAGGGATAAGAACCACCTTTCTTCTAAATGTGCTGAATATGTGTATACAATCACCCTGCCTAATGATCTTTAAGTAAATCTTCAACTTTAACCAATTACCATTCTAGAAACTAGGAGTCAGAATCCTTTTTGTAGGATTCTGCATAGTGGAGACCAAGAATTTATTTTCTGTGTTCAAAGTTTTATGGATTTCTGAATTTTACTCATATAGAATAGAAGCATGGGCATATACATGAGCATGAGTTTGATGAATCATTTCAACAGTGATGCATGAGTATCAATGATAAATTATGAGTTACAGAATGTTGCATACATAGACTGGGGAATCTCAGGATGCATCGGCATCACCATACTGTCTTCCCAACTGAGTGTATGTATACATTGGACCGTACAACTGATAGCCTTTCAGTGATAGTTCTGTGACATACCGTGGCATACCATGTTGTGTCATATTTGGGTACATTATTCCAGTGGCATATAATACAGCATTTGACTATTCACATTAATTTTTGAGCAGTTTATATTTTTGTTTACTTTCAATATTCAATTTTGATGTAGTCTTACTTGTTTAGTCCTTACAGTTTTAGTTACATAGTGTCTTTACTATTATTTCCTACAGTTGTGTTTACTTTACTGTCTATTGCATTTACTTTAGAACTGCTTGGTTAGTTGCGATGTGTTTGACTTCTTGTCTAACACGGGGTACTTTTGGGATTCAGCAATTTGCTAGATCCTGAGCAGCTTGTGGAGATAGGGCAGGAGAACCTACAGAAGATCCCGGAGGAGTACATGATCAGCATACTAGAAATACTAATATATTGATAACATATATTGGATTCATATTCACCTTTCTAAATACAATATACGTATTAGTCTAATACTTAAGATAAGTAATCTACTCTTATCTTAAGTATTGACTCTCGATCCTACTCTTAGGTTTGAGTCAGCAGCCTTCAGTGTGGCTCAGTCTTTTAGCCTATTCAGGAAGATGGGTTTTGCAAGCCTGTTCATCCCAAGTAGCGCTCCGCTCCGCCACTGATTATGTTTATACTCATCTTTTGCGTGTGGCGACGGGGCGGGGTGCTACAGTTGGTATCAGAGAAGTATCATAAAGTGTCAAATAAGGAGTTTGTCCCTATATACTTTATGATCAGTTCTCTAGATCAGACCAAGATCACAAGTTGCTAAGTGTAGTGTAAAGTAATCATCCAAAAGTTAATTAAGTTGTATCATAAATGAAAAGGTTGGACTATGTATAGAATATTGACACCCTAGGAATTTAACGCACATAGTAATTTGATTGAAACTATGCATTTTTAACATGGACATCTTAGGAATTGAATGAACTTTTGAAAGTAATAATGAAATACGAATAAAATACTTATGGGTTAAATTATCTTAGGAATGTAGATTTGAAAGATATACATAGATTTTTGATTTGAAGTTATTTTAATCAAGTTAGCTTTTGTGCCTAATAAATGACCATTCTACCCTTATCATTAGGTCAAGCTTTCATTTAGTGGTTTAGACCACCGAACCTTGTTTTAAGCAATCTATTTTTTTAGCATGTAATGATAGGTTAAGTTAATCTAAAGTCAACTATAATAATCTTGAGGTGACTCAGCCTTAGATTGAGGGATTATTCCATAGAAATGGTCAATTCTTGATTAGTGAATAGTAGCACATTTAGTGATCCAAATTAAGTGTTTAAGGTGTCTATGGACTCCTTAGACAGTAACCTACCTATTGGAAAATAAAAATATAGATTATAAGTTTTGATTTGCAAAGTCAACATTAGGACTTAAATATTGTTATTAAGATTGCCCAAATGGCTAGAGTAGATCTCTTATTCCATTAGTGTAAACCTAGTAAGTGATTTAGATCACTTAAATTATTAAACTTCTAAGTATAATCTCTTGAGTTACATCTCTATAGATTATATAGATGAACTAGATATAAATGCTAGTGCATCATAACCTTAGTATTAAATTGGAATATGAAGGGTTAGTTATGAATTAAGAAACCCTTAGTTTGATAGAGCTTAGTCTAGTAAAGAAGTTAAAGTTAGATTAAAGATCTTAAATCATTATAAATCAGTTAAGATTTGGATCTAATTATTTAGTTTGAATCTCAATATAAATCCCAAAGAAAGACTTAGAATCCTGAATTTATGGTTTAAATCATAGATCCTTACTTGTTAGAATATCCTTATAGTCTTAGTAGTTAACCTTAGTATTCTATGCTAGATTTATTAAGAGCATATAATAGGTTCTTTTCTCTGAATCTGATCAGATACAAGATTAAGTGTTAAGCTAGTATATGTGAATGAAAAGATAAGATAAGCTCTTAGAAATCAATCTAATCTATTAAGTTAAATTATAATATGTTAACAAGATAATCAAATTCTTGGCAAAGATATTGTTAATTAATTTGCTTAGTTAACTTTATTACTTTAGGCTAAGACTTGATTATGTCATAGCATCTGCTAAGGCAGAAAACATTAGGTAAATATATAATAAAATGGCTATCAGTTTTATAGTTTTTGATGTTTTCTATTTTACTATGCTTTCAGCTCATTTCTATATCTATTTTCTATAAAACAAGTGTAATATAGTATTTTTCAGTATTGCATTGTTCAGCAGTATTTCCTAGCATATTTTATGCTTATTATAGTAATTTAGTAATGCATAACATATTGTTTTTTTTGGTGTCATTCATAATCCCATGTTGTACTAGTGCATTTGGCACAATGTATTATTATATTTAGTGGTGTGTTGAGCACAAAATTTTTGGATATTGTTTAGTGGTGCATTGGGCACAAAGTATGAATTTTTAAGCAGTGCATTGGGCATGATTTAAGGATTTATTAGCGGTGTGTTTGGCACATTTTCTTGTTATGATGCATTGGGCGCATTTCTAGCTACAGTGCATTGGGAACATTACTTGTTATACATTTTGCAACATATGAATTTTTATGTTAGCATATGCATTTCATTTCCATTATGTTTATTATGCAATTCAGTATTTCAATGTATGTATTTCAGTTGTTTTGGCAGTTCAGTTTCATTTAGTATTTTAGTTGCTCGTTTCAGTTTAGCTTTACTTTTAACACTGTATTTTCATTTTCCAGTTAGTATTTTGGATGTATTACTATTTACTATTTTTACTATATTTTCTTGGAACATCCCTTTAATGTAATTAATGCATTTTAGTGAGCCAAAAATGTACTTAAACTCAATTGCAAAATAAGATTTTCTCTTTTTATGTTTCGATTCTGGAATTGTGAAACTAGCAATGTCAGATTATGTTTTCTTAAAAGAGCCCATGCTGGTGGAGCTGCAAGAATCATGAGAGGATGAGGAGCATAGCATTGTTGAGTACCTGATGCAGCCTTCTTTCTTAGTTAGCTTTTCCTGCTTTAGTGAGATGAGAGTTTTCTTTTTATTATTAATATTATGTTGGTATTAATTAAATATGTTCAGATATATCTTTCTTCTTTCCATTCTGATATGCATGCTTTACTTACTACTTCTGGATGGATAAATATATGGATGATTTACTTTTTAGTTTCTGTTCTCTGTATTTACTGTTATACTATATGTGTATTGTGTTGTGATCATAAGATGAGTAGCCTTTCTATCATTTGGCAAGTTAAGAAAATATTTAATTTGGCAGACATTGGGGCATTACAGTTAGTATCAGAGATGTCTTAATGGAGGTTTAAGGTATCAGCATTTTATTAGTAATGACCATCCCATTGTAAACCGATAAAAATTCATTATAATCTGACAGCGACATGATACGGCATTATAATATGTAAAGGAAAGAGCTGTAAGTAAATATGCTCAACAATTATTATTCTAAATTGAAAAGTATTATAAGTAAATCTAACTACAACAAGCTGTAATATAAATAAGATGAACTGTAAAAGTATTGAATATGTAAGTGGATTCAGTCTCTAAGACTAAAATAGACAGAACCAAATCTTTAAAACTATATAATATTAGTGATTTTGCACAGTCTATAATATTATGCATATATTATAAATGTTAGTTTTTATTTAATTTATCTTATTTTAATATATTCTGTGGGAGCGAACAAAATAAATGAGGATTTAAGTATATCTGCCTAACTATATTTAGTGGAGTCTCCTGCATAACTACACGCTCCCCTTTAGGATAAGTGGTCTCCTGATCTCTCCATAGACTGTAATGTCTCAAATGTTTGTGCAAACTGATCCACTTAGAGTAAAATCCCTTATTTGAATTATTTTAATATTATTTATGCACAAATATGTTAATGTGATGTTCAAAGAATTTAGGCTAATACTCGTAGCAATATTAATTTTTGATTAATAATTATAAATTGTGTGATATCTTGTATTATTTTATTTATTATATAACCTTAATAATTGGGGCCAATCAAGCCCCCAATTAAATTAAAATATTAAGTAAATGTCTTAATCAATTAATATATATATATATATATATATATATAATTTTCAAAAATACTTGATTAAATTAATAATATGATAAATTAAATAATAATAAACTTAGAACTCTTAACTAGGATATAATTACTCTTATTATCCAAAGTATCTTATTCTACACATAAACTCTACTCTAACTTCAGATATAATTAGTTCTCCTATTAGATGTTTACAAGTCCTTTAAATTTATAATCTAATGATACAACTATTAATCTAAAATATGCTACTACCTTATTAAGCTAAACTATAACTTATCTATTAATGGTTCAACTAATGTCTAAGGAAGGGTTCATATATTATTAATCTAAGTTTTAATATAGCTTTAGTTCTTATTATTATGCATAATCCTACTAATCTCGCAATCTACTCATCTAGGACTAATCTAATATGAATTAATCATGGTATCTAAATGTGACTATGCCTAATTTGATTAAATTAATATTAATTCTAAAGGTTTTGAATTGATAATTTTAAATTAATGTCAAAATAGCATATATTGGCATATTATGATTCTATATATTATAAGGAATTCAAGAATATTTAATTTATTGAAATTGGAGCTTTCTAGACTCATAGGCTTGCTAATTACCCTTAAAGCCCTAAGTGAAATAAATTGAATCGCTCTATGCTTATTTGCAACCTACGGTCGTCTAGGGTATAGTATGAAGGGGCAATACTGGTGAACCATTTGGATGTATCAGGGTTTCATCATGTTCTTGGGTTGAGGTGTGGCGCCCCGCCCTTTGAGTGCCAACAATTAAGGCTAAGGAGCAGTGTGCTATGCTGGCAAATCCCTCACTTGTCATTAGATTAAGGTGTAATTCCTCAATCCACTAATAAGGGAAGCATTAGCCTGGATAATGCCGTAGAATCATTCACCAAGTATATATATTCATCAGAGTGTGGAAGCAAGATAATAAAATATGCTACATCCAATCCACCACAATACAAGTAAGAAGTAAACGTGCAACTCATAATAAAATAGTACAGTAAAAGAATATATATAAATATCTGAATTATTATAAATATTAAATAAGTCTTAATAAAAATGATAAAGCTCATCCTCACAAAAATAAATAATAAGCTAAACTAAGGATCTTCAACGGCAGCACACTCCTCCTCCTGAATCTGACCTTCAGAAGGCTCGACTATCTTGAATAACTCAGAATCTACTATTGTCAGTTTCACAATGATAGGGCCTAAGCTAAAGAAAAGAAACATCTAGTTAGACATATTGTCTAAGTATATTTTAGGCTATCATATTTCATGAATTTTATGATATCACCATTTTACTTAGACTTTATGTTAAACAAAGCTTAAGGGTGCAATAAGCATACAAACGGATATGAAAAGTTATAAATATAACATTTATAACCAAGCAACACATGAGGCAAAAGAACATACCTTGATACTAAGATGTGATAAGGTTAGGCCTATATATATATATATATATATATATATATATAAAGTAAGAAAAGTACTTAAAAGAAAAGACTCATCATAAACATGCTAATGATCATATGAAATATGCAGGTCTAAAAGCAAGTAATCAATCTATGATAATTACAAGTAAGCAGTAAGAAATCTAGCATCCTATAAGTAAGTAAGCAGGTAAAGTAAAACTGACTGAAGTAAAATATAATAGTAAATAGTAAACATTAAATAATAAATAGTAAACAATAAATATGTATGTAATGACTGTCATATCAGAAAAGGGCTAATCTAGCCTACTGTAATAACTATATGTATATTCCTAGCATCATCTGAGGCTAGGCCAGAATTACAGAATAGAAACTAAACTAAAGAGGTAGTAATCACTAATGCAATAATTTTAGTTATTTTACTTTACTTCTATGGACATATCTAGAAGTGGCTGAGGACTCAAGCACATTTGCAAGACTGTTCGAGTTCTAACTTAACACAACACTCCTCAATGAGTAATATTAAGTAATCCTTATTTCTCCTTACCCCCGTCCAGTAGGGTAAAATGTGCAAGATCAATGAGTAATTGAACCCTATTCAAATGTTATCCTAATTATTCTAAGTTTTCATTTCATGCAGCAATGATATCTTGTATGACATATTCATAGAACAAGGCACATAATATAAGGAATGCAAAAGCACAAGTAAAATAATAGTGAGCACGGGACTCTACTACACAATGTGACATCAGTTGTTATCTATTAAACCATCATAACTATTCCAAATTACACAAGTTTATGATCTCTAATTCCTACTATTGAGTCAAACTTAGATTCACAGCCTTATAAGTTATAAGCAATTAAAACTGATCAAGTTCTAATTTAATTTAATTAATATCACCTACAAGTTAAATAAGAAATCAACACATCCTATTTGATAAATTTAGATGTTCTAAACTAAGATTTGATCATGATCTAATAAAACTATAAATTATGCATTAAACACCATGAATTGGGTTTAATCACATAATCCAAATGGTAAAGCTTAAGGACTAAAGTTTAAGTCTAAATGTGAACTAATAATTAAGGCAAATTCTATTAAGCACAATCAAGCTTAATAGAATGATTCTCCTAATCTTAATCTAAAGTTGAAAGATAAAATAATCAAAATTAAAGTATGGAAACCTAAAACCTAATAAAACTAAGGTTTCATCTATTGAATAACATATTTATTAAATTAGTGAAATCTATCCTAAGATTTATTCATAGTCTTAAAGAAAAGATCCTAAAGTGAAGTATAGATCCTAAGACGTCCTAATAAATGACTTAGGAAAATTTAGGAGTTGTTGATAGTTATTACATTATATTCCTTATTTATTGGACTAATTGGTTTAAGGAAGTTAAGATGTGAGATTTATACTAAGTTAGAAGCTCATAGATTTTACTTCATGTCTATAATGGGAATTTTACCAAATTGCTTAGTTATGGGGTTAAGGGTTCTAAATTGATCCCAAATCAGTTTTATTACTGATTTTAATGATTTAATTAACATTTTAGAGGTTAAGAGTACTTAACCTAAATTTTGGGCAAAATGACTATTTTCCCCTACTTAAGGGTCTAAAATGCTACTTTTTTATTAAGGAATCTAAATTAGACTTTATTGATGCCAAATAATTACTTACTGTCTAACACGAAGTTGGATAGTATGTACATCAAATTTGGACAAGTATTAAGTCCTATGGGTTCAATTTAAATATTTTAACCTATAAGGGCATTTTGGTGATTTCACTTAGTAAAATCAAAAATTCCAGAAAGTTTATTGTTGTCTACTATCCACGAATTCCATAGAGTCTAAGAACTCTAAATTTTGATGTCCAATAATTAAGTTATGGTCATTTCAATGTTAGGGTTCTATTTTCATGAAAGGGGTCAAAACCTAATTTTTTCATATTCAAAAATCACATAAAAATTTATACAATACTTAATTTTACTAAATCTAGGTTCAAATTTGATATATTTTGGCCCCATAGGGTCCTAGGGTTCTTAAAATGGAAAAAATATTAAGTTTCGGCCATTCAGGACAGTTCTGGGCACTTTTCAAACAGTTCTGGGCGGGACAACGTGCTGTGGCGCCTCCTGGCCGAGAGCAAAGCGCTGTGGCGCTCTGTGGTGCATGCTTTTCTGAAGTGCAGCTACTTCAGCACACTGCATTGCTTTCAAGAGCTACTGCTATGGCGTGTTGTAGCGGATTTCGGCGATGTGGTGCGCTGCAGTGCTTTCTGGCGCTGCGGCGCGCAACGGCGCCAAAACTTTCCGAGATAAAAGTGTTGCGGCGCGCTGTAGCGCTTTCAAGAGGATTTCAGCACTGAGGCGCCTTTAATTTAATTTTATCAAATTTATATGCTTTATCAAAATATAAGCTTCATCAAAATTATTTGTCACATCAAATTAAAATGCCGCTGCAACGCACTGTCACGCGCTCCGATGGATTCAGCTTGATACTCCGGAAAAAAAATTCAGATTTAATAAATGGGCTCCGAAAAAAATCTTGAAAATTCACACATAGCTAATTCGAGGGTGAGGAACGCAACGACGAAGTCGGATTTCGATTCCAATGAGTATTTTATTTTCTTATTTTTCTGGGTATTTAATTACATTAAAATATTCCCAAAAATCCAACAACTTCCAAACACGACCAAATCATCACCCCTAGCTAATTTAGGGGTGACGATCATAATGGCAAAGTCAAATTTTGATTTCAAGATCAAATTATCTCAATTTTCTAATTAATTAAATATTATTAAAATATTCGACAAATTTTCAACGACTTTCGATTGCCACCAAAACATCACCCCTAGATAATTTGAGGGCAATGAGTGTAATGGCGAAGTTCGATTTTTGATCAGAGGTCAAAATAATTAGGTTAATTTCCAAGGTTCTTGAAATTTCCAAAATCAAAGTTTGATCCATTTGACCTCTGATTTGGACTAGATCCTGGTGGTGAACTACTAATGACTTAATTAGTGCACTAATATTAAAATTAGGACTTGTATTAGTCCTAATTGTCTAGGGTAACAACTTGGGTTGTACATGAGGCCTACCTAAGGAACCTTAAAGCCTTGAAGGAGATGGCCTAGATCATCGAGGTGTAGATCAAATGGCGTATGATTTGGACAAGAAAAGGGGTACCTTGATTGCAGTTTACCAAGTCTCCACTGATTAAAGCTCCTTAATTCTGACATAAAGGTGTTGTTAGCCACTCGCTGGAGGCTACGATCGCCAGCTCAAATTTGATATATTTCAGCCCCATTAGGGTCCTAAGGTCCTTAAAATGCAAAAAATGTTAAGTTCCAGCCTTTCTGGACAGTTTTGGGCACTTTTAGACAGTTCTGGGCGCTACGGCGCATGGTGGCACCTTCTGGCCGAGAGCCAAGAGGTGCGGCGCATTGTGGCGCCTGCTTTTTTGAAGTGCGGCTGCTTCGGCACACTGCAGCGCTTTCGGGCGCTACCGCTACGACGTGTTGTAATAGATTTCGGCGTTGTGGCGTGCTATAGTGCTTTTAGGAGCTGCAGCGCACGACAACGCCAGAACTTTCCGAGATAAAAGTGTTGCAGCGTGCTGCAGTACTTTGAGGCGGATTTTAGCACTGAGGCACATTTAATTTAATTTCATCAAATTTATATGCTTTATTAAAATATATGCTTCATCAAAGTTTTATGTTTCATCGAAGTTATTTGTCACATTAAATTAATATGACGCTACAGCGCGCTGTGACGTGCTATGGCATGCTCGTAGTGCCTGGCAGAGTTTTGCTCCAGTTCAGTTTATGCCTTGAGCTATTTGAGGGGTATTTTGGACCATTTGGGGCTCGAAATTGAGTTAAGTACTTAAGGGAAACATATGGAGGAGTTTTATATGCTATTGCAAGTGTTCGAAAGATCTTTGGCTATAGTTGGTGAGGAACTTTAAGGGAGATAGTTGCAGTGCAAGGGAGCTCTTGCATGTGAAGAAAATCTTATCAAGGTGGTGGTTGCTTCTTCTCTCCTTCATCCTAGAGTAAGAGCTAGTGTTTGTTATTAAGGTGAAGCTCTTTGTAATTCAGTACTCTTAAAGATTCATAGTGAAAATTTCTGTGTGATGTGGCTCTAATTTTTCCCATTCTTGAATTTTCCACGTAAATCTTTATTTTTGGACGTGCTTGTGGTTTTGATGCATGCATGTGATGTGATCTACTTTTTATTATGTTTGTGATTTATTATATTGCTTGATAACCATTAACGTATCCTCGATCCTCAAGTGTGCTCAAATTGCTTTCACTGCTGTGTGCTCTCAGTTTGTCTTTAAGAAGTGCTATCAGAGAGATAGGTTTCCAGTTGATTCTAGGGTTTGTTATTTTAGTGGGAGCAATAGCTAACGAGATGAACACAAGATTGAAATGTTTAACATCATGAATGTTGTGTTTTGGAAAATGCAAATGGAGGATTTTCTTTATCAGAAGAAGTTGTATAAGCCATTAAGCGGAGCTGATAGAAAACTAGCAACTATGTTAGATGAAGAATGGGATGTTTTTGATAGAACCACATTGGGTTTGGTTCATTTATCATTGCCTTCTTCTATTGTATTTAATATTATTAATGAGAAAACTACTGTAGATCTCATGGATGCACATACATGGATAAATGAGAAGCCCTCTACTTATAACAAAGGTTTTTTGATGAAGAAACTATTAAATATAAAGATGATGGATAATTGTTCAGTAACTGAACATCAGAATGGGTTCAACACTGACAAGCCATTTGAGTTCAGTGGGCATCAAGTTTGATGACTAGCTCCAAGCTATGTTATTCCTCTCATCATTTCCAGATAGATAGGATGGGATGGTGTAACAACCCAAGTTGTTACCCTAGTCAATTAGGACTAATTTGAGTCATGATTCTGATCTTAATGTATTAATTAAGTCATTAGGAGTTCACCACCAAGACCAAGTCCAAATTAGGAGGCGAATGGATCAAACCCTATTTTTGGGAATTTCAGGAATCCTGAAATTTGACCTAATTATTTTAACCTCAAATCAAAAATTGGATTTTGCCATTGCGCTCATTGTCCCCCCAATTTAGTTAGGGGTGATGTTTTGGTGGCAATCGGAAGTCGTCAAAATTTTGTCAAATATTTTAATAAAATTTAATTAATGGAAATTGAGATATTTAATGTGACCTCAAAATAAAAATCCGACTTCGCCACTACCATCGTCACCCCCAAATTAGCTTAGAGTGATGTTTTGAACACGTTTGGAAGTCGTCAAATTTAAGTACTTGTTGGAATCGAAATCCGGCTTCGCCGTTACATTCCTCACCCCCAAATTAACTAAGGGTGAATTTTTGGGATTTTTCAGAGCCAGTTTATAAATATTGATTTTTTGAGCATTAATTAATTATTTAATTAAAATTTTATCAAATCCATTTTTCTGCTTTCCTTTCTTTCTTCTTCTCTAGCTAGGACCCGCACCTGCTCCATTTGGCGCCTCCTTCCCTGCCTGTGCACGCAAGAGGCAGAGCCCCCTCTCCTTTTCTCAATTTTCTTTTTTTGCCAATATCTCCTCCCCATGCTTGTGATGGGATGAGTCAAGCTCATCCCATCCAAGAGCCATCCCTCTCCCCTTCTATAAAATGGAGCTCAGCCCCTCCTCTTCCTCCGATAGTAAGCTGAGTTTTCCTCTCTTCTTCCTCCATTATTGTGCTTGTTGCTGAAGGAAAGCTCCCAAGTTCTTGTAGAAAATAGAGCTCTCCTCCTCCATTTGCTTCCATTTGAAAGCCAAGGCACCTCTCCCCCCGCATTAAATGGATTCAATGGCTACTTTTTATTTTTTCTCTTATGCTTATCTTGCACTATTAGAAATATGTGATTGAGAGATGGAATCCATTAGAGTTCCTTGAGCTAGAAAAGTTTAGGAATAAAAATCAGCTATATTTTTCCTTCTTTCCATATACCCTGACCTTTAACTACATTATTTGCATAGTTAGAATAATCCATTCGTGCCATTTTTAAGATCAATAGAAAGGTATCAAAACTACCTTTCCATTGGTATATGTCACCGCATAATAGGTGCTCTAGATTGAGAGTATTTGAGTGCAAAATGTGACCTGTTGCGGTTTTCGCACTGGCGAAATCACCGTTGGGTGCTACAGCATGCCGTAACGCCCAAGTCTCGGGCTGAGTCAACCGTAGCGCGCCACAACGTGCTGCAGTGGCATATTAATTTGATACAACAAATAAATTTGATAAATCTGGTAAATTTGATGAAATTAAATTAAATGCGCCTTAGTGTTCAAATCTGCAGTAGCGCCTAAAAGTGCTGCGGCGTGCCGCAACACCTAGACCTTGAGAAGTTCTGGCGCTATAGCGCTCTGCAGTGCCTGAAAGTGCTACCGCGTGCCACAGTGCTCCACAGCATGCCACAACGCTGAAATCTGTTGCAGCACCCAAAGGCGTTGCAGCGCACCTCATAACAGCATGCGCCACCGCGCACCGTAGCGCCCAAAACTGTCTGAAAGTGCCCAAAACTATTCGAAATGGCCGAAACTTCAAAATTTTCGCATTTTAATAACCCTATGATCCTAATAGAGCCAAAAAATATCAAAATCAAACCTAGTTTTAGTAAAATTAAATATTGTATAAAATTATATGTGATTTTTGAATATGGAAAAATTAGGTTTTTACCCCTTTCATAAAAGTAGAACCATAACATTGAAATGACCATAACTTGATCATTAGATATTAAAATTAAGTGTTCTTAGACTCTATGGAATCCTTGAATAGTAAAAAATAATAAACTAATTGAATTTTTAGACTTTATTAAGTGAAAGTACCAAAATGCCCTTATAGGTTAAAATCCTTAAATTGGACTTATATGACTTAATAATTGTCCAAATTTGAAGTACTTTCTATCTATCTTCATGTTAGACAGTAATAAATCATTTGACATTAACAAAATCTAATTTGGAACCCTTAACTAAAAAGTAGCAATTTAGACCATTGAGTATGGGCAAAATGGTCATTTTGCCCAGAATTTAGGTTTAGTGCCCTTAACCTCCAAAATATCATTTAAATCATTAAAATCAGTAATAAAACTAGTTTGGAATTAATTTAAAATCCTTAACCTCATAATTGAGTGACTTCATAGAAACTCCATTAAAGGCTTAAAAATGTATGAGTTTCTAACCTAGTTTCAATTTCACATCCCTAACTTCCTTGGTTAGACTAAATCAGCAAATAAAGATAAATTATAATAACTACCATCAACTCCATAAATTACTTAATTCTTTTAGTAGGAGCTTCCTTAGAAACTTCACTTGCACCCTAGGACCTTTTCCCTTAAGATTAGGAATAGATCCTAGGTTAGATTTCATTCATTAAATAAAGTGGGTTATTCAATGAATGAAACCTTGGTTTTATTAGTCTCTAGATTTTATAACTTGATTCTGACTATTTTATCTTTCAAATTTTGATTAAGAATAGGAGAATCATCCTATTAAGTTTGACATTTGCTTAATAGGATTTTGCCTTAATTTTAGTTCACACTTAGAATTGAAACCTTAGTCCTTAAGCTATACCTTTGGATTATGTGATTAACTCCAATCTCATGGCATTAAAATGATAATCCTTAATTTAGTAGATCTTGATCAAATATTAGCTTAGAATATTTAAATTCATCAATTAGGATGTGATGATTTATTACTTAACTTGTAGTCAAATCTGATTGAATTAAATTAGAAACTAATCAGTTTTGATTATTTTTAACCTTATAAAGCTGTGCTTCTAAATTATATAACTTAGAATAGTCAGAATGTTTAATTAAATAATAAATGATGTTAACTTGTGTAGTAGAGTCTCTTGCTCACTTGAATTCTTTGTTGCTTACGCATTTTTTGTATTTTGAGCCATTTCCTTGAACATGCCATAAAGATAATATAGTTACATGAAATGAAATATTAGAATAATTAGGATAATATTTGTATTGGGTTTAGTTAAATTCTTATAGGTTCTGGTACACATTTACCCTAATGGATAGGGGTAAGGAGTAATATTAATTACTTAACATTACTCATTGAGGTGTGTATTGTTAAGTTTGGAACCTGTATAGTCTTGCAAGCGTGCTTAACTACTCAGCTGCTTCTAGACTATCCACAGTAGCAAAATTAAAATAATTAAAATCAATTGCATTTGTATTTTCTGCCTCTTCACTACTGTACTATTCTATTCTGCCCAAGCCCAAAAAGGCTTTGGAATTTTTGTTCTGCTGAATCCCATAAAGGCTTTAGGAATATGCTGGGCTTGATTGGCTAATTTTTTGATATAGCAGTTTGTACATACCTATTTTCAGTTTACTATTTTACTGATGTATGTTACTTCAGTCAGCTTTACTTTACCTTACATGCTTACTCGTATATAATTGGATGCTAGATTTTGTTACTGCTTATTATATGTATCATAGTCAGATGGTATATTTCTTAAACCTGCATATGTTATATGATCATCAGTATGTTTAGGTCTAGTTTTTCCTTTCAGTATTTTTATTAACTTTATTTATACATGTATGCCTAGCCTTATTTTATCATATTTTGAGGTATGTCTTTGCCTCATTGTTGCTTAGTTATAAATGCTATATTTATAACTCATCACTTCTTTTGTATGCCTGTTGCTCCTATGCTAGATAGTTTATTTATATGGTCAAGTAAAAATGGTGACATTAATAATATATAAAAAATATTCAGCCTAAAATATACTTAGATAATTGTCTAATCAGATTTTTCTTTTTTTATCTTGGGCCCTGGCATTATGAAACCGACAATGTCAAAATCAGATCATTTTGAGGAGCTTGTGCCAGAGGAAGTTGAGCCTTTCTTAGAAGAGGATGAGCAAGGTGGTGCTGAAATCATCTAGTTCCTTTATTGCTTTCTCGCAAGGATGAGTGATTTCTCTTTATTTCAATAAACTTATTTAAAATGTTATAATAATACAGGTACCTTTTTACTGTAATTTTCTTCACTGTACTATTTATTCTGAGCTGTATTTTCATTTCTTCTATGTATTGAAGTAAATTGGATGTATTATTTACTTTACTTTGCTTCCGCACTCTGAGTTATGCTTACTTAGTGATTGGTTCATGTTGTATGTATTCTAAGCATACCTCTCCCATATTAGTGGATTGTGGTTTACATCTAATCCAATGATAAGAGAGGGATCTTCTAGAGTGGCACACCTCCCCTTAAGGTCTCATCTTGTGAATTAGGGGGTAGGGCACCACATTTGGTATCAAAAAATTCCATAAGGTGTTAGATTGGAATTTGCATTCCTCTTTACCTAATGGATGATTCTTCTAACAAGTCAGTCACTAATTAAAACATTAGAGTTACATCCAAGTTATTGCAATACCATGCTCATAATAAAAAGGTTTAAGAACAAAAAATACGTATATAGCTCAAGTATAAAAAATATAGACTAAAATACCTTAACAAGTTGTAACGATTTGACTGTACTAATTTAACTTGTGGAATCATTAGACACTCGAAAATGTCATTTTGGTGGTACTACGGGCAATTTGGGGCCACATGGGAGTATGTCTCCCAATTTTACTAGAGGTATGGGGGGTATGTTGAAGGGGTGTCAGAGCTAGGCATTTGAGTACTAGATCGATTGCTCTAACATGGCATCTTCAGGGGCTTTGACCTTCCAGTTTTGGCCAAGGAGTGGCTGAAGCGTGTAAACTTTGTTATGGAGGTGATAGATTGTCCGGACGACATTCGAGTTTCTATAATATTTCTTCTCTTTCAGGACAAAGCCAAAGATTGGTGGGTTATCACCTACTTGGCACTCACCCATTGGCGTGAAAGAAGGTGGCGTAAAGCTACCTTCGAAGATTTCTGTCAGGCCTTCAATGCAAAATATATTGGATAGATGTTTTAGCATTTTAGTCCATGCTCTCTATTGTATCTCTCTACATTATGTATTTCAAAATAATTATGAGTAATGCAAGAAATATCATGTTTTATTCCTATAAAATTCTAAATGAGTGCCATTTTCTAAATTCAGACTAGCATAAAGATGAATCCTGGACAAAGTTCCTCACTCATCGCTTCTAGCAGCTCATCAAGCGAGCTGAATGCACTGTTAGAAGCAATTATGCTTATGATAGACTCCCACAACAAATAGGCAAAGAGAATAGCGGAATTATAGATAGCCTAGCCAGAAAGAATGGAATGACTACTGATAGCTCATCTCGGCCGAGATCGCCAAAACTCTGACATTGCACAAGGTATCAGGGTGGATCAGAACAAGGTCAGCACCATTCAAGAATGGGTACAGCCTAAATCAATAGCAGACATCATAAGCTTTTGGGTTTTGCTGGATATTATAGAAAGTTTATGAAGGGATTTTCCTAAATAACCTATCCACTGACTAGGCTAACCGAGAAGGCAGTACCATTTGAGTGGTCTCCAACTTGTAAAGAAGCGTTCCAAGCATTAAAGGATGCACTTTCCTCTGCACCAGTTTTAGTTCTTCCTAAAGAATGTTTGAACTACCAGGTCTATGCCGATGCTTCTGGGATAGACTTAGGAGCTGTATTAATGCAAGAAGGATAACTCATCGCTTATGCTTCCCGCCAACTGAAAATCCATGAAAGAAACTATCCTGTCCATGATCTTGAGTTAGATATTGTAGTGTTTGCCTTAAATATTTGGCGTCACTACCTTTATGGAATCCAATGTTCAATATTCACTGACCATGAGAGCCTTAAATATATATTCACTCAGAGGGAGCTGAATTGCAGGCAGAGGAGATAGCTAGAGTTAATCAGCGACTATGATCTCAACATTCAGTATCACCCAGGAAAGGCAAATGTTGTAGCTGGTGCTCTGAGCTGTTATGCTACCCTTAATGCCATCATTTCAAAAAGTCCATTAGAGGAGGGATTCCACAAAATGAACATCAAGTCAGTGGGCAGTGACCTGCTAAGTGAAATGATCTCCATGAGCAATGTGGAACCCACCTTCCACAGAGACGTTTCCATATCCCAAACCAAGGATGAAGACTACTTAAACTTTAAGACTGCAATCAAAAGTGGTCGTCATCCCAAGCTAAACTTCAAAATGGGGGCTATATACTTAAGAAATCGTCTCTGGATCTTGAAATCCATGCACCGTGAAATCCTAGTTGAAGGCCACGATTCTAGGTATCAAGTGCATTATGGAAGCTCAAAGATGTATCAAGATCTAAAGCAATTATTTTGGTGGCCAGGAATATAAAGGAGTGTGGAAGATTTTGTTGCAAAATGCGCATGGGCTGTCTAGTCAGAGCAGAACATCAGAAACTAAGTAATTTGTTGCATCCATTGGAAATTCCAGAATGGAAGTGGTCAGATATATCTATGAATTTTGTCATGGGTTTGCCTCGTGCAAGATCCGGTGCTAATGCAGTTTGGGTCATCGTTGACTGCCTCACTAAATCGATGCATTTCATTTTAATCCATCAAACTAACTCTATAGAGAAGTAGCCAAACTGTATATCAAAGGGATAGTCAGATTGCACTGTATCCTCAAGACTATCATATCTGATAGAGATAGCCATTTCACTTCCAAATTTTGGCAGTTAGTGTATTAAGATTTGGGTACCACTTTAGCAATGAGCATGGCTTTTCACCCGCAGACTGATGGCCAAACAGAAAGGGTCAATCAGGTTCTAGAAGACCTACTCCTCCTATTCATGTTGAATTTCTCAGGCTCTTGGGAGGATCATATCCCGTTAATAGAATTTGCTTATAATAACAGCTTTCAATCGAGCATCAAGATGGCACCATATGAAACATTATATGGTAGAAAGTGCAGCACTCTAATAGTATGGTCAGAAATAGGGGATGTGCAATTATATGGCTCTAAGTTGGTAGAGGAGACCAACAAGAAGGTAAGACTTATACAACAAAAGATTAAGACAGCTTAAGGCATAGCAAGTACCACGATGCTCATCATCATCCTCTTGAGTTCCAAGAGAGATATGGTATATTTAAAAGTCAGTCCTATGAAGGGTATTCACCATTTTGGAGTCACTGGAAAGTTTAGTCTGAGATATGTTGGACTGTTTAAGATTTTAAAAATGATTGGGTCATTAGCATACAAGTTAAAATTTCCTGAAGACTTCATCATAGTGCATACTGTATTTCACGTATCACCTCTTAGAAAATATTTAATAGAGCCCCATCATCTAATCTCAATTCCTTCAATTGAAACTTAGCCAGATCTTTCATTCGTTAAAGAGCCTATAAGGATTCTGGGTAGAGATCAAAAGAAGTTAAGAAGCCGCTCAATCATAATGGTCAAAGTTCAATGGAAGAACCACCTATCTGCTGAAGCCACTTGGGAGAAAGAATCTGATATGCAGTCAAAGTAACCTAAGCTATTTGAGAACTCAGGTACTTTCATAGATCCTTGTCTTTTCAATTCAATCCTTAGTTCTAGCATAAATTCTTTCCGCTTGAGTGACGTCGAGAATGACATCATTCTTAAGTGGAGGAATTCGTAACAACCCAAGTTGTTACTCTAGTCAATAGGACTAATTTGAGTCATGATTCTATTCTTAGTGTATTAATTAAGTTATTAGGAGTTCACCACCAAGACCTAATCCAAATCAGGAGGCGAATGGATCAAATCCTAATTTTGGGAATTTTAGGAATCCTGAAATTGGACCTAATTATTTTAACCTCAGATCAAAAATCAAACTTCGCCATTGCGCTCATTGCCCCCAATTAGCTATGGGTGATGTTTTGGTGTCAATCGGAAATCATCAAAATTTTGTCAAATATTTTAATAAAATTTAATTAATGGAAAATTTAAATTTTTAATATGACCTCAAAATCAAAATTCAACTTTGCCACTGTGATCGTCACCCTCAAATTAGGTTGGGGTGATGTTTTGGATATCTTTGGAAGTCATCGAATTTTACCAAATATTATAATGTAATACCCCGAAAAATAGAAAAATTAAAAACTCATCGGAATCGAAATCCAACTTCGCCATTGTGTTCCTCACCTCTAAATTAGCTAGGGGTAAATTTTTGAGATTTTTTAGAGCCTGTTTATACAAATTGAATTTTTTGAGCATTAATTAATTATTTAATTAAAATTTTATCAAATCCATTTTTCTTCTTTTATTTCTTCCTTCTTCTCTGGCTGGGACCCGCACCTACTCCAGTTAGCGCCTCCTTCCCTATCTATGCACGCAAGAGGTAGAGCCCCCTCTCCTTTTCTCCATTTTCTTTCTTTGCCAACATCTCCTCCCCATGCTTCTAATGGGATGAGTCAAGCTCATCCCATCCAAGAGCCATCCCTCTCCTCTTCTATAAAATGAAGCTCAGCCCCACCTCTTCCTCCATTTGGCAAGCTGAGTTCTTCTCTCTTTATCCTCTATTTTTGGGCTTGTTGCTGAAGGAAAGCTCCCAAGTTCCTACAAAAAATAGAGCTTTCCTCCTCCACCTGCTTCCATTTGAAAGCCAAGGTACCTCCTTTCCCCCCCATTGAATGTATTCAATGGCTACTTCATTTTCTTGCTCTTATGCTTATCTTTCATCATTAGAAATTTGAGAATGAGAGATGGAATGCATTAGAGCTCCTAGAGGTAGAAAATTTTAGGAAGAAAAATCAGCTCTATTTTTCCTTCTTTTTGTATACCCTAATCTTTAACTCCATTGTTTGCATAGTTAAAATAATTATTTCATGCATATTTTGGTATCAATGGAATGGTATCAAAAATACATTTCCATCAGTATATGGCACTGCAGGAGAGGTGCTCTAGATTGAGAGTATTTGAGTGCGAAAGGTGACCCGTTGCAGTTTTCGCACAAGCGAAAACACTTTCGGGCGCTACAGCATGCCATAGCACCCAAGTCTTGAGCTGAGTCCTCCGTAGTGCACTGTAGCTCACCATAGCACATTGTATTGGCATATTAATTTGATGCAGCCAATAAATTTTATGAAGCATATATATATGATAAAGCTAGTAAATTTGATGAAATTAAATTAAATACGCCTTAGTGCTGAAATCCGCCGCAGCACCTAAATGCGATGTAACGTGCCACAGCACAGAAATCCATTGCAGTGCACCATAGCACCCACGCCTCAGAATAGCAGGCGCCACAGTGCACCGCAGCGTTTGGTTCTAGGCCAGAAGGCACTCCAGCGCACCGTAGCGCCCAGAACTGTCTAAAAGTGCCCAGAACTGTCCGGAATGGCCAACAATTCATATTTTTTATATTTTGATGCCCTTGGACCCTAATGGGGCCAAAATATATCATAATCAAACCTAGTTTTAGTAAAATTAAATATTGTATAAAATTGTATGGGATTTTTTAATATGGAAAAATTAGGCTTTGACCCCTTTCATAAAAGTAGAACCATAATATTGAAATGATCATAACTTGATCATTAGATATCAGAATTTAGTGTTCTTGGACTCTATGAAATTCTTGGACAGTAAAAAACAATTAACTAATTGAATTATTAGACTTCATTAAGTAAAATTATTAAAATTCCCTTATAGGTTAAAATCTTTAAATTAGACTTATAGGACTTAATAATTGTCCAAATTTGAAGTGTATTGTGTCTATCTTTATGTTAGATAGCAAGGAATCATTTTGCATTAACAAAATCTAATTTGGAGCCCTTAACCAAAAAGTAGCATTTTAGACCCTTAAGTAGGGGGCAAAATGACCATTTTGCCCAAAATTTAGGTTAAGTGCCCTTAACATCCAAAATATTATTTAAATCATTAAAATCAGTAATAAAACTAATTTTGAATCAATTTAGAACCCTTAACCATATAATTGAGTAACTTGATAGAAACCCTATTAAAGGCTTAAAAATTTCCTAAGTAAATCTATGAGTTTCCAACTTAGTTTCAATTTCACATCCTTAACTTTCTTAGGTGGATTAAATCAGCAAATAAAGATAAATTATAATAACTACCATCAACTCCATAAATTGCCTAATTCTCTTAGTAGAAGCATCCTTAGAAACTTCACTTGCACCCTAGGACCTTTTCCCTTAAGATTAGGAATAGATCCTAGGTTAGATTTCATTCATTAAATAAAGTGGATTATTTAATGAATGAAATGTTGGTTTTATTAGTCTCTAGAATTTATAACTTGATTCTGACTATTTTATCTTTCAATTTTATATTAAGAATAGGAGAATCATCCTATTAAGTTTATTTTTGCTTAATAGGATTTTGCCTTAATCTTAATTCACACTTAGAATTGAAACCTTGGTTCATTATTCTCTTATTTAAATTATGCTAATTTCATCTTTTAAGGCTTAAGATTTCCCATAAATGATTCTTACATACTAATGATTACTTGATTACTTTAGATAATATGATTGTAAAGTTCAGCTAAATGAGATATTTTGCTATCCTAAGTTTGTAAGAAATAATTATACAATTATCTAAATCTAGGGTTTCCATATTTACATATGAGAGAGGTAAAATTACACTAAACTCAATTCATATTCAATTGGTTCATAAATAGTTTACAAATGATCCTTAATTAATCAAAATTATAATGACAGTGAGCAAGCCTTATTTGGGTGTCAAATGACCTAATTAAAGCTTAATCACTCTTAATGATCATCAAAAAGGTGATTAGCAAAAATAATTTTCAAAATATAAATTTGATCTCATAATAATATTCTTGGGATTTTTATAATCACTTTGATATATAATTTCATTATTTTTGGAATCATGGTTGTTAGGATATGAAGGTATAAGGTTTTGTAATTAAACAATTTAATTTAATTAGGGTTATGTTACTGTTTATAGGACTGACCGCACGCAGACTAGCCAGCCAGCCAATCACATCCGGGGAATTGCATGCCTACACGCGTTTGCTACTAGCACCTCAGTTCATACCTTGACAGGTTCAATCTGGACCGGTTGTGGCTCCCCGCTCCTTAGCCACCAACAGTCAAGGCCAAGGAGCGGTGTGTCACTTTGGCAAATCCCTCACTTATCATTAGCTTAAGGTGTAATTCCTCAATCCACTATAAGGGAAGGATGTGCCCTAGATAATGCAGCTGAATCATTCACTAAGTATATACATTTATCAGAGTGCGAAAGCAAAGACAATGAAATATGTTACATCTAATCCAGCACAATACAAGTAAGAAGTAAATATGCAGCTCAGGATAAAATAGTACAGTAAAAGAATATACATAAATATCTGAATTATTACAACCATTAAATAAGTTTTAATAAAAAAGATAAAACTCTCACCTGCACAAAATAAAAGGTAACTAAGCTAAGGATCTCCAGCGGTAGCACGCTCCTCCTCCTGAATCTGATTTTCAGAAGGCTCGACTACCTCAAATAACTCGGAATCTAATATTATTGGTTTCACAATGATAGGGCCCCAGCCAAAGAAAAGAAAATTTTGATTAAACAAATTGTCTAAGTACATTTTAGGTTGCTAATATTTCATGAGTTTTATGATATCACCATTTTACTTAGACTATAAAATAGACAAAGCATAAAAGTGTAACAAGCATGCAAAGGATATGGAAAATTATAAATACAGGCATTTATAACTAAGCAACATGTGAGATAAAAGAACATACCTCAACATCAAAGATGTAACAAGCTTAGGCATATAAGTATAAGTAAAGTAAAGAAAATACTGAAGGAAAAAACTCATCCTAAACAAGCTTATGATCACTTGACATATGCAGGTTAAATATAAATAATATAACTGTGATATGTATAGTAAGCAATAATTGAAAGTAGCATCCTATAAGTAAGTAAGTAGGTAAAGTAAAGCTGACTGGAGTAAAGTACAACAATAAATGATAAATGGTAAATAGTAAATAATGAACAGTAAATAATAAATAGGTATGTAATGACTGTCATATTAGAAGAGGGCTAATATAGCATGTTGCAACAAGTATATGTATATTATTAGCATTATATGAGGCTAGGCTGGAATAACAGAACATAAATTGAACTGAAGAGGCAGTAATGTACATATGCAAAAATATTTTAATTATTTACTTTACTTCTGTGGGCATGTCTAGAAGTAGCTAAGGAGTCAAGCACGTCTGCAAGATTATATGGGTTCCAAACTTAGCACAACACTCCTCAATGAGTAATGCCAAGTACTCCTTATTTCTCCTTACCCCTATCCAGTAGGATAAAATGTGTCAAATCAATAAGTAATTGAATCCAATGTAAATGTTATCCTAATATTCTAGGTCTTATTTCATACAACAACATTATCTTGTATGATATATTCAAGGAATAAGGCACAAAATACAAGGAATGCAAAAGTATAAGTAAGACAATAGTGAGCAAAGGACTCTACTACATATGGTGATATTAATTATTATCTATTAAACCATTCTATCTATTCCAAGTTACATAGGTTCAGGATCTCCAATTCTTACTATCGAGTGTAACTTAAAAGCACGACCTTATGTTAAAAGCAATTAGAATTGATCAGGTTCTATTTTAATTCAATCAATAATGACTATAAGTTAAATAAGAAATTATTACGTCCTAATTAATGAATTTAGATGTTCTAAACTAAGATCTAATCAAAATCTACTAAAATTAGGAATTATGCATTAAATACCATGAATTGGAGTTAATCACATAAACCAAGGGTAAAGCTTAAGGGTTAAAGTTTAAGTCTAACTGTGAGCTAATAATCAAGGCAAATTCTATTACCACAATCCAGCTTAATAGAATGATTCTCCTAATCTTAATCTAAAGTTGAAAAATAACATAATTAAAATTAAAGTATGGAAATTTAGAAACTAATAAAACCAAGGTTCCATTTATTGAATAACCCACTTTATTCAATGAATGAAATCTAACTTAGTATCTATTATCTATTTCTAATCTTAAGGAAAATATCCTAGATCCTAATAAGCTCCTAATAAATGACTTAGGGAATTTTAGGAGTTGTTGATAGTTATTATATTCTATTCCTCAATTATTGGACTGATTTGTTTAAGGAAGTTATGATGTGAAGTTTCAACTAAGTTAGAAGCTCATAGATTTTACATAAGAAACTCTTGTCTTTAATGGAAATTTACAAAATTGCTTAATTATGGGGTTAAGAGTTCTAAATTGATTTCAAATTAGTTTTATTACTGATTTAATGATTTAAGAGACATTTTAAGGGTTAGACTTACAACTTAGATTTTGGGCCAAATGACCATTTTGCCCCTACTTAAGGGTCCAAAAAACTACTTTTTAATTTAGGGCTCCAAATTAGACTTTCTTACTGCCAAATGATTTCTTACTGTCTAACATGAAGATAGATAGTAAGTACACCAAATTTGGATAAGAAATGGGTCATATAGGTCCAAATTAAGGAATTTGACCCAAGGGACGATTTAGTAATTTTCTCCTGATGGAACCTAAAAATTTGTGCAGTTTATCATTGCTTGTAATTCAAGGATTATATAGAGTCCAAGAATACTTAATTTTGAGGTCTATTGGATTAGTTATGAGTGTTCTAAGTTTAAGGGTAAATGTGTCATTTCTAAGGTTCAGAGGGGTCAAAAACCTAATTTTTCTGTTTGAGATCCAAATTCAACAAATTCAGTGGCTATAACTTTCCTATATTACACTAAGTACTTTAACTGAGAGTAGACCCAAATTAGACCTCATTTGGCCAAGTTATGACCTAATTAGGGTTAGGGGTAATTTGGTCAACCTAGGGTTTCTAGTAATCAAAACCCTAATTTTATTTCTGTTTACTATTGGCACTAAATTTCTAACCTAGTTAGCATCTTTAATTTCTTAATTTGGAGTTCAAATGATCAAGTTATGATCATTTTAATGTTAGGGTTCTATTTTCTTGAAAGGTGTCAAAACCCAATCTTTTTCATATTTAAAATTCACATACAATTTTATACAATACTTAATTTTACTAAAACTAGGTTCAAATGTGATATATTTCAGCCCCACTAGGGTCATAAAAATGCGAAAAATATGAAGTTTCTGCCATTCTGGACAGTTCTGGGCAGTTCCGGACAGTTCTGGGCGCTACGGCGTGCTGTAGCGAATTTTGGCACTGTGGTGCTACAGCGAATTATGGCACTATGGCACTACAGCTCAGGCGTTGTGGCGCGCGGTAGCGCACTATGGCACTACGGCGAACCTGATTTCGGGCACTGCGGCGCACTGCAACGCTTGACAATGATTTTATATGTACGAAACCAGCGATGAGTCATCTTTTGGGCTCAAATACTCAACCTAGAGCACTTCACATGCGGTGCCATATACCGATGGAAAGGTATTTCCGAGACCTTTCCATTGATACCCAAATTGGCACCAAACAATTATGTTATCAATGCAACAGTGGAGTTAAAGGACTAGGTGTATAGAAATTCGTATTTGCAGATTTACATATCATTCCCTATTATTTACAGATTTTAATGAGCTTCTACATCTTAAATACAGATTCATAGATATGCAACTAAGGTAACACAGGTTCTTAGATATGCAAATGAGCATAAGAACAAAATGAAATAGCCATTGGATTAACTAATAGAGGGAATGGGGGTACCTTAGACTCACAAATGAGAACTCCTTCTAGGGATCCTTGGGAACTTGAGAGCTTGAGAGGCTGGAGAGCTTCTTTTCAATAGCTAGCACAACAACAATAAAAATGGAGAATGGGGAGGAGAGCTTTAGCTGAGCAAATGAGGGAAAGGAGGAGAACTGAGGTTCTTTTAAGGGGGGGGAGGCATGGCCTCCATTTATGAGCCTCCCCATCATAATGGATGAGAAGGAGAGGGGCAGAAATTCACTTGAGTGCAAGGAATGGGGAGGAAGCTATTGAGAAGGGAGGAAGGAACAACATGGGGATCAGCTAGAGGTAATAATTAAATATGTTCATACGATCAAGAGTCAAGCTTCAATCAATAGTATTGACTTTAAAATTGCAATCTGAAGTTAATAAGGTAATAATTAAAAATGAAAATCATGATATAAGAAGTACTAGATTCGCGACTTTAAAGTTTCCTTTTGGATCTTGCTTGGGATCAAAACAAAACAGCATGCTCTAACAGTGAAGGATTGGCTCTAATCGAGTCAAGACATGAGAAGAAAGAAAGTATGGGCTAAAATGAGGATAAGCTTGCAGCAAGATCCCTCTTTCATTTGCGTGTTCAGGCGAGACGAGCACGTGTCGCATGCTGGCAGTCGAATGAAGATGACTAACTGGGAGCTATCTGATCCGTCCGTGATGGATCACGAATGGTTGGATTCAATCTGCCGTTTGATCGAACGACGGATTGAATGACGTTAGCCGATCTGTTTTAATTAAAATCTCAAAAATTTGAGTTCCGAAAAATCTCAAAAAAAAATTTCTTAAACTAAATTAAGGGTGAGAAAATAAAAAATGAAGTCATAATTTTAATCGAAGATTGTTTTAATTATTTCATTTTTCAAGGTATCAATAATGCAATAAAATATTCGGGAAATTTTGATGATCTCCAAAAGTTACCAAATTTTCACCCCTAATTAAATTGGGGGTGATTAGTTCAATGGCAAATTCCGATTTTGATTTGGAGCTCAATTTAATTAACATGATTTTCTACTTTTAATAAAAATTATTAAAATATCTAAATTTTTCAATTGAGCTCAGATTTGATCAAGATTATTAAGGTTTGCTCTAAACACTAGTTGGAGTCTGATGAAGGTGATAGTAAAGCAATTTGACTGCTAAATATCGATTAACAGCATCAGATTGTTACAATAAGCCCAACTAGAGTTGGGCTAGAAAGAAATATGAAAACAATAATGAAAATCTCACAAAAATTGGTTTGGAAAACACTTCTACAAATATCTAATCTTTGAGATGAAGAAAGAGATCTATAAGCTATTGATTCGCTTTTGCCTTTTTGAGCTCTTCACCTTAATGTTAGTTTATAAAAAAAAATGTTTTATTTCAAACTGAGGTGAGCGACGCAAAATAAGGCAATAAATAATTTTTAGAGATTAGCATGCATTTGGGAAAGTTCCTTGGGTGTGTTTGGGTGTATGAGCATGACGCAGGGTTCAACTATTTCCTATTTGGGTCTATTCATGTGGAATCCTAAAAAAACTGTCACCCTTACAAGCATCTTAAGGTGTAGCTTAGTACATCTAAGCACTTTACCTTGTTCTCTATCCTAGCCGCAACGCTTATCAAGTTAGCAAAATTTCCTAAGTCTAAATTTTATGATACAAATAAGAACATAATAATTCTATTAAATTTTAGGATTAATCATTCAAGTTATTGAATCTTCTATGTGATGGCTCCATTTTCTAGTTGTTGTGAATAATCATTTAAGTTCCATCCATTACTTAACTTCACAACTTCTTTTATTTTTATGTTTATTATACTTGAATACTATATGCTTCATATTATTGAGTGTCTAATTCTTGAATATATCTAAAAAGTATTTTTTCTTATAATCATCAAAAGTGAGGCATTTTCTAAACAGAATGTGACTAGACGCTTTGACTTAACACTTCCTACAATTATGATAAATACAAAATTTTAGTTTCATGACCCAACTAGTCTATATTTAAGGAAAACTAGAATTAGCTAACCCAAATTAGATATTTTTGCTCCACCTATTTTTACCTTATTCAAAATTTACTTTCATAGCCATCATCATATGAGAGGAAAAGAGTGATGCATTTTGAAGATAACCATATGGGAATCAGATAATTATTAGTAATATTTCTCTTTACACAAAAATCCTTTACAATTTAAGCACCTAATAATTATTTTTATCTATTAAATAAGAATTTTGCAAAATCATAAAAACCATGGTGCATAGACTAATAGGTCTAAAATCATTAACTTTATTTGTAATCTAAATTGTTGGGATAAGCACAACTAGCTTATCCTTTCATATTTGGGGCATACCTTCAAGTGCTAAGAAAAACCTCTATTATCTTTTAAAGTATAAGTCCCTTTAATACTATAACAAGATCAAGAACAACATTAAGCCTTAAATCCTATTAAGTTGGGTTGGCTACAGGAATCCTTTATTTACATTATGCTTGATCAAATGTCCTCTCCCTATGTTCCAAATAGAGAAGTTCCTTTCCAATAGATTCTTCCCATGTCTTTTTAGCTTTTTCTCTACCTCTTTAAATATGGAGAAATTCATAAACTCAATTTTTCTAACAAGAGCATTACATGGCCTATGCTTAATATTGCCAAACCATCTAAGGCAACATTCTCTAATCTAATCCAATATTGGAGCCACTCCAAACTTGTTATAAGAAACTTAATTTTTATTCTACCCTTACGAGCATTCTCCCTCATCCACCTAAGCATCCTCATCTATGTAACACTTATTTTATCAATGAGTTACTTCTTTATTGGCCAACATTTATCCCCTTATAACATAGCTAATCATATAGCTGCTCTATAAAACTTTCAATAAATTTTGAGTGAAATTTACAGATCACACAGCGCTACAAAAGTTATCCTCCATTTCATTCAACCATCTTGGATCCTATTAATCACAATGTGCTCTATTTTGACATTATTTTGAACAGTTGAGTCCATGTATTTTAACCTCTTGCTATTCGTGACATATCCTCAATACTCATGTCCTTGAGTTTAAAGTTTTTAATACAATTTAACTTGCACTCCATATATTCATTTAATATCTACTATGAAAAAAACCTTCATATTTTAAAGCATTTATTTATAACTCAAAGTTTCATCTAACTCCATCCTTAGTCTTATCATTAAAATAATATCATTTGCAAATAACATGCACCAAGGAATCTCCTTCTGAATGTGCTTAATAAGGACATCAATAAATAAAGCCAAAAGATATGGGCTAAGAGCTGAACCTTGATGCAATCCAATCAAAATAAGGATATCATTAAACATGCCACATTGTGATCGAACACAAATAACAACCCCTTATACATATCTTTAATAACATTATTATATATAATACTAATACATTTTCTCTCCAAAGCTCTCCAAAGAATTTTTCTTAGCATTATATCATAAGCCATTTCAATATCAATAAGAATTAAATGAAGGTCTTTTATCTTTCTTCTCTAACAAACCTCTTAATATATATATGGATTCCATGATAGATCAATCTAGAATAGAACCAATTTTATTTTAAAAAATTTAAATATTTTCTCATATTTTGTATTCAATTACTCTCTCCTAAAGGTTCAATGTTAGACACAACAACTTGATTCATTTCTTATTAACATAGTCAAAAGCATCACCTTTGTTTTTATAAATAGGTACAATAAAATAAAATATATGTCAAAACCCAAAAATTTGGGTCTCATTAAATTAGTCACAACAAAATATTTAAACAGTGAAAGGTTGTGATTTAAAATAGGATGAATACACAAAATTTATTTTATATAGAGTTAATTAATTTTTCCAAGATGTAAATTTAATTAAATAAAAAATAAGTATTTAAAATGGTAAAAAAAATCTGAACCATTGGATCATCGGATACGATTCGACGTCAATCATCTAAGGAAAATCATGGACGGAATTTAAGTTATCTAATCTAGAACAATGGAAGAGACTAAATCCATCCAATTAATAACAAAGGATGAATCATGAAAGTTTATACAAGAAATTGAATAGAGTGTAGATTAAGACTCCTTAAATCACCATTACATCTCAAATCATCGGATCAAAACCATTAATAGATCTACAACAAAGATTGATCCAGCCATAGACCTGACCATATAGCGTCTTCTTGATCCAACCCTAGGCTGACTATATTAAGGTAAATGAAATTAAGGCTAAACTTAGTATAATTCATTTTGTTTCCTTTCACTAGCTCAAGAGAAAGCTAATGGTACAAAACCCACTATTTAATTCATC
The DNA here is from genome assembly GCA_016760335.1 of Gastrodia elata. NCBI lineage: Eukaryota > Viridiplantae > Streptophyta > Magnoliopsida > Asparagales > Orchidaceae > Gastrodia > Gastrodia elata. Next base: position 47,226,522 of record CM028672.1, on the reverse strand, counting down.
ATAAACATGCCAAATTTCTTCTCTCCCCAAAATACAAATCAAATTGCTTTCTTTGCCATCAATGTAACTCTTTGTGACCACTCAATCCCTACACTTATGTCTAAGAAAGGGCCATGATTTAAGGTTCGAAACATGACAAATGGTGCACATTCTCTTAAGAAACCTACAAGTATATTTTGACCCCCATTTGGTCACATCCAAGCCCGACCCCCATTTCACCATTTGGTCACATCCAAGCCACCCCATCAGTTCAAATTTCTCTTATTTATCCCCCTCCACCTTATAAAGATTTTCTTTGCTATCTCATCTCATCATTGCTCTTAAATATCCTTCATTGATCTCCCTCTCCTCTCCCTCTACAACCACCTCCACTATTTTGAGGGCTATGATCCATTGTGACAATCCCAAATTTTAAATTTAGGCAAGAGCTTTATCGCACTTCCCTTTTCTAAGAACTTCTCCAATTGGTTTAACTTCAAGCTCCATCTAGAACCCCAAACCCAACAATCCCCAAGCTAGAGTTGCAGCTAGACAACACTTCATTTTAGAAGACCTCTAGATCTAGAGAGTCAACCTCAAGCTTTGGAATTTAGACAAATTCCTTTTCTTAATCTAATCTTTAACTTACCAGCAGAAGCCCAAGGTTTAATCCATTTCTACACTCCTCTAGAAACCCAAACCTTTTAGCTTACAAGTGAAGCCTAATTCTGGGCAACCATACAGTAAGTGATCCCATTTTCCATTGAGTCAATTCCAAGACTTCTAATTTGAACACAAGTTTCTCTTCTTTGTGTGCAACAATTTTCGATAAAGAAGTTTAGGTCCACAAAGTATTTTTTAACTTGTAGAATCCTTGGAGTAAAGTGGTCTTCTTCTTAAGACACCAACTAATTTCCTTTTGCTTCCCCTCACAATGGAACTATTTGGGCCTAAACTAAGTAAACCTCTTGACTCAAGGTCTTAAACTAAGTAAGCCATAAAAACCATACACATCCTACAGAAACATAAGAACAACATTATAAGTCAAAAGTCTTATGGAAGAGATTGAAATAAACAAAAAGTGTAATGAAAAAGGTACAACATTGTGGCCTTTCACTGTGTATAACTACTCTTGGCATAGGAAAGCTCATATGTCAACCATCAGAATACCCACAAAAGTTAATATTTTTAAGGTACTCTGAAGCAAAGAAGTGTATCTGCAATGGGCGGTTTCACTATTAAATGCTAGCCCAAGCACCATGAGATTATGGAAGAAATGTTTAAGGAAAGGTATAAGACTTTGAAAAGATCTGGGAAGTGACAATACATATGCAAAATTTAGAACTATATATATGTATGTATATGTGAAAAAGGTACTTACTTTAAATTCTTAGTTAAAATCTTTGTTAATAAATTCTAACTTATTAATATTTATCTTGTGTAAGAAGAACTAGGAGCTATTGCGCTTGGTGAATACATTATTGATAATCATTTAATGAGCATAAACTTTATCTCCAAGATGCTAGTATGATGGCCATAAAAGTAGATATGAAACAAGCATACAATAAATATAATGGAATTGTCTTTAAAATGTCTTAAAAATAATTTGTTCCTCAAATATAGATTGATTGGATTCTTACTTATATTAGGAAATGTAGATCCAGTATTCTTATTAATGGAAAGAGACTTAATTGGATTAACACTAACAAATGTTTTAGTCAAGATTGCCCATTACCTCTTTATTTTTTTCTCAGCTCTATTTTATTTCAGAGGTAATTCATTTTAGGTTTCATGTAGTTCCAACATTGGACTTCTACTAGATCCTGAAGGCCTTTTGACCACTCATCTATTCCATGTAGATGATAATTTTATTTTTGCTAATGTTTTTATTATTATTGCCAGGGTTAGTATTTAGTTATTGGATGAGTATGGAATGTGGATCAAGCAATCAATTAACAATATTAAATCTCATGCTTACTTGAGCAGAACAACCTCAGTTTTTGTATAGACTAGTGTGACTTCATTTCTAAGGTTCTCCATTACTACTTGCCTTGGGTACAAAAATACTTGGAAGAGCTCTCAATAGTTCTGACTTTGCTGATTTAGCTGCTAATGTAGATAAGAGATTGTAGATATGGGGTTCCAAGCATTTATCCTAAGCAAGCTGAGTACATCTTACTATGCTTTTAGTTTTTCCATCTAACAAAATGTTACTTTCTCTAGTTTCTGGCAAAAAACTTGTTATTCAATGAAAATGTAATTGGAAGATTTTTGTAGGAAGGAATTTGTAAGGTTGAAATTCATTGTGTTACATGGGATCATATGTATAAGCCATAAATATTTGGCAACCTAAGTGTGAAGAACATGAAGCTTGAAATGCTCTTGTAGTAAGACACATTCCATTTCCTAAATTGTGAAGACTAGTTGTGGATTAGATACATGATTCCAAGGTATGGATTATACAGTTGATCTTTGTTATATTTCTAATAATGAGGATTATGTAGAGAGTGATGCAAATAGTATCAAATGATATTATCTTTTATTGCATGGCATATTGAGGATGGATCTTACATAACCTTTCTTAATGATAATTGGCATGGATTTGGTTCAGTTAGATGTATCCCACTTTTATTAACACTATTATTGAGTATCCTAATGAAATACAAAACTTCATAGCATGTTATCATCACAATGACTACAATGCTATGTTTGGTAATGATATGTATGCAATTGCACTTGATTGTTTTATTCACTTTCAATAATCTGATTTAATGACTAAGAATGTGGAGGTAAACCCTCAAAATTCTTGAATCTCCAAATGATTTTGTAACAACAACCTAAGTTGTTACTATAGCCAATTAGGACTAATCCAAGTCCTAATGTTAATCTAAGTACACTAACTAAGTCATTAGGAGTTCACCACCGGGACCTAATCCAAATCAGAGGTCAAATGGATCAAACCCTGATTTTAAAAATTTCAAGAACCCTAAAAATTTACCTAATTATTTTGACCTCAGATTGAAAATCGGACTTTGTCATTGCACTCATTGCCCCCAAATTAGCTAGGGGTGATATTTTGGTGGCAATCGAAAGTTGCGAAAATCCGTCGAATATTTTAATAACATTTAATTAATTAGAAAATTGAGATATTTAAATTGACCTTAAAATCAAAATTCGACTTCGCTATTGCGCTCGTCACCCCCAAATTAGCTAGGAGTAATGTTTTAGACGCGTTTGGAAGTCGTCGGATTTTATCGAATATTTTAATATAATTAGATACCTCGAAATATAGGAAAATTAAATACTCATCGGAACCGAAATCCGACTTCGCCGTTGCATTCCTCACTCTCGAATTAGTTAGGGGTGAATTTTTGAAATTTTTTGGAGCACATTTATAAAATCTGATTTTTAAAGCAATAAAGTAATTAAATAAATGAATTAAAAATCTCCATTTTTGTCTTCTTCCTCCTTTTTCCCTGGCTGGGACTCATAGCTTTCACTTCACCTATTGCATTCTGAATTTTTTTCTCCAGCCCCTGCCATGCTCAACCTCCCCTCTCCTCTCCACCTCCTGTCATCCCTTTATCTCCACAGCTAGGATGGGACAACTCATGCTCATCCTTCTTTCTTGGGTTCTTCAATTTATTCTTATGCTTATTTTGCATCCTTAGAAATCTGTGATTTGGATATAGAATCCATTAGAGCTCCTTGAGATAGAAAAATTTAGGGAAGAAAATTAGCTCTGTTTTCCTTCTTTCTACATACTTGGACATTTAACCTCCCCGTTTGTGTTGTTAAAATAATCGTTTCGTGCCAATTTTAGTATCAATAGAAAGGTCTTGGAAATACCTTTCCATCGGTATATGGCACCGCACGTGAGGTGCTCTAAATTGAGAGTATTTGAGTGCGAAAGGAGACCCGTTATGATTTTTGCACAATCGAAATCACCATCGGGCGCTACAGCGTGCCATAGCGCCCGAGTTTCGAAATTGGGTCCGCCGTAGAGCGTCGAAGCACGCTACAGCGCTCTGCACTGGTATAAAATTTGATGAAATTAAATGAAATCCGCCGTAGCGTCCAAATATCAGGAAAGTCTGGCGTCGTAGTGCGCCGCAGCGCCAGAAAGTGCTATCGCGCGCCACAACATTAAAAGCGCTGCATCGCCCTGTAGCGCCTGGCTTTCGGCCAGAAGGCGCTACAGCACGCCGTAGCTCCCAGAAATGTCCAAAAGTGCCAAGAACTGTTCGGAATTGCCCAGCTTTGTGATTGTTCACATTCTAATGACCCTAGGACCGTAATGGGACTGAAATATATCAAAATTGAACCTAATTTTAATAAAATTAAGCATTGTATAAAATTGTAGATGATTTTTGAATATGGAAATAATTAGATTTCAACCCCTTTCATGAAAATGGAACCCTAGCATTCAAATGGCCATGCTCATTAATGATATGTATGCAATTACACTTGGCTGCTTTATTCACCTTCAATAATCTGATTCAATGACCTAGAATGTGGAGGTAAACCCTCAAAATCTCTAGTTCTATATGATGCATACTTTAATGGAGAAAAATGGATTGTTGATTTTTTATAGTAATGGAAACATAGGCTTAGCGTCAATCTATTTGTACAAAAGTTAATTCTCGATTGTCTTCCACTTAATCAATTGTTACATAGGAGACAATTGGTGGGTGACAATGTGTGTGTGGTGTTGCAAGAAGATAGGATTTGAATAATTTTGTGTTAATTGCACCTTAACCTTTGACATCAAAATTCAATCACATATCTGTGGACTCGATTATCATAACTAAGGCTCATAGAATGATTTCTTACATTACCATGTCTTTTGCTTAGAATCCTCTTAATGTCTCATTTCCTACTAGAATGTGAGGCGATATTTTATTCCTAGTATTTTAGAAGAAATATTGAAATATTAATATTTATGCTAAAAAATATAGTATTAATAATAGCCTTTTCTTAAGAGAATGGGCTCACATTAAGCAGCTTTCAATCGCAGTTTACTAAATGCCATTTAGCTTTTCTTTTCTAGTTTTTACCCATATTAATAGAGCTTGTAATAGACTTGCTCATAAGTGTAATAGAGCTATTTTGATTGGAGAGTTTCTTTCGAATCCAGTTTTAGATGAAGACTATAATGTTCTTCTTGAAGGTTTGGTTTAATATGTAAACTTACATTCTTTTATTAACTTTTGGTTGGTTGCTCAAAAAAACACCAATCAATTTCCTATCATTTAAAAATAATCTCTATAACATTTTAATACATGGTGGCATGAACAAGAAAATACTATTGTGTATACACACATGACAGAAATGCAGTATTAATAGGTTTTTTCCTATATGTTAGTATGGCTAGGGCGGCTATTCAGTACTTCGTCATAACTCTTATTGGATTTAATTGTCAATGTGCCATTCAAGGGTGTTGAACCTCATAGCCTAATGCTATTGTTGCAAGTGTGGCCTCGACTAGCAACCCCATTTATCCTCCCCCATCTCTCATTGAGACGATAATTTTCTCATGTTCATCTTCTCCTACACTAAAGGACCATGGCGAGCAACATTTGTTTGTGTAGTCTAGTTCATCATCACCTGTTCCTCCATTTGTACCAATATTGTCATCTCCAACTATTTTAGGCAGAGCTTATCCAATGCTAGCCTCTTCATCATGTAGTAACTCAGTTTAGTCCAATCAAGTATCTATTGGACATTGTGCTTGATCATTAGGCTCTCTTGACAATCATGGGCAGTTAAATGGTCATTCATCTAGCGTTCCCAACTATTGACAATTTTTTCTATCCCAGGTGTCATTGTTCCTTAATTTGCTTATGGAGACATTGAAGTTGTTTCTTACAATGACACCCACTTTATTATATCATTTACCAAGTTATCTTTAGTTGTCAACCAAATCCCTTCTCCATCCACATTCGCAACCTTGCTCTAACGTTTAGGGATGTTAAGCGCAATGGCTCAACTGTTCAAGTTTTCTATATCTAAGAAAATATCAGACAACCTTTTATATGGCTTGCACAAAGAAATGTCTTCAAGGATTCAAAATTAATAGCACTTGATCTGTAGGACTTAGTGATCCCAAACATATTTTCATAAATTTGTTTATTGTGACTAATTACTCCTTTTCCTCAGCGATCAGTAATGATTGAAGACTCCCACGAGGCTTCCTTACTGAATCTTAGATTTTGATTATAATGTCAAATCCCCAATCAAACATGGGCAATGTTCCCTAAAATGAACATGGCTTATATTATGGCTGAATTTGTCATTTACTGTAATACACTCCTCCAGAGTTTGAACTAGTAATAATTCTACAACTCATTAGCAATCGTTGATCTTTGAGAACACAGGCATTGTTCTCACAGCTCCATGATTGACCATGACTATGATACTTGTTTTTGATTTCATCCAAATATTCATTCCTACAGAGTTTCCTGTAAGATTTTAATGGTTTGAGAGTGGTTAGTTTATTTCAGAATGAATTACAGTTGATCTCATATATTCCTTCCTCTTTTCCACCATCTTTTTTTGTTTGCGAGTGGCTTTTCTTGTCACTAAAGATGATGCCCTAATTAATGTTTATTTGTGTTCAAAACTAGGACAACTAGTAATCTAAATGAGCATCGGATTCTTAAATTCATTCATTTAGATGTAATTTCTAAGGATGTTCAATAAAAAAAGAGATAAAAGACAAGACTATAAAGTACACAATACCTTAAGTGTATGATAAGCATTTTAATAACAAAGAAAGATGCTTCAATTTAGGATTAGTTGCTCATGAATGAAAAACATCATTGTTGTGAGAGATGCTATTATTCATTTAAATGACAAGTTTTAATTTCACATCCCCAACATCCATTTGGATGGATAAATGCAATTCAAAATGAAAAAAAAAAAAATGCTAAAATATGCTTAACTTGAAAATATTTATCTTTGCAACCATTCATAAACTATTGCATTCAGAGTACACATCTTAAATGATTATGAACGAAGATACACAAGCCTTAAAGAGATGTTTCAAAAGCTTGTACTCGCCGGCGAGCTCGTCGAGTGGCACATCTCGGCTCGTAGTTGGGCTGCCTGAATTTCTCAAGGTGGAGATTTCTTAAGATTCATGGCTGCTGCATCTTCCTTGAAGGCTGCAGAAAAAATTTCAGCACAAAAAAATGCTGACCACCCCCCAATTCAAGGTTTGCATGTTACAATTCCTGATTCTAATGAAGTTAATAATGTGATTACTTTGGATTTGGATTTGGATGAGTGTGATGAAGGGTTGCCACTTGATAACTCTTCCATAAAAAAAAATGTCATGCAAGGTGTTCAAGAAAATGCCCGCAAAGGTGTTCGAGAAAATGCCCAAAGGGGGACGCAGATTTTAGAAAAAAAACAGCTTGGGAAAAAGGAAATCTGTCCCATGTGAAGATATTGGCAATGCGCTAAGATTCGTTGGTGATCATGGCCAAGTTATTATTGATGTAGAGGAGCAACTACAACAACATAATCACTTTAAACGATCTCTCATAGTACGATAATTTGGGAGAAGGATTCCTTATGATATTATCGTCAATGAACTTCATGTGAGGTGGAGTCAATTTGGAGATTTTACGGTTCAACTTTTGGAGGCGGATTGCCTCTTGGTTAGCTTTACAAATGACGAGGTGCGCTCTCATATTCCACCTCGACGATTGGTCACATAGCCATCAAGGTGGATATGGAGCAGGTTTACGACAAGATGGAGTGGAGGTGCTTACACTTGGTTCTAGATAGATTTGGCATCCCGCAAAGGTGGACGGATTGGGCCATGCAGTGTATGGAATCCCCCAGGTTTTTGGTTCTGGTCGGTGAACACAAAATTTCCTAGATAGTGGGGAGGAGAGGTTTCGGCAGGGATGCCCCCTCTCCCCTTGCTTATTCATCTTATGCTCGGAGCTCTTTTCCCTTTTGGTCATGCGACAGCAGCGGATCGGACGTCCGATTGGTATCACTCTCGATCAAAGCGGTCCTAGCTTCTCCCACATGGACACAAATGATCTGATATTATTTGCCCCAATTTCTAAGGTGGCAAGGAGAGAGGTGCAACAGATTTTGGCAAACTATGGTAGCTGAACTGAACAATCTGTGAACTTGCGCAAGTCACAGGTTGTCTTTAGACAACAGACTCCAGCCTATCGCCTACGTAAGATTGCGATCCAGCTGAGTTTCCGGAGAGGGTTGTCGCTCCAATACTTGGGAGTCACGGTCACCGGCCGACCTCCGCAAAGAGTAGATTTTGCAACAGTGATTAAGTAGGTCCAAACTAGGATGTGCTCATGGAGCAGCGCCACCTCTTTTGCTGACAGGTTGTGCTTGCTCAAATCTGTGCTCGCCATGATCCCCAGTTATCTGATGTTGGTTTCCCCGATTCCGGACTCGTCTCTCGGACATTAAGGGTATTCTCCATAAGTTCCTTTGGGAAGATGCGATGGGTAGTGGTCTGCACTATGTGAGGTGACAGGAGGTCTGTCGACCGCTTGTGGCTGGTGGACTCGGGATCAGTGACTTGAGGATGTGGGGAGCTGTTCTTGTAGCCCGCCACACGTTCAACTACGTCAGCAGGGAGGATCTCGCCTGGGTGAGAGCCATGGTGTTCCGCTACCACAACCGGGATGATGATTTTACTGTTCAGTGTTCTGATTCTGTCAGTGGAGGAGAGTTTGCAGTGGCAAATTGACACTTTCATGGAGAGCCAAGCTAGCCAGATTTACAGAGCGGAGGTGGGCCACCAGCCTTGGCAGATTGCTCTGGCCCCCGGGAGGCTTGTTTCCTGTGGCGATTACTCAATTATGCCATACCGACGGGTGTTGGTTGTTCAGGAAGAGACTCACTCAGTCAGCGGCTTGTGTCTAGGGCAGTGATACTGACAAGGACAGGAAGCATTTTGTGACCCACTGCTGTTACACAAGGGCCATATTAGAGACTTTTGTGCGTTGAGGCTTACTGTCGGTCACTCTGACGTCTTGAAACCAGTTAACTGCTTTGTATTCAATTGCTACTGTGTCTCGCCACTGCCGTTTCAGCTGTCAGGTTGTCGCCTACTCCCTCTATTGAGCTTGGCGAAGCAAGACAGCGTTCTCACGGTCATCCGTACCCGACTCTGCTGGTTTGTGCGGATTCGATTCTCTCGGCGATGGTCAGTGTTGGTCGGAATGACAGGTCTGATTTCTGGGGTTCCATGGCCCCTCCACCTCTTTGAGATGGTGCCCCCCTGACTCGTTGGGTGAATGCCAACATTGATGGTTCCTATTGATACATGGAGCTTGCTGTTTTCTGTCCGCGACTCGGGAGGCCAATTGTTCGCTGCTGCTGGAGCCCTTTACAAACCTTGCCTCCTCTCCAGGCTGAGATGCGGGCGGTTACTATTCTGCGACACTCCCTCCCGCCCAGAGGCGCTGACACTGAGGGAGTCAACATAGAGGGCAAATGTCTTGGAGAGATCTAGAAGTTCCAACGTCACTGGGAGAGGACTCTCCGTTCACGAGGCAAAGAGCATCACACTAATCAACTTGCTTTCCTGCTGCGCTTTCCTCGTGTGATGTTTGTTTACCGTTCACGTGATGCAAATCACGCGGCGGGCTTTTGTTCTATGTTAGCCCGACAGGGTGATTTTTCTTTTGTTAGGGGAGATGTGCTCCCCGGGAAGCCCTTAGACCTTCTCGTTGAGAACACCGTGGAGTTTGATCCCGGTTGATGATGTACTGATGCTTTATTTATTTATACTTAGACTACAACCGTCCCTCATAAAGAGATGTTTCATCAACACATCTCACTTGAGCAGATGCTGTGATCATCTTAATAATGATTTATAGATAATAAAAAAAAATCAAGCCATGACTGATATGCTTGATATAAAAATAATCACATTGCTAATATATCTAACAAGATCAAATATCTAGTTTTACAATAAAAAAAGACTTTACTTTGCATGTTAAGATCAATAGGTATAAATACAAATTAGCAAAAAAAAAAAATTGATATGCATTTAGAATTTTACATCCTATAATATTTATTATTATGGCCATCATTTAATCAACTTACAAGATATCAATGCTCGGCACCATTTGCCAGACCCATTACCTTTCTCCAGCATTCGCCCTCGTTCCAAACTGCAATTTTTCAGATGAGAGGAAAAAAAAAGAGATGGTGAATAGTAATTGCTATTATGCATGATTTCAGGGGTATGCATGCAATTCTTCAAATACAATGGTGCAGTATATGCAAACATTAGATTTTAGGTATTGGATATGTATGCTACAAGCATTTTTGTTTTCTTGGGGCAGGAACAATACATGCATGATCATGCTTATTTACAAAATTTCCGCCAAAATAAAAAAAAAGAAAAGAACAACAAATTTATAAAACTTTATAGAATGGGGATGGGGGTAATTTTGTAAATAAAGACACTTTATGAAACTTCTTTTTAAGGTATGCTACACCATTAAGAAAAAAACCTTGAGATGGCTTCTCAATCCAAGGGCCATTCATGATGTTCAGAATGCTGCAGGCATCACTGTACTCTAAATCAGGAAGCAGTTTTGGTGTCAACAGGAAGCACCTGCCAAACCCAATCCCATGGCATACCATATTAAAATTAAATGTAATAATATAACTACAACTATATATATATATATATATATATATATATATATATATATTGTGTGTGTGTGAATGGCAATGGTTGAGGCTCAGGATTTGTTATCCCAAGTAATGAGTTAAAATTCCACCGCTACACATAAAAAAAAAAAAAATGTATATATATATATACACATATAAAAAATAAAAAAAAACTCAGCATTCAATTTTTATGTCTTACTGGGGTGTATTTTGTTGGCTAGCAGCCCTCACAAGTTGCTGAAACATTTTTCTTTCATTAATTGGGTCCATTCCTATTCACGATTAAGAAACATTTCATAGCATATGTGGATTCACTTAGCAGCTTAAACAAAAGAGCACTTTTTAAGTGGCATAATTTCATGCACAGCTCTCAAAATTAGCATATTTACATATCTAAGAGTAGAACTTGGATGTTTAAGAATAACCTCCAAAATCTTTTCATTACATCCAAATTGCAGCTCCATTTGATCACTTCAATCAATTGCAAGTGGATGAGATTTCATACGAGAGATAAGATTTGGTTATAGTAAAATCCAAGTTTGGGCATCAGATATGTAAGAAAAAAGGAAAAACTTAACATCTAGGTTTTATGAAAGTAATAACCCCTCATTTTCTTAACTAGAGAAGCAGGCATACCTTGATTGATTTCATCAACAACACGGAAAGGACAGTTTGTGATATCTTGAAGAGAAACAAGATAAAGAATGGTTGAAACTGAGCGTTCCTAGATGCATCCATAGTTCAATAAATATAAGTAGTATCTTATAATTTCATTAAAAGATACTAACAAATATAAGAAACTAGGCTAAGCGGGTACCCCTCCGGATTGATGATGCGCACTCAAAACCTGGAGCTGTCCTGTCTGCCTGGCAAAAAACAGACCAAAACAAGATACTTAAAACAAAAAAAAACTACACTACCAGAATTTGCAAAACAAAAAAAAATAAGGGTCCTTGAAGGATATCTTTTTATTTTTTTACTTTTTAACTATGTTTTTTGGTATTGCAAGTGAATTTGAGTTGAATATAATTCAAATTGAGTTTCAAAACTTGTTTTGAAAAAAATAAAAATAAAAATATAGAACTTATACTTTAATATTTTCAAAAAAAAAACTTCATGAAATTTTGAATAACAAATAACAAAAATGTTTACAAAACAAATCTTATAAATCCCTTCACTTTTTTTTAAAAAAGAGTTTAAAGCATAACTCTTGGCTCAACTCCAACAGGATGGGACAAAACTATGGAACCAATAAGTCAAGCTTTTATGGAAACAGAAAAGTGAATAGTTCAAGGTACATAATTTGCTTTTTAGACACACCACAGTTCAGAAATATGGGCATAACGGCCTCTCCCTTGGGCAACAAGTCCTTGAATTGCCTTAAAATGCAAACAAGTTTTTAAAAATGCATAAATATTAAACTAAATCAAAGGGTTTAAAAACCAATCATCGAAGTAATAAAGTACACATTTCATATATAGATTAACTCAATAATGAAGGTTATTAGTGTCAACACAAGTCTAAATAATATTTCTCGAAGGAAAGCTTCAAATTTGAAAAGCAGTCGCAATGGAGATCCCATTCCATGATAGGGGAGAATGCCCTAGCAAGAAGAAATGGGAGCTAGCCCTAACAGGGCCTTTTCAAGCCAATTCCCTAAATAACTTTTAGCCATATCTGACCCTAATTTTAAAGTGAATCCATTTCAGGAAGCCAGCCCACACTAACGTTTTCGATAAAGTGTTTCTTGCTTGCTGGTTAAGCATCCGGTTCAATAATAATCATCATGTTTTGGAATTTGAATTCATAAACTCATCATTATAATAATTTGATGTCCCTGACAGATATATAAATTTCTGAAACAAATCCTTAAGAATGTTAGGAAAACATCGAGATAGTAGCACCTTTTACAGCTTAGCATTTTCAACAGTTTAGCAATACAAGAGAAATACATCACATTCATTTCAATACTTTTGCAATCCCCCATTAACATTTCAAAGAATCTCCAAGTTGAAAGAGCAAAAAATTTGAACAATGCTTACATGATCCACTGAACAATCTCAGCCCAAAATGTTATGTAAGAAAATAATTGTTGAATTGATGAGTTACCTGAACTTGACCTTTATAAGTATACCATACTTATCATAATCCATATCGTGTTCATCTGTTGTAACACAACGAAAAGAATTATTAGCTTTATATAAAGTACACTTCCTAAGGCAAAAGCCCACAAGATGATACCCAAACAAACTTCGCCAGCAACTGCCATTTCTTGGAAATTGTGACTGAAAGTTTCATTAATCTTCCCAACAAGGCTTCTCAGTGTTGGCAGCCACATATCCTGCATGATGCAGTTTACAAGAGTACATAAAAATTCAAAATGAACACCATGAAAGTATACCAAAAGCAGGAAAAATTATAAGAGTGGAGAACCTTTAAGATTGTAATCCTTCACACTACCAATCATAGCAAAAATAGCCCAACATTTACATGCAAAGGGTCGTTTAAAGGAATTATAAGAGTCACCTTACAGGCGACTAACTAACAATAAAGCTCACATTAAAAATTGAGGAAAAACCACAAATACAGCTCAGGGTACATTGTAGGCAGGTTTTCTGTTTTATTAGTTATTTTAGTTTTTTTTTTTTATAAATTTGAACTATTACTTGAAGAGAAGTTATTTATTTGAATCGACAAATACTATACTCCCTATGAATATCTACATCAAAATTCACGACATTTAAGAACAAACTGATAAATACAAATTATGTTCTTCAAATAAAAATGGACAGCCTCTTTCAAACCATGAAATTTGAATTCCTTAGATAGAATTTTAACTGAAGTCATAGGCTAACCTGGTTATGCCATGCAAGAAAACAAATGATCAAATTTTGAGAAATTTTGAGAAATTTTGAAAAATTTGTGAATAGCATATTTGAACATAGCACTTCCTGTGATTCTAAAATTGATCGCCCACTCTCCAGGTTTGCATGCGAAAGGACAACATTGATGCTTCCTACAGTTTTGGAGAGCCTGTTCCTGTTGTGACTTAGGAGGACACTTGCTCGCTGCTGCTGGAGCCCGTCTTCAGGACTCGTCCCCCTTCAAGCGGAGATACAGGCGATTGCCATTCTCTGTCAGTCCCTCATGACCAGAGATATTGATACTGATGAACTTATTATTGAAAGCGACAACTTTGGAGCGCTCAGGAGGCTCCGAGGTCACTGGGAGAGAATTCTCCATTGACAAGGCAGAGAGCGTCTTTCCAATCACCTTGTTTTCCTGTTGGATCTACCTCGCGTTATTTTTGTCCACCGATCGCGCGATGCGAATCAGGTAGCTGATTTTTGTGTGATATATTTCCGATAGGGCGATTTTTGCTTTGTTAGGGCCAGAAGACTTTTAGATCTCCTTGCCGCAATGACCGTGGAGTTTGATCCCGATTAATTTTGTACTGATGCATTTATATATATATATATGTATATATATATATATGTATATATATATATATATGTATGTATATATGCTTAGACTAGACCCGTATTTCAAAAAAAAATGATGCTAAACTAATTGCTTATAATATATCCAATTTACGCAAGTTTCCAATAATATCACTTGTTAAGAAACTTTACTAAATAAAAAATGATAAAATTATAACAAGAATACTATTAGTCTTTTAAAAGGAGACATTCAATTTTTCTTTGTTACATCTATCATCATACACCATGAAATTTCTTAGCAAGATTAAATTTATAGTTATAACCAAAAGTAATAAGATTTCTTCTTTTTATCTTCTTAATAATAAATCTATTAAAGGTTAATGATTGATTCTGAACAAAATTCAAAGACAATTAATCTAACCATTTGAACGAATAGCGTTATTCCTCAAATTATAAAAATACCTAACAATGTACTCCTATTATGCCTGTACAAGATAAAACCCCACAAAATAGGCAGGGTTGTGAAATTTAATAAAGAAATAAAAAAACACAAAAACAAAAAAGAATTGCATTAAGAAAATTTGTACGCCACACATATCCCTAACCATGCCGGACATTGCATTGGGCCTCACGCCACCTCAAACCACCCGCTCCACTGGGCGTGAAGCCTTGCACCCCCGCAAGTAAATCATCCACATTTATCCAACATATCCAAGAAAAAAATAGACTGGCTGAATGATTCAAAATAATTAACTCAACTGAATAACAGAAAAAAGGCTTTCCAACATCTAGTTTTTAATTCATATTTCAAACAGCTTTCAAACTTCTACTTTTAAAGTCATAAGTGTTTATTAATCTTGAAAATTCAAAAATTTAGGAATGACTTTCAAAGCATTGCATCCTGGAATTATATTTTACTCTCTTTTATTTTCCTTAATATACAATATAGATTGATTTACAACGTTGAGCCAGCATATAAATTTTGAGTTCATAATAGTAAATCTTGTGATTCATTTTTCATAGGATAAACTGAATTGTCATTTTTACATCATATGTTTTGTAGTTTCAGTAAAATTCAGCCTCTTTGTGAATTAAAAAGCATGCTCATTGATAGTTACTGATGGCATCCTATTAGTATAATTAATATAATATATTACATATCACTGTTTTATTTGCTTAGAAATTTATGCAAATGTTGCTTTCATTAATGTTGTAAGAAAATAAAATTTTCTTTGAAACTTGTGCAAATGTTGCTTTCATTAATATTGTAAGAAAATATATGTTATCTTTGTTCAAAACGAAGAAAAAATGACAGGTTCAAATATTAGTGTGTACATTGAATTTATAAAGTTTGCTTCAAGATTTGTTAAGAGTTCATGTCAATTACTAAAAAAGTCGAATATATCTTGAATTTTGGGAAGCTCTATATATGTATTTTGAAATGCACAAAAAATATGTAAGAAAGTTCCAGTATAATATGTTGAGATTTTAAGAAGTTGGGAAACTTAACTATCTTTTATGTGGTACTTGTACTTCAAATTGTACCACCTCCATGATCCAAGATTTTTTGGGCCCAGATTCACCTGGTGCACACAACCAAAACGGAGATCACCGCATATGGAGCACTTAGATTGCTTCATTATCAGCACGAGGGCCTAAACATTCTATGAGTGCAGTGGTGCACCATCTCTCACGGGTAGCTTATGATCATTGCCCTCATTTTCTAGCAGATGCTTGTCTTAGTTTTCAGAGTACCAGAGCACGGTACAAATTCGAAGACACATGGCTTCTATACGTGGAGTCTTTCACTATAATGGAAAGGATATGGAGACGACTGCAACTCATCGTCCTCTATCATGAACCACAAGATGGCTCGGACACTCCGGACGCTTTGGCAATGGGAGTGTTATACCCTCACCCGATCTTTGGAAGAGAGAGAAGCTCACCTCAAGTTTGGTTCAGCTTTAGGAGGACATGCAGTCAGACAAAGGCGGTGACCCCAAGCTTGTTCGACAGCTCAGAGCCACAACACAAAAGCTTTTTTAGGTGGAGGCAAGGTTGGCGAGAGCTAGTGGCAATAGTGAGCTAAGACCCACTCAGTAGAACAGGTGCATTGCGGTGTTTATGAGGCTTGTGACATAGTGTTGCAAGCCGAACACCGTCTTTGCCCTACAGGAGGACTCGGGGGAGATGACCTCGAACCCCGATAGGATTAACCAGGTTTTCGTTGACTTCTTCTAGAGGAAGTGGGACTCATCCAATCCAGACACTAGCTGCCAGCAGATCTAATTCCTGGCCGTGTTCTCGATGACGCAGATGTTGTCGCTCTCGAGATCAAATCTAGCTTCTTAGCACATAGAGATCAAATTGAAATCATTCGGAATATCTAGAGATCAAATCTTTAAATTAGTATAATTTAGCTAAATAGAAAGTAATATTCACCTAGACTTAGCATGATTCATTTAGAATTTAGGGCAGTCTAGCTTCTTAGCACGTTCATTTGAACCCTTGCAAGGCAACAAATATTTTGTAAGCATAAGGATCAAAGCAAATATTCAAATTATAGTTCATTGAGAGATTTGTGCCTCAAGATATGTTTTGCCTAAAGAGCTTAGCGCATGACATATCCTTAGTACTTTGAATGTGTGATCATTGAGTGGTACTTGTACTTCAAATGTAGCTTTCTTGTGAACATATTAACTTTGTAAATATTTGAAGAATGCAAATTTTCTTCTTTTTAACCATGCATTGCTCAAATTCGCAAGTAAACACAAAATCAAATAGGAATTCTTGCAAATATCAATCAAAATCAACCACACTTTTGCCATGGTTCATATCGCATTTAAATGAATATTATGTCATATCATTATTGAAGTTATTATAAGAAAATCAAATATTTAATTATATAATTATTTTTATTGAATTAATTACTCAGTGAACATTTCTACAACTTGACAACATGTATTAGGATTGTTTAAGATTTACCTCAAAAAATTGATAACATAACAATGCTCAAAATTGTGTAGAGAACTGCGCTCCCATTCTCTGGATCGAATATCCATGGAAGGAGTTAAATTTTTTAGTGGACTTGAAGAAAAGATAAACATAAATGTTTTCATAAAATTTTCTCAACCAACTCAAACAGTATAAGAGACCTCACTTGTTGCATTGGTGAAAACTTGCATTGTGTGTTTCCTATACGTGGGGACATTGTTTGATATTTATAGAAGAGGAGAGTCAAGGGTCAATTCCTTCAATTAAGAGGCAGCTATAGGAAGCAATTTAGTCTACATTATTGCATAAGAAATAACCTAGACCATCAATTAAACCGTCCGAACAACCAAATTCATTTAGGCACCTAATAAATCAGCCTTATCATTCTTCCCCATGTCCGTGTGAAACCAAAGGAAATTCGTTCATGCACATGTACAATTTTTTTGTACATGAAATTAAGGATAATGAGATGCAAATCGTGGACAACGTGCATCTGATTGTAAATACAAAGTTTACACATGTGTGGGCTACTGCGTGTCTCGGGATTTTCATGACTAACCCTAGTCATGTGGTAATCCATGACCAAGCAAGAAGATCATTTACAAAGAGATCAGCGGGGTGTGCGCCCAAGAAAATCGTGGGGTCATGCATAGGCCTCCAATTACTTATTTTCAGAACGAAGTAAGTTTGAGGTGAGCTTCTATTCACTCATCTAGTTCTTTTTTGACAGTTTAAATTTTTTAATTTTTTATTCTTTTCTAATGTTACCAATTGGATTGGTTATACATAAACAATGGTTATAATATTTGAATTTATTTTAAATAAGTTTATCTCAGAGTATTAATATCAATTATTATTGTACCATGGTAGAAAAGAAAATGAATCCACTTGATGTAGACAGTTGTACCACAAACAAGGTATTCAAACCTGCCTAGCAAGTAACATGAGACAACTTTTTGAATATTCAACATATTATGGTCATATTGTGATGATCCGGGTTACAAAGATAAAATTAATAATGATGATCGGCATTAAAAAATGAGCCACCTACTAAGCCCCACTTAGGTTTCTTCCAAAGACACAGAGATTAAGCATGAGACTAATCCAAGGTTGAGATCAGAGATCATGTTGAAGCTCATAGTTAAGGAAAAAAAACGTTATTGTTGAAATAAAGAAACAAGCTGATTCACAGATTGATATAATCATGCAAGATTCCTCTCCAAGACCTAAATGATAAAAAACTATTGTATGCTTACTAAACAAAAACACTCGGTATTTTCATTTATGCAACAGTATATGACCACAGAATCATCTATGACACTAATTAAGGAAAATTGAACAATACATGAAGACAAAGAATCAGAAGAACCTAACTTATTGTCTTAAGATTGCATGTGAAATAGGAGATGCGCATCAACAGGTTCCATGCATCTTCCATTGTTTGTGAGCAAATTGTTGCAGTATAAGATGATTCTCTTATAAAATAATTCTAACATTTTGAATTATTTTAAGCTTTATTTCAGTTATATTGCATCTAGAGATCTAAATTACCATTATTTAAACTTGAATTATAGGGTTTTAAAACTTAAAATCATCTATGTTTCTAAATCAATCATATTAATCTTGAAACCCAATTTATATATATATTTGGAAAAAATGTTTTTATTTAGATTATTAATGAATTTTGAATAATTTGTAAATGATATTTCTTTATAATTCAAAATTATTATTCCAATGAAGTGCATTCTTTGTGCTTTGGGAATGAAATTCTAGAAAACTTGAAGAAAGATTTCCAAAGAAGAGATACAAGCAATGAACATTTTGCGGCAGGCCCTCCTGGCTACGGAGGTGGATACTAATAGAGTCATCATAGAGGGTAATTGCTTGGGAGGAGCGGTTCGGAGGCTCCATCGTCTTTGGGAGTGTCATGCAGATCGCCTCACTTTCTTGCTTGACTTTCCTCGTATTATCTTTTCCCACCGATTGCGCAGAACGAATCGGGTGGCGGATTTTTGTGCTATGTATGCTCGTCATGGTAGTTTTTCTTTTGTTAGGGGAGATGCGTTTCTCTGGAGGCTTTTGGATCTCCTGGCACAAGACACCATGGAGTTTGATCCCGATTGAGTCGTTGTGTTGTTGATTTATATTAAATATATATATATATATATGCATAGACTACGATCATCTTTCATGAAGAAAGAGTTCCAAAGAAGCCGTATTTGCAAAAGTCGTACACTCCAAGCAGCAAAAATATATTACAAAAACAAAAAAAAAATCAAGATCAACATCTTTGCAAGTAAATGAAGATTGACTTAAGAAAAAAATAAAAGAAAATTTCACAATGAAATAAAAATGGAATAACTAATCCATCTCTCTGCCTACAATGTCTAATGTATACGTTCTCACAATTTTCTCTCGTATTTCTCAAGCAAATATGTAATATTATAATTAAAAATCAAATCAAAATAAAAATAAATCTTCCTTTACATTTTGATGCGGCATATATATGCAGCCATTAATAAATAAATATAAATATTAGAATTGGAAGAGATCATTGAGGAATATCATTACAAGGAGAAAAAAAAAAAGAGAAAGGGTTGGACCAAAAGGTGGTAAAAAGTCATTTAACAAACAGCCTGAACTATCAAAAATTATACTGTATGAATCGCTCACCCTTACGGCACTGATTTCAGAAACACAACTCCTTAGTGCCCCTTCATCTACCTCGAGTTTTACTGCAATGCTATGTATCTGAATGAAAAAAAAAAAAACTGTTCAAGGAAAACTATCCACAACAGTGAAAGTGCATATATTGAATCACCTTTTGTTGACGACTTTCAAACTCTTGAATAATGTTTTGGTTAAGGAACAATATTGAATTTGCTTCAGAATAACCATCTTGGATTGCAGCTTCCAAATCCTCCACAGTAGCTGGCATCTAAAATAGCATAAATGTAATGTCAAAGAAAATTCATATAAAGTTCAAAAAGCTTGATCATATTCTTTCTGCAAAAAATACACTCGCAGTGTAACAACCTTTGACGCTATATGCATATTAAAGCCCAATGCTTCAAAATACACCTCTAAAAGTGTACACTATTTAATTATTCCACCCAGTTACATAATTTAAGTAAAATTAATTGAGTTAAACTAGTCTTAGGGACTGGTTGGTTGCTGCTATGTGCCAAGTCATTCAAATAGCAAGCCATTAAAATAACATGTTAATGATATATCATCGTTAATGAGATTATAATGGTGGTACGGTTCAGCGTATTGGTATAATATTTGTATTGTTAAGATATTTTTAGGTAATATTATCTCATTGTAATACCTGTATTTTCTTTTTAGGGTTACCAATACCTTCATTTTACTGAAAAAAATGCAAGAAAATTGAAATGAATTGCAAAGCATGCCAACAATTGAGACGAAGATGGAGTGAACAGAGATGAAGGGGGCAAACGACAATGATAGCAACAAGAACCCCTTATCTCACCAAAATCACAGTGTTACTACCTTAAAAAAACGACCGATATAAAGTGTTATCTATATAACATGAAACATTGACATTTTATAAATATAAGTGAAATTATAATAATATAACAAGTGCTTGGTTGATGTTATCTCCGTGTTATTAGAAGTTAGCATAATATAATAGAAAAATAACAAACAACCGAACAGCCACTTAATGTATTTAAAATAACATAATCACGCTCCTTTTCTTAACAACTAAACTCTATGCATGTACCAAACCCAGTCATTTTCTTTCCTCTCTAATTTGGGATCGTGTAAGAGACGATCACTTGCCACCATTAAAGCAAGAGTTCTCATGAAGAGCAGGAATGTAAGCTTAGCCGACTTTTAATCCATCCTTTAGCTGTCCAAAACGGCTTGCCAACTTGGAAATTATTTCTATAAGATATCTTAAGCATCCTAAGTACTTAAATTTATCTAAAATCTGCATGTTGTTGTAGCAACGCTGCAGCACATTTGGACATTTGCCTCAACTAATTGCAACTTCCAAGTTGAGTTGTTAATGTTTTTAATTTCATGCACACACACACACAAACATTAAGTCGCGTTTTCGACCCTCTAATGCCTACAGCTGTGGTTCCGTCATGTGAGCCGATGTGCTCGTCAGCTGCTGTGGCTCCATCATGTGCTGATATTGATTAATTTTTCACTCCTTAAGGTTCACTTGATTACATATTCCATTCTTTTTGCATTGGGAGCATTTGATAAGCCGCTCAAAGTAGATCAAGCAAAGGTCAATCTGCTTCGTTCCCCGGTGGCTCGGGTGTTGGTTGAAATGAATTTAACGGAAGAATTTGAGTCAGAAATTTGGATAGAAGATGAAGAAGAAGGGTACTTCCGAAAATCCATCTTCGAAAATATGCCTATACATTATTCTCACTGTTTTACTATTTGGCATGATAAGAAACACTATTTCAAGCTTAATCCTAAGCTCAAAAACAATTTTATGCCAACGAAGAAGATCGTTTCTAAAGTCTCAAGAAAAACAAGCATGTCCCAAAAAGAAAAGAATTTTCAACAGCCAAAAGACACGATGATCCGATAGTGGAGGATCCAGTTATTCATAATTCAAGTTGTAGGGGTTGTCACCCGTACACATTAATAGGAACGCAAGTATTGGATGTTCAAGCTAATGCCTCGATCATGTTACTTCGATGTTGGCTCATTTGGTGTTAATGCAGAAACTGGTGACGACATCGGGCTACCCGGGGCTAACGAGTGTGATGACTGTGATGTCTCTACATCGAATTTACCTAATGGGCCATCGGCTGTGGACATTAGTGTTGGTGTCATTCAAAGGGAGGCAACCTCGAATTTTGAGACCGAGCTGACAAAAGTGGTGAAGGCCTACTGGGTTATGAGAATTTTTCCTCGATTAGGCTTCAAAACCCAACAAATGTTTATGAAATATATAAAACCCAATAGATGTTTATATATATATATATATATATATATAATTGATTTATTTGATATTAACACCTGATAACACCTAATCAGATAGTCCTAATTGAAATTTGGTAATCAGCAATAATCATTTAAGATTAAGAACATTACATTATCATTAATGTCATCATTCAATCTTAGCATAACAACTTGCAGTTTAATTACTTACATACGTAAACATTAAACTTCTTATTTGAAAATTTTACTTTTTCATACACATTGCAATTTTGAATTGAAAATGAAAAAAATTTATTCAATTAAAAAATTAAATTTATCAAATTCATAAAATTTACACAAATTTCAGCAATAAATTAATGCATCTTGAGTTTAAATGACATTTTGTGTAATTTTGGTAGCATGACTATGCTCCAAAAAATTCTTCTTTAGTATGGATTAAAGATCAATGAAAGAATAAAACTTTTTAATACCAAAGATAATGGCATAGAGGCCTACAAAATATTATTTCCCAACAAGACTAAAGATAGACAAAATGTGGTTCTTTACTTGGTGCTTCTGGCAGAATTTTTCTTTGGAGATTTTTAGGGCTTTGTTGGTGTGAATTTGAGAGAGGAAAAGCTTTGCCGTTTATAGAGTTAGAGGAAATAGCAAATTCAGTTACTGGAGTAAGAATGCAGATCAATCTATGCATATGTGAATGTCATCTGGAAAATATAAGGCAAATTGTTGACCCAAATCAAGGCAATGAGTGCAAATGCTTCATTATTTCAAAGGATAAAATCCTTTCGATGTGCACTTTTAAAGTCAAAGATTATAAGGACAAAAACAATATCATATATAAAAGCAAGCAAGTTAGAGGCCCAATTTATAGGAGACTGAGGGAAGTATGTGGGTCATAGATAGTTGAGCAGCAATCAACAGATTCATACAGAAACATGGGATGCTCAATCCACGGGTCTTTAAGAGCTTTATGCTGAGCCATAGTAAGATCGTTGATTTAAAAAAATCATCCAACATAAATTTTATCTCTTTTCTATACTTACAGTCTGTCAAGGTTTCCTTCTTTACCATGAATACTTGTTCATTTAAGTTCAAATTGTACTTTAGTAAATATGATAGTTTGTTTTCAAATCAAGCCTCCTTTTGGTCAATTATATTTATATATATGCCACTGTTATTTTCAACCTTAGGAGCATTTATATTATTGAATTGATAAAACAATACAAATAATTTTAGCCATTTGGAGATAAATTCAAGAAATCATAGTTTTGTCAAATGTTATGTGCTATGGTTCCGCGATCTCCCTTGTGCACTGTTGATAAAAATGCATTTAAGAAAGTATGTTCAATATGCAATATACATGCTAACTACCATTACACAACCTGTTGTAATACAAGTTTAATAGACTGATATCAGCAGTAGAATCATGATGAGTCACAGTGACATTTAATTTAAATAACAATTTATCAATGGAAAATAGTTTGCGGAAGTTTTCTTCCATAATGATTTTATTAGGACGATAAAATTCAATCTACTAGAACAGAAACAATTTTGAAGGATCACACCATTTTATCTAACAAATTATGCCATGATGTACACAGAATCTTCATGTTCAAGTAGATCCTGAACTTCCACAAAACATGAAATATGAAGTATAAGATACTAGGTGATTTTTTATATGGCTTATGTGAAAATAAAGTATCCACTTGATTGATATACATTAATTTGATTTGCAAGAATTTAATTCTATTGAATGCAAAATATTTTTACATATTATTTCAGCTAAATGTTTGTTCAAGTCCAATGACACCAAGTAGCACTTGAAAAAATAAAAAATTTGGACAGAAAACTAAAACAATGTAAAGAACAACAAAAGCTTTATAGTGCATACAGGATTCCAAGTCACAGTAAATTTAGAGCATCCGTAAAAGAGAGCAGCAAGAGCTCACTTATATGTTGCAAAAACCTTACATCGTGGAACTCCTTTGCAAGTTCAGGAGTGATGATGGCTATTGATTCTGCAATATTCTTTGCAGCTAGAAGATCCTTTCTACATCTTTCAGTTTCTTCCTTACCTATTGAAACAATAGGTTGTAAACTAAGGTGATTGCCACATAATGCATAGTTTTTGTAGAATCATATAGCAGATCAAGCAGCTCTTCAAAGGATATTGTTACAGTGCCCAACTTTATTTTAAATGATATAGCAGCCCTACGCTATATTGGGAATGGTGAAACATACTTTAGTGTGAGACCATTTAAAACAATGGATTAATGCGGCCTTTTATTACTTGTTTTAGATACATAATGTATACAGACATACATGCATGCATAAATTTTTTGTAAACTTTGAATTGTTTATATTTTTGTGCATTCTAATTTGAGTAATAAGATTATTTGTACCGAAAAATTAATTTAAGAGAATTTATTTTAAATGATAAATCAACTATACAATCACAGTGGATATTTTTACCAGGCAAATATTTTTAACATGTAAGATAATCAGCTAAATTCATAAATTTATGTATCAAAAAGGGATCTTTAAAAGAACAACAATCCTCAATGATAATTCAATAAATTATTTTATTCCACTTTGTACACAATGATTGGGCGTATATAACTTTATCAATTTATTGAACCTATTAAATTTATAAATTTAGCTAGTAAATATATAATTTTTAGTTTTTTTAAACTGTAAATACATAATTTATCATGCAAAATACTTATAACATGCAAATATATGATGTTAAGAAATTATTTAACATTCTGAGTATATGTATATATTTAAACATGTTAATATTAAAATATTAAATAGATTTATCATAATTTTTAATAAAATATAATTTATTAAAATCAATTAAATATTTCAAATCCTTAAAAAAATGTATTTCTAATAGAAATAATAATCATGCCCTTCATTCATCCAATTTAACGCTATCCATAAATATAGAACAAAAAAAAAAAAAGAGAGTTGGGAACAAAAATAGCAACAAAATAGTCTGGGACAAAAAATAATAATAGTAAATAGTCGAAAGACCAAAATAAAAAAGAAGTCATATATTTGTTGAGAAAATTTTTATTTGTTGAAACTGTTATCTTTGAGGTTTTGCTCTAACTTTGGGATTGATCTTTGTAACTTTGATTTCTATTAATAAAATCATCCATTTTATTATGTAATATATATATACACACACATGCAAACACATATATATATATATATATACATAATACACCAAGTCATCTCTTAATAAGGACACTAATTAAGAAAATGGCTATTATGAAGGATAAGAAGAGCGAACATGACTGATATAATTTTGATTTACGAAGGTACCAGGAATTACAGAATGCCAAGGGGAATGAATTAGAAACATAAAATATTAATGTGCTATAGCATATAACTAGGAAATAAGTTAAGAAAATAAAATAAAAATGAACTTGAGAAGTATTGTGCAGACTATAGCATAAAGTCAGAAAGTAAAGGCTTAGAAAAAAGATATATTAACATTTTTGTGGTGTATTAACTCAAGAGACAACAAGGAATATTCTTTAAGGAAGACTACGTATATGAAGATAAATGACTGGCCTATGTTCATATCAACTTATAGAAAATAAAACAAAGCTGTTTCAATCACAAAGAATTAGTAACCGCTTTTAATTCATTCATTATGAAGAATGGGAATCTTATCTTCTAGGTCAGACATTGCAAAACAAACAACCGTCTTTAGACATAATTGTAACTTACAAACTTCAAGGCATTGAGCTGCATGAATAGCAAACTTCTCATGTTTCTTGACATCACCTTCCATTTCCCTTATCTAATAAGATATAATCAACAGAATAGAAATTAAATTGAAAATAAAAAAGTGATTACAGCTGTAAAATAGTAATTAAATTGAAAACAAAAATAGTACAAAAACAGAAAAATTACATGTACACAGAAATATAAGAAAAAACTGACAAGTTAGGTACAGGGGACAATTAAAATAGTTTATGTTAATGATGACAATCATAAAAGCCTTTGAAAACCACACAAATTAATGCTACATAGTTCCTATTACTTTAAACTACTGTAAGAAATCCAGATCTTGCATATAACATTAATATTTCCTAATGTGTCCACATTCATTTGGAAGACTGGATTTTATCCTATGTTATACTATATTTGTTATTATTTTCTCTATTTATCCTACATTCCTCTATATAATACCTTCATTTAAAATTAAAAATTACTGAATAAAGTATTCTCAAATTCCATTAAATTAGAGTTTTGAAAATGGTATCAACAGTAGATAAAACAACTAGCAAAGAAATTGGCTAGTCAATAAATCATCAAACCATTGATTATGGGACAATGAGACTCAAGCCAGTGCCATTAACCTCCGTTGCATCCCCAGTTGTCAACATATTCTCACTAGAATAATCCCCATCTCAATTGTACTCAACAGTTTTTAACACTAAATGTTCACATCATGAATATGGAGATTTTTTTTTTGATCCCTATCAACCCCCAGCCGAAGAATGAATAAAAATTAGGCTTACCTCTACCAAAAATGAAGCTTACATCATAAAGTCGCTATCAATGCCTTTGTTAGCAAGCCAGTCAGCGATTTGCTTGGCTTCTCTCCAAATATGAGAGATTGAAAAAGTGAAACTATCAAGAAGTTTATAAAATTTCTTTAATAGATAACATTAATGCCAATCACCCAGAGCCTTAAACTTATATTATTAATGAGAAAAAGAGTATCACATTCAATCCATATATTGTAAATGCCTATATTGCAACATATTTCAAGCCTATGAAGTAAAGCTTTGACTTCAGCAATGAAAGAATGAGCTTCAATCTTAATGTAGAAAGCAAAAATAACATCACCATTATGATCCCGAGCAAGCGGCTTTCCCAAAGGTTTTTTAAAATTACTATCAACAGTTAATTTGATAATTCCAGTAAAAGGCTTAAGCCATTTAACAACATGATACTCAATTTTTTCAAGGAGGTATTAACATCAAAATAAGATCTGCATCCCAGTCCCGTTGAAGTTCATGAATTGAATTAAATTCAACATAATAAATTATTTTTCAGATAAACTCTAATGACATTAAAGCAAAAATTTTCAAAATTTGCAATTGTTTCTGTCTTCCCAGAGAGATCAAAGATTACAATCAACAGGCGGCTTTCCCAGAGGTTTTTAAAAATTACTATCAACAGTTAATTTGATAATGCCAGCAAAAGGCTTAAGCCATTTAACAACACGATACTCATTTTTTTCAAGGAGATAGTGACAGCAAAATAAGAGCTGCTTCCCAGTCCCCTTGATGTTCATGAGTTGAATTAAATTCAACATAATAAATAATTTTTCAGATAACTCTGTTGACATTAAAGCAAAAATTTCTTATATTGCAATTGTTTCTGTCTTCCCAGAGAGATCAAAGATTAAGAGAAAAATAATTTGAATATGGCCTTTATTCACCTAATTTCCTGAAATGCTCCAGGACCAAATTAAGTCATTAAAGGGAAGATAAAGTTGGGGCTGAACCCAACAATTTTAGCAAAGTGGTTCCAAATGCCCCCTAGCAGAGGATGTAGGAGATGGAATGATGGTATAGAGTTCATTGAATGCAGAGGCCTTTAATGAGAGGAGTACTCGTTTGGAGATCCTTTATTGTAAGGCCATATAGATCAAATAGGATAGAACAAGAATTGTAATATGTTAGTTTGTGAAAAAATAGAATATTATATTGGCATTGTGGCACATGGAGAAGGTGATTGAAATGAAACTTACGATTGGGTGTTGGAAGTATATCGGTGCAATATTGGAGACTTGAAGGGATTGACTATTATCGATTGTTACACTGTCATTTCCTAGATAGTTTTCAGCAATGGATAAGTTTTTGAGGTCATGTGTGACGTTGTTGGTAGCTCACGAGTTCAAGTACTAGTTGGGGTCCGTGACTAGATCAGTGCGCAAAATGGTAGTGTAAGGTTGTTGTGATTCCTGTAATGGGCATTTATCCGATGCCAACAGTTTCTAGCTGAATGGCTTGTTTTGCTGCAGATTTGGCAATGGATAGGAGTTCTTGCTGATCTTTGTGCAGATGAGGCTTCTCGGTGTAATTCTCTCCGTGGTTTGGCATGTGATAGGAGAGTAGCATAAGGAAAGGATTGTTGTTGATAGTAGTAGTTGGAGAGTTGAAGAAATTTCTTTGTTGAGATCTTATTGTACATTGATCTCTTCACTACATAAGAGGGAGTAGAGATCATCGAGGCTGATTGGTGTAAGTTTAGGTCGGATAACAGTTTTGAAGGCATTATATGTGGATGGAAGTACATTCAATGTACTAAGAATGACATCTTCATTGTCAATTTTTTGAGTCTGGTGCTCCAATTTTTTCTACAAGGGACTTAATTTCAATTAGGTATTCGCTCATTGACAGATTCTTCAGTGATACGTTATTCAATTCATCTTGAGCTGAATGTCTTTGGATCGATTTGTCAGTCAGAGCATGTTTCAGTGTTCATGATGTAGGGGAGGATTGATGGGGATATTATAGAGTAGAGGGAAGCAATTAGGTGTTGATCAATTGAGGTTTATGGTTGATACTTTTCGTTGTCATTGTGGGAGATATGATTGATGCCGTCAAGATGGTCATATAGGTGATTGGCTTTGAATTGTTGGGTTACTTGTGCTCTCCATATAGGGTAGTTTTCAGTAATTAAAGGACTATGGATCAAGTTCTTAATGTTGGGCATCAAGAATTTGAAGTTCTTGTTTTCATCTTGGTGCATGAAGTTGCTGGTTTGGTTGCTAGAATGGTTGCTGGATTGTGGTGTTATGTTGATTGAGTCCATTGAGTAAGCTCAGAAGGTAGAAGATTATTTAGATATCAAGAGCTTCGTATAAATCTTGAGAGAGGGATTGTGGGTTGATTTTGGCTTTAGATTCTCTTTGGACTGATAAGGTGTGATTGAGGGGTTCTTGCATATTGATGGCTCGGAGCTGGAAGGTTGTAAATTCTTGGGATGCAATGATCAGGTGGCAGCGGCAGTAGTGTAGAGAACCTGAAACTGAAGCCGAGGATGGTTCCTTGGTTGGAGGGTTTTGTTCTTGATGTGCAGAACTGAGAGTGTGAAGAAGCTGAGAGGGTCGAGAGTTACCTAGCGGTTCTTGTTGAGACTGGGAGAAGGTGCTTGGAACCTTCTTGCAGTTAGGTGGAGAGGTTGTTTTGAGGGGAGGAACAATTTTTGCTCTAATAACATGTAGAGAAACTGAGGTGAATGGATATCAAGAAGAAGAGAGATAGGGAGATACAAAAAATGAGACACGGCAATCCAAATGTTTATCTTGTCAAACATACATTGCCTATGAGACTGCAGATTACATGTAGATATAGTATTATGACTAGTAGTATAAAGGTCCTAATGGACCGTACATTAAATAAATATATATATATATATGGCATTATTAGATCTGACCTCGAAAAATAAGAATATATTATATTTCTTGGTGTTGCCAACCATAGTTCAAGATTTTGTAATAGAAATCAGCTTTGAAATCGGTCAGATCCCAAAAATCGAAGCAAACATGAACCTAGGCATTCTTTTTCTGATAGCATAATATTTGCAAGTCATGCAACAAGTTATACCTATTAGATGAAACCAGCTTTGAAGATAAAAGAGTAAGTTTAAGGTTTTGGGTTCTATCTAAGAAATTGCATAGGAAAGGGAAAGAAGAATCACAAAAGCAGTATTACAATGATTACCAATATAACGATAAAAAGGGCAACTATACAGTCAATTTATAACACTTACAATGAATATTTTACAAATCAAGTTCTAATGAAATAACATGCACTAGTTATAAATTTATTCACACCACCTACTTAGCTCGTGCTTCTTCCATGGGTTTTTAGTATTATTTTAAAACGTAATCTTTCTTTGATTTAATAAAAATGGTTCGCCCAGCTTTCAAATAAAAAACATGTACCAAGTTTTAATTATGTTTCTTATGACCTAATCAGTTTTCAAAGTAATAGTCATAAAATGGCCATAATATACATTAAAGAAAATAATTTATCAAAAGCTCAATGAATAAGTTCAATAAAAAGCACCCTAAGGAAATCCTAATTAAAGTGTTTAAAAGTCAATATAATACAAAACAGAATAAAGTTAGAACCTTAGCATCGATTTCAATGCAAGTCATTTGTTTCACCGCTAAGTTCAATCTTAAAGGGATGGTTTCAACTAGATATTTCTGGAACAAACAGAAAAATCCTGTTAGCACATAAAGACAAGAAACAATATAAGAAATGCAACTATTTCTAAGTTATAATAATCATTTCCATTACAACAAATGGCATTCAAAATACTCAAGCACTAGGATAAGGTTTACCTTGATTTCATTAGCTAATTCAAATCGTTTTTCATCTAGTTGGAAAGCCTGATCAACAAGCTTCTTAACATTCAATTTTGCATCCTCCTCTTTACTTAAAGACTCCAATTTTCTTCTCCTTCGATCTGAAGAGCAATTTCAAAATATACAATTAAGAAAGGATGAGCTTGATAAGACAACACTACTGATTATGGCAGGCTTACCAACGCGAGTTTCCATTTCACGACGCTTTCTTTTCTCAAGATTTACAGTATCAATAACATCCTCCTGTAAAAAATCATAAAAATACGGTTAATATTAAAAGTACATTCAAATGCAGAATATTTAGAAAAAGAACAAGTAACAAAACAAAAAAACCCGTTGTCGATGTAGCTTAGCAGCTTCATCTTCCAGTTGTCTCTGTTCAGCTTGAAAAACTTTAAGGCTTTCCTCAATTCTAGTAATGTCGGCTTCAATTTCAGATTTTCGAAACTTGAGATTTTCCATGTCATCAGCATCCACACCTATGTAAAGGTAAGCCATTGGAAAGAAAAATAGTGACAAGATAATGATTACAAGTTTGCCGAAATACAATATACTCTGCATAAAAAGGCGAGAAGAGTGCACTGGCTCCACAATAGCTGAAACATGTCCACCATATCTGGAAATCGACCATCGATAATGACTTTCTGGAGTCCAAAGATCAGATATTCCTAGTTTTGATACTTCATCAGCTCTCTTATCAGTTTCACGATCACCAATATACTGAAGCAATTCCAGTTTTTGGCCAAGCAAATAAAAAAAGCATCAAGATCAAGTACCGTGTATTGGTTACAACATGGGGACAGTATAACTAAGCAAAACTAGAAAAGTTAAAGAGAAAAGATTCTGCATGATGCTTTAAACAAATTAGAGAGTTTAGAAAAACCACTAAAAACATATTCTCTGAATGATAAACCCATTTTGAATTAAGTAAAAAGTGAAATACAATTCTAATACATAAGTATTTTATCACAAAAATACTGAAAATTTTGAAAGAAAATTTAGACGCCTTGAAACCCATAACATAAGTATAACATCCTAAATAATTTTCAGTTGAAACTTTTTTTTAAAAAACCATACTACCAATCAAACTACTGATGAGAAGAAAAAAGAAATAAAGGTTGAATGAGAATAGTTCCGAAATAGCACAATCCATACACCACATCAGAACAATGAGAAAACTTCTCCCAAAATTGTCTCAAACTAAACCTCACAAAAATCCCAGAAAATTTTTCTCCAGATGACTGTACTCAATGGAGCCACACAAGAAAAATCAAATAAGATAATAGAAGAAATAATTTTCTTAGAGTCAACAATTATGTTACACAAACTTCATGATACAATTTATCTTCATTGACATATGATGTAACATGGTTAGCACAAAATTCAGTTTAACTTCATAAAAATTATCTTTTCCAGTAAGAATATACTGAGAATTGTGCTGCCAAGTCATCCATCTGTGAGACAAACAATAAAAGGGCCAAGGTTCAGCTAATGAAGCGCTGCAATACGAATTGAAACACACCAAATCACCCATGATAGCATATCCCCGGGACATGAGGCAACAATATTAACAATATATTATTTATTAATTTATTATAAATTAGTTTAGCATTCTGAAACAAAAGACAAAGAAACAACATGCAGTTTAATTTTTTGCAACTTTTCAAAATAAATCAAGTGAAACTGATGCAGAGTTTTCAAGGCATTACTGCTGGTGATGGATGTTGAATACAATTCCACACTTCCATAAAAGAGTACAGATGATGTCATACACTTTAACCAAAAAAAAAAAACAATCCTAGCCTTAATAATAAATTGAGTCACAAGAATTATCAGCCAATAAAGTTGAAGATGTGGTATACTGAGGTTATCTGGTATCATGCCAAAGTAAAGAAAGTGGTCAATATAGCAAATCAGCACTCAAAATTATAATTAAATTTAACTAGATAAATAAAATTAAATTAAGACCATCCTTGTCTCACACGTAACTTGCCTATTCCACAAACAGTTTTTATTTACTTATAAGTTTAGCGTTTTTATCAGCTTAATCTTGAACTAAGCAATTCGAACATATCTAAATTATCCTAGTTAGCTTACTTTAAATGAAAGTTAATTAATATAATAATTATTATTACAAATTAATATAATTAATTAATTAACATAATTAATCAATGTAGTAATATAATATATAAGAATAAAAAAAATTAGCAAATGTCAACAACTTACATAATAAATTAACCCTGATATAGAGTAATTAATATAACAGTATATCTAATATAGAGTATTAACATAATAATAAATTATAATTAACATAAATTATCTCAATATAATTGATTAACAAGTATAACAAAACCAACAACAATATCAAGACTAAGTCCCAAGTGTAATAGCCCAAACTCTTAAGCATCAAAGTTATCCGCTTTAGCCTGAAAAGCTTCATTATTTTATCCTCAGAATATAATTTCCTAGCAGGTCACCCATCTTAGGAATCCTCCTATCTGAGCACACTTAACTTTGAAGTTCTTATCAAAAACTCTACCGTTATCTAAAATAGTGCCTCGATGTATAATAATTTTGCTTAATAATACTTAAGTGGTTTTATACAATCTCCCCAACTTAAGTAACTGACATCCTCGTCAATATCCACACACATACCCAAGAACCATTCACTGGGTAGATAGGACAAGAGATGACTCCTACAAGCTCAAGATGTACCCACAACCATGTAGCACCATAACTATCATAGGTTCAAGAGGTTGCTCACATGAAGTGGTACTTTGCCCTGTATGGCACTTAGCTCCTATCTGACACCTTATAGTCTACTTTGATACTATTTGTAACAGCCCAAAATTTTAAACACCAAGGTACTGTCCGCTTAGGCCTGAAAGGTTTCACGAATTTATACTCAGAAGATAACTTCCTAGCAAACCACCCATCCTGGAAGTGTTTCCACTTGAGCATGCTTAACTTTGGAGTTCTTATTAAGAACTCCACCTTTATCTGAAAAGTTGCGTCGATGTTTAAGAATTTCACTTAATAATACGTAAGTGAGTCTTTATAATAACGACCCGATATTAAGTTAGTAAAACTAATACAACATTAGGTCCATTCCCATTGAGGCGCCTTTGTAAAGGCCCACTTAAGTAGACTAAGCGAAACTCTAAAATATCAAGGCACCTTTTCAGATAACGGTGAAGTATCTGGTAAGAAATCCAAAGTTAAGCGTGCCCATATGGAGGCACTCCCAGGATGGGGGATCTGCTGGGAAGTTATCTTCTGAGGGTAAAACTGTGAGGCCTATTAGGCTAAAGTAAACAATACCTTGATGTTTAAGAGTTTTGGTTGTTACACCAAGAGACCATATGAGTCATTTGTTTCCATTGTGTATGATCCGATATAAACACTTCTATATGTTGTAAATAAAAAAGTTTTGTTTCTCAATGTTTCTTCCAATGCTTGTTTGGTCTTCCTCTTTTAACATAGGAAAAATTCATAAACTCAACTTTTTCAATAAGGGTGTCGAACATTTTATACTAAATAAGCTCAAACTATCTAGGATGACATTCTCTAATATTATCCTTCATGGGAGCCACTCCAACGTTGTTATGAATCAACATATTTCTCATTCTATCCTTTTAAGTTTATCCACTCATCCTCCTTTACATCCTCATCTCCATAGCACTAAATTTCATCATATTTTTATAGCACTAGTTTCAACAATAATTTTCATTGTAGGCCAACATGATGCCACACATAACATTGTCGATCTTTTTGCTTCCTTATAAATTTTCCTTTAAACTTGAGTTGGATTTATCAATTACAAAACACTACAAAAGTATTCCTCCATTTCATCCAACTAACTTGAATACTAATAATCACCACCCTCTATTTTTGTTGTTATTTTATATAATTGAACCAATGTATTTAAACCTCAATCTTCTTAATCACAAGATCCTTAGCTATGTCTTCAATACAAGGCTTTTATTATGATTGAACCTACACTCAATATAGTCTCTTTTAGTATCACCCACCAAAACATGAGTGTTCTTTAACCCATCCCTCATCATATTATTCAGGAGAATGTCATCTCCAACTAACATGTACCAAAAATAAAAGTCCATTTGAATGTGTTTAAAATAAGAACATCCATAATTGATGTAAAGATATATCGATTAAGAACAGAATTTTGATGCAACACAACAGTAACTAATAAGTATTAACCAAATTACCTAAAAATTGAGCACATATAACATCCAAATAACACATACCTTTACTAACATCGGTATAAACCATACAAATCCATTTTGTTTGTAATAATCTCCAAAGAACATTTGAGTAGTTCATCATATACCTCTACTAAATTGATAAAGATTAAATGAAGGTTTTTTTTCTCTAAATTCCTCGATCAAGCCTCCTAACAAAAATATGACCTCTATGGTATATCTACCTAACCATAAAACCAAAATGATTTTATAAAATTCAGGTATCCCTCATAATATGCATTCAATCTCTTCCCAAAGTTTCAAAGAATTAATTGTAAACTTGATTCTTTATGATTTGCATGAACTTGTGCATCACATTTGTTCATGTAATTTGTACAACATACCTCAATTCATCTAATATCCTGTCTTTCATAAAATAATATTGTAACCTAAGAAATTTCTTACTCATACTTTTCCACACATCAACAAAGATGCCATTTGATTCTTCAAATTTTCCACTCTTCGTTTGCTTGAATGCATTCCATTAAAATTTTACAAACACATCAAGAAATTCTACTACTTTCAACCTATTAATGTAAATGTGCAGATACAACCTTTAGTTTAAAACTTCGGTAAAATAATTGTCCATTATTTTGAATATCTTCATCAATAAATAAAATTTTTTATCACCTTTAAAATAATTTACTTGTTAAGAATTGAGTAATCATATCTGTTAATTTGGCTAGCTTATAAAAATCTTTAAAATTCAATAATTCCTAACTTCTTACATAAATCATCAAATCCCACAATCTTAGCACTTTGAAAATATAGTTTATATTCATGATAAACTCATTTTAACACTTAAATCATTCTTTATACAACAACAACCCAAAGTCTTAGTCCTGATCACCATGAAAACTACAAAGATCTCAACATTTTTATTAGGTTTAAATAGAATTTGTATGGTACATTTGAGTTTTAACCAAATTTTCCCTTGAAGACAGTTCAAGATTTATCTAGATCTAGGATCAAGAAGTTCTTATAAGTGCAATCCCCTTCAGTTAATCACCCCTCCTAGTCTTTAAGAAAAAGCTCTTGATTAAAAGTATCACTATTCATTAATCAAGCAACAAAATAAAGGGGGTAGATGGAAGTAGAACCAATCAATATTCAATGATTGTCATCCCAAGACAACTGGCGATCAATTTTGCCAATGTTAAAAAAAATTGCATCCATAATACTTGGAGATTCTAAATAGCAATCATGAGTACTATCATCTCAAAAATTTAGCGTCAACTGGGTGGTGTTTGTTAAGAACTTAATTTTTAGATTTTAGTGTTTTAATCTAAGTTTTGGTTCGATAGTAGTGGTTTTGACACATATTTTAACTTGAGTTGGGGTTACTATATTGGAAGGCAAATATTCAACTTATATTCATAAGAAAGCTAAAATGTAACTTAAAGTTGTGTCTTATATTCATTTAAATGCCTGATTTTAGTTTCAAGAGGGGCATTGTATCTATTAGAATGCTCGAGCTTAGTTTCATAATTGGAATTTTATCTGTTGGAATGCTCGAGTTTAGTTTTAGAACAGAGCTTACATCCGTTCGAATGCCCAAGTTTTGAGTCTTATGTACTAATCATTTAGATAAGATAGCCGATGCATGTATGCATCAAATCTTTAGATCCTCATAAAATTAGATTACATGTTACAATAATGCTCCAATTGTAATAAAATAAATTGATATTAGATCATTTCTACTTAAATTGATTTAATTAAACTCTATTTGATCTAACAAAAATCAAATGATTTGGTTAGACAACTAAATTTAAACCATTTAGATCAACAAGAAATTATGCATGGACAGATGATGAGCTAATTAGTTTAATCAAACTTTTAGTATGCTGAATTTTCAAACTAAAACCAATCAAATCTTTAACTTAGATCAATTAAACCTTATGACCTAATTTTGCAAAATCCTTTGAAACTTTCATCATCAAATTAAAGAGTCTTAAGAGTGGTCAAGAAAAGGGGTATATAACCTGAATTACCTTAACTAAAGTCAATCATCTTAATTTAGACTCAATCTAGAATCACTTAAATCTTCTAAGAACACATTATTCAACTTAATTTGATTCATTTAGGATCATTAAGATGTGACCAAGAATAAAAAACTGCATTTTTCTTGCTATTTCCTTTGTTATTTGTTTAACATATACCTTTTTACTACTTTTCATGCCTGCATGTTTTTTACACATTTAATATTACATGCCATACAAATTACTTCATGTCTACATGCAGATAAGAGATAGAAGATAATGAATATTTGGCAGACTTGTGAGCCATGGTATAGATACTTGCTCTACGGTAATAGTGGCACGATGTTACATAAAAAACTTAAATAACAGAAGTTTTGCGAGCTTGCAGATTGGTATTTAAGGGTAGCACGCTATGTATAGAATGATGAATTTGTGTAAATCTAAGATTGAGCACATAAGATTGTGAATTGTATTCAAAATTGCAAATAATGTGATCAGCTTTCTATTTTCTTTTTTTTATTTTCTTTTTGTTCTTTCTAGACAATAGTGATGATATATACTAGCGCTCCTCAAAGGATTAGATTTGTCTCAAGAAATCTTTTTATCTTCTCAGAGATCTCAATATAATCAACAATTCAATTTTTGAACAATAACATTATTAATCAACAATTTAATAATAATTTTAGTAATTAACTAATAATTTAATTAGTATTACTAATCAATAATTTAACATTAATTTTAATAATTAAATACTAATTTTAATCTTAATATTGCTTAATATAATTAAATAATCAATTATTTAATTAATTTAATCAATAATTTATTTAATATATTAACTAGTTAATTAATCAATAATTTAAGTTATGAGAATTATTTTAATAAAATTATGGCAACTTAATGTCCTGAGTTTGGTCAATATTTTTGGCAAAATTTTAGCAATATAGTGACCAATGGAGAGTTTTAATTTTCTCGGTTAGTTCTAAGAGACAATGGAGTGCAAGGTCTTCAACATTCTTAGTTCGACCGGCTCTAGAGGTAATGGAATGAAGGATCTTCCCACCCTTTTTTTATTGTTGACAGTTGTGCCCTGGCTTCATCCAAATCAAAGGCCTCTATTGTCTAATTTTTGCCTATAGATCTAACAATTTTACTTGGCCAGTTATTTTGTTTAATATATTTCACTAGCATAGATATTGTCAGATGTTCCGAACCGATCCTTCAGAAAAAGAGAATTCAAGAGGAAATTGACAAACATGATTTCCTTGGAGTTAGCTCATGTGTGAGATCATCTCAATTGGCACTAAACAATGCTAACTAGAAGGGATATCTACGATCAGATTTTAATCACTTTCCATGTCAGAAGTATTTGACTTTGGAGGTTCTTACATATTATGACCTTATTAAATAGGTGGTCAAGTAGAGATATTGTCACAGAGTACCCCATGTCCTAGACAGAATTGCAGAAAATATGAGTATGTAATTCAAAACATACTCCAACCAACCATTGATAATGCATGAAGTGTCGTTATTCCGCTTATGAGTTATAAGCTATCACATCATCAAATGCTGATTGAAGTCGTGAGTCATTGTTAGGGGTTGTCAGTAGGTACGTGTATTGGGTTTGTTATATTTTGAGGATGCATCGAACAGTTCTCCATAAGGTTGGGGCTTACCAAGTCATCTGGACTTCACTATTCGATTCCTTGAGATGTATGTGCGCTTCAAGAAGAGAAGCTATCCGACATCAAGTGGTAGGCAAATGGAGAAAAGGTGAGTTCATTTATCTGAAAATCCACCATAGATCATTGGCACACTATTATGAGCTTTACATTAAGACAAGAAAGGCTCGTGGTCATTGAATTGTTGCTTTTCTTGACACATGGATCCAGAGTTTTCAACGATAAGAAAGGCTCGGTTCGCACAAATTCATGATTCTTCAAAGCTACACCCTCACAAAAACAGGATCTCTAGAGAAATTATTCGAGCTTCTTGTTAAGGCTAAAGTGTCTCACATACTGGCACATGGGTAGATACTAAGATGGCTATGATCAAATCCATAGCCGCTTAGTTATCCTATTTCATCCTTCCTGAGCGCAATAGGGTATTTTATCATGAAACAATTCTGATGGCCAGTTTGATAGTTCGCGTGAGAGTTTCTTTAGCACCCCTATCTTGACTCCGATATACCGAGGGCTCAATTAAGCCAGCACTGTTACAAATTCACGTTAAGACATTGATGCTCCATGGCATTTTCTGCAAGGATAGCTATATATTCACATTATTAATTCTTTTAGTTGAATTGAGAAACCCTTGTATTTTGTAGATAACAATATTTTTTATAATACATCCTAAGAGAGCAACTAACACTACAGAAAAGAATCAGATAGGTCTATTTTCTTAGCCCCCATTTTTTTATCATTTTAATATTCTACACAGGACTCCCTTTGGCCAATTGGCTTCACACAATAAGTGAAATACATTTGCAAATTCAGTGGGCGATGGTGGCAAGCCTTTGTTATATCTTGACCCATTTATTAACCAAAAGCAAAATATTTTATCAGTATCAAATTAGGGTGATTATGTTATAAGTGATTTGAGTCCATTATTTTAAAGGGGTACAATCCTATCAAAGCAAATTGCAAGTTCAGCTTCAAATAAGCTATCCCACTAGACAATAT
This sequence comes from Gastrodia elata, assembly GCA_016760335.1. NCBI lineage: Eukaryota > Viridiplantae > Streptophyta > Magnoliopsida > Asparagales > Orchidaceae > Gastrodia > Gastrodia elata. The sequence goes on along the minus strand of CM028672.1, from coordinate 47,187,171 downwards.
TCCTATGACTTTTGGAGTGATTGATCTCACAAATATGAGAGCTTTAACCCTCCGAGTGCATTTAGAGACTTCTTTTCTATCATAGTCTTTTCTTTGTGATTAAAAACAAACTCTTGGTTATATATAGCTCAAGCAACTGATTCCACAAGAATGCACATAATTTGGATCAATCATACTTTGCTTCATCATTTGAAATGAGCACTCAAATTTATGTTAGGCGATTAGAGCAGTTAGTAGTATTTTAGGCTTCATCACATACTTCGGTGCATCTTCAAAATCTGCCTTAGCAGCTCCTTCACCGTTGGAAGCAAAATTTTCCCAATTTTTCCTCTTATGTAGGCATCCGCATGTTTCTTTCTTCTTAAACTTCTATTAATATTCTATGTTTACTTATTATTAATGTTTTTTTCAATGCTTAATTTTATTCTACACCTAGCAAAGCATCAGTCATTCTCCATCATTGGATCCTACTTTAGATGCAAGATAGGTCCAAATTTAGGATCGCCGGAACAACCATCCTTCATTCTACCATATAGATATTTTGACTTATCCGGGTTATCCTAGCCTTCAGGTATAATTGCTCCTATTCAAGCACAAACAACTTTTTGAGCAAGAACATCGATATTGTTAATGATACCTTAGAAATATAATTAGGATGTTGAAGAGCCTTCCATTCCATCCAATGTAATCAGTCAAGTGAGATCGAGATCACTAAGTTTCCAATAGTTGATCTGTCTATAATCCCCTCATGTTTAATTTCATTACTTCACATTTTTCATCCCAAATTTGAGGTTGGCGTCCCTCAATCAGCGTATTCATCATGGGGTTGCTAGCAACGCACTTCATAAAGTTCTCTAAGTACTTCAGTATTTTTTAGCATCATTTGACTTCCAAGACTTGCCCATGATCTCACATTTCATTGCCCAAACTGACCATATTCTAGACTACATTACAAAGTTGAGGCTTGAGCAACAAGCTCTCTAGAGATAGAATCACTCCATCGAGAGATGTCTTTCATACTGCTCTAATTGCATGTTGCTCACCAAGAATTTGAAGAGAATATCTTCTACAGATATAGAGACTCATTTCATCTCCCTAACAACACCTAAAGAAAATTTGAGTTGGAGCACTAAGCTGCTGAAAATTCATCGATCCAAGGATACTAAAAGGCAACATCATCTTTAAAAAAATCTAGAGATGTTCAAATATTACAGCGAAGGCTCGGCATCTCTAAGAGTAACAGTCTTAAATGAGTTAAAGGATGGCTGAGGCATAGGCCAATTTTGATGTAATTTCTTCTCATGTCTAGATTCATAAAGAGATGCTTTCTTAATAGACAGGCTTAATTATCCCTTCAACAATTAAGAATTGTTCATGCTGGACGAGATGTTCAACTACAATATTTTGAAGGTCTTGGAACACTTAGGGAACCTTTCGATCACTTTCATTAGAAAAGCCTCCTCATCATTTGCTTTCATTTATGATTCAATATCATTCTTATTATTATCGTTTTAAATTTTAGATGCAAACAAATCCCATTAGGTGGGCTTAGCTACATGAATCCTTTGTAACCATTGTGCACAATCAAATACTAGACCACCATAAATTTCAAATAAAGAAGATCCTTTTTAATGGTTTCTTCCCATGCCTATTTTGACCTTTCTCTTCTTTTTTTAACATGAACAAAATTCACATACTCATTTTTTCTAACTTGGCATCGAACGATCTACACTTAATATGCCCAAATCATTTAAGACAATATTTTATAATATTATCCTCTATTGGAGAAACTTCAACCTTGTTATAAATGAACTGATTTCTCCTTTTATCCTTTACAGTATACCCACTCATTCACTTTAGCATCATCATCTTTAAAATACTTATTTATTGGTATGTTTCCACCTCCTTGGTCAACATTTAACCCATATATCAGATCCGGTCATATAGTTGCTTTATAAAATTTTCCTTTAATTTTGAGTTGAATTTTCAAATCGAACAACACTCATAATTCCTCCGTTTCTACTAACCATCATGGAACCTGTTAATCACACCACTCTCAATTTGACCATTATTTTGAATAATTGAACCAAGGTGTTTGAATCTCTCGCTTCTCTTGATCACATGGTCCTCAATAGTTATGCTTTAAAAATTATAACTTCAATTGCAATCAAATTTACAATCCATGTATTTTATATAAATCTACAAAGACAACTTTTAAATTTTAAGGTAGTCATCCACAATAGTTATACCTTAAAAATATAACTTTAATTGCAATCAAATTTACAATCCATGTATTTTATTTAAATTTACAAGAACAACTTTTAGATTATAAGGTAGTCATTCACAACTCAAGTTTTTCATTTACTATAAATTAACAAAACCTCATCTACAAATAACACATGCACCAAGAAACCTCTTCTTGATGATGTTCATTAAGAACATCCATAATTAAAGTAAAAAAATATAAAATGAGTAGTGCATTGATGAAATCCAATAATAGCAAAAAGCCATTAGATAATCCACCTTACAAAAAATTTGTCACACAATTTCTTCTCTCCAAAACTCTCCAAAGAGCTTTTCTTAATACTCTATTATAAGGATTTTTAAGTTCAATAAAGATTAAATAAAAATATATTCTTTAAGAATATATTCTTTCTTTATATTTTTCCATTAAACCACTTAACATATATTTAGCTTTCATGATAAATCAGCATGGCATAAAACAAAATTTATTTTGTCAGATATGAATATCCCTTTGCAGTTTGCATTCAATCATTTCGACAAAATTTCAATGTATGGTCATCAAATTTTTTACCCAAGAATTTGTAGCCGTGATCATCACCTTTATTCTATAAAATAAGTGCATCATCACTCATACACTCATCAAGCATCTTTTGTCTTAAGAATATTATTAAATAACTTCATAAGTTAAGATAATTCTTCATCACAAACATTTTCACACAGGAATATCACCCAATCTTACCTCTTTTCCACTCTTTATCATTTTAAAGCATTTTAAATCTCAATTTATACTAATCTACAGAATGAAAAAATAATTGTTATTATTTTTATAATCATGAAACATTGTCATCCCAAAAAAAAATCTTTTTATCATATCTTTGATATACTTGACTTGACTATTTTTGGTCTCTTATCTGTTAATTTGGCAAACTTATATATATATATATATGTATATATATAATAAAAAAAATAAAATAAAATAAATATATATCTATATATATACGTGTGTGTCTATCTCCCTCAGCAGCTTCTAGTTTATTATATAGCCATCGAATGTAGTAATCTTAACATCATGAACTGCTATTTTTTGAATTCACAACAAGCACTTTTATATTTCTTCCAATTCTCATTATTTTTTTAAGCAATTCTTTATAACACATCTTTTTTCTTTAATCTTTGCTTGAACATCTTGCTTCCACCACCTTGCAATGTTATTATTAGGTAATTTCCTTTTTGATTCATCAATAATGCTTTTAACTACACTGTAAATTAAACTATCAATCAAATTTCACATAAGTTAGCCTCACCATCAAAATCGCATAAAACTTCACTCCTGAGAACATTTATCTTTAGAATTAAGCCATCTAGTTTTTAGACATATTTTAGCTTTAATATTAGTTTTGTTACTCTTTATTTGCAAAATAAGTGATGTCCGATCATCAAACAATCATTTGAAATGATCTTACAATCTTTGCAATATAAATAATCTCTTTTATTTAAGAGAAAACAATAGTATGAGTTTTAAAGTGTCATTTATATAAGTGAAAATATTTTTCCCTTTTCTTAAAATAGGTATTAACATTGAAAAATCATAAACTCAAGCTATCCTAAAATCATTTTTCGTTCATTAACTTTTCCAATACCAAAAACATCATGCATACTAATACATTGTTCAATCACCCACCAAACATATTCATTTAAATATCCTTCTAAAAATAATATTATTTCTTTGGATATTCCTTGAATTAGCTCTAAATAATGCTAAAAATTTTATTTTATACTTATATACATAAAAATAATATTCAATCTCTTAACTTCCATTTCAATAACCTTCAAATTCTCATATAGGATTATACTCAAGCCATTCCTATGATGATTCTTACCTAAATAATAATGTTTAAAATCTGAACAATCCATTTCGATGTTTTTCTCTCATACTCACTTTATTTCTTGAAGATATAAAATATTTATCTACTAAATAAAAAAGCTTGCAAGTAAAAGTGCTAATATTCAAACTACATAATCTTAAACTGGTATAATGAACTAGTTTCTTTACCACATTCGCCTATAATGTGCGAACCTTAGCATATTTGGCACTATTCATGTGTCGATGTAGTGCCCTTTGCACACTTTTTAACACATCCAGGTGAAAAAAATGAAGAAGATAGAGGCTAGAACTACAAGATAGTATTTTAGCAATCTTTTTCATATATCTTCAGCATAACATTACATAGGTATACATATAAATACACTAGGAACACTTCAACTGCTGCAGTTATTTGGCTCCAAGGCATCTAAGCGCCCTAACCTTTGGCTAGCACTGTCAAGACTAGCGCCTGGGCAGTCGTCCTTCATGTAGGCGCTGGCAAGGCTATGCTTGGGCACGCCTGGGTGCCCGTTCCTGGTTGGGCTTGTGCCTGGGGGCACCTGGGCACCTTTTTTTCTGTCTGGCATGGTTGGGCTTGTGCATGGGAGCATCTAGCTCAACTTTTGTTCGATTTGTGTTGATATCCCCTCGCAAATAAATCATCGGTGGTTGAGGTGGTGAGTTTGGATCAATGTTTGTTTAACAAAACAGTGGATAGTGACTTTGTGAGATTACTTGCAATTTGTTCCCGGTAGAGATGTGTAACAGCTCTATTTATTATAAACGGACATTATTACAAGTAAAGTGGCAATCGACTTCAACGTATTTAGTTCTGGCATGGAAGATTGGATTCTTTGCTAAAGTGATAGTGGATTAGTTGTCGCAGTATGATTTTGTTGAACCAATTGATGTGATACCGAATTCTTTGAGTAGTATACGTGGCTATTGTTGCTAAAGCCCTAAGTTCGGATTTGTAGATGAGTGGGATTTGGCACTTTGCTTTTTGGCACTCCAGGATATTGGAGTGTTTCCTAGGATGATGCAATATCTTGTTGTGGACTTACAATCATCGATGTCCCCGGCGAAATCATAATCTGCATAGGCTTTTAGATGTAGGTTCTCTGAGGTATTTGAGAATCCGATGTGAAGGGAGCCCTTGATGTATCATAAAATGCGCTTTAGTTGATCAAAATCAGCTTGTGCTGAATTATGTATATGTTAGCAGGTTTTTGTTCACAACAAGGCTAAGGTCGAAATGTGTAATCATTAGGTATTGTAGTGTTCCCACAAGTTATCTGTATAATTGAGTTGATCAAAGAGAGGATTGAGCAAGTTTGTGGGTTTGAACGGCTATAGGAGAGAGTGGGGTTGCATTGTTCCATGCCAGAAGTCTTTAGGATGTTAGAGATGTAGGCGGCTTGGCTGAGCGTTGAACTAGTTGCAAGGTGTTGTATAGTGATGACAGGGAATGTAGATGGTGGACCGAGATTCGTCATTCTAAACTTTTGGGTTAATTGTTGAAAGAGTGTGTTGATGGATGTTTGCTACGGTTTGATAACGAGGATGTCATCTACGTAGATTAGGAGATAAATACGGTCGAGTGTGGTCTCATGTAGAAGGGATTGATTGGTTGTACTTGTTTTAAAGCCTTTGGTACGCAAAAAATCATTAACGAATTCCATTGACAAGGTGATTGTTTGAGGCCATATATGGCCTTGTCAATTTACTTAATTAAAAAATAAATTAATTAACATAATGAAAAACTAAATAAATAATAATTAATTTAAAGTTAGATAAATTATTTAATTTTAGTTTTATTACTCAAATATATATTAAATAATAAAAACTATTCATTATATCCAAAGTAATAATTATTAAATCAACTTAAAGCCTGCTAATATAAAATTCAAATAGAACAACTTTTAATTCATCCAACTTAAATAACTAATTCAACTTAAATCAACATACCGTTCAAATAGCCTAAAATTTTAACTTAATTTAACTTTCCATTTAATCCTCTAAGATGATCCTTTACTTAACAGCCAAAATAGAAATTGAATTGATTTTAATCAAATAAACCAACTTCTCAGCATTCATCAATGGCATGCATCCAAAAACATAAATATTAGAAGCCTAGAAAATAAAATAAAAGACTAGCAATGCGAATTGTGGGAAGACTTCCATCAACTCACAGAAAAATTGCTAAATTTAACATACCGAACGGTCTAATGCAGCTTGGCTAATCAGGACATCCTTTACAGCAAGAGGAGCACTGAAAACTTGATCAAGACGAGAAGAAATGGCAAGATCCCGCATCTATACAAGTAAAGTAACAATAAACATTACAAGATATAAGCGGCAAAAGGCCAATATAGTTTCAGAAAATAGCAAGTATTCTTGTAATAATTACCTCCTGAGTCAATTCAAACTGTGACCTGTTTATGCCCTTTTCTCCAACATAATTTAGAATAGGAACATCATACTGCTTCAAGTTATGAACCAAGAGGTCTCTGTCTGAGGAATCCTGTGTAACAAAGGACTACAATGGAAAACATAGCCACATGTTAGTTTCACAAGAAGAGAATCAATGACTGCCTATCTACAAACATTGCCAACTAAAAATAAGGAGTAAAAGAATTTTGATACGCTAATATAAGATGCAGAAGCAAGCTGTGACATTTTGTAAAATTAAATAACTTCAAAAACTGAAAATTTTCACAAAGTAATTTATAGTACAAAGAAGCCCAAAATTAAGATTATTTGGCATCAAGTATTCTTAGCTGTCAAAAACTGAGGAAACCATAAAAAAAGCGTCATTTCTAGTAAAGTCCTGTAGCGTTAGTTATAAAGAAATATTATAAATAAAACAAATCCAAATCATGACCAACACATTTTGGAGCACTCTTAAGTACAGCCTGAAGAAACGCAGAGAGCTTTAATCTAAGGTCTTTTGAATAATGACTAGGAGTTAACTACATCTCCACTTTCAACATTTAACTGCTGCTCTCATGTTTATTTATTTAAAATTAGTTATATAGAGACGCAATAATCAAAATCTATAGTTTCATATAGATACTTTAGAAGAGCCATGTGGGTACAATAAAACATAGGACTTGAGGGATTGAATGAAAAATTTGAAAACAGAAATATGAAACATTACCCATGTGAAAGTAACCAAACTGTGCGCAGTTTATTCAAGTGATATAGCATAGGTGCATATTTTGTTCGAGAGTTAGTACAAGTGTTGTTAATATTAAACCCTCATGATTGAGACGACAATCAAAGAAAAAATCAAACTCTCTCCCAGAGAGATGCTTCCCTCAAATCAATTATCATCAGTGCTATCCGACAGCTTCTTATTGAAAAGGTGCATTCTCCAACTGATGTCGTTCGACCTTCTGGGAGGTACAAGATTCTATACTTCTGTTGGATGCCAGGATGACTGATCAAATTCAAGCGGGCCTTAATCCTTCTAGAGAGTTACAGGTTTTTGTCCCTCTATTGGAGGACGGGGTGACCGATTAAGTGAAGGGGACCTCAATCCATCGACTGATAGTGATTTTGATGCGGAATAAATGTATGACGAGAATGAATTTGAGGATATGGAGATGCTTGTTATAATAAACTTCAGAAGAAGAAGGGCTCCAAATCCTCTAAGACATTTTCAAGATATTATCAAAGAAAAAAAGTAAACATTGTACCAGAAACTTGAGATGGGGATCATAATTTTATTTGCATTTATGATTCGTTGCTTTGATTAGTTCTCCATTTGTGAGAATCTTTGGAGGATTGTTAACCATTTTTTCATATTTATTGTTTTTTAGTTTTTATTTTAGTTTATTTATTTTTATTTCTTTAATGGCTATGATCATATATTTGGTTGTACTCTTTATCTTTATTAATAAAATGTCAACAAATTCCTCAATATATGTATATATAAACCTCTTTATGCTACAAGCTTGAAGCACACCGACACCCTGCAAGATGACCAACAAACGTCAATTGGTGGATGATGGAAAAAATTGGCAAGGTTAGTGAGATCTATTGACAAATGACAGATCAGAAAAGGCATGCAAAGTTCATAAAACAATGACAAAGGTCATCCAAAGGCTGTAGAAGAACTGATTTTGCTGATTTAATAGAAATTAGTAAGCTAATATTTGAAAATAATTAAAGCTTGTTCCTTCATACTCAATTAAGCCTTTCTATTTGAATAGTCTCTAGTTTAAGCTTTTCTAGTAAGGTTTGGGGGTACTTCGCAAAAGACTGAAGAGAACTCCTAAATTCTCTTCTATAAAGAAAAAAGAGATGTAAAAGAGAAAAACATCAAATAAGGCTAGATGCTTTCGATGCAGTCAAAGGAGTTCGACTTTCTCATAAAGCTGAAAAATCAAGCTTTGTTGAAATTTCAGCAGAAATCTTTCTTCTACATCAATTTTGAGATGCGTAGGATAAAAAAGCAGATAAAATAGTTCAAAATAAGCAGTGTATAAGACTTAGCTCCAACATATTAAATTTATTAAGAATTTCAACTTATTGTACAGTTTTAAATTTTATTTCTCAGTGTACTTTACTGCTTGTGCCATTCCCATTATCATGGGTGGCAAAGATTCAAAATTGTGATGTATTAAGTATACCACTGTGATAACTCCTAAATTATTTGCTATTAATTTGCAATTAAAAGTTTAATTTACACTGTGCTTGATACTGTAAAAAATTCATCATAAATATAAAATAGTGAGTGATGTTAACATCAAAGGAGGTATTATCATTAAAACCTAGAATAAATTGGCATTTAAATTTTATAGCTGAGAGATTCTCTCAATTTAAGTGCATCTTAAAGACTACATATATGAAATGGTGTCATGAAATTGAACTATTTAAGGAAAATATAACAACATGCTTAAGTAAATACATCTATAAAGATGTAAAATGCAAATGGCAATTACCTTCCAGATATAATTAGGCACATGATTCTCCAAGTAGGTGGCATGAACCCCAATTGGAACTTTAACCTAAGAAATTTAATAGCAAAGATCGATCATCAGTGGACTCATTTCACTACAAAATAATGACAATAGAACTTATTCATGATACCTCCAAAAGAACTGGGCCATATACTTCATTCTTCAAGTCATGCCGGTTTTCTTGAAGCCACTTATAGGCTTCAAATATTTTATCTGCACCAGAGTTTTTCAATGCTTGAAGAAGTTTGGTGCTTTCATTGTCCAATTCCTTCAGCCTAAACGAGCATTATTAATAGCATGGTAAAATTACTAACGAGTAACTTGTGCAACATGATACAGATAGAAACCACCTGTCCACGCATTTTTTCAATGACATTTTCCTCTGATTAAGGGCGTTTCCCTTCTCTGTCCGTTGCAATTTAATTTGGTTTGCATTCATTTCTAGCTCCAATATTTGATAACCTAGCTTTTCCTTTTCTCACAAAAACAAAAACATATCTATGAGATTAGGGACTGCTAACAAGGTGCAGAACTTGCAACGGCTCATATTTGAAACTAATAATTTTATCACATTATATATTAAAATGTTCAATTGAAATAGATGAAAAACGCCCTCAATCAGCAAGCAAATAATTTGATGAAAACTATAATATGTTAAGTCAGTAGAAAATCACAGTTGTCAGCATGGAGTAGTTCAAATATAAAAAAATTACAATTCATCATCGTCTACATGAGAAGATTAGATCTAAGACTATATATATAATATAAGAAATTGTTTAGCCAAGATATTTGGCATGCAGTGCCGTGTATTTATATCTATATTAAATGAGCATAAAGCTTCAATATCTTGATAATATGAATAATATCTGTAACAATATAAAATAATGTGTTTTTCTACTTCATAGAGCTGGCCCCTCGCTATTCCAATCCCAAAATATCTTACCCATGCACGCAGGGCAAGAAGGTGAAAAACCCCATAAAGGTTTTCAAGCAAGAGACTTTAACACTTAGAGGCATGCAATAAACGACTTTAAGAGGGAATTCCACGCTCGTCAATGATAAGATGTCTGGGAAATCTAGTCTTTGCTCTATAGTCACAGATTTATGGTTTGGTTGGTGATTGTTTGCTCTATGACAGAGAAATTCATAAAACATCAAAGGTTTTTATCTATTAATTAAATAATTAACGCAAGTATCAGCAAATTCTTTATTAAAAAATTATTAATTAATTGTTAGCTATTAATATGAATAACAATTTATCAATTAAGCTAATATTAATTAATTAATTATGAAATTAACTAATTAGGATAATCAATAACTAGTTGATTAAAAGTTGCTAAAATTCAGTTAACCTACAATTAATATAGTAATTAATTACTTATCATAAACTAATTAAATAATTAAGAAACTTAAATAACTATCAACTATGTTATGATAAATTAATTGCAATTACATTTATAAGTAATATAATTATATTTTAAATTTGCATATCTCAGCACACAACCCAGGACTGACTCATCGGACATCAAAGTCATTCAAAGGTACCACCCATCAATTTTCTCTTCCTAGACCAAGCACCCCCACAAATCTGTGCCAATGAAAATCGGAGGATAGAGAGGCAAGATCAAGAAAGATGAAGTTGAGAAGAAAGAGGTCTATTGAATAGAGGAGATACTGGGGTGAGACTTTGAGATATATGATTAGCCAAGAGCATATGCTATTCTTTACTTTCACAAGTTGATAATCTCAGGTGGGTTAAGATTGAAACATACCTAAGAAAGTTTGAGATTGAGGCTTGCCTTTGCAGGAAAAGCCTGAGATGCAATATACTTTTCATTAAGCTAAATATCTAAGGACAACAACGTGGATTGAGCTTAAGAAGTTTAAAAATGTTATTATAAGTAGCTAAGCGACAACAATTTGGTTGCTAAGTTGAACTAAGCATATTGCATTGAATATTACTTGGTTCAATAGTAAACTTACTAATTAATTATGTAAATAAAGATTAATATAATAATTTAGTGCAATTAAAATATTAAAATTACAACAACAACACCCAGCCTTAATCCCACTAGATAGGGTCGACTACATGAATCCTTTGTTTTCTGTGCACGATCAAATAGAAGCTCCTCCCTAAGTTCTATCCTCCATAATAGTTTATTCCTATGTTTTTTTGGGTCTTCCTCTACCTCTTTATATATGGGAGAATTTCATAACTCAACTTTACTATGTAGTGCATAGCACAGTCTATGCTTAATATGCTTGAACCATCAAAGATGGCATTTTCTAATCTTGCCCACTATTGGAGTCACTCCAACCTTGCTATGGATAAGCTCATTTCTCATTCTATCCTTACAAGTATACACATTTATCCACCTAAGCATTCTCATCTCTGTAACACTTATTTTATCAGTGAGTTTCTTCTCTGTTAGCCAACATTCAGCCGCATATAACATAGTCGGTCACTAGTTGCTTTAAAATATTAACTTCTAATTTTGAGTGAAATTTTCGATCACACAACACTACAAAGGTGTTCCTCCATTTTCTCCAACCAGTTTGGATCCTATTAATCACATTGCTCGCTCTCTATTTTAACATTATTTTGAATAATTGAAACCAGGTACTTGAACATCTCGCTCTTTTTTATCACATGGTCCTCAATAGTTGTCATCGAGATTAAGGTCTCGGATACAATTGAACTTACACTATCTATTCAATTTTAGCTCTACTAAGACAAAAATATTTGGATTCTAAATTAGTCCTCCAAAACTCAAGTTTTGTTTTAATTCCATACGTAATATTATCAATTAATAGAATATTATCTACAGATAACATACACCAAGAAATTTTCACTTGAATGTACTCATTAAGAACATTCATAATTAAATAATATATATATATGCTAGGAGTTGAGACTTGATGTAATCCAATCAAAACAGAAAAATCATTAGACAAGCCACCTTGAGATAAAACATACATAACAACCCCATTATACATATCTCTAATAATACAAATATATGCAACACTAATCCATTTTATCTCCAATCTCTACAAAAAACTTCCCTTGGTACTCTATCATAAGCTTTTTCAAAATAAAAAAAAAAACTAAATTAAGATTTTCTTTACTTTCGCTAAATTTTCCATCAAATCTCTTAATATATGTATGGCTTCTAAAGTAAATCAATCTAGCATAAAACCAATTTGAATTTGAGAAATACATGTATCCTTTTGTAATATGTATTCAATTACTCTCCCAAAATTTCAAAGTATAATACATTAACTTGACTGCTCTATAATTAATTCAATCTTGAGCATCACCTTTATTCTTGTAAATAGATATAACAATACTCTTTCTCTACTCATTTGATATCATTTTAATTTATTAACATTAAATAACTTGGTAAGCCAAAAAAATTCCTCCCCCAAGCATTTCCATACTTCGATACAAATGTCATCCGATTCTACTATTTTTCCGTTATCCTTCAAGGCATTCCAAATCTCAGATTTACTAACACGATGAATGAGAATGTAATTGAGACTATATTTATAGCCATTAAACATATTAGTTTACTGTAATGTTCATTAAATATCTTAGTAAAATAATTCATCCACCATAGAAAGCTTAGTAAGAACATTGAAAATACATTAAATTAACATTAATAGTTGAATTTTAAATATTAATAATTAAACATTATTAGTGATCATTAATTATAAATTATTATCTTAAGTATTAACTAATAAATAGTAATTAAATATTAATTGCTTATTAAAAATTATAAATTAATAATTCATAATCAACAAAACACTTTCTAACTAAAATTTAATAAATAAAGCTTGCTAATTACAAATTATTATTTAATAATAATTAATTAAAATTAATAATTAAAATAAATTATTATTAACTAATAATTACAAGAAAATAAAATATTATTTTAAAGCACTATGTAATATTAGCATTGATAAAAACTTTTATTTAAAAAAATATACTTAGTAATTTAAAATTAATATTAATTAATTTATGATTCCTCATTAACAATTACAAATTAGCAATAGCTACATACTAATAAACAATATTTACTTATGTAATATTAATTAAAAATATTAATTAATAGATAAAATATGACAAATATAAATAATTATTTAATTACATCTAAGAAGATGTGGAAAGGCAGGTCATACAGAAGATCAATGTCCTACAAAACAACCTACCCTCGCGGGCGGGGTAGGTCCCAATGTCTCATCTACGGATCCAAATCAATGGATCATGATGCAACGGAGGCGATCGTCGGCCCACATTCGAGAGTGGCCTCCTCGCCCTCAGCCTAGCTTGCCATCACTTCCCTCCCGCCGAGTGCTACACCGCAGATTCCCCATGCCCACTTGCCAGGGCCCGTTTTACAGCCTACTCTTCCCTCCTGGACTTTACGTTCGAGAAGCCGAGAGCACCCACCACCTTTTCGATGAACGGCATCCTTGTGTGGAATTGTCGCGGCGTGCGGAAGCAGGCGACACGACACCACCTTCAGCTGCTCATCTCGGAGCGCAAACCAGGTTTGATTGCTTTATTGGAGACTCGTGTGGTCTTTCACTCGTCGAGATGTGAACCGCCACTTCGGGCGACATTGGAGCTTTATGGTCTAGCCGCGACAAAGTGACTTTTAGCAGTCTGATATCCATCTAACCAGCAGCCAGGATATCCTTGCTACCATCACACTGAGGTCGGGGAGCTTCTTTTCAATTCGGTGTCATCTACGCCTCCACTGATCTATACACGAGGGAGCTTTGGCAAACGATCCTAGCAGTCTGGGTGGAGGGATGCCCGTTGGTTCTTGGTGGACACTGCTAAAAGTGGGGTCGAGGCACACTTCCTGATCTGCAAAGGAGGGAGGCGAAGCTCACTTCGACTCTGACGCAGCTCCAGGCAGAGAATATGGAGACGAACCTAGGCGGCAACCCTGAGCTTGTTCAACAGCTCCAGGCCACCACACACAGGAACTCTCTCAGGTGGAGGCGGGGATGGCGAGCTGGTGGCAGCAGCACGCCAAGGCGTTGTGGCTCTCTCAGGGTGACCGCTGCACCGCAATGTTTCAACGGCTTGCAACGCAGCGTCGGAAGTCAAGCACCATGCTTACGCTTCAGGAGTAGTTCGGGGAGTTCTCGTCCGACCCGGAGCGGATTCGCCAGGCATTTTTCGATTTCTTCCAGGAGAAGTGAGCCACCTCTAGTCCCACAAGGGATTGCCTAGATGATCTGATTCTAGACCGTACTCTTGGTGACGCATACTCTACCTCACTCCAAGAAGCAGTCATGAACGCAAAAATTTGGGCAGCCCTGCGGGACCTCAACCCCAACCGTTCCCCAAGGATTGATGGTATCACCCCCTCTTTCTTTACTGGCTACTGGAGGGTCACCCAGGCTGACACCTTGGCCGCTGTTCACCATTTCTTTGATGGTTAGCGAATGTTACAGCGCTAACGTGACACTCTAGTAGTTCTCATTCCAAAGGAAGAGGGACCGCCACTCCGAGGCAGTTCTGCCCTATCAGTCCGTGCAACACTGTCTATAAGGTGGTGGCCAAGATCTTGGTCATGTGCCTTAAGACAGTGCTGCCCCCGTTGATCTCTCGAGAACAGGGTGCCTTTATTTCCAGGAGAGGTATCAGTGAGAACTATCTCACAGTTCAAGAGATCCTCATGCGGCTCTCATATTCCACATCGACAGCAGGTCACATGCCCATCAAGGTGGATATGGAGCAGGCTCACGACCGGATGGAGTGGGGGTGCCTACGCTTGGTTCTTAATAGATTTGGCTTCCCACATAAGTGGACAAACTAGGTCATGCAATGCGTGGAATTCCCCATGTTCTCGGTCCTGGTCGGTGAGCACAGGCTTCCGTGGATAGTGGGGAGGAGAGGTTTTCGCCAGGGATGCCCCTCTTCCCTTACCTATTTATCTTGTACTTGGAGCTCTTTTCCCTCCTGGTCAGGTGGCAACAACAGATCGGACGCCCAATTGGTATCACTCTTGCTTGGGGTGGTCCTAGCTTCTCCCACCTCATGTATGCAGATGATCTAATATTGTTTGCCTCAGCTTCTGAGGCAGCAGGGAGAGATGCACTATAGATTTTGGCAGATTATGGTAATTGGACTGGGCAATCTGTGAACTCGCGCAAGTCACATGTTGTCTTTAGCAGACAGACCCCTGCATATCGCCAACATAAGATTGCAATCCGGTTGGGTTTTTGGAGAGGATCGTTGCTCCGATACTTGGGATCACGGTCACTGGCCGACCTCTGCAGAGAGCAGATTTTGCAAGCAGTTATTGAGCAAGTCCAAGCTAGTATGGGTTCATGAAGCAACTGCCACCTTTCTCTTGCAGGCAGGTTGTGCATCAGATCCGTGCTCGCCATGATCCCCAGCTATCTGATGTTGATTGCCCTGATTCCGGACTCCTACCTCTCGGACGTTGAGGCTATTCTCTGTAAGTTCCTTTGGGAAGGAGCGGAGGGTAGTGGTCTGCACTACGTGAAGTGGCAGGAGGTCTGTCGACCACTTGAGGCTGATGGATTCGGGATTAGAGACTTGAGGCTGTGGAGGACTGTTCTCGTAGCCCACCACACATTCCGCTACGTGAGTAGGGAGGATCTCCTAAGGGTGAGAGCCATGGAGTTCCGCTACCGCCGCCGGGGGGAGGACTTTGCCGTTCGACGTTCTAATTCTACAGTTTGGAGGATACTGGAGTATGGATGGCCGATCGTCCAGCGCCACACTCTGTCAGTAGAGGAGAGTTTGCAGTGACAGGTTGACGCTTTCACGGAGAGTCGGGCAAGCCATATTACAGAGCGAAGGTGGGTGACCGGCCTTGGCAGTTTGTGGCCATGTAGGCGATGGCTCTAAGCCTCTGGCGGAGAGCGCCACACTGATCACCTTACTTTCCTGTTAGACTTTTCGTGTGATTTTTATTCACCGTTTGCACGATGCGAATCGCGCAATGGACTATTGTTCTATGTTAGCACAACAGAGCGATTTTTCTTTTGTTATGGGAGATGTGCTCCCCGGGTGGCTCTTAAACCTCCTCGTTGAGGACACCGTGTAATTTGATCCCGGTTGATGATGAGCTGATGTTTTTACTTATTTATGCTTAGGCTACGGCCGTTTTTCCAAGAAAAATAAAATTGAATTTCAGCATTGCTGTGGATTCCTATATTTGCTCGCAAATCAGGTGTGCAAGAAACCTCTTTAAATGCAATGATGCAAGTATAAATGCTACTACAAATATAAACAAAGTGATCCAGATATATACAATGTCAGAATTGCTTTTCATTTTTCAAAATTTGTCAAGGGGGTGAACATTGGAAAAGCTTTAGCTGTTTTCCCTAAACCTAAAATGCAATATGCAATTTTGGGCTCAATTAATGTTACTCTTTTGATGATTTATCTGGGTTGTATTCCTGCTTATCTGAATGAGAACAACTAGCTGACTCTGCATTGCTCCTTGTTGGAAGAGAACTGCCTGGACTGTCCTCCTAGTGTGCCAGCATGTGTATTATTTTATATTGTTTTAATGGTAGATTCTGCTTAATCTGTCTGTTGTAATCATTGGGTGCCGATATTACCAGTTTGGGTGCGCAATCAAATACTATATTAGTGTCTTATTCCATCAATGCCATTACTCGCCTAAATTCTGTGTGCTGCTGTATTTGAGCTGTATTTCTGCTTATATTATTGGGCCTGACTGAGGCTGTCTTACTAATTGTAAGAAGGATTTTGCATGGGGCTCCTACTGTTGTCGGTATTTGTATTATTTAATATTGTATCAATGGAAGAATCTGCTTAAGCTGTCTGTTGTAGATGTTGGATGCCGGCATTATTGTTGGGTGCATACAAATACTAAAATATTCATTCTTATTTCTTGAATGCCTTTAAAGAAATTTTTTATTCAATGGGATGTTGGAGATATAGTTTGTCTCTTCGTGTTGAATGATCTGTGTAGCCTTATTTTTATTGCTTCTGCTTTCGGCATGGCCTTCATTAGCTGTGGGTTGCTTGATCTTGCATGCATCTGGTTATTAACTTTTGCTGGGAGCAGAACTGATCTGTTAGCTGGTTATTAACTTTCGCTTGCATCTGCATTGAGCTGTGAGTTGTGGCCTGTTCAATCTGTACTGGTTTAGTGATTTCCTGATTTAATTCATTTTCAAGAATAATAACTTTTGTTGGGGTGAGGATGGTGTATGTACCCGACCACATAAGTTCCTGACAACCGTCAGAAATAATACTCCAGGATGAAACCTCACACAGCTAGATGGCAACCTTTAGATATCATTCCGGGATGTCAACGATCTCAGCCCTGAGATAATCATGCTACCTCCGTTTCATATTCCTTTTTTGTATGTGCAAGATCTCGATTGGATTAAATGGAGTGATAACTAAGGACCTTAATAGCAAACATCAAAAATTGGAAGACTAGAACTCAAGGGAATATCAATGGGGAAGCAGTTCGCTAGCTAGCAACCCTACATGTGGAACAATGGAAAACTAATAGAGAATGTTTAAACTTGCATTAACATTAATTAAAAAAAAAATAAACATCATATAAGTGCATCTACACCTCAGTACTCTACATAAAAAACTTTACTAGTTTTTGTAAGGAATTTAAATAGGATATAATTTATAGATAATTCCGTTCAATCTGTTGGCATAGGAGACAATTTATATCAACAAATCATGGTCCAACATGCCATTAATTTAGGGATAAGGGAAATTGAGTGTAAAAGAACTGAAGTGAAGGAACCCATCATTTGATAGCTTGCAGCATTGGCTGTGCAAGAAGATTCGTTTAATATGTTAAGAAGAAAAAGTGACACCAAGTCACAGAGCAATTTGAGATGCACCAAGTTTCTAATGTTAATTCCTAATATTGCATTTAATATGCTCAAAAGGAGCCTAATCATCTGATGGAGTGAATGAAATGAATAACATGTGTGCTCCTATAAGATTAAATAGTCTGAATATACAATTCACATAAACTGACAATTATGGGGTAGAGGAAATGAGATGCAATGATTAAAAAAGAAGAAATGCCTCTATTTTAAAGTGTAACATGTTCTGCATCGTGATTGATATATAATATTATTTAGTCGTCCAATGATGTAGATCAGTCATTTAATATGTCAAATCATATAGACATTAATCTTTCTAAGAGATGAACAGATGTAAGCATATATAAGTTGGAGATAGAGCGAGAGAACACTAATACATGTATATGATTGCATATATTCCAAATTAATTTAATCAGTCATGGTAAGATAAAAATATGAAAGGATGTATACTAGCTCTTCTTTTGGAGGATTGTATGCTGGCAGATCAGTAAGCTCTCTTTGGGCAGCTGCCAAATCTTCCTTGGCTTTCATGATGCTATGCTGTTGGGATATTTCTTGCCTTTTTATATCTTCTACTTCTTCATATTTGGCTCGCACTTGAGCCGCCTATCAAGAATAAATATGTTTGCCGTAACAGATCAAACTTTAATTAAGCTTTTGCAGAAACATTAGGCAGCATACCATTCTGCTTTCCGTCTCAATTAAGTCCATCCTTTTCTTTGCATTCCTATTTATTTTTTCATTAATTATCTTTAAAGCAGATTCTTGTGCTGCTTTTTCCATCTTTTGTTTCCTACAAAAATAGTAGCAATCACATCAATTACATTTTTGAAAACAACTACAATAAGCCAGTTGATCAAGCAAAATAAAATGCACTCGGATTAAAATAAAATTAAATGCCACAACTTGGTAAATGATGCCACCAAAAATAAGGCCTTTTATTATACGAGGGCACTATCAACATTATAAAGATGCAAAGAATTTATTTCCTTTAAAGAGAAGCAACCAGCCCTTCAAAATATAGTTAGAGAGAATAAGAAAAAATTAAAAATAATCGGTAAATAATTGATTAAAATGAGAAACAAGTATTCATTTAAGAAATTAAGATATATTTTTATAGTTACTAACTTGTATGTTTCTTTTTAAATGTTGCATTAAAAGGGGTATTTGAAGATGCCAAGAAGATGTAACAAATTTTGATTAACTAAAATTTGAAGATTTAATTCCGAGCAAAGAACTTGTGTAAGTCATTCTACACTGCTTCTGTCATCTTCTATTTCTTCCCTAGTGTTAATCTAACTTACCTCTTTTCTAATAATTCCTCCTCCCTCCGAAAATAGTCTGCTATTTGCTACCAACCCATGCCATAAATAAATTGCTGCCTGTTGTCCAAACAGAACTCTGCTTGCTAGACACATTAAATCAGAAGCTGTCATCCATTCCCTGCAATCCTTTTGCAGCCGTTTCTATCACCCAGTTAATGTCTAGTGTGTTTGACTATCCAAAAACAGCACATTAACTCTCCAGAACAAATCCTGTTGCTGTCCAGGATATATAAAGTTGCTCAGAACTGTAAAATTAATATTTCAAAACAGCTAGGTTACCTTCATATGCCAATGCTGAAGAGGATGGCGGAACCATGCTCAGAAGATTTCTAGGTTCGAGTATATGGAAGCATAGTTCAATTACCATGACACCCATAGCCTCAGAAAAATCAGGTTAAACAAGTTCAAATTCAATGCACCATCAAAGAGATATTGGAGATTATATACATTGAAATCAATATTTATATCCCTTATCAAAGGAATGAAAATGAATCTCATCCCCAGGAATTGGTCAAGGAATGATACAAAATATTCCCTTGCACTAAAACAACCCTACCAAAATATCCATTTAACCACAACAACCGTCGCCCCTAAGACTCACCCCCAAAGTACCTCCAATCTCTTGTGATTGGAGGTGACAGTTATTGAAAGAGCAAATAGAATAATGCCTTTAAAAGATGATAAGAATTTTAAATGGTCTTGAATAACTAGATCCAACCCAAATCCTAAGATACTAATGCCTAGACAAAAATCTTCCTCCATAACCTCTCAAAAAGTAGCTCCAGTACAATATTTTTCCTTCCACAAACAAAATATATTGTGATAATTTCACTGCCAACATTAGCACTACCGTTTTTGCCCACTCCCACAGCAGTACCCAAACTTATAACAACTTCACCCACATCACCATTTTTATTCATCCTTAAAATAATTTCAACACTTCCACTATCCCACCACTCCTCAAGTTTCAGTAACTCGTCATATCCAAAAGATATTTCAGGGTGATACATATACCAACCCTTTTTTCCACCAGCCCAAAAGCTTCCTCTATCATTCTACAAAAGAGATCTCCATTTCAAAAATCACCCAATCGCATAAAAATGCCATCAGCCATAAAAACATCCCCATCTTTAAGATGTCATCCGATCATAGACCAAAAAATTTCCATTTCCACCACCACCCAATCAGATAAAAACACCACCATCCAGAAACCAACGTATCACAAAACCAAAAAACCTCACATAAGATTCTTTCGTTATCAACCAAACCTCGTCACTCACCACATTCAAAGTTTATAACGTAGTTCCTAGTTTCCAAAAGATCATCAAAATTCTAAAACCAGGTGGCAGATTTTTGGGAGTTCAAATAATTTAACATAAGACAAGAAAAGTTTTGAAAACTATACAGACTGATCATCAATATCAACATGAAAAACAGAAACAAAAAAGAAAATATTTAGAAAGTTTAAATTTTTAAGAGTTCCCTATAGATGAAGTTTCACATTTAGAATGAGGAAAATCTCATCTTTTCAAGAATAAAGGAATTTTATCATCTCTAGCAAATCACTATCAATATTTTATACCCCAAAGAATAAAATTGATATATTTTTATATTTAGTAATTATATTTATAAAATTTAGAAAATGTTCCATTAGCAAGTAATTAGATGCAAAAACACTAACTGCTTGCCAGAGCTTAGTGCAAGACCAAGTTGGCCCCTTGCAAGCCAAACAAGCTTAGAACAGAATCAATTTGATCCCTCTTCTAAATGACTAGCAGCAATTATAATTAACAAGCATTTTACACGGAAATATATACAAATGCCAGGATAATAAAAAATAATACAAAATTGTTGTGCATACTTTAACTAGTATTAATGATAATCGTGGATGTTCAAAGTATATAATGGTAAATGTAATTATAAAATTTTAAGCACATTCACATATTTCATGTTCTTTTAACTTAATTTTATTATTATTTTCATGAATGTCTTATTAAATACAAACCAAAAGAGTTATTGCATTTATTTTAACTATTTTAACAGTTTTAACTGCTGGAAATATTTTACTTAATAAAATGCGATATATCAAAAACAACAGAAATAAGCAGGTTTGCAATTTTTATTTTCAACAGGTGCAAAATTTATTTAAAATGTACTTAATAAAGATTAAAATACTAATTTATATTATAAAAAAGTGTTAATTTTTAAATAATTAAACTGGAAAATCCTTTAGCTAATCAAACAAATTGCACATGCAAACTTGAAAACTCATATAATATTCACATAAATATTTTTTAACGACAGAAAAAGTGCACTAAAAAAATTTATTATATATTAACATATATATGAACATTATCCAACAAAATAATAGCTTAAGCAAAATTTAAGATAAATAATTAACTTTAAAAATTGTTATACAAACGTACCTACATACTAAATCTTTGGGAATCTGCGTACTTTGCAAATATATAAATGGTATCACATAAATAATTGCAATAGGATTCAAAGTCAAGGCACTAATAGTTAACAATATAAAATTAAATGCATCATAATAAACATTGTTATAATTATAACAGTAAAATATAAATAAAGTATCAGATTAATATCATTATCTAAGCAGATGTATAATGTTAAGCAAAAGGATTAAGTTCACTTCCAAAAATAATAGCATCAACGACTAAACAAAACATTGATTTACATCCAAAAATAGCATTAAGGCACTCTCGACTTTATTATTTATCAAAAATATTTTTTTTAATTAGTGGAGTTAACACATTCAGCAGATTTGATTTCAAATGTTAAGCGTGTTAGATCAGATCATTTGCTTATCAAAATATGACCTAAATTCTCAAGCAATCTGTTGCACTCCATAGATTAGTCACCGTATAGTAAGGATTTAAATTCTTAATAGTGATTTTAATATGGAATGTCACACATTCAATCCATTAAAACAACAGATATGCAAGTTTGCAATTTTTTATTCTGAATAGGTACAATATTTTATTTTAAATGTACAAAATAAAGATAATATTTTAATTTACAATGTAACAAAAGTATTAATATTTAAAAGTTAAACAGGCAAATCCTTTAGCTAATCAATCAAATTGCGCATGCGGACTTGATAAATCATATAAGAATTACATATATTTTTTTAAAGTCAGAAAAAAGTGCACTTACAATTTATGACATTAAGTCAAATTTAACATTTTTCCTATTAAAATGAACATTATCCAGATTAGACAACATTTAAGAAATACAAACCAAATATTGTCCAGGTAACAAGAGGCTCTGTGCCTTCAAAAATTGAGCTTCATGAATAGCTATGAAAAATTAAGGATCATTTGTCCGTCCTTTAGATGACCAGCACAATCGATTTCCTAATCATGTGCCCCCGTGACAGAAGAGCTCCACCTCTGAGCAACTTCTAGCTTTAACTCTGGAAACATCGGCTTTGCTTGTTCTTTTGTGTATCATTTAGTATTACTAATATGCTCGACTTTCCTATAAGTGATATTTCTATCACCCTGTGTTAAGGAGTTTGGCAAACTAATTCGCCTTGGATGAGTGTCTATCCTCGCCGATAATGAGTTCGCCAAACATTGTCTCAGCCTCCTCGTGCAGTAACAATGGCTCGAATACTTCAAATTTTTTAAATTTTCCACGAAATGCAATTGCATGAACTTGGCAAATCTATCTATAAGTATTGTCAATGATTTCTAAGTAAATTTGAAAGATCCATAGCAAAATGGTTTCAGCTTCCAGGAGTCCCCCTTCACTATCTTTGCTAATGTGTAGCCAAATCAAGTCATCGAATAAAAAGATATTCTTAACTCTATATTAACCGTGCCTCTCCACCTTTATTGAATTCTCTCACTTTTATTCAACCATAAAATAATAACAGCATATATATATATATATATATATATATATATATATATGTTAATGTTCAGTCCATTTGGACCCTTCAAGTTATTAGCCTTAATACTTAATATACAATCTGCAATCACATAGGTACATACGTTTGATAGAATAAACAATTGGACTGCTACGTCTCATCCTCTTCACCTCTTTTCTTCTTCTTGATATCCATTCATATTAGTTTCTCTTCATGATGATATCAGAGCAAGAACCGCTCCTCCCCTCAAAACAACCTCTCTTCACCTAACTTTCCCTATCACCATCTCTCAGCCTCAACAAGATCCTCTAGGTAACTCCAAAAATTCGCAAATCCACCGGTCTACATTACTTGGCACTTCACTAAAGATCTACTTCAGAAAACCAAAAACCCACCAATCCTCTCCAGAAATTCATCAACTACCAACCCAACCCTCCTCCCCTACAACTCCAAAACACTGCTTTACCTCCTCTACAGAAAATCAACTCTTGCCAGAAAACAAAAATCACACTACTTTCAAATCCCTCCACACCTCCATCTTCCCATCACCAAATTCAACAATCACCCGAAACTCCAACCATCCAAACCCCTACAGATCCTCAGCATCAAAAACTCACACTCCCATCACATGCCATGCTAACTCATCTCAAAATAGGTGCAATCAACCCAAAATCTCTTTTCAATCTACTGCACTCAACCTCCCCATCAGCTAAACCAAGATCCTACAATGCTGCCGCCAAACAAAAGAATTGGCAACTTACTATGGTCGATGAATATCAAGCACTAATCGACCATCACACCTGGCCCTAGTTCCCCCCAACTCTCACCAGAATGACCTCGGATGCAAATGGACATTTAGTACAAAGCTCAATAAAGATGGTTTGTAGCCAGTTAGAAAGCCCGCCTAGTGACTCAAGGGTTCAATCAACACTACAATACATATTACTTGGAGACGTTCACCCCATGGCCAAAATGCCTACCATACAAATATTCTTCATCACTGCAACCCATTCCAAGTGGTCCATCCTACAATTAGGCAGAGCATTAAACTTCAAGCATATGCAAATTCGAATATAGCAGGAGATCCAAAAGACCACAAATCTACTACTTCCTTTTGCATCTTCCTAGGCAATACTCCAATATCATGGAACGCAATACGGTCCAACTATGATTGAATAATTAGGCTTGAAGAGATTGTTTACCTATACCAGTTCAATGATTAGGCTTGAAGTGATTGTTTGAATGCTTTGTTTGATGCTTCATTTAGGCTTTGTTAATTGACCCCAAACAAATTTAATTAGCCAATTAATAACAGATAATTATATATTATTAATTAATTAATAATACAAAAGCTAATTAATAATAAATTATTTAATTTAATATTTTAATCATTAAATTCATTAATATTATACATTATTATTAATTATATCAATCAATGTTATTAATTAATCATTTAATTAATTTTAACTAATTAATAATTTAACTTAATATTTTTAAATTAACTAATTAACTAGATTTAATGGGAAATATTTTTGTGCGATTTTGACAACATAAACAAAATGTTTCTAGGTTATGATAATTTTGACAAAATTTGGGCAACCTAATACTCTAAAATAGGGTTAAAATATCATTCCCTAGACCCGAATCTAAGATTAACAGAGCGAGTTTATAAGTAACTTGGCCAACTCTAAGAGAACGAAATGTGGGGTCATCAAATTCTTCTTCACCTAGCCAATTCTAAGAGGCAACAAAACACTAGATTTTCCCCTGAACCTATACCTATATTCTATCATATACCTATATTCTATCCTACAACATTATTATTCAAGAATTTATAATTATTTTTCCTCCTAAACACTTTTCCTACTCTATTTTCTTTCTTTCTTTCTTTCTTGGCCACTTTCTTTTTGTATACTTATTGCACCTTCACTGTGATGGTGCTAGCGAAAAAGGGCTTGACTGGTATTTACAAAGGAGAAGGAAAAGCGCTTCAAGTAGGCAGTTACAGGGACAATTGTCAACAGCTTCGAGCGATTGTGAGCAACAATTGCCAAAAGAAATGAAGTCATAAGTGGTCACCGACAGTTTGCAAGAACTGTCAAAGGTCGTGGCAATCTTTCAAGTGATTTCGAGCAGTTTTGGTGACTATATGCACACAATCATCCAAGATATCACAAATTGTTGACTAATTTCACTCAATCTGCTGATATATCTCAATTGCACCTATAAGATCTCCTAACAGTTTACTCAAATACTTATTGAAACAAAAAGAACAAAAACAGTTGAAGTTGTGTAGACTTACAAAGAAACAAAAATATTTTTTTGTATACAACTTAACTGAAAAAGTGTCATTTTAAATGTAAATGGGAATTCGTTTAAAGCTTTTGATTTAGAGAGAAAAATAAGGGAAGCAAACACAGCCCTGGATTAGGAGCCAACAAATGTTGAATCTACAAGAATTCTTTCTCCTATCCTTACAAAGTCAAGGAAAACTTTCCCAATAAGGTAGTCATTATTAAGTGACTTTGGCTATATAAGACAACAAAAAGATAAGACTTTAAAATTATGCAATTATGAGACTATCTTTTATTGATGCTACCATAGTGGCTCAAACTGTCATTAAGAAAAAGTGAAGTCAGGCCATTTCAAACAGTTTTAAGCAACTGCCAAAAGAATTGAAGTTGTCGGATGGTTACCGACAATTTGCACGAACTGTCAAAGGTCGTGTCGATCTTTCTAGTGGATTCAAGCAATTTGGCGACTATCTGCACAAACTCAGCCTGGATATCATCTCAGATTGTCGACTGGATTCGCTCGATCTCTTAATGCGTCTCAGCAACGTATTTGTAAGAGCCATTTCTTGTGTTTAAAGTCAAGATCCAAAGGCTCTGCAAGCAAGGCTTGGGCAGGATTCATGAGTTATCCACAAACAATTGTTTGCGACATAGAAAGCGAAGCGCCTATAAGCCTAAGGCGGTGGCCTGTAGGTGGCAAAGTCATGTGCAGACGTACAAGACATCCTCGATGGTGCACAAGACATTGACAATGTCTCGAGTGTCATCGTGGATGCCTATTCCGCTTTCACTATGACATTCCAGGTTGCTTTCTTTTTGTATGCTTATTGTGCCTTCACTGTGAAGGTGTCAGCAAATAAGGGCTCGATATTTAGAGAGGACAAGGGAAGGCAGTTCGAGCAAGCAATTATAGAGACAATTATCCAGTGGTTACGAGTAATTGTAAGAAACAACTGCTAAAAGAAGTGAAGTCGTGGGGTGCTTATTTATAGTGTGCATAAACTGTCAAGTGATTTTGAAGTGATTTCGAACACTTTTAGAAACTATGCACACGCAATCTCCCTGGATATCTCAGATTGTCAACTAACTTCACTCAACCTCCTACTGTATCTCAGCGGTGTATGCATAGGAGCCATTTCTTGCATTTATAGTGGGGATCACTGATGTCGAGAAGGCCAAAGACTTAGTGTGCAAGACTTGCGCAGGATTCACAAGTTCTCAACGAACAGTTGTTTGCAACGCATACACTAGAGGAGAACCAAATGGAAGCAAGGGAAATGAGCAGCACGTGCAAGCAATGCACTTGGAAGACAAGTGGTGGTTTGCAGGTGGCACCGTCATGTACGGACAACGCACGAGGCATCCACGTTGACGCACGAGACATCGAAACTGGCATGTGGGCGAAGTCATCTGCGCAGGTAATCTTCTTTGTTTTGTTCATTTCTCTTTTTTTGTTTTTGGTTCGAACAATATCATCTAAACATTACCCCATAATATTCACAAATACATACTTGTGCAAAGAATAATAATAAACAAACTAGTTATTACCACTAAGATAACAATTCTATATAAATTTAATAATCAACTCTACACTAACAATCATTGACAATAATCATTGACAAAATATCATATTTCTCAGAAAGAATTCAAAAGGACAATCAATAAAAAATTCACAATCACAATTATAGCCTTCAAAAGTAATGAATGGTTCAGTAACAAAAATCTCCAGAGAAATTGGGTTTGCTGCAAACCGATGAAATCTATGCAGAATTAACATGGTTGTGATTTTTGGTGAAATTTAAATATATAGCTAAAGCAGTGATTACTCCTGAAAGAAAGATGAACATGCTGTAAAACCATCCCTACCCAAATCTATACAATAACATGAAAAATAAAGTCCAAAAATAAAGTTTAGATGGCAGAAGAATATCCTAGATGAATTACTCTTCAATAAGAGAGCCTCTGCTGTCAAATTAAGCATAGTCCCAGAGAAACTTCATGGCAAAAATTTCATAAAGACTTGTAATTCATGTTCTTAAGCTAAAAGGTTGATCAACATAAAATCCTGGGTCCATTATCATAACTAACATGAAGTCAATGGCTTATTCAAGCAAAAGTAAGCTAGTAGTGTCAAATTGAACTCAACGAAAAAGTGAATTTCATAAAAAACTAAAAGCCACATTAATTTAGTCGATTATTTAGCTTACTCAATGGGCATTTTAAATTCATTCATCACTTTAGCAGCTTCGTCGAGTTTCTTCTTTGCTTCAGCCTCTTGATTTTGTGCATTTTTGTAGACCGCCTTATTCATATCATATTTAAGCCAAGGCAATTTTTTTTTCAAGTTTTCCACCTACAAGTTTGAAGATAAGATTAATAACATTAAACATTTTGTTTTAATTAACACAAGAATTCTGTTTTAATTAACAAATGTTAATATCACACCCACAAAAAATGCATTCAAATCATTCTGCAATTATTCAAGTATGAATTTGTAGTTAATACTGTTAATATCACCCACACCCACTAAAATTGCATTCAACATATTCAACTATATGCACAAAAATTGCATTCAAATCTCCAGTTAGTGGCAGCACTTGATAATCTTTTACTGGTCCTAGTTGCCAGAAATAATCATGCCTTAATTTCATTTAACTGGTAGGTTTTTTTAACTTGAATACATTTCTTGTGTTTCTTTATCTCTGTGCAGGCTTGCTTGAGCTTGTTGTGTAAGTGTTGATGCTGACAGTAGCTCGAGCCATCTGGAGGCTTGTCTGTGGAATTTTGCATGTGGGTTTGAAGAGATGGGTGAATTGCGAGAGAACTGAAGCTGGGTAGAAAAGGTTTCCTACGCTTCAGTTGGAGGCTTTTCACCTGGCTTTAAATTGCTTGTGGATGCTTGTTCTGATCCCTCATATGACTAGAGTAGATCATATGCTTCATGCTGCCTGCTGTTGTTTTGGAAAAAGGAGATTCGCCAGGTTTTGCTTTACTTAGTAATATATCATACTTTACCTCTAGATTCATAGAACTACTGCTATCTTGATGTTCTGGAGCCGGTTGGCCGACCTATGAATTGTAGTTGAAGGATCTTTCTCCATTTGCTTTGGTGTTTTAGTTTTAAATTTCTTATTGTATTTTCTTCTTATAGCATATTAACCCCCTAGAAGTTTTGGTTTAGTTAATTTTTAGGCTTGGATCGGTTTTTTTTCCTGTTTTATGTTTTTCTTTTTCTTTTTATTTGTTTTTATTTTGTTTTAGTTATAATCCCAACAAAACCCACCTATTGCTCCAGTTAATTATTAATAAAAATTGCAAGTTTAAGAAAATAAAACTATATGTAAATAATATATTTTCAACTCATTTTCTCCACTAAATTTCAATTTATTTTATAAAAGGTCTCAACAATTGAAAGAATAAAATGTGCAGATGAATACAGAATGGCACTTTATTTTAAATATCGGTTATTAACTTAACGTACTTCAGGTGAAAACATTATGGAAAAAAATAAACAGTTGCTAGGCATTATTTAGTACTGACTACTTAAAAACAAGGATTAAATTAAAAGTAAAACCTCTAAACTATAACATCAAGAGGAAAATTTCTGAGCCACACTGGGTTATAGCAGTCAATATTACAACTATCCATCATGGTAAGATGTGTATGATGAAGATTAACTTGAAAAAAATATCATGTTCAAAAAAGTTTCCCCCTGAACTGATTGCTTTAAATGTCTTAAGTTTCTATTCTAATCATCTTTTAATTTCTCTTGAGAATCCCTGACAATCCTTTTGCAAAGCAATGGAATACAATTAGATCAGCAATGTCTCTTCTCAAATTAAAAGAAATCCAAAAAAATATCAAAATGCATAGAAAATAAAATATTTCAAACCATGTTCTTAATATTGCTCCAACTCCAGCTCCAATTTTAGCCCTAGTGTTCCCAAAAGATTTATTGTCTTTCAAGTTAGAAGCATGGAAAGCCTCACAACAACAGTTGTAAAGAAACAAAAAGAATGGAAACAGTGGAAGTTATGTAGCTTCTTAAAATGAAGAAAAAAGGGGTATTTTGTAGATATTTTTTCGTATACAACTTGTAATGGAAAAAAAATGTGTCATTGTAAATGTAGATGTGGAGTCGTTTAAAGCCTTTGATATAGATAGAAAGCAGGAAAACAGGAACCAACAAATGTTGATTCAACAAGTGTTCTTTCTCCTATCCTTACAAAGACAACTTTCCAGATAAGGTAGTCATTATCAAGTAAGTGAGCCACCTTTGGTTATAAAAGACAAAACCAAAAGATACGACTTTAAAATACTAAGTAATTATGAGGTTTTATGTTTTAATGATGCTACCATAGTGGCTCAAACTGCAACTAAGAGGTTAAACACTGCAGATGCTTAAACAGCAAATGGGCCAACTGTCCTAGCAGATAATTAGGCCTTAGTGCGTTCTGAATTTAAATTTGAGAAAAAAAAGCTCAACACTTTATGCCCAAATCAGAGGAAAAAGAAAATCTCTTTTTACATTAGAAATAATAGCACTCAAGCTACCACCAAGAGATGGGTATGGTGGCACTCCTTTAGAACAATTGAAAATTAAGGTATTAGAGGACAAGCAACAGCAAAAGATGGAAGTTCATACTTTAAATAAAAAGATGAAACATAAAAAAGCTCCAAATGACTGAGGCAGATCAAAAATAATGATTTAAATCTAACAAAAATGTAACATGTATAAAAAATCTCCAATCTCTATTAGGTAGCTCATCATATGCTCTTTTGTTAAAGGAAAACATTGGCTAAGGTGAAACGTTAGCTAAAAGGAGATTAAAACAACCAAGTTCTATACAATCATACCCCTAACTATTTCAACCAAGTTTATGAAGAGAGGCGAAGGAGACGAGAACTAGCGGAAAAGAATCGGGAGAAAATAAGATCTCATCCAATACAATTTAGTAAGACAATACACGTGTATATATAGCTACAGCATATTCATATTAGGCGATTGATTCAAACAAACCGTATGAACGACTGGATGAGAACCAGGCTACTATTAGCCCTGCAAATGAGCCATCCGGAATAGTGGTGGTGAGTTTGGAGCCAATTTGTGAAACATTTGTTGTGGAGAGAGGCTTCGTGAAAATACCGCTAGCTGATCTTCGGTTGGGATATATAGAAGCTGAATTTCTGAATTTTGAATGCTATTACGGATAAAGTGGCAGTCCACTTCCACATGTTTGGTTATGGCGTGAAAGACCGGATTGTATGCTAGAGTAATAGCTGATTTGTTGCCACAGAAGAGAAGAGTGGGCTTGTATTGAGTGGTATTGAATCTTGCAAGAGGCGACGGAGCCAAATAATGTATGTAGCGATTGTAGTGAGGAACCGATATTCTGCTTGGGTTGATGATCGGGAGACGGTAGTTTGCTTCTTTGCACTCCCAGAAATTGAAGTATCCCATGGTTGATTTGAGAGCTTTCGTATCTCTGGCCCGATCAAAGTTGGCGTACGCACGAAGAAAAAAAATTTAAGGTTTAATTGAAATCCCGATGTGCATAGAGCCTTTTCGTATCGGAATATATGTTTAAGTTGATCGAAGTGAGCAGTGGGGGGGACTATGCATGTGCTGGCATACCTTGTTCACCGCAAGGTTAAGATCTTGTCAGGTGATAGTTAGGTACTATAGAGAACAAGCTAGTTGCTAGTATAGTTTCAGCTGGGATAAGATAATGGGTTAACATGGCTTCGGTGAGGTAGTGGTTGTAGGAGTGAGTGTTGGGTTGCAAAGATCCATTCCGGCTGCTTTGAGGATTCCATAATCATATGATGCTTGGTGTAGGGAGGCTGTAGTGGCTGTTTTGGAGTTGGATACCAAAAAATGTAGACAGAGTACCAAGCTGCTTCATGCGGAAGCAGTTTGTAAGAGTTTGGATGATAAATTGATAGCATCTTGATGTGAACTGGTGATGAGTATATCATCTACATAGATGAGAATTTGGATGCAGTGGGGTGTGGCATCTTGGATGAGTAGAGAGGGATCAGCATGGCTTATTCAAAACCCTTGAGAATGAAGGAATTTGATAAGTGTAGAATACCATTGGCGAGGAGACTATTTTAGTCCATAGATGGATTTGTGGAGCTTGCAAACATGATTGAAAAAGTTAGAATCTTTGAACCCTTTGGGTGGTTTCATGTATAATAGTTCATTTAGATGTCATGGAGAAAAGCATTTGAGACATCTAGTTCTACCACCAGCACTGATGGTAAGTAGCAACGGCTAGAAGAGTTCGGATGGTTGGCATTTTAGCAACCAGACTGAATTGCCTCTAAGTAATCAGCCCCATAGTTTTAGTTAAATCCTTAAGCAACCAATCTAACTTTATGACGTGCCACTGTGTCGTCATCTTTGTACTTAATTATGTATGTTCATCGACATCCAAACACATTTTGGTGAGGATGTGGAGATACTATGATTCATGTGTGTTGATCCATTAGGCCCCTGTATTCTTCTTGAATAGCAAGCCTCCAGTGCGTGTGTGTGGCTGCTATTTTGTAGGAGGGTTCGGTTGGGGGAGTTGCATGGATAAGATTTAAAAGTGGTTTGAGTTTGATGGTCCCTGTTTTTAAGTGAGCATAGGGTGTAGAGAATTTGGATTTTGATTGAGGTAAGGATGACGAAGAAGATGAGATGTGTGACGTGGACGATGAGTTGATTGGTTTTGTAGAATTGGAGGAAGAGATGGAAGACCAAGAGGGTGATGAGGGAGGATCTTTTGGTTGAGGAATTTGAAGAGGGTGATGAGAGAGGATCTTTTTGTTGAGGAATTTGAAGAGGGTGATAAGCCGGTAATGAGGATGGAATGAGAGTAAGTGGATTGGTGTATGATTGTGGTTTGGGGAGAGAGGTTGAAGATTGATTTTGGGAAAAGAAGAGAAATTCGTTTTTGATGAATTTGACATGACGAGAAATTAGAGGTGGAGGTTTCAGGGTTGTAGCAAATGTAACCCTTATGGTTGGGTGAGTAGCCTAGAAAGACACATGGTAGAGCTTCCGATCCCAACTTGGTGGTTTTTGTAGGCAGAAGATGTGGAAAGCACGAGCATCCGGAGACCTTGAGATGATCGTAGTTGGGTATGCTTTTGTGAAGGAGTTGGATTTGGGTGAGATTGTTTGTGTTAGGAGAGGGTAGACGATTTATTAGGTAGGTGGAAGTAAGAGTTGCTTGGACCCAAAGGTGTTCGGGAAGGTGAGCTATTTGGAGGAGAGCATGAGTAGTTTTTAGGACGTGCCGATGTTTGCATTCGGAGACATCATTTTGTTGTGGTGTATATGGGCAAGACATTTGGTGGTGGATGCTGAGGTTGTTGAGTATATTATGCAAATTAATTGAGTTACATATTCCCCACCCTCGTCGTATCAGAGAATTTTTACACGAGTGTTGATATGGCGTCCAATGAATTTGTAAAGGAGAAGAAATTTTTGCCATGTTTCAGATTTTTGTTTCATAGGGAAGAGCCAAGTGAACTTTGAGTAATCATCCCCAAAAAGCACATAATATTTGCAACCTTCATTCAATAAAATTGGAGCTGGGCCCCATACATCAGTATGTAAGAATTCGCAAACATTATAAGATCTATATGAGTGTTTTGGAAAGGGAAGCTTATAATGTTTGGTGGTAATGCAAATTGAGCAAGGACGGTGAGTGCTGCTGAAACCAAGATTTGAAGAATTGTGGAGGAGCTATTGGGCCTCACGGTTAGAATGGCCTAGCCGTAAATGCCATGGAGGTGCTTCGGCTGAAGTTGAGAATTGGAGAATGGTTTGTCAAGGTAGAGGTTTGGGTGACGGGTGTATCGTGTAGAATCCATTGGTGCATCAGCCTTTAAGGAAAAAAATATCCGTTTTGAGATCCTTTATGATAAAACCATTAGAATGAAACAAGATAGAACAGGAATTATGCGGTTAGTATATAAATGGTAAGAAGATTGTATTTGCAATGAGGAACACGAAGATGTTTGAGTAGAAACTTATAATTAGGAGTGAGGATACCATTTTCAATGTTACAGATTGGAAGGGCCTGACCACTTTCAACGGTGACTCTGATGGTCCCTTGATAGGATTCAGCAATGGGCATGTTGTTGAAGTCATTGGTAACATGAGTGGAAGCCCCAGAGTCAAGATACCAAGTTGAATCTGAAGGTCTACCAGTGCATTGAGCTGCTGTTTGGTTTGGTTGGTGTGCCAACATTCTCAGCAAAGTATCCAAGCTTACCACAAATTTGGCACTCTATATAAGGCGTTTTGGAAGTTCTCAGTGCATTAAAGGAGCCACAGAATGGTGTTGTCGAATGGCCAGGACCCTGCTAAGCCGTCCCCTGCTGCAGAATCCTCACGAGAGCAGAGAGAGGTGGTTTGGAGGGTGTGCAGAGGAAGGATTGTTGAGCTAAAGTTTATTTTTTCTCGCTACTGAAAAGGGGATAGAGATCATCCAGACTTATTGGTACTAATTTGGTGCGGATAGCGGTTTTGAAGGCATGATAATTGAAAAGAAGTTCGTTGAGCGTGTAGAGAATAAGGTTTTTGTTATTCACTTTGGAGCTGGGGGCAGCGTCTGTCCACAATGGATTTGATTTCGGAGAGATAGTGATGCATGGATCTATCTCTTAATGTACATTGTGTAGTTCAATTTTGAGTTGAATGGCTCGAGAGCAATTGAATGATTGAAAATGCTTAACTAATGTACTCCACACATTGTTGCAGTATTCGACTTCAAGTATATAGGGAAGGATGGAGGGAGAGATGATCGAGTATATACAAAAGATCGGCGAGCTCTCGTGCCAATCGATTGCAAACGATTAGAGCTCTCGCGTTGATCGATTAAGTAGGGTTCTGATCGAGAGGGAAGAGATATCACTCCGATACCATGAAAAGAGGTAGAGGCGAGAACTAACCGAGGAGAATCAAGAGAAAATAAAATCTCACTCAATACATCATAGTAAGACAATACACATGTATATATAACTACAGCATATTCATATGAGGCGTTAAATCCAGACAAATCGTACGGATCCAGACAAATTGTACGGACGGCTGGATGAAAACCGGGCTGCTATAAGTTTATAGCTATGCCAATAATTTTTTCATTTTGAACAACAATTTTGAGGCATTCAGAAATGGTGCTTTACCATGTCAAGAAAAAGCACACTTTTGAAAAAGAACTGAAATTGAGTTAAAAGTAGGCATTAATCCTAATTAACCCAAAAATTAAGGATGTGCAATTCCCTATGACTAAGTATGCATCCAAAGATGTAATGTACTTTGTGGCAATAAAAAAAATCATAAATCCAAATTTTAATCCACAGTCAATTAACAAAGATTATATTTATTTCTTGAGAATAAAGAAGTTAAAAGTGTCTTTATTGTTTTCTATTAGAGAACTGGAGTGATACTTCCCCAAAAATTTTATTGGACAGAGAATATCTGATTCAAAATTCAACATGTCAAATATATCAAGCTTCTTAATATATATTTAATGATCAATTCATTGGTTAAACTCCCAAACGACCAAATAGGATTACAGAGGTTTTAAACTTACTACCCTCAAACTCTCTCCTTTCTCAAGACCTCAACAATAGATCTTCAGAGATGCACAGCAACAACTCTTTCTGCGACTGAGGCATACCTTAAATCCATCTATTGTGGCTAAAATAAAGTAATTCTTAAATGAATTAACACTGTTTATCCCTACTTCTTTCTCTAATGAATTGTTAATAAAATTAGAATTAAATCTCAAAAAGATTGACATATTATACAGCCGAATGTCAACTTCGACCACCCAATAAAAATAAAAGGACCAACAAGAGCATTCTGGATCAGAGATGTTTTCAAACAGGCAGGAGCATTCAGGATCAGAGAAGAATTTCAACATCCAGTTTTCCAATATGGATTCACATTACCCCCTCCCAAATCACACAGTATTTTTGGGCTGTTACGACTCAGGTTCCACCCAACTCAATTTTTTGTAGAGCTTTTGTCCCTCGTAGTACCTAAGATGGTTGCAGAGATTTAAATTTTCAAATGAGAACAAATAAAAAGTTCATTTCATGAATCTTCCAAACAGTCAAAAAGAATAGAAAACCAACCATTTTAATGCCAAGATTCGAACCTTATGGAACATGCTTGCGCACCCAAAGGTGACCCAACAAAACAATTTGAGAAAAAATCAATAATTGTTAATGTTCAAAAGAAACCGGATCTTTAAGGTAAAAGTAGTGAGTGAATTTACTAGTTCAATGAAGGCTTTTTGGGCTCGTGTAGAAAACTTAATTTTGTAAATGGTAACAATGAAATAAATGTTGTATCACTACCTGAGTCACGAGAGAATGAGAAAACAAAGTATAAGTCGGTAAAGACTACACCATTTATTTGTTCTCAGAGTACTTTTGGGAAAGACACTTAAACTAAGCTTAATATTGAAATGCATTGTGAGCAAATTATAATATAAACTTTCTAATGAGCCCTGAACCACAACATTACACTCAACAATTCCATCAAATGAGAAAACAAAAGAGGGAAAGTATAATTGATAGATCACCCACAAAGAAGCTAAAGATGGGAACCGAACCATGAAAAGTGGTAACTCCAGGACTATTAATGAGAATCCTCGAGGAAAGAAAGTCACAATAGAACTTTCCAAGTGTCCAATTCTCAAGCTATTTTCCTATCATTTCTCAAACCACTGAGGAAGACGTTCCTTAAATCTGAAAACAGAAACATATTATCGTTCTTTCAAAGTATGTTTACTCTAACTTATTAACTCAGAACATTTTAATTTTTGGTATCATTATTTTGATATTTTAAATACAACTAAAAATACTTGCAGGTCATTTGTGCCAAACAACAATGCGAGCAGAAAAAAAGGTGGAGATCATTTATGAAAATCTTCAACCTATTTTGACGTAACCGTTGATTTAAACATTAACAAGAAAGACAGCCAAAAACTTTATTAAATCAGCTACTAGGTCATCTGAACTAGCTCTCACCCCACAAAAATTATAAGGCAATAAACGAGCGCAAGTCAAAATTAAGAGGAAACCTTAGTTATGCAAAATGTAACTTTTCATTTAGAGTTTCAGTTATTTTTAAGACAAATCAATGATGCGTGATTGATAAGATTGAAAATTATTGAAAATAAATGTATGTTGAGGATAAGAAAAACAAAAACAACAAAGCGTAGTAAAGAAAAATTGAAAATAAAGTCTCATATTTCAAGAAAAATTAAGTAGAGCAAACTGCACAATAAACTAATGGAGAAAAGACCCCTCATTTTTTAGTCAACAAAATGATACTAGGATTTCTACTTTGAGGTCTAAGGTTGCTCAACTATAGACTCCAATTGTCGAATTACAAAATGTTTTCACCACAACAGCTAAGACAAGGAAATCATATCCAAAAACAAAAGCGCCAACCACTGCAATAAAAAATGGCTATTTCTTGGATGGTTTTACCTTGTTCATGGACAGATTGCTTCTTGAAAATAAAATAGATTCTACTTTATTAGAGATGAAGTTTGAATAATGTAATGACAAAAATGAACTAATCGGCAAGGTTGCAAGAAGAGTGGAAGCCTGCCCCCCTTGACAACTAAGAATCTTTTTGTTTTTTGCCTTTAAAATATATGAATTGAGTATATGTTTGCTTTGTTTAATGCTCTTGTTTGAAATTTTGAGTATATAAATTTTACCCATGTTAAAAGAAGAAGACCAAAAAAGGTATGGGAAGAAATCATTAAAAAAGATCTTCCCTATTTGGAACTCAAAGAGAGGCTTCTATTTGATTATGCAAAATAGAAACAATGAATCTATGTAGTCGACCCCAAATGGTGGGACTAAGGCTTAATGGTGATGGCAATGGTGGAAATAAAAGCCCCTCCCTAAGTTTCAAATAGAAAAGATCCTTCCTAATAGTTTCCTTCCATATTCTTTTTTTGGTCTTCCTCTTTCTCTTCCTCTTTTGATATGGGTGAAATTCATAAATTCAATTTTTCTAATTGGATATTGCAAGGTCTACACTTAATATATCTGAGCCATCTACGTTGGCATTATATAATTTATTCACTATTGGAGCCACTCCAACCTTGCTACGAAAAAACTCATTTATCATTCTACAAGTATAGCCACACATCTACCTAAGCATCCTCATCTCAGTAACACTTATTTTATCACAAGTTTCTTATTAGTTAGTCAACACTCAACCTCACAAAACATAGCTGGTCATATAATGCTCCAAGAAAATTTCCTTTAATTTTGGGTGGGATTTTTTGATCGCACAACAACTCAAAAGTGCTCCTCCATGTTATCCAACCAGTTTGAATCCAATTAATCCCAATTCTCTCTATTTCACCATTATTTTGAATAATTGAACCAAGGTATCTAAACCTCTCGCTCTTCTAGATCACATGGTTCTCAACAGTAATATCCTCGAGATAATAGTCTTATAATACAATTGAAATTACCCTTCATAATTCTATTTTTGATCTACCAAGACAAAAAACTTTCTATTCTAAGGAAGCCCTCCACAACTCAAGTTTTGTTTTAATTCTATCACTAGTCTTATAAATTAAATAGAATATCATCTTCAAAAAATATGCACCAAAAAACCTCCTCTTAATGTGCTTAGTAAGAACATTCATATAATTAAAGCAAAAAAAATGGGCTTAGAGCCAAGCCTTTATGTAATCCATTAGTTACAAAAAAATCATTAGATAAGCCTCCTGCGATCGAACAAATGTTACAATCCCAATATGCAATTGATAGTAATAACCGAAATACCCTAAAGTAGCACACAAATAATTTAAATTACATACTTACCTTCAACAAAATTTTTTCTCTTTGACGAACCCGCTTCACATCCTTTTCTTGCAATGCATTAAGAACTTTGAGCTGATTCAAAGTGTCCTTATTTCTAGCAACACTCTGAAAAAAAAAGAAGTAAATAGTATCACAGAAACTTTATAAAGATTGTCTGCAATCAAAGCTTAATGCTTCATCATTATAAAATAATCCAAAACAATATGAAGTGTACCACTTCAAGGTCCTTCAACGCTCTCCTTTTCTCAATAAGTGTTTGATGTTGAACTGGTAATTGAGGATTACCAACAGCTTTCTCAGTTTCTTGTAGAAGTTGCACAGGAGTTAACTTAGCAAATTCACATACTCGATCTTGAGGTAAGAACTGAACCAGATTCAAATGCACATCAGAAAGAAAGATTAGCCACTGATCCAAGAATAACAAAAAATCTGTAAATTAATTGATTAACAAATGAAATAAAAACTAAATTTCTGATATTAGTACTTCTTGTGAGCGATCAAAAAGGTTTTAAAAAAAAAGAGCAACATTACAATATGTATATATATATGACTACAAATCGCACAAATCTCCAACTTCTAATGTGATTTTCAGGTTATAGACAGCAAAAATTTTAATCAAATGTTACATGAGACTGATGGTTCAGGCAGGAAGCTTCTTGGGAAAACCTAAACTGTGTTCACTGTAGAAAAAAAAACATGCATATTATGAAAATAAAATAACAGGAGACTCGAAGTTCAATAATTTTGTCCATATTGACTAATTATACTTACCTAGGTATCCTAATGGGCAATAAGCCTATATAAAATAAAAAATTAGATCATAACAGAACTAATTAAGGCTGGATTTCATAAACACTTCTAATTTTGTCCAAGATTTCATATTTTTTGTTGATTATTTTATTAGAATTATTTATCCTCTTTGGATGATAACAGGCTTGAACTTGAACGTTCTATTAGAATTGGATTTAAATTTAAAAGATAGTGCAACATATTTTTATAATAAAGGATTGATTGTGATTGATCAAAAGTGAAAATGTGAATTATCCAAAATAGGTATGCATAGTTCTCTTTACTGTACTTTGATGTGTATTAATTATAGCTCGACTGAGTTGAGCAAATTAAAGAAAAAATATGCAAGCTTATAGAACAAATGTCATGTGAATATAGTTTCCTTTGATTAATAAGTCCTTCATTTATTAGTCTTTAAAAGCATTTTGCGGCTTTTAAAATTTTACAAAATTTTATATACTCATTCCATCTCATAATATTTAAATTAAAAATCATGATGCGACTGTAAATCCACCATTCATGTTTCAAATGCCTATTTGAATGTTGAAAAAGTCAATACAAGTTTAAGTTTGACAAATAGATTGCTATCAAAAAAATCAGGATCACAGAGGATGATATGCAAAAGCTAGCCCCTGGTTTCTTATATGATAACAAGGCATTAAAGCAAAACATAATTTGAACTAAAAAGTATAACCATGCCTCAATAAATAAGGGTTGATGACTCTTGATTGATATATAAATTATAGATTGAAGAAAAAAATTATTCAGAGAGGGCAATCTAATTCTCTATATCATTAAATTGTGTTTGTGAATTGATTCAAGTTGTGTGAACAAAGTTACATCCTCCCCCTCCGTCAGTTACATAAGAAGGCAATGTGCAAGAATTGCCCATGATTAGACCAAGGTCAAGACCATCAAGATAACAATAACAATAACAGCAGATGAGATGCATGAATCATGGATCTCATAGTGCCCGATCAAATAACAACCTCTCCGTAAAGTCAAGACAATCATTAACGCAGCTTGTCTAACTTAAGTTGAATTTTATAAACCCTATCAATGAATAATAACTAGAATGCTATATGTCCAATATAAAAGTTAGCATGCTAAAACTGATACAAACAAAAATCTACCAGAACAAACTATGCTGCTGGTGCAAATTATGATATAGATATTTTTATAGAGAGATAATAAAAAATAAATAAAAACAAGAGAATTTTCCACATCTTCCAAGAGGTAGGAATTACAGAGCTTACTTGAGTTAAATTATTGACTTGAATATTAAACTTTTGAATAACCTCGATAACATTTTTTTTTGGAACTGTAGCACCTGTATTTAAGGTCAAAAAAAAGCATTCACTGAGATTCAAAAGATTAGCAAGAAATAAATACAACAAAATCAAACGAGAAAAAGAGCACATTAAGGGCAATATGACCTTTAGCTTGTCTGCCCTATAAAAATAAACTTAACAAGAAACTAATAGACATGATAATACCATTGAGAACCCATTCAGACTTGTTATTAATATCAATCTTCCTCATAATTGTAATATTTTCCTCCAAATTTAAGGCCTTCAAAGCAATTTTCACATAGCCAAACTCCTCCCCTCGTTTCACAAAAGCTCCAATGCTCGAAGCCCTTCCAAGAAGCTGCAGAAAACATTGTGTATCAACCTCCCAAGTTAGAAAAAATATTTGAAAAACTATTAAATCATTAGATCAAGCATTTAATTGGAGGAATTTACATAAATATAATCAGTTTAACATATAAATACAACAAATTACATTTAATTTGTTTATTTCATTTGTAACTAATATGAGAGAAAACTAAGCCATCGTATCTAAAAATGAGGCTTAAGAATTCAGTTTCAATGCCTTAATGAACGCTTAAGTTTCAATCACTCTAATAAGAGTTGTTTCATGAAATTGTCTCCCAAATATTGAAAAATGCCAAATCAAATCTCAAGATTATTACAAAACTAAAAGTAGTCCAGCAACCTTTTTTTAAATGCTAAATTGGTCCCAAATTAACTTTTCCAACCACTTTGGGAACTATTTATCAAAAACATTTTTATTTTAAAATTTAATAAATTTGTTAAGAATAATTTGATGCAAATTTTAATATGATTATATTTTATTTTTATTTATTATAACCTAATTTTTGCATTACATTTTTTGTAGATAATAAAATCATAATTGAGCTGACTATTGCCACTCCATCATCCTGAAATCCACCCCTGCTCTTTGGTCTGACGTCTCTTTTCATAATTCCAATGGCTGCCTCACTAGAGATGATCGCCACTTGGCCAGGACCATAACACTGACTCCCTCTTCTTTAAATCCTTGCCTTTTAAACCTAATCATGATGCTCCATACCCAGACCAAATACACACTACAAGTCGTCAAAACCTTAATCTTTTGTGGCAGCGACCTCTTCGCTTGCTAGAACATCACACCCAGTAGTAGTCGTTCAGTGCAACTTGTTCATCCATAGAACCATCAAAGCGTCAACCAGAGGGGAAAGGTTAGCTTTGACCTCTATGGATATTGGTTCAAGGGAAAACGGTAAACTTTGCATAAATAAAATCAAAAATTAAATACTCAATAAAAGCATCAAAAATAAATATAATCATATAAAAATTTTCAAATTATATCTTTTTTTTAATCAAAAAACTTTTTAAGAAAATGTCTTCCTAATTACTAAATATCCTTCGAATATTTGTCAATTTCATCTAATATGAATGGAAAAGTAAATTGTAACCAATTTAGGCACTTAAAAAATAATTGAGAGACTTTCTAACTTTAATAAATTCAAGACTGAATTGGAAATTTTCCAGTAGTCAGTGACCATTTCAAAAAAAAATTATTTCAATAAGTTTGACAATTTTGATATTCAAATTATTAATAAAATATAATTCATTATATATAGATATGCAAACATATATATGTATAATAAATTGTTTATATATTAAATCTGAAATATAAACAAGATTGAATCTCAAAACTATCAAAATTATTGAAATATCGAAACTTAAACATTCATTATGGAATTGAAAAATAAATGCAAACATATACATACAAGAAAAAATTTTCGATTGTTCCTAAGCTTTGTGGTTGTCGTTCCAGTGGTTTCTCTATGCAGTCGCCACCTTTTGGTTAAAATGGTGGTGTAATTGGTCTTCGAGTTGGCCAACGCTTTTTATTATTTTCTTATTAGATATAAAACCAACCTCTGATATTTTTATTTTGTATTATTTCAAGAGATTAGTCGTCCTTTTTGGTGTTTTCTGAAATGATATAGGTTTAAGGGCTTCCCTTTATTACTACAATAAACCCCAGCTTTCCTCAACCGGTTAAGTCTTATAAATGCTTTACTCATGAATTGTTTTAATTTAATGTAAGAAATCCTTGAGTAAAATCTATGCCATATAAATTTTTTCAAGGTAAAATAAATAGTGTAACCCATTTTAGGTGTTTGAACGTTTTATCATATAAAACTTTTTTATTATTTTTTGAGTGAATACAGATATTAAATAAATGGAAAAGTATGTTCTAACAAGGTCCAGTAAGTAGTCCCTGAGTTCTGACAAAGCCAGACAAGGCCCGAAGTGGCCTCGCTTTTGTAAAAACAGAGCTTTGACATGAAGTACCTATGTTGCAATGATGTCAGCCAAGGTTCGACATTGGTCGCATCTGGCTCGTTGAGGCCTGAAATGTAGTTTTTAAGTAACAATGAGGCCGACTAGGTCTAGCCTTGGCTCATTAAGGGCCTGAAAACTAGGGTAAAATCAAATCGATGAGGTGTGGCAAGGCTAAGCATGGGATGCACAAGTCAGTAATGGACTCAGCTTTAGTGATATGCCAATTATTTTATATTTTATAACAATGGAATTTCAAATTCTGATGATTTGAAGGGGCAGAGAATCCCGAAAAAATGGGAACAATAGATTCCAAATTTTTAAGAACATCAAGCTAAACACCCAAAAAACTAAAATCAAAGCAAGAAAAAATACTTTACCTCCAAAATATAGCCAACTAAACCTCCCTATTCTATTAGCAAAACATTCGCATCTTCCTTTGGATCTTCTATTGGTTTGCGATTGTTGGCACCTAATTACGTATGCAAATGGCATTTGTTTTCTGCGTGAGCTACCCACAATTATCTACTCTGACAAAGAAATGACTTCTAAGGCCAAGGTTTTTCCTCTAACTTTGATTGGGAAATTTCACTCCATTGACCTAGCATGAAATTGATAGAAAAAAGGATATGCTAATGTGAAATATTTTGATTTTCTCATCATCCTTTGAAATTCAAATGAGTTAGATTATGCTAAACTTCTCTCTTGAGGTGTTATGGTATTCATTGAAAATCTATGAAAGTGATCAAATGGTCACCTTTGCTAAATATTTCTTCATTTAGTGATTTCAGCAGTTATTGTTATTTTTGTGATTTATGTATTATGCGATTTTTATTCGTAACTTTTGCATTTTGTGATTTATGTCTGTAATTTGTGCATGTTGTAGTTTATGTGTATTTGGTGCTATGAATTCAATGATTTATGCATTCAATGGTTTCTACTGTCTACAGTTATTGCCTTCTGTGATTTCTGCATTCTCTGACTTATGCAATCAATGATTTCGGTTTTCTATGATTTCTAATGTGTGATTTTTCAATCTGAATTTTATACAATTTGTAATTTATTGTTTTTGTTTTTGTAATTTCTGCATTTAGTGATTTTTGTAACCATTGATTTCTATATTTTTGTGATTTTTTGTATTTTGCTACATTTGAACAATCATTTGAAATGGCCATATTAATTCTAAGATTATCACAAATGTGCGAGATTTAGCAAATGATATGTTAACCTGAGTCACTACAATTGATCTTAACAAAATATCATCATGATCAAAAGTAAATGAATCACAAACCACAAGCCTTCACATAATAAAACATATTTTGTGATACTTCAATTTAAAATTTAAATTTTCACTTATTATATTTTTGGGTAGCCATTAATTTTTAATTGCTCAAGCTATCAAACAGATTAATAACCCTTAGTTTCCGGTAACAATTACAAAATTGTAATTTTTTTTTTGGCTGATGATTACATTAAATTGTTTGTAAATTGTGACTTGTAAATTAAATGTTTGTTTAAAATTACATAAATTTAATTTAGATTTTAGGAATTAGACTTATGCATTTTGTATTAACTAATGGCAATTATAATACTTGTGGGATGCGACTAATGATTTTTGCTTTCATTGATTTAGATATTGTAATACTAATTATTAACCAGAGCTAATTACTTTTATATTTTTATAGTACTTATAATGTTATAATTAGATTCAAAAAAATTTAAATTTAATTGAAAGGATTTGTAATTTGTATTGTGCTTTTATATTACTCTAATATTTTTGCTTATTTATATTATAATCTATTCATGACCACTCAAATACGCATGTATTTTCAGAACCATTTAACATTTTCAAAAACTTTTAAGTTAAAAAGCAATTTTCACAATATTCTAATAAAATATTTTTTTTTTTTTCAAATTATTTTAATATTGATTTGACTTGGATCGAATTCAAGTCAGCTCAAATTTGATTTATTTTGAGTAGTGTTGACTCGACTTGAATTACATCCGAGTTCGATTAAACATCGACTCGATTATTTCAATTTTTAGTTTCACTTGACTTGATCAAACTTAACTCATCTCTAGCCCTAAATGGAACTTTATATAAATTCTTAACCACTTTTGCTTAAAAATCTTTTCCTCTTGCTAAGTTA
This sequence comes from Gastrodia elata, assembly GCA_016760335.1. Taxonomy (NCBI): domain Eukaryota; kingdom Viridiplantae; phylum Streptophyta; class Magnoliopsida; order Asparagales; family Orchidaceae; genus Gastrodia; species Gastrodia elata. The sequence goes on along the minus strand of CM028672.1, from coordinate 47,142,255 downwards.
TTATAATTGGAAAACTTTCTTCAAATCTCATAATTTTGTACAACATTTGACAAGCAATAAATGGCAGCACCTACTTTTACTTAAGTATACTCACCAAATTGATTAACATAGAGGCTTTAACTTGGCTCGGCCTATTCTCTAAGATCTTTGTGCAACAACTTTAGCCCTCTTGCCTTTAAAAGATGTTTGGTTCATCAGCATCAAGATAGTATGTAGGTTATGTGATTTTATTAAAAACTAAGGAGCGTTTGGTCCACTGGCATAATACCTAGGAGTTACAAAAATTACAACTTTGTCTAATTTAGTTACACCTAGATATTTCTTGAAATAAGCAGCACTGTCTATATCTCAATTTCTATTCAGTTTAGATGCCAATATAGCCATCAAAAGCTTCTGCAAAGAATGGCAGCATCTAAAATGTTGGTAGCATTTTGCGAGGTTTATGTGCAATGGCAAGGTTGTGGCGAAGAGGAAGGTCCTTGCAAAATTATTAAGCATATGCAACAAGTAGCTAACGAAATATGCTCGCCGCACTAGTGAGCACAGAGCATTTTATGAGGTTACTGTGATTTAATAAATTAATGAAAGAATAAGAGAGATGATAATAACTCAGGGGTATTTTTATCTCAAGAAATCACACTAGATACCTGATTATCACATAAAATATATATAGACATCCTACTAACAATGATGTTAAAATAACATGACATCCCCATATAGGCATCAATAACATTAAGATAATGGCAACCACTAGACTAGACCTAACCCACAAATAATAGGCAATACAATCAAACATTCAGCTATTATCACTATCATTTTCACAATTATTAGTATCATTTGTTCTTTGTGTTAGAAGACAGAGATATCCAAAAGGGGACCGTGAGACCTGAGGCTCTCCAGCGAGACCTAATGCAACGGCGCACACAAGTGAGCTCTTCCCTGATCCGTTGGGTCCAATAACAAGATTGAGGCGGGATCCAGGCTTGCATACAAGGTGATCATAGGTCATAAAGTTGTGTATTACGATCTCCGTTATGTTGCCAGGCAAAAAATCGTCTTCACCTCTCCGATCGCACGGTTGAGAAGAAAGCTTGAGTCGCTTCGCAGAGCGCTTCTCCATGGCAGTGAAGGAGAAAAGCGAAGATGAATGAAAGGTAGAGACGGGATCAGTTTCTCCCGCCTTTAACTAGGGCTTAGGTTTAGGAGGAAGAGACTATACACTTAAAACTAGCCGTAGAGTTTAGGAATCATTGGACCGAAGGTCGGTTTTACCAGGTACATGTTAGGGGATGGGGGCAAGTTGGGAACGGACACGAATAGACAGATATGAAGACGGACCGACCTTCGAATAACGGTTTTAGGGGTGGTAAGTTTTTTGCTTTCATATTTAAAAAAAATTTTCTCTTAATATAAATGAGTGTATATATCAATGTCTACTTACGTGCAATTTTCTAGAAATTGAAGCTTTCTCTATTTTGAATCTTTTTTTCACTATAAACATGGGCCGAATCCAGCCTCAACTGCACCTAGCCTCTGCCAAATCTTCTATAGAGAATCGCAAATGCTATTTAGGGACAATTCTTGAAGCTTTCAAATTCTAATGGTTCTTTGTAGTCTAAAGGCTCTTAGATCATAGGAAGTTGGTTCCAACAATTTCACTTTATGTCGGTAAATTTTTTGTTTGTAAGTTCTTTTCTTTCTTTCTTTCATTTTTAACTTACTCTTATAGTGTCTTGTAAAGATTTTTCATGCTTCACCGAGCTCAACAAAGCCTAAAAATAAGGAAAAAATCATTTGCTTCACAGCCAAAGTTTGCATAAATTGAGGACGATACTTTTCTACCTGTTGGAAGATTGAAATTCTACATGCAAGTAGATTGTTAAAGGTGGTGAACCTCTGAAGACTATACCTATGGTCTAGTTTGACACAAATCACTATAAATCTTGTGTTGTCATTATGTTTGATTTTTATTTATATAATTTTATTATTTTGTTTTATGTGTGCATAATTGTATTATTAAATTAGCTATATTGTGATGTTGTATTATCACTTTAACGCATATTAAGAAAAACATAAATAATTAAGGTGTGAATTTTATTTTCTAATGCTTGGACAGTTGCACTCAAATGATCTCTCAGCAACTCTCACAATTCAATGATTGAAAAACATTTATGTTGAAGTGTTCACCTTCAGTGTAAGGGTTGCTAGTTGCGTTGATAGCGCAAATTAATCTACAGCTTGCACTGCAGCAACATTCTTCCTAAGATATTCTCATTACGATGGCTGCTGATATTCTTTCATTACCATATCCTCCAAGATTCAGTGAATATCCTTGTTTTATTAATTGCTTGGGGTCATACTAGTATCATTAGGAAGGTTTCATTATCATTTATTACTAGGCCTTATGTTCCCTGGTTTAAGCCAAAATGGGTAGTGGGTTGGGATAGTTATAGATTCTTTGTGACCAAGCTCCCCTCTCCCTAATCTAAGATCTTGGTATGGATTCATTATCACTAAGAAGACTTGAGCAAACCTTAGCCTGGTTCCTCCTTCATTTGGGCTAGCCCATTCCATCTCATCTTCAAGGTAAGGTTAAGAGTTGGGGAAATCGTATGGTCCATTCTTCCAATTCCTCAAATCCAGACCAAGTAAGGATCATGATGATGCAACCTCATTCTTAAGGTCACAAGTTCGTCTTGAGTTGGTCTTGGATCCATTTGGGTTCACTCAAATCCTGTAGGACTAACCCAAGTCCACATGTGGTGAGGCATAGTTTGGGCTCAAGCTAGAAGTCTTAGGGTAGGGTTAATACCTTGATAAAGGAGATTGTGTAAACACATTATGAATGTTACTTTGGTTATCTAAAATCTTGACCATATATGTGAAAGAATCTACATGAGTTAGTACTTTAAACTATTTTATGTAACATAGACTTAGCTTACATGATACACCAAAGCTTCAAACACCTCGTATTGGCTTTACCTTTTATATAATTAAAATATTGTAATTTTGTCGGTGGTATTAGGTTGCTTTTTTTTTAGCCTAAATCAATTGGACCTTATGGGTAGTCTCTTATGCTACGCGTGAGCCATAAATGTGGGCATCTCCTTCTGCAGATCAAGATAGGGGTGCGATGCATCTCCTATACTATATAAGGCTTTGTGTGGTGCCATATCGATGGTCACTTGAAAACTATTGTTGTAAGAAAATTCTATCACGGGTAAGTGCTCTTCCTAAATACCTCTAATTTCTAAGACACATAACATAAGGTGTCTTTTAAGGTTCGGTTAATTTATTCTATCTATCCATCAATTTGGGGTTAATAGGCAAATCCCTTTGCTATGGTAGAACACAATTTGTATTGTACCATATTTTAAATTACAGTGGTAATGTTACTATTGCGATCGAACACTATCATCTTGAATAAATTGTGTAACTGAATGATTTTATAAATTTAGATATGTGATAAATTCTCTACTAAGCATTATATCACATAGGCAATAAGTGAGAAAACTTTATCAACCTATCTACAATAACCCAAAAAAGTTAATTATGGACTTATAATAGAGAAAATCTTTAATATAGTCAATGGATATATTAATCCACTTCCACTAAAGGATATGGAGGGCTGAATTTGACCACCTAGCCATTGATGATTAGACTTTATAAGTTAATATGCAATGTATCAAAAAATAAATTCATCTATATCATTTTTACAGCTTTTCCACCAAAACACAAATATTAAATATTGGTGTATCTTGATGCTCATAGAGTGGATGATGTATTCAGATTGGTGTGCAGCCATTGGTATGTGTCACCTTAAGTTATAATTATGAGGTGCTCTGTGGCGGCTACCCCTTAATCAACTGAGATTAAGTGGTAGTCGTATTTAACTCAGCATTATATTAGAAATAAGTGTCCCACACTTAGCATTATATTAGAAATAAGTGTCCATAATCCACTGATAAAGGAAGAATATGCCTAAGTAAGGCAAGTGAGACCTTCACCAAACGAGTATACCATAATATTAAAGTGCAGAAAAAGAAATACCAAATATTAATATCCTTGCATCCATAATAAGATAGAGTCATATTTAACTCAGAATAAACATGCAGCAAAAGAAAATACAATCATAACATTTATTATTGCAAAATATTAAAAGTTTAATGAAAGGAAAGCTAAACACTCAGCCTCACAAGCAGTAATAAAAAGAAACTAATGATCTTCAACAGCACGCTCTCCCTCTTGAATAAGCTCCTCAAAAGGCCTGACAACCTCAAACAGCTTGTAATCTACCATTGTCAGTTTTACAATGATAGGGCCCAGCCAAGAGAAAAAAAAAATCTAATCAGAAAATTAGTCTAAGTATATTTTAGGCTATGAATTTTATGTATTAAATGATATCACAAATATCATAAATATTTTATGAGCAATAAAGCAATAAAAGATAATGGTAAAAGTTATAATCACATAATTATAACTTAAGCAAGATGAGGGGAAAGCACATACATCAACCCAAAGCTGCAGAAAAGGTTAAGTAATGAATATATGAAATCTACTAAATGAAAAGAACATCATAAGTAAATGTGATCAATTCTACATATACTGAGTTTATAAATAAAATAAATATAACTAAATTGAAATCAAAGACTAGCATTCTAACATACTTTCATATGAAATAAAACTGCTGAACATATAGATTTTTAAACTTCCTGAAAGCACTACAAATATATAAGTGCTTCATAAATATCGAAGAACATCAAATTGAACATAAAATGAAAATATGCTATCTCAAATGGACATATGCCTTCTTAGTCCTACCATAACAAAAAAAATGGTGGCTCATCTAGCCACTAAATAATCTTCTAAAGCATTTAGGATTAAACACCATAGATCAACAGGTTCATTGAAAATATCATATCATCTTCCATGATCCAATACCTGGGAAATATCAACATCTCTAAAATATATACCCTCTAGGATCAAACACCTGGGGCACCAAACTGTATCTAAACCTTAATATGGAATGATACTGTAGAAACATACTAAGTAAAATGAATTCCATTTCAATTGTTAAGTGTTTTATTGATTCAACTTTAATTTATTCATTTGATTATTCATGAATATGATTTTATAAAATTTTCAAAGCTAATAAGAACAATCATCACATATTCTATGTTTCATTTAATATGTCACAAATATAAAGGTCCAAAATAAGGAAACAAAGTATATGAGATAATGTATAAATGACACTAAATAAACTCTATGATATCACTTATTTTCTAATTTAATTTGTACTAATTAACCTGAGATTATACAAGCTTAGGATCTCCAATATCCATCTATCAAGTATAAACTCAAAATATCAGTCCTAATAAGTTTAAAGTAATTAGAACTAATCAAGTTCTAGTATAATTCAATCAATGATGCTTACATAATTTGAATAATAAATCAATGTCCTAGTTGATAATTTAATTAATCCCAAGCCAATCCTGATAAATATAAATCAAGATCGAGGGATTAAGAGTTAAACACCAAATGTTAGGGTTTAACCTCTTAATCCAATAGGTGGATGCTAAAGGCTAAGGTTTAAATCCCAATTTTCACGAACTACAATTTAAGGCTATCTGTTTAAGTAAAGTCAAGCTTAATAAGATGGATCTTCTAAACTTAAACTAAAGTTAAAATACAAAATAATCATAAATAAAGGATAAAATTCTAGAAATCTATAAAACAAAAGTTTTATTCATTAACTAACATATTTACTCAATAATTGAAATCTAACCTAATTTTTATCACTAATTCTTAAGGAAGAAGATCCTAAAGATTAAAGGAACTCCTAAGGAATTAAGTTAGGATAAAAATAAGGATTCAAGCATTGATGGTATTTTTCTCTTAATTGTATATATTCTTATGATGTGATTATTTTATGGAATGCATAAGGTGTAACAACCCTAGTTGTTACCCTAGCTAAATTTAAATTATTTAAGTTAAACTAAATTTTAATTTTGATTCCATTAGACTCAATGAGTCATTTAAACCTAGCCCTAGAAGTTTAAAATTAATTGGAGCTAAATTGAGAATTTTGGTATTTTTGGCTATTTTTAAGCCCTGGAAAATACCTAAAATAAATTGATCTTTAAATTAAAATCTGATTTCATTTTTGAATTCCTCATACCATAATTAGCTAAGGGTGAATTTTTGGAAATTTTTGAAGTTCATCTAGTCCTAAATTGGATTTAGAAATTATTAAAATTTTTATTAATTAATTAAAAGGTTTAAAATTAAATTAAATTTAATAATTGAATTAAATTAAAATGGTGGGATTTAAATATCGGGACTGCGGTAGATCTGCTGTGGGGTGCCGACAGTGGTGCATGGGTTCAGCCACTCGATGCTGTAGCACGCATCCTAGCACAAACCATCCAACGACGGAATCTCCTCAGTGGTAGGATCTAATCCTAAGCGTCGGATCCATCGCTCGCATCTGACGGCTATTATCTATTCTGCTTAAGTAATCCATTAGAGCCATCTAAAGCCAATGGTTGATCCATTAGACAGCAGGCGCGAGTCCGAACACTGTGGATCGTCTCCCTCACCTCACCCCATCCTCGTCTAGCCCCCATGACAACCAGGATCCTTCCAGCCTCCATGACAGTACGGGAAAGACCCGTTCTTCCTCTTCTACCCTCAGTACGATCGTCTGCTGATAGTAGTCTCCCAACCATCCCTTTGGCCAAGGCCTTCCTCCATTCGTGAGCTCTATAAATTACTCCCATTGCCTTTTTCTACCTATAAATACCCGTAGAGTAGCACAGTGAGTCCCTTTGCTCACTGTGATCTCTCAATTTCCCAACCGAAGTCCCCTGGAGCTCCCTGTCTCTCTCGACATTCTCGATGATTCCAGCAGCCGCGTACTGCTGATAGAGGGCCTGCCTGGTGTTCAGACTCCCTGTGAACTCTCGTCTGTTGCTTTGGAAGCTCCAGCTCGCCTCAATTCCCCTCGGCCGTGCCTGCAACCTCAGTCTTCAGGTACAACCTCTCCCACTGATCTCAGTGAGTTCAGCTTTCCATTAAAGCTTCTAGATGAGCATTTGGATGTTGCCTAGATTGCCTTAGCCACTTAGAAAACCCATCGTGATTGTCGCCAGGGTATGAGCTAGCTCGGATCGATCGTGTCGATCGATCGAGCTAGCAGCTGAGTCGAGGCTAAGTCCGAGTAAGGACCCAGCACTTTGTTGCACCCCAAGCTATGAAACCTTAGGTGTTTAACTCACCTCACCTCATTGAGGGTGTAGGGATCGAGCCTCGTCAGTTGGGTGGCTTCTGTGAGGAGAATTGCTCGCTCACAGTGTGTATCGCCCCGTCCCATCGTCGTGCGCAAAATACGGGTATAATTCATAGATTTGCGGCGGAACGGTGCGCTACTCGGGAACGGTGAGCCATACAAGTAAAATTCATCGTCCCGAATAGACTAAAGGGACAGAGCCATACTGAAGGCCACTGACTCGAGCCCTAAGAGTAGGCTCGAGAGTCAATATCTAAGATAAGAATGGAGCACTTATCTTAGGTATTAGACTTAGTACGTACATAAGGTGCAAGGGAGTGGAGAAGAACTCATGTACGTTATAAAATATATCAGCGTTTCCAATACGCCGATCACATCACAATACTATGTATAGTAATATAACAGAGTGCAGAAGCTAAAAGCAAAACATCCAAAATACATTCATCTCAAGCAGTAGAAAATATCCATCTCAGAAAAAAAAAGTGAAAATACATCAAGAGTTTTATTACAAACCATAATAATGCAGAATATAAAGAGTCTAGCTAAAATATTGGAAGGAACTAGAAAGTAAAAGTAGGTGCTCGATCTCCTACAGCTCCAAGTGCTCCTCCTGAGACTCTGGGACGTCTTCCTGTCTTGTCTCCAACAACTGCTCAGGATCAAGCAAATTGCCGGATCCCAAAAGTACCCCGTGTTAGACAAGAAGTTTGTCTAACACATCGAAGCTAGCTATATGAGCTAATCTAAATATAATAGATATGCAGAACATAAAGTAAAAATGCAGGAAAACTGTAAAGCATCAAATAACTAAACTGTAAGAACTAAGTAAAGAAAAACTGCATCAAAACCAAATACTAAAAAGAAAAATGCTAGATGCTGAAAAGGATGCTATAAGCTGCACTATATGCTATTGAAATAATGTTCACAGATAAGCTATATCACGATATACCACAGAACTATCACTGAAGGTCTGAGTCGTACGGTCCAATGTAAGTACAACAGTTAGGAAGTCAGTATGGTGACGCAGATGCACCCTGAATTTCCCCAGTCTGTGTATATATAACATTCTGTATCTCATACTGTATCACTGATAATTATATATCACAATGGAAGGAATGAGGTCAACTCATGTTTATGCTTTATGTTTATGCCATTATATGATATGTATAGAAAATCCCAAAATCTGTGAAGAATAAGAAACAAAAATGAATTCTAAGTCTCTACTGTGCAGAACCCTACTAAAAGGATTCTGACTCCAAATCCCTAGATCGATATTTAGTTAAAGTTGTTTATTTACTTAAAGATCACTAGGTAGGGTGATTGTATACACATATTAAATATGCTGCAAGGATAGGACCCTCAACATTTAGTTTGATTACGCCACCCTAATAAAGCAACCTTTATTAGGAGGCACCATCCGATGATGTTTTTGGTATCTCAAACTAAGCATTTAGTCACTAAACTCACAATCATACTTAGCGTCTTAAGGAAGGTAATTCTCCTTTAATTAGTTTTATTTAAGCCATACCTATTGAAGCGATCTTCGCCATGAGGCATTGCCCGATGGCAACTGTCCTTCAATAAAACTAAGAAATGGGTACCCATTTAATACACTATTAGGATTGATTGATTTATTCTAAGCAAGGTTATGTCCGCCTAAGCCCGCAGGATAGCAACAAAGACAAATCTTACTTAGAGTGACTCAACCGATCCAGATTATTACTGGGGACCAGTAATATGGGTACACTATACTATATTTACCCAATGATCATGGTTCAATCAAATCTATTTAATAGCACAAGGATTTATCAAGACTACAAGTGTTAAACTAATAGTTAAGTCCTATACAAGGTTTCACCAAGCAAGTGTGATCAATGATCGCTTTATATGGGTTCTACCACAAGGAGATGTATCTCTTCTAATGTCTTAGGTGATTACTACCACAAGGGGAATAGATCAATCTCTAAAGTGATGGGATCTTCTATACTCCTACCTCAAGGATTCATACAAGGCCTCCTATCTCATAATACATAAATTTAGGTCTCTTAATTAATTCAGGATGATCTTTTGAAGAGAATATTAAGATCCTTCCTTTAGGTGCTGATATTAGACTATTAGGTTCTGGTTCATAATTAGATCTTAGGGTGATTAGATCAGATGATGGAATTATCTGATCATACTTAGACTAAGATTATGGGGTGTAAATCAAACATATTATTAAGGATTTGATCACTTGTTAAATTAACCTAGCATTAATGATCTTGTTATGCAGGTTTATTACTTAAGAGAAAATTGGGGATCTTAAGGTTCGATTCAGATTATGAAATCACAAAGGGTTATTATTAACCTTACTTTGTCTAATTCAAATGTTTAGAATCAATAGTAAATCAAATGCATTATGGGAAAGTGTTCAATTCAAAGTCTTGTAATCAATATAATTAAGTTAGGGTTTTTATGGTTTTAGATTTTCCTTAAGTAGATTACGGTTTGACTCCTTCTCTAACCTTAACTCAAATCAAGTGTATATTTAAAGATCAATATCAAATCAGTGGATTATTTATGCATTATTGGTGGCAATCCTAGATCTAGATCAAGTCTTAAAAGCTTGATCCAAATCTTAAGATTTCTTAAGTTAATTAAGATATTTAAGATCTATAGTTTTAAATTGATTCAAGTATACTTAATAAGTATATGGAAGGTGATTTTATTTCATTTGGTTTACTGTTATAAGCCAAAACAATGATTAAAGTTTAACAAACAGTGTTTACTTAATGCTAACCAAACCCTAATTCCAAATAAAAAGGATAATTTCATAAATAAAAATCCAACCATTCAAATTACATAAAATTTGGCATGCAAGTTTTAATTAATCATACAAATAATCAGAGACTGAGTTTGTTATAATCCAATGTGTATAAACCCTAAAATTCACTAAATATGATTTGACAAGATTAAGGCATAACTACATTTACAGAACTCAAAAAAATGTTATACTTGGCACATGCAATCTACTTAACATTAGTGAACTAATGACACCCTAAACATGTAATTTGGATAAGTAAATTTGCTAATCTACCATAATTAAGATTCACTATAATTAGGTAATAATTAAAGATCTAAGCATCAGATGTATGATTTTATTTTATATTTAAGTTCCTGAAATGTTTCTGAACATTTTCATATATGATATCATAAAATTTTGACCAGTGGATTAAAAGTTATTTGAATAATACATTCTGTATTTTTATTTAATCAAATTCCTATGATTTGATTAATCGAAAGGAAAATAATTCCATTAATTCGATTTAATTAAATGGCTCGGCCCGAAATCGAAAACGCGCGGGTCGGCCGCGACCCGGGAGACCCGGCACTGTCGCACCGCGCGGGTCATGGGCTGACCCGGCCCACACAGTGTCGTCGTCCTCAGTCCTCCGTCCCGCGGAAAGAGGCCGATTAGGAAAAACCTAATCGCCGAATTCCGGCGCATCCAGTCCACGGATCAGCTAGCATTCGATTGCTACACCATCACCATGTCCAGACGCGTCGATTGGGACTTGAAACCCCTTGTGAGACAGTCTAGATCAGCCAGACCTTACTCACCCGAGGCTCCTTCAATGGTGTTACTGTAGGGAGATAATTCTCCTTATAGGGACCACACCAGACCTTGGGCTCGATCCCTACACCATCAGGGAGGTGAGACGGATCGAAGCCCTCTGGTTTGAGGGCATGGGACGGCCTGGATCGCTGGGACCTGGGTCGACTGAGACGATCCTTCAGCAATCAAATTTCGATCGATCGATTAGATCGATTGGCTAGCCTAGATCTTAATTTCGATACCCGTGGGTTTGAAATGACAATATAAACTCATGCGCATCAAAAGGAGGAGGACTCGAGTCTCATTGGCTCGATTCCAGTAAGAGGGATACCTGGCTTTTCGATGGATTGAAAAACGGATCTTGGCTCACTGCTGCAGGGACTCTGGAAGCTCTTAGGGGTCCTGAACTCCAGGAGTAACCCTCTATCAGCGGTTCAGGAGCACAGGAGCGCCTGGGTGAAGCTCCGGGACTTCGACAATGGCGACAAATTTTAGAAGCTTCAATTGATCAGCAAGGATCAATTGAAGCAGATATGGGGCTATTTAACAAGCTTGACAGCTGGCAGTACGGGGATTCGCCATGTCGGGAGCGCGATCGGGAGGAAGACGACGATCCACAATGCGGGATGCCCTGGATGCCGTCTGATTGATCGATCGGAAGACGCTACAGCTGGGATCGCTCGGATCCTAACGGCCGATCGCGGGAGCGATCCTGGCCGTAGGATCCACGGAACAAATCCAACGACGGATCGGCTGTTCCGCGGAATTGCATCCTGGTCGTGGATCAAAAAAGCGGAACAGTTGGATTCATGGGATGCCGCTGTCGCGTGACCCTGGCTCCACAGCGGATCGCCCGCGGTCCGCACAGCGGATCCCGGCCGTTTATTTAGGTATTAAGGTATATTTGCAAAATCCATTTGTTTGGAACCCTTTTATGCAATTGAACCATTTTAATTTAAATTGAACTATAGCCCAAATGAACTCCAAATTGCACCAAAATTTCACCCTTAGCAAATTTGGGAGTGAGGAATTCAAAAATGAAATCAGATTTTAATTCTGAGGTCAAAATATTTTGGGTCTAGGCTAGGGCATCTAGACTGATCAATTTGCAATTTTTGACTTAGAGAAGTTCAATGGACTTCAAATTTTTCAGATAGGCTTATCTTAATGTTCTAAAAGCAATGATGCTAAAAATTGAATCAATCAACATTTATTTTGCATGGTAACAACCTAGGGTTGTTACAGACTCCCCTACTTAAGAACGATGTCGTCCTCGACATCATTTTAAGAGAAGACAATTATGAGAGAATATGAGAACATGAGTAAGACGTTTGAATTTAAAGAGTACCTGGAGTTTCAAATAGATTATGATACTTCTTTCTCATATCCGCCTCTTTCTCCCAAGTAGATTCTTCTAATGAGCAATTCCTCCATTGAACTTTTACCATTGGGATGGAGCAATTCCTCAGCTGCTTTTGATCATGAGCTAAGATCTTAATCGGCTCTTCTGCATAAGAGAGATCTGGTTGTAGTGATATAGCTGGAAGTTGAATTAAGTGAGATGGATCACAGAGACATCTTCGCAGAGAGGAGATGTGGAAAATATTGTGAACTGCAGAGAAGTCTTCAGGAAGCTTTAGTCGATATGCTGCAGAACCAATCTTTTCTAGTATCTCGAAAGGTCCGACGTAGCGAGGACTTAATTTTCCGGCTACACCAAAATGATAAACGCCTTTCATTGGGCTGACCTTTAGATACACAAACTTTCCCACATCAAGATCCAGAGCACGATGATGAGCATCGTGATATTTACTATGTCGATCCTGAGCAGCTTTGATTCTTTGCTGGATTAGCTGAATTTTATGATTTGTTTCTTCAACCAATTCTGACCCATAAAGCTGAACACTGCCAGTTTCAGACCATGCTAATGGCGTACTACATTTTCTGTCGTACAAAGCTTCATATGGTGCCATACCGATACTTGCTTGGAAACTATTATTGTATGCGAATTCTACAAGGGGTAGGTGATCTTCCCAAAAACCTCCAAAGTCTAGAATACAGAGATGAAGGAGATCTTCCATAACTTGATTGACTCTTTCTGTTTAACCATCTGTCTGAGGATGAAAGGCGGTACTCATGGCTAGAGTAGTCCCCAAGTCTTGATGCACCGCTTGCCAGAACTTAGAGGTGAAACGGCTATCTCGATCAGATACGATAACTCTCGGGATTCCATGGAGCCTGATAATTTTTTTGATATAAAGTTTTGCCAATTTTTCCACAGAATCAATTTGACGTATGGGGATGAAGTGAGCTGACTTGGTCAATCGATCAACGATGACCCAGATTGAATCCGCACCAGTTCTTGCTTTAGGTAAACCCATAACAAAATCCATAGAAACGTCGAGCCATTTCCATTCAGGAATTACTAGAGGGTGAAGGAGTCCTCCAAGCTTTTGGTGCTCGGCTTTGACTAGACTGCAAGCGTGACATTTTGCCACAAATTCTGCCACACTCTTTTTCATACCGGGCCACCAGAATGACTTCTTCAGATCTTGGTACATTTTGGTACTACCTGGATGTACTTGGTAGCATGAATTATGGCCTTCGACCAGAATCTCTTGATGCATGGATTTGGGAATCCATAGACGATCACCTTGGTAAATTACGTTACCGCAAAGCTGTAGATCGAAGCGACGCCCACTCTTGATATCGACTTTGAACTTCAAATAATCCTCATCCTTGGTTTGAGAGATGAAGACATCATGATAAAAGGTCAGTTCGACTGAGCTCATATATATTAGTGTGCTTAACATGTCTCTACGCACTGGCCTGATTTCAAATTTTCGGAATTCTTCCTCCAATGTACTAGTGCAGATTATAGAAGATAGTGTAGCATGACGGCTGAGTGCATCTGCTACGACATTCACTTTTCCTGGGTGATATTGAATGCTTAAGTCGTAGTCGCTTATTAACTCGAGCCATCTTCGCTGTCGACAATTCAACTCGCGTTGGGTGAAAATATATTTCAAGCTCTGATGATCGGTAAATATGGAACACTGGACGCCATACAGATAATGACACCAAATCTTTAGAGCGAAGACTACTAATGCTAGTTCAAGATTGTGAACAGGATAGTTCTTTTCATGTGGTTTCAACTGTCGAGATGCATAGGCTATGACTCTTCCTGCCTGCATCAAAACACATCCCAAACGTATACCGGATGCGTTAGTATAGACCTGGTAATTCAATCCTTCCTTTGGTAAGGCGAGAACTGGGGCAGAGGAAAGAGCATCTTTCAAGGTTTAAAACGCTTTCTCACATTCCGGACTCCAAATGAAAGGTACTGCTTTTTGAGTCAGTTTGGTGAGAGGAGACGCAATTTGTGAGAAACCTTTGACGAACTTTTTATAATAGCCTGCCAGTCATAAGAAACTTCTGATATCCATCACGGATTTTGGTTGTGACCAGTCTCGGACTGTGCTTACTTTGTTTTGATCCACTCTGATCCCTTGAGAGTCGATAACGTGACCCAAAAAGGTGATAGAATCAAGCCAGAATTCACACTTAGAATACTTAGCGTAGAGTTTGTGGTTTATGAGTTCTTCAAGTACTATACGAAGGTGTTTCTCATGATCGATCTTATTCTTGGAATAAATTAGTATGTCATCAATGAAGACGATGACGAATTTATCTAGATATGCTTTCAACACACGCTGCATTAAGTCCATAAAAATGGATGGTGCATTTATCAATCCAAAAGACATCACCAAGAATTTGTAATGTCCATAACGAGTTCAAAATGCTGTTTTCTCAATATCAGTCTCCTTAACTCACAATTGATGATACCCAGATCGCAAGTCTATCTTGGGGAAGACCTTTGCTCCAGATAACTGATCAAACAGATCATCGATACGCGGCAAAGGGTATTTGTTTTTAATAGTTACTTTGTTTAACTCCCTATAATCGATGCACATTCTCATCGATCCATCTTTCTTCTTAACGAATAGCACCGGTGCTCCCCAAGGGGATGAACTTGGACGGATGAGGCCCTTCTCTAATAATTCTTGAAGTTGGTCGTTTAACTCTTGGAGTTCCTTTGGCGCCATGCGGTAAGGGACTTTTGATAGTGGTTGGGTTCCGAGAATTACGTCTATGGTGAATTCTACTTCTCTGTTCGGAGGAAGACCAGGCAGGTCTTCAGGGAAAACATCGGAAAATTCACAAACTACAAGGTTCTCAAAAAGAGATATAACTTCTTTCTTTTCTCCCAACATTGTTTCAAGGTACGCATTGCAGCCCTTCTTTACTAACCTCACTGCCACCATAGCGTTGAATAACGACGATTGGGTGCTAAGTTTTCCCAAGAAAGATTTGGAGTTTCTTCCGCTACCCAAAGTTATTTTCTTCTTTTGGCAGTTAATGGACGCACCATGTTGGCTTAACCAATTCATACTTAGGATTATGTCGAAGTTGGTGATTGGCAGTAGAATTAGCTTAGCTCTGAAGTTCTGACCCTCAATAGGAATATCTAGATTGCAGTAATGCTGAGACTGCATACGAGCTCCCGAAGGTAGCCCAATACTTCATGAACTGGATAGTTGATGTGTCTGTAGTTTAAGTGTTTTAGCCCACTCTTTCGATACGAAAGAATGACTTGCTCCAGTATCGAATAGAACATTACAAGTTGTGTCATTTATGGTTAATGTGCCTATAGTTGCGATAATTTACATAAGAATAGTTCATGCGGGAATAATGAAGGACATATAGCAAGAAAAGAGAATCGATTTAAGGCGTACATAACACCATGTCGTTATTTTCAGGAGCAGAAGCTGGAGTTAACATATACACTCGGGCAGGTGCCGAGGGTTGCTTGTTCTGGGTTCCTGAATCTTGGCGGTTATATGATGACCTTTGCATCGATACACTTGCCCTTGAGTTCATCGTAGGAGCCAACATTATGGCAGGAGCGGGCTCCCGCTGATTCATGGGTTGAGCACGAAAGATTTGCTTATGGCGGGAGTGGTCGATGGACACGCCATCGATGGTCTTTTTCTCCCTGCATTCATAGTAACGGTGGCCCTTACGGCCACAAGTGAAATATACACCACCGAAGTGGTAGTACTTCCCATACAGATGCTTCTTCTTACATTCAGAATTCTGAGGCTGTGGTTGTGTAGTTTCCATGTTGTAGACTCTGGCCATTTTGCGATGGCCAAAGCGCTCGTCTCGTGGGTGCGTGACTATGGTCTTTCTCTTCCGGTCCAGCTGACTCTGGAATCCTTCTTGCAGATGGGCAGCCTCGATCAACTCTATTAGGGTTTTGAACTGCCGTGAGGCTAGGTGTGCTCTAATAGAGTCTCTCAAACCTTTCATGAAGCGGTGGCACTTGGATGCTTCCAATCTTACCAAATCGGGAACGAACCTTGACAGTCTCCTGAATTCTTGTTCGTAATCAGATATTGACCTACTCCCTTGTGTAAGGTGAAGAAGTTCATCTTCTAGGATTGCTTGAGCTGAGGTAGGAATGAAAGCTTCGCGAAATGCCTCCATGAACATATCCCATGGTATGTCCTCTATCTTAAAGTCCGCAAATCTGTTATTCCGTTCATTTTCCCACCAATATTCTGCTTCTTCTTGGAACAGATAGGTCACCAGACGAATTGCCTCAGAATTAGGGCATTTAATCAAGGCCAGATTATTCTCCACTAACTTTATCCATGTTACAGTATCCATGGGGTTCAATGCCCCGTTGAATGTGGGACTGCAAAAATCAAGGAAATTGTGTAGAACTCCGTCTCCTGAGTTATAGGAAGAAGATCCGGAGGATTGTTGTTTGATGGAGAGGATGAGAGATCGTGTCTCCTGCGCTTGTTGCGCGTTACTATCAATTAGGGCCTTTATTAAATTGGCCATAAGACTCGATTCTTCAGATCCACTTGACGATGGGATCGTCTTCTTAATAGGAGTGGGAGCAGAAGGGGAATCAGGATTCATAGCTGCAGTTAAGATGCAAATTTTTAGAAAATTTTCATTCATTTTAAAGTTCTTTCTCATAAGAGAAGATACATGGATACATCAAAATATGAAAACAAGATAGCAAGAAATGACATGAGGAAATTCCTAGGGTCTAGTTACAATACTCTACCCAGAAGGCAGCACAGAAGTCATCATATGTGACTATATGGCCTTTCCGAGCTAATCTCCTATCGACCCAATACTACCAACGACTCGCTGATCCCCTCAGTAGGATCTCTACAATCTCCAGGCGGTACCTCTCTGGACAGGCTGTCTCTCGAAGTGCCGTGGTAACACGATCTAGCCACTTTTTGGCAAGCATCGAAAGACTGGTGCCTCTGAATGATGAATGAACCAGAATCTTGTCCAGTACTGCGACTCCTCGGGATGATACTCCATCCACCATCCTCCCGTAGATCTGACCATCTCGAAGGTCGTCTATCCAATAATCGTCAAATCTCCTAAGGTAGAACAGAAATGCTGACGGCGAGTATTCCATTCCCTAAAATAGTTTAACCCATAAACATTTTATTCATTATTCTTCAAAATTCGTTTAGATCTTAAGATGTCATTTTATGTTATCTTCTTATGTGCGTTAAATTCCTAGGGTGTCAGTATCGTAGACATAATTTTTCCCTTCTGTTTCTGACACAGCTTAGTGAATCTTTTGGTTGTTTGCTTCGCACTATACTTAGTAATTGTGATATTGTCCTATTGCAGAGAACATGTTATAAAGTAGATAGGAACAAGCTCCTTATCTTACACTTTATAATACTTCTCTGATACCAACTGTAGCGCCCTGTCCCGTCGCCGTGCGCAAAATACGGGTATAATTCTTAGATTTGTGGCGGAACGGTGCGCTACTCGGGAACGGTGGGCCATACAAGTAAAATCCATCGTCGCGAATAGGCTAAAGGGACAGAGCCATACTGAAGGCCGCTGACTCGAGCCATAAGAGTAGGCTCGAAAGTCAATATCTAAGATAAGAATGGAGCACTTATCTTCAGTATTAGACTTAGTACGTACATAAGGCGCAAGGGAGTGGAGAAGAACCCATGTACGTTATAAAATATATCAGCGTTTCCAGTACGCCGATCACATCACAATACTATGTATAATAATATAACGGAGTGCGGAAGCTAAAAGCAAAATATCCAGAATACATTCATCTCAAGCAGTAGAAAATATCCATCTCAGAAAAGAAAAGTGAAAATACATCAAGAGTTTTATTACAAACCATAATAATGCAGAATATAAAGAGTCTAGCTAAAATACCGGAAGGAACTAGAAAGTAAAAGTAGGTGCTCGATCTCCTACAGCTCCAAGTGCTCCTCCTGAGACTCTGGGACGTCTTCCTGACCTGTCTCCAACAAATGCTCAGGATCTAGCAATTTGCCGGATCCCAAAAGTACCCGTGTTAGACAAGAAGTCTAACACATCGAAGCTAGCTATATGAGCTAATCTAAATATAATAAATATGCAGAACATAAAGTAAAAATGCAGGAAAACTATAAATCATCAAATAACTGAACTGTAAGAACTAAGTAAAGAAAAACTGCATCAAAACCAAATGCTGAAAAGAAAAATGCCAGATGCTGAAAAGGATGCTATAAGTTGCACTATATGCTATTGAAACAATGTTCACAGATAAGCTATATCACGATATACCACAGAACTATCACTGAAGGTCTATGAGTCGTACGGTCCAATGTAAGTACAACAGTTAGGAAGTCAGTATGGTGACGCAGATGCACCCTGAATTTCCCCAGTCTGTGTATATATAACATTCCGTATCTCATACTGTATCACTGATAATTATATGTCACAACGGAAGGAATGAGGTCAACTCATGTTTATGCTTTATGTTTATGCCATTATATGATATGCATAGAAAATCCTAAAATTCGTGAAGAATAAGAAACAAAAATGAATTCTAAGTCTCCACTGTGTAGAATCCTACTAAAAGGATTATGACTCCAAATCCCTAGATCGATATTTAGTTAAAGTTTTTTATTTACTTAAAAATCACTAGGTAGGGTGATTGTATACACATATTAAATATGCTGCAAGGATAGGACCCTCAACATTTAGTTTAATTACACCACCCTAATAAAGTAACCTTTATTAGGAGGCACCATCCGATGATGATTTTGGAATCTCAAACTAAGCATTTAGTCACTAAACTCACAATCATACTTAGCGTCTTAAGGAAGGTAATTCTCCTTTTCTTAGTTTTATTTAAGCCATACCTATTGAAGCGATCTTCACCAGGAGGCATTGCTGGATGGCAACTGTCCTTCAATAAAACTAAGAAATGGGTACCCATTTAATACACTATTAGGATTGATTGATTTATTCTAAGCGAGGTTATAGCATCCTAAGCCCACAGGATAGCAACAAAGACAAATTTTACTTAGAGTGACTCAACCAATCCAGATTATTACTGGGGACTAGTAATATGGGTACACTATACTATACATTCCCATTAATCATGGCTCAATCAAATCTATTTAATAGCAGAAGGATTTATCAAGACTACAAGTCTTAAACTAATAGGTAAGTCCTATACAAGGTTTCACCAAGCAAGTGTGATCAATGATCGCTTTATATGGGTTCTACCACAAGGAGATGTATCTCTTCTAATGTCTTAGGTGATTACTACCACAAGGGGAATAGATCAATCTCTAAAGTGATGGGATCTTCTATACTCCTGCCTCAAGGATTTATACAAGGCCTCATACCTCATGATACATGAATTTAGGTCTCTTAATTAATTCAAGACGATCTTTTGAAGAGATATTAAGATCCCTCCTTTAGGTGCTGATATTAGACTATTAGGTTCTGGTTCATAATTAGATCTTAGGGTGATTAGATCAGATGATGGAATTATCTGATCATACTTAGACTAAGATTATGGGGTGTAAATCAAACATATTATTAAGGATTTGATCACTTGTTAAATCAACCTAGCATTAATGATCTTATTATGCAGGTTTATTACTTAAGAGAAAATCGGGGATCTTAAGGTTCGATTCAGATTATGAAATCACAAAGGGTTATTATTAACCTTACTTTGTCTAATTCAAATGTTTAGAATCAATAGTAAATCAAATGCATTATGGGAAAGTGTTCAATTCAAAGTCTTGTAATCAATATAATTAAGTTAGGGTTTTTATGGTTTTAGATTTTCCTTAAGTAGATTAGGGTTTGACTCATTCTCTAATCTTAAGTCAAATCAGGTGTGTATTTAAAGATCAATATCAAATCAATCGATTAATTATGCATTATTGGTGGTAATCCTAGATCTAGATCAAGTCTTAAAAGCTTGATCCAAATCTTAAGATTTCTTAAGTTAATTAAGATATTTAAGGTTCTATAGTTTTAAATTGATTCAAGTATACTTAATAAGTTTATGGAAGGTGATTTTATTTCATTTGGTTTACTGTTATAAGCCAAAACAATGATTAAAATTTAACAAACAGTGTTTACTTAATACTAACCAAACCCTAATTCCAAGCAAAAAGGATAATTTCATAAATAAAAATCCAACCATTCAAATTACATAAAATTTGGCATGCAAGTCCTAATTAATCATACAAGTAATCAGAGACTGAGTTTGCTATGATCCAATGTGTGTAAACCCTAAAATTCACTAAATATTATTTGACAAGCTTAAGGCATAACTACATTTATAGAACTCAGAAAGATGTTATACTTGGCACATGCAATCTACTTAACATTAGTGAACTATTGGCACCCTAAACATGCAATTTGGATAAGTGAATGTACTAATCTACCCTAATTAAGATTCACTGTAATTAGGTAATAATTAAAGATCTAACCATCAGATGTATGATTTTATTTTATATTTAAGGTCTTGAGATTTTTCTGAATATTTTCATATATGATATCATAAAATTTTGACCAGTGGATTAAAAGTTATTTGAATAATACATTCTGTATTTTTATTTAATCAAATTCCTATGATTTGATTAATCGAATTATTTTCCTTAAGGAAAATAATTCCATTAATTTGATTTAATTAAACGGCTCGGCCCGAAATCGAAAATGCGCGGGTCGGCCGCGACCCGGGAGACCCGGCACTGTCGCACCGCGCGGGTCATGGGCTGACCCAGCCCGCACAGTGTCGTTGTCCCCAGTCCTCCGTCCCGCGGAAAGAGGCCGATTAGGAAAAACCTAATCACCGAATTCCGGTGCATCCAGTCCACGGATCGGCCAGCATTCGATTGCTACACCATCACCATGTCCAGACGCGTCGATTGGGACTTGAAACCCCTTGTGAGACGGTCTGGATCAGCCAGACCTTACTCACTTGAAGCTCCTTCAATGGTGTTACTGTAGGGAGATAATTCTCCTTACAGGGACCACACCAGACCTTGGGCTCGATCCCTACACCATCAGGGAGGTGAGACAGATCGAAGCCCCTGGTCTGAGGGCCTAGGACAGCCTAGATCGCTGGGACCTGGGTCGACCGAGACGATCCTTCAGCAATCAAATTTCGATCTATCGATTCGATCGATTGGGCTAGCCTAGATCTTAATTTCGATACCCGTGGGTTCGAAACGACAATATAAACTCATGCACATCAAAAGGAAGAGGACTCGAGCCTCATTGGCTCGATTCCAGTAAGAGGGATACCTGGCTTTTTGACGGATTGAAAAATGGATCTTGGCTCGCTGCTGCAGGGACTCTGGAAGCTCTTAGGGGTCCTGAACTCCAGGAGTAACCCTCTATCAGCAGTTCAGGAGCACAGGAGTGCCTGGGTGAAGCTCCGAGACTTCGGCAATGGTGACAAATTTCAGAAGCTTCAATTGATCAGCAAGGATCAATTGAAGAAGATCTAGGGCTATTTATAGGCTTGGCTGAACTTAGGGAACCTTCTGGAGCCACTGGCACGGGCTGGGGTGGAAGACGATGATCCACAGTGCGGGATGCCCTGGATGCTGTCTGATTAAACGATCGGAAGACGCTATGGCTGGGATCGCTCGGATCCTAACGGCCGATCGCGGGAGCGATCCTGGCCGTAGGATCCACAGAACAGATCCAACGATGGATCGACTGTTCCGCGGAATTGCATCCCGGCCGGGGATCAAAAAGGCAGAACGACTGGATTCACGGGATGCCGCTGTCGCATAACCCGGGCTCCGCAGCGGATCGCTCGCGGTCCGCACAGCGGATCCCGGCCGTTTATTTAGGTATTAGGGTTTATTTGCAAAATCCATTTGTTTGGAACCCTTTTATGCAATTGAACCATTTTAATTTAAATTGAATTATTGCCCAAATGAACTCCAAATTACACCAAAATTTCACCCTTAGATAATTTGGGGGTGAGGAATTCAAAAATGAAATCAAATTTTAATTTTGAGGTCAATATATTTTGGGTCTAGGCTAGGGCATCTAGACTGATCAATTTGTAATTTTTGACTTAGAGAAGTCCAATGGACTTCAAAATTTTTCAGATAGGCTTATCTTAATGTTCTAAAAGCAATGATGCTAAAAATTGAATCAATCAACATTTATTTTGCATGGTAACAACCTAGGGTTGTTACAATTTGAACCATAATTCTCCTTACTTAGTGCGTCACAGTCGAGTAGCACCTCGGAGATCCAGTCTGTCTCAGATGGAGGTTCTTACCACAATCAATGCATCTTAATTCCTTGAAGGTGTAGCCATTGAGATCCTGGCGAAGCGTGGTCTGAGCGTGGAGAATTTCATAGTTGAAGCCATCCCTATGGTTCGGGTATCGGGACTAAGCCGCGGGGAAAATGACGCACTGGTGCATCGAGCCGGGTCTTACCCCGGCCTGTGCGGTTTTGCTTTCGGGCCGCGAATTTATATTAAAATTTCAGAATTATATTTCTTATGATTATTAATTTATAAATAAGAAACATATAGTTTTAATTTAAATAAATATTCATAATAAATTTATTAAATAACTTTAGCTATATTTGTCCAAATGGTATAATCCAATATACTATTTTAATTAGAAAAATGCAATGAATAATAATATAAAATAAAATTAATGATCTAATGGTTAGATTTCAAATATTTGCCTAATCTTTTTTTATTTGTATTTAAATCATAACAAATTCATTAATTACCCAAAAATGCTAAGCAAGGCTTCTGATTGCTCATGAGACCATAAAGGACCTATGTAGACCCTTAATTTAAGTTCTTTACTTTTGTTAATCACTCCCTAATTACCCTAGAGTGAGATTAGTGGATTAAACCATAATTAGTCCTCTGATTTTGGTGAACTAAGCTCCTAATGCCTTCTTAAGTATATTAGAACCTATAAATATATTTAGATCATATTAGTATGCCCTAATTCCCTTAATCTTATTAATTGGTCTCTTAATATAATTAGTGCTAATTAAGTCATTAATATTATTAAAAACCTAGGATAAGTGTTTTAATCACTTCATTAATCAATATGAAGTTCATTAAAATAGAATTGAATCAATTTAGATGATTAAATCTTAAAATGCCATTTTTAGCCTTAAGAAGGGCATTTTGGTCATTTTGACCAAAATAGGTTCAAGCACTTCTTAAGCCTTGAAATTTCAATAAAGTATCCCTAGTTAACATATTAAACATCTTTCTGAAATCCTATGTTAATAATATTGAGTTAAGTGAAGAAACCTTAAATTAACTCTTTTAAGATCTTAAGACCTTAAGTGTTCTTAAAACTACCTTGTCTTAAGAGTTAAGCATACTATCTCAAAGTGCTAGATTCTTTGTTAATAGCTTAATTAAGTTGATCCTTAAGCTTTAATCCTAAGAGAAATACTCTTGTAAAATCCTAAATCTAAATTCTAGCTTAAATATGAAGTGATCAAACATTAGATCTTAGATCTTAGTCCTACAAATCATCTGATTGAGTTGAATTACCTTCATTTGGAATTCATTACTTGATTAATTGTTAATCCTTCGAAACCTTCCTTATGGGTATTGGATTGACTCAATCTATAGGATAATGTGGTTATCCTAAAGATTAGATATAGATCTTAAATTCTTAGTTCTTAAGTGATTATTTTATCTTATAATATTAGAATGGTCTTTCATTAAGATCATAGCTTCTAAATCTTTCAGCTTATAAAATTTTATATATTTAGATTATGCTTGGGTATGAACCCTAAATCCTTAGTAGGATAGTACCTTAGATTCAGGATTTGAACTCCAAAGTGGAGTTTGGATCCAGAATCCTTAATCTTGATTTACTTAATCAAGATTTGGGTTAAGAGAGGAAGATAATAGCAATTAAGTCATTAATTTATTTACTTTGAATCTTTATAATTGTCATATGATTATAAATTAGAACTTGTCAAGTTCTAATGTTAACATTAAGATCGTGAATCTAGGATTATACTTGATAGCTAGATATTGGAGATCCTAAACTTATATCTTCTCAGAATAGTTAGCTAGATAAATTAGACAACAATAGATATCACATAAGTTTAGATTGAGTCTCTTGCTTACTTGACTTGATTACTTTACACACCTTGAATATTGAGCCTTGTTCCTTGAGCATAATAGGTAAACTTAGGATATAGAAGATGCATCCTAAGTTAGTATTTAAAGAGCATAACATTCATTCAGTTCTTTTAGTGCTTTCAGTTAGTAGAGTATGTCATAGCTTAGTCTGCCTCTTCAGTTCTAGTTTTATTATAAAATAGACTCGGACCTAGCTCTGTGAATGTCTAGGATTGATACATATCTTATTCTATAAGTTCAACTCTGACCTAGCTCTGCGGGTGCGTAGGATGGACACATGTTGAACTTTCAGTTCAGAGGCTCTGTAAGGCCTGTTTCTATTATGGCAGTACTATAACTTAAGCTTACTCCTACTTTAGTTCAGTTTTTAATATTTATTTTTCTTTGCCACATTCTTCAATGGCCTTACTTTAGTGCTTGGCTTGCTTTTCCATATGTTTTAGTGGCTCCCACTTTTTGCTCATTCATGTACTTAGCTTACTTTTGCCATATGCCTCAGTGGCTTTTTACATATTAATCTGTATGCTTGTATAAATGCTCTTATTGATTAATATTAAATATTAGCATGTTTAGGATGCTAGAATTGTATGTTTATTTCAGCACTTGTGCTCTTTATATATACTCAATATGTATCTGTATGATCATAAGCATATTAGCATCAGATTTATTTTAGTAGTTATAGTTATTTTGCTTTTAACCTCACCATATGTAGTTGTTATTTTGTATGTTATTTTTACATACTTGTTGATTAGCTATAAATGATTAGTTTATGGCTATCCCGTTCTTTGTACCTTATAGCACCTTATAATGCTTGCATGTTTAAAACCAATAAATGTGATATCTTAAATATTCAGTTCACTTAAATAGCTTAAAATGTACTTAGACAATTGTCTAACTGTAACTTTTTCTTTTGTTGGCTGGGGCCCTGGCATTTGTTTATACCGACAAATGTCAGATTTGGATCTGTTCATAAGCAGTGATGTAGGAGGAATATCTTCCTACTACCGTTTAGATAGATTCTCATTTTTCTTACAGTGAGATTGAGAGATCTTTACTTTCATTTAATTTAGTTTGTAATAATTAAACTCTGGATGTATTTACTTTTCTGCATTTGATCTGAGTTATTATTCCTCTTACTCCTATATACTTTTTTGTATTATGCTGGGATGTTATATTATATTGTTTCTTGCTTCTGCCACTTTGATTTGTATTGATGTATATTCACAGTTCTAGGTGACAAGCCCTTGGCTTAAGGCAGGTTGGGTCCTGCCTGACTTTACTTAAGTTGGGGATTTTCCATGGAATGGAACACCACACTCCTCATGTTTGTGCTGATATTAGTATTAGCATGGCCGCGGAGGATGTGTGGCCCCACAGTTGGTATCCGAGAACACTATAAGGTGTTAGAATGGGATCTGTAATTCCTTTCTACCTAATGGACCATTCTTCTGAAGTGCAAACATCAAGATATAACATTCATAACATAATACTATCAGTAACTCTCTAAAAAATGCAGAATAAAAATACGCATATCCTAAATATCTAGTCATCTATAGCTAATAAAAAAAAATAATACATTCTACTATTAGGATCAAATGTATCATGAAGAGTTTGACTTGGACTATTATCTGCATGCCTTCGAGTTGGCTTAGAGTTATAGTTTCAAATGGAGACAAGAGAGCAAATGGCAGATCAAAGGAGTTTCAACAAAAGGAACCCTAGTCTTGGACAAACTTCTACATCAAACGGCGTACCGAGGGCTTGTCTTTCCTATCTACGCACAAGAGTGGTTGAACCAAGTAGAGTCAGTCCTGAGGCACATAGAGTGTCCAGAGTCCCTCTAGGTTGACATAGTAATAGATCAGATGCTGGACTATGCGGGAGTCTGGTGGTACGATACCATTAAAAAGCTTGAACGGAAATGCAAGATAAAGCGTCAGCAAGTGACCTTTGAAGATTTTTGTGTTGCATTTAGGACTGAGTACATTAAGGACATCTGAGTACTAGTTAGAGTAATTGTCATTTCTTGATGTTAGTAGTGCTCTGATTTTTAGTATTTTCTAAATCTTATGTAATCTCTCATTTCAAAAGTAATGAGATTTTTTGGCATCTATTAGAAATTTAAATTACTATCTTCCTTAAAATGATTCTAAAATCTAGATTTTTACTGCTTAATTAGAATGAATTCTGGATCACCTCCTGCTGCAACTCTAATCAAGAATACTATCGCTTTGAGTAGTTCTTCTGATGAAGTAGCTCATCTACGAGCAATGGTAGTAGCCTTGTTGGAGTCAGGCTCAACAAGCACTGGTAATGCAAAAGATGATGTCCGATCGCCCAGTACTAGTTATTGCTAGTACCCCTAATGTTCCTATTCCACAATATACTTTTCCTTCCCATCACTCTATAGATAGTCTTCTCCATAACTTCTTAAGACTAAAGCCTTCCACCTTCAATGGAAACTTATCATCAATGAATATAGCTGACTGGCTGAAAGCAGTCGAGAAGAATCTAAATAATCTGAAGATCCCAAATGCAAAAGCCGTCCGTCTCACGACACATCTGTTTCATGCTGTGGAGCCCCCGTACTGACAACAGGGATGTACGGTACTCCAATTGTGGCAAATCCCCAACTTAATTAAAGTTAGGTAAACCCAACCTGCCCTAAGCCAAGGACTTGTCTCCAAGTGCTATAACATTCATCAATATATATATATCAAAGTGGTGGAAGCAATAAATAATAGAGTAACATCCACAGGCACACATAGTAGGAAAAGAGAATGCAATATAGTAACTTATCATAATGCAGAAATGAAATACATCCAGAATTAATTATTACAAACTGAAGTTTAAAGAAAATGAAAATATCTCTCAATCTCACTGAAAATGAAAATGCAATAACTATCTATTCAGCGGCAGCACGTTCCTCCTCCTGAACCCGCTCCTCCTCCGCGACACTACCCACAAACATGTCTGAATCTGACATTTGTCAGTATCACAAATGCCAGGGCCCCAGCTAATAAAATAAAAAGGTTACAATTAGATAATTGTTTAAGTATATTTTAGGCTATTTTAATGAACTGAACATTTAAAGATATCACATTCTTACTTAAGTACACATGCAAGCAGTATAGGTACAACAAGCTATGAAAGAAACGGGTAACTATAAACTATCCATTTATAGCCAGCATACAATGCAAAAATAAACATGGTGAGGCTAAAAGCTAAAAGACACAGCAATTAGAATACAATTCTAAACCTAACATGCTTATGATCATGTTAACATATGCTGAGTATATAAAAGAAATACAAGTGCTGAAAATGTACAATTCTAACATCCTAAACATGCCAATATATATAAGTAAGTCATATGTGTATACATAAAACATGCTAGTTAAGAATAGGAAAAGAACATAAAGGCCACTGAGACATGTGGCAAAAGCAAGCAATCTATGAAATATGAAGCCACTGAGACATGTGGCAAAGCGAGCAAATACTGAAAATAAGGCCACTGAAGCATGTGGCAAAGCAAATCAGAAAATAATACAATCCAGCTAAAGTAGCAATAAGCCTAAGACATAGTACTGCCATACCAGCCAAAAGGCCATATAGGGCCTCCAATATTAATCAATCAATCCCCAGCCTAGCCATCCAAATATGCTAGGTCTGAGTCCAGTCTATACAATACTACTACTGAAAATGCAGACTAAGCTAGGACCTATTCTACCAACTGTAAACAAGATAAAACTAAATGATATGCAATTCAAATACTAACTTAGGATGTATCATCCATATCCTAAGTTTTCCTATTATGCTCAAGGAATAAGGCTCAATAACCAAGGTAAGCTAAGCAATCTGGTCAAAGTAAGCAAGAGACTCAATCTAGACTATGTGATATCTGATGTTATCTAATTATCCAATCTAACTACTCTGAGAAGGTATGAGTTTAGGATCTCCAATATTTAGCTATCGAGTAGAATCTCAAATTTACGTTCTTAAAGTTAATATTAGAACTCAACAAGTTCTAATCCAAAATCATGTGACAACTATATGGTTTAAGTAGATAAATTAATGACCTAATTAATTTATATTTTACTCTCTTACCCAAATCTTGATTAAGTAAATCAAGATTTAAAGATTTAGAACTTAAACCCTATGTTGAGTTCAAATTCCCAAATCCAAGGTAATATTCTATCTAGGATCTAGGGTTCACACTCATTACCTAATTTAAAGGTAAAGAATCCTATAAGCTGAAAGATTCAGGAACTAAGAACTTAGTGAAAGGCTATTCTACCGATTATAAAATAAAATAATCAATTAAGAACTTGAGAATCTAAGATCTATATTCAATCTTTAGGATAATTTCATTATCTCTTAGATTGAATCATCCTATACCCACATGGAAGGTTTCAAAAGATTAAACAATCAATCATTAAAGAATTTCAATTGGAGATGATTTAATTTCAAATTGAAGATCTAAGTCTAAGATCTAAGATCTAAAGATCTGAGGTTTGATCACTTTAGATCTCTAAATTAGAGTTTTATCTTAAGAGACTCTGTTTGTGATTCTTCTTGAATCTAAGCTCATGGTTAAACTATATGGAGCTTATTAAGGTTGAAATTGATAATTTTGAGTATTAGATTAATCATCAAACTCATATTAATCTTTTTAGGGCTACTTAAGATCTAAGGGTCTGAGGTTTGATCACTTTAGACCTTAAGCTAGATTTTAACTTAGACTTTACCAATTATATTTCTTTTAAGTTTTAGCTCTTAGGTAAACCTTACTGAACTTATTAAGGTGATATTTAATCATCTCAATTATTAGATTCAAGGACTAATGCCAAAAGACTCTTATAAGATCACTTAGGATCTTAGTGTCTAAATTAGGAATTAAGTGGAGATTTCTTGAATTAATGATCACATTACATTATTATTAGTCTAAGAGTTGAAAGAATATTTATAATCTAACTTAGGGTAGTTTACTGGAATTTCCAAGTTTTAAGGAGCATTTAAACGCATTTTGGTCAAAATGACCAAAATGCCCCTCTTAAGGGTAAAATTAGGATTTTAGGGTTTAGCTATCCAAATTAGATCTAATCTGCTTTAATGAGTTTCATATTGATTAGTGAAATGAGAAACACACTTATATTAGGTTTTGATGACCTAATTAATCATAATTAGCACTAATCACTTATTTAAACCAATTAGGATGATTAGTGAATATAGGAATTCTTAGGGCAATCCAACCTTAAACTTAGGTTAATATAGACTTAATAGGACATTAAGAACAATTCTCATCCAAATCAGAGGCTTAATTAGGGTTAAATTCACTAATCCTTATTTAAGATGATTAAGGAGTGATTAAGAAAAATAATTATCCAAAATTAAATTTAAGGGTCTGATATTGTTCCTTAAGATACAAGGAGCAATTAGAGCCCTTAATCTCATAAATTGGATACTTAAATAATTTTATATGATTTAATTAATGACAGCAAAGAGTTTGGCAAATAAATTTTAATTCAACCATTGGATTTAAGATTTTATTTTATATTTAGATTCCTTGAATTTTTCTGATTCAAAAGGTATATTGGATTATACTATTTAGATCAGTATAGCCAAAGTTATTCAATTAATTTAATCTGAATGTTTATTTAAATTAAAACTATATGATTTAATTAATTTAATTCGTGATCATTAAAAATGTCATACAATAAATATTAATTAGGCGCAGCCCAAAATCAGAACCGCGCGAGCCGGAAGCCGGCCTGGCCCAGGACCCACGACTTCGTCTTCTTCCTCTCGACGGGTCTGGAGCTCGCCGAACTTCGGCGCTGAAATTCTCGGCGCACAGTCAACGATGGCGGCTCGGCTTGATCACTACACGTTCCTTGAGTCAAGACGCGTCGATTGGACTAAGAACCCCCATCTGGATCCCTCTGGATCGATGGGGTGCTACTCGGCCGAGACGCCTTCGATACAGGCGTCTCAGGCCGACTGTGAGGGGAAAATTCTCCTCACAGAGACCTTGATTCGACCGAGGTTTGATCCCTACATGTTCAGGGAGTCAAGACGCATCGAACCCCCAACCTATCTTAACCCGAGGCGCAGCCAATCGCTGGGTCCTTACTCAGACTCAGCCATTGGCTCGGCTGCTAGCTCAGTCGATCGATACGATCGACTCGAGCTAGCTTAGCCCCATGCGACAATCACACTAGGCTTCCTAGGTGGCTAAGGTTCACTAGGCAACATCCAGGGCTCATCCAGAGGACAGAAACAAAACTGAGCTGAAGAAATTTTAATGGGGGAAAGGTTATACCTCAAGTCTGGCTTGGAAACTGTTATTGTAGGCAAACTCCACTAACGGGATGTGATCTTCCCATGAACCAGCAAAATCAAGAATACATAGCCTAAGCAAATCTTCCAACACTTGGTTTACCCTTTTAATTTGACCATCTGTTTGAGGATGAAAGGTTGTACTCTTGGCTAGCGTCGTACCCAGATCTTGATGCACAGCTTGCCAAAACTTGGAAGTAAACCTGTCATCTCTATCCGATACAATTGACTTTGGAATCCCATGCAATCTGACAATTTCCTTGATGTCGAATTTTGCTAACTTCTCTACAGAATCAGTTTGATGGATGGGAAGAAAATGTGTTGATTTGGTTAAGCGATCTACTATCACCTAGATCGCATCGGCACCTGATTTTGCACAAGGCAATCCCATGACAAAATCCATAGATGTATCAACCCATTTCTATTCAAGGATATCTAATGGGTACAGAAGACCACCAGGCCTTTGGTGTTCGGCCTTCACTAAATTACAGGCATGACACTTGGCCACAAAGTCAGCTACATCTTTCTTCATACCTGGCCACCAAATCGATGGCTTCAAATCTTGATACATCTTAGTACTGCCTGGGTGAATGTGATACCCAGAATTATGGCCTTCGACCAAAACTTCATGATGCATGGACTTAGGAATCCACAATCGATTACCTTGATAAACTACACCATTCCGCAACTACAAATCCTGACGAAGACCGCCTTCAATATCTGCTTTAAATTTTAGATACTCATCGTCTTTGGTTTGCGAGATAGAGACATCTCGGTGGAAATTGGGTTCCACATTAATATTTGCTAATAGCGAACTCAACATATCGCCACTTATCGGAGAAATCTCGAGCTTACAAAATTCAGGTTCTAAGAAACTAGAGGCAATCATAGAGGTTAAAGTAGTACGACGACTAAGAGCATCGGCCACTACATTAGCTTTTCATGGATGATATTGGATACTGAGATCATAATTGCTGATGAGCTCCAATCATCTTCTCTGGTGGCAATTCAATTCTCTCTAGGTGAAGATATACTTCAAACTTTATTGATCAGTGAAAATTGAACATTGCACTCCGTACAGATAGTGACGCCATATTTTCAAGGCAAATATTACGACTGCAAGTTCAAGATCGTGTACTGGATAATTTTGCTCATGGGGTTTTAGTTGACGAGAGGCGTAAGCAATTACCTTAGCCTCTTGCATTAAAACACAACCTAGACCGATGCCAGAGGCATCGGTATATACCTGATAGTTCAAACCTTCTTTAGGTAGAACAAGAACTGGAGCGGTAGAAAGAGCATCCTTTAGAATTTGAAATGCTTCCTCGCACTCTGGACTCCAAATGAACGGAACAACCTTTTGCGTCAGTTTAGTCAATGGCGAAGCAATCTGGGAAAAGACCTTAATGAACTTCCTGTAGTATCCTGCTAATCCGAGGAAACTTCTAATATCGGTGACAGACTTAGGTTGAGCCCAGTCCTAAATAGCTCTTACCTTACTTTGATCTACATAGATATCGTGGGCATCAACTACATGTCCCAAGAATGCAATGGAATGGAGCCATAATTTGCATTTGGAGAACTTGGCATAAAGTTGATGCTCACGCAATGTTTCCAACACTAACCTCAGATGTTCTTCATGATCATTCAGAGTTTTAGAATAAATGAGGATATCGTCGATGAAGACGATCACAAACTTATCCAGATACGACTTTAGCACGCGCTGCATCAAATCCATAAAGATTGATGGTGCATTGGTGAGTCCGAATGACATCACCAAAAACTCAAAGTGGCCATAACGAGTATGGAACACAGTCTTCCCTACATCATCTTCTTTTACTCGCAGCTGATGCTATCCAGACCTTAAATCGATCTTGGAAAATATCACAGCTCCGGATAACTGGTCGAACAAATCATCGATTCTAGGCAGTGGGTATTTGTTCTTTATGGTGACCTTATTCAATTCACAATAATTTATACACATACGGATAGATCCATCCTTCTTTTTCACAAATAACACTGGCGCTCCCCAAGGAGACATGCTTGGCCTAATGAAACCTTTGTTCAAGAGTTCTTGTAACTACTCGTTAAGCTCCTGAAGCTCCTTAAGTGCCATTCTATAAGGTGCTTTGGATATCGGCTGGGTGCCAGGGATCAATTCAATAGAGAATTCCACTTCTCTGAAAGGAGGTACACCAGACAAATCTTCTGGAATTACATCGGCAAATTCTTTGACTATCTTACACTCAACAAGAGAGATATTTTCTTTTGTTTCGCCCATCATGGTGACTAGGTAGGCACTACAACCCTTGACAATCAGTTATTCGGCTCTAATGACATTTATTAAAGATAACTGCGTGCTAGTTTTTTCTACAAACGTTTTAGGCTGGCCCTGAGAATGGAGAGTGACTCTCTTTTTATGGCAGTTTATCATAGTATTATTGTCACTGAGCCAATTCATCCCAAGGATGATATCAAAGTTAGCTATTGGCAGGATGATTAGCTTGGCCTGAAATTCCTGATCATTTATTGGGACTTTAATATTGCAAAATTTATGGGCACTTAGTTGGATTCCAGATGGAAGTCCAACACTCAACTTTTGTGCTAGGTTGCATGCACGAAGTTTAAGGTTATTAGCAAATTATTCTGAGATAAACGAGTGACTGACACCAGTATCAAACAATACGCTACAAGGTTGGTTATTGAAATAAAGTGTGCCTAAATTTTACACAGTTTCTCATTAACAACTTGGAAAGAATACATAAATACAATTTTAATAGGAGATGTTTAGGAATGTGTACCTGAAACCACATTATTATCTTCGGCAGCTTCAATAGGAGTTAAGGCATACACTCGTGCGTGTCCAACAGGATGATTGTTAGATTGCCGTCATTGATAGTTCTGAGAATTGGGGACTGGTGGTTGCATGTGAACAACTTCAGAAGCAGGGGCTGGCATTATAGCCAGATTTGGTTCTCTCCGGTTTAGTGGAGTTGCCAGGAACACTTGCTTCTTATGGTAATGCTTCATTTGAACTCCGTCTATCGTTTCCGTGTGGTCGCATTGATAGTACCGGTGGCCTGTACGCCCACAATTAAAACACCTCTAGCCAAAGTGGTAACACTTGCCATACGGATGAGGCTTGGTACAGTTTTGAGCTTGTTCAGCAGTAGGTGCTGCTTCCAGCTGATACACTTTTGCGGGGTTGGATCCGTGTCTCTTGAAGTTTCCTCACGGGTTCAGAGTTATTTGTGCTTTTTGCTTAAGAACTTCTTCAGATTGATGATGCTCAATCACCTTAGCAGTCTCCAGTAGTTTAAAGAAGTTAGTCAGGTAGAGCGACACAATCTGGTTCTTTAGTGAACTTCGGAGTCCACAAAGAAAGCGATGGCACTTAGCTGACTCAGAATGAGTAATTTCTGGCGCAAAGAGAATCAATCTATGAAATTCTCTTTTGTATTCAGCTACTGAATGACTTCCTTGAGTCAACCTCATGATTGTATTTGCAATAATGTTTTGTGCAGATGGTGAAATGAATTCTGTCTTAAAGGCCTCGATGAACTCATCCCAGGGGATGTCTTCTAACTCGTAGTCAGCGAACTTGGTGTTTCGGATCTCTTCCCACCAATATTCTGCTTTCGCATGAAACAAACGGGTGGCAAGACGGACAGCTTCTGAATTCGGGACCTTAAGACTAACGAGATCCCTTTCCACAGCTTTCAGCCAGTCTGCTGTGTCCATTGGGGACAGGTTCCCACCAAAAGTTAGAGGTCTTAACCTCAGAAAATTATGAAGGAGGTTATCTATCGAGTGATATAAAGAAGAAGCAACTTGTGGAGCATGAACTGTCGGAGCAGCGACAGTGACTGGAGTTGTATGATCATTCAGTAGTTTTTGCATGACTAGTGCCTGTTGAGCTTGGTTTTCTAATAGAGTTACCACCATGGCTCTCAGATGAGCCACCTCATTGTTAGAACTACTGGAGGCGACAATGTTCTTGATAGGAGTAACTGTGGGTGGTGATCCGGAATCCATTCTAGTTAATTAAGAAAAGGACAAACTCAGAATTTACTCTAAGGGAGAGAAATCAAAATCTTTCATTAATTATATAGATAAAAGATTACAATGCTAGAATTGTAAATCTACTAGGGTTGCTTGAGAATAAGATAACAATTATCCTAACTATCGCTCAGACATTATCAATATACTCTGCCCTAAAGGCTACACAAAAATCCTCAAAGGTGACTTCCTGCGCTTCCTGTTACGCTTCTTTTCGAGCCTTGCCATTGTCTCACCCACCAAACTCCGGCGTAATCCACCATCAGGTCTGTCACAATATCTACATAAAGTGACTCAGGACACTCTGAGTGTATCAGAATGGACTCCACTCGGCTCAACCATTCTTGTGCGTATATGGGAAAGTTGAGCCCTCGATACACCGCTTGCTGTAGAAGCTTCTATAGGACCAAAATTCCTTTTGATGAAAACTCCTTCAATGTAGCGCCCCGTCCCGTCGCCGAGTGCAAGGTACGAATATAATTCATAGTTTGGCGGCGGAACGGTGCGCTACTCGGGAGCGGTGGGACATACAAGTAAAACCCATCATCCCGAATAGGCTAAGGAGACAGAGCCATACTAAAGGCTGCTGACTCGAGCCCTAAGAGTAGGCTCGAGAGCCAATATCTAAGATAAGAATGGAATACTTATCTTAGGTATTAGACTTAGTACGTACATAAGGTGCAAGGGAGTGAAGAAGAACCCATGTACGTTATAAAATATATTAGCATTTCCAGTACGCCGATCGCGTCACAATACTATGTATATCATAATAACAGAGTGCGGAAGCTAAAAGCCAAACATCAGAATACATTCGTCTCAAGCAGTAGTAAATATCCATCTCAGAAAAGAAAATAAAAATACATCCAGAGTTTTATTATAAACCATAAAAATGCAGAAATAAAAAGAGTCTAGCCAGAATACTAGAAAGAAGTAGAAAGTAAAAGTAGGTGCACGATCCCCTACAGCTCCAAGTGCTCCTCCCGAGTCCCTGGGACGTCCTCCTGACCTGCCTCCAACAGTTGCTTGGGATCTAGCAAATTGCTGGATCCCAAAAGTACCCCGTGTTAGACAATAGGTCTAACACATCGAAGCTAGCTATACAAGCTAAACCAAACATAACGAATATGCAAGAACGTAAAGTAAAAGGGCAGGAAAAATTGTAAAGACATCAAATAACTGAGCTGTAAGAACTAAATAAAGTAAAACTGCATCAAAACTAAATACTGAAAGAAAACAAAAATGACAAATGCTCATAAACCAAGGTGAAAGGAATGTCAGATGCTGAGAAGGATGCTAAAGGCTGCACTATATGCCACTGAAACAATGCTCACAAATATGTCATACCACGGTATATCACAGAACTATCACTGAAGGCTTATGAGTCGTCGAGCCTGAAGACCCGCTACTGTTCGACAGCGCGGGTCACGGGTCAACCCGACCCGCGCTGTCGTCTTCTTCCCCGCGCCTGGCCCCGACTGAGAGCGATTGGGGCGAACCCTAATCGCCAAAATTCTCAGTCGTCGAGACATGCCGGGGCGTAAGGACGACAGCTACACATTCCTGGGACCGAGACCAACCTTCAAAACCCGAAATCGTGAACTGGGATGGTCTAATTCCTCTGGACCCTATTTCTCCATTTCACCTGAAAGGAGCTCACTGTGAGGAGAAATTCTCCTCACAGGGGGCTTGCCCAGGCTGAGGCTTGATCCATTCACCATCAGGGCGTAAGTACAAATCGAAGCCCCATTTCAAGAGGCCCTGGGAGGCTCTAGATCCCTGGGACCTTACTCGGTCCCTGAGCTTTGAGAGACGGATAACCCGTTCGATCGATACGATCGAACGGACCCTCCCAGCGCACCAATTTGATTGCAACGAGTTCGCCTTAGCTAGGGAAGAGTATAGAGATGGAAATTAAGTAGGAACTGAGCCCACACGGCTCAGTCGAAAACGTGGGGTACCTAGTTTTTACTGGATGAAGCTCGGCTGGCTGCAACAGAGAAGCTCTTAGGGGTCCTGAACTCCAGGAGCAACCCTCTATCAGCTGTACACAAGGTTGGGAGAGACGGGAGGTAGCCTGGCAAAGCAGCAATGGCGATCGAAGGAGGAATTTGAATTCAGCTCAATTCAATAGCAAAAGCTCCTGAGGTGAGGTCTGAGGCTATTTATAGCCTCAGGGAGGTGTTGGGAGGAAATGCTGGGACTGGGCTCGGCTTGGCTTGGCCCGAGAGCTTGGGTCAAGAGGAGCTCTCAGAATTTCCAAAAATGGGGGTATTGGGCTGGAGAGCCCGTCTCAGAGGCCTCATGGGATTGAGGAACCTCTAACGGCTATGCTGAGCTGGCGGGGGAGTGGGGGACAGGCTCTGCCTGTCGGGGATGTGTTTTTTCCCTGTCGAGAATTCTGGAGAGGCGAGGAAGATGATGAACAGCGCAGGATCCACGACAGTCGTCTGATGAATCGTTTGTTGGGACGGAACGGTCCAGATTCGCGAACATCTAATGACCGAACGAGGGGAGCAGATCGTCCGTTGGATTCAGATCGTTGGATCTGACGGATCGCAGCGCTACTTATGGCGGATGGATGGATACCGTCCGATCCTTCAATCGGACCGCGGAACAGTCTGGAT
The DNA here is from genome assembly GCA_016760335.1 of Gastrodia elata. Classification (NCBI taxonomy): domain Eukaryota; kingdom Viridiplantae; phylum Streptophyta; class Magnoliopsida; order Asparagales; family Orchidaceae; genus Gastrodia; species Gastrodia elata. Next base: position 47,104,822 of record CM028672.1, on the reverse strand, counting down.
TGATAGATCCTGATGAAACGCGGGCTGCACAATCTGACCCGAGGTATGGACGGTTCAGATCGCTCCTGCTGTTTTAAAAACGGTTGAGGGTATAATTGCAATTTTAAATTGTATGGATCCCTAAAGTACAATTGCACCATTTTAAATTAAATTGAATTATTTCCCAAATGAACTCCAAATTGCACCAAAATTTCACTCTTAGTTAATTTGGGGGTGAGGAATTCAAAAATGCAATCAGATTTTAATTTGAGATCAAACTTTTTTGGGTCTAGACTAGGGCATCTAGACTGATTAAATTGCAATTTTTGGCTTAGAGAAGTCCAATGGACTTCAAATTTTCCAGATAGGCTTATCTTAATGTTCTAAAAATAATAATGCTAGAAAAATTGAATCAATCCATATTTATTTTGCATGGTAACAACCTAGGGTTGTTACAAACTCCCCTACTTAAGAACGATGTCATCCTCGACATCATCTTATGAGAAGATAATTACGAGAAGAATGAAAAACGTGAATATAATTTTAGCATTAAAGAGTACCTAAAGTTTCAAAGAGATTAGGATACTTCTTTCTCATATATGCCTCTTTCTCCCAAGTAAATTCTTCTAAAGAGCGATTTCTCCATTGAACTTTTACCATCGGGATGGAGCGATTCCTTAGCTGCTTTTGATCATGAGCTAAGATCTTAATCGGCTCTTCTGCATAAGAGAGATCTGGTTGCAGCGATATGGCTGGAAGTTGAATTAAGTGAGATGGATTACGAAGGCATCTCCGCAGAGAGGAGATGTGGAATACGTTATGAACTGCAGAGAACTCTTCAGGAAGCTTTAGTCGATATGCTGCAGAACCAATCTTTTCTAATATCTCGAAAGGTCCAACATAGCGAGGACTTAACTTTCCGGCTACACCAAAATGATAAACACCTTTCATTGGTCTAACCTTTAGATACACATATTTCTCCACATCAAGGTCCAGAGCACGATGATGAGCATCGTGATATTTACTCTATCGATCCTGAGCAGCTTTGATTCTTTGCTGGATTAGCTGAATTTTACGATTAGTTTCTTCAACCAACTCTGACCATAAAGCTAAACACTGCCAGTTTCATACCATGCTAATGGCGTACTGCATTTTCTGCTGTACAAAGCTTCATATGGTGCCATACCGATACTTGCTTGAAAACTATTATTGTATGCAAATTTTACAAGGGGAAGGTGATCCTCCCAAAAGCCTCCAAAGTCTAGTACACATAGACGAAGAAGATCTTCCATAACTTGGTTGACTCTTTCTGTTTGTCCATCTGTCTGAGGATGAAAGGCAGTACTCATAGCTAGAGTAGTCCCCAAGTCTTGATGCACCACTTGCCAAAACTTAGAGGTGAAACGTCTATCTCGATCAGATACGATATATCTTGGGATTCCATGGAGCCTGATAATTTCCTTAATATACAGCTTTGCCAATCTTTCCACATAATCAGTTTGACGCATAGGGATGAAATGAGCTAACTTGGTCAATTGATCAACAATGACCCAAATCGAATCCGCACCAGATCTTGCTTTAGGTAAACCCATAACAAAATCCATAGAAATGTCGAACCATTTCCATTAAGGAATTGCTACTGGGTGAAGGAGTCCTCCAGGCTTTTGATGCTTGGCTTTGACTATACTGCAAGCGTGACATTTTGCCACAAATTCTACCACACTCCTTTTCATACCGGGCCACCAGAATGACTTTTTCAGATCTTGGTACATTTTGGTACTACCTGGATGTACTTGGTAGCCAGAATTATGGCCTTCAACCAGAATCTATTGATGCATGGATTTGGGAATCCATAGACGATCACCTTGGTAAATTACATTACCACGAAGCTGTAGATCGATGCGACGCCCACTCTCGATATCGACTTTGAACTTCAAATAATTCTCATCCTTGGTTTGAGAGATGAAGACATCATTATGGAAGGTTGGTTCAACTGAGCCCATAGATATTAGTGTGCTTAACATATCTCCACGCACTGGCCTGATTTCAAATTTTTAGAATTCTTCCTCCAATGTACTAGTGCAAATTATAGAGGATAGTGTAGCATGACGGCTGAGTGCATCTGCTACGACTTTTGTTTTTCATGGGTGATATTGAATGTTTAAGTCGTAGTCGCTTATTAACTCGAGCCATCTTCGCTGTCGACAATTCAACTCGCATTTGGTGAAAATATATTTCAGGCTTTGATGATCGGTGAATATGGAACACTGGATGCAATACAGATAATAACGCCAAATCTTTAGAGTGAAGACTACTGATGCTAGTTCAAGATCGTGAACAGGATAGTTCTTTTCATGTGGTTTCAATTGTCGAGACGCGTAGGCTATAACTCTTCCTTCCTGCATCAAAACACATCCCAAATCTATGCCGGATACGTCAGTATAGACCTGGTAATTCAATCCTTCCTTGGGTAAGGCGAGAACTGGGGCAGAGGAAAGAGCATCTTTCATGGTTTGAAATGCTTCCTCACATTCCGGACTCCAAATGAAAGGTACTACTTTTTGCGTCAGCTTGGTGAGAGGAGACTCAATTTGTGAGAAACCTTTGATGAATTTTCTATAGTAGCCTGCGAATTCTAAGAAGCTTCTGATATCCGTTATGGATTTTGGTTGTAACCAGTCTCGGACTGCGCTTACTTTGTTTTGATCCACTCTGATCCCTTGAGAGTCGATGACGTGACCCAAAAAGGTGATATAATCAAGCCAGAATTCACACTTAGAATACTGAGTATAGAGTTCATGGTTCCTGAGTTCTTCAAGTACTATACGAAGGTATTTCTCATGATCGGTCTCATTCTTGGAATAAATCAGTATGTCGTCAATGAAGACGATGACGAATTTATCAAGATATGTTTCAACACACGCTGCATTAAGTCCATAAAAATGGATGATGCATTCGTCAATCCAAAAGACATCACCAAGAATTCGTAATGTCCATAACGAGTTTGAAATGCTATTTTCTCAATATCAGAATCCTTAACTCGCAATTGATGATATCCAGATCGTAAGTCTATCTTGGAGAAGACCTTTGCTCCAGATAACTGATCAAACAGATCGTCGATTCGCGGCAAAGGGTATTTGTTTTTAATAGTTACTTTGTTTAACTCCCTATAATCGATGCACATTCTCATCGATCCATCTTTCTTCTTAACGAATAGCACCGGCGCTCCCCAAGGGGATGAACTTGGACGGATGAGGCCCTTCTCTAATAATTCTTGAGGTTGGTCGTTTAACTCTTGGAGTTCCTTTGGCGCCATGCGGTAAGGGACTTTTGACAGTGGTTGGGTTTCGAGAATTACGTCTATGATGAATTCTACTTCTCTGTTCGGAGGAAGACCAGGCAGGTCTTCAGGCAAAAAATCGGAAAATTCACAAACTATAGGGTTCTCAGAAAGAGATATGACTTCTTTCTTTTCTCCCAACATTGTTTCAAGGTACGCATTGCATCCCTTCTTTACTAACCTCACTGCCACCATAGCGTTGATTAACGACGATTGGGTGCTAAGTTTTCCCACGAAAGATTTGGAGTTTCTTCCGCTACCCAAAGTTATTTTCTTCTTTTGGCAGTTAATGGACGCACCATGTTGGCTTAACCGATTCATACCTAAGATTATGTCGAAGTTGGTGATTGGCAGTATAATTATCTTAGCTCTGAAGTTTTGACCCTCAATAGGAATATCTAGATTGCAGTATTGTTGAGACTGCATACGAGCTTCCGAAGGTAGCCCAATACTTAATGAACTGGCTAGTTGATGTGTCTGTAGTTTAAGTGTTTTAGCCCACTCTTCCGATACGAAAGAATGACTTGCTCCAGTATCGAATAGAACATTACAAGTTGTGTCGTTTATGGTTAATGTGCCTATAGTTGCGATAATTTACGTAAGGATAGTTCATTTGATAATTGAAATACGGGAATAATTAAAGACATGTATTTAGTACAGCAAGAAAAGAGAATTGATTTTAAGGCGTACCTGACACCACGTCATTGTTTTCAGGAGCAGAAGCTGGAGTTAGCATATACACTCGGGCAGGTGCCGAGGGTTGCTTGTTCTGGGTTCCTGAATCTTGGCAGTTGTATGATGACCTTTGCATCGGTACACTTGCCCTTGAGTTCATCGTAGGAGCCGGCATTATGGCAGGAGCGGGCTCCCGCTGGTTCATGGGTTGAGCTCGAAAGATTTGCTTGTGGCGGGAGTGATCGATGGACACACCATCGATAGTCTTTTTCTCCCTACACTCATCATAGCGATGAGCCTTACGGCCACAAGTGAAACATACACCACCAAAGTGGTAGCACTTCCCATACAGATGCTTCTTCTTACATTCAGAATTCTGAGGCTGAGATTGTGTAGTTTCCATGTTGTAGACTCTGGCCGTTTTGCGATGGCCAAAGCGCTCGTCTCGTGGGTGCGTGACTATGGTCTTTCTCTTCCGGTCCAGCTGACTCTGGAATCCTTCTTGCAGACGGGCAGCCTCAATCCACTCTATTAGGGTTTTGAATTGTCGTGATACTAGGTGTGCTCTAATAGAATCTCTCAGACGTTTCATGAAGCGGTGGCACTTGGATGCTTCCGATCTTACTAAATCTGGAACGAACCTTGACAGTCTCCTGAATTCTTATTCGTAATCAGATACTGACCTACTCCCTTGCGTGAGGTGAAGAAGTTCGTCTTCTAGAATTGCTTGTGCTGAGGCTGGAATGAAAGCTTCGCGGAATGCTTCCATGAACATATCCCATGGTATGTCCTCTATCTCAAAGTCCGCAAATCTGTTATTCCGTTCATTTTCCCACCAATATTCTGCTTCTTCTTGGAACAGACAGGTCACCAGACGAATTGCCTCAGAATTAGGGCATTTAATCAAGGCCAAATTCTTCTCCACTAACTTTATCCATGTTACAGTATCCATGGGGTTCAATGCCCCGTTGAATGTGGGAGTGCGAAAACGAAGGAAATTGTGTAGAACTCCGTCTCCTGAGTTATAGGAGGAAGATCCGAAGGATTGTTGTTTGACGAAGAGGATGAGAGATCATGTCTCCTGCGCTTGTTGCGCGTTACTATCAATTAGGGCCTTTATTAAATTGGCCATAAGACTCGATTCTTCAGATCCACTTGACGATGGGATCGTCTTCTTAATAGGAGTGGGAGCAGAAGGGGAATCAGGATTCATAGCTGCAGTTAAGATGCAAATTTTTAGAAAATTTTCATTCATTTTCAAGTTCTTTCTCATAAGAGAAGATACATGGATACATCAAAAAATGAAAACAAGATAGCAAGAAATGACATGAGGAAATTCCTAGGGTCTAGTTACAATACTCTACCCAGAAGGCAGCACAGAAGTCATCATATGTGACTATGTGGCCTTTCCGAGCTAATCTCCTATCGACCCAATACCACCAATGACTCGCTGATCCCCTCAGTAGGATCTCTACAATCTCCAAGTGGTACCTCTCTGGACAGGCTGTCTCTCGAAGTGCCGTGGTAACACGATCCAGCCACTCTTTGGCGAGCATCGAAAGACTGGTGCCTCTGAACGATGAATGAACCAGAGTCTTGTCCAGTACTGCGACTCCTTGGGGTGGTACTCCATCCACCGTCCTCCCGTAGATCTGACCATCTCGAAGGTCGTCTATCCAATAATCATCAAACCTCTTAAGGTAGAACAGAAATGCTGACGGCTAATATTCCATTCCCTAAAATAGTTTAACCCATAAATATTTCATTCATTATTCTTTCAAAATTCGTTCAAATCCTAAGGTGTTGTTTTATTTTATCTTTTTACGTGCGTTTAATTCCTAGGGTGTCAGTATCATAGACATAATTTTCCTTTCTATTTCTGAGACAGCTTAATGAATCTTTTGGATGTTTGTTTCGCACTACACTTAGAAATTGTGATCTTGTCCTGTCGCAGAGAACATATTATAAAGTAGATAGGAACAAGCTCCTTATCTGACACTTTATAAAACTTCTCTGATATTGACATCTAACGGCCGAACGCGGGGAGCAGATCGTCCGTTGGATTCAGATCGCTGGATCTGATGGATCGCAGCACTACTTATGGCGGATGGATGGATACCGTCCGATCCTTCAATCGGACCACGGAACGGTCTGGATTGATAGATCTTGATCAAACATGGGCCGCACGATCTGACCCGAGGAATGGACGGTTCAGATCGCGCCCGCTGTTTTAAAAATGGCTGAGGGTATAATTGCAATTTTAAATTGTATGGATCCCTAAAGTGCAATTGCACCATTTTAAATTAAATTGAATTATTGCCCAAATGAACTCCAAATTGCACTAAAATTTCACCCTTAGCTAATTTGGAGGTGAGGAATTCAAAAATTCAATCAGATTTTAATTCTGAGATCAAAATATTTTGGGTCTAGACTAGGGCATCTAGACTGATCAAATTATAATTTTTGGCTTAGAGAAGTCCAATGGACTTCAAATTTTCTAGATAGGCTTATCTTAATGTTCTAAAAATAATGATGCTAGAAAAATTGAATTAATCCATATTCATTTTGCATGGTAACAACCTAGGGTTATTACATTCAATCTGCCAGTTGCTTTCCTTCCTCCATTTGAAGCTACAGCTCCAAACTTTCCTGAAGGCACGCTGATAATAGTCTATATCAGACTCTTCAGAATCCAATTGACTCTAGGGATAGAATTTTATTATATTTGTGTTAGACTCCAGATGACTAAATTATTAGGATGGGAGTATTCTCCTCCTACATTTTGCATAGAGTTACTGACATTACTATGTTATGGATGTCACTTATATTGATGCTTGTATTTCAGAAGAACGGTCCATTAGGTAGAAAGGAATCATAGATCCCATTCTGACACCTTATGGTATTCTCTGATACCAATCGTGGAGCCCCTGTACTGACAATAAGGACGTACGATGCTCCAACTGTGGAAAATCCACAACTTAAGTAAAGTTAGGTAAACCCAACCTGCCCTAAGCCAAGGACTTGTCACCAAGTGCTATCACATTCATCAATATATAGATATTAAAGTGGCAAAAGTAATAAATAATAGAGTAATATCCACAGGCATACATAGTAGGAAAAGAGAATGCAATAGAGTAACTCATCACAATGCATAAATGAAATACATCCAGATTTAATTATTACAAACTGAAGTTTAAAGAAAATGAAAATATTTCTCAATCTCATTGAAAATGAAAATGCAATAACTATCTATTCAGCGGCAGCACATTCCTCCTCCTGAACCTGCTCCTCCTCCGCGACACTACCCACGAACACGTCTGAATCTAATATTTGTCGGTATCACAAATGCCAGGGCCCCAGCCAACAAAATAAAAAGGTTACAGTTAGACAATTGTCTAAATACATTTTAGGCTATTTTAATGAACTGAACATTTAAAGATATCACATTTTTACTTAACTACACATGCAAGCAGTATAGGTGCAACAAGCTATAAAAGAAACGGCTAACTATATACTATCCATTTATAGCCAGCATACAATGCAAAAATAAACATGGTGAGACTAAAAGCTAAAAGACACAGCAATTACAATACAATTCTAAACCTAATATGCATATGATCATGTTAACATATGCTGAGTATATAAAAGAAACAGTCGACGACGGCGGCTCGGCTTGATCCCTACACATTCCCTAAGTCAAGACGCGTCGATTGGACCAAGAACCCCTATCTGGATCCCTCTGAATCAATGGGGTGCTACTCGACCGAGACGCCTTCGATACGGGTGTCTTAGGTTGACTGTGAGGAGAAATGTCTCCTCACAGAGACCTTGATTCGACCGGGGTTCGATCCCTACACGTTCAGGGAGTCAAGACGCATCGAACCCCCAACCTATCTTAACCTGAGGCACAGCCAATCACTGGGTCCTTACTCAGACTCAGCCATTGGCTCAGCTGCTAGCTCAGTCGATCGATATGATCGACTCGAGCTAGCTTAGCCCCAGGCGACAATCACACTAGGCTTCCTAGGTGGCTAAGGTTCACTAGGCAACATCTAGGGCTCATCCAGAGGATAGAAACAAAACTGAGCTGAAGAAATTTTAATGGGGGAAAGGCTGTACCTCAAGTCGGGCTGCAGGCTTAGCTGAGGGAAATTGAGGTGCTCCTGAGCTTGCTGGAGGATGGACGAAGGTGCACAGGGAGTCTAAACACCAGACGGGCCCTCTATTAGTGGTTCAAGCTTTTGGAATTTCCAGAATTCGCTGGGGAAGACGGGACTCCAGCAGAGCTTCAGCCAGGCGATTGGGAATTCACATTGAGTAAAGGGACTCACTGTAAAATTTTGGAGGTATTTATAGGCTTCAGGGATGGACACTAGAGCTTGGGCTGGGAAGAAATGGCTCGGCTTGAGGGGTTCCTTCAAGTTCCCAATTTGGGGTGAACCGGGCCTCAGGCTTGGCCGGGAGTGCTAGGGAGGCTAGGGGAAGGTCGCAATGGTCTTCCTGACATGGCGCGGGAGTGGCAAACCGGCTGGAGGACGTAGCAGTACGGGGGCGATTCGGCTGTCGGGCGCGAGCTGGGGTGGAAGACGATCCACAGTATCGGGGGTTGCCAGGGCTGTCTGATGGATCGTTGGTTGATGTTGAGTGGTCCAGATCTCCCGACATCTAACGAACGGTCGCGGATAAAAGGTCAACCGTTGGATCCAATCGGGGGATCTAACGGTTGAGCGAGGGTATTTTTGGTGGATTGCTTAGATGCCGTCGGATCAGGATCTCGAAACCGCGGAACGGTCGAGATGAGATGGCGTTTACTTTAAAGCGCGTCGTTGGATCAGATCTGCGGAACAGACGGCCCGGATGGCGTCCGCAGTTTGGAATAGCCGCCGTTGGAAGAAGGATAAATTTGCAATTAAGGATTGTTTAAAACCCTAAAATGAATAGAACCAATTTAAATTAAATCCAAAAGTGCCTAAATGACCTCCCAAAATTTCACCCTTAGTTAATTTGGGGGTGGGGAATCTAAAAATGAAATCAGATTTTGATTTGGAGATCAAATTATTTTAGGTATTTTATAGGGTTCAAAAATACCCAAAAATACCAAATTTTCTATTTAAGCTCCAAATGATTCCAAACTTCTAGGTTTAGGTTTAAATGACCCATTGAATCCAATGGAATCAAAATCAAGTCTTGGCTTAGCTTAATTAACCAATTTTAGCTAGAGTAACAACTTAGGGTTGTTACACATGCAGAAGTAGAATATTGGTGGGATGATATTCGTAATACAAAATTTGTTGATTACGAACTAGAAGACATCCCTTGGGATGAATTCGTAGAAGCGTTCAAGGCTGAATTCATTCCCCCATCTGCACAAAATATCATAGCAGACACGATTTTGAGATTAACTCAGGGAGGTCATTCTGTCGCTGACTACATAAGAGAATTTCATAGGTTGATTCATTTTGCTCTAGAGATTACCCACTCCGAATCGGCTAAGTGCCATCACTTTCTCACTGGACTACAAGATTCACTGAAAGATAAGATTATTCCACTCTGCCTAACTAGCTTCTTTGAGCTAGTAGAGATAGCTAAGGTGCTTGAGCATCATCACTCAAAAAAATATCTCAAGCAATTGATGTAATCAACTCCTCTCAGTCATGAAGCCTTTAAGAGGCACATACTTAACTTTGCAAAGGTCTATCAACTTGAAGATGCACCAACTGCTGAACAAATTCAAGGCTGTAATAGGCCTCATCCTTATGGCAAGTTTTACCACTTCAGCCATAAGTGCTACAATTGTGGGCAACCTGGCCACATGTTCTATCACTATACACACACAGAAACGATGGATGGAGTTCTGATGAGGCCATCCCAAAAGAACCAAGTATACAGAGCAACTCCGTTGAACTGGAGAGAACCAAATTTGGCAATAATGTTAGCACCTGCACCTAAAGCTGCTCTAGAGCAACCCTCTGCTCCCAAGTCCCAAAATAATCCTTGGAGGCAGGTAAGCAACCATCCTGCTGGTCCTGCACAAGTTTATACTTTAATGCCTCTGAAAGTCGCAGAAGACAATAATGTGGTTTTAGGTACACATTTCTAAACTTCTCCTTTGTTATTTATATTTTTGTACCTTAATTGTTGCAATTTGTTAATGCGATTCGTATAAATAAATTAGGCACACTATATTTTAATGACAAGCCCTACAATGTGTTATTTAACACTGGTGCTAGTCACTTATTTATTTCTGAACATTTTGCCAACATCCTTAAATCACACTCGTACAACTTAGCAAAACTTTTGAGTGTTGGACATCCATCTGGAGCCCAACTAAGTGCTCATAAGTTTTGTAATGTCAAAATTCCATTAAATGGGCAGAAATTTAACTTCGAATTAATCATCCTGCCATTAGCAAACTTTGATATCATCCTTGGGATGAACTAGCTTAGTGACAGTAATGCCGTGATAAACTACCTTAAGAAGAAGGTCACTCTTCACTCCCAGGGCAAGTCTGAAACCCTTATAGGAAAAGTCAGTACACAACTATCATTAATCAATGCTTTTATAGCTGAGCAACTGATCAGTAAATGTTGTGATGCTTATCTAATCACTATGATGGGTGAAGCAAAGGAAAGTGTCCCCTATCTAATTTTAAAGTGATTAAGGATTTCACCGATGTATTCCCAAAAGATTTACTTAGTGTACCTCCTCCTAGAGAAGTAGATTTCTCTATTGAATTAATTCTGGGTACCCAACCTATATCTAAAGCTCCATACAGAATGGCACCTAAGGAACTTCAAGAACTCAATGAACAGTTGCAAGAGCTCTTGAATAAAGGTTTTATTAGGCCAAGTATGTCTCCTTAGGGAGCACCCATTCTATTCGTAAAGAAGAAGGATGGATCTATGCGAATGTGCATAGATTATTGCGAACTAAATAAAGTCACTATAAAGAATAAATACCCATTGCCTAGAATTGATAATTTGTTCGACCAATTGTTTGGAGCTGTCATATTCTCTAAGATTGACTTAAGGTCTGTATATCATCAATTGCGAGTAAAACAAGATGATGTAGGAAAGATCGCTTTTCGCACTCGCTATGGTCATTTTGAATTCTTAGTGATGTCTTTCGGACTCACAAATGCGCCATCTATCTTCATGGATTTGATGAAATGAGTTCTTAAGCCATACTTGGACAAATTTATAATCATCTTTATTGATGATATTCTCATCTATTCTTGAACCTTAAAAAATCATGAAGATCATCTAAGGTCAGTATTAGAATCTCTACATAAACATCAACTATATGCCAAGTTCTCCAAATACGATTTTTGGCTCAAGTCCATTGCATTCGTGGGACATGTAGTTGATGCCTAGGGTATTCATGTAGATCAAAACAAAGTAAGCGCTATTCAGGACTGGGTCCAGCGTAAGTCAGTCACTGATATTAGAAGTTTCTTGGGACTAGCCGGATATTACAGGAAGTTTGTTAAGGGCTTTTCCCAGATCGCTTTGCCTTTGACTAAATTAACTCAAAAATCTGTTCCATTCATTTGGAGCCCAGAATGCGAGGAAGCATTTCAAACCCTAAAGGACGCACTCTCTACCGCTCCAGTACTTGTTCTGCCCAAGGAAGGCTTGAACTATCAGGTGTACACCGATGCCTCTGGAATTTGTCTAGGTTGTGTGTTAATGTAAGAGGGTAAGGTAATTGCTTACGCCTCTTATCAGTTAAAACTCTATGAGAAGAATTATCCAGTTCATGATCTTGAACTTGCCGCTGTAATCTTTGCTCTAAAATTTTGGCGACACTATTTATATGGAGTTCACTGTTCAATTTTAACTGATCATCAAAGTTTAAAGTATATCTTCACCCAAAGAGAACTGAATTTTCATCAAAGGAGATGGTTAGAACTCATCAGTGATTATGATCTTAGCATTCAGTATCATTCAGGAAAAGCAAATGTTGTAGCCAATGCTCTTATCCATCGTGCTACTTTATCTTCCATAATCACCTCCAGTTCTTTAGAACAAGAATTTCATAAGCTAGGAATTTCTTCAGTCAGTGGAAATATGCTAAGTTTGCTTCTAGTAAATATCAGAGTGGAACCTACCATTAACAGAGACATCTCTATCTCACAGACTAAATATAATGATTATCTAAAATTCAAAGCAGATGTTGAAGGTGGTCGTCATCATGAATTACAAATGTGCAATGACATAATTTATCAAAGTGATTGTTTGTGGATTCCTAAATCCATGCACCATGAAGTGTTGATTGAAGGTCATAATTCTGGGTATCACATTCACCCAGGCAGTACCAAGATATACCAACATTTAAAGCAATCATTTTGGTGGCTTGGTATGAAGAAGGATATAGCCAATTTTGTGGCTAAGTGTCACGCCTGCAATTTGGTAAAGGCTGAGCACCAATGACCGGCGGTCTTTTGCATCTATTAGAAAATCCTGAATGGAAATGGTTCGATATATCGATGGATTTCATCATGGGATTGCCCGTGCAAAATCTGGGGCCGATGCGATTTGGGTTATAGTAGATCGTTTGACTAAATCAGCGCATTTTCTTAATATCAGTCAGCCTGACTCTGTGAAGAAGTTAGCAAAGCTCTATATCAAGGAAATTGTCATACTGCATGGTATTCCGAAATCAATCATTTCCGACAGAGATAGCGGATTTGCTTCAAGTTTTGGCAAGCTATGCATCAAGATCTGGGTACTACTCTAGTTATGAGTACAACATTTCATCCTCAAATGGATGGTCAGGCTGAAGGAGTGAATCAAGTCCTAAAAGGTTTGCTTAGGCTTTGTGTTCTTAATTTTGCTTGTTCATGGGAAGATCATATTCCGTTAGTGGAGTTTTCCTACAATAATAGCTATCAGGTCAGCATTAAAATGGCTCTGTATGAGGTGTTGTATGGTATAAAATGCAGTACTCCGCTAGCTTGGTCAGAAACAGGAAGCATTCAACTTTTTAGTTCAGAGTTAGTTGAAAAAACTAACAAGAAGATTCATTTAATTCAGTAGAGAATTTGTTCAGCTCAAGATCGTCAGAGCAAGTATCACGATGCGCATCATCATCTCCTAGAATTCAATATGGGAGATTTTGCTTATTTGAAAGTCAGTCTAATGAAGGGTGTTTATAGATTTAGTGTAGCAGGAAAACTCAATCCCCTCTATGTTGGACCTTTTAAGATTTTGGCCAAAGTAAGATCATCTGCCTACACGTTGAATCTTCCTGATGACTTTGCAGTTGTCTACAATGTGTTCCATGTATCGTCATTATGGAGATGTCTCAGAGACCCTTCTTATCTTGTTCAGCTTTCAGCCATAGAAATTCAACCTGATCTTTCTTATGCCGAAGAACCTATGAAAGTCTTAACTCGTGATCAGAAATAGCTAAGAAACCATTCCATTCCTATGGTCAAGGTCCAGTTGAAGAATTGACTTTTAAAAGAATATACTTGGAAGAAAGAAGTGGATATGTGCAATAAATATCCACAGCTTTTTGCAAATCTAGGTACTGTTCTTTTCTTTCTTATCTGTTCCGTTTAAATTTCAAACCTTATAGTACTTTCTTCACTAATTGATGTCGGGGATGACATTGTTCTTAAGCGGGAGAGTTTGTAACAACCCTAGTTGTTACCCTAGCTAAATTTAAATTATTTAAGCTAAACTAAGTTCTAATTTTGATTCCATTAGACTCAATAAGTCATTTAAACCTAACCATAGAAATTTAAAATCAAATGGAGCTAAATTGAGAATTTTGGTATTTTTGGCTATTTTTAAGCCCTGGAAAATACCTAAAATAAATTGATCTCCAAATTAAAATCTGATTTCATTTTTGAATTCCTCATACCCTAATTAGTAAAGAGTGAATTTTTGGAAATTTTTGGTGCTCATCTAGCCCTAAATTGGATTTAGAAATTATTGGAATTTTTATTAATTAATTAAATGGTTTAAAATGAAACTAAATTTAATAATTGAATTAAATTAAAATTGTGGGATTTGCTGTCATGATTGTGGTAGATCCGCTGCGGGGTGCCAATAGCGGCGCATGGGTACTAGCCACTGGATATCGTAGCACGCATCCTAGTGCAAACCATTTAATGACGGAATCTCCTCTATGGTAGGATCTAATCTTAAGCGTCGGATCCATCGCTTGCATCTGACGGCTACCAACTATTTTACTTAAGTAATCCATCAGAGCCATACAAAGCCAACGGTCGATCCATCAGATGGCAGATGCGAGTCCGAGCACTGTGGATCGTCTCCCTCGCCTTGCCCCATTCTTGTTTAGTCCCCCCTGACTTCCAGGATCCTTCCAGCCCCCGTGGCAGTACGGAAAGACCCGTTCTTCCTTTTCTACCCTCGGCATGATCGCCTGCCAGTAGTAGTCTCCCCAAATTGCCCATGGCCGTTGGAACCAAACCTTCCTTTCGGCCTGAGCCTTCCTCCATTCTTGAGCTTTGAAATCCACCCCCATTGCCTCCTTCTACCTATAAATACCCCCAGAGTATCACAGTGAGTCCCTTTGCTCTTTGTGATTTCTCAATTTCCCAGCCAAAGTCCCTTAGAGCTCCCCATCTCTCTCTGCATTCTCGGTGATTCCAACAGCTGCGTACTATTGATAGAGGGCCTATCTGATGTTCAGACTCCCTGTGAACTCTCGTCTGCTGCTTGGAAAGCTCCATCTCACCTCAATTCCCCTCGGCCGTGCCTACAACCTCAGTCTTCAGATACAGCCTCTCCCACTAATCTGAGTGAGTTCAGTTTTCCATTAAAGCTTCTGGATGAGCCTCTGGATGTCATCTAGATTGCCTTAGCCACTTAGGAAACCCATCGTGATTATCGCTAGGGTTTGAGCTAGCTCGGATCGATCGTATCGATCGATCAAGTTAGCAGCTAAGCTGAGGCTGTGTTCGAGTAAGGACCTAGTGTTTGGCTGCACCCCAAGCTATGAAACCTTAGGGGTTCCACTCACCTCAACTCACTGAGGGTGTTGGGATCAAGCCCCATCAGTTGGGTGTCTTCTGTGAAGAGAATTGCTCGCTCATAGTGAACCCTAATTCTTCTTCCTTAGTGCGTCATGGTCGAGTAGCACCTTGGAGATCCAGTGTGTCTCAGATGGGAGTTCTTACCTTAATCAATATGTCTTAATTCCCTGAAGGTGTAGCCATTGAGATCCTAGCGTAGCATGGTCTGAGCGTGGAGAATTTCATGGTCAAAGCCATCCCTAGGGTATGGATATTGGGACTCAGCCACGAGGAAGACGACGCACTGGTGCATCGGGCCGGGTCAGACCCCGACCCGCGCGGTTTCGATTTCGGGCTGCGGATTTATATTAGAATTTTAGAATTATATTTCTTATGATAATTAATTAATAAATAACTTAAGTTATACATGTCCAAATTGTATGATCCAAAATAACATTTTAATCAAAAAAATATAAGGAATAATAATATAAAATAAAATCAATAATCTAATGGTTAGATTTTAAATATTTGCTTAATCCTTTCTATTTGTATTTAAATCATAATAAATTCATTAATTACCCAAAATTACTAATCAAGGTCTCTGATTGCTCATGAGACCATAAAAAACCTTTGTAGACCCTTAAAAGTGATTTAAGTTCCTTACTTTTATTAATCACTCTCTAATTACCCTAAAATGAGATTAGTGAATAAAATAATAATTAGTCCTCTGATTTTGGTGAACTGAGTTCCTAAGCCTTCTTAAGTGTATTAGAACCTATAAATATATTTAGATAATTTTAGTATGCCCTAATTCTCTTAATCTTGTTAATTGGCCTCTTAATGTATTTAGTGCTAATTAAGTCAATAATATTATTGAAAACCTAGGATAACTGTTTTACTCACTTTATTAATCAATATGAAGTTCATTAAAATAGAATTGAATTAATTTAGATGATTAAATCTTAAAATGCTATTTTTAGCCTTAAGAAGGGTATTTTGGTTATTTTGACCAAAATAGGTTCAAGCACCCCTTAAGCCTTAAAATTTCAGTAAAGTATCCCTAGTTAACATGTTAAACATCTTTCTGAAATCCTATGTTAATAATGTTGAGTTAAGTGAAGAAACCTTAAATTAACTCTTTTAAGATCTTAAGACCTTAAGTGTTCTTAAAACCACCTTATCTTAAGAGTTAAGTATACTATCTCAAAGTGCTAGATTCTGAGTTAATAGTTTAATTAAGTTGATCCTTAAGCTTGAATCCTAAGAGAAATACTCTTGTAAAATCCTAAATCTAAATTCTAGCTTAAGTCTGAAGTGATCAAACATTAGATCTTAGATCTTTGATCCTAGTTCTTCAGATCATCTGATTGAATTGAATTACCTTCATTTGGAATTCTTTACTTAATTAATTGTTAATCCTTTGAAACCTTTCTTGTGAGTATAGGATTGACTCAATCTATAGGATAATGTGGTTATCCTAAAGATTGGATATAGATCTTAGATTCTTAGTTCTTAAGTGATTATTTAATCTTATAATATTATAATGGCCTTTCAATAAGATCATAGCTTCTAAATCTTTCAGCTTATAAGATTCTATATATTTAGATTATGTTTGGGTGTGAACCCTAGATCCTTAGTAGGATACTACCTTGGATTCAAGATTTGAACTCCAAAGTGGAGTTTGGATCCAGAATCCTTAATCTTGATTTGGGTTAAGAAAGGAAGATAATTATAATTAAGTCATTGATTTATTTACTTTGACTCATTATAGTCATCATATGATTATGAATTAGAACTTGTCAAGTTCTAATGTTACCATTAAGGTCGTGAATCTAGGATTATACTCGATAGCTGGATATTGGAGATCCTAAACTTATATCTTCTCAGAATAGTTAGCTGGATAAATTAGTCAAGAATAGATATCACATAAGTCTAGATTGAGTCTCTTGCTTACTTAACTTGATTGCTTTGCACACCTTGAATATTGAGCCTTGTTCCTTGAGCATAATAGGTAAACTTAGGATATGGAAGCTACATCCTAAGTTAGTATTTGAAGAGCATGACATTCATCTTGTTCTTTCAATTCTTTTAGTTAGTAAATTATGTCCTAGCTTAGTCCATCTCTTCAGTTCTAGTTTTGTTATAGAATAGACTCAAACTTAGCTCTACGAATGTCTAGGATGGATTCATATCTTATTCTATAAGTTCAACTCAGACCTAGCTCTGCGGATGCCTAGGATGGACACATGTTGAACTTTCAATTCAGAGGCTCTGTAAGGCCTGTTTCTATTATGGCAGTACTATATCTTAGGCTTACTCCTACTTCAGTTCAGTTTTCAGTATTTATTTTCCTTTGCCACATGCTTCAATGGCCTTACTTTAGTGCTTGGCTTGCTTTGCCACATATTTCAGTGGCTCCACTTTTTGCTCATTCATGTACTTAGCTTACTTTTGCTACATACCTCAGTGGCCTTTTACATATTAATTTGTATGCTTGTATAAATGCTCTTATTTATTAATATTAAATATTAGCATATTTAGGATGCTAAAATTGTATATTTATTTTAGCACTTGTGCTCTTTATATATACTCAGCATGTATCAGTATGATCATAAGCATGTTTGCATCAGATTTATTTCAATAGTTACAGTTATTTTACTTTTAGCCTCACCATGTTTAGTTGCTATTTTGTATGTTATTTTTACATACTTGTTGATTAGCTTTAAATGATTAGCTTATGGCTATCCCATTCTTTGTAGCTTGTAGCACCTTATAATGCTTGCATGTTTAAAACCAATAAATGTGGTATCTTAAATATTCAATTCACTTAAATAGCTTAAAATGTACTTAGACAATTGTCTAACTATAACCTTTTTCTTTTGTTGGCTAAGGCCCTTGCATTTGTTATACTGACAAATGTCAGATTTGGAGTTGTTTGTAGGCAGTGTTGCAGGAGAGGAGTTGGTGCAGGAGAAGAATCTTCCTACTGCCATTTAGATAGAATCTCATTTTTATAGCAGTGAGATTGAGAGATCTTTACTTTCATTTAATTCAGTTTGTACTAATTAAACTCTGGATATATTTACTTTTCTGCATTTGATCTGAGTTATTATTCCTCTTACTCCTATTTACTTTTCTGCATTTAATTCAGTTTGTAATAATTAAAGCTAAGATCATATCTTTCATAATGAACCTAGAAACACCAGTGATCGATCACTCTATTGATGAGATTTACAATGCCCTAAATTTCTAAGTTACCTCTATTACAGCCTAATACATGGTGGTGATCACAAAAGTAGGGAGCGAGATCAATTGAACACGAAAACTTCATTAGTATAAATTATTATATGATATAATGATTTGAATGAAAATAATCGAAAGAGGTATTGATCAAACTATATGCAAAAAAAGGATTAGGAACCAAATTCATCTGCTGAGATTTTGCAACTCTTCGGGGTTGAGGTTCCAATTCCAATCTACACGTAATGGAAGAAAAAAAATGATCCCTAATGCTTTAACACTCACCTGAATTAAACTAGAGCGTCTTTGAGATAATAACAGTGATGACTGCCACTAACGCCGAGAGAAAGGGCCGCGTGTCGCGGCCATAGACATGTGCCAACGAGACTCTCACATGCGAGAGAATATCCATGGGCCATCCGATCGGACGACTCGATCGGACGACGTAGGTTGCGTTCGGGGCCTAACGGGTCAGATCTGACCCGAAGCAAAAAAGGCGGGTGAGGGAAAACATGTCAGCCGTTCGATATGGGCGTTGGGATAATCGAACGATGCTAGATCACTCCGTTTGCACAGGTGACTGGGAGATTCATTAGGCAGACAAAGTCAAGGATATTTAATAAATTAAATTAATATATAATAAAATACAATTCTAATTAATTAAAAATAAGCTAATGAATGAGCCCATAAATTTTCCAATAACTCACCCCTAGCTAATTGTAGGGTGAGGAACGTGATGGGAAGGTTGAATTTCAATTTTGACGAATATTTATTTATTCGAATTTTCGGGGTATTTAAATATATTAAAATATTTGATGAAAATCTAATGACTTCAAAATGCCTCCAAAACATAACCCATAGCTAATTTGAGGGTGATGAGCGCAATGACAAAGTTTGATTTTGAGGTCAATTTAGATAGGTCAAATTCTAGGGTTCCTAAAATTCCTAAAATCAGGGTTTGATCCATTTGACATCTAATTTGGATCAAAACTTCATGGTGTGCTCCGAATAGCTTATGAAGACTATTGGAATCTATCAAAACCTGATTTAGTCATGATTGACAAGGATAACAACCTTGGGTTATTATATACTCATAGTCTACCCTCATAAATGATAATTTGTCTTTATATTGAAGCTATAAATTCTTACCATTATGAGCTGCTTGAAGTAAGAACAAATACCCCTCATTCTTTGCTTATGTAGATCTTAGCAAGGGTTTGCTCAACCATTATGTGACTTAGATAATATTTAATGAAGGGGTTGATATTATGCAAATCTTCATTCTAGAAAACTTTTTTAATTAGGGACTTCTTAATAGTGAGTGACTTAAGGGTACTTAAAGTTTTGAATCTAAGTGCATTAGCAATGACAATGGCCTTACCTTAATGATATTGAGTCACTAGTTCAGAGTTCTTAATCAACTTGGGCAAGCGCCTTTGGCTAAATCTTAGCTCCTTCTTTGTAAATATATATCAAACACTCTGGTGATTGGTAAATATTTCACACATTGCTCCATAAAGGTTGTGCTTACAAATATTCATGGCAAAGTCTATGGCAGCTAACTCTAGATCATGTACGGGATAATATCGCTCGTGCACCTTCAGTTGTCTATGAGTCTAAGCAAACACTCTCTTCTCTTGCATTAAGACATGGCATAATCCACTGAGTAATGCATTACTAGATAACTAATAGTATAATCTCTCACTGGGTAAGACTAGGATAAGTTCGAATGTGAGTGCATACCTTAGCTTTTAGAAAGTTTGTTACCCTATTAATAGAGCAAAGATTTGAGAAAATATTTTGAAAAAAAAAATTTAGTACCTTATTTCTAGGAAACTCTAAATCTTAATGATGGTTATTGGTTATGACTAATCTTTGATGGCACTAAGCTTTTTGGGAACTACACACAAAATTTCATAGTTAATTGTGTCCATAAAAAATTTTTGAACTTTAGCCAAATTTTGCACTTTGAAAATTTAGCATACAATTGTTGGGCTCATAACATTCCCAAAATAGTGTGCAGGTAAGCTTCATGCTCTTCTTTATTCTTAGAATAAATCATATTATTATCTATGTATATATTGATAAGCTAATCTAAATTGAGCATGATAAATCTTTGCATCAAGTTTATGAAGACATGCTGAGCATTTGTTAAACTAAAGGGCATAGCCAAAAGACTTGTGATGACCATATCTCATGCAAAATGTCAGCTTAAGGATATCCTCACCCATGTTAATGAGTTAATGGTACCCAAAATACCGTTTGATATTTTTGACGATCCATGCTCTAGATAATTGATCAAAAAGGTCATATATGCATGATAGAGGATAACAGTTCTTGACGGTCATCTTATTAACTTTATGATAGTCAATACACATCCAAAAAGTTTTATCTTTATTCTTAAGGAAGAATACAGATGCTCTCTAAGAAGACATGATTGGTCAATTGAATCCTCAATTCAATAGATCTTGGATTTATTCATGTAGCTCTTGCAACTCCTTAAGAGCCATTTTATATATAGCTTTTGAACGAGGCTGAGTATTAGGTTCAAGTTTGATAGTGAAATTTGTCTCCCTAATATGGGGTAGTTCATGTAAAACATTTGGAAATATACCTAAAAAGTTATACACTATATTAGTGTTTTCTAATATGCCCATGTACTTTTCTGATATAAACGTCATTACTAAAAATGCACAATATCTGTTATAAACCCTCTCTATTTTTATGGAGTTGATGACAAAGGAAAAGAGGTTCTTAATACAAGTTAATAATGTGACATTACCATCTATCATCAAATAAATTTCCTTCCTTGCAAATACACTCAGGTAATGTAGCGCACCATCTCATCGTCGCACGTAAAAAAAGGTAATTTAAGGAGTAACAATTAGCGGTGGAACGGTATGTTACTCGGGAAGGGAAACTGAACCTCCCCGATTACACCTGTTGAGCTGGAAACAACTAGCTGCTGCTGGAACTCAACCTCCAAGGGAAGAGGCCCGAATAATAGTCCTTAAGATAAGTGTATTATCCTTATCTTAAGTATTAGATAGGGTACTCATATACATCAAATTATGAATAAAAGTAAGATCAAAGTTACACAAATACCAGCATTTTATATATACCTTGATCACATAACAATACTAAGTATAAGTAGCAGTAAACACATAGTGCAAAAGCTAAATCATACAACAAGAAATATTCATCACATAATCTAAGTAAAGCATCCATCTTAGAAAAGAAAAGAAAATACATCTATAATTATTATAGACAATTTTCTTAATGAAAAATACAAGAAAATAATCTAAGCACTGAACTGTAAGTAACTAGTGCAAAAAATAAATGCTGATGAAGAGTCCTCTAATGCTTCATAAACTCCTCATGGAATTCCTAAGAAGGCCCTTTGTAACAACCCTAATGTTGTTACTCATCAATTAGTAACCTAATTGACTCTGAACCTCTTCCATTACTCTTATAATAGTGTTAGGAATTTACACCTCAAATTTTATTTGATAGTTTCTAACATTTCCTAGTTTTTTGATAATTTTGAAAATACTAGATTTATTTAGACTTCAGAATAAAAAATGTGGTCCACCATTAGACTCACCACACCCAAATTAGCTAGGGGTGGTATTTTGGAAGTGTTTGGAGGTTATTAAAAATTTTGCAAATATTTTAATACTAGAAAATTAGGTAAATTAAATATACTTCTGATCAAAAATCCGATTGCATTTTTGAGTTTCTCACCCCTCAATTAGGTAAGGGTGAAAATTTAGAATTTTTTGGAGTGCGTTTGAGTACTTAAAATTGATATAATTAATTGATTTATTATTTAATTAAATATTCATTTGATTAAATTATTATGTATATATAATAATATTATATATTCCATTAAATAAAATTTCAAACAACATTATTAAGAAAATGCAGAGATCCGCTATGTTAATTCAAACACAAGACAACTATTTCAAGAAATCAGAACCATCCCGTGTTAAATAAATGATCAGACGGTCTGAAGAGGCTTAATCAACATCGTTGATGATAGCTTTTAGCATGATCACTGAGATCCAATGGCATAAGGTAATTACCTGTACGTCCCTGTGAGTATACAGACGATGGTGGCCTGCACTCGAAGGAAAAGGTATTCGGCTAGCTGCCTCCTGCGATGGTGATAAGGTCTTCCTCTCTACTCCTTCTCTCTATTGTTGTCTTTGTGCCGAGGGAGCTATTAGGAGTCAAGAAGAAAAAGGGGAAAAGACCTACTAGCAGTATAATCTTCGACGCACCCTAAACCTAAAGTCACAGCTACCTAAATTCAGGTACCTCCTCCATTTACCTATCTATCAAATTCCTTTTGATTTTTTAGTTCTTCAATATAGATTTATGAGTAGTTAAATAATCTACTAAAGATAAACTTGAGTTTGGATAGATTTCTATTTATAAAATGGGAATACAAATACTGTACTATCTCCCTTCGATTTATTTCAATGGCAATTATCCAATTAAGAGTTTATAATTTCTTATATCGAATCTGCTCTTTTATTTTCGATTGATTGAGTTCGAAAATTATGGGAATGACGAATCCCCCCAGTATAACAAGTTGATTTCATTATTTTTTAGTTTATGCTTTCATTAGTCAATTTAAGTTCCATGGTACAATACTATTAGACCGTTTAAATTCTTTGCGTGTCTTGCTGAAGTTTTCTGATATGTTGATTTCATGTATGTCTTTGAAAAAGGACATTATAATATTTAAATATATGCTATTCGATTATGCATATGAAATCCTTTGCAGATATCGCCTTAGATGTTCCTATTAATTCTTTTTGGGTAAATTTGTTAGGTCTTAGATTATAGTGCATCAGCAAATAAATATTATCTTTAATATGTAAAGTTATTGAAAGGTCTTTTCAATTGGATAAAAAAAAAATACTGCCATACATAAGAACCTAACTACACTTAAAGTCTTAATTAAAATTATATGTATACTAAGTAACTGGAAAGAATGAATACTAGAGTAGCAGTCAATTGCATTATTAATTTCATCATTAGGAATGCTAAAGGTATCAAGCTGATCTTGCTGAGCTTATTTAAATTCATAAAAATGCTTTAAATGCTCACCGATTGCCTCCATACTTTAGTGTCTGAAGGTAAAAAAGCTGCTTATGTTTAGATTTAATTTCAGGAATTCAGGGTGGTAGTAGATAATAAATGACCTACTGTGTTACGAATGCTTTGGCTTACTGTGACGGCCGAGGAATCGAGTTTGAGAATTTTCAAGGAATAATTCATACTTTGAAAATATACACTCATGAAAGTAAGGAAAATAAAATATATAAATGTTCATATTTATATTCAGAACCATTCATATGAATTACAAAGTTTATAATTATTACAAAAGAAGTTTGAAATTTTAAAATGTCTTCATTTTGCTCACTTCTCAAAACTTAATTTTTAACTTTAATGCAAGAAAATCTCCTTAAAGCTTAATTATCAAAACTTGAAATATTATCAATAATTACCAGTCAGGTAGGAGTACATAGACCATTCTTATAAGAATTATATTTTCACATCCTATAATAGACATAAATTAATATAAAAGTGAGATAAAGAAATTTTTACATCACAAGTAAGAAAGTAAAGCATTTGCCAAATGAAATTAACTTTTGCCTGCATATTAGCCTTGAAGTTCAATATATAAGAAAAGCATGAAATAAATTTTATCATAAGCATTTGTAACCTAAAGTCGAGTCTGTAGACCCCTAAGCCCAAATGGGTAAGCCCATAGGCATAACCTTTAGGAAGCTTTCTCGCTACCTGTTAGTAGCTTATTCAAAATTAGGAACTGATGGTGTGTATTTCCTCTGGATTTGCCCACTTCCTAAAAAGGGCTAAATCCCTCCATATGACTCCCAGGGGCTACTAGTAGGCCCAATCTGTACAGATTCTCAATGTTGCTTTTCATCCTCGAAAGATAAACACCACAATAATATAATACATTTCATCTTTTTGTTACATGCCTTATGATAATTTTTGCAAATTAATAAGCCGTAAGCATATTAGAAAGCATAAGCAAGATTCAAATGAAAATGGCTCAAAATAGATAAGCTAAAATAAAACTTTTAAGTAGATCTACGTACTTGACTGTTTTGATAAAAATACAACCAAATTAATTTCTTTGATCTACCAAATAATAATTTAATTCATTAATTTAATATTTTATGATTTAACATGATTTGTTATTTATTAATGTAATATTAGGTTTATAAGTGCTAATTTTTTTAATTTAGGTTATTAAAATAAGAAAATGATCTAAATATTTTTAAATTGATTTTGAATTATTAAGTTACTAATTTAAGATATAAAGAACCATTTTAATTTATTAAAATTTATTTAATTTAATATTTGGCCAAAATTACCAAAATGCTCCTCTTAAAGGTACCCAAAAAGTGATTTTAAGAATTAAGCTTTCAAATTAAATTTTATTAATGCCAAATATTTTCTTACTATCTAATATGAAGGTAGACACTAAGAAAACACAATTTGGCCAAGAATTAAGGCTAATGAGCTTAAATTATATTTAAGCTCATTAAAAGTTGATTAATAATTGTACTTAGGAAAATCTAAAAGTTTTGCTATACTTGTGTTGCTTACTGCCTAAAAAGTCCATAGAATTTAAAATTTCTAAATTATGAGGTCTTTTGACTAAGTTATGACCAAAACAAGGTTTATGGTTAAAAGTATAATTTAAGAGATTTAAGAATATGGCCAAAAAGCTAATTTATTTATTTGGACTTCATGTGGCTAAGTTTTGAAGTTAATGAGCTTAAAATTAGAATTTAAGCTCATTAATGAATGATTAGTGAGTAATTAGTAAAATTAATTATAGAAAAAAATACTTTGACTGTGCTAATGTGCTCTCTATTTTGTGAGTGATCAAAAACTTAAAATTTGAATTTTGGATAATTAATGAGTCTAATATTCACTAATCCATTTTTAGAGTAATTAGGTTAAGTTAAGAAATTTAATGACAAAAATTAAAATTTTCTTGCAGATTAGTATTCATTGTATTTTTTTAATTAAAATAGTATATTGGATCAATATATTTGGATGTGAATAAATTATGATATTATCAATATTTCAGGTTAAGTGGTTAATAAGGCAAACAAAGTGATTAGTTAGAGTTCAACCTTTAATGAGCTTGGAACTAAAGAGAGAATAAAAGATGATGATGATTTGTTAGAGTTCCTATCATCTTGATGAGAACTTGAAGTCCTGTTGATGCTTTTTTAGTCTTTGAGAATGTGTAGGGTAAAATATTCTAGCTTGAGGAAGAAGTATGAGAGAAAGAGATGGAGAGGGCTTTGAATATTTGTTGAAGTTAATAATGGAGCCTTAAGGGGATAAAAAAATGTCCAGCCTTCTTTATGATTAAGTGAATTTCAATAGGTAAGCATTAAGATAGATCCAATGGAGAGTATTTGATTTTGGAGAGCTTGAATGATTAAGATTTGGATGATACTCATTTTGTCATCTAATGAAGAAAATATATGTTATAATATGAATAGCATATTCCTATGGATAGAATTAAGATGGAATTTTTGTGAATTTTTATTTTATTTACCTAAAAGTACTAAAAATAAAAGTTTAATCATCTCAAAAATTGATCACATAAAAATTATCAAAATTTCAAATTGAGGTGTCCATTAGATATGTCTTGATGAGAGGATTCCATAGACAACAAAATTTCCCAATTTGGATAAGCGGTTGAGCTAATATTTGCATTTGAAAATTCAAATTTTTTCTTATTTTTAGCTGACCCGTCTGCTAACGGCGCCGTTAATGGAGCCGTTAACGCTGTTAACAGCGGCCGCTTTCACCGTGAACGACGTCAGGCGCAGATTAAATCTGCGTTGTCCGCTTGAGCGGCAAAAGACTGCAGCCGTGGGATCCACCGTTAAGATAAACGTCGCGTTGACATGCCGTTAATGTGACATTAACACCGTTAAAACTGTTAACGACGTCTTTTTTTTTTTTTAACCAATATTGAATGAGTTCCTAAAATCCCAAAATTTCACCCTTAGCTAATTTGGGGGTGAGGAACACAACGATGAAATCAAATTTTGATTTCGAAATCAATTTAATTATCCTAATTTTTGGGTATTAAAATATATTAAAATATTTGAGAAAATTTGATGACTTCCAAAATTTTCCAAAATATCATTTTTAGCTAATTCAAGGGTGATTAGCATAATGGCAAAGTCAAATTTTCAATCTAATGATAAAATAATTTAGCATATTTTTCTTAATCAAATAATATAATAAAATAACCTCGAAATGATAGAAAATTAAAAAATTCCAATTAAATAACCAAAAAGTTCTAAGAATATTCATAATAATTCTATAATTTTATTTTATCAATTTATTATGAATTTTAAAATTAGAAAACTAATTTGAAAAGAAATCTAGTATTTCACACTTACATCCAAGCCATTATAAAATTTAAGTGCTGTTTGGTTTGATGTCATTACTAAGATAACATGTTATTTTGGTGGCACTATAATTTTGATAATGGGGCATGTTTGGTTCAGTATTATTTTAATAAAAATGTCAATGATATTCATAATTATTATATTTGATTCGCTGCCATTTATGTTATGTTACGAATGAGATAAGATTAATCCCCAACAATGAGATGGAAATGTAATTAAAGAACCATCCCAAATGTGATGGTCCATGAAGTGTAAGAATATATATTTCTGTATGCATTCTAAATTATAAATATTCAAGTGTTGCGATTTATTTCAATATGAATCAAATGCTGTCATGAATCAAATGTTGCCATTAATTATAATGAGAGATCAAGTGCTGCCATTTATTTCAATATGAATCAAATGCTGTCATGAATCAAATGTTGCCATTAATTGTAATGAGAGATCAAGTGCTGCAATCTATTTCTATGAATCAAATGTTGCCATTAATTGTAATGTGAGATCAAGTGCTGCCATTTATTTCAATATGAATCAAATGATGTTATGAATCAAATGCTGTTATGAATCAAATGTTGCCATTTATTATAAGAGAGATTAAATGTTGCCAATAATTATAATGAGATCAAATGTGCCATCTATTACAATACAAAATCAAATGCTGCCATCCTTCTTTATTTTCATAATAAGTTGTTTGATGTGTGAATCCTAGTATAACAAACTTACTTCATTTATTTTCTCCTATATAGTTTTAAATTGTATGTTTAAATTTTACATTTCCATAAATGTGATGATTAGAATTTTTAAATGCTTATTCAAGTTAAATTTCTCATATGATAGAATTACTTAGGATTAGATTTGATAGAATTAAATGTATGTATCTCTACTACTAGTTTATACAAATACCTATTGCTAGTTCATATGTCAATGTAAGTTGTGGATTGGAGATGTTCAGAACTTCTATAACTGATTATTTCATATGAAGAATAATTTTATGAGTAAATTGAATAGAAAACTGCATAACATATGTTGAATTTGAATCCTCTATTTTATGAATGTTTCATTTATAACTTGGAATAAGTGACTTGAATGCAATATAATAATTGATATATCTAGAATTTTAAAGCTACTTATAGTTCATTATGTTAGATCTTTATTAGAATTAGTATATATTACTATAATATAAATCAATGATAGTTCTTTAAAGAAATGTTCTTTCATATTACCTTTTAATAAGTTGAGAATTATATAGTCATTTCATGTCTTTCATTTGGTGGATGTTTTATTTATATATTGGAATGTAGTTTCAATTACTTATCTCATGATAGGATTAAATTAGAATAAGCATGCTATATAATGGATTAACTTAATGTTAGCAAAATATTATTGATCTTTCCAATTAATCTTCCAAATGAATGGAAGACTTGCATATTATGCCCTATGTATTTCTTTTGAGCAAATACAATAGAGTTCATGCCCAAAATTATTATAATTAGAATTTCATTCTTATATTCTACATATTTTACTTCTCCTTTAGTTGCATGTAACATTTTATTAAGAATCCTTTAAATTCTTGTATTCAAATTAGCTTAACTCTTTTAATTGCTAAGTTAAAGTTCTTTAAAAGAACTCATAATAAGACTAGTGCTCAAACAATCACTTAGATAATTCTCACATATTCCAATAGTCTTTAACCTTCTAAATTAGTTCTCAATTGATTAAACTAGAGAAAAATAGTTCCCTTTCATGCTTTAAATAAGCTATATATTTCTAAATTCCTACAACTACAAATGAATTATTACTTGTAGGATATAATCTACTTCTTTCCTTACATTCAAATACTCAACATCAATTAATCTTAGATAATTTCATGATTGAATTAATTTGATATGTTCTAATTTATAAGCTAACTAGATAAAGCTAATAGAATTTCCTTTAGCTTATACTTTCATTAGCTTAGCAAACTATAAACCTTACTCTTCCTTACTAGTTTCTTTAAACTTTAATCATTAATCTATTTGATTTAATTAGTTTAAGACTAGTAAAGGATGAACTTCATTTATATGAAAAATACTATTTTCAAAACTTCTCTTTCTTCTACTACTAACTATAATTGACATAAAGATCATTATTTATAAGTCAATTAAGAGTTCAATTAGCTCCAATCATTAGGTAGATCATTAAAAACTTAGATAACAAAAGGATATCATACAGTTTACAACTATTGAAATTTTTTGAATGCTTACTTAACTTTGAGCCTTTTTCTCTGAACATCCTTACAATTTCATTGTGTATAAGGAAAACTTTCATAAAACTTTATTGGGAATGCCTTATTAAAATTTGTACAAGAAAGATAGCGCTTATAATAGGACCTTACATTTTAGAGAGGATAAATGTGAATGTTCGACCCCCCACTGTATCTAGTTAGGCAGACGTGCTTAACTCCTCATCCCATTCTGTTGAACATCATCACAGAATGAGATAGCTTATAAATATAACTTCAACTAATTATATAAGAGTTCTTTTACAATCTTATTGATTGTAAGATCTCTTCATAACTATTTAGTTATGCTTACTTTTCATAGTCCTAGGCTATGTTTGTCTTCGACTGAGAGTCTAAGAAACTTCCTTACTTTCTATGCTTTACACTCTTTATTTTTAGTATTGTGTTTTGCTTACTTACAGTTCATTTAAAATACAGTGTATGGTGCTTAATTTTATTTAATATCACTATATTTTGTTTGCTTACTTAGCATAAGTTTCATTGAACATATATTAATTTCATTTTATTTACTTTAAATGCAGATAGTAGTTTCTAGCCTTTTAGGATACTTTTCCCTTACTATTTTTGGATGCATTCTAAGACTTATATACAAGTGAATATTTTTACTCAGCTTATTTTATGCTGTCTTATTTACACTTATCTTTACTTCCTCTTTCCTTTACTTGACAGCTTTTATAGCTCCGCTGCTTAGTTTAAATTATAAATTAATACTTGGGATATCCTATTAACTTAAAATGTAGCCAATCTTAAAATGTGCTTAGATTATTTAGTCTAACTATATGTTTTCTTTTATTAGCTTTTCTCTATTATATTTAAATACCAAAATATGGTAGATCAAAAGCTTTTTAATTCAAGTAATGCAGGTCCTAGTGCTTGAAGAGCTCCTAAAATGAAAGGCTTCCGCTTACTATTTAAATTTTCTACTTTTTCTTATAACTGCTTGGGATGAATGAGTGAATTATACTAATTGCTCATATTGTTTATACTTGTAATATTTTCATGTATCTCCTTAACATGTATATTCTATTGCATATCATTGCAAATTTACTTTTTAATATTTGCTCATAAAGAGACTTGGCCACTTAGCTTCTATATTTGATTAGTTTTCTTCTAATTGAGTATTGGGTGTTAAGGTAATATCCTAATATTTGGATTAATCTTCTATCCAATTATTGGGGTCATTACAGTTGGTATCAGAGCTAAGGTTGAGAACGTTAAGTTAAAAAGAGATATCCACTCATCTAAGACAACAACACATAAATGTAAAAATACTTAAGAATGTCACCTTAGGAAAGTGAACGAACTTCAAATTCAATAATTGATTTAAATATTATTTGAATTAAGTAACTGATTCTAAGATGAAATAATTTAGAGTCTGAACTAGAATACATTTCTAATGCCTTTCAAAGTTGCTTATGACTTGTAGCTTCTATTTCCATGCAATTTTGTGTACTCTTTCTTAGTAATATAAATTTTTAAAGAACTTCTTGAGGAGTTTCCCTTCTATTTCAATCTAAATCTATTGACTCTCAGATAGGAAATCCAGTGTCAGAGTTAAGACAGTATACTAGAGAGTTCTTTCAGTTCTGGAAAGATGACCACAGCTTCGGCTCGATATATGGACGTTTCTACTTGGAAGTGTCTAATGCTGGATGTGAAGTGCTTGATAAAATATTAAAGTACTGTGTGTTCAGGGGAGACTGCATCCCTCAATTAGCTAGGGAGTGGCTTTTAAAGGTCTCCGATACCATCACTGCCATAGGGTGCCCCGATCACATACGCCTCCAAATGTTATATGAGTTCTTCGACAACTATGCCCAAGATTAATGAGCTCATGCCCACAGCATCCTTATTCAAGCGAGTAGATGCCTTCATTGTTCACCCTTATATACTAATTTTTAATTTATGTTTTATAACAAATTTTGTAAATGAATAATTAGTTTCCTTTTCAAGCAACTTTCATAGTGATTTGTACATTGTCGTTACTCTTTCTCTTCTACCTTATTGTACTTTTATTAATGTATCTCAATTTTTGAAAATTAATGAGAAGTCCTTCCTTATACTACATGTTCTGAATTTTCATTTCTCTTTATTTAATAGAATGAATCCAGATCAAGAAGATACGTCTTCTTCCATTGTGAAAGATGCTGAATCCATTAACCAATCTCTTCAAGAAGAGATGAGGCAGATTATGGGTTAATTCAAGATAATGATTGAGGCCCATACAAGGGCTGCTAAAAGAATAGCTTTCACAAGCAATCCTTCTCAACCTTCTCCTATTTATCCTTTCCCTTCTCAAATCCTACCATAATATTCACAAGTCCCACATCCTTCTTATCCCGTCTTACCGAAAACTCCTGCTCCTGTTCCTAATGTAGTTCTTGCTCCACTACCACCTACTCCAGCCCCGGTAGTTGATGCCTTTATCCTAGATTTCGTACACTTAAACCCTCCTACTTTTAATGGCCAAGCCTCACCTTTGGAGGTAGCCAATTGGTTTAGTGCAGTAGAGAAGCTTTTGAGAAGCATAAAGTGTCATGAAAGTGAGAATATAAGATTAACCACTCAACGTTTTAAGGAAGAGGCCGAGTTCTGGTGGGATAGTGAGTTGAAGGCTTGCTTTTTAGATACATGTTTAGAAGATATTCTTTGGGAGGAATTTGAACAAGTTTTTAAAGATGAGTTCATTCCTCCATCTGCTTGGACAATTATAGAAGATGATTTCATGCAGTTGACGCAAGGAAATTATACAGTTCATGAATACGAGGTAAAATTTAGAAAATACTCTCATTTGCACCAAAAATGGTTAGCACTGAAGTGGCAAGGTGCAGTCGATTCTTAAAAGACTTAAGGAACTTGATTAAGGGTCATCTAATGCCCTATGGCCTTGAATATTTTTCATTCCATAATTTGCAACTAAAACATCATGATAATTTTCCAAACCTATTAGAAGGTGGAAAAATGATCGAGCACTACCAAGCTCGATCTGAGTCACAAAAATGACCTCATCCTCCACCACAATGCCAAGACTCTTACAAAAGGAGTCATACTCAAGGTCCGAAAGCCTTCCAAATATCTAAAGGCAAAGAGCAATAGGGAAGCTCATCAGCCAACTGCAATAGACCACACCTGTATGGCAAGTGCTATCACACTGGAATAGGTGTTATATATGTGGTAGAACTAATCATTATTATCCAAATTGCCGTGCTATTTGGACTATTGACAAATGAAGATCAATCATCAACAGCAAGTACAAAATATCATTCCCTATAGCGCTAAGGCTTCGCTCCTTACTCTTATGCCCCCTCCTTCAGGTAAAAATATTCATGATAAGAAGAAAGTCTCTTCGCAATCCCAAAGGTATGGGCAGGGTAATCGTGCCATCAAGGGCAAAGCCGTCGATCAATCTTTAGCCATACCAAGAGTATATGCTCTATCAACTTCCATCGCTAAGGATGAAAGTGACGTTGTGACTAGTACATTTTACATTAATATTTTTCATTTCATGTCTTTAATTTCAATACCTTTACTTCTTTCACTATTTGCTTTTAAATTTCCTAAGCAATAGTTGGATTTTATTTTCTCTCCTATTATAGGAACATTGTTAATTAAGAATCAGTTGTGTGAAACTCATTTTGATACGTGGGCTAGTCATTCCTTTATATCAGAGTGTTGTGCATCTTCCCTAAACTTTCAATCTTTCAACCTGGGTAATACTTTGAAAGTGTAGATGCCATCAGGTGCTGAAATGACAGCAAAAAGATTCTGTTTGGTAGACATCCAATCAGCAATCAACTTTTTCCCTCCAAACTTTCTATTTTGCCGATTGCCAATTTTGACATAATTTTAGGAATAGATTGGATAAAGAAATTTAATATTATAATAGATTGCTATAGAAAGAAAGTTTCCCTTCAAGTAGGGAGGAAACCAGAAGTCTTTGTAGGCAAGCTTGGCCTAATGGCATCATTACAAAATGCACGTGAAGCTAAGCGCCTAATTAGTAAAGGCTGCTTTGTTGTGTTTGTAATTTAATTGGTGAAGAGAAAGAAGACAGTAATCCAATGGATACCCCTATTATTAAAGACTTCTTAGATGTATTTCTAAATGAATTACTTGGACTACCTCTGATGAGAGATGTAGAGTTTTCAATAGAGCTAATTCCAAGAACTCAACTTAAATCAAAAGCTCCATATAAAATAGCACCAAAAGAACTTCAAGAACTTTGTAAGCAGTTGAAAAAACTATTAGAAAAAGGTTTTGTGCACCCTAGCATGTCACCTTGGGGATCTCCTGTAATAACTCTAATTATTACCCTAGCTAAATTCAAATTAACTAAGCTAAATTAAGTCCTAATTTTTTATTCCATTAGATTATATGGGTCATTTAAATATAACCCTAGAAGTTTGGAATTAATCAGAGCTAAATTAAAAATTTTGGTATTTTTGAGCCTTAGAAAATACCTAAATTAATTTGATCCCCAAATTAAAATCTGATTTCATTTCTGAATTCCTCATGCCCTAATTAGCTAAGGGTGAAATTTTGGGAATTTTTGGAGATCATTTACTTCAAAATTGGATTTATAGAATTAATTAGGATTTAAGTTAATTATTAAATGATTTAATATTAATTAAATTAAATATATATAATTTAATATACGGGATTTGCTGTCGGACCGTAGCAGATTCGCTGTAGGATCCAGACAGTGGCATGTGCAATCCAACCAATAGATGCGTTAGCATGCATCCTAGCGCAATCCATCCAATAGCGGGATCTCCTTCGGGTTAGGATCTAATCCTAGGTGTCGGATCCATCGCGTGCATCTGACGGCTAGCATCCGTCCCATTTAAGTAATCCATCAGAGCCTTCCAATTGCAATGGTTGATCCATCAGATGGCGGGCATGAGTTCGAGCACTGTGGATTATCTCCCTCGCCTTGCCCCATCCACGTCTAGTCTCGCCCGACAACCAGGATCATTCTAACTCCTGTGGCAGTACGGGAAAGACCCGTTCTTCCTCTTCTATGCTCGGCATGATCGTCTGCTGGTAGTAGTCTCCCTAATTTGCCCATAGCTGTTGGAACCAAGCCTTCCTTTCAGCCCGAGACTTCCTCCTTTCCCGAGCTCTAGTATCCACCCCAGAAGTCCCTTAGACCTATAAATACCCCCAGGACCTCACATTGAGTCCTTTTGCTCACTGTGAATCTTTAATTGGCCATTTAACATCCCATGTAGCTCCCATCTCTCTCGGTGATTCCTGGCATTCTTGAAGGTTAGAACTGCTGATAGAGGCTCCGTCTGGTGTTCAGACTCCTTGCAAACTTGCATCTACTACCTGGGAAGCTCCAGCTCACCTCAATTCCTCTCGGCCATTCCTGCAACCTCAACTTCAGGTACAGCCTTCTCCCACTAAATTTCTTAAGTTTAGTTCTTTATTATATCTCTGGATTGAGCCTCTGGATGCCGCTTAACTAGCCTTAGCCACTTAGGGAACAAGTTGTGATTATCGCCAAGGTTTGAGCTAGCTCTGATCAATCGAATCGATCGATCGAGCTAGTGACCGAGCCATGGCTTTCTCTATGGAATCCGAGAATCACTAAAAGATCAGATTGTTCCACTTCGCATGAATAGCTTCTTTGAACTAGTAGAGACAGCTAAGGTGATCGAGCATCATCACTCCGAAAAAGATCTCAAGCGAAAGGCACAATCAACTCATAACCAGCATGAAGCCTTCAAGAGGAGTAGGCCTAACTCTATAAAGGTCTATCAACTTGAAGCTGCCCCAAATGTCGAACAAATTTAAGGATGTAATAGGCCTCACCTATATGGCAAGTGTTACCACTTCGGCCATAAGTGATACAATTGTGGGCAACCAGGCCATAGGCTCTATCACTATACACATATGGAGACAGTGGATGGAGTTCCAATGAAGCCATCCTAAAAGAACCAAGTGTTTAGAGCAACTCCGCTGAACAGGAGAGAACCAAATTTGGTAAAAATGCTAGCACCTGCACCTGAAGTTGCTCTAGAACAACCCTCAGCTCCTAAATCGTAGAACTATCCCAGGAAATAATAAACAACCGTCCTGCTGGTCCTGCACGAGTGTATGCTTTAACGCCTCTGGAAGTCGTAGAAGACAATAATGTAGTTTCAGGCACACTTTATTTTAATGACCAGCCCTGCAATATGTTATTTGACACCGGTGCTAGTCATTCATTTATTTCTGAATATTTTGCCAACATCTTTAAACCACACTCATACAGCTTAGCAAAACCTTTGAGTGTTGGACTTCCATCTGGAGCCCAACTAAATGCTCATAAGTCTTATAATGTCAAAATTACATTAAATGGGCAGGAGTTTAACTCCGAATTAATCTTCCTACCATTAGCAAACTTTGATATCATCCTTGGGATGAACTAGCTTAGTGACAATAATGTCGTGATAAACTGCCTAAAAAAGAAGGTCACTCTCCATTCCCAAGGCAAGTTTGAAGCCTTTATAGAAAAAACTAGTACACAGTTATCATTGATCAATGCTATTAAAGCTAAGCAATTGATCAGTAAGGGTTGTGATGCTTTTTTGGTCACTATGATGGGTGAAGCAAAAGAAAGTATCCCTTTTTTTGATGATAAAGTAGTAAAGGAATTCACCAACGTATTCCCAGAAGATCTGCCTGGTGTATCCTTCCAGAGAAGTCGAGCTCTCTATTGAATTAGCTCTGGGTACCCAGCATATATCTAAAGCACCATATAGAATGACGCCTAAGGAACTTTAAGAACTCAATAAGCAATTGCAAGAGCTATTGAATAAAGGCTTTATTAGGCTAAGTATGTCTCCTTGGGGAGCACCTATTCTATTTGTAAAGAAGAAGGATGGATCTATGCGATTGTGCATAGACTATCGTGAACTAAATAAAGTCACCATAAATAATAAATACCCATTGCCTAGAAACGATGATTTATTCAACTAGTTATCTGGAGCTGTCATATTCTCTAAGATTGACTTAAGGTCCGGATATTATCAATTGCGAGTAAAAGAAGATGATGTAGGAAAGTCTGCTTTCCATACTCACTATGGTCATTTTGAATTCTTAGTTATGTCTTTCGGACTCACCAATGTGCCATCAATCTTCATGGATTTGATGCAGCGAGTTCTAAAGCCATATTTAGACAAATTTGTAATCGTCTTTATCGATGATATCCTCATTTATTCTGGAACCTTAAAAGATCATGAAGAACATCTAAGGTTAGTATTAGAAGCTCTGCGTGAACATCAATTGTATGCCAAGTTCTCCAAATGCAAATTTTGGCTCAAGTCCATTGTATTCTTGGGACAAGTAGTCAATGCCCAGGGTATTCGTGTAGATCAAAATAAAGTAAGCGCTATTCAGCACTGGATTCAATCTAAGATAGTCATAGATATTATAAGTTTCTTAGGTTTGGCTGGATAATACAAGAAGTTTGTTAAGGGCTTTTCCCAGATCGCTTTGCCTTTGACTAGGTTAACTCAAAAAGTTGTTCCGTTCATTTGGATCCTTGAATACGAGGAAGCATTTCAAACCTTGAAGGATGCACTCTCTACCGCTCCAGTACTTGTTCTACCCAAGGAAGGCTTGAACTATCAGGTGTACACCGATGCCTCTGGAATTGGTCTAGGTTGTGTGTTAATGCAAGAGGGTAAGGCAATCGCTTACGTCTCTCGTCAATTAAAACCTCACAAGAAAAATTATCCAGTTCATGATCTTGAACTTGCAGCAGTGATCTTTGCTTTAAAGATTTGGTGTCACTATTTATATGGAGTTCAATGTTTGATCTTCACTGATCATCAAAGCTTGAAGTATATCTTCACCCAAAGAGAACTGAACTGCCATCAGAGAATATGATTAGAGCTTATCAGTGATTATGATCTAAGCATTCAGTATCATCCAGGGAAAGCAAATGTAGTAGCCGATGCTCTTAGCTATCATGCTACTTTATCTTCCATAATCGCCGCCAATTCTTTGTAACAAGAATTTTGTAAGCTAGAGATTTCTCCAGTCAGTGACAATATTCCAAGTTCTCTCTTAGCAAATATCAATGTAGAACCTATCTTTCTTAAAGATGTCTCGATCTCGTAGACCAAGGATAATGATTATCTTAAATTCAAAGCAGACATCAAAGGTGGTCATCATCATGAATTGCAAATGCACAACAGCATAATTTATCAAAATAATTATTTGTGGATTCCTAAATCCATACATCAAGAAGTGTTGATTGAAGGTCATAATTCTGGGTATCACATTCACCCAGGCAGTACTAAGATGTACCAGGATTTAAAGCGATCATTTTGGTGGCCCAGTATGAAGAAGGATGTAGCCAATTTTGTGGCTAAGTGTCACGCCTATAATTTGGTAAAGGTCGAGCACCAAAGACCTGGTGGTCTTCTGCATCCATTGGAAATTTCTGAATAGAAATGATTTGATATATCTATGGATTTCATCATGGGATTGCCTCATGCAAAATCTGGTGCCGATGCAATCCGGGTTATAGTAGACCGCTTAACTAACTTAGCGCACTATCTTCCTCTCAGTTAGACTGATTCTGTTGAGAAGCTAGCAAAGCCCTATATCAAAGAAATTGTCAGACTGCATGGTATTCTGAAATCAATCATATCTGACAAAGATAGCAGATTCACTTCTAAGTTTTAGAAAGTTATGCATCAAGATTTGGGTACTACTCTAGCTATGAGTATGACTTTTCATCCTTAAACGAAGGGTCAGACTGAAAGAGTGAATCAAGTTCTGGAGGATTTGCTTAGGCTTTGTGTTCTTGATTTTGTCGGTTCCTAGGAAGATCATATTCTGTTAGTGGAGTTTGTCTACAATAATAGTTTCCAAGGCATAATTAAAATGGCTCCTTATGAGGCTTATACGGTAGAAAATACAGTACTCCGCTAGCTTGGTCAGAAACAGGAAGCCTTTAACTTTTCAGTTCTGAGTTAGTTGAAGAAACTAATAAGAAGATTAACTTAATCCAACAAAGAATTCATTCAGCTCAAGATCATCAGAGCAAGTATCATGATGCTCGTCATCGCCTCTTAGAATTCAATATTGGCAATTTTGCTTATTTAAAAGTCAGTCCAATGAAGGGTGTTTACAGATTCGATGTAGCAGAGAAAGTCAGTCCCTGATATATTGGACCTTTTGAGATTTTGTCCAAAGTAGGATCATCTACCTACAAGTTAAATCTTCCGGATGACTTCGCAGCTGTTCACAATGTGTTCCACGTATCGTCATTAAGGAGATGTCTCAGAGACCCATCTCATCTCGTTTAACTTCCAGCAGTAGAAATTGAACATGATCTTTCTTATGCTGAAGAACTAATTAAAGTCTTAGCTCATGATCAGAAGCAGCCAAGAAATCATTCCATTCCTATGGTCAAGGCCTAGTGGAAGAATCGATTGTTGGAAGAATCTACATGGGAGAAAGAAGTGGATATGTGCAATTAATATCCATAGCTTTTTGCAAGACTAGGTACAATTTTTTTCTTTCTTATATATTCCATTTAAATTTAAGTCATTGTAGCACTTTCTTCACTAAGTGATGTCGGGGATGACATCGTTCTTAAGTGGGGGAGTATGTAATAACCCTAGTTATTGCCCTAGCTAAATTCAGATTAGTTAAGCTAAACTAAGTCCTAATTTTGATTATATTAGACTCCATGGGTCATTTAAACCTAACCCTAGAAGTTTGGGATCAATCGGAGCTAAATTGAGAATTTTGGTATTTTTGCCTATTTTTGAGCCCTGGAAAAAATCTAAATTAATTTGATCTCCAAATTAAAATTTGATTTTATTTCTGAATTCCTCATGCCCTAATTAGCTCAGGGTGAATTTTTGAGAATTTTTGGAGATCATTTAATTCTAAATTGGATTTATATAATTAATTAGGATTTAAGTTAATTATTAAATGATTTAATATTAATTAAATTAAAAATATATATAATTTTAATATATGTGATTTGCTATTGGGACCACGGCAGATAATTTTAATATATGTGATTTGCTATTGGGACCGCGGCAGATCCACTGCGGGGTCCCGCCAGCGATGCGTGCAATCTAACTAATGGATGTGTTAACATGCATCCTAGCGTAATCCATCCAACGACGGTATCTCCTCCGAGTTAGGATCTAATCGTAGGCGTCAGATCCATCGCGTGTATCTGACGGCTAGCATCCATCCAGTTTAAGTAATCCATTAGAGCCTTTCAATCGCAACGGTCAATCCATTAGATGGCGGGCACGAGTCCAAGCATTGTGGATCATCTCCCTCACTTCGCCCCGTCCACGTCTGGTCACCTTCGACAACCAGGATCCTTCCAGCTCACGTGGCAGTATGGGAAAGATCTGTTCTTCCTCTTCTACCCTCAGTGCAATCATCTGCTGGTAGTAGTCTCCCCAATTTGCCCATGGCTGTTGGAACCAATCCTTCCCTTTGGCCCGAGCCTTCCTCCATTCTCGAGCTCTGGTATCCACCCCCAGACCTCCCTTAGACCTAAAAACACCCCCAAGACCTCACAGTGAGTCCCTTTGCTCACTGTGAATCCTTAATTGGCCATCTGACGTCCCCTGGAGCTCCCGTTTCTCTCAGCAATTCTTGGCATTCCTGAAGTTTAGAACCGCTGATAGATGGTCCGTCTGGTGTTCAGACTCCCTACGAACTTGCGTCTGCCAACCTGGGAAGCTCCAGCTCACCTGAATTCCTCTTGGCCATGCCTATAACCTCGACTTAAGGTACAACCTTCTCCAACTGAATTTCTTAAGTTTAGTTCTTCATTATGCCTTTGGATTGAGCCTCTGGAGGTCAACTAACTAGCCTTAGCCACTTAGGGAACCAGTTGTGATTGTCGCTAGGGTTTGAGCAAACTCTTATCGATTGTATCGATCGATCGAGCTAGCGGCCGAGCCATGGCCGTGTCTGAGTAGGGACCGAGCGATCGGCTGTACCCCAGGTTATGAAACCTTGGGGGTTCGACTCGCCTCACCTCACTGATGGTGTAGGGATCGAGCCCCATCTGTTTAGTAGCTTCTATGAGGAGAATTATCCCCTCACAGTAAACCTTAATTGTCTGTAAAGGGACGCTTCGGTGGAGTAGCCATCCGACATTCTGGCCTGTCCCAATTAGGGCTTCCAAGTTCAATCGATGCGCCTTAACCTCCTGAAGGTGTGGCAATTGAATGCTGGACGCGACGTGGCCTATCAACAGTGAATTTAGCGGTCCAAGGTGCCCTTCCCGCTGCTGTGAGCGAAGGGGGGTATCGGGGACGAAGCACTGGCTCTTCGGGTCTGGCTTCTCCTGACTCGTGCGATTTGATTTCGGGCCGCGGTTAAATAATAGAATTATGGAATTATATTTCTTAGGATAAATAACTGATAAATAGATATCCTATGATTCCAATTTAAATAAACATTTAGAATAAATTATTTAAATAACTTTAGTTATACTTAACCAAATGGTATGATCCAATATACCATTTTAATCAGAAAAGTGCAAAGAATAATAATATAAAATAAAATAAAAGATCCAATTATTAGATCTTAAATAATTACCTAATCTTTCTCTATTTTTATTTAAATCATAATAAATTCATTAACTATCCAAAAATGTTGATTAAGGTCTCTGATTACTCATGAGACCATATAGAACCTATGTAGACTATTAAAAGTAAATTAAAATCTTTAATTTTGCTAATCACCCCTTAATTACCCTAATTTGAGATTAGTGAAATAAGCCTTAGAGTAGCCTCTGATTTTGGTAAATCTAGTTCCTAATGCTTCATTAAGTATAGTAGAGCCTTTAAATATGTTTGGATCATTCTAGTATGCTCAAATTTCCTTAATCACCTTAATTGGCTTAAAATGTGATTAGTATTAATTAGGCTAATTAGGTTACCAAAACCTAAGGTAAGTGTGTATCCTACTTCATTAACCAATATGGAACTCATTAAAACATGCTTGGATCAATTTGGATGAGTAAATCTTAAAATCCCATTTTTAGCCTTAAGAGAGGTATTTTAGTCATTTTGACCAAAACATGTTTAAGTGCCCTTAAACCTTACAATTCTCAATTAAAGTAATAGTAATCAGTAATGTAATGTTTTAACATCAATTGCTAAGTGGTATCATCTCTTGAATAAATCTTAGTGTTTAATCTTAAAAATCCTTAAGTAAGCTCTTAAGATCTTAAGTGATCTTAAGACCCCTTCATAAAAGACTTAGCTTAAATTAATATTAATGTTAAAGTTTTTAATCCTACCTATCCTACCAAAGCTTGTTTATGAATTATAGTCTCAATGAAAGTATAAGCAAAATCTTTAAAGAACCCTAAACTTAGACTTATTAGTTTAGATCTAAAGTGATCAAATCTTAGATCTTAGACTTTAGATTATTCAATTGAATTGAATTTCCTTCATTTGGGATTCCTTACTTGATTAACTATTTAATCCTTTTGAAAGCTTTCTTGTGGGTGTAGGATTGATTCAACCTATAAGATAATATAATTATTTTAAAGATAGAATATAGATATTAGATTCTTAGTTCTTAATAATTATTTTATCTTATAACATTAGAACAACCTTTCATTAAGATCTTAGTTTCTGAATCCTTCATCTTATAAGGTATTGCTCATTTAGATTATGTTTGAGTGTGAACCCTAAATTCTTATTAGGATATCCCCTTGGATTCAGGATTTGAACTCCAAAGTGGAGTTTGGGTCCAGAATCCTTAATCTTGATTTACTTAATCAAGATTTGGGTTAAGAAAGGAAAATAATAGAAATTAAGTCGTTGAATTAATTACTTTCATCTTTATAGTTGTCATATGATTATGAATTATAACTTGTTAAGTTCTATTATTAACATTAAGGTTGTGAATCTGGGATTATACTCGATAGTTGGATATTGGAGATCCTAATCTTATAACTTCTCAGAATAGTTAGTTGGATAAATTAGATAACAATAGATATCACATAAGTCCAGATTGAGTCTCTTGCTTACTTTAACTTTGATTGCTCTACACACCTTGAACATTGAGCCTTGTTCCTTGAGCATGATAGGTAAACTTAGGATATGGAAGATACATCCTAAGTTAGCACTTGAATGGGTTTAGCCCAAGTTTATGATGGGTTTAGCCCAAGTTTGGCTCAACTCAGTGGCATTCTTAGGGCACGTAATAGATGCTGAAGGCATTAGAGTTGACCAAAATAAGATCCAAGCTGTACAAGAATCGATTTAGCCCAAGTTTATGATTGAAATCCACAGTTTTATAGAACTTGCTCGTTATTACAAAAGATTTATTCCTAGATTTTCCCAAATGAAACCTTCATTAACTCAGTTAACTCATAAAAAAATTCCTTTTATTTGGAACCCAACTTGTTAAGAAGCATTCCAATAGTTGAAATAACCATTAACTTCAGCACCAGTCCTAAAGTTACCTCAAGAAGGCAAAGATTTTTAGGTTTATACTGATGCCTCTAAGGTAGGATTGGGATGTGTTCTAATTCAAGATCAGCATTTCATAGCTTATGCTTCAAGATAACTAAAGCCAAATGAGAGAAACTATCCTGTACATGATCTAGAACTTGCAAGAGTAGTTTTTGCTCTTAAAATTTGGAGACACTACCTGTATGGAGTTAAATATGAGGTGTTCATTTATCTTCAAAGTTTAAAGTACATCTTCACTCAAAATAACTTAACTGTTGTCAGCATAGGTGGTTAGAACTGATTTATGATTATGACTTAGAAATTATTTATCATCTAGGTAAAGTTAATTTAGTAGCTAATGCCCTAAGTGGTAAGGTAGATTTGCCTTCATTCTGTTGCAACAATTATTTGGTCATGAACTTTGAAAGACTGAATTTAGAGCTTCTTAGATCTATTGATTTGTGCAATTTGCTATGTACTATCCAATCTAAGTCATCTCTTAGGTTACAAATAATTGAAGCTCAGAAAGAAGATCCTTCATATTCTCAATTAGTTTCTGATATTACTAGTGGCAAGAGATCTGAATTACATCTTGATGCCAAAGGTGAGATTTTCCTAAGGTCTAGGTATGGATTCCTGAGAGCTTATAGTTACAAGTATTATCTAAGGCTCATAACTCTGGTTATACTGTACACCCTAGTAGTTGTAAGATGTACCAAGATCTCAAGCAATTATTTTGGTGGTCCGGCATGAAACGAAATATAGCCATTTTAATTTCCAAATGCCATCCATATTCCTTAGTCAAGGCTGAATACTAGAAGCTTGGTGGACTTCTTAAACCCTTAGACATTCCTAAATTGAAGTGATTTGATATCTCTATGGACTTCATTGTAGGTTTGCCTAAGAGTAGATCTGGTTCTAATTCTATTTGGGTGATTATTGATAGACTGACTAAATCAGCTCATTTCCTAGCTATTTGTGAGACAAATCCTATTGAGAAGTTAGCTAAGCCTTATCTTAAAGTGACCACTCATTTGCATGGTACACCGAACTGCATAGTTTCTGACAGAAATAGTAGATTCACCTCTAAATTTTGGTCCGATGTTCAGCATGAGTTGGGGATAAATTTAGCATTGAGTACTGCTTTCCATCCTCAGATAGATGGTCAGACTGAATGTGTTAATTAGATCTTGGAAAATCTCTTGTGTCTTTGTATGATTGACTTCGGTGGATCATGGGAAGATCACTTGGCATTAGTTGAGTTTGCTTACAATAATAGCTATCAGTCTAGTATAGGTATGGCTCCTTATGAAGCTCTTTATGGAAAGAGATGTACAACTCCTATTGCTTAAGCTAAAGTAGGAGACTCAGAACTTTATGGTTCTAAATTAATTAAAGAAACCACTATGAAAATTCATTTGATTAAACGCAATTTGATGGCAACTCAAGATAGGCAGAAGAAATACCATGATGCTTGTCATCGTCAATTACAATTTCAAGTGGGTGATAAAGCTTATCTTAAAGTTAGTCTGATGAGAGGTATGCTGAGATTTGGTATTTTTGGAAAGTTGAGTTCAAGGTACTTAGGACCTTTTTAAGTGATAGAGAGAATTGGAACATCTGCATATATATTAGAGTTGCCTGAAGACTTCTTGACTATACATAATATATTTCACATGTCATCACTAAGGAGGTGTTTACTAGACCTTAGACAGCAAGTTCAGATACCATCAATGGAACTGTAACCCAATCTGACATTCATTGTTAAGCCAATTACAATTTTGGGTTGAGATCTTAAGCAATTAAGAAATCACAGTATTCCTATGATCAAGATCCAGTGGCAGAATCATTCTGATAAAGAAGCCACATGGGAAAAAGAAGAGGATATGCGAAAAAAATTCCTAGAGTTCTTTTAATAATCCGGTAACCTTAGTTTTTCCTATTTTCAATTCTGTTTCATTTAGACTTCCTCCTTGTATTTGCATCTTTGTATTTTAATTGTTGTGTGTCGAGGGCGACACTCTTTTAAAGGAGGGGAGTCTGTAACAACCCTAATGTTGTTACTTGTCAATTAGTGACCTAATTGACTCTAAACCTCTTATATTACTCTTATAATAGTGTTAGGAATCTCCACCTCAAATTTCATGCAATTTGGAGATCATTTGACAATTTCTAATATTTTTTAGTTTTTTGATAATTCTGAAAATACAAAATTTATTTAGACTTCAAAATTGAAAACAGAGTCCACTA
This sequence comes from Gastrodia elata, assembly GCA_016760335.1. Lineage (NCBI taxonomy): Eukaryota > Viridiplantae > Streptophyta > Magnoliopsida > Asparagales > Orchidaceae > Gastrodia > Gastrodia elata. The sequence continues at coordinate 47,060,127 of CM028672.1, read as the reverse complement.
TTGAACTCACCACACCCAAATTAGCTAGGACTGATATTTTAAAAGTATTTGGAGATTGTAAGAAATTGTTCAAATATTTTAATACTCAGAAACTTAGGTAAATTAAATATACCTCCGATCAAAGATCTAATTTTATTTTTGAGTTCCTCACTCCTCAATTAGGTAAGGGTGAAAATTTAAAAATTTTCAGAGTGCATTTAGGTACTTAAAATTGATTAAATAAATTAATTTATTAATTAATTAATATTCATTTGATTAAATTAATATATATATATATATAATTATATTATATATGCTATTAAATAAACTTTCAAATGCCATTATTAAGAAAACGTGGAGATCCGTTGTGTTAATTCAAACACAGGACAACGATTTAAAGCAATCAGAACCATCCCATGTTAAATAAATGATCAGACTGTTTGAAGAGGCTTGATTAACACTGTAGATGTTAGCTGATAAATTCATAATTTATATTCTAAATAAAAGAAAATTTCATTCATTTTTATATTGAAACTATTTCCTTAATCAAATTTTGCCTACTTTTTAGGAAAAAATGCTTACCCAGCAAAGTCTGGACAATTCTGGACAATTTCTAAATATTTCTAAAAGAAATCCTCTGCAGCGCTCTGCAGCAGACCAACTTGCAGGATTTTGGCTCCATAGTGCGCTGCAGTGGACCAACTTACGAAGTGCCGACGCTATAGCACGCTGCAGCGGATCAACTTGCTAAACGTTGGCGCTATAGCGCACTGCAGCAGTTCAACTTGCGAAGCTCTGGCGCTATAGCGCGCTGCAGCGGATTAACTTGTGAAGCTCTGGCGCTATAGCGCGCTGCAGCGGATCAACTGATGAAATTCTGGCGCTATAGCGCGCTTTAGCGGCCCATCAATATACAAACTAAAACGCCACAACGTGCCACAGCGGACCATTTCACAAAATTCAACCGCTATAGCACGCCACAGCGCGCTACAGCGGTGCACCAAAAGTTTGTCTGAACAGGTGCATTAAATGAGGTTGGGACAAGACCCCCAACATGCCCCTTGTCTCCTAGCTATCATTCCTTTTATAGCAGAATCATTTTTAATGGAGAATTGATATTTTGAAGTGATGAAAAGACTAAAGAATGGAAAAGTAGAGGTCAGTTCACCCCTCAAGTTGCATTTGAAATAATGACAGCAGATTTATTAAGAAGGAAATGTAGAATTTGAAAAGAAAGGAAGAGGAAGGCAGCCCCTCTTTAAATTCAGCTCTTCTTCACTTAAGAAGGGTTCCCAATTTGGTTCACTACCATCCTAAGCAAGGAGAGGGCTGCATAGAAGAGAATGAGAACTTTCCAAGGGTGGAAGAACTCCTCTTGCAAAGGAGAAGAAGAAAAAAAGACAGTACTACGGACCTAGGAGAAGCAACCACGAGCAAGAAGAGGAGAAGCCCGGAGAACTTCAGCAATGGAATGTTCCTAGTATTCTCTAAACTCTTATTTTGTGTTTTTCTTAGTTGATCATGAAAGTGTCTTTATCTATGTATGTGTTCTTCTTCATCTCTTATGTAATGGAGAGCTAAACCTCCCTTGGGGAGGGTTGGGGCAATCCTATATGAATTGAAAGATATTATGATGTGTGAAAATTTACTCAAGCTTTAATAAAATTTGTGAATTAAATGACTTGTTAAAGAATTGCAAGGGACTATTATGGACTTGAATGTGGACCAAATGATAAGGGACTAAATGAAATCAAGATTAAAAAGTCTTGTGCTTAATAGCTCATCTTTAGTTTGGAGCTAGACTCGTGAGTGCATGAGAGCATAGAACTATATGAGAAAGTTCTTGAGCCTAGTGCACCTTGATCTATGCTCAACTAAGAAATTGAAGCATGTGAGCTAAGACCCACTAAATACGCTCCATTGCTCAGCACTCTTGAAGGGATGCAGTGGAATCTTTGAGTGCTCATGAATGAGATGACATAGTTATTGAGCCCAAATAAAATTAGACCATTATCTAAACTGTTCATGACGCATGTGAAGCTCTTAGTGGAATAAATGCTTGTAAGATATTAAATGAAAAACCATCATTTTAAAAATCAATAATCTAAAATCTTATAAGGGTCTTTGTGCTAAAATAGAACCGACCGTGTGTTCATTTCAAGCTTGAGATTTGAACTTGTAAAACTTGGAGTTAAACTCTAAGAAGGACAATGTGCACTTGATTAAAAAGTAAAGATAAGTGAAATGCTTGAGGAATCATCATACGTAAGTCATCTAGCATATCATGTGGGAGAGACCCAACTCTCCTCTCCTTTTATAATAGTTATCTTCTACTAAGAATTGTTGTGCTTGTTTAAAAATCAATTCAACAAAATACACATAGTTTAAACATTTTTGAACATAGATATACCTTAGTAACAAAACACCCAATTCCCTGAGGATGATAAATCTCGGAACTTACATTCCAAATTATTAATTCAAATCATATACACTTGCGTGCAAGCGCACACGTATTTATAGTCTGTCAAGTTTTTGGTGTCGTTGCCGGGGAATTGGTACTAGTTTTGTATTAAAGAGAATCTATCAATAATTGGTGATTTAAGCAAATCCTTACATATAATTTTAATTTTTGATTTTGTAATTATAAGTGCTAACCATTTACTTTTCTGTCTTTTATTAAATTTGCTGAATCTTTAAACATTATTGCTATATTTGTTCTTGATAGCTTAATTTTTGTTGTGCATGAATAGAAGAGTTTGCACTGAATATCTTTTTGATCCAGAAATTGAGAGAACTTATTTGTAGGCTTGAAGAGAACAAAACATTTTGCGAACACAACAAGCCACTATGGAAAATTTTAATAAAAATCTTGGAGAGCCTTTAGGAGAGCCGAGGGGAAGAGCTGTGGCGACCAGGGATCGAAGTTCGAGAGTCTTTAAAGAACAATTCATCTCAATTGAAAATATATATATAAAAAGGACATAATGAAAGTCCAATAATAGTCTACAGTCCATTTATAGAGCCAAAACGTATATGAAAAGTTACAACAGTTTGAATTTTACAAAATAAAATAAGAAATACTTACATTCTTCTACTTCTTTTAATTCTTCTTCTTTTATCTTGGCAGATCTTCTAAGCTTTTTTAATTATCAAAACCTGAAAAATTCAGTTTACCAGTCAGGTAGGAGTACATAAATTATTCTTATAAGAATAAATCTAGCATCCTATAATAGGTATAAATCAAGTATGAAAATGACTGAAAGACTGCATATAAAGTAAAGCAAATTTCCAATTTCAATTCTGCCCTGCAAATTAGCTGTGAAAATCAACATATATGAAAAACATGAAATTTGTAAATTTTATCAAAAGCATTTGTAACAATAAGTCGAGTCCGGAGACTCCTGAGCCCAAATGGGTAAACCCATAGGCATAACCTGTAGGAAGCTTATCTCGCTACCCGTTGGTAGCTTACTCAAAATAGGAACTGATGGTGTGTCTTTTCTCTGGATTTTTCTACTTCCTATAAGAGGCTAAATCTCTCCATATAACTCCCAGGGGCTTGCTAGCTAGCCCAATCTGTATAGATTCTAGTTTTGCATTCCACCCTCCAAAGACAAACACCACAAAATATATATATATACTGTGTTTCATTCTTTTTGTTACATGCTATTTAATATAAATTTTTTGCAAATTAAAATGCGGTAAGCAGTGCAAATAATACTCAAATGGAAAATGGCTCAAACAAGAATACTGAAATAAGACTTATATGTAAATTTGCGTATCTGACTGTTTTGACTCAAATTCAATCAACTTTAATTTCTCTGATCTGCCAAAATAATTTAATTCATTAATTTATGTTTGGTAATATTAGTTTTCCTATAATGATAATGAGATGAATATTTGAATATTTTGATTTATTTTATTAAGCTATTTAATTATTATGCCTTATAATGTCAAATTGGGAATTTGACCTTATAAGGGCATTTTAGTAATTTTACCCTTAATTAAAATATAAAATTTATGTCCGTTTGTTGTAGATTATATCCTAAGATTTCTATAGAATTCAAAATTATCAAATTCTGATATGAATTGACTAAGTTATAGCTAATTTAATTTCTAGGGTTAATAATTAGGATTAAATGTGATTAGTGAGTGATTAGTGAATTTAGTTACCAAATTATTAAAATAATTATACATTTAGGTCCTAATTTACTTTATGAGTCATTTAAAACTGAAATCACTTAATTTGGATTATTAGATTTGCTAATATTGACTAATCAAGTTTTTAAAGTAATTAGGGTTGATTAGGAGATCTAATCGTTGGATCCTAAATATTTTTGCAGTTTATTGTAAATTAGGATTTTCTAATCTAAATGGATATTTGGATCACTTAATTTGGAGCCAAATTAGCTAACTTATAGCTATTTAAGTTTCTAGGTTTAAAGGCTTTAATTAGGGTTAGGTCCTAATTGTAATTAGTCTAATTTTTAATCTAAATGGCAAAAATTAATATTATAAAAATATTCCTTGATTTTTGCTGATAAATTTAATATATTTAATTGTATTAATTGGATGTGTATTTTATGAAATATGGATATTTAAAGTTTTGATTTTTAATTTGATTAATTTAAAATGACTTTACACACACACATATATATATATACTGTATTAAAATTCTTATTATTTAATAATACTTAGTGTATTATCTTGTTTCTAAATTAATTATTTTATTTATAAAATTTTCTGTTATTAGTATTTTTTGTATAAATTATTATTTATCATTTACTTTTACTTTATCTGTTTATTATATTTATTTATTACTCTTAATTATATTTTACAGTTTTAAGTTTATTATTATTATTAATATTTCTTATTTTCTGAATATATATATATATATATATATATATATATATATATATATTTTAATCTTCAATGTTTTCTTAATTTATTGATTTTAATTATCTGTTTTTCATTTGTGTATTTATATATATATATATATATATATTATTTAAATTATAAGGGTATTCATTAATATCTAAATGTTTTATGTATCCGTTAAAAATTATTTAACTAAATTGTAATGATTCTTTCTGTTTATTTATTACTGTATTTTAATTATTATTTTACTGATTTTATTTAATTTAATTATTTTATTTGTATTATATACGTATATGTTATTAAATGTTATAAGAATTTAATGTATTATTAATCTGTTTTATTTTATTTAATTATTTAAAATTTTTTATTTTCTGCTTTTACATATTTATATGTATATTTAGTATACAAATATAATTATATTATAAGTATTTGTATGTATATGTATGCTTTATTGTTTTATATGGTATATTATATATTTATAAGTAATGATTATATAAGATATATTTATATTTAATACTAATGTTTTTCTGCAGATTTTTCAGACGGCGGGTCTCTCCATTTTGCACGTGGCAAACGCCTATTGGTCGAGAGATGGCTTCGCGGGGTCCACAACATTCATATGACAGATTTTGAAATAAAAAAAAATGAAGGTGGGCCCCGCATTTGCTCTCAGTGCTTGACACGCATCCCAGCGAGACCCACCGTAATTATTACGGGGAATGCGTGGCATATCCTAAAGGATCTGGTCCGAACCGGTCTGCCATGGAAATTGAATTAGACCGGTCCGATTTGGACCGGTTCCTGCTGTTCGTCCCCGACGGGGAAACTTAGATTTAGGGTTTTGAATAAGGTAATCGATCGAGCCTGATTTCTCGATCGACAGCCTTAATCAAAACGGAAATGATTAATGCATTACAATACTTAAGAAATAGAGATAAGAGGAAGCTGAGTACCTGGTTGTTGGTTCGATAAGTTTAAAGAACAAAATATAGCTTGTAGAGATTCAAAGTTTAAGGTTCCTAAAGCTTTTAATGGGAGCGTTTAAGCAATTAATGCCATCTGTTCGCTCGAGGAGGCGACGGGTTGGGAGGATGTTAGGGCGCCGCGTGCCCCATTCGCGACACGCGGAGGTCTCTCGTCTGTCGCGGGGAAGACAGGCGAGAACCGTTCGATCTTCCGATCGGATGGTTCAAATAGACCGTCTGATTCAATTAATAGAGGAGACGGCGTTACAGGTTAATTGACGGCGGCCGTTTTATTTAAATATATAATTAATTAATATATTTTAATAGATTTAATTTAATAAATTTATTTTTATAAATATGTTCCAAAAAATTTTTAAAATGTCTTTCCTAACTAATTGAGGTCTTCTGAACGCAATGGCGCACTCGGATTTTTGATCCGACGAGTATTTAATTACTTGAATTTTCAGGTATTTAAATAATATTAAAATATTCGTCAAAATTTTATGTCTTCCAAATGCGTTCAAAACTTCACCCCTAACTAATTTGGGGGTGGTGAATGCAATGGTGAAGTCAGATTTTCAATCTAAGGTCAAAATTATTTAAATATTAATAAACAATTAGAAATGATATTTTGGTATTTCACAAGAGCACTGAGAGACTATGCACTATCCACTATTAGGGGAATCCCCCTTACTATTGTAAGGTCTAACATTGAAGCTAACAACTTTGAGATCAAACCTTTCACGCTGAGTATGGTTCAAAACAACCAGTTTGGGGTGAGACACTTTACGATAGAGTCAAAAGTTGGCTCAGCTTTCTCCCAAGCGACTCGATCCAGACTTGGGACGATTTGGCTAAGAAATTCTTAGCTAAATATTTCCCTTCGGTGAAAACCGCTCGACTAAGAATTGAGATAACCAACTTCACTCAATTAGAAGGTGAGACACTTTACGATGGATGGGATCATTTTAAGGAGTGCTTAAGGCGATTCCCACATCATGGGTTTCCTCTATGAATGAAAGTTCAAACCTTTTACAATGGTTTAAACACTCCAACAATGACTCTCATCGATGCAGCCGCTGGAGGCTCGATTAGTAGTAAAACCCAAGAAGAGGCTTATGACCTTTTAGAAGAAATGGCGAACAATGCTTACCAATGGCCTCTCTGAGAAATGATCACCTTAATAAAAATGAATGTTACTCACTCAAAAATTCACAACAAATTCTTGAGCTCCAAAACTAAATCTCTCAACTCAATAAAAAGCTAAAATGTAGGTATGTAAATTCTTGTCAGGAGGAAGATTGTGAGTTAAGAAATATCACTATAATCCCGAATCATGGAAAAAATTGAGAAATATTGGAAAACTCATTTATTGAATTTAGAACATTCACAACTGAATTTATAAATAAAACTGATGCCACACTAAATAAGCATGAACACACCCTTTTAAGGAAAGTGGAGTCAGTGAAAAAAATAGAACAAAAGCTAAGAGAAATTATGATACAGTTAGAGAAACCAGCATTAGTAGGAGTCATTGGGGAGTATGAAAAGGAGTCGAGGAACTCTATAACCCTAAGAAGTGGGAAAATGACAAAACTGATTTTGAGAGAGGAGAATCATAAAAACATAATGACAACTGGAGAGAAAAAAGGGATGAAGAAGAAATTATCAGAAATGAGAGGAATGATATAAAGGATTTAGAAAAGGATCAACCTGGAGACCAACTTAAAGTGACCCCTAACATCCCATATCCTCAGCGAATGGCTAAGGAGAAACTTGATGTCCAATATGATAAATATTTTGAAACTTTTAAAACTCTTCAAATAAACATCCCATTCGCTAAAGCTTTAGAGCAAATGCCAAGTTATGCCAAGTTTATGAAAGATATCCTTTCCAAGAAAAGGAAGATTGATGAAAAGGAGACTATTGCATTGATAGAAGAATGTAGTGCAATCCTTTAGAGAAAGATTCCTATTAAGAAGAAGGATCCTAGCAGTTTCACTATCCCTTGCACTATTGGAAGCCAATCATTCCAAAAAGCCCTTTGTGATCTAGGTGCATCCATAAATTTGATGCCATTTTACATATTCAAGAAGTTAGAAATTGATCATTTAAAACCCACCTCTGTTCTCCTCCAATTTGTTGAAAGATCTGTAAAAACCCCCTTAGGAATTGTGGAAAATGTGCTTGTAAAGGTTGATAAATTCATCTTCCCTGTTGATTTCATAATCTTAGATATAGAAGGAATAAAAAAATTCTCATTATCCTTGGTAGACCATTCTTGGCCACCGGAAGAACTTTGATTGATGTCGATAAAGGGGAATTGAGGTTGCGATATGGGGATGAGAAGGTGAAATTTCATGTGAATGATTCTCTGAGGCCCATCTAAGCCCAATGAGGATTGTTGGAGAATCAATTTAATAGAAGAAGCTTGGTTAATGGGAGATGTAGAAGAAGAGAGAATGCTAGCAAAGGAGGAAGATGAGGATCCCACTAACAAGGAAGTGATTGAGGAATTGATTAAGGAGAGAAAAATAATTCAGCCTTCTTTAATTTGCCCTCCATAATTAGAATTAAAATCTCTTCCCTCGTACCTAAATAACACTTATCTAGGGGAAAATGAATCTCTTCCCATGATAATCTTCTCCTTGTTAACTCAGCATCAAGAGAGTCTTTTATGCAAGGTCTTAAAAGAGCACAAGAGAGCAATCAGATGGAGTATAACTAATATAAAGGGGCTAGTCCAACTCTTTGTATGCATCATATCCTTTTGGAAGATAGCTCCACTCCCATCAATTGAGCCTTAGCGGTGATTAAACCCTAACATAAAAGAAGTAGGTCACAAGGAAATCATTAAATTCTTAGATGCTGGAATCATTTTCCTCATCTGTAACAGCCCTAGGTTGTTATCCTAGCTAAAACTAGATTAATTAAGCTAAACCAATATTTGATTTTAATTCCATTAGATTCAATGGATCATTTAAGCTTAAACCTAGAAGTTTGAAATCAATTGGAGCTAATTCGGAGAATTTGGTATTTTTGGCTATTTTTAAGCCCTGAAAAATACCTAAAATATTTTGATCTCCAAATTAAAATCTGATTTCATTTTTGAATTCCTCGTACTCAAATTAGCTAAGGGTGAATTTTTGGGAATTTTTGGAGCTCATTTAGCCATAAATTTTATTTATAAAAATAATAGGAATTAATAAGATTATTAAATTGAATTATATTAATTAAATTAAATATTTAATTAAAATTTAGGGCTGGGATTTGCTGTTGGGACCGCGGCAGATCCGCTGCGGGGTCCCGACAGCGGCGCATAGCTTCGGACCTGTAGGATGCCTGGCACGCATCTTGGCGTAGCCCGTTTAGCGACGCGATCCATCCACGCCGTGATTTGATTGTGGCCGCTCGATCAAGAAATCTGATCCAATGGCTTTCCATGCCCCTTCTTAAGTAAAACCCAATTGAGCGTTGGATCGCTTCAGTTAGATCCAACGGACCATCCATCTCCCCGCTCGACCGTTATTGATCAAGCGATCAGGACCACCCAGTCCTAACCGAAGGCCCATCGAACGGCTGCACCTTTCCCGTGGCTGTTCATCATCGTCCCAGGCATGGAATTGCTGGCAGCTCCCGACAAGATCCCAATGTCCTGCCCTCGTGGCAGTACGGGGATGGGATCTTGTCCCCCACGACCTCTCCCGCACCCCCATCGCCATATCCGGGTTGATCTCTCGGAATTGTCCCTTCTTCGTTCGAGGCACCCAATCGCCAGCCTTGGGCCGAAGCTATGGGCTCGATCCTGGCCTTGGGAACTCACCTCCGAGCTATAAATAGCCCTCGAACTTCGGCAGCCGAAGGTTTTGCTCTGACCTCATCCCCATTAAAAATTTCTCATGCCTCTCCATTCTAGGCCCTCTGCCCCTGGTGTGGCGGCCCGTTCAGCTACCGGTGGGGCTCAGTTCAATCATCTTCCGTTGATCGTGGGTGTGGTTTGACATTCAAACCCCCAGTTGCCTGTTCTGCCTCTGTCATAGCCATCCTTCCCCGTCTTCAGGTACTACCTCTCCCACTTTTTCAGTAGAGCTGGTTTTCAGCTCGCCTCGCTCTCAATCAAGCTTAGGTGCTGTGATAGGAACCCTCCCTAGTTCTGCATCAACCTCTTGAACCTTCTGGCTAGGCCTGGCAGTGGGCCAGACGATGAATTCGCCATTTGAGAGCGCACTGCCAGTCCGGCCAGAATTCGCCCATTGTGCACTTCCCAGGCACAATTAGCCACTCCTCACTGCATTAGGACCCTTCGTACATAATTGTCAAATCGTATCGAAGGTTGAACCAACCAAGATTGAGTGATTCGACTGAACCCGATTAATCCAATTGAAGCTCTCGTCGGCAGAAGTCACCTAGCAGCACCCCAACGATCTAGACCACCCCAGGACTCCTCGTTTCACCCTATAGCTCCCTTATCAATCCCTGAACGTGTAAGGATTGAGATGGTGGCGATTCGTGGGCTCTGTGAGGAGAATTATCTCCTCACAGGTGCACCCTCAGAGGCGTTTTGGACAAATAGCATCCCAGTAGTCTGGTGCACCCCTGATAGGGGTTAATGGTTTAATCGATGTGCCTTCGAAGCCTGAGTGTGTAGGGATTTAAATGGCAGCGTGGCGTGGGCTGAGCGCGGTGAATTTGATGAGTGAAGTTTGCCCTAATCCGCGTCCGTCGAGAGGTATGGGATGCAGTCACGGGCCGGGCCAACCGTGACCCGCGTGTTTCGAAGCCGGGCCGACTGTGACTCGCGTGTTTCGAAATCGAGCCGACCGATTTATAAATAGGAATTATGAATTAAAATCCTTAAGGAAATTAATTCATAAATCAGATCCTAAAGTTCTGATTTAAATAAAAATACAGAATGAATTAATTAAATAACTTTAGTTATTCAGATCCAAATGGTATGATCCAATATACCATTTAAATCAAAAAAAATTCAAGGAATCTGAATATAAAATAAAATTTCAGATCCAATGGTTGGATTTAAAAATATTAACTGAAACTTTTCTGTTCTTAAATAAATCATATAAAATCACCTAATTATTCAAATTGTGAGTTTAAGGGCTCTGATTGCTCCTTATGACCTAAGGAACAATTCCAGACCCTTAAAATTCATTTTAGGTAATTAATTTTCTTAATCACTCCTTAATCACCCTAATTAAGGATTAGTGAACTTAACCCTAATTAAGCCTCTGAATTGAGTGAGGGTTGTTCCTAACCTTATATTAAGTCAATTAGAATCTAAGTGTAGAGTTGGATTGCCCTAAATTGCCTTAATTTCACTAATCACCCTAAGTGGCTTAATTAAGTGATTAGTGCTAATTAAGATCAATTAGGTCTTCAAAACCTAAATTTTGGGTGTTTCCCACTTTACTAAGTCATGTGAAGCATATTAAAATAGATTAGAACTAATTTGGGTAAGTAAACCCTAAAATCCCAATTTTAGCCTTAAGAGGGGCATTTTGGTCATTTTGACCAAAATGTGGATTAATGTCCCTCAAGGATTGAAAATTTCAGTAATATACTTTAAATTAAATTGGAAATGTTCTCTGAAATCTTAGAACAATAATATTATTCGTATGATCCTTAAATCATCAAATCTTCATTTAATCCTTAAATAAGATGCTTAACTCTTAAGCATTCCATTTAAGGATCATTTGACCTGAAAATTGAAATATAATAATAAGAATAGTCAATTGTATCATTAATAAACTCAGATAAGATAACTTAAGAGCTTAGTATCAAAAGATAAGGAATTAGAAAAGTTTAAGTTAAGAATCCAGCTTAAGATCTAAAAGTGATCAAACTTAGACTCTTAGATCTTAAGTAATCTAAAGAGATTATTATGAGTTAATGGTTAACCTAATGTTTAGAACTATTAATCCTTATAGTAATAAGCCCAATATAGCTAGATGTTGAACCTAATTGCTAAAGAAAATGTAATTGGAATCTCCTAAGCTAATATCTAGTTTTAATGTCTATAGTGATCAAATCTCAGATCTTTGGATCTTAGATCTTAGACTTAGATCTTCAATTTGAATCAAACCACCTCCAATTGAAATTCTTTAATGATTGATTGTTTAATCTTTTGAAACCTTCCATGCGGGTATAGGATGATTCAATCAATAAGATAATGAAATTATCTTAAAGATTGAATATAGATCTTAGATTCTCAAGTTCTTAATTGATTATTTTATCTTATAATTAATAGAATAGCCTTCCACTAAGATCGTAATTCCTGAATCTTTCAACTTATAGGAACCTTTACCCTTGGGATTAAGTGAGAAACCTAGGTCCTATTTTAGTATCACCTTGGATTAAGAATTTGAACTCAACATAGGGTTTAAGTTCTAAATTCTTAAATCTTGATTTATTTAATCAAGATTTGGGTAAGAGAGTAAAATATTCATAAAATTAGGTCGTTGATTTGCTTATTTAAAACATATAGTCGTCACATGATTTTTGATTAGAACTTGTTAAGTTCTGATATTTGACTTTAAGGACGTAAATCTGAGATTCTACTCGATAGCTGGATATTGGAGATCCTAAGCTTGTACCTTCTCAGAATAGCTAGATTACAGATATCACATAAGTCTAGATTGAGTCTCTTACTTACTTTGACTAGATTGCTTTGCATACCTTGGATTTTGAGCTTTAGCCCTTGAGCATAATAGGAAAACTTAGGATGATGTATCCTAAGCTAGTATTGAATTTACATATCATTCAGTTTTGTTTTGTCACAGTTGGTAGAATATGACCTAGTTTAGTCTGCCTCTTCAGTAGTAGTATTGTATAGACTGGACTCAGACTTAGCATATTTGGATGGCTAGGCTGGGGATTGATTGATTGATTGATATTGGAGGCCCTGTATGGCCTATTGACTGGTATGGCAGTATTAGAACTTAAGCTTATTACTACTTTAGCTATATTGTATTATTTTTATGATTTGCTTTGCCACATGCTTCAGTGGCCTTATTTTCAGTATTTGCTCGCTTTGCCACATGTCTCAGTGGCTTTATATATTATACATTGCTTTGCTTTTTCCACATGTCTCAGTGGCTTTATATGTTATACATTGCTTTGCTTTTGCCACATATCTCAGTGGCCTTTTTTTCACATTAATCTGCATGTTGTATGTATACTTTCATGGTTTAGATATATGTATGAATGGCATGTTTAGGATGCTAGAATTTTATTATATTTAGTACTCATGTCCTTTTATACTCAGCATGTTTTATTTCGATCATAATCATGTTAGGATCATGTTTATTCAGTAGTTGCAGTTATTTTTGCTCTCAGCCTTACCTTGCTTATTTTGAGTCTGTATGTTACTTTACATACATGTTGCATGCTATAAATAGATAGTTTATAGTATCCCAATTCTTTCATAACTTATTGCACCCCTTTACTGCTGCATGTATAGTCAAATTTAAATATAATATCTTTTAATATTCAGTTCACTTTAAATAGCCTAAAATGTACTTAGACAATTGTCTAACTGTAACATTTTTATTTTGTTGGCTGGGGCCCTGGCATTTGTGATACCGACAAATGTCAGATTCAGACTTGTTCGTGGGTAGTGTCGCTGAGGAGGAGCCAGTTCAGGAGGAGGACCTTCCAGTTGCTGTCTAGCTAGCTTTGCCTTATTGTTCCAGTGAGGACGAGAGTCTTTTATTCTTCAGTTATTCATTTCAGTTTGTAATAATTAAACTTTCTGGATGTACTTTACTTTCTGCATTGTGATGAGTTACTGTATTGTATTTTCTTTTCCTACTATGTATGCTTGTGGATGTTACTCTATGTTATATTGCTTCCGCCACTTTGATATTTATATTGATGAATGTTACAGCACTTGGTGACAAGTCCTTGCCTTAAGGCAAGTTGGGTTCGCCTAACTTTACTTAAGTTGGGGATTTGCCACAGTTGGAGCACCGTACTTCCTTATTATCAGTACAGGGGCCCCACACCATCTCTGATAGTCCTTGGATGAGCCCTATATATGTGGTTCCCAAAAAGAGTGGAATGACAGTTATTCTCAATGATAATAATGAACTGATCCCCACTAGAACGGTGATCGAATGGAGAGTGTGCATTGATTATAGGAGATTTAATAAAGCCACTCGTAAGGACCACTATCCCCTCCCATTTATTGACCAAATGCTTAATAGATTTGCAGGAAATCTCTATTTCTATTTTCTTGATGGGTATTCAATTTATAATCAAATCCTAGTTTCATCTGAAGACCAAGAGAAAACAACTTTCACTTGCCCCTTTGGGACCATTGCTTTTAGAAGAATGCCCTTTGGATTGTGCAATGCCCCAGCTACTTTCCAACACTGTATGATGGCTATTTTTTCTGATATGATAGGGGAATTTTTGGAAATCTTTATGGATGATTTTTCTATTATCGAGAGCTCTTTTGATCCTTGCTTAATCAATCTAAAAAAGGTTCTAAAAAGGTGTGAAGAATCAAATTTAATCTTAAATTGGAGAAAATGTCATTTCATGGTGGAATAAGGTATTGTCCTTGGTCATTTAATCTTTAGAAGAGGGATAGAAGTTGATAAGGCCAAGGTTGAGGTAATTGAAAAATTCCCCCTCCCATCAATGTGAAGGGAATTAGAAGCCTCGTTGGGCATGCAGGGTTTTACAGAAGATTTATCAAAGACTTCTCCAACATAAGTTTATCGCTCTGTAGATTACTAGGGAAGGATGTTGAGTTCAAATTTGATGAAATTTATTTAAAAGGTTTCAATGCCATTAAAACTGCTTTGATCTTTGCTCCAACAATTTCTACTCCAAATTGGGATTCCCATTTGAAATTATGTGTGATGCGAGTGACCTTGCAGTTGGCACTGTCCTTAGGCAGCGAAAGGAATAGACCTTCAATTTAATTTACTATGCTAGTAAGCTCCATGATGATGCTCAAAGAAATTACGCTACCACGGAAAAGGAACTCCTAGCTGTCATCTTTGCCTTTACTAAATTCAGGTCGTATCTCATTTGGTCTAAGACTATTGTTTACACTGATCATGCAGCTATTAAGTATCTTCTTCAAAAGAAAGAAGCAAAACCTTGCTTGATACATTGGGTGCTACTCTTGCAAGAATTTGATTTAGAAATCCGGGATAAGAAAGGGAGTGAGAATGTGCTAGCAGATCATTTATCTAGATTGACCCACCTTAATAGTGATAATTTAATCAAAATTAGTGAATCCTTCCCCGATGAGAAGCTATATGCTATTGCTTCAAATCACTCTCCTTGGTTTGCTGACTTTGCAAATCATCTTGCATAAGGAGTCATACCAAAAGACATGAACAACCAACAAAGAAAGAAATTCTTTGCTGACATTAAAAATTACTTTTGGTATGATCCTTTTTTGTACAAATGTTGCAATGATCAACTCCTAAGGAGATGTGTTCCTGACTCCAAAATCAGAAATATTTTCTATCATTGCCACATATCTCTGTATGGAGGACACCATGGGATTGAGCAAATTGTGGCAAAGGTACTTTAATCCAGATTCTTTTGGCCCCACCTATTCAAAAATGCTGCTGACTTTGTCAAAAGTTGAAATAATTGCCAAAGAACTGGAAACTTAAGCAAAAGGGATGAGCTCCCTTTGAATGGAATTTTTGAAGTGGAGTTATTCATTGTGTGGGGAATTAACTTCATGGGCTCATTTTCCTTATCCCAAATCAATATGTATATTCTTGTTGCGGTGGAATATGTGTCCAAGTGGGTTAAGGCATTAGCATGTGTGAGCAATGATGTTAAAACTGTTATTAAATATGTCAAGGAGCACGTGCTAGTTAGATTTGCGACACCCATATTTCTAATTGGTGATGGGGGAAAACATTTCTGTAATAGGCAGTTGGAGAGTGTCCTAAAAAGCTATGGGGTAAGACATAAGGTGGGAACCCCTTACCACCCTCAAACTAGCGGGCAAGTTGAAATCTCAAATAGGGAACTTAAGCAAATTTTAGAGAAAACTGTGAATCAAAATAGAAAGGATTAAACTTCAAAGCTTCAAGATGTCTTATGGGCATATAGAACTGCCTTTAAAACCCTATTAGGAATGTCTTCTTATAAGCTCATTTACGATAAATCATGCCATCTTCCGGTAGAATTGGAGCACTGTGCCTTTTGGGAAATTAAAAAATAGAACTTTGACTCCCAAAAAGCAGGTGCACAGAGAATGCTGCAATTAAATGAGCTTGACGAGTTCAGATTTAACGCCTATGAGAGCGCAAAATTATATAAAGAGAAAACAAAAAAATGGCATGATAAGCTAATGAAGCCAAAATATTTTCAACTTGGAATGGAAGTACTGCTTTTCAACTCAAGATTAAGATTATTTCTAGGAAAATTGATGTCAAGATGGACAGCACCATTTATTGTCACTAAAGTTTTCCCTCATGGAGCAGTTGAAGTCACTTCAAATGATGGAACTCTTAAGGTAAATGGAAATCATTTAAATCTGTACTTGGAAGAAAATATTTCACAAGAAAAGGGAGGATGGACCCTTCAGGACCTCCCGGATGAAGGTATCACATAAGAGATCCTACACGTGTCAGGCTGAGACGTTAAAACAAGCGCTTATTGAGAGGTAACCCAAGAATAGATAGGTTGTATTTTTTATTTTGCACTACTATTTTGTGTGTTTTTCTTTTGTTGTTTTTATTTTTATTTTGAGAAATTAAATTATGGATTATCATAGTCCCAAAATGTTTCTATAATTTGCAAATGATAAATTTTCCTGAATTTTTCAAGTATTGAAGTCACAAAAATATTAATAAAGAAACTGATATTCAACCAAGGGTTGCTTAACAAAAATTGACTAACTCCTTGACACCATTAAATCATCTAAGCAAGGGAATAATTTTAGGTTGAGTATAATCTCCAAAATTTAAATCAATGTTAAGGACTAAGTGTGGGGGAGGGCTTTGGAATAAAAACTAGTGATTAAGGTGAGTAATCTAAAAGAGTGTGCTAGGCTTCCGTAGGACTTCATGATCATAAGGATTAGAAATTGGGATGAAGAAAAATATCTCTCCCTAAGAATGAAAAAGAAAAAAAAAAGGATGAAGAAAAATATCTCTCCCAAAGACAAGAATTGAAAAAGAATGATGAAAAATATCTCTCCTAAGAATTAAACATCTTTGTGATTCATAAGAATGAGCTCATATGCCACAAAACTCTTGATTACTCACTACCTCCCTAGTTTAGTCAGTCCAAGGAACCTTCCCCATTACTGAGCACCTTGCAAAACTACTTATGAATTGAAGATTAGTCTATTAACCTCTATTCATAACCCAGCTTAGAAAATTTTAAATGATGCTAGTTGCTCTTATCATTTTAGTTAAGCATGAGCTTTGAAATGAAAATCAAACCCTCATTAATATTACTTGTTAACTCTAAAACCTAAGAAATAGAAAAATACCATCTTAAGCTTACTCGAGGACGAGCAAGAAATTAAGTGTGGGGATGTCATAATTTCATAATTTATATCCTAAATAAAGAAAAATTTCATTCATTTTCATATTGAAATTGCTTTCTTAATCAAATTTTGCCTACTTTTTAGGAAAAAATGCTTACCCAATAAAGTCTGGACATTTTTGGACAATTTCTAAATATTTCTGGAAGAAATCCACTGCATCGCGCTACAGCGGACCAACTTGCAGGATTCTGGCACCATAGCGCACTGTAGTGGACCAACTTGCGAAGCTCTGGCGCTATAGCGTGCTGTAGCAGATCAACTTGCCAAACGCTGGCGCTATAGCGCGTTGTAGTGGATCAATTTGCAAAGCTCTGGCACTATAGCACACTGCAGCGAGTAAACTTGTGAAGCTCTAGCGCTATAGCATGCTGCAGCAGATCAACTTGCAAAGCTCTAGTGCTATAGCGCACAATAGTGGATCAACTTGCAAAACTCTAGTGCTATAGCACGCTGCAGCGGATCAACTGACGAAATTTTGGCGCTATAGTGCACTACTGCGCACTGTAGCAGCCCATCAATGTACAAACTAAAACTCCACAGCAAGCCACAGCGGACCATTTCACAAAATTCAACCGTTATAGCGCACCATAGCACGCTGCAGCAGCATGCCAAAATTTTGTCTGAATAAGTGCATTAAATGAGGCTGGGACAAGACCCCCAACCTGCCCCTTGTCTCCTAGCCATCATTCCTTGTGCAGCAAAATTATTTTTAATGGAGAATTAATATTTTGAAGTGATGAAAAGACTAAATAATGGAAAAGTAGAGGTCACTTCACCCCTCAAGTTGCATTTTAAATGATGACAACAGAGTTTTAAAGAAGGAAATGCAGAATTTGAAAAGAAAGGAAGAGGAAGGCAGTCCCTCTTTAAATTCAGCTCTTCTTCACTTAAGAAGGGTTCCCAACTTGCCTTACTAGCATCCTAAGGAAGGATAGGGCTGCATAGAAGAGAAGGAGAATTCTCCAAGGGTGGAAGAACTCCTCTTACTAAGGAGAAGAAAGAAAAAATGCAGCACTACGGACCTAGGAGAAGCAACCACGAGCAAGAAGAGGAGAAGTTCGGAGAACTTCATCAAAGGAACATTCCTAGTATTCTCTAAACTCTTATCTTGTGTTTTTCTTAGTTGATCATGAAAGGATCTTTATCCATGTATGTGTTCTTCTTTATCTCTTATGTAATGGAGAGCTAAGCCTCCCTTGGAGAGGGTTGGGGCAATCCTACATGAATTGAAAAATACTATGATGTATGAAAATTTCCTTAAGTTTTAATAAAATTTGTGAATTAAGTGACTTTTTAAGGAAATTCAAGGGACTATTGTGTACTTGAATGTGGACCAAATGACAAGGGACTAAATGACATCAAGACTAAAAAGTCTTGTTCTCCATAGCTCATCTTTAGTTTGGAGCTAGACTCATGAGTGCATGAGAGCTTAGAACTATGTGAGAAGTTCTTGAGCCTATTGCACCTTGATCTATGCTCAACTAAGGATTTGAAGCGTGTGCACTAAGACCCACTAAATATGCTCCATTGCTCAGCACACTTGAAGGGATGGAGTGGAATCTTTGAGTGCTCATGAATGAGGTGACATAGTCATTGAGCCCAATTGAAATCATTCCATTATATAAACTGTTCGTGATGCGTGTGAAGCTCTTAGTGGAATCAATGCTTGTAAGATATTAAATAAACAACCCTCAATTTTATAATCAATAATCTAAAATCTTATAAGGGTCTTTGTGCTGAAATAAAATTGACTGTGTGTTCATTTTAAGCACAAGATTTGAACTTGTAAATCTTGGAGTTAAACTCTAAGAAGGACAATGTGCACTTGACTAAGAAGTAAGGAAAAGTAAAATACTTGAGGACTCATCATACATAAGTCATCTAGCATATCATGTGGGAGAGACCCAACTATCTTCTTCTTTTATCATAGTTATCTTATACTAAGAATTATTGTGCTTGTTTAGGAACCAATTCAACAAAATACGCATAGTTTAAAAATTTTGAATGTAGATATACCTTAGTAACAAAACACCTAATTCCCTGAGGACAATAACTATCGAAACTCACATTCCAAATTATTACCTTAGACCATATACACTTGCGTGCAAGCGCAAACGTATTTACATTCTATCATTAGCTTTTGGCACGATCACTGACATCCAAAAGCATAAGGCAATTACCTGTACATCCCTGTGAGTATATAGATGATTGTGGCCTATGCTTGAAGTAAATAGTACTCAGCCAGCTGCCTCCTACGATGGTGATAAGGTCTTCCTCTCTACTCCTTCTCTCGGTTGCTATCTTTGTGCCGAGGGAGTTGATAGGAGTCGAGAACAAAAAGGGAAAAAGACCTACTAGCAGTATAATCGTCTACGTGCCCTAAACCTAAAGTTGCAGCTACCTAAGTTCAGGTACCTACTCCATTTACCTATTTATCAAATTCCTTTTGATTATTTAATTCTTTAATATAGATTTATGAGTAGTTAAATAATCTGCTAAAGATAAACCTGAGTTTGGATAGATTTCTATTTATAAAATGAGAATACAAATTCTGTACTATCTCCCTTTGATTTATTTCAATGGCAACTATCTAATGAGAACTTTATAAATTCTTATATAAAATCTGCTCTTTTATTTCCAATTGATTGAGTTCGAAAATAATGGGAATGACGAATCCCCCTAGTTTAACAAGTTGATTTCATTTTTTTTTAGTTTATGCTTTCATTAGTCGACTTAAGTTCCATGGTACAATACTATTATATCGTTTAAATTCTTTGCGTGTCTTTGAAAAAGGACATTGTAATATTTAATGATATGCTGTTCAATTATGCAAGTGAAATCCTTTGCAGATATCACCTTAGATGTGCCTATTAGTTCTTTTTGGGTAAATTTGTCAGGTCTTAGATTATAGTGCATTAGCAAACAAATGTTGTCTTTAATATGTAAGGTTATTGAAAGGTCCTTTCAATTGGATAAAAAAATACTGCCATACAGAAGAAATAATTGCGCTTAGAGTCTTAATTAAGATTAATATGTTTACTAAGTAACTGGAAAGAATGACTCCTGGGGTAGCAGTCAATTAGATTATTAATTTCATCATTAAGAATGCTAAAGGTATCAAGTTGATCTTGTTGAGCTTATTTAAATTTAGAAAATGCTTTAAACGCTCACCGGTTACCTCCATACTTTATGGTATAAAGTTAAAAATGCTGCTTAAGTTTAGATTTAATTTCAAGAATTCAGGGTGGTAGTTGTTAATAAATGACCTACTATGTTATGAATGCTTTGGCTTACATCCAAGCCATCAAAAAATTTAAGTGTTGTTTAGTTTGATGTCATTACTAAGATAGCATGTTATTTTGGTGGCACTATAATTTTGATAATGGGCCATGTTTAGTTCAGTATTATTTTAATAAAAATGTCAATGATATTCTTAAGTATTATATTCAATTCACTGCCATTTATGTTATGTTACGAATGAGATAAGATTAATCCCCAACAACAAGATGGAAATATAATTAAGAACCATCCCAAATGTGATGGTCCATGAAATGTAAGAATATATATTTCTGTATTCTTTCTAAATTATAAATATTCAAGCGCTGCCATTTATTTCAATATGAATCAAATGCTGTCATGAATCAAATGTTGCCATTAATTGTAATGAGAGATCAACTGCTGCCATTTATTTCAATATGAATCAAATGCTGTCAATAATCAGATGCTGCCATTAATTGTAATGAGAGATCAAGTGCTGCCATTTATTTCAATATGAATCAAATGCTGTTATGAATCAAATGTTGCCATTTATTATAAGAGATATCAAATGTTGTCATCAATTATAATGAGATCAAATGTTGCCATTTATTACAATACAAAATCAAATGCTGCCATCCTTCTTTATTTTCATAAATACTTGTTTTAGGATGTGTGAACCCTAGGATAGCAAACTTATTTCATTTATTTTCTCCCATATACTTTTAAATTGTATATTTAAATTTTACATTTTCATAAATGTAATGATTAGAATTGTTAAATTCTTATTCAACTTAAATTTCTCCTATGAAAGAATTACTTAGGACTAGATTTGATAGAATTAAATGTATGTATCTCTTCTAACTAGTTTATTTAAATCCCTATTGCTAGTTCATATGTCAATATAAATTGTGGATTGGAGATGTTCAGAACTTCTATAACTGATTATTTCATATGAAGAATAATTGTATAAGTAAAATGAATAGAAAACTGCATAACATGTGTTGAATTTGAATCCTTTATTTTATGAATGTTTCATTTATAACTTGGAATTGATGACTTGAATGCATTATCATAATTGATATATCTAGAATTTTAAATCAATGATATTTCTTTAAAGAAATGTTCTTTCATATTACCTTTTAATAAGTTGAGAATTACATAATCCTCTCATGTCTTATTTCATTTGGTGGATGTTTTATTTATATATTGGAATGTAGTTTCAATTACTTATCTCATGCTAGTATTAAATTGGAATAAGCATCCTATGTAATGGATTACCTTAATGTTAGCCTTATATTATTGATCTTTCCAATTAATCTTCCAAATGAATGGAAGACTTGCATGTTATGCCCTATGTGTTTCTTTTGAGCAAATACAATAGAGTTCATGCCCAAAATAATAAGAATTGGAATTTCATTCTTATGTCCTACATGCTTTACTTCTCCTTTAGTTGCATGTAAGATTTAATTAAGAATCCTTTAAATTCTTTTGTATTCAAATTAGCTTAACACTTTCAATTGCTAAGTTAAAATTCCTTAAAAGAACTCATAATAAGACTAGTGCTCAAACAATCACTTAGATAATTAGCACATATTCTAATAGTCTTTAACCTTCTAAATTAGTTCTCAATTGATTAAACAAGGGAATAATAGCTCCCTTTCATGCTTTAAATAAGCTATAGATTTCTAAATTCCTACAACTACAAATGAATTATTACTTATATGATATAATCTACTCATTTCCTTACATACAAATACTCAACATCAATTAATCTTAGATAACTTCATGATTGAATTGATTTGATATGTTCTAATTTGTAAGCTAACTAGATGAAGCTAATAGAATTTCTTTTAGCTTATACTTTCATTAGCTTAGCAAACTATAAACCTTACTCTTCCTTACTAGTTTCTTTAAACTTTAATCATTAATCTATTTGATTTAATTAGTTTAAGACTAGTAAAGGATGAACTTCATTTACTTGAAAATACTATTTTCAAAACTTTTTTTCTTCTACTATTAACTATAATTGACTTAAATATCATTATCTATAAGTCAATTAGGAGCTCAATTAGCTCCAATCATTAGGTAGATCATTAAAAATTTAGATACAAAAGGATATCACACAGTTTATAACTATTGAAATTTATTGAATACTTGCTTAGCTTTGAGCTTTTTTCCTTGAACATTCATACAATATCATTGTGCATAAATGAAACCTTCATAAAACTTTATAGGCAATGCCTTATGGCAATTTGAACATGAAAGATAGCGCTTATATTAAGACTTCATATTTATAGAGGGTAAATGTGAATGTTCGACCCCCCACTGTATCTTGTTAGGCAGACGTGTTTATCTCTTCGTCCCATTTTGTTGAACACTACCACAGAATGAGATAGCCTCTAAATATAACTTCAACTAGTGATATAAGAGTTCTTTTATAATCTTATTAATTGTAAGATCTCTTCATAACTATTTATGTTTGTCTTAGACTGAGAGTCTAAGATACTTCTTTATTTTCTATGCCTTATACTCTTTATTTTCAGTATTATGTTTTGCTTACTTATAGTTCATTTAAAATACAGTGTATGTTGCTTAATTTTTATTAATACTTCACTGTATTTCATTTTCTTACTTATCATAAGTTTCATTGAACATATATTACTTTCATTTCATTTACTTTAAATGCACATAGTAGTTTTTAGCCTTTTAGGATACTTTTCCCTTACCATTTTTGGATGCAGGCTAGGACTTATATTCAAGTGAGTATTTCTACTCAGCTTTTTTCCTACTATCTTCTTTACAGTTATGTTTACTTCCTTTTTCATTTACTTGACAGCTTTTATAGCTCCACTACTTAGTTTAAATTGTAAATTAATGCTTGTGATATCCTATTAACTTAAAATGTAGCCAATCTTAAAATGTGCTTAGATTATTTAGTATAATTACACTTTTTCTTTTATTGGCTTTGCCCTATCATATTTAAATACCAAAATATGATAGATCAAGAGCTATTTGATTCAGGTAATGTAGATCCTAGTGCTTGAAGAGCTCCTAAAATGAAAGGCTTCCGCTTACTATTTTGGTTTAATGAAGAGAATGGTTGTATTATCTATTTCTTTTTCTTTTAAATAGATTTTTAATAATTAAACTTAAAATTGCTTGGGTTATTTTAATCTATCATTGTCTATTTGTGTTGTGATTACTTTTTTTTTGCAATTGCTTGGGATGAATGAGTAGATTATACTAATGCTTGTATTGTATATACTTGCAAAGTTTTCATGTATCTCCTTAATATATAAATTCTATTACATTTCATTGCAAATTTACTATAACTTAACATTTGCTCATAAAGATATTTGGTACTTAGCATCCATATTTGATTAATTTTCTTCTAATTGAGTATTGGGTGCTAAGATAACATCCCAATATTTGGATTAATCTTTTATCCAATTATTAGGGTTGCTACACCCTTTATCCGGCTCCACAAGCTGCTCTGAATCTAGCAAATTGCCGAATGCCAAATGTACCATGTGTTAGATAATAAGTTTAGCACATCAAAAGCTACTCTAGTAATTATAGTTATCTAATACTTAGCATTTAAATAGCTTAAGTAAAACTATAGAGATGACAGTAAAATAGCTGAAACTCATAATAATATAATTCTGAAAATAAGGTAATAATGAAACTGCAAATTGAATACTGAAATATAGAAAAAATAGTAAGTAATACGAAATTGAGTAAATAATAATATAGCACTATGCCACATGTCTCTAAATTTATAATTATGCATTTGAATATGCCACTGAACTGGATGCCATTGATAACTTGGTGTCATATGACACTCCATAGATCCTAAGTGAGCGTATGCTCCGCTAATAGAGTCCTCAGGTGAGCTAATTCACTCCTATAATACTGACATGACTTATGAATTTTATGATATGCCAAGGTATTTATGACTATATACTTTAAATCATCAAAATCTAGAAATCAATCTAATATCTAGTAATTATTCCATTTATCTCCATTGTGCAAAATTCATCTAATTGAGTTCTAACTCTTAATTCTAACCCATTAAATGGAAGTTAGCTAAGATTGAACTTAACCTTATCAAATGATGAGGTTGTATATAAATAGGTGGTATGTTTCTAAGAAAGGTGACTTTATCAATTAGTTTGTTTAACTGCACATATTGAAACACATGATGGTAAGGGGCATGACCTTGTCACAATTTATTCTCTCAAACTAAGTTATTAAATATCCTAATTACAAGAATACTTATAGTGTCTAAAGAAAGGTAACTTGAAGTACTTATTTTGTTTAACTGTACTTATCGAAACACATGACGATAAGGGGCAGGACCCTGTCACAATTTATTCTCTCAAACTAAGTATTCAATCCCATACTTGTAACACTCTTAGATTTGGGATATTTATTTAAACTAAACTATACTTATCTAATTATCTAAGATAAGACCGAGACTCTATAGTTCTATTCTGGAAAAATCAACTAACTCCATTTTTTACTGAAATAAATCAGTTTTATAGATATACACTATCACCTTCAACTGATAATTATACTGACTCTAACAATCTTATTTAATAATTAAGGAATATCATACTAATGAATGCACGCTCTCCATTGTGTTGAATCCTACACAAAGGTTCCAAGGATGTGACCTAAAAGTCATTCAATTTAGGATACTGCCACAAGCAAGAATCTCTTTCTAAATCTTTTAGGTTATTCTACCACAAGGGTCTAAGATCTGAATTTACAAATATTAAGGGTTCATCTAAGCTTCTGCCTCAGGGTTTGATAAATAAGCTCTTTCTATCTCAAGAGTTTACCTATTAATAAGGTCCAGCCACTATTGATTTAATACTTTAGATATCAACCTTAAAGTTCTAAGCACTAAATAATTAATCTAATTGGAAGAATTAGACCTACAATTTTTAATTTATTGGTTTTGATTATACAAATCAAATGGGTAAGACCCATATGATCTTAACTTATGCTAAAATTATGGGATACAATTACATATATTATTAGGGATTGATCTCTTAGAAATCATTATCCTCTTATAATTTAGTTTATGCTAATAATCTTGCTTAAAAGAAAATCAAGGATTTAAAGGTATATGTTCAGATGAACAATCACATATATTTATTATATATCCTAGTACTTCTAGTTTAATGGCTTAAGATTAATGTCAAATCAGGAGATACTATTGAAGTTATGCAAGTTCTTTAATTGTTCAAATCAACTATCTTATTTAAGATAATTAAGGTTTAGACCTTACTCTAGATAAGTCAGAACTTAAATCCTAACTTGACCAAACTAGGCTCACTTGTTTAGTTAATGATCAATGATAAAATCAATGAGTTATTTATGTATTATTGATGTCCAAAAATCACTATTCAATCAATTATTATTTAGCTTAATCAATTCTTAAGATTTTTTAGGGTTTAAATTTCATAAATATCAAATCAATTACTTAAGGGGTTCAATTTAGAGTTTAAGTTATCTAACATGCATACTACTGTTCTTGAAGCATATAAATATTTAATTAAGCAAAACAAAAAATAATTAAGGCTAATATAACCTTAAATCAAGTTCAAAAATACTTAATTACAATTCTAACCAGTCAAAATTCATGAAACTTGGCAATTATATTCTACTTATCCATATGAATAATCATAGACAATGTTTACAAAATTTGATTAAGTGTAAACCCTAATTTTTCACTAATCATACATTTCTAATATTAGCACATAATTGGCAAAATAAAAATCAAAAAATTATTTTACCTAGCACATGCATTCTACAAGGCATAAAAAGCATAGTAGAACTTTAATTATACAATTTGGCTAAGTATATAAGCTAATCCACCCAAATTAATTTATAAAGTATTTAAGCAATATTAATAAATCCAACTACAGAAACCTAATTATTTTGTATATTGTTATTCCTCATGATTTTTTGAACAAAATGTAATTTTGTATGGTTTGGATCAATGAATCAAAAGTTATGCAAATAATTTAATCTTCAATTTTCTAATTAATTTATTTGATTTTTCTCAAGAAAAATAATTCCTAAATTAGAATATAATTTATTTAAACGGGTTCAACCCATTTATAAATAGCGCGGGTCATGGGCTGGCCTGACCCATACTGTGCTTCTTCCTCACCCCTCCTAATCCCGATACCCAGCTGATTAGGGAAACTCTAATTGGCTAAATTGCCACTCACCAGACCACGTCACAGCTTCAAGTTGATCGGGATTCCATGCTTATGCCGAGATGCACCGATGGAACTTGAAATCATCGTCAGATGTTGGCCCTAACCCAGTGTGATGACCCCAATATTGAGAATCACTTAACTCAACATTAATACGTCATGACAATACCTAATACTAGATTAGAAGAAAACTAATCCAAATCATTAGATATTGTGTTTGGCCAAGGATTTAGAAGAGGGTCTCAAGTTAAGATGGAAGGGAAATTATGAATGGTATTAAGTAGTTTATAAATGAAGATGCAATACATGAATTTATAAGTGAGAATGAAATATAATTAAGCATGTGATATATGTAAGGAGACATGAGAATGTAATTTAAAATGATTGAAATAAATACTTACAATCTTAGATATGAAATTCTAAATATTTAATGAGTATTTGACAGGTAATAATTATCTATCCTAAGGTAGGCTCAATTCACAAGCATTCATTACATACATATAGATAAAGAAAAGCTTCTCAACTTAAATAAGAAACTAGTTTCCAATTCTATAAGTAATGTAATATACAACTAATTCTAATTAACATCATAAGTAGATATGCAACTAATGACTTAGTTAATATTCATTTTTATACATTTATAATCATCCATCCATTCAATACATTCATCCATTCAATGCATTCATCACAAGCATTTAAATATAAACTAAGCTCCAACATAAGTGTAGTAAGAGTAAAGTAAATAATGTTAATTACAAATCAACAGTAAGCTTAAATAAAAGAAAGAAAATGAAAGCTCACTTGCAATTTATATTAAGCTATATATTTTTAGTATATGATAAGTAGAAATAGTTAATTTTTAGCACTTAGTCTAGCTCTACTAGCCTCCAAATGCATCCAATCTATCACATTTTGGCATTTAAATGTGATAAGGCAAAGCCAAGAAATAGAAAATTTGGTTAGGCTATACAATCTAAGTACATCTTAAGATTGGCTAAGCATAATATTATTTTAATTGGATATCACTACTAGTTACAAAAATAAGCACAAGCATGGGTGCAAAAAGATAAGCATACAAATGTGGAAAAGTACGTAAGGAAAAGAAAATACAATGTGAGTTAGAATACTCACTTAAGTAAACATCCTAGCCTGAAAATAAAATAAAAGTAAAAGCATTCTAAATAGGCTAGAAAAAAACTAATGTGCATATGAAAGTAAATAAAATAAAGCATGTAAATGTTCAAATAAACTTATGCTAAGTAAGGAAAAGAAATAGTGAAGTATTTAAATGTAATTTTATAATATTCACTATAATCTAAATAAACTATAAACAAGTAAAGTACAGTACTAAATCATAGAAAATGCATAGTAAGGAAATTGAAGGAAGATCTTAGACTATTAGTCTAAGATTCACATAATCTAGAACTATGGAAAGTAACATAGCTAAAAGCTATGATGAGTCTTAACATACTATAAGATTGAAGAAAATCTCACATGTTTATTAATTAAAGTTATGTTAATCTGTACTCATTCTGTGGGCATATTTAGAATGAAGAGATGAGTTAAACACAAATGTTTAATAACTAAAGAAAAGCGGGATCAAATCCTAAAACACTCACATTCACCCTCTGAGAATGTGATGTCTCTTTATTGCTTCTTTTTCAGCTTGCCCAAGACTGATCCACCAATATAAACTCCTATTAATTTTAATGTGAAAGTTTTATTCATGCACAATGTCTTATATATATATTTCAAATGAATAAGGCTCAAGGCTAAGCAAGCATTCAAGGAAAATTTAATAATTGTAACTAAGTGATATCCAAAGTTATCTAATTTTAATGATCTACTTAATGATTAGAGCTAACTAAGCTCCCAATTAACCTTGAGATATTGATCTCAAGTTAATTGTAAGTATAGTAGTAATTGGAGTTTTGAAAGTAGTAGATTTAATTTAATTAGTATGATGTGACAAAATAATTTATAAGTATAATTGATACTCTTAGAAACTAGGTCTTATTCACACCCTAAACTATAAGATTCAATTATATAATTAAATTAAGGTTTAGGTGTCTAGTAGAAAGATATTAAGATAATGAAAATATCTAACTTAAGAAATTGAAAGTTTAGGTAAATTCACTAAAGTTCACTAGCTAGGTTATAGTTTGAAGGATCTAACCAATCAAGTACTAATCTAGCTAGACTATAATAAAATGAAAAGCTTAAAGTAAGTAATTGATAGTACTTAAGAACTACAAGTTCTAAGTATTTTAACAATTGATGTTTAAGGAATTCAATAGGTTTCCTAAACTAATTTGAGTAAGTTAGGGGTTCTTATTACTAGATCTTAAAATAATCAAGAAAAGGCTTTAAAGATTAGGATGAATAAACTAAGTTCTAATCTAATCGCTAAAGCTAGATATAGTTGATTCAATAATCTATAATTACAAAGGCATTAAGACTAACTATTCTTAATGGGTGTAACTTATAGATCTAGGGATCAACTATAGATCAAATTGTAAATCAATCATAGGGTTTCTACCTTAGGGTTGAAAGGTGAACTAAGCACTTGGCAATTAATTCACATAGTTAGAAAATTGAGAACTAAGCTCATATAAATGTAATCTAAATTGACATAGGGAATAATAAATGTGACATGTTAGCTATCATAGGTTTTATAAAACTTAAAATATGCTATCTAAAAATTTAGGATTATCATAATAACACTAAGTAAGAATCAAAAACCTTAAATCATAAATTGTTGTCTAATGGAAATAATTTACATAATATTAAAATTCTTATATCATAAGGAGAAAAATGACACTAAGTATGTCAGTTTTGGACACCTTTGGAAAATTAGGATTTTTGTGACTCCTAATTAGGGTTAAAAAGTGATTAAGAAAATTATGATTTAAATGTTAAATTTAATTTCATATTATTGTTCCTCATATTTTTGTGAGTGGAATGGACTATTTGATCATTTAATTTGGATATTAAATGATCAAATTAGGTCACATAAAATGATGAAATTAATTTATAATTAATTTATTAATCTTAAATATTGACTAATTAAATATTTATCAAAACAAAAATTAAACTATATATTATTAATCTACTTATTTTTGTGATCAAAATGGTATATAATATTGTATTATTTGGATGAGTATATTTAAAGTTATTATTGAATGAAATTTGAATATTTAAATTTATTTAGTATTAATTAAGTTACATAAATTAATTAAATAATCAACAGCAATCATTAATAACAGTACAAAACTTTAGAGTAATAATTCATGGAAATAATGACTAATGATTATAGGTAAAATTAACTTATTTGTTTTATTTTCACAGCACCAAAATCAGTGCAACATAAATAATAATGCTTTTGACGTGGCTAGCCCAGAGATTGACACGTGGAGTCCGGGCCGAGGGCGGGTTGGGATGGTTAGACCTGCCCGGTTCAGCGTGGTATTGCAAACCACAGAATAATCAACCTGAGCTGATTTGTCCCAGAAGATGTCTCCGCGATCAAGCCGATTAGGGTTAAGCCCTAAAGATCGACTCTAGATGATCTCAAGGTTTATCCATATACCAGAAGAGATGCCTTGCCATGACCGACCTTTTTATCTATGGAGCAAGCCGTGGGGTAGCCGAGAGTGCCTATGGGATTATGCCCTTGGTCCTCATGGCCAACCCTAAATTTTTCTTACTGAGGGCGACTTTGCTTAAGACATGGTCAGTGTTGTTCGAGATCAAATGAAGCTCAAAACAACATATAATACATATAGTAGGTTTAGGTAAGCTTATATTAGGAAGAATTAGAGAGGAATTGCACCTGGAGTTGTCTCAAAATAAAGATCCCGATGATATAGGGGAAAGTCCGAATGTCATAATTCTCCTTAGCTTTCCCATCACACTTTACCAGCATGACAGCAGCGCAAATGCAGAAAAGATGAAGAAAAATGGAGAAGATGGGAATATAAAGGAGGATACCGCCTTTGGACAGCCCACTAGAAAGGAAGATGTCCTCTTCTGATGCCATTGTTTGTACCTCATGCGAAAAGTGGAGGGGACGTACAGTGAATTAATCAGGGTCATTGGATCGTGGCACTCATCCGAAGGCTGGATTTGGTTGATCGAGTCGGCGCCATTGAATCTAACTTAAATAAGCCCAACGATCTAGATGAGCGCGTTTAGCTAGTTTGTGATCGACGCCTACTTCCTGATTTCCAAGGTTTGGATTTTAAATCTTCTGGAATTAATTTATTTATTATATATATATATATATATATATATATATATATATATATATATATATATATATATATATAAACTATATAATTTAATTTAATTAAATAACTAATATACACATTTTTATTAATCCAAAATTAAATAGCCAAACACATTCCCAAAAATCCCAAAAATTCACCCTTTCCTAATTGAGGTGTGGGGAACTAAAAAATACAATCAGATTTTCTATCAAAGTTCAATTTAATTATCTTAATTTTCTAGGTATTTAAATATTATTAAAATATTTGGGGAAAATTCGACAACTTCCAAACACTTCCAAAAGACCACCCCTAGCTAATTTGGGTGTGGTGAGTCCAATGGTGGACTCCATTTTTGATTTTGAGGTCAAAATAAATTAGGCATTTTCAGAATTATTAGAAAACCAGGAAATGTTGGAAATTGCTAAATGGTCTCCAAATCACACGAAATTTGAAATAGAGACTCCTAATATTATTATAAAACTAATAGAAAAGGATTATAGTCAATTAAGTCATTAACCAATGGGTAACAACACTAATGTTGTTACAC
The DNA here is from genome assembly GCA_016760335.1 of Gastrodia elata. Classification (NCBI taxonomy): domain Eukaryota; kingdom Viridiplantae; phylum Streptophyta; class Magnoliopsida; order Asparagales; family Orchidaceae; genus Gastrodia; species Gastrodia elata. The sequence goes on along the minus strand of CM028672.1, from coordinate 47,028,448 downwards.
CCAAAGACCCTAAGTGATGTTTCTCAGCCTCCGGGCTCTCTATGGAGGGACAATTCTCCCTCCACAGATGACTACCAGTGCCCCTCTCGATCCCCATATAATCCCCAGGTGATGGAGAAGTAAAGCTGCACCAACCCAGGCTGTTACTTAGATCATTTAGGAATAATCTTAGTCATAATTATGGTTCTAGTACCTTAATTAAGTCATTACAAACTCACCACTAAGTCCTAGTCTAAACCAAGAATCATATGGATAAAATCTTAATTTTGGGAATTTCTAAAAATCCTAAAAATTAACCTATTTATTTTGACCTCAAATCAAAAATCTGACTTCGACGTTGCGCTCATCACCCCAAATTAGCTAGGGGTGATATTTTTGATGCATTTGGAAGTCGTTGGATTTTTGGCGAATATTTTAATATTATTTAAATACCCCAAAAAATTAAATAATTAAATACTTATCGTATCAAAAATTGAATTGCGCCGTTGTGTTCCTCACCCCTCAATTAGTTAGGGGTGATTTATCCAAAAAAATTTGGAAGCATTTAGTAATTTAATTAAAAAAAATTAATTTAATTAACTGTCCGCCGTTAGTTTTGCGCCATGCTATTACTTCCTCGAATGGCACTGTCTGATCAGATAGTGCCTCAATCTATCTGTTGGATCAATTCGATCCAATGGCTGGGAACCATCATTCCCAAAGGTTCTCAGATGTCGCCCGTATGTCGCGACCTGCTACGCGATTCGCTTGAATATGGGAGCATCCGTCGATTCCTGCATGATTGAGCCTTATCTATCGTTTATAGTCTCCATTAAATCCCTAGCTGGACTCCCCTCGTCCGGTTTCCACTCTCAAGCTCATCTAAAGAAGTTAGAATGCTCGCTGCCAAGTCCTCAAACCTCTCTCGGTCAATCATCTGGTACCTTCTTCTCCTCCTAATTCGTTCCTTATGAATTCGTCATCATTGTTGAGTCTAGCTTTTGGGCACGATTTATCAAACTATCGATCTATCGCGCCGCTAACCCTAGCGTGCGCAGGTGGTATAGGAAGGGGAGACGAAACACCCCCTCCAGATCTGTCGTCAGATTCGGATTCAAATCCAGTTGTTCGATTTGATCAGAATCACTTTAAACCCATTTGATTCAGTGGTTCAATCCGCGTCATTAGATTTAATCGAATTTACCCGATCTGCCCGTTTTGCGCGCCAATGTGTTATCTGTGTGGCATGTTCTGAACTGGTCCAGCTTGCGTGGTTTTTTGTCAGGGTCCACGTGGCTTCTCGTGGCCACTGACTCGGTTGGTGGGGACCACCCAACAGCACCGGGGGTACAGCTGCTCAGTGCTGTGGGGCCCACCGTTGCATCTGTCAGCAGGCGTGGGTTCCACTTGCAATAACTAAATAAAATATTATAAATAAATATATATATATATATATATAATATAAATGAAATTAATAATTAAATAAACAAAAGAATTAAATAATCAATTCATTTTTATTAAAGATAATTCAATGTAATAAATAGACAAATATTAATTATTTAAATTCTGTTAAGATAAATAAATTAAATAGAAAACTTTAAACATCCTTATTTATTCAACCATATGTCCAAATGAATTAAATTTATATATCATTTTATTTAGAAACATTAAAGGAATATTATGGTGTTGCTTATTTTTTAGTATGATATATATTTCACATAGTGATTTTTAGGACACTTAAATACTTACAAAATTGCCATTATCATTCAAATGCTCATAACTTTGCACACACTTATCCAAATATATCTAATATAGGTCTCAGTTTGATCAGGAGACTCCCAGGAATATTTTAGTAGTATCAATTTTTCTATTTGAAGAATAATTTGACTAATCACTTTTGGGACCCAACCCTAGTCTTCCGTGGCTCATAATTTTTCACTCACTAATCCAAACATACTCAATATGGGTCTTAAAGTGATCAGGAAAACCTCTAGATTAATTTGATAATATTCATTTGTCTGTTTGGATTAAGATTTGCTTAATCACTTTTAAGACTTAACCTAAATATTCTAACTAACCCTAGGGCTTCAATTAACTATAACTTGGTCAATTGAGCTCCAAATTAGGTCTCCCAATATATCATTTTGATCAAAAAGACCTAATAAATAGTAAACTATAAAAATATTTAGGATTTAATTGTTAGATCTCTTAATTAACCCTAATCACCCTAATTCTTAATTAGTAAATATTAGCATAATTAATAATCCAAATTGAGAAATTTTAGTTTTTGATAACTCCTAGAATAGAATATAACCTAGTGGTGTGATTGGCTTAGATATTTTGTGATTAATTTCACTAATCACTCACAAATCATCTAAACCTTAATTAAGCCATAACTTAATCAAATGAGATCCAATTTGGGTCTACTCCTAGTTAAAATACTCAGTGGATTATAGGGAAGCTATAGCCACTTAGTTTACTATATTTGGACTTCAATCAAAAAGTTAGGCTCTTGACCCCATTTATGAAACCCTAATTCACATAATTAACTATAAACTTATTTTGACCATAACTTGGCCATTGCTTATCAGAATTTAGTAATTTTAGGTTCTATAGAAACCTTAGATAGCAAGCTTTAATAATCAGATAGAAAATTTAGATTTTATTTGGAAATTACAAAATTTCCCCTATGAGTCAAATTCTTTAATTTGATCTCATAAGGCTTAATAATTATCCAAATTTGATATACTTACTGTCTATTTTCATATTATATAGTAAGTAATAATTTGCCACTAAAAATTTCTAAATTAGAGCCCTAAATCAAAAAGTAGATTTTTAGACCCTTTAGGAAGGGCAAAATAGTCATTTTGCCCAAATTTAGGGTTAAGTGCTTTTAAGCCTTAGTTTCATATTATAATCTATAAAATCAGTAAATAAAGTAATTATGAATATAATTCCATTAATATAAGCCATAAATTTAGTTTTAAATCAAAACCCTAATTCCTTAAAGAAATTCTAAGTATATTATTAACTGTATGATGGGAGATTCATTTCACATCATACCTCTTTTCTGAACCTCCTTAATCCTTTCTCAATCTTTCTTATAATATTAGTTAGGTTTTGTGTTTGAGAGTTCATCTTAATGCTTAGGAGCTCTTTCCATAGGAATATGAATAAGACTTAGGTTAGATTTCATCTATTGATTATATTGGGTTACTCAATAGGTGAAGCCTTGGTTTTGATAGTTTATAAATTTTCATAGTTTATTAATGATTATTTGATCTTTTAATTTTAGATTTAAGACTAGAGATCCATCTTATTAAGTGTGACTTTACTTAATAAAATTTTCCTTAAATCTTAATCTGTGAGGTTGGGTGGTAAGACTTAGTTCTTTAGGGTCACCTTTGGATTAAGTAATTAAACCCCAATATTTGGAGTTTAATTCTTAATTCTTTCATCTTTATTTGGCTAATCAAGATGGTTTGGATTGATTAAACAAACAAACTAGGTCGATTGATTTATTTAAACTTATAGTCGACATTGATTTATTTATAATCAGGACCTAGCTAGTCATAATTATTTTTAACTTATAAGATCGTGAATCTGAGTTATACTTGATAGTAGGAATTGGAGATCCTAAACTTGTGTAACTTGGAATAGATATAATGAATAAATTAGACAACACTGGATATCACCTGTGTCCTAGTAAAGTCTCTTGCTCACTTTGATATTTGATGCTCTGCTTACCTTGTATTGAGCTTTATACCTTGGTCACATGTATTAGATATAGGATATTTGATGAGTATCTTGTGCCAACTTTAAATTTGCATAAATATCATTTACATTTTTATTGGTGTTTTTAGTTTTCTAGTTTTCAATTCAATAGACTACGACCTAACTAGTATGCCTCTTCAGTTCATTTGGGTCCAGCATAGCACAATATCTGCTAGTGTTCGGTAAGTCTATCCATGCCTGGTTGAGCGTTGGCTGCCTAGGGTGGCGAGAAATAGACATTTTGCCTGTATGACTTTATTAGTCAGATTTTGATATGGTAGTACTAATTGTAGGTGCACTTCTACTCAGTATTATTCAGTGTTTCTGCCTTAGCCCAGTAGGTTAAGTGAGTAAGTGCTTATTCAATTTAGATATTTTTGCCTTAGCTCATTAGGCTAAGTGATTTTGTGCTTATTCAATTTAGATATTTCTACCTTAGCTCATTAGGCTAAGTGATTTCATGCATATTCAGTTCAGAGCTTCTACCTTAGCCCAGTAGGCTAAGTGAGATTGATGTACTTTTAGTTTGAATGGCTTATGTAGCCTTGATAGTTTTCAGTTTTGTATTTACTATTTTCAGTTTACTTTTCTGTATTTCAGCACTTTCTTACTATCTTACTGCATTTACTAGCTTTATTTATTTATAGGATGCTAGTCTTACTTGCTTGATTATATATATATATATATATATATATATATATATATATATATATATATAAAGGATATTAGTTTTACTTTCAGTTATTTAAATGATTCACATGCTCTTTTACTTAATGTTAATTATCATAAACTTATATTGATCATAAGCATGTTTAGCATGAGTTTTCATTTTAGTTATTAGTAACTAATCTTTATTTTATACTTAATCTTGTTGCAGCTATAGTTGGAGGTATGTGCTTACTTCCTCTTTTGTTTAAGTTATAAACTTATTATTTATAACTTCCTTTTTTTTTTCATATGCGTTGTACTCCTATACTTGCTTATATGTTGAGTTTTAATGGTGATATCTTAAAATAAATTAAATAATATGCAGCCTAAATTATACTTAGACATTTTGTAGCACCCCACCCTGTCGCCACATGCAAAAAGGATAGTTAAAATCAATCTCGGCGGTGGAGCGGTGCGCCACTCAGGGAGGAATATCATGTCTCCCCAAAATAGCTCAAACCGAACTCATCTGAAGGGCTGCTGACTCAACCTCAAGGAGGGTTGAGAGCTAATACTTAAGATAAGAATAGTATCCTTATCCTATATATTAGACCAATATATATATTGGATGTAAAACACCTAAGGAATCCAATATATGTATAAGATATCAGTATTTCTAGTATACTGATCATGTCACAATACTAAGTATAAGTAGTATATAATAGAGTGTGGAAGCTTGAAGCAGACATCCAAAAACATTCATCACAAAAGCTGTTGAAATATTTGTCTCAGAAAAGAAAAGAAAATACATCCAAAATTATTACAAAAATAGTTTATTAAAATACAGATATAAAGGCTAAGTACTGAACTGAAATAACTAAGTAGAAAAGTAAGGCTGGGAAAGAGTCCACTAGTGCTCCACGGGCTCCTCCTAAATCTCCTGGGTGTCCTCCTGACTTGACTCAATATACTGCTCAAGATCTAGCAAATTGCTGGATCCTAAAAGTACCCCATGATTGATTTCATATGATTTTTCCTGAAATGATGTTGCAGCCCACTGCGGCACGCTATGGTACGCTGCAGCAAAAACTATTTGAGTTTCGGGAGCTACGATGCGCTGTAGCGCCCGACGGTGATTTTGCCTGTGCAAAACCGTGAAGGGTCACATTTTGAGCTCAAATATTCTTAATCCAGAGCATTCCATGAGTAGTGCCATATATCAATGGAAAGATCTTTTTGATACCTTTCCATCGATACCAAATTTAGCTTAAATGAATTGTTATAACTTTACGAAACATGGAGTTAAAGGTTTGGGTATACAAAATGGATGAAAAATAGAGCATGATATTTTAAAGTAATATAATACCTTAATGAGCTTCAATGGCTTTCAAATACAATCATGGATTCCTACAGATACAAACTAGCATAATAGCAACATGAAGTAGATAAGGAAGATGAGTAAATGGGTACCTTAGCCTTACAAAAAATGGAGGAAGAAGACTTGGAAAGCTTGGAGGAGGAACTTCTTCTTCTTCTTCTTCAATACCAAGCTCAACAATGGGAGAATAGAGGAGCGAAGTTTCAACTTTAACTTGACATCAAACAAAGAAGGAGGGGCTGAGGCTTCTTTTTAAAGAAGATGGAGGAGGAGAAGGGGGAAAGTAGAGCATGGCTAGGTGTAACAATCCAAGGTTGTTACCTAACTTAATTTTAGCATAATCATAGCATAATTATCATTCCCTTAAGTTCATCAAGTCATTAGAGCCAAACTTTAAGGAGGAGCTCCATTCCGCGCTGCTCTTCACAGTGCACGCGGGAGAGAAGAGAGCTCGACCATCGATCTTCGATCGGACGGTCAAGATCAGCCGTTTGATTAAACCGCAAATGGATGATGGCGTTAGAATTAGATGACGAAACCGTAAAGTAATTTAAATATACTTATTATTTAATCATTTTTAAACTAATTTTTTAATTAAAAATAATTAATTAAATGCACCTCAAATATTTCCAATAAATCACCCCTAGCTAATTGAGAGGTGATGAACACAACGGCGAAAATAGATTTTTGTTTCGACGAGTATTTAATTTATTTCTCATTTTTCGAGTATTAAAATAGATTAAAATATTCATCGATAATTTAATAACTTCCAAATATCTCCAAAACTTTACCTCTAGCTAATTTGGGAGTGGTGAGCGCAATGGTGATGTCAGATTTTTGATTTGAGGCCAAAATAAATAGGTAAATTTGTAGGGTTTCTAAAAATTCTCAGAATCTACACATTAAAAATACATGTTATTATATTAAATAGATTTGTGCATAAATAAAATAATTGTAGGGTTTGATATTGTTGGATTAATCTCATATATGATATTCTTAATATTGCATCACCACTCCCAAATATAGCAATATACAACATTTGTGCATAAATAAAACTTTCATAAAATCATAAGGGTTTGATATTGCTGGATGGCCAAGAGCAGACTAATTAGGAGTAATAAGGATAGCTCATATTCTTAGAGGGTGAATGTGAGTGTACATTATCTTTGAAACCCCACTTTCCTTTACCTGTTAGGCAGACGTGCTCAACTCTTTGCTTCATTCTGTTTGTACCCGCAGAATGAGTATTTTCATAAATTAACTTCAATTTATAAAATATGAGTTAATTTACAATCTTATTGATTGTAAGATCTCATTATAGCTTTTTAGTATATTACTTTTCATAGTCCTAGGCTATATATATCTTATACTAATATGCTAAAGACTTTCTTTCAATTATTATGCTTTGCACTTTCATTTCAGTACTGTACTTTACTTGTTTGCAGTTCATATAAAATGCAGCGTATAATGCTTTAATTTTATTTAAATGCTTCACTGTATTTTTTTTCCTTACTTAGCATATTTTCCATTTGAACATATATTTACTTTACTTTCATTTATTTTCAAATGCACTTTGGTAATTTCTAGCCTTACTTAGGATGCTTTACCCTTACCCTTTTGGTTGCATGCTAGAATAATAATACAAATGAGTTTTCTTACTTGGCTTCTTTGATACTATTTTTCTTTACAATTATGTTTATTTTCTTTCTCTACTTGAATGCTTTTATTGCCCTGCTGCTTATTATAAATTGTAAATTAGCTTATTATATCCAATCAATTTAAATATTAGCTAATCTTAAAATGTGCTTAGACTGTTTAGTCTAACTAATCTTTTTTTTTCTTGACTTTATCATATTATATTTAAATACCAAAATATGATAGATCGGGAGCTTTATAATTCAGGTGAAGCAAGAACTAGCACTTGAAGAGCTCGTAAAGAAATTGCTTCCGCTAAAATTATTTCAATTTTCTTGCATCTTTATTACAAGTGAGAGAGAGATTTATGTTCTTTTACTCTTACTTTTTAAATGAACTTGTAATAATTAAACTTAAACTACTTGAGATATTTTTACTCATATTCTGTTTTGTGTTTACTTATTTTGAAATTTTTTCGATTGAATTAGTGGATAATAATTATTGCTTGTATTACCTATACTTGTATTGTTTCATATATTCTTAATTGCTTTTATTGCAAATCATCTTAACTGATAACTACTTATAAAGATACTTGGCCAACTTAGCATCTAGTATTTGATTAACTTTCTTCTAATTAAGTATTAGCTACTAAGATAACATCCCAATGTTGGATTAATCTCATATATGATATTCGGGTTGTTGCATTGAAGGATCACTTTGGCCTCTGGGTGGTCTGTGCTAGCCTATGACTAGCCTAGTTGGCCAAGTGATCCCATCTGAACCTAAGTTCAAATTTTATGATTTTCTTAGTGGTGGTGATCATTTTAGGACTTATATGGTTGATTCAAGTTACCTATCAAAGTACTTAAGCAAACTCTATTTTGGGTTTGATTTGGGCTAGCTTGAGTTAGCCCAAATGGTCCCATAATGGTTTGATGGGATTTAGGCCAAGAACCATGCCCATAATTCATCCTAAGGCTATTAAAAGTGAATTGTACATTTACTTTTGCTTAAACCTTCCTTCCAAGGTATTTGGCCATTTAGGGCTTGGGTTAGCTTGAGCTAGCCCAATCTGATCCCATAGGATTTTTGGTTTCCAATGAGGCACTTTAACATTTTTGTGGCTTAATAGACTCATTGTGCGTAATGATGTCATGAACTAATATAACAAGGGGTGTGTTTAGTCTAATTTGGCGTGGTTGGACTACCCCAAGCGAGGCCAAATAAGAGCATAGAGATTTATAGGTCCCAGGGTCAAATATGGGCCTCATAATGATCGATTAAGCTTATGGGGACTTGTATTGTCCTAACTAGCCCATATACATGGTATTGGGCCAGTTGGGTCAATATCTAACTCGAGCTAGGCTGAGCTAGCCCAAATGGATCAATTCTTTGCTTATAGGAGTTTTGGACCCCTAGGATTTGCCATTAGCTTTATTTATATTTAATAAGGGTGTGGTCATCCTTAGGTGTATTTACAAAAATACAATATATATTTATCCATTTTAATTAGTAAAATACATTAAATAAGTCAGCATTAAGAACTTTTATAAAAAAAATAATGTTTAAAATTCTTAATAATTTCATTAAGAAACAAAGTAATGCGTTAATTATGCCCTAAGCTAAAGAACAATCCTCTTGGATCATTCCTGAATCCAAAAAAAAACTATAAGCAAAATTACATCATTAGCTACCTAAATAGTAATACAAAAGAATATTATATAAGTTTTAACACAAAAGAAAGAATTTCAAGTAATCTCTTCTTGCAATGCTTGTAGAATGCTTATGCAATTGATCATAAAGTCAAACTCTTTGTCCATTATTAATCTCCCTTCAATTTGGTATTAATTTATAATTTTAAGAAATTTGAGGTACATAACTTTTAAGAGAATGGGAGAGTTTCATAAAACATTAGTGTTTGAATAAAATTGAATTAGAAATGAACAAAATGTTATAGATACAAATAAATAATTTTTTTTAATCTTGAGAATTATTTAATCACTAATGATTGTTTGACTAAAACGATATATAATACTTTATTTAGTATTTAATATTCCTTTTTTTGATTAACTCATCATTCTTGTTTTACAATTAACTAAATGTATTTAACAAAGTTAAATAATCACATCTTCAATCTTGATTACTCTTGTATTCGTTATTTAACTTTGTATAATCTTTGTATACCATTCACAAATAATTGCAAGTCGCTGAGCCTTAAAACTGTTTGCATTGATTTGAATTTTCAAATAATTGAAGTACTTTTTATAAAAATAATCATTTAGATGCTTACAAATTATCAAATTATTAACAACTAGATCAACATAAGTGGTCATTGAACTATACTAATTAAACGATCAAATAGAGAAGTATTACTATGCTTTAAAAGGCTAATTGAGCATCTAATTCGTTAAACTCTGAAAAACTTGCATGGGAAATCAGTAAAAATTGAAGAGCAAATGAAATGAAATAATAACAATGACAAATTATGGAACTGGTTGCTGCACTAAGTAGTAGCGATAGTAATAGTAGTTGCAGTAGTTATACAAGCAAAGCATCCCATTGCAGAGCCTGGCAACGCGGATGTAATCTACTAGACAGCCAGAATCATCAAATAAATAGAGCCGAGGCTGCGGGCAAAAATGAGAAGGGCCAACCAGAATGCAAACCTTGGCGGGACATTGTAACAACAATAATACATCATGCAAAGACTCAGCTGAAAATCGTAGGAAGGATCCTAAGCATAGAAGCCAGCCGAAAACCTTGGCAGGATATCCCTACACATAGAAGTCAGTTCAAAGGGGAGAAGGGAGAAGAAAGCCGAACCTTCGCTGGTGACCTTAAGTGGGGGTGATATCACCACCTCATTTAGGCTGATGAATTCTTCTTGGAAGCATAAACCCTGTAGGCAGCCAGCCCTACAATGGCCGCAGCAGCACCAACTGCATTGTAAAAATGTAATAAAATTAATATGTGCATTGTTTTGCCATTGAACTAATGGATGTAGCAAAAGTCCAAGCATTGCTTTTTTGTGCTGTATATAAACAGAAAAGAATAAATTTCAACAGAAAATTACAGAAAAACACCCAATTTTTATCTACTTGTAGGCTTACCCACGAAGTCTTTTAATGCTAATTAAAGAACTTGGTGATAATCTGAAAATGGATAAATATATTTGTTTGGGTGCTAGATAAGAAAATTAAAAAGAATGGCAATGCAAGTAATCGCCCCAAATTTCAGGTAGAATTGACACTTTCCGGGGAAGAGATTAAAAATGAGAATTTTTTTTAATACATCACACTCCAACCCTTATCTTTTACATATTTAGCACACAAACTTTAATGTTTAAGTTTATGAAAGTTGTAGAAGGTAATTATTCTTATTAAACATCCAAAATGTTTTTCATGTCTACCGCCTAAACCTTGGCATTTAGAAAATAAAGTACTAATCATACCCCATTTTTTGAAATTTCTTTGACTCAGAATGTAATGGAACAGTATAAGCAAAATAATAATTTTCAGGTGTAAATAAGATTCAAGCGGAGTTTGAAATTATCCCTGAATATTAATGTTTAGCAATTCTAAAGTTTAGAAGAAATTTATACAAAACCCTAAAAACTTTTTATTTACAAATGTAACTCCTTGGCTTACAAACCTACCATTCGAAGCCATATCACTAACCCAGCGCCACCGCACAATTTAGGTAATGAGAAGATTTTAGTGGTTTTAGTAAATTGAATATGTAATATAAGAAAAAAAGTTAGCACCATGAATGAATGAAATAAACAATGGTAGCTCAAGAAAAAAAACTTGTGGAGCAGGTAGAGTAATACCAGAAACAAACATGAGAGAGCGGTTCACGAGTCGTCGATATTGCTTTCGGTTCCTTCCTGCTTCAGTCTCAGGAATGCTAAGATGAGGATGCAGCGCAGCAGCGACAATCCTGTTAAATACATTACTGTACTCCTGCAGCTTCAAACTGACTGGTATCGGCGTTTCTATGCCCATGTCCTGGCTTACCTGCAAGAGGACTAAGAAGTTTGAATCAAAAGGGCAGGTTCGATCATTCAAAAGACACCATGCTATTTTTTTCGTTGTTAAACATACGTAGCACCCAAATATCCCTAAATACCACAAACGTAAGCACCCACTTCAGTCATTTTCGATTATCATCAGAAGGCAGATGAAATCTTAATCATAAAAATATTTCCAGTTCCATTGCTAAAACGTTGTTACAGCAAACGTAGTAAAACTGGGAAATTCATTCAACCGTCAAATTCAATTCAAGCTAATAAAAAAAAAAGTATGGTACTATATATATATATATATGTGTGTGTGAATAAAATTGGTTGAGACTCTGAATTTATTATTCTAAGATATGAGTTCAAATCCCACCGGCCATAAAAAAAAAGTATATATATATATATATATACCATTTCAATCTGTGAATGGTATTATAGTCCAGTGGTTAAGGCTCAGGATTTATTATCCTAAGTCATGGGTTTAAATCCCACTGGCCACTTGAGCAAAAAAAAAAAAAAAAACAAAAAAAAAAAAAATATATATATATATATATATATTTATATACCATTTCAAATTTCCTCAATTAAGCAGCTATTAATCTACGCTTGATACAAACCATGATTTCTGACTTTGCTATAAGTTAATCTTTAGGTTGAGTGCAATTTTTCAATTGCACAATACCTTAGACGTGCTCCTCCACTTGATATACCCAGATCTTTTCAATCACATTTCCCTCTATTTTGGCACTATTTGTAGGATTTAATCAAGAAACTTAAATCTCTCTTCTTGAATCATTATTTTCAATTACTTAATCCCCCATATTTCTACTTCTATTTAAATTAAACTTACATTAAGGGATTATTTGGCATGAGAAAATTACTGTAATCAGATTACTTTACTGTTGTTTGATAGTTTTTCAGAAAATATAAGATTTTTTAATTTGGAATGAAATAATTTAAGAGTGGTGTTCGAGTAAATTAGGGGGAAGGATTATCCCCAATCAAATTTGTTTTTTTAGAGTTTAGGTTTCGTTCAAATGAAACAAACGCATCGTTCGAACGATTCGTTCATTTGACCAATTTGTTCAAACAAATCATTCGATTTGTTGATCGAACTTTGCCAGAAACGAGCCGTGAATTAAGCTGGAGAAGAGGTAGTTGCATAAGAGGTGTCGCAGTTGTGAAAGAAGTTCTCGCGTCACGTGAAATAGGCCCTCAGGTTCGCATGAAAGAGAGTTCTCGCTTGGCTTCTTCGCTGAATGCTGAATGGGGCGTAATTCCGAGTTACACCCACGCCCGATTTGGGCGTAACTGGATTACGTCGCTTCTATATATACAGTAGCAAAATTGAATTAGTGCAAGAGTTTTTCACCTATTTTACTTCAAACCAAATGCAGGTAATCTTATTTTATATGAAAAAATTTTACTTAAATCCTCTTTTACTTCAAACCAAATAGTCCCTAAATATATTATGTATTACATTTAATAATGCAACCCTTTATATTTCTAGGATAGTTCTTCATAACTAGAGTTTTAATTTAATGCCATCTATAGTTAAATCAACAAGATAAATATCATTGCAATTAACATGCATAATGCACCTCTTGGATGTGTTCAAAACGAACATTCATAATTAATATAAGGAGATACAAACTTGAGCTGAATCTTGATGAAGCACAATAAAAATATCAAGCACATGTAATTGCACCTGTATGCATGTTTTAATAAACATTATAAGTTTTGCTGAGTTAAATAGAACCTTTGTAGAGTTTAACATTGAAAATAGTTCTAGTAAAATTCAATAATGACTCCAAGAAACTAAATGCAAGAAAAATATAACATTTAAGATTACTCGATATATTGGAGCAAATGCTTACAAGCTTTGATATTACATATAATGATGAAATAAATTATTCAGTATATTTAATCTAACTGTATACTATGAGCCAGATGTCAAAAATGATTCTCGCAAACCCATCCAGTTTTGCGAACCCACATCCAAATTAATACTGGACACTACAGTACAACTAGTTCAAAGGGTAAAACATCGTATGAAATATGAAGGGATTTAGAATTTCTGTTATCTTCTTTTTATTTTCTAGTTCAAGGCCAAAGGGGATTCACATAATTAATTGAGATAGTTAATTCATTGGGAGAACAACCAGTAAGTTACAGGATTGCCACAGAATTGCTACATAACAGCAGAAGCCGTGCCTAATTTAGTCACAATTTCTCTTATACGGCCGGAGGTCATGCTGTATGGTTTTCTACAATGAAAAATCAATGCTATACATGATTTCCCAAAGGTCGTGGTGGATCTGTGACTTGGCGTGAAAATTTTAAGAACTTATTTGTGCAGGAAATAATTTTACAATATATTTTCAATGTCTAAAGGTTTGTGAGGACTAAAAAATATGGTTTGAATATCTTACGAGCATAAGAACTTTAATCATGCTCGTTTTGATGGCGCATGATGATGAGTAAGTAAAAAATGACTACACGATCAGCATGGCACCAAACCCATATAAGACGAACTCCTGCCAATTACAGCAACAGAACCTTAGCCGTTGCCACTATTGCACCTGCAGCAGCAGTAGCTCAGATGCCTTGTTAGTAGCAGACTGATTGCCCTCGCAACAAATCAAGCATATATAGAAGTTTATAGGGGCAGTGGCTGCAGCTATTATGGTTGGATGTTGTGAATTTCTTACGAACAAAGGCGAGTGCAAATGCAACGGAACCTTTGAACTATCACTGACTCTAACGAGACATGGCAATGACCTCCTTAATTCAGCACGGAGTGGTTTCTCTATTTTGAGATTCACTTTTTATAAATCTATTTGAGAAGTATCTTCACAAATAGACGCAAAAATTTTAAAACAACCTTTTATTAAGAAAAAATGCTAAAGTATCTAATACGAGGCCTAAAAGTGCCAAAACTCCACTTAGGAGAACAAAAAAATTAATCACTATTAACAAAAACACAAGACCACGAATTGCTTTCATGTTATTATGTTGAGCAAGCATAAAAGCATAAAATTGAATAGCATGATAACTTGTTTGACAGGATTCAGAAAGAAAGGTGTGTTTCAAAGATTTGTTAAAATTATTAAAGATGTGTGCATAACAAAAATACCCAGCACTAGCATCGAAATGTTCGAAGAAAAGCAAGCACACTATTGATCAGCATCATGTTACGTTATGAGTATGGAGAAGGATGCAATAAAAGTTGTCATATAAAATAACACATGTTTTTTGTACATTAAATAATTTGGATAATAGAAATAAATTTTCAGACGATGATGAAATCAAAAAGCCAGAAAAATAACATGGGTCGATGATAAAAATTGCAATATATAGGAAACAAGTAATTACAAGTCATATGTAGATGTGTTCGTTTTCAGTAACGTAGATATAAATGCATGTATCTATGAGCATGTAACCTCATAAATTTAATAATTGATATGATGTTACATTAAGAGACCTTATAATAAGTGCATTATATTACATGGAATGTTTGGCATTGTTGGATCATGCCTTCTAAGTAAACTCAGACAGCCAAAAGCATATTAGCATCTTAACAGGAAAGAAAGCATGGCAAATTAAAGAAACTTCTGATAAATAACAATTATAAATTAACAAGTTCACCTCAACTTGATCATGCTAAAATGTATTAAAATCTAAAAAGAACCGGTTAGAATCAATTGACTTGATTTCAAATTCACAATAAAACAATATCAAGCAAACTCAAACATGCAGAAGATGAAAAATTTGAAAGACATTGAATCTAAAAACCTTTATAATGGGTTACAAAGGAGAGTCAAAAAGACCAGCAGTACTTTTCAAATATAAAATTTCAAGAAGAATAAAATCACGAGCAAGCCACAGCAGTAAAAGCAAAAAAGTAGCTTGCCCATAATCAGTTCAAACAAGCAAATGCATCCAGTATGAAGTTCAGCATTGTATCACCTTGCACAGACTAGTCAACCAAACATGAATAAGAATCAAAATCTTAGTCAAGGTAGCAAAACACTAAACTATTAAGAGGTTTGGATAAAATAAGATGGATGCAATTACAAAGGAATAGAAACCAACTCAAAGTAAGATGGTACAATAGGTCACCCTTACTTTAATATGTAAACTAACAACATGAGATACCTTAGCAATGAAGCGGATAAAGTAAACTAAAATAAATACATCATAAGATTGATGAATACAATATTGAGACCTTACTTGAGAAGATTTGTCATAGTGTACTTTGATGGCATACTCATTTTAACACTGATGAGGAAAAACACCTAGTGCATTTAAGATTCATGGAAGACAACAATTCATCTCGTAAGTTTACTACAGCTTCTTTAATTAATTGAATTTAGTCACTAATAGGATTGATACAGTCTTACATGGAGATCACAGATTTTTAATTAGATGGAAGAATAAGACACCCTAAAGCTACATGGATGACAAAGATGAAACTTCAGAAGTTGAACCCCAATCTCTTGAGTTATTGCTTGAACTTTAACTCTAAGGAGCAGAGTTCTTTTGGTGGGGGGTGTCAAATGAAAAAAGGGAGCACATGTTAAGAAAAAAACAGTGACTCGAGAATTTGCACAAAGCTTAGCTAAAGGTTGTGTTGTTTGTGTTTATCAAGTCATATTTGTATTTTTTTGGGGGCGTGTGATGTTGACCCCTTATTGTCATGTGATATTGTCTTTGATGCTAGTGTGTCATTTTATTTTGCATTTATGTTTGATGGTGGTTGATGTTTGGAGTGCCTTTAGTGAACCATCTAAGCTTTAGTTTTCTTCTATAAATAGGCCAGGTATTTTCATTTGAGATTGATGAACAAAATCTATTTTTCCTTCATTTGTGAGAATAGTCTTGCAAGAGGGTTGGAGATGTGATGTGCATAGCGGCAAGGTTACCGAGGTGTGTATAATCTTGATAGATATGTGTTTCTGTTCTTCCATCATTCTTTATTTCTCCACATTTTGCCCTTTGTTCTACCAAGTTTTCCATCAAGTCAATTAGTGTTTTATCGTGTTTTACCGTAGTCAATCTCTTCACGTTTCTAGCGTACTCCACCACTTCCACCGTCATCTTTAATACAACCACATTTTCCCCTTTGTTCTACCAGGTTTTCAAGCGCCGTCATCAATGAGTAAGCTCATCCTATGGCATCAAAAATTAAATGGAGTCAAGACAAAAAAATAAATAATGAGCATAATCAATAGAAGTGGATGTCTTAAATGGTAACTGCCTGAATTTTAGATAATTACTTTATAACACTCAAAAATGCATAATTGTATCAAAACTATTGCTCTGGGTCTTTGTGCTCAGCATGAGTGAAGGCATGTTTGATTCACAATCAGATGAGGCAACCGGTTAGAATCAATTGATAAGAGATTAATAAGAGAATTAAAAAATGGAATCAATCAATGTAGAATTTGATGAAATAAAACTTGAACCTCAAATTAGAAATTCTAATGATGAAATAAAAATAGTTTTAGCATTCTTGACTTAGGAGACCTTCTAAATCTAGAGATGATTAGCCAAGAGAACTGAGATACAGACGGAGTCATCTTATAAAAATGATCATTGGAGATCTTTTTGACGTTCAGACTACATGATCACTAAGGAGTAAGATCAATCATTCTACTTTCTTATCTTTAATGAGGCCCAAGAGTATCAAGTGGCACTACTTAAAGAGAATTGGGTTTTGCTATGTAGGATAAATTGAAAGAAATTCTATTTGGAATTTATTACATACACCTGATTCTCATACTATGATTGGAACTAAATCCAGGCTCGGCAGCACGGTCTCGACCTCCTTGTCAAATAAGAAACGGCTTCAAATACATACGCGAGCTAGGTCATAGCTTTTGAGCTGTAAGCTCTCAAATGGTTCTTCAAAAACAATATATATGATGATAGTGCAGTTGTTAGAAAAAATGTTTGCTTATGGCTATATTATTCAAGCAAATAATGGTATAACTTTTGATGAGATATTTGCACCTATAGCACGACTTGAAGTCATAAGTTTGTTATTTATTTCAAGTTGTGTACCAAAAGGAGGTTAAAAGTGCATTATTTAACAAATACATTTTGATCAATATGTCTATGTTGATCATCCCCCCCTAGGTTTGAAAATTTAGAATATCATGATTGTGTATAAATTAAAGAAGGCACTGTATGACTTCAGTCGAACATCTAGGATATAGTATGTTAGGATAAGCACTTTTCTCACAAACAGAATTCACAAGAGGATCAATAGGCACTACTATCTTCCTTAAAAAAATGCAAACTAATCTAATGCTAGTTCAAATATAGGTAGGCGACATCTTGTTTGCATCTACCACCACCACCCTATGTAAGGAATTTGCTTCTATGGGCAAAGAATTTGAAACAAGCTTAATGGGAATATTAAATTTTCTTTATATGATTCTGGATAAAACAATAAAACAAGATACACGTGGCATTTTAATATCACAAACAAATATAATAAAGAGTTAGATATTTTAAGTTCAATAGTAGCAAATTGATAGATATCCCTATGAGCTCAGTCATTGCCCTAAGCTCCTCACCAAGTCGTAAGCCCATACACCAAAATTTTTTATTGTAAAATGTTAAAATCATTGTTACATTTGACAGTTAGCAAACTTGACATTATATTCAGCGTCTATTTGCAGAACAAAAGTTTTATCATAGTATGGTAAGATCACTAAGCAATAATTAAGCATTTACTTCGATACCCAAAAAGAGCACATCCAAAGAGGCTTTTGGTATCCTCACAATAAGATGCTTTTTAACCTTGTTGATTTCTTAGATTCAGATTTTGTTGAATCTAAAACTTGCAAAAGGAGCACATCCAAAACTTGCTATTTTCATTGTGGTGTTTGGTTTCTTGGTCAAGCAAAAAGCATACTTCAACTGCTTTTGTCTGCTGGTGAGGTTAAAGACATAGTACCTAGAAGTTGCATTGCTCAAATCATATGGCATAAACAACAAATGCTTGCCTATGGATTCAAGATACAAAAGATTCACATCAAGTGCGATAACACCAGCACTATCAGTCTCGTTATGAACCCCAATAAGCACTCACGCACTAAACACATTGAGATTAGGCACCATTTAATTAAAGATTATATGCATAGAGACAATACAAGGATATAATTCATCAGCATTGAGCACTAACTAGCAGATATATTTATAAACCACTACCCCAAGAGAGATTTCTCCAATTGAAACATGAACACATAATAATTGATCCATTTTAGTTAGGTTTTGTTTTTTATTTTTTTATTATGGATATATTTCAACTTTATTATAATTGAGAATCATTTTGGTTTGCTATATTTACCTTTAAGTGTATTTTCAAAAGGAAATACTTTCTCCTCACTGCTTATAGATTAGAATTGCAAAAGTTATTTTTTAACTTTAACTTTTTTACAAAAGCTATGATTTATTTTGTCATCATCAAAGAGGGGAGAATAGTAACTCTAAGTGTCAAACACATTCGGCTTAGGGATTGTCTTGATTTTGATGATAATAGAATATTGGATATAACTTTTGCTATATTAATTTTGATGTTGAGTTTTCAAGTTTAGCTAGTATGATTGTTAGTGTTCCTCTGAGGTTAGCATGTGAAGTTATCAAATTGATGACTGCAGTAATAATATATAAAAGATTTGAAGATATGTTTTACTCTGATTAATTTTATTATTTGCATTACATAATTGTATTTTCTTAACTAGACTTAGGTATGTATGCTACTAAAGTATAAAATTAGGTTGAGCGCTAACATTGAGCCAAATTAAGCTAGTATTAAAACATGGCTTCTATGATTGCACCTGAAATATACTCAATCACGCACCCTAGGGCGATGTGATTGTAGTAAGCCGATCCGTTAGTTACCAGATGACACCCCATTCTCCCGCCCAGAGACGCCTAACCAGGATTCAAACCTTCAAATTACCGAGTTTGGAATGGTATGAAATAGGCCATGAATTACAGCGTGCACCCAATCGAGCCTCAATCCACGACAAATTGGACCTAATTTAGGAACCCTCATGCCACGAATCGAAAGAACGTACCTAGGCATCTAAGTCACGTGCCTAGGTGGGTACTGTTTCCAAAATTTAGATATGTGCATGATTTGAAGCAGCCTTTCCACTAGTAATAGAGGTTATCTTCAGCCTCTTAAGCACATCTCCTACAATAAACATTCTCATAAATAAAAAGTTTTAAAACAAAAAGTGATGGTGTTTTAACAGCTCTCTGAGCTCAAATCAATCTCAAGGTTTATGAGGCTTTCTATAAATCATCTCCTACTCTTGCAGGGTTATGCAAGTGGGATTTTCAGGCAGCTCTGCCAACATAAAGGCTTGAGAAGGAAAATAAACTTCACTGCTCCACGACCAAGCTTGGCAGATAGGAGGGAAGGCTCAAACTGTTGAAGGTACAGCGAAAGAGCGATCATTGGTTGAGTGGATTCCCGGAAAAAATTTCATAAGAGTGCACGTAGGGTCAAAAAGACCCGAACCACTATAAATAATATGTTCAGTAGTTGTGCGATTTTCTTTTATTTTCCTTTATATGTTTTATTTTCTGTGGATAAAAACTTGTAAAAATCAAGTCATATAAAAATCAAGTCACGCATAAATTTCCTATGTTAATAATTCTAATCCCTGGAGCAAGAAATACACCTAAAAGCCCATTTTTTCTTCAAGAAGAAGATATATTCAAAAAGTAGCACATAATATAGGATTTGGATAATCTAGCGCACATTTTAGCAAACATCGGAGAACACTAAAAAATATGCCAGCCAATATCATAATTGAAAGTAGTTTAAATGAAGTCAAGGTTCATCTCAAAGAATTAACCACAGCATACATAAATAAAATAAGTGTAACTAAAACAACATACCCTTGTTGAATCTTGTATGGCCAGTGGATAGGGATCAAGATCATCTTTAGAAGATATGATAAGGCAAGGCACTTCAAAACCACTATTTTCTCCATGAGTTGCAATTTGGATAAGTAACTCGGTAGCTTTGTTAAAAGAGCTGGCATCAGAGCTGTGAAAGCCAGAAACAATAACAAATATTTGTTATAGTTAGCAAACGATGCTACTAATAATGCCACGAAAATTGTAGATGATAATTTAGCAATTAGAAAACATTAAATTCAAGAAAAATAAATATGAATATTTTAGTGTAAGTACGAAATCTTTAAAAAATGGTCAGTTTGGCCATCCCTTCATGGTACAAAGCTTAGAATATAGAGCTTCAAATTGAAGATTCAGTAGTTAATCACAGTATAGGTGAGACAGACTTTCTATTTAAGCCTCAAACGGTATACAACTTTGTTGTGCTAGGATGACATTTCAAAAAGATTAGAGGTCTTTATACTTTATATTGAGAGATTAACAATTCAAGTAAGTTGAACATCATTTCACTATTAGAAATCTCCTGTAAATACACAAGTTACTAAATTGGGTATACAATGTTTAACTATTTCTGAAATACTGTTTCCTCTTTTGAACTTGGCAAAACTGACATGGCATTGACTTCTTATCATTTTCCTACCTGAATTGGTGTGAAGGCAGGTAATTTAAACTCCTTAAGAAATGCTGGATTTTCTTCTTGTATGAAGTCTAAAATAAATGTATGGTTCTGTATAAGTTATACAATGAAAATGAAGAATGCAGCCAACCATTAGAAGCATAAGAAATTAGAAAAACAACGCACCCAATAGATGTGAGATAGCATCAATTGAAGTTTGGCCAAAATGATTAGCATAGAATAATTTTAACAGTGCAAAAAGCCCTCAACAGAAAGAAGAAAAAAAGGCATTCTTAAAGCAGGAAAAATATTGTTGGAAATGACGTATAATAATAGCATTATATAGATGGTGATACAAAACTTTTATTTCTTAGTAAAGATTAACTCGGTATATTCATGAGAACATATTTAAAAACCTTATAAAAGAAAAATCAGCTGCTGTCTGCTATGTATATACTCCAAATCAGAAGAGCGTATAGAATTTCATACGTTCATTCACTTTGTCAGACAAATATCAACCAAAAATATATCATAAGGTGTAACACTGTTGAGTCCACAATAATAGAAGCAAAATTACTCCAAAATATCTTTGATAGGTACTAAAAATCAGATACAACATCGGCAATAACAAAAAACAGCATCTAAATTCATCTGTTTAATAACAATTTTTAGATAATTAATTCTAAGTGCAAAAATAAGCAGAACTCTATCAAAACATACAAGATAAAAAAAATGTTCTAATAGTACCTGTCATGGACGAAGACAGCAATGTCACAAGCTGCTAATAATTCTTTATTTGAAAGTAAATTCTTGACTAAATCTTCAGGAATTTCTCTCATTACAAGAGTCTTCTTAACTCCCTTTTTTCAGAAACAAGTGATTACAAAAAGGAAGGACATATAAAACAAAAAAATATTATCATATTAAAATTGTAAGATCATGAGGATGAACAAAGTTAGTACATTCTCAGTTTCAATCAAGTAATATTTTCAATGTTACAATATAATTACACGCATTACATGCAAAATAGGTATAAGATTTGGTTGAAACCAATCATTAGAAAAGTTGCTAGGATATTCATAACCCTCCAATATAGCAGTCCTAGGTGTGATGAAGATTGTAAAAATGAACTTTTGTGTGAGCACTTAAGAAAGTAAAATTGGTGTGACATTTTTTTTAATAGTTCTAAAGATTTAGCTTTGCAATAAGTTGGGAACTCTAGCTTTTTCCTTATTAGTATAACATTTAAATTATTAAAATGGTATTAAGTATACAATGTAAATGTAAGATGGAGAAATAAAACTTGATCCCACAAGTCTTAAACTCTATTTGGAGCAGCTACAACTGTCTCAAGAAACTATTGTGAAGCTACTACAAAAAACTAGCCAAATGCAGCAATGCTTTCAAAGCACATGCAAAACATTATATAAGCGCAGAAGTTCGTTTTTGCTTAGTATACAAAAGTGTTAAGTAAAGTGTGCATTAATGAACAAAGCTCTTATCCAATAGTAATGATTCTGGTTAGTCTCTAATTTTAATATTACTCTAACATCAAAAGTAGAAAAACTCTTACATATACAAAACAAAACTTATAATGCAAATATCATATGTTATTGAGAATACAGCAAGATTCAGTTAATTTAGTGTATAAGCTTCTTTGTAAATCTTTTTATAAGCAAAGTATGAATTGTCAAATAATCGCACTTGGCTATATGCACCAAAGCATTGTGAGAGAGTTTTGCAATTTAACAACCTCTACTGACATGACTCAAAGCTCTCGCTACGCTTCAAAAGCGCAAGGCAAAGTGCACTTTTAACTATATTGGTATAATGAGATTGAATTTTAAACAATGCACGACATTTGAGAATTCAAATGTTCTACTATGTAGGATGTGAAAGTACCTTTATATCATTGTTATTTATTAAAAATAATACATTACCACAAGAAAGCACCGCCAAATTGATGGTGGTGGAAGAGAAAGAAAACTAGTAGCGGGTGAAGCAACATGCACCGGTGAGGATCAACAACAAGGCACAACAATGGAAAAGGCAAGTAGTAGCAACAAAATTAACAACCGACAACTAACACATGGTGGGGGATAGTGTAGGTGGGGGTGGCAATGATAGTGTGCCCAGTTGTGGGGATCACAAGCAACAATAATGAAAACAACGGGAGGAGATGGCGACAATGTAGATTGCAATGATTACAATGGCAAGGCAATAATAGAAAGAACAGGATAAAGGAAATATGATAGTTTCACAAGGACAAAACCTTAAAATATTGTTGTTTTCTCATGATATTGTTAAAAAATAGCTAGCTCAAAACATCATTTTGGCTACTTAACTTTAATAAAAGTATGATTGCTCAAAAAAGGGCAGGAGGCTCCGCCTTAAGATCAAATTTAAGAGTTGACTTAAGGTTAAGTTGGATATGCGTAAATACACTTTCTCCTCATTAATGAATCAAAGTTTGTTAGATTTGAGATTGAAGATTCCCTATGAATGCAAGCCCCCATAGTTAAATTACAAGTCCTAAATGTAGGAGAGAACTCTCGATTAAAAATTGTACAATGATTAGGCAAACACAAGATGGCATATAATTTGGAGTGGGTTGGGGTTAAGTGAGGGATAAATGGAAGCAGATCAAATCAAGATTTCAAACTTCTAGCATCTTAGGCCAGCTCAATGTTAGATGAAGTTTTTTCAATAATCTACAAATTCTTATTACAAACTATAAGTTAACTCATCTCAAATATCCCAAATAGACTAGGTGTCCTTTGTTAAGAAATTGATCAATGAATTCAACATCGACAGGCAAACGACGGGTCTCACGACTTTGCTCAATAGATTAGAGCTTAATGAACATGAACACTAAGGTTCAAAAGCTATGAACATGATCGCTAGAAATTCAAAGGCAATCATAATAAGAGAGTTAGAATGGAGTTTCAATGAAACTTACAAAATTAATTTAAGACATTGAGTTGGGTTGTGTTGAATTAGCTAGACACTTGGTTCATATTAGAGGGCATGAAAAAAATGGTTCTGGAACGAGATTGGCTGTTAAGCATATATCCATTAGAAGACCTAGGTCTGATTTACTGTAAGATCAACTAGACAGCTCGGGATTTAATTTAAAATAAAACTAACTTTGATTGAAAGGAGTTCGATATAGAGTGGGGTTTACATCAATTTAGAATGTCGGAAGTAAATTTGAAGATGGGCTTACAACCTTTGGATCACCCAAGATCTAAATAGCAAGGTTTACATTTGTTGGAATGCCCATGTAATGGATCTTACGACATTAGTCATTTAACCAAAGTAGCTCATGGTATGTTCATAATAAAGGTCTCACAATCTTAATCAAGGCGTCCCAAAATTATGTTTCTTAAATCTTTTAGATCTTATTGGAATTAAATCAATAAATTATCATTATTTAATTGTGATCTCTCAAACATCTAAGAATTAGATTATTTTAAACTTGAAATGTGTTTAGCTATATTCTATCAAATTTAATAGGAATTTCTTTACGTAGTCGACATGACCCAACTAGGATAATTAAAATCAACTATTAGTTGTGTTGTTTAGCTAAGATCAACAACCTACCTAAGATCAGTTAAATAAATCAGAGTGAAATTTAGATTATTTGTCTTGGCTAGCTCAACTACGATTTAAGTTGGCTAGGGATAAAAAATTTGACTTGATAACTTGACTTAAATTACTTGGATGGGCCAAGGGTTGGACAATATAATATAGATTTTCTTAAAAAATTCAATTAGATCAGCTTGGATTCAAACATTTTAGATTCAATTAATAAATGTAATTGTGAATTGGAAGAGTCCAAATTCTTAGTCTTTGCTTGATCTACTAAATTGTTGTTGTAACCTTACTATTCTTATTTTGCAATATATTATTGCACATTTTCATCTTATTGTAGTGCTGAAGAGTCTTAAAACCTCCTTGTGAGCACACCTCCCCTACAAAAGCGAAGTCACATTGCCGTGTAAAAAAAGAACAAAATTGCATTGCACAAGATTGGAATCGCGCATACGGTGCACAAATATAGCACGATGGAGATCTAAAAAGAATGTCAAGTTATCAGCATGTCTCTCCGCGCCACGCTTCCGTTGAATTAGCTCCCAAGTCTGACAAAGTCTGCATAAAGCTCTAGAGCAGTCACTCTCATCAATAAAACCATCTAGTTCGAGAACTCTATCCTAGAGGGACTGCCTGAGCAGAAGAGTCGCCCTAATCTCTGCCTCAAGTCGGAAATGAGCCTAAAAACGAGCACCGCATGTATTAACCAATTGGCCCCAATCATCTCGGACAATAACTCCACCATAAGTGTCCATCTTGCCATATTTGAATGACGCAGCAATGTTGATCTTCAACCAACGGGTTGTGGGGGCACATTCTATTAGTAGAGGGATCTCGAAAGGGCAAAGGAGCCTAGAATTCTGTCCCATCAAAGAGGCCAGCATTGACAAGAGAAGAAAGCATCGAGCCCGCACACACCAGGGGAATATGGTAGAGCTTTTCATGAGTTCTCTCATTTTGACTCCTCCACGTTTGATAGAGAGTGTATGGCACAATCTGACTAATGAACTTACGGCATCGACAGGAGTTCTCCATAGAGATAAATGAAGCTGATCCCAAGAGGACAGCGCACCAGGTAGAAGTCCCCAGTTGACAAAGATCTCCAATATGGCTTTGAAGTAGCTACAGTGAATAGCAAAGTGCTCTCTATCCTTCTCAGCATGGCAGCCCCAGACACACGTGAGTGTATATGCCAATATTCTCTTGTATAACTAACAACTCATCGGGATGGCATATATGAAAAATCTCCACAAAAACAAACCTCTGTCAAATCGAGTTGTAGTTCCCAAAGTGCGTTGAACTCCCACTACTAACCTCCAATCTCAGCACGGTAGAGCTAACTCATGAAGCTCTCAGTGAGCTGTCGTACTGCCACTGAAGTGAATCCAGCTCCATATGAGTGTCTTTGTACAATCGATCATCCCATACAGAGGAACTTCCAGGCAGCTGAATCTGCTCTCCACACATTGAAGTTATCCCCCCTCCTCTAGTAACAGGCTTCGATAGCTCTCACCCACTAAAGATCCTCCAGACGACATAAGGTTAGGGTGTACTGTGCCACCAAAACGCTCCTCCACAACCACGAGGCCCCCTGCCGACAATGGACGACAGACATCCTGCAATCTAATTGAGTGGAGATTGCCATCCTTCACTCCATCCCAAAGGAACTTTCAAAAATGGCCTCAGTATCCAAAAGACAAGTCTGGGATCGAAGCCATGAACATGGTGTAGCTAGGAATGGTGGTGAGGATTGACCGAATAAAACAAAGGCACCCTGCCAAAGAAAGGAAACGACTGCTCCAGGAACTGACTTAAGATCTAATCCGCTGCACAAGCCTAGCAAAATTTGCTCTCCTCGAGGAACTGTCAGTAACTGTAACTCCCAATACATCAGGGTAGTGCCTCTCCTGAATCTCATCTAGGTGGCTATCTAGTATTGAGAGTAAGTTTGGGTCTTCCTACTAAAGAGAATCTATGACTTCCTTGAGTTCACAAACTATCTGGTCCAATTTCCATACTCATCCAGGATCCTTTATACTGCCCTCCCACCAACCATGAAGGCTGGTGCAAGAAGAATCAAATTGTTTGCATCCATCAAATGAGAGAACTCGAGCTTCCTCTATCCAAAGTGATGTCAATGGATCTGCCAATCCACTCATACTGTCGAACTAGTAAGGAGAAGAGCTCATAACACATAATGAATAGGTAGAGTGAGAGGGGGCATCCTTGCCTGAAACCTCTCCTCCCCACTATCCAAGGAAAATGCATGTAACTGACCAGAACCGCAAATCTAGACAACTGCACGCACTGAAGAATCCACTCTAACCACCTCTGTTAAAAGTCAAAACGATCTAAGACCATTCAAAGACAGTCTCACTCCACTTGTCATGAGCCTGCTCCAAATCCACCTTGATGTCCATGTGCCCAACCGTCGAGGTGGAGTACGAGAGTCGTGTAAAAATCTCAATGACTGTGAGGCAGTTCTCACTAACGTCTCTCCCGAAAATAAAAGTACCATGTTCCTTTGAGATCATCATGAGCAACACTGCTTTAAGACACATGACTAGGAACTTGACCACCACCTTTAAAACAATGTTGCATAGGCTATTAGGTAGGAACTACCTCAAAGTGGAGCCCCCTCCTTTGGAATAAAGACTACGAGAGTGTCACACCAATGTTATCCTCCCATTATTAAAGAAATGGTGGATAGATGCTAGAATGTCAGACTGGGTGACCCTCCAATAGCCTGTGAAAAGGTGGGGTTGGTATCGTCTATCCCAAGGGCACAGTTGGGATCAAAGTCCCACAAAGTAGCCCAAGTCTTGTCAGCCAAACTATATTGCTCATGTGCATATTGCAACTTGTAGACAGAGGATATATGATTTTGCAAGCTTGAGGATCAAAGTTTCAATGCTTGCAATATTTTAAAAACAATATGAACAGCTTGAACAATCTCTTCATCTCTCTCTCTAACCTTCTTTGCCTTAATTAAACTTCAGCATATCTAGTAATCAAACTCAAACATACATCCATGTTCGAATATAAAACCTATTCATAAAATTTCAAGTGCAATGCATATAAACTCGCAAATGTGACTAATTAATTAATTAATCATTAATAATATTTTTGATCATCAAAGACTTGCCTCAAATTTCAAGTACCCGTTTGTGATAATCAAATTCACCTAAAATTTTAAAAGCCATACTCTTTAGTTTTCAACCTCAATTTAGTTAACTAATTAGTTTACATAATTAATCAACTAATTTAATCAATAAATAAATCAACTATTTAATTTATATAAATCATAAATTAATTATTTTTTTCTAAATTATACTGTTAATTGGAATTTATAAAATTATGGTAGCATCGCATTTTGCTCAAAATTGTTGGCGCAACTTATGCTACATAACAACAATCGAAAATTTTGTCAAAATCGCTACACTGCCCCGAATCAAAGAAAATCGAAAAAAGTTTAATTTACCAGGTGGCTCAAAAAGCATCAAAACATGGGGTTTTCACATAACCTTCCCACCTGTTCAAAGAGCATCAAAACACAAATCATCATTTTTGCTCGAACAAAAGTTCCTTGTAGGGCTTGGGACACTGATCTAACCAAACAAAGAATCAAGTTTCCTTAAGCACCATGTATTGAGTTGTTTAAGAAACAGAGCAAACAAATTAGATCGTAGGAGTTTGGAAATTGTGCATGCATGAAAATCACAGTTGCACACAAATGAGAACAGCGATTGCACACGGTCGAGGAGATCAAAAGTGCTCACATGACTTGTATGTATCATCCATCTAAAGGCTTTGGCTGACAAATTCACATAAAAAGGTGTGTGGATGGAGGGGTCAAAAGTAATAAATGTTGAATGAAGATATGTTATCTCTAATTTATAAGTTCGCACAAATGGCCTTTCGAAATGAGGAGAGAAAGCACAACAACAACTCAAATGGGTATCCGATGTACAAGGGTGATTTGCAACATGTGTGTAGTCATTGCTCATCTAAAATCTCACACAAGATATGCTTGTCATTGAATTGTGCTCAGCATAAATATGTATACAAAGCACATGGCCTTCAAACATGAATGGTTTGCTTCTTGAGTGAGTCAAGAGATCTTAGGGCTTTCTCTGTGAAGGTTAAGGTGAGCTTCTTTAGTGTTCATTATTTTACCCATTGCAAACAAAAGAACTTACAAATAAGCTTTAAAAATTTAACAGAGCATTACAATAAAGAGCAATAATTTTAAAGCTACTCAAAAAAAGGCTTAAATATCACACTTTAATCGGTATCAAAATAGATACTAATATTATCTCATTAATATATTAGCGGACACAAATTATCCATCAACATATGTATTGCTCTAAAACTAGCAAATAAAAATAAATGTAAACAGCATTTAGCTATTTTAAATGCTTGAAATTCTAAACTCCAAGCCTGCACTAAAATTATACTTGCATATGTGAGGGCATATAATAATTTCCAAGTCACCAAAACACAGCATCAAAATCATGTGCAGCACTATTAAGCCACTATGATACCAGTTAGGGCAATATTGAAATAACAAAAATATTAGAAAACCAACTTACTCCAGGAAGTTCAACTACATTTGCAGCAAAACGTTCACAAGTTGTTGGAATGTACTTCTCAGAGAGGGCCCTAAACATTAAAAAACATAAGCAAACACAAAATGCAGTATATATAAAAACCAAAGAAGACAACATTTCTCCTTGTCCACCTTCCAACTAATGAAGTTAGCAAAGCAGATTTCCCAGCGTTCTTTGGCCCGAAAACAAAGCACTGTAGAACATTACGATGAGACTGTTGTTTCTTTCGATCTTGGCGCCTCCGTCGGGTTACATGAAATGCCAAAGCCGGATCACCAGGGAATCCTATGTATACGAGGTTAGCCAAACTGCTTAATGGGTCGAGAAGTGTCATCAGTGCCCACTACAAAACCAAAATACAAAATATTGCTTAATGAAATCATCAGGAAACAGAGCATCTGCCGTGAGCAAAAATTACAATGCAGCAAAATGAAACTCTTTGAAATCATAAACAAACAGCTTATAAATTTATTTGATTTGCCAAATACATACATCCCAGAAAATTATTGCATTTGATGCAATATAACACTAAGCCAAACAAATCTCGCAAACCCGAGTCATCATATAGACTATTTACAATAAATCAAACCAAGGCAAAACAAACTTTAGCAAAGACTCTTTTTCAAACATTTTCAGATACACTTATATCTTCAGCCTATTTTAATATTTATTTTAACTTTGAAAGATGTCATAATTAGGTTGCCATCTTTTTTAGTACAAAATAAGTTTTAATTTAAAGTTTGCTAGATCAGATGGAATTGGATTTGGATTTAACAGTTTGGTCATGTCCATATAACCCTAATGCATAAAGTTATTTATAGCTACTTTCATTTCTAGATTCAAATTGTAAACCCCTAATCAAAAAATATTAGTATTACTCCAACAAATTCTCATACCAAACTAAGTTAGTAGTCTCTCAAGGACTCTCTCTTTGCATCGAATAATTTGTCCTGGAGATATCTCATGCAACATCAATACATTATAATTTAGGCCATATCCTGTGCCAAACCAGGATGCTCCACCCACCTGCCACATGTTAACTTGTCCTTCCCACATGTGTGAGCTGTTTCCCTTGTAGGCTCTATCTAACGTGTCAGCTCTCAGAGTCTTCCCAATCCATACTCTGCATCAACGACAACCATATATTGTTACTAACCAATCATTACTTAGCATCAATCATCCATATGTGCCACTGTATGCCTATAATAATAGAGCAAAGTGAACCTTAACAAGCTTGCACGCTTATTCCATAATCTCAATGCAACTATGCATTTATCTAGTATTTTTAATCTTCCTCCAATATACAGCCCATGTCATAAATTTTGTGCATTTCTACCCACATCATATAACAATCCCATCTACCCTGACACTGCCAACTTAAGGAAACAACTCATTCCAATGCTTCCAGCATCCAAAATGATAGGTGCACTAATATGCATAAGCAAACTTGCCATCTTCTCTAAGCAATCAATGTCTGCCTTGTTAGTTCATTCTGCTGTGTGGCAAC
This sequence comes from Gastrodia elata, assembly GCA_016760335.1. NCBI lineage: Eukaryota > Viridiplantae > Streptophyta > Magnoliopsida > Asparagales > Orchidaceae > Gastrodia > Gastrodia elata. Next base: position 46,997,743 of record CM028672.1, on the reverse strand, counting down.
ATGGATTGCATCATCAATGCATCTACATAACAGACTCACCCTTGACCTTTGCAGCTTCCAACATCAAAAGGATAGCCTTATACCAACAAAAGAAGAACTTCTTAATGCTCAACTTTACTGCTATAGTGGAATTTTTGTCAATGTTTAGAAAATAGCAAACTATATCAAACCATATAACTTCGCAAGAAAAACTGATTACATGTCTCCACATAAAAATAAACATAGAAATGAACTTGCACCTTACCCTACCAAGAATTACAATATGCAAATTTATCATGCTCACAAATAAATGATCACAAATTTGGTTACAAAAAGTGACAAGACATGAATTTATTAGTAAAAGAAAGGCATATGCCCCAATATTAAAAAATCTGCATGTCTCAAGTGTTTAAAGATATTGATTGTTTGGGATGTTCAAGTCTCAAGTTTTACTTGGATCAAAGTTTGAGATAATTAGCATACTGTGTGCAAAATACGTCAAAATCAATAGCACAAGGGAGATATAACATTGTTGTGACATCGATTAAAAATAAAAATCGAGTACTATTTATTAATGGGGCTCACTGTGAACAATTTTTTTAGTGTGTTTATAAGTTCTAATAATGTTAAGATGCTTATGAAATACTTCATAACAAAAAAACAAAAACAAAAAACAAAAAACAATGTAAGTTTTCAGCTCACATGTTTACATCACTACCAAATTGGCTGTCGACTCTTAAATTAGGTTGATAACTCTAGATATCATATCAAAATAAAAATGAATAAATGGTTAAAGTTTTTATATGCCTCACTAGACAACTAGACAACGAAAGAAAACCATAATAATGACACCAATACGTTGATAATATCCTTCTGAGAATATCCATGAAAATTTAATAATTGGTATCTAGATGGTAGATTTGTTTCAAGTTGACTTAAAAACTGGCTTACTAAGATGTTCATTCATTAAATTGAAGCAGTGCATTTGGTAGTGAGAAGTGGCTGTAAGCGAATAAGAATCCAGCAAGCATCAAGTTTACTAGTAATAACACTATAAGCAGCGTCAGTTAAGATATAATTTGAAATTGTCTAAAAAATGAAATTTAGAAAGCTTAAAGATCTAGTCATTTATTAATACTGCATATTCTAATTTTATTGATCTGTCATTTGGATAACATATAAATGATTTACATTAAAAGCAAAAAAAGAATATCGCATTGCCAAAAAAAAATTGATTTGTTCAAGTATAAAAGATTTTAAAAAAAAGATGTTTTCACCATAATTCATTTAAGCCTTGAATTCATTTGACAAACAAAATACCAGTATAGAATGAATAATATATGTTCATTTAAACACAAGAATTTTGCTTGAAATAAAAATTTTTTTGCTTGATGTTGATTTATTTGAAAAGCTATTGTGAGATAATTGAAAATATAAAATACTCTTTTAATTGTGAGCATGTATTAACCCTAGAGACCGCCTTTGCACTTGCAATATCACCAGCAACAGACATGGCAAATGACTAGGTTCACATTTCTCAACAAAATTAAACGAAGGTCAGCAAAATGCTTTACTAAAAGCAAGAAGATTATCATCATAAGGCCAGTGAGAATTTAAAAAAAGCTGGCGATGAGATTCAAGATGCTCAGCAAGGCAATCAAACTTCAATAAAGTTGGTATGAACCTCTTTCACATGTTTCTTCATGAAATAAAAAGATTCACATGATATGGGTGTAAAAAATATACAAAGAACAAGAGTTTAGAAGAACCAAACATTTTCACAAGAAAGATTCTATTACAAATGTCTTAAAAGTAAAATTATTCAAAATAGAGTTTTTGATGTAAAATATCTTATTGTTTGGTATAACAAGTTATGAATAATCTTATTTACTTTATAGATTTATCTATCAAATTAGAAGAAGAAACATTAAAAACTATTAAGTTAATATCATAAGGCCCACCTTCCATCAATCACTAGAAGCCCTGGTGTTTTCTTCCTCTTCTTTGTTGACCTCAAAACTCTCTGCCTTAAAACCCTCCTCTGCTCCAATAACATTATAAGATGATCAGTATTCAGCATCTTCCACTATCTTAGCTTGGAACAGCCGAAGTGCTTTCAGACTTATATAGTACTTGGAAATTTCTGTATGTGTTTCGTATGCTCAAACTTTTCACTCATTTAATGCCTATTGATAGAGCTATCTGAGTGAAGAACGTAGGCCCCTTTCATTAGCACAAACTAGGCTTACAAAACCTCACCTTCCGTCAATTACCAGAAGCCCTGGTGTTTTTTTCCTCTCCTTCGTTGACCTCAAAACTCTCTACCATAAATCCCTCTGCTCCAATAACATTACAAGATGATCAGTATTCAGCATCTTCCACTTTGTTAGCTTGGAACAGTTGAAGTGCTTTCAGACTTATAATGTACTTGGAAATTTCTGTATGTGCTTCATATACTCAAAATTTTCACTCCCCATTTGATCATGCCCATTGATAGAGCTATCTGAATGAAGAACATAGACCCCTTTTAAGAGCGCACAAGCTAGATTTACAACGTCTTTCTTTGAAGCCAGGAAGAAATTCATGCAAAGCTAAACATAATACATCTTGCTTTGTTGGAATTTAAAAAAAAATGAATTTATAGGGTTAATGGCATTGTAACATAATGAAGGGCTTCGTAACTCCTAACAATTGTATAAATTTGTTTAACCAGATTAAAAACTATACCATGCTTAAATAAAGCAACCAAACAATTTTCTAATCTTTACTCTTCACAAGATTTTAAATTTTATTAGATGTTTTTGTATTGCATGTCAATATGGTATTATTCTCCTACTTTCTCTTTGATGCTAATATAGTGATGCAGATTGAGAAATTTCTACCAAAATTACGTTGACAGTAAGGAAATTATTAAAAACTAAAAAATACATAAATGTTAAAAATTTGTGTATATAATTTATAGCTATAAAAAAATTTAACTAAACATATTAAATTGGCCAATACGACTCGTACTGGGATGATTTGACAATTTAGGAGCTTTATACATATGCCATTTGCAACTATTTGCTTGTTATAAGCACGTAAGATTTGAGGCAACGGAATTCAACATGTTCATAAGTCAACTATGCATTGACCACCATTATACCTCTGTTAGTAGAGTAGTTTCGCACAATGAATAAGAACCTATAAATTTGGAACATGCTATATCTACCAACATCACCAAAATTACTCACTTTCTTGCTCCTGCAACCTTTTCAAATGTTTTTTCAGATCATGGCTTCCAAATGATTCACCAAGGAAAAAGAAACTCAGGCACTCACAAGTCCTTGAATAGCTCAAGAGCATGACAACAACAAGAAAATGCTCCTACAAATGAGAATTTTGATTGAGTATTAAAGACTGAGCAGCCCAGTTTCACTAGTGATATCTCAGCACAGCCATACCCCTAAGATGACCATCTCTCCAGCAGGGCTCTTCTTGGCTTCAAACCTTCTCATCTTTTCTTCCACATGAATGAAACAGCTACTCCTCATCTTTTCTTCCGCGTGAATGAAACAGCTACTCGTTCCTACATCAATGGGAATGAAGCTCTCAGGCACTCAGAAGTCCTCAAGTAACCCAAGAGGACAACAACAAGATGTTCCCATAAAAGAATTTTGATCGATTGTTTAAAGACAAAGTAGCCCAGTTTCACTACCTAGTGATAACTCAGCACAGCCATACCATTCAATATGACTAGATATCTACCCTTCAGCGTCCAGCAGCGCTCTTCTTGGATTCAAGTCTTCTCACTTTTCTTTCATGTGAATGAAACAACTACTCGTTCCTACATCAATGGGAATGAAGATTCGATCACCCCTGAGGATCATCACATATATTTTAACCTTCCTTACAACACCACTAATCCACTTATCCACTATTCCACAGTAAATAATTGGAGAGAAGTCAATATTTTCATGCATGATACTCAAAAACATTGCCCTAAGATGAGCGACATTATGATGCCCATTGTGTCCTGTTTGTTCTTCCATCACTCCAAAAAAATTTTATGTCTCCCATCTTATTCTTTCAAAGATAATTCTCAAAGCAGTAAGCGTGGCACTTCAAACATTTACATCCATTCCAACATAGCTGATCCCTGCCTTCATAAGAAATCTAATGTTTGTTATGGAGCAATCATATGTTATAATTTTCAACATATTATAGCATAAAAATTAATCCCCCCGCAGAGTTTTGTCTTCCATGATCCCAATGAAGATGAAGAGAAAGAAGCTACTCCTGAACCTCCTATAACTACAACACAAGAAGTGCCAAAATCATCTCATTGTCTTCCTCACCAAGTTGCTATGCTACTTGGGCTCAATGAGCATGTTGCCAACCTTGAACATCATTGAACATTCTTCAATAAGTTGGACAACATTCTAACAGTACAAATAAGCTTAGTGAACGTGTGCCCATAATAAGCATTTCCACAACATTGATAAGCAATTCAACATGTACCCATGAAAGCAATCATAAGTTATATTTTACACATAATATAGCATAGAAATTAATCCTCCATATGAACATCTATCTTCTTCTACCCATTCAGAATTCTATCATCCCTCATCCTAATCAAGATGAATAAGAGAATAAAACTAATCCTGAACCCTCTATAACTCCAAAACACAAGAAGTGCCAAAATCATCTCAATGTTGTCCTCATCATGTTGCTATGCCATTTAAGCTCAATGAGCATGTTGCCAATCTTGAACATCATTGGTAATTCTTCAATGAGTTGGATAACATTCCAGCAATACAAATAAGCTTAGTGAATGTGTACCCATGATAAGCATTTCAATAAGCAGTGAGAGCATTTCCAAGATTTCTCTTACCATCCTCTACACCTAAATGAGATGATGACAATGATCCCTAATTAATTTTTATGTTGTCCAAAGTTGGATAACAATAGTTAAGTCTGTTTAGAAGGTGGCTCTTTGTATTTATTTAGAATATGGATCTTTAGATTTCATTTTGTACATCTTTTGTATAATCTTAATTGCATCTTAGTTTCATCTTCTACATACTTTAACTTGTAATATAATATTTGCACTGACTGAGGGGCAGAGGTATATTTTTCATAAATGGAAATTCCTTAAAAGGAGTATATTGATAACCTCAAAAAATAAAATGTTTTTATGATTACAAAGTAGAATTTAGTAATTAGAATACTAATACTTGCAAATATTTGTACAAGTACATGAACTGAAACCTCAAGATGGGTGGGTCAAGATGTTAGATAAATCAATTAACGGAAGAGTCTAGAGTTTTTTCTTAATGAATAAACTATTAATTTATCTTGTGATACTAAACTTAAAATGCATGAGATGAGACCTAAGCAAGAAATTAAATAAAAAATAATTTTTGGCACTTTGCTCAACATGCAGCCTAAATTCACAAGAAAATGATTATTCTTTTACTAATTAGATATTAATAGCCTTTGGCTTTTGATCAAAAGAGTTCCACCCACAAAGAAAGTTTAAATATATTGAGTATAACAACATGAAATATACAACTATATCTAAGTCCGTAACACATTGGACTAGCATGAGCTTGCATGAATAACAATCATGCAAATCATAATGATTCACTAAACAAACAACAAAACAAGATGTTAGACCTATGTACAATAAATAGTTAACAAATTTGGATTTATTTTTACCTAGCAAAACTCACACATTTGTTAAGCAAAAATGCACGAATTTTATTTGTTCTACGTTTGATAAATTAGCTATTTAAATGTAGCAAGTATAATAATAAAATCCCCCTCTAATCAACTATTACAATGTAAAAAAGTAGTATTAACTAGATAAATCAACTAAGTTCAAGGCTCAATCTATCTATCTACCAAAACTAAATAATGATCACAAAAGATTCAAAAATTTACAATTTAAAAAATATAAATATTTGGCCAAGTCTTCAATCAATTGATCCTATATCCTTGGACAAAAAATTTAGAAAAAATATTAGTAACCTTAAGACAAATTTATAATTTGTAATCAAATATTTAAGACTCATGAAGCATTCAATAAAATAATTGTTTGAAATATCATATACTAAATTCAATGAAGTAGAGCTCTTTGAAATAAGCAAAAAGATAATCATGTAAATTCATACTCAACAAAAATGAAAATCAAGAATCATGTGTTGAATTTCTTTTTTTCCTATTTACAGTTGTTTTATTGTGAGTTCTTTTGGTTAGACTAAATTATTGTTGCAATAAGGTTTAATCTCCAATAAATTCAGTCAATTTTTAATCATTGTTATAGTAATACAAATTCCCAGTTTATAAAAAAAAAAAAAATTCAACACTGGCTCGTCTTTTATAGATTATCGTTAATCAGCACATTACAATCATTGCACTATATCAAGCAATAAAAGATCTAACGTTTGAAGTTGTTTAAAACTTCACGTGTCATATATAGTTGGTTTCCTACCAATTAATATTGTATAGGCTGTTCTGATGGCTGTTCTGATGGCATTGTAGTTATAAGTGAACCACTTAATGAGCCTTATTATTGTTTCCTTATTTTTATTTGCTAAAGTGTTCCATTGACCTGATATTGCATAGAGTGACTGAGTGATAAGTTGATTCAACCAACCAACTCCCAGATCATAATTATTAGAAAAGAGACAAGACAATAAACAAAAGGTGAACTAAAAAGTAACGAACACAAGGAAATTCATGTGTTGGAATATTTTTACTAAGAATAGCAAAAAACTGAGTACAAGATTTTACAGAGAATATTACTAAACAAAAGACAGAAAATAATGTCAAGAACAATTGTCGATTATTCCAATGACTAGACAATTAACAGATATACATGGAACAAAAGGATAAAAAATTTTGCCCCATCGATTTTAGCAGTCAATCCCGGCATTTGTGCAATTATCCACATCAATTGTGATCAAAAGCGATTAATAACTCCAACCGGTGAGAACAATGATGTGCCACATAACTTATTTATTACACTTGCAAGGATTCCTGAAAAGTCTCAATGGAAGGCAAGCCAAATATAATGATTGATTCTTTTGAATGGGTAACTAGGACTTAACCAAACAGCAATTGTTAATCTACCAAACTACTATTTTAGTTAGTCATGTGCAGACTTAAGTCATCAACTTATCGTTATCTCCCAATAAATTCTAATTTGGCCAAGTGATGTATAACGTTATTTGTTGATACTCAGCTTCTAATGATTCTCCTGATAAATTCACTATTAATCCCCAACATGATAGTAGCTCGGCTATTCCTAGTAAGCATTAAAGGCCAGCTAAGGCAAATGATAGGGATGGACTGATCTCCTGAACATGGTCAACATTAATCTAATGAAAGAGCTCACTCCTGTGAGTTAGATCAAATTCCATGAAATATTAATTTGCCTTCTATAAATTCACTATTTTTCCCCCAACATGATAGTAGCTCGGCTATTCCTAGTAAGCACTAAAGGGTCAGCTAAGGCAAACGACGGGGATGAACGGATCTCCTGAACTTGGTCAACCTAAAGAAAGAGCTCACTCCTATGAGTTAAATCAAACTCCCGTGAGTTAAATCAAATTCCGGGAAGTATTAATTTGCCTCTATTCAGTATACTAGATAATTCTGCGCACTTCTTTCTTTTGTCCAAGCCTATAGGTCATTTTATTCATCACCATACCCAATATTTAAACACAAACATGTTCTCTTTCTGTCACAAGTATAGCTCAAACACTCTCAATAAATAATGTTGTTCCAATCCTCTCATTCAACATACAAAGCACAAACATCTTTAGATTCTCAATATTTGCAATAGTATGCATTATCACTGATAATCATTGATTTTCATAATGACCCATATCTAATATGTATAAGCTTCCAACCTTCTCCTTTAAATTAGTTTGCAGAATAATGCAATCGCACAAGGTTTCCAACTTCAATGAGTTTTTCAACTTGATACCGAACATACCTTATCTTGTAATTATATCAAAATTTCTTTAACTACTTTACCCACGAACAAATCTTGTTTTTCAAGAAATTTAAGAGATCATTCAATGTCATCAGTCAATCAACTCTCAATCAGACTCACGAGAAGGCAGTTGCATATCAAACAAACATTATGCAAGTAGCCCAAACAAGACTCAAATAGAGTGGTTAATCATGAACTATGTAACATTCAATTAAAGTCAAAATGACTGCATGACAATCTTTCATTCCATGTTTTCAATTATTTAGTGTGGATTCCTTTAGAAGATGAATCAATGTCCAATCAAACACTTCAATATGACCATCAATATATACATAAAATGCATGCTTCATTTAATAAAAGTATTCATCATATTCAATATGCATGCTGGAAATCAATTGTCTTGAAAAGATATAATGGATCTTAATAGTTCAAAATTTACCCGCAAACTTGAGGAACAGCTCAGCGGGTTTTCTACAACATTTATGGTTTTAATAAACATCTAAACAATATTTTTTTGAGAAGCAATCCTAAGAAATGCAAGACACGTTAACCCACTATCTATTCAGCACAAATAGTGTTTTATGTAAGCCTAACTTCCAATTGGTTATTTAAAAGGCATAGCATCGTAAGCCTCCATGGAAGTACTATATCCTCTTGCATCCTTAACAAATAAGCATACCTCTATAGATTGATTCATCTTGTCCACTATAGAGTTATGCTACTTTGGAAATATGCACCTCATATTTACCTCAAGTGATCAACTTTGATTGGTATACACAATCAATTATCAGTATATAACATGTCTCGCTATATCAGCTTCTCGAATACTTCTTGTTGTCGCTTGACATATACTCCAAATTTCATAGATGTCCCTGATGTCAGAATATTCTGAATAAGAGTTGTCACTTTTTAAAAGTAATTGTGATTGAGAGAGCACATCAACTAGCATATGTTTTCACTCCTAACTAATCGACAAATTGTTCAAATAACTCATCCCCTTTGTATGCAAACTTGTAAATATATTTGCAAGTACTTAATGAATTTGTGGCCAATATGTACCACAATTTTCTCCACGAGAACATAGCATCTGTAGGACTTCACCGATCAAAGTTACACTAATAGCTCTTTATCATAGAACAAATAATTGAGAAAAGGAAAAAATAGGCAACTAATAAGCCTCATTTAATCAAAACAACATGAATCGCATACACTAATGCATCATCCTAAATCAAAGTGCTTTTAATGCTCAAATAAGACTCTTTAGCTCAACAAAGGCCCTCTCCTGCCCATATCAGCAATTAAATCGTGAGTTTACTTTTGTCAACTAATGGAGTGAAACAGTAATAGCAAAATAGTTCAATGTGCTTTCTAACACACTAGTACATATTGTTAAAGCTACATATTTTAGTCAAGGCACTTGATCTTGGTCAATCAATAACAATTTTACTTTGATGGGAATATATCTTTATTTTAGCATCATCTTTCTCAAACACAGTACATAGTAGACTCATGTTTTAAATTCAAACTTCTTCATGCAGAGGAATAACATATGTTGCTAAAGAAAGTCAAGCACTCATAATATATCAAGTAAAGAAACACAAAGTCATCGAATAAAAGTATTAATGAGTAATTCTTTAAACGCATTAGCAAGGTTGAGATATTACAAAAAATACCAAAGGGCAAGATTAGCCACTCTAATAAAGAAATCTTAAAGGCCATTTTTCACTTATGATTAGCACTCACGTTCACTCAATGATAACCTAGCTTCGTCTAACTTGAAAAAACTCACAAATAAAATCAATTAATCTACAAAATCATTAACTATTAGCAAAGAATATTGATTATTATGACAACTAGTTAAAGGATCCATTATCAATGTGCATACACCATCCTCCAATTGGTATCGTGATAATAGACGATCCGCAAACTGATTTACTCGGTAAAATTAGTATTTGGACAATTGATTCAATAGCCTACACATTGATCTCTTCATTCTCCAAAACTAGTTTCAAATACATACAAATCTAGGAAAGCAAAGTCTAAATAAAGTTAAAAAGTAGTGTTCAACAACTCAATTCTGTGGTAAGCCACTCAACTACTAGAAAAGCTCTTTAAAAACCTCCATTGGTTTATGTATTTGCTACCAATTTTTCCTAATCCCTCAAGCAAGGGCTTTTAAGAAAAGCTTGATAAGATATCAAAAAACATGACATCACATAACTCCCACACGATGAGCATCCTAGTAATAGAAAACATAAATCAACATTTGATGAAATATTCACAATCCTTCTAAATCCATTTGAGTGGATATGAATGCAGATGTTGTGTGATGTGGCTCCAATCCCATATGCCTAACCAATTGCAAGAAAATCAAATTCTTTAGACTTCCAAGTCTAAAACTAAACCATTACATTTCACTTGAATTCGAATTGTGAATAATAATTCTCGACATCTAGGGTCATCAACTCAAGGTACTTCTTTCCCCTTCAACAATACTATCAAGAAAATATTTAACTCAAAATCGCAGCTGAATCAATGTATCAATTATGTGAATCACCATAACAACCTTCCTTACCTTTGAGTTCGTATTCAGCAAAGATCAAACAAAATGCTTCATCCAACACTATGATTCATATCATGTCTTCTTTTTGAGTCACAAAATATAGCCTTTGGATCAACAATCTATTGCATAGATTGGCCAATTATCTCAGTTGGTCAATCGGCGGTTAAATGATTCTTACCCGATTTTTTGACATATGAGTGAACATTTACTCAGTAGACGCCTCAAGAGATATCTAATTTTTTTAATCTAATTCTTGATCTTCATAGCAAGATTACTTGCTTTCCTAAGACCCTTAACAAAGAATAACATCAATTTGTTGGGTATAGTCAGATGAAATATTGAAATGTGCTTGATAACACATAGATATCCTCCAAGGATAGCTCCATAATGATAGATAATTGTCTAAACTTCAATGTCAACCCTAAAATAGCTGGTTACTCTTTTGGTGTACAGCATATAACTTCTTTTGTGGCTCTACCTCATGTCCCCATTAAATGAAATTTCTCTTGGAACATTAGTTGAACATGGACTCACAATAACAATGAAACTAATCATTCTTATCAAGTTACCTTAAGGTCAACTTGCATTTTATCATATCATTACAAAAAAATTTCATACATAAAGCTTGGCATATACACATAATAAATTAAAATTCCTGAATACTTGAAGCTTGCCACAGCATTTATTACTAGTTTTCTTTTCTTTTTATAAATCCTTGATTTCAAAATAAATATTCTTTGTGCCTATCCAACATTTCTTAGTCAAGTTCAGGCTTACCTCATGCATGCCATCCTTTTCATAACTCGTTCATGCTATAATCCTAGGTTTTTCCCCATCCTTCATTGTATGATCTATACTTTAAATGCATACACTTGCACCATTTTTATCTGTTTCAGTATAGTTTATATTTTATGTAAACACTATTCCATATGTTTGGCTTACCATAAGGAGCTCAACCATAAACATCACAATCAAAAAAATTACAAAACTTCTTTAGTAACAAATTTTAAATATCATGCTTCTCCATAATAGTAACTAAAATAGTATGAAGGAAATAATAAATATCATTAAAAAATCTGATAAATGGTTCTTATTTTTTACTTGAAAACATAAATATAACAATAATAATACTTTCTATGTTTGTAGCTATGATATGATACAGAAAAAATTATGAAAATATATTACTATTTAGGGTTGCTTGAATTGGAGTAAAAGAATGTTAAAGTAAAATAAATTTGATGTAAAGTGTTTTCAAGTAGAACAAATGCATGTACATGTTTTTTGAGTGCTGGTAGTGTTTGGTTTTTTAAGTAAAATTAATAATATAATAGTATTAAAAAAACATACAAACTTAAGGATGGCTAACTAATGGCCAAGGGATGCTGATGGTGAACTGGAAAAGCCAATGGACCACTGCATAAGACAATAGATCCAAATTTTAGAACCGAAGTTTGATTTGGTTCTAGCATGCCAGATCTAGGCCATAGAATGCCTCAAACTAGTGGTGGCAAAGGCCGGTAAACCTCAAGGATGGTTGGTGTTGGCGGAGGAATGCCACTAGTGACTATGTTGGCCTAGGATGGCCGGCAGATCTTGGCAAGCTAGATCAGGGAGGGGGTGGGGATCATTTTTAACAAAGCATGATTAATTAACCACCCAATTTGAGTATGAAAACATTAAGTGTAAACGGCCATTTTGAAGAATTCTTAATCCCCCAAAATTTTAATCGCACTTAAAATGCAGCAAGCCAAATGTTCATATTTTAAGATTATAAATAAATTTTTACTTTATATCCAAAATACTGCATACCAAACAACCCCTTAAATGTTCATCGCTAGAATTATATCATGAGAAATTTTCAAACTATTATTAAGGTATGATACTACGGGTACAGACATAAAAAACTATTTCATACCATTAGTATATTTACAATTTAAATAAAAATAAAGAAGTATCTATTATGTTTATTATTATCATAATCAGACAAGTGCAATAAGTGTCTTTTGAGAAAAGTTTCCTTTGTATACTAAAAAGTAAGACTGAAATTAGCATTTCAATAATTTCTCTTTGCATCTCTTTTTTTTTTAAATTAATTTTATACAGCTTCCTCTCAAAATTCATGCTAGTTGGATGCAAAGTTTTCTAAGTTTAACACAAACCTTAGCATTACATATAAAAACCCTATTTTCTCTACATCAGATAGTTTAATGCATCAATACAGAATAGCTGAAGTGCTTGGATTTTATCGTTATATAATTATTCTCAACTATAATAAAGCTTCAGCAAGAACATGAAATAACAGAGAAAGAGTGAGAGAAAGAGAAATTATACATACTTGAGAAAGAAACCCTTCAACCGACAAACCACCCAGTACATTCCTTTCAGCAGCATCCTTGTAAGGATAATCAGACCATGGACTTTATCCAGAGAATAATAAAACAAAACATCAGTACCATTGCTGGGTGAAAATTTTACAAGGTAAAAAATTTCAAGAAGCCAGGACCATCAAACAAGGAAGCTAGCCAGATTTAGAAAGTAGAAATATGACAGTGTTCAGTTTACCACTCCAACCAAAGTGCCATGCCATCTAGCAAATACAATGTCAGTTAAAAATATTTGTTTATTAAAAGTTAATTAAAATAGATAAAAGCTCGTAAATCTTTGCATGCATGTGAAGAGATGATTTACCATGAGAGAAGATTTATATGCACATCCTAAATTGACCAGTCGACAAGTATACAGCCGGTAGAATTTATCAGGTCGGGAAAAGCAAATTTATAAGTGCATAACGACTGACTGACAAGTATGAATGTTGTGGTAAACAAGGTCTAAGCCTTAAGGAAATAAAAGCATGACCCATTTAATAGAAACACAGACACATTCCATTTATAAACTTAACAATCATGTAATCTCCAAGGCTGAAGACATCCTGTTTTGAAAAAAAAATTGCAGTGCACATTATTTGTTGTCCACAACACAAAACAGCCCAGCGTTAACAGGGATGCTGGTTAGATCCCCATGGGGAAATGCTCTACTTTTCCAGAATCTGCTACAAGTAACAAAGCAACCATGCAATTCCATAACACTATTGTGTGCTTTGATTTTTGCAATTCCATTGGCATTACACTCCAAAATTTAGTTGTAACTTTGGTAGTATTTTTCAGAATGTGGATTAATTAGGATTTCATTTATTGTCAAGTATCATTTGCATAAATGATCATTTGTTGAGTACATTTGCATTGTTTGACCTGCATTTGACCATTTGAAGGGCACAAATGATGGAAATTAGAATCTTTGAGGATGTAAATGCGGGTTGTGTTAAATTTGATCCTGATGATAAACCCAATTTGAGTTCAAATTTAGAAAAATTGTTATCAAGAATCTTTATAGCACAAGAAAGAAGAAATCACACACACTCACAGCTCAAACAAAGAAAATAGATGAGATGATTCATAGTGATTTGGCCTTAAATAACTTAAGTCCATGGTGGAGAAAAGAACAAAATTTACTATGTAAAGATGTGTGCAGAGTACAACAAAAAAGCTCTCAACACCTGATTTATTAAGTGTGATTAAGTGAAGTATAACAAAAAAAATTGTAGAAGTAACCCATCGCCCTTCATCGAGAGGATTAAATACATACATCGTTGGCATGGCGACAAGTTATTTGATAATGAATGAAGGGGTGGGTGTGATCCTTCGGGCAAGTGTTATGCCTCTTGGTGAAGAGAAACGTCGCCTTGAAAGAGATGTGATGGTTCGTCCAATGATCGTGTAAGACACCTAATGCATCTTTAGCACAAGTAGCAAAGCAAAGTAATTCATCAATTAAGTGTCATATGATCACACCACATATACAGCTCACTCCCACAAAAGCCAAGTGTAACATGCCAACCTCCCTCCTTGATTTTAAGTGTTAAATCCTTGCAAACGAAAGAACTAAAAATCTTTGTGCAGTTACCTTTGTGAAAGCTTGGAAGGAGAAAAAAAATCTTTCTCAAGCAAGGACATTGACTATACCATCCTTGGTAGCCTGAGTAAGCAAAAAAGAAACTAGCAAAGCAAAAAACAAAATTATATGAAGAAGTGAAATCTCTATTATACCTATTAGAAATCTTACTCTACAAAAACCTGCAAGTAAGAAAGCAAGGGCTGCAAATGAAAAAGATGTAGATATGGGAACCTAGATTGCACAATTAATGCAGCTGATGCAATCCTCATCTAAATCACGAGACAGTAGTCTTAGCTTTCTATTGGCAATCGTTTACTAATAGCACTTTAAGGAAACTATCATGTTTTCTATTGCAACGTATTCACTAATAATAGTAATACTACCCTAGTGATGTCATTCATGCTGTTGTGAAGGTTTCTTCTTTGGCAAGTTTCTCCTAATATTCCTCAACTCAAGTATCGTCCTCTAGAGTTTCTTCCTCACAATCAACATCCAGAAAGCATTTTGAACTGTGTTGTCAGTGGTGCCTTTCTATTTGATATGGGTAAAATAGCTAGCTTTGATGAAATGTATACAATAGATACACATAGATTCACAGCATAATTATGGGAACACTATATAATACATGGTACTATAGGCACTGTCGAAACTTTGAGAAGGATCAAGAACCTAGGAACAATAGCGGTGCAAAGTGAAGCCGCTTTTGAATGTGTTTGTTTGTTTTGCTCAAGAACATTGTATTTTGTAGAAAATATGTTCTGTAAGAAGATGTTTGTACATGTTCTATTTATAATGTTTTGATGTACTGTTTCAAAATAAAAGTGAATCTTATGTTTTTCTTCAAAAGCATAGTTGTGTTAATTTTTGTAATGAAAGAATGTATGAAATCAATATAGCATTACGTAAAATTAAACGCAATAGCTTAGGTATAGTCGTTGACAATTGAATTAAGGACTGTCATCATCCATTTGCATGCAAACGAACATTTGTAATTAAATCCCGGTTGCCCAATATCAAAGAGCTCAAGGAATGAACACTTGACTTGATCATGGCACGTGGTGCTTTAGCTTACCTTGGAATTCAAATCCCACTTTGGAATAGTCTTTAACAAAGAACCCACGAGACCAAAGGTCATCTTACTCCCAAGTGAAAAATCCTCAGAAGAAGATAAGGAAACCAAACAAGTTAAAAAGAAGGAAGATGAGAATGAGACCGCCTTGTAAAACTGCCAAAAACCTGTAAAGAGAGAAAATAGTATCCATGCTTACAAAGGATAATTTGATGTTCTTTTAGAAAATAGATTATGAACCATAAGTATCGCATTTACATGGTTTATTATTTAGAGTAAACAGTGTTTCAAAAAATTCCAACAGTGGTGCTGTTATTGAGCAGCAAGTGAAGCATATCCCTTATACATTATTTCAGAATTGCATCACCCTTACTGATCCAAACGAAAATCAATTCGCAGAGTGTACATACCAATGACATTGATGACAAAGTCAATGAGGCAACTAAGGTCAAGATAAAGGCAAAGTTGTCTTGGACAAAAACCAGATCATGCCAACAACATTTCTGGCATAAAGGGCATTGAGAATTAGTCTCTAAGAGCCCTTGAATAAATAAACAGCTAGAATAGTTTAAGCTGAAGAGAGGAGAAAATGAAAAGGTTGGAAACGGGAAAATTTGGCTGCTCACCCCTCTTATCAATAAGAAAGAGTTCAAATAGATGGCTTAAATTTCTTGAGAAGCAATTGAAAATTTTAAAATTAAAAAATGCCACAAAAATAAGTTACTATTTACAAAATGCATAAACACCCTATCAAAGGCATCCAAGAACATAGAAGAGCACAAATCAAAATTATAAAATGAAAGTTTAGATTTTAATAATATAACTTGGAGAAAAGCATATCCTTAAGTACTAATGCCCAAGAGAAACTCCTGGTTCAGATATTTGAGAAAAATATCAGTAGCTGCAGATGAAGGGTGATCATATTGCAGAGCTAGAAGGACAACTGGCAGCAAAGGATGAGAAAATCTTTCTTTAAAGATGCAGCTTCTAAAGCTACAGAACAATGCATGAAACTTTCTTCTGATGAATTCTAGGTACAATTTTAATAATTCAATGAAATACAAATCTATATAATAGCTTTAAGAACCATCTGGTATGTCAAAAGATGTGAATCAAAAATTTAAACTTGGCACTAAATAATATTGGGAGTACATTAAATGAGAGGCATTACAAGAAAACATTTGAGCAAAATCGCTAACAATAGACAAGGATTGCAGACAACCTGTGCAGTTTAAGGTAAAGTTTCCACAAAACATGCAAAAATTATCTCAAAAATAATCTATTAAAATGAAACAGCTTTTAAATAAAAAGGGGAAAAAGGATTTTATATTTTACCCCAAATATGTGATAAATTAGGAGGATGATGATTTGTGTGATATTAGATCCTTGCTAACTTCTTCAAATTATCATGGTCTCTTTGTTATCATTTGGAATCAGTTCTAGCAATGATTAATTTAATTTTAAGAGATAGTTGAAATTCGGTAGCTTGTTTACTGTAAATTCTAATGCCTTCTGTGTAAATTTATACTACACATCAAATTAGCTAAAGCAAGAACCTCTAGATGTTAATTAATCCTACATAAACAATACAATTTCATTCAAAATATCATATTTTTGTTCTTTAATACAAACTATGACTTGAACCCAATAAAATTTATGCTGAATTCCTGCAGTTAAAATATTCATTAACTTCCATATTCAATTTTGCTCGCTTTATCAAAAGCATATGCATTGACAGGCCATGTTTAATTAGAATATACAGTACTTTCCTTTTGTCAGTCAACTGTAAACTTGATAAATCTCCAAAAATGAGCATTTTAATAATCTAAACGCAAAAACCTTCAGACATAAATAAAATTCTCAAAATTATATCATTAAAGGCAGCATAACTATAATCTACAAAAGTTCAGTGACTAAAGCTCACATCCCAAAAGCAAACACAGATGTAGTGCAGCAAACATATTTACAAGCTTTATTGCTGTTTATCATGGTAGAAAAAAAGTTTGGCAAGCACCACTCAGCTATCACCACTCTCCTAATCACAAATAAATATATCAGCTTGTCCTTTTTTACGTTGTTTGACAACTAATGCAGTACACAGATCATAAACATATAATGGAAGAAAAAAAAGTCCAGCAAGTACCACTCACCTATCAACTCTCCTAATCACAAATAAAGATATCAGCTTGTCCTTTTTTATGTTGTTTGACAACTAATGCAGTACACAGATCATAACATATAATGGAGGAAGATTGTTTTGCTACGCATAAAAAAAGTTTCTTTAAGATTTCTAAAAACACAAAATGCCGTTCTACAATTTTACAATCTGTAATGTGGTCTGCAAATTAAACAAAAGGAAAACATATGGCAAAACAAGTAAAGGTGGATACCAAATGTCTTCAATCATAACCAGCCTCTGATGAAAAATGCGAAAGTCGCATACAGCAATATGCCAGAAATAGCATAGAAATTTTAAAATGGCTAGTAGAGAAAAAAATGAGATTAATGATGATGAAGATGATAAAATAGATGATGAGTATCACAACAAGATATCAATGTCTAAAAATCCTAACCACTTAATTCTAAAAATCTGCATAATTTCTTGAAAAATAAAATTGTTAAAAAAATAAAAACAAAAATAGAAAAAATGAAGGAGACATCATGACATTAGATGCAATAAAGGATGGTGCATTGACACAGCAGATGACAAAGGTAGAATAGTCACTACAAAAATAACTGATGTGAAGTACACGTAAATAAACAATAACATCAATTTTAAGTATGTAAACCAGAAAATAATTGTAAATTAAAACCAATAAAGGAGAGGTTGGAAATCGGTATTGCATGACAATAGTCACAGAACAAAAGAACATATAACAAAATTCATGAATAAGAAAATAAATTAATTGGGTTATAAATGATGGGAAAATGAAACTGCTTCATGCTCCAAAAAAGAAAGACATCTGAAATTTTATATGGAAAAAAGGATTACCTGTCAGGTGCAGTTGAAAACAGATCATCAATGTCAGCAGGTTGCAAAGCCCCATCCTGCCAGTAATTTAATAAGACTTGATAAGGCAGAAAATAAAAATCAATTTATCTATAATGCACAATTTGTTTTAGAACCAAAGAAAAATTTTACCAGTGAGACCAACTACTATCTGTTAACAATGATTGGATTCAATAAGAAAATTGTGAAATGACAATAATGAGAAGAAGTTTAATTGATATACGAAGCAAGAAGTCTAAAAATTGAATTTCAAGCAATAATCTTTTATGTCAACCTTATTCAAGTGAATCCATAAAGATTTTGTAAGAAAATAAAACATAGATCAATATTTAACAGCTTCAGTAGGGTGCTACTTGAAGCAGTTACTATTAAATCTGAGCTAAAACAAGAAAATTCGAAGGTTTAATTTATTTTACACTGGCTTTTGAAACCGGGACTAAAAAATACTGAAAATAATCAATCTAATGTTTGTTGTGTGCTATCTATTCCCCAAAACTAACATGCCAGATACTAAATGAACCATGTGCGAGGGTTTACTATAGCATAATCAATAAGCAATTTGCTCCAGAATAAATCAATTGATGTGGGCAGCAAAGATTTCTACAATGTAACCAACAAGTCGAACAACAAGACTGATCCGTTGTGTTGATAATAGGTTGAAAACAGGGATTCCAATTGCTCCATGGAATGTGAGGACATAAAAATAGGAACGTGCTCATTAATAAACAGGAAACAAATTATTAGTAAGAAAAAAAAATAAAAACTAAAAGCTAATATTTATTGCATTTGGTGAGGATGCAATATGTAGAAATATACATTAGTTAATAATGCATTCAAAATGAGGTTTCAATGAAACTGAATGCAGACAATGACGAGTTCAACATGATGAAAGAATACTTGAAAAGGAATATTAAAAAATGAAGAAATGAAAGGTTCAGCAAGAAAAAAAAAATTAAAAGAGATATATACCTCAGTGGGGTGAAGAAAGTCTGCCAAAATAGTTCAATTATTTTAGATTGACCAATTTAATCCTATAGACAGTTTATAGACCAGCTTAGTCCACCAAGTTTTGAATTTGACAACAGTTTTAACATAAATTGGGATCAAATTAAAAAACTTTAAATTGTTAGTAGACCGTAGACATAATTGAGAGTATCAAAAGTCTAAAAATAAATTAATCAACATGAAACAATCTAGGGGCTATCATAACAAACTTTGTATTTCTTAACAGAGAACAAAAATGGATTAGGATATTGACAAATGATGAGAAGTTGTTCAGTAAGGTGCAAAGAAGCAATGAAGAATGATTAAGGCAATATATGAAGCGCATCAAGGCTCTTTTGCAACAAAAGAGTTGCAACTCTTTTGTCAAGTTTTCAAGGCAACTCCACAAAAAAGGCTTTTAACCAACACAACATAAAGCAATTCTCATGAGAATACCTATAAATAATCAAAAAATACACGCACTAGTATAAGTGGGCAATTCCAAATTATTCAATATAAAATGTTAAGGAAAGAATGCAGCTTCAAAATTGAATTAAACTTTAAGTGTGAAGAAATGTTTAACAGCACTGATATATTTTAATAAGATAAAATGATATCTGATACATAAGAAAGCAAATAAGTTATTTAATCACTGATAAAATTGACAAGTTTTACAGCCTTAATACATGCATTCTGGTACATTGTTCTCTGATAAAGCTACATACACCAGAGAAGTATAAACAGAGGCATTTGCTAGATAACAATCAAAGAAGAAACATAAACTAAGAGACAGTAGACACAGAAAATGGCAATATAACTATACAAAAGTAAAATGATATGCATAATTTGTAAATACAATAATTATTGAAAACCAAGTGCAACCAACAAGCACAGAGAAAGAAGACTACATTGTCGGAATCAAACATCATGAAGATTCCTCTCAAGAACTCTACAGCTTCATTTGTTAGTTCAACACTCTGAAAAAAAAAGATGAAATAATGAATTATCAAATTAAAAAAAATTATAGAAGGAAAGGTTTATTTACAAAACTCAAGCTTAAAAGGCTAAAAAATAGACAAATACTTGAATTACAGCCATTGAGAAAATATAACGCAACAAAACATGAACAAATACAAAGGACTCATAATATGTAAAGATAGCTGGCGTTATGGTAGACAACCTGAGTGCCTTTTTAGTGTGCCACAGAAGATACGAGTAACAAGTGTTTATAGAGAGGTTCTGCTATATCATTGATAGAAAAAACATATCTCATCAATTACCAGGACTAAAGAATAATCCCAACACCTACATTAATGATATTAAATAGATTGGTCAAAATCAGATAACATGCCGCCACTTAAGCTACAGTATGTCCATCATCAGGTTTTCAATAAGTAATAACTGAAGCTTTCTTAAATATCCAAGCTTTTAGAGCATAAAGAACTGATGTGAATACAAGCTACAAACAATGAACTAAATTTGCTGGAATAATTTATATTAACCCTTTATGGGTTTCAAAGTTAAGCTTATCATTTATAATATGTTGAACTGTGGAAATGATAAAACAATTAAGGATGCAAATTAAAAACATATAATTTTATTCTCCTATTTAGAAAAATAAAAAAATTACTTTCCAATGCCATTTTTCAATAATCAATTAGTTGTATAAAATGTGGTGTAGAAACCATTATAGCATATTTTAATGAAGCGCACAAGGATAGATAATAAACTATCTTTGTTTACAATGAGTACCAGCAATGCTCATTATTTAATCACTCATCTGCAGATAAGAACTTCGAATGGTCAAGAAAAGTTCGTACAAGTATTCACATGATAAACCGCACTTTACAAACATTTATGACATATTCAGTTTATTTGCATATCACATGCACCGTTCTGTTCAGTTCCTATCCACATCCACACTTATAATAATACTATAAGTAAGAGAAAGTTTAAGTCCCCTTAAGAAGTACAATGATTTTATACTATAAGACAGTGATAATAAAAAAAATACGATAATTTTTTGCTTTTTCTTAAATAAAATATGAATCCTCAATAAAGTAGCATATAAATTAATGCCTCTTAAGCACCTCATGATATGGATAAATTAAAGTTGTTTCAAACAAAATTGGATTATATTGTCACCATAAGATACAAATCATCCCTCACATGACACCACATACAGCATTTTACATATCTAATGCCTAAATCTTAATATTAACAAAATTACCACCATGTCATAACCCAAGCATGGAATCTAATCTACTTACAATGATTTAATTTGGAGAAAAAATGTGAATTTGGATGATTGCTTTGTAAAAGGTAAATTCTGACTGTTAAATATATAAGAAAGATTTGAGTGGCATGCACTAAGTTCCCCCCTTTTATTTTATTTTTTTTACAAAGAAAATGTATAAAATATAAGTAATTTATATGTTTCTAGGCTATATGAATTCTATGTTGGGAGTGTGAGAGTAAAGAGAACTTGTAAGAGTATGAGAGGATATACACATAATATATATACATGCATGTATACATACATATATAAAGTTACATCATTGCTACCATGTCCCAATTTCTTCGTAAAATAGGCTATGGATGAGGTAGCAATGTCATTGGTTTGATACAATTATGCTTGTGGATCCTACCAAATCTCTTTTTATATTTTGCCTCTCTCTCTCACTGTGTGAGCTATTAAGGTAAAATTTGGGGGTAGGAAAACATTTTTCTCTTTAAGTTTTGAGTTTTTTTGGATGGATAACATAGCACTAAAGAAATGTATATAGTTTTTAGTACTATATGCAGAAAAAAATTGAGAGAGAAAATGGAGATGGGTTTTTAAATATAGTCCATCAATTAAAACTTAGTGGTAGCTATGCTATACAGAAGACTAAATATCACATAATAAATATAGAAGCACTTTTTAAACTCTCATGCGAGCTTCTTGTTTTCAGTTAAATGTCTATATGCTTGATAGTTGATAGTGAGCTTGAGTCTAAATGGCATTACACAAAGTATTATTTCTACCTACTTATATCACAGATGGCCAATCTGCTTACCAGTGTGACCAAGGTTTAAGTAACAAGTGATATTTATTTGAAATAGTGAAAAGAAAACAAGAAAATAATATTAAAGGCATGCACATATTCTCATACATTAATCTCCAAAATCTTTTTTTATCATTATTATAGCTGCATCCTATTAAAAACTATTGCCCTCTCAACAATTTGAGAACACATTAAGGAGTTTGGTACATACTGAAAAATAAGCACCAATATCTTGCTAAATTATCAAATCAATAATCATATGCAGTTCATAAACTATTAAGTCAAGAAAGAGGACAAAACTTATTAGTAAAAATGTATAACGATGGACACTAAGGGAATCCAAGTGATGTTAAGGCCCAATATTTCAGTAATAAGGTTCGACAAAATATTTTCATTACAGAACACTAACATATGCTAAACAACAAAGGAAAAATGCCAAATAAAATGAAGTGTTGAATTAAGACTAAACTTAACATTGACAATGTTAATATAACGACCCAATAAAAAACTCACAATAAATGGTGATTTGGAACAACAAAGGCCCATGGAAACAACTATGTATTAATAAATGTTCAGCAAAAATTTGAGGAACAGGTCAGTGTCTGCTAAATGGTTGGCTAAACTATACGACTCAAGATTAATTTTAAATTATTAAAAAGCTACATGAAAAAAACCTGATCGGCAGCACGTTTAAATATTGGTGGAAGGAGATCATCCCTTAGCTTAAGATCATTGTCATATCCAAATTTTCTCAAAACTGTCCAAGTTGTTTCAAGACGGCCTTTCTCAATAAAAAGAGCATGAAGAAAAAGAAATCCGGTCAAGGTAAGGCCATGCTCATTGACACCTTCAGGCATTTTCTCCTGTACAACCTTTTGAACACCAACAATTTCAGAATGTTGAAGAGGAGCATTAAAACATCTAACCTGAAAAAAGCAGCAACTGAAATATGTCAAGATAAACTGATTGTTAGAATAAATAAAGTCATAAATGAGGCAATGTATGGTAAAACAAACATAACAGAACCTGAAAATCATTCAATTCTGCATTACTCAGAGCTCCATCTCTGTCGTTGTCACACAAAATAAATATACGCTTTAAAGCCCTCACACATCTAGGCCTCAAAGATTGTGTTTCTTGATCAAAAAGAGGGGAAGTTGGATGCAACACTGCCTTTTGAGCATAGTAGAATACCTCAGGAACCTAGATGCAAATATCATATAGTCAGTCAAACAAGACCTATCAGAATGCTGAAGAAGAATTCAAAACAAAGTGTTGAAAGCAATATGACATGTTAACAGAAGATGCAATAAATAATTATTCCAACATGCATAAACACTCACACCAAAAGTAAAATGCAATAATAACATATAGGTTATTCTTCTACTTAAAAAAAATTAAAATGCATTCATGATACTAAAATATATATTCCGAAAAGATTATCCACTGAGTAGACTGCATCTCTCTATTGAAATATAGGTATGAAATTATAAACTTCTCTGGTGCAAAATATTCAAGCAAGATTTCTCATGAAAAGTCGATCAGCAGTCCAAAAGAAGATTGTCCATTGGGTTATTAACATGTAAAACGAAGTGGCACATATGCTTAACCGGATAAGTGTGCGATGATAGCAATATTTACATACAAGACAATATAATGAAATATCCAAATGATCATCAAACATTATAAATGGTAGCTTTTACATCATCAAACAAGTTGACCAAAACAGATTAAAGTTCAATGATCAAGTTTCCTGTAAATAACCCTGTAAAGCAACAGTAAAAACCGTTGAAGAAACATCAATACCTGGATCTGCCTGAGCGCAGAACATTCAATGCATGTCTCAATCTCACGAAACTGTTGCATAATGGGTGACATTACTTGATCAAGGCTTGTCTGCTGCTCATCCCGCAAATCTAACTTACATCCTACCACAATTACCGGCACTTTCACCTAAAGAACAAAAACCAAAAATGAGCAATCGGATCCACCAAAATATAGCAGGCCTAGCATTCATGAAACAAACCTCCAACCGTCTAATCTCCGGAAGCCAATACGAGCTCAAGCGATCAAGTGATGCCGGCCGATCACAAGCGTACGTAAGCACAATCACATCCGCTGCCTTGCATTCCGCAAGGAGAGTCGCCTTACTCGCCGGGCTAGAAAACCAAACAAAAC
Source organism: Gastrodia elata (assembly GCA_016760335.1). Taxonomy (NCBI): domain Eukaryota; kingdom Viridiplantae; phylum Streptophyta; class Magnoliopsida; order Asparagales; family Orchidaceae; genus Gastrodia; species Gastrodia elata. The sequence goes on along the minus strand of CM028672.1, from coordinate 46,972,978 downwards.
CATTAAGCAGGCAATACAAAATCGTAAACCTAGGGTTTGTAAGCATCTACCTGGAAGAAGTATCGATGATCGTGAGAGGGACGCGATCAGGGTAGTAATCGGCGGGAAGACGGGTGGGAGGCAGCACATCTGGAACATTTTCCGGGAAGGACTCGGTGGCTACGGCTATGATGAGGCTTGACTTTCCTGTGCCTTGGTCGCCAACCACGACGATGCGGACGCCAGAGCGGCCAATGAATCCCGAGGGATTAGAGGAGGCCGACATGAATCTGAAAGTTTGGTTTGGAAGACGGTGAGGAAGACGGGTTCAGCTCCCAGGAATGCAGTGGTGGCAGGTTTCTTACGAGGAATGAAGGTGAAATGATGTGCGGGTGTACGAGGAGAGGTTGGGGAATGGTGGATTAGGGAAAATTTAAAGTTATAAAAATAAAATAAATAATATCAATAAAAAAATTAAACATTTTGAAAAACACTAAATAGTAATTTTTCTTGATCATCGAATAAAAAATCATTCTCAATTGGTTAGCAATTTCATCACACCTTATTTTTGTGAAAAGCACATACGATATGCACAACAATGCTCTATTGCAATATTTATTAATTTTAATGTTTATTTTCTTTTTTTTGAAAAATTCATATTATATTAATGAAAGTATATTAGATTATAATTTTCTTAAGTTATTTAAATGAAATGTATATTTATTCTGAAAAGTTTTGTAGATAAATATTATTATATTCAAATGTTCATCATACAATTAACACCTTATGATGATTTAGTACATGAATCAAATAATGGGTCATTATATGTTTAATCATATTTATTTATTCATAATGAACATGTTTGTTGGTACAAACATTATATCACACTCTCTAATGCACTATAAGGATTTTTCTTTTTAATTCAATGATACAATGTAACTACCCAGTATTGAGTTAGTAATACTAAACCAAAATTAGATGTTATTGCGATACTTAATATTGAATTAGATGTACTAATCTAACATAAGGTATCACAGTAACACCTCATATTTGGTTAGTATCACTATCCTAGCATCAAGTTATTACAATTGGTATTAGAGAAGAATTGATGGGATATATGCTAAACAACGATTCAATGTCCATAATTTTATACAAAATGGAAGTCTATTAATGGAAATATAAGTCATTAAGAAAGTGAAACCTTAGGAAAGGCATTTAATAATATTAAATAAAAGTTGATAAAATAAAAAGAATATAAAGACATGAAAATAACATATAATATGCTAAGTACTAAAAGAAAATAATGAGATTGAAACATTATCGAGATATGAGTTAAATAATTAAATTATGTAAACACTTAAAAATTAATATATTTAATGGGTTAAAAATAGATGGCGAGATAGTATCGAGTTTGATCATTACATTCGTATGTTCGATCAATATTAAGAGGGCGAATATCATAATAGGATAATATTTGGTAATACTTGTTATGGTATTACACCAGAGTGAGAAGGTGCTCTTAACATGATGCCAAGGTGTTCACTATTTATAGGATGTGACTTCCCAGCCTTTGCACAAAGATAACTTCAACGTGTGATTGCCGCATTTTATGTTATAAGATGTTCTGATGATATTAAAATATAGATTATAGACCAACTTCTTCATAAGTCATCAGGATGATGGTGGGAGCATGATTACCGAAAGATTAATTGTAAGAATAGGAGGATGCACCAGCTTGAATGTTTTTTTAATTTTTCATAAGCCTTTAGAGAAAAATTTTGGTAGATTTTTGTGTACTTTAACTTTTCCAAAGCTAATGTTCAGCTTTCTCTCCCATATCTCTTTACTATCCAAATTGTGCATAAATTAAAATTAAAGATAAATGAGAATGTTATTTTTCTATTTCTAAAAATTAAATATCAAATCATACTGATAAATTTATGAATTTTTTATTATGAAACTATGATTAATATCTTGAATTGATAGTCCAATTTCACAAAGAAAATTTGAAATAATTCTTCTTTTCCTTAGCAAGTCCAGTTACAGAACCAATTGTAAGAGTAAGATTGAACTTTTTCACTTTCTATATCATAAATGATCTTCAAAGCATTTCTAGTTGTAATATTATATGAACTTTTAAAGAGTTATTTTTTGCTTTCAATACCAATTATTAATTGACTTTAAGAAAATATTTCCAGTAAAAGATAAATGGCATTCAATTTTAAAGCCAACATATATATTGTTGAATTAAGAGTTTATACTACAATTGAAAGAAACATGAATTAAATCAGCAAAGGTCCTTTAAGCCATAAATGGAAATATCAAATTACAAATACTTAAATTTGATACACAAATAATTAACTCATTGAAATAATTAATAAATGAAAAATGTTTTTGAATTAGTAATCATATTACCAATAATGGTAAGGAAATTGATAAGCACATCATGTGTAGATTCGGCTTCAGATAAATTTATAGAGATTGCATATGTATTTATTTCATTGGTAATGATTGGTAATCAAATAAAATTACCTCTTAGATTTGTATGGCGTTTGTTGTTACGATCTCAATATTGAATCAGAAGCATAATCCAATATAGGTGTTACTGTAGTACTTAATAATATGTTAGTGAGTCTTAACCCACTGTTAAGCACTATGGTGAGCCAAGGATCCTTAAAGATAAAAATAAAATGCATAATATAATACAGATATATATTATTCCAGCCATCCAAAAAAGAAAGTAATAACTCATTATATAACAGTAAAGTAAAGCATCCAGAGTTTAATTAAATTATACAAAAATTAGACATAATGGCACTCATCCTCATAGGATGCTAAATTAGGAAAAGATAATAAAAAGAAAAGGGTCTTCAATCAACAACTATTGGATCCGATCTACCTCAGGTTCAAGATCCACTCAAGCTCATTGTCTACTTGTAGCAACCCAATGTTATTACCTAGCTTAATTTTAACTTAATTGTAATTTAATTAAGTTCATCTAGCTATTAAAACCAAATCATAAATGTTTGAAGCAATTTAGAGCTCAATCAATTATTTTGAATTATTAATATTTAATTAACTAGAAAATTAAAATATTTAATTTTATCTCGAAATTAAAATCTGACTTCGCTGTTGCGATCTTCACCCCCAAATTAGTTAGGGGCGATGTTTTGGACGCGTTTGGAAGTCGTCGAACTTTCGCGGATATTTTAGTATAATTAAATACCCTGAAAAATATTATAATTAAATAATCATCGGATCGAAATATGATTTCGTCATTGAATTTCTCACCACTAATTTAGTTAAGGGTGAACTTTTGAAATTTTTCGGAATATGTTTATTAAATCTAAATTTTTAGAAAAATTAAATATTAGAAATGAATAATTATTTATCTATTTAAATCCTTTCTCCTTATTTCTTTCTTTCTCTTCTTCTTGGCTAGACCCCATTTTCCTGTTCCATTAAATTTGAGATTTAAAAAATTAAATAATTAAATAATTTAAATTAAAAGTTTTAAATAATCAATTTATTTCTTTTATTTTCTTCTTTCATAGTTGGACCCCATTTCTCTCTTTCCATTCTTTTCATCTAATGCATGCAATTATTTCTAACCCCTCTCTTCCTATTTCACTCCTCTAATGCACACAATTAAAAAAAAAAAAGAAGAAGACCCATGACTTTTTCTCTTATCTCCCATAATTAATGGGATAATTCAAGAGAGAGCCATGCTCCCTTCCTTTAAATTGAGGCTCAGCCCTCTCTTTCTCTCCATTTGATCATTAGCTGAGCTCTTGTATCTTCCTCCACTTCGTTAATCTATCATCTATCATTGTCGATTCCCTTCCATTCGGCGCAGCCAAGGATCATTGAGCCATCCATTTTCATCTTGTTGAGCAACACCATCTCCAATCTGTGCCTTCTACTTCTTCCTTCGAAGATCGTGTCAGCGACTTCACTCATTGTTTCCGACTGTCTCATTGCTCCTCTTGATGGTACCTATCACCACTCAAATCCTTATTTTATATATATATATATATATATATATATATATATATATATATATATAATTTCAATAATTATAATAGAGCTCGATTATCGTATTTTTTTCTTAAAGTGCATAACACCTCATATAGCTGCTAATAGAAGGATTGAAAGTTTGATATAATAATATTGCTTTACTTGTAAATATTTATGTTTAATCATAGAGCTATATTTTAAGTAGCTGAAATAGATAAAGTTGAAATATGCATTTTTTTTTAAATCATGCTAAGTTATATATGTAGCTCAATAGTTAATTAATTCCATATGGTTGCCATTAACTATATTTTATTGCCAAAATCATGAATCATTTTGGAAGATTGGTTAGGCTTATATTATTGATTATTTAAGATTTCTTAAATATCAAATAAATTTTATATAGTACCTAATGTAAATATCTTAATTAACTAATTGACGTGATCATAAATTAGTTCACCTTATTAAGTATATTAAGGCATATTAAGTTATATTTTTTTAGGTAAATTGGTATAACCATAAATTCTTAATTTCATTAAGATAAAATATAAGCATAAATTATTGGAGAATTTTATAAAGTGAACTAAGTTAAACCTAATCAGATGCAAAGAAACACATCTATAATTTTATATCTCTTTGCTAAACTAGTTTAGATAATGAAAGTATTGACTAAAATCTTCAAAATATTTTTAGCCTAAGGGTTGGTTCATCTTAATCTTCTATTGCATTATGATAGCTTATGGCTCAATCAATTAAATTTTATGAATTAATTCGTCAACTTGCTTTCATTTTATATTTTAAAAATCTGTCCATACTCCATGCAAAGTTGAAGGCTTAGGCTCCTAAGCTATGTGTTGTAGAAGTTCAAAATTTGCTCGAGCTAGGTACATAAGTACTTAGAACTTGTATTAAGTTTTAATAATTAAAATTATTTATTTAGTCCTATGTTAAATGCGTACATCACTTGCATAGTTCTTATTACTTTTTTTGTGTGTTTTACTTTTTCAAGTTCTATGTTAACTTTCATGTATTTTTGCGAGTTATTTTAAAGGATTAAGATATTTTAATTATATTATGATTGCTTAATTTTATTCAATTGTCAATTATCTCTTATTAAACTTAAGAGATCTTAAGATATTGATTAAGTGATTTACACTTGATCTAGATCTTATATTATCATCATTAATAAATTAATAATTTATTTGATTTGCTATTAACTTGTAACATAACTCTTAGTCTTAAATTGATAAAGTTAGGGGTTAACACCTAATCTGTCTAATTTAGACTCAAACTCTTAATCACTTAATCAATCAATTTGATAATAAGATAATTTGACTAACATGATTTCAATAATATATTTGATTTGATATTGACTTTAATTTATTGAATTAGAAGTGCTAAAGAAATTTAAGAACCGGTATGATTAAGCATTTGGACTTAAGATCTTTGATTTCCTCTTAAATATAATGATTAGCATGAAATTAAGTATAAAATTTATGATAATTCATTACAAGATCAAATCCTAATAAGATTCCCGATTATATTTCATAATTGTAGTCTAGAACTCGATTAGATAGAGCTACCCATCTGATCTAATTAACCAAACTTAATGAATAATCTTATAAGATTATATTGAGTGTTTAGATATGTGAGATTTTTATGATCTTACATTAGGCTTTATTTAGTATTATTAATAGCCTTAACAAATGATGATATATTGAGGCAAGAAAAACCTTTGTAACTTATTGAGGTAGAATCTTAGATGATCTTTTTAACCTTAGAAGTTGATCTTGATAACTTATGATATGAATCACCTAAAGTACTTAGAATGGAACTTCTCCCTTATGGTAGAAATTAATATTGAGTGATCTTTTTTATCACATCCTTGGAGCCTTGTGTAGGACTCACCCATTTAGTGTAAGGAATTAATAGCTTTGATAAATCCTTATTAATTAAATAGAATCTTTTGAACCCAAAATAATTGGTTGGATATAATATATATATATATATATATATATATATATATATATCCATGGTGCTGAGTCACTTCAGTAATATTCAAAATTTGTTGATTCAATCCAATGCGAACTTATGACCAGGTGCTATCCCGATGAATTAGATGAATACAGTCCCGTTAGAGTAAATTTTCCAAGACTAAGAGTGTTACAATTAGTGAATTAGATCCTTAGTTTGAGATATAAACTATGACCAGGTTCTGCCTCCTATCGTTGTGCGCTTCAATAAGTGCAGTTTAAGCAAACTAAGTATCTTAAGTCACTTTGTGTAGACCACTAAGTATGCATGTAATTAGGTCATTTAACGGCTTAGCTTGATATATAAACTATGATTGGGTTCTGCCTCCTATTGTAGTGCGCTTTGATAAGTGCAGTTTTAAACAAGCTAAGGGTTAAATTCACCTTTCCTAGAAATATACAGCCATGTGTATACAATCATCTTAGCTAATGATTTTTAAGTATACTCTCAACTTTAACTAATTATCAAAATTAGAATTTTAGGAGTCAGAATTATTTTTGTAGGATTCTGCACAATGGAGACATTGAGTTCATTATCGTATTTCAAAGCATTTTTCTAGATTTCTGGATTTATCGCATGTAGCTCAGAAGCATAAGCATAAACATAAGCATGATGTGTGAGTATCAGAATAATGTATGAGTATCAGTGATGATTTATGGGTTACGGAATATTGTATACATTGACTGGGGAATTTTAGGATGCATCAGCATCATAGTAAATTGTATTCCCAACTGAATGCATGTATACATTGGACCGTATGACTCATAGCTATTAAGTGATAATCCTATTACATATCAGTGGCATACCGTATTGTGGCATATTTGAATGCATGATCCCAGTAACATATAGTACATCATTGGATGTTTTTGCATTAGTGTTAGAATAATCGTTATTTTTATTTACTTTCAGCATTCAGTTTATAGTTCATGTTTACTTCATTCAGTTTATACAATTTTAGTTATTTTGTGCTTTTATAATTTTTTTGCGATTTTATTTTACCTTACCTCAATTTTGTATAATTTTATATTTTTAATTATTTTACAGTATTTATGCAACTTGATTTCTGCCTTATTATTATGATTGAATAACATCTTTTAGATGCAAGTATATGCTATATTACAGCTTTATTATACTTAGACTTTATAAGTCTAATATTATTTTTCCTTTGTTGGCTTGGCTTTGTCAAATATGTACATATGGCAGTATCAAGTGTTAGCTCAGAACTTGTGCTTGGGGGTGTGCTGGTGATAGAGGGTCGGGTGAGATGGATGTTCTACAAAGAAGGAGATCTTGCTCAGTTTTTAAAATTTATCTTGCTCATATTTAATTAAATATAATAAATGAGTTTCTTTCTTATTATTCTACATTTTCTATATTGTATGTGAATGGATAGATATGGATAATATTTGAATGCCCTTTTTCCTTATTTTTAGTACTGCTTTACTTATGTTTCTGCATAAGACTTTGCTCACCTTCAGATTAATGCCATGGATATATTGCTTGTTATCTGTGGTATTAGTGACTGTCACCACTTGATCATAGTTGAGTTAGTGTTACTCGACAACGGTCAAGAGGCGATCGTTACAGTTGGTATTAGAGAGATCCATAGGGTGTCAGATAAGAGCTATATTCCTATCTATCCAATAGTTCATTCTAATATTGAGCATGATTAAGGAAACATTAGTATAGCAGTATTTTGATCCACAGTTCATTCAATATAAACTGAATTGTTCGAATGATGAGAACATCAAGAAAGAGCAATATAGAAATCCTAGGACTTAAAAAAGAGTCAAGTTGAAGATGTCAGGAAAATAATATGTGAGAAATATAAAGTGATGCATGCAATGATATACTTAGTTAACCTCAGCCACTTCGATATTCTATTGACTCATTTTTAAGTTATCAGTAAACTCAATTATAACTTAAATAGGTTAGGTAAACGTTGATTTGTAAAATCAATGTGGAGAGCTAAATAATTTATGCATCTAGATTTTGTTTGCAAACTTGTTGTAGTATTGCCAAGGCATTAGTGAAATATGAAGTATCTAGATTTTGGTTCCCATGGTGATTGGTGTAGATGAAGTAAGAAGGTTGTGTATACTATGTAGAGTTAATCAATTGTTGGAATAAGATGAAGAAGCTAAGAATTTAAGTATGAAGGTATCTCTGAGTTAATAACTATATCACCAATAATAGAAAAGAAAGTGACAAATACAATATTTGTGAATTTGGCTGCATACAAACTTACAAAAAACTGCATTTGTATCTTGTTCTTTGACATTAATTGACAATCTTCCAAACCACCTCTTGAACTATTACAAATGTACTCCACCTTGGTTAAGATAATTCTTTTAGCAATTTCATCATAGATTGTTGTTATTTCATACCTTGGACTTTATTATGGTAGGATAGATCTTGTAAAAAATTTATGAAAGAATACCTTGAATATTGATTCCATCACATGTAACTTATGTAATTATTTTATCACAACTATCGCTTTATCCATCTAAACGCTAATATGAGAATTGTGCGAGCAAATCTGATATTGTATTCAAAGTTTGAAATCAAGATGGCAGTAGACAATTCTAAACTTTAGTCTTATAGTCATTGAGAAGTATGTAGTGTATAAGTTTTGTATTTATGAATGAAGGGACTACTGAAATATTTTCCCAATAAATCGCTAAGTACTTTCCATACTTAAGGATGTGGTTAATTACTTTAAGCTTGCGATGCACTCTGTGATTTAGATCTAGTGTTTGTATTTGGGCATATGGGGGTTTTGTAGAAAATTTACAGGGTATAGACTTATGATATAAGAAGCTGATTCTTATTTAGTTAAGAAGGAATGTCTGCTTTAAAAGTGATTGAGATTGTGTACGACAGCTTTTTATAATAAATTAAGCACTCAACGTTAAGTGATTTGAATTGGACATGAATAAATTAATATCCCAAAGTAGGTATTGATCAGATGGAGATTTAATTGTTTATGTTTTGTCAATTTTATTGAGTTTTGTGTGGATTTGAAAATGATTATAGGAAAACAGGAAATTGCCATTAAAAAGTGCCTTAAAAGACACCATAGTTGTACTGATACGTAGAAAGCATGAATATGATATTGGTGTAAAGAGTGAGAGGTTGCAATGGATCGTAATATTTAGCATGTGGAGAGAGATAAAGTTGTGGAATATTTTGTGCATGAATTTTCCAACTTGGAACATATACCGGCATGTCGAGAAATTTATAATAAGATGAATTAAATGAAATCTATGTCAATGGCGTGGTTAATGAGGATGCAAATGGAAAGATTTTTGTTAAGTATTTCACTAATGATTAAAGTGAACATAAGCTTATGAGATCACGTATGTGCTGGTTTCTTAGGAGAACTGCATGCTGAGAAGATGACTTGTTTGTGTATTGATTCAAAGCCACGAGGAGGGGTGTGGTTGCAAATTCTTAAGAGGAGAATATTTATGTCAAATGATTTATGTATACATATTTCGTATGGTGTATTGACTTGAAATTTGTGATTATTAATGTTATCGGCAGGCATGTCCTTAAAGTATCCAATGTAGGTTGAGAAATGTGTTAACTATAAGTAAGCCATGAAATTTTAAATCAGAATACTTAAAAGTATCTCAAACTTAACTCAAAAGTAAGTTAGTGTTAGATTTTAATTATGTAGATTAAGTTCAATCATTGATAAGGTTCAAGTTTGGAGTATTTAAACCCCAAGTCATGCGATAGGAGATTGAATTTATATCATAATTGTGTCAGCACTATTATCAATTGAATTCCCTAACAATTCACAACTTGCTCTCCTTATTTGTCGGCCTTTGGTGATCCGTCGATTCTCCGCTGCTCCTTCTTGCGTCGCTTCCCTCATGCCGAATGTTGATCGCTAAACCCTCATACACCTCATTCCATGAGCCTAAGCATTCTATGCTGCATTACCGAAACCCCAAGACATCCCTTATGGCTCTAATATATTAAATTTTGGTATTTTCACCAACTGCTGGTAGAGTAATATCTTCATGCTTTCATTTTTTCTGTATTGGGGTGTTCACTCTGCCTCCGGCAGTAGAATGTTTTCCTAAACATTTCGACACCTCCCCTAATCATGGCAATATATAGCCCTATTTTGACCTATTTTGTGTCAGTAGATCTGAAGTTTGTTGGACCTTCACACCTCACGTTTGAGAGTGGAAGAAGCACGTGTAGATGTATCCTTCCATGCAATCATAAAATTAAGGATTATATCCCTCAGATAACCAGCGCCCATTGCTGAATCATTCTATCTTGCAAGCACAAATATTGATAAAATACCGTCTTTCATTTTCTGCCTCAAAATAATAGCATAATTATACCTTTCGGCCTTCACAATTTTATTTGTTGATGGGTTCTATCAATTAACAGTTCTTTGATTATTAAGATGGATAGTTATATTTCCTGAATAAAATTTAAAATCATGCAAACATCACCACACTTGCCGACATATTAAAACAAAAAGGAATAGTAAAAGAACCTCTTTATAGAATATAACTTTACATAATGTCTCTTCCAATGCAATGTTGCACCTTTTTAGGAGCGTTGCATTATGACAATTCATTGTATTAAGTTGAACTGCAGTTAATTTGGTTTAAATTTTGGAGGCAAATTCTTTCATTTTAGATACTGAATTAAACTTATTAATCTCAAATGTAAAATGCTCATCTCAAATAATATACTTTCAAATATAATGATTTGGTTTCCTATATCATGTTATTTTTGGCGCAAGCTATTATGGCTACCTATTGTTTGTAAACCATTTGAAATAGCTTCTCTTTTCATATCAAACTTTGCATACTTTTGCTTAAAAAATTTTTCGAGTTGAATTATGACAGCATTCAAATTGGTGGCATTAGATATTTAATATTCTATGAAGGCCAAGTCTTATTGAGCTTGAATTATATTTGGCGGTTGAAAGTTTTGAGTTAATTTATTGGGAGTGATTTGACCTAGAGAAGAAAGATTTCAATGTATTATCTGTATTCAGTTCTTTAAACTTTACTTTGATATGTTATGGCCTAATCCCATTCTATATTTTTGGAGATGGATTGTTATTTATCAAACTAGCTCACGTGGTTCAAATCTTGTCAATGTTATTAGACTTTATGATGATGTAAGTTCAAATGATAAGTGATATTTTATGGGCAACCAAACTAATTAAATCTGAAATGTAAGATATTCTAATGTGCAATCATAATATTTCTTTAGTCATTTCGGTAGTTGCTTCCTTGTAATTTATGCATTTTCAAATTCAAGAAGTGATTTCTATACTTGAGGAATTGATTAGGTGCATTAAGTTTTGGAATGCACCATGAAATTTTTAATCTAGTATCCACAACTTGGTATATGGAGAATGCTTAGAGAGTTTCCAATATGTATAAGATTTGCGGGATAAAGAATTGATGTTAATCTAGTTAAGAATAAATATTGCTTAAAAGGTGATAGAAATTATAATATATGTGGATTTTCTAATTTTATATTCATTCATGTGAGCTTGAATTAGAGTTGTTGAATCATTATGCATGAAAGAAAATTTTATTGATTGAATTATTATTTGGGTGGCAAATAGATGAATCGGCGTATTAAAACTTGGTGATAGATGTTGAATCTAAGTAATCAATGAATAGCCTTGAGGAAGTTGATTTTTGTAAGTTATATTATTCTTTACCAAACTCATTTATATCAAGTAAGGATGTAAGGACCTTCTTGTGTCAGTAGTAGTTATCGAATTTGATTTTTGCCCGTTTCATTTAAGCAGTGATGTCGAGGATGACATCATTTTTAAATGGGGGAGTCTGTAACAACTCAAGGTTGTTACCCAGCTTAATTTTAATTTAATTGTATCTTAATTAAGTTCATCTAGCTATTAGAACCAAATCATGAAGGTTTGGAGCAATTTGGAGCTCAATCAATTATTTTAGATTATTTTAATATTTAATTAATTAGAAAATTAAAAAATTTAATTTGACCTCGAAATCAAAATCTGACTTTGTCGTTGCGATCTTCACCCCAAAATTAGCTAGGGGTGATATTTTGGACGCATTTAGAAGTTGTCAGATTTTCGCAGATATTTTAGTATAATTAAATACCCTGAAAATTAGCATAATTAAATAATCATTGGAATCAAAATCTGATTTCACCATTGAATTCCTCAGCCCCAATTTAGTTAGGGGTGAACTTTTGAGATTTTTCGGAATACGTTTATTAAATCTGAATTTTAAAAAAATTAAACATTAGAAATGAATAATTATTTATCTATTTAAATCATTTCTCTTTATTTTCTTCATTTTCTTCTTCTTAGCCAGATCCCATTTTCCTGCTCCATTAAATTTGAGATTTAAATTATTAAATAAATAAATAAATTAAATTAAAAACCTTAAATAATCAATTTATTTATTTTTTTTTCTTCTTTCATAGTTGGTCCCCATTTTCTCTCTTCCCATTCCTTTCCTCTAATGCATGCAATTACTTCTAACCCCCCTCTTCCCCTTCCACTCTTCTAATGCACACAATTAAGAAAAAAGAAGAAGAAGACTCATGATATTTCCTCTTCTCTCCCATAATTGGTGGGAGAATTCAAGAGAGAGCCATGATCTCCTCCTTTAAATGGAGGCTCAGCCCTCTCTTTCTCTCTATTTGACAATTAGCCAAGCTCTTGCATCTTCCTCAACTCCGTCAATCTATCATCTTTCATTATCGATTCCCTTCCATTCGGTGTAGCCAAGGATCGTCGAGCCATCCATCTTCATCTTGTTGAGCAACACCATCGCCGATCTGTGCATTCTCCATCTTCCTTCGAAGTTCGCATCGGTGACTTCACTCATGTTTTCGACTGCCTTGTTGCTCCTCTTGATGGTACCTATCACCACTCAAATCCTTATTATATATATATATATATATATATATATATATATATATATATAATTTCAATAATTATAATAGAGCTCGATTATCTTATTTTTTTCTTAAAGTGCATAGCACCTCATATAGCGGCTAATAGAAGAATTAAAAGTTTGATATAATTATATTGCTTTACTTGTAAATATTTATGTTTATTCATAGAGTTATATTTTAAATAGCTGAGATAGGTAAAGTTGAAATATACATTTTTTTTTGAAATCATGTTGAGTTATGTATGTAGCTCAATAGTTAATTAATTCTATATGGTTGCCATTAATGATATTTTATTACCAAGATCATGAATCATTTTAGAAGATTGGTTAGGCTTATATTACTGATTATTTAGGATTTCTTAGATATCAAATAAATTTTATATAGTACTTAATGTAAATATCTTAATGGACTCCTCGCATGTCCTTAATTAACTAATTGATGTGATTATAAATTGGTTCACCTTATTAAGTATGTTAAAGTATTAAGTTATATATTCTTAGGCAAATTAGTATAACCATAAATTCTTAATTTCAATAAGATAAAATGCAAGCATAAATAGTTGGAGAACTTTATAAAGTGAACTAACTTAAACCTAATCAGATGCAAAGCAATACATCTCTAATTTTATATATCTTTTGCTAAATTAGTTTAGATAATGAAAATATTAACTAAAATCCTCAAAACATTTTTAGCCTCAGGTTGGTTCATCTTAATCTTCTATTGTATTATGATAGATTATGACTTAATTAACTAAATTTTCTAAGTTAATTTATCAATTTGCTTTCATTTTATATTTTAGAAATTTATTCATACTCTATGCAAAGTTGAAGGCTTAGGCTCCTAAGCCATGTGTTGTAGAAGTTCAAAATTTGGTCGAACCAGGTACATAAGTACTTAGAACTTGTATTGAGTTCTAATAATTAAAACTGTTTATTTAGTTCTATGTTTAATGCGTACATCACTTGCATAGTTCTTATTACTATTTTGTGCGATTTACTTTCTCAAGTTCTATGTTAACTTTCATGTATTTTTGCGAGTTATTTTAAAGGATTAAGATATTTTAATTCTATTATGACAGTTTAATTTTATTAAATTGTCAATTATTCTTTATTAAACTTAAGAGATCTTAAGATCTTGATCAAGTGATTTACACTTGATCTAAATCTTAGATTGCCATCATTAATAAATAAATAATTCATTTAATATGCCATTAACTGGTAACATAACTTTTAGTCTTAAATTGATAAGGTTAGGGGTAACACCTAATATGTCTGATTTAGACTCAAACTCTTAATAACTTAATCACCTGATTATAAGATAATTTGTCTAACATGATTCCAATAATCTATTTGATTTGATATTAACTTTAATGCATTGAATTAAAAGTGCTAAGGAAGTTTAAGAACCAGTATAATTAAGCATATGGACTTGAAACTTAAGATCTTTGATTTCCTCTTAAATAAAACAATTAACATAAAATCAAGTATAAAATTTATGATGATTCATTACAAGATCAAATCCTAATAAGATTTTTGATTATATCTCATAATTATAGTCTAGAACTCGATCACATATGGCTACCCATCTGATCTAATTAACCAAACTTAATGAATAATCTTATAAAATTATATTGAGTGTTTAGATATGTGAGATCTTGATGATCTTATATTAGGCTTTATTTAGTATTACTAACATCCTTAACAAATGATGATACATTGAGGTAAGAAGAATCTTTGTAACTTATTGAGGTAGAATCTTAGATGATCCTTTTAACCTTAAAAGTTGATCTTGATACCTTGTGGTAGGAATCACCTAAAGCACTTAGAATAGAACTTCTCCCTTATAGTAGAAATCAATATTGAGTGATATTTTTTATCACATCTTTGGAGCCGTGTGTGTAGGACTCACCCATTTAGTGTAAGGAATTAATAGATTTGATAAATCCTTGTTAATTAAATAGAATCTTCTGAACCCAAAATTATTAGTTGGATATAATTATGTATATCCATGGTGCTGAGTCACTTCAGCAATATTCAGGATTGATTGATTCACTCCAATGCGGACTTATGACCAGGTGCTATCCCGAGGAATTAGACGAATACAGTCCCATTAGAGTAAATCTTCTAATACTAAGAGTGTTACAATTAGTGAATTAGATCTTTAGTTTGAGATATAAACTACGACCGGGTTCTGCCTCCTATCACAGTGTGCTTCGATAAGTGCAGTTTAAGCAAACTAAGTATCTTAAGTCACTTTCGTAGACCACGAAGTATGTTTGTAATTAGGTCATTTAACGGCTTAGCTTGATATATAAACTGTGATCGGGTTCTGTCTCCTATCGTAGTGCGCTTCGATAAATACAATTTTAAACAAGCTAAGGGTTAAATCCACCTTTTATGGAAACATACAACCATATGTATACAATCATCATAGCTAATAATTTTTAAGTAAACTCTCAACTTTAACTAATTAATGAAATTAGAATTTTACGAGTCAGAATCCTTTTAGCAAAATTCTACACAATGGGGACATTGAGTTCATTATCGGATTTTAAAGCATTTTTTTAGATTTTTGGATTTATCTCATGTAGCTTAGAAGCATGAGCATGAGTATAAGTATGATGTGTTAGTATTAAAATGATGTATAAGTATTAGTGATGATTTATGGGTTACAGAATATTGCATACATTGACTGGGGAATTTCAAGATGTATCGACATCATAGTAAACTGTATTCCCAACTGAATATATGCATACATTGAACTGTACATGTAATAATCCTAAGTTGTTACCCTAGCTAGACCTGGATTAATTAAGCTAAACCAAGGCTTAATTTTGATTCTATTGGATTCAATGGGTCTTCAAACCTAACCCTGGAAGTTTGGAATCAATCGGGGCTAAATTAGAAAATATGATATTTTTGGCTATTTTTTAGCCCTGAAAAATACCTAAAATAGTTTGATCTACAAACCATAATCTGATTTCATTTTTGAATTCCTCACACCCAGATTAGCTAAGGGTGAATTTTTGGGAATTTTTGGGACTCATTTGGTCCTAAGTTGGATTTGAATTAATTAAGAATAATTATATATTATTTAAATAGATTTATTTAATTTAATTTAATTTAATTAATTATTTTTAATTAAGTAGGATTTGCTGTCGGGACCGCGGCAGATCCGCTACGGGGTCCCGACAGCGGGGCACCTTACCCGTCGAATGGATGATCTGGCACGCATCTCAGCGCATTTAATCCAACGGCTCGCATACCACACGCCGTGATCTAATCCCATCCGCCCAATCAGCATCTCAGATCCGACGCTCGAGATTTAATCTGCGGTTCGGTTAAGTAGAAGCCGCATCAGGCCGTTTATCCCCAACGGTCACTCCATCAGACGGTGGAGACGAACCCGAGAACTGTGGATCGTCTCCCTCGCCTCGCCCGTCCGCGTCTGGTCCCCCCCCCGATAGCCAGGATCCTCCCTATCGCGTGGCAGTACGGGAAAATCACCGAATATCTTCTCCTGCCCTCAGCGCATTCATCTGGCCGACTGCCTTCTCCCCAAATTGCCCATAGCCATTGGCCCGAGCCATTCCATTCGGCCCGAGCCTCTCGCCATTGCCAGAGCTCTGGAAACCACCCCCGTAGCCCCCTTGGCCTATAAATACCCCCGGTGATTCAGAGTGAGTCCCTTTGCTCACTGTGAACTCTCATTTTCCCCAGCTGAAGCCTCTGGAACTCCCATCTTCCTCGGTGAATTTCGGCATTTCCAAAGCTTAACATTGCTGATAGAAGGCCCATCTGGTGTTCAGACCCCCTGTGAAGCTTCGTCTGCTGTCCAGGAAGCTTCAGCGCACCTCAATTCCCCTCGGCTAAGCCTGCAGCCCGACTTTAGGTACAGCCTTTCCCCCATTAATATTTCTTCAGCTCAGTTTTGTTTCTGTCCTCTGGATGAGCCATGGATGTCGCTTAGTGAACCTTTTCCACCTAGGAAACCTAGTGTGATTGTCGCCTAGGGCTAAGCTAGCTCAAGTCGATCGTATCGATCGACTGAGCTAGTAGCCGAGCCAATGGCTGAGTCCGAGTAAGGACCCAGCGATTGGCTGTGCCTCAGGTTAAGATAGGTTTGGGGTTCGACATGTCTCGACTCCCTGAACATGTAGGGATCGAACCTCAGTCGAATCGAGGCCTCTGTGAGGTGAATTGCCCCCTCACAGTTGGCCTGAGACGCCCGTATCGAAGGCATCTCGGTCCAATAGCATCCCGTCAATCCAGAGGGACCCAAATGGGGGTTCTTGGTCCAATCGATGCGTCTTGACTCAAGGAACGTGTAGGGATCAAGCCGAGCCACCGTCGTCATCTGTGCACTGAGAATTTCAGCGCCGAAGTTCGGCTGGGACGGGACCCGTCGAGAGGAAGAAGACGAAGTCGTGGGTTCTGGGTCGGGCCAGCCCGTGACCCATGCGGTTCTGATTTTGGGCCGTGCCTAATTAATAATTATTGGATAACATTTTAATGATTGTGAATTAAATTATTAAACCCTATAGTTTTAATTTAAATAAACATTCAGATTAAATTAATTGAATAACTTTAGTTATACGAATCCAAATAGTATGATCCAATATACCATTTGAATCAGAAAAATTCAAAGAGTCTAAATATAAAATAAAATCTCAGATCCAATAGTTGGATTGAAATTTAATTGCCAAACTCCTTGCTATCATTAATTAAATCATATAAAATTATTTAAGTATCTAATTTATGAGATTAAGGGTTTTGATTGCTTCTTGTACCCTAAGGAACAATATCAGACCCTTAAATTTAATTTTGGATAATTATTTTTCTTAATCGCTCCTTAATCACCTTAAATAAGGATTAGTTAAATTAACCCTAATTAAGCCTCTGATTTGGATGGGGGTTGTTCTTAATGTCATATTAGGTCTATATTAACCTAAGTATAAGGTTGGACTGCCCTAAGAATGCCTATGTTCACTAATCATCCTAATTGGCTTAAATAAATGATTAGTGCTAATTAAGATTAATTAGGTCATCAAAACATAATATAAGTGTGTTTCTCACTTCTCTAATCAATATGAAACTCATTAAAATAGATTAGATCTAACTTGGATAACTAAACCCTAAAATCCTAATTTTACCCTTAAGAGGGACATTTTGGTCATTTTGACTAAAATGTGTTTAAATGCTCCTTAAAGCTTAGAAATTTCAGTAAACTATCCTAAGATAGATTAGAAATGTTCTCTAAACCCTTAAACTAATAGTAATTATAATGTGATCATCAATTCAAGAAATCTCCTCTCAATCCCTAATTAAGATACTTAGATCTTAAGTGATCTTATAAGAGTCAATTGGCATTAATCCTTGAATCTAATAATTGAGATGATTAAATAGCACTTTAATAAGTTCAGTGAAGTTAACCTAAGAGCTAAAACTTAAAAGAAATGTAATTGATAAAGTCTAAGTTAAAATCTAGCTTAAAAGTGATCAAACCTCATACCCTTAGATCTTAAGTAGCCCTAAAAAGATCAATATGAGTTTGATGTTTAATCTAATACTTAAAAAGGTCAAATTTCAACCTTAATAAGCTCCGTATAGTTTAACTATGAACTTAGATTCTAAAAGAATCACAAATGGAAGCTCTTGAGATAAAACCCTAATTTAGAGATCTAAAGTGATCAAATCTCATATCTTTAGATCTTAGATCTTAGACTTAGATCTTCAATTTGAAATTAAACCATCTCTAATTGAAATTCTTTAATGATTGATTATTTAATCTTTTTAAACCTTCCATGTGGGTATAGGATGATTCAATCTATAAGATAAGGAAATTATCGTAAAGATTAAATATAGATATTAGATTCTCAAGTTCTTAATCGATTATTTTATCTTAAAATTAGTAGAATAGCCTTTCATTAAGTTCTTAGTTCCTGAATCTTTCAGCTTATAGGATTCTTTACCTTTAAATTAGGTAATAAGTGTGAACCCTAGATCCTAGTTAGAATATTACCTTGGATTTGGGAATTTGAACTCAACATAGGGTTTAAGTTCTAAATCCTTAAATCTTGATTTACTTAATCAAGATTTGGGTAAGAGAGTAAAATTTAAATTAATTAGGTCGTTGATTTACCTACTTAAACCATATAGTCATCACATGATTTTGGATTAGAATATGTTGAGTTCTAATATTATCTTTAAGGACGTAAATTTAAGATTCTTCTCGATAGCTGGATATTGGAGATCCTAAACTTGTACCTTCTCAAAGTAGTTAGATTGGATAATTAGATAACATTAGATGTCACATAGTCTAGATTGAGTCTCTTGCTTACTTTGACTAGATTGCTTGGCATTCCTTGGTTATTGAGCCTTATTCCTTGAGTATAATAGGAAAACTTAGGATGTGGAGGATACATCCTAAGTTAGTATTTGAATTGCATATCATTTAGTTTTGCCTTGATTGTAGTTGGTAGAATAAGTCCTAGCTTAGTCTGTCTCTTCAGTAGTAGTATAGTATAGACTGGAGCCAGACCTAGCATATTTGGATGGCTAGGATGGGGATTGATTGATTGATATTGGAGGCCCTGTATGGCCTATTGGCTGGTATGACAGTACTATGTCTTAGGCTTATTGCTACTTTAGCTGGATTATATTGTTTTCTATTTTGCTTTGCTGCATGCTTCAGTGGCCTTATTTTTAGTATTTGCTCACTTTGCTATATGTCTCAGTGGCTTCATATTTCATAAATTGCTTTGCTTTTGCCACATGTCTTAGTGGCTTTTATGTTCTTTTCCTGTTCTTAATTAGTATGTTATATGTATACTCCTATGGCTTACTTACATATATTGGCATGTTTAGGATGCTAGAATTGCATATTTTTAATAGTTATGTTTCTTTTATATACTCAGCATATATTAACATGATCATAAGCATGTTAGGGTTAGAATTGTATTGTAGTTGTTGTTTCTTTTAGATTTTAGCCTCACCTTGTTTATTTTGCATTATATGCTGGCTATAAATGGATAGTTTATAGTTACCCATTTCTTTCATAGCTTGTTGCACCTTTACTGCTTGCATGTGTAGTTAAGTTAAAATGTGATATCTTTAAATGTTCAGTTTATTAAAATAGCCTAAAATATACTTAGACAATTGTCTAACTGTAACCTTTTTATTTTGTTGGCTGGGGCCCTGGCATTTGTGATACCGACAAATGTCAGATTCAGACGTGTTCGTGGGCAGTATCACTGAGGAGGAGCAGTTTCAGGAGGAGGACTGTGCTGCTGCTGTTTAGTTAGATATTGCCTTTTTATTTCAGTAAGATTGAGAGACATTTTCTTTAAACTTCAGTTTGTAATAATTAATTCTGGATGTATTTTATTTATGCATTATGATGAGTTACTATATTGCATTCTCTTTTCTTACTATGTATGCTTATGGATGTTACTCTGTTGTTCATTGCTTCTGCCACTTTGATATTGGTATATTGATGATGTTATAGCACTTGGTGACAAGTCCTTGGCTTAAGGCAGGTCGAGTTTACCTAACTTTACTTGAGTCAGGGATTTGCCACAGTTGGAGCACCGTACTTCTTTGTTGTCAGTACGGGGGGCCCCACAGTTGGTATCAGAGAATACCATAAGGTGTCAGAATGGGATCTATGATTCCTTTCTACCTAATGGACCGTTCTTCTGAAATACAAGCATCAATATAAGTGACATCCATGACATAGTAGTGTCAGTAACTCTATGCAAAATATAGGAGGAGAATACTCCCATCCTAATAATTTAGTCATCTGGAGTCTAACACAAATGTAATAAAATTCTATCCTCAGAGTCAAATGGATTCTGAAGAGTCCGATATAGACTATTATCAGCGTGCCTTCAAGAGAGTTTGGAGTTGTAGCTTCAAATGGAGATAGGAAAGCAACTGGCAGATTGAAGGAGTTTCAGCAAGAGGAATTTTGGTCCTGGAAAAGCTTTTACAGCAAGCTGTATATCAAGGGCTCAACTTTCCCATATACACACAAGAATGGTTGAGCCGAGTAGAGTCCATTCTGATACACATAGAGTGTCCTGAGTCACTTTATGTAGATATTATGACAGACCTGATGGTGGACTATGCCGGAGTTTGGTGGTATGAGACCATGGCAAGGCTCAAGAAGAAACGTAACAGGAAGCATTGGGAAGTCACTTTTGAGGACTTTTGTGTAGCCTTTAGGGCATAGTACATTGATAATGTTTGAATGATAGTTAGGATAAATGCTATTTCATTTTCAAGCAACTCCATTTGATTTACAGTTTTGGCATTGCAATCCCTTAATTTTATAATTAATAAAAGATTTTGATTTCTCTTCCTTAGAATAAATTCTGAGTTTGTCCTTTTCTTAATCAAACTAGAATGGATTATGGATCACCACCCACCGTTACTCCTATCAAGAACGCTGTTGCCTCTAGTAGTTCTAACGATGAGGTGGCTCATCTGAGAGCCATGGTGGCAACTCTATTGGAAAACCAAGCTCAACAGGCACTCGTTATGCAGAAACTACGAATGATCGTACAACTCCAGTCACTGTCGCTGCTCCGACAGTTCATGCTCCATAAATTGCTTCTTCTTCATATCACTCGGCAGATAACCTCCTTCACAATTTTCTGAGGTTAAGACCTCCAACCTTTGGTGGGAACCTGTGCCCAATGGATACAGCCGACTGGCTGAAAGCTATGGAAAGGGATCTCGTTAGTCTTAAGGTCCCGAAATCGGAAGCTGTCCGTCTCGTCACCCGTCTGTTTCATGCAGAAGCAGAATATTGGTGAGAAGAGATCCGAAATACCAAGTTCGCTGACTACGAGTTAGAAGACATCCCCTAGGATGAGTTCATCGAGGCCTTCAAGACTGAATTCATTCCCCCATCCGCACAAAACATTATTGCAGATACAATCATGAGGTTGGCTCAAGGAAGCCGTTCAGTGGCAGAATACGAAAGATCGTTCCGTAGATTGATTCGTTTCACACCAAAAGTCACCCATTCTGAGTCAGTAAAGTGCCATCACTTTCTTTATGGACTCCGAAGTTCATTGAAGAACCAGATTGTGCCGCTCTGTCTGACTAACTTCTTCAAACTAGTGGAAACGACTAAGGTGATTGAGCATCACCAATTTGAAGAGGATCTTAAGAAAAAAGCGCAAACAACTCTGAACCCGCGAGGAAACTTCAAGAGACTCGGATCCAACCCCGTGAAAGTATATCAGCTGGAAGCAACACCTACTACCGGTCAAAGCTCAAAATTGTACTAAGCCACATCCGTATGGCAAGTGTTACCACTTTGGCCAGAGTTGTTTTAATTGTGGGCGTACAGGCCACCGGTACTATCAATGCGACCACACGAAAATGGTAGACGGAGTTCAAATGAAGCCGTACCATAAGAAATAAGTGTTCCGAGCAGCTCCACTGAACCGAAGGGAACCAAATTTGGCTATAATGCCAGCCCCTACTTCTGAAGTTGCTCACACACAACCACCAATTCCCAATTCTCAGAACTATCAATGACGGCAGTCTAACAATCATCTTGCTGGACCTGCACGAGTATATGCCTTAACTCCTATTGAAGCCGCCGAAGATAACACTGTGGTTTCAGGTACACACTCTTAAACCTCTCTCCTATTGCATTTCTGTATTTTAATTCTCTTCAAGTTGTTAATGCGAAACAGTGTAAATTTAGGCACACTTTACTTCAATAACCAACCTTGCAACGTATTGTTCGATACTGGTGCCAGTCACTCGTTTATCTCTGAACGATTTGCTAATAACCTTAAACTTTACGCATGCAACCTAGCACAAAAGTTGAGTGTTGGACTTCCATCGGGAATCCAACTAAGTGCCCATAAATTTTGCACTATTAAAGTCCCAATAAATGATCAGGAATTTCAGGCCAAACTCATCATCCTGCCAATAGCTAACTTTGATATCATCCTCGGGATGAATTGGCTCAGTGACAATAATGCGGTGATAAACTGCCATAAAAAGAGAGTCACTCTCCATTCTCAGGGCAAGCCTGAAACATTTGTAGGAAAAACCAGCATACAGTTATCCTTAATAAATGCCATTAGAGCCAAACAATTGATTGTTAAGGGTTGTAGTGCCTACCTAGTCTCCATGATGGGCAAAACAAAAGAAAATATCTCTCTTGCTGATTGTAAGGTAGTCAAGGAATTCATCGATGTATTTCCAGAAGATTTGCCTGGTGTACCTCCTTTTAGAGAAGTAGAATTCTCTATTGAATTAATCCCTGGTACCCAGTCGATATCCAAAGCACCTTATAGGATGGCACCTAAGGAGCTTCAAGAGCTCAACGAGCAATTGCAAGAGCTCTTGAATAAAGGCTTCATCAGGCCAAGCATGTCTCCTTGGGGAGTGCCAGTCTTATTTGTGAAAAAGAAGGATGGATCTATGCGTATGTGTATAGATTATCATGAATTAAATAAGGTCACCATAAAGAACAAATACCCACTGCCTAGAATTGATTATTTGTTTGATCAGTTATCCGGAGCCGTGACATTTTCCAAAATCGATCTAAGGTCTGGATACCATCAACTGCGAGTAAAAGAAGATGATGTAGGGAAGACTGCTTTCCATACCCGCTATGGACACTTCGAGTTTTTGGTGATGTCATTCAGACTCACCAATGCACCATCAATCTTTATGGATTTGATGCAGCGCATGCTAAAACTGTATCTGGACAAGTTTGTAATCGTCTTTATTGACGATAACCTCATTTATTCTAAAACTCTGAGAGATCATGAAGAACATCTGAGGTTGGTGTTGGAAACTTTGCGTGAGTATCAACTTTATGCCAAGTTCTCCAAATGTGAGTTCTGGCTAAACTCCATTGCATTTTTGGGGAACGTAGTCGATGCTCAGGGAATTCGGGTAAATCAGAGTAAAGTAAGAGCTATTCAGGACTGGGCTCAACCTAAGTCTATCACCGACATTAGAAGTTTCATGGGATTAGCAGGATACTACAGGAAGTTTGTTAAGGGCTTTTCCCAGATTGCTTCGCTGTTGACTAAACTGACTTAAAAGGCTATTCCGTTCATTTGGAGTCCAGAGTGCGAGGAAGCATTTCAAACTCTAAAGGATGCTCTTTCTTTCGCTCCAGTTCTTGTTCCACCTAAATAAGGTTTGAACTATCAGGTATATACCGATGCCTCTGGAATTGGTCTAGGTTGGTTTTAATGTAAGAGGGTAAGGTAATTGCCTATGCCTCTCGTCAATTAAAACCCCATGAGCAAAATTATCCTGTTCATGATCTTGAACTTGCAGCCACAATATTTGCCTTGAAAATATGGCGTCACTATCTGTACGGAGTGCAATGTTCAATTTTCACTGATCATCAAAATTTGAAGTATATATTCACCCAGAGAGAATTGAATTACCGCCAGAGAAGATGGTTGGAGCTCATCAGCGATTATGATCTTAATATCCAATGTCATCCAGGAAAAGCTAATGTAGTGGCCGATACTCTTAGTCGTCATACTACTTTAACCTTTATGATTGCCTCCAATTTCTTAGAACCTGAATTTCGTAAGCTCGAGATTTCTCCGGTAAGTGGAGATATGTTGAGTTCGCTATTAGCAAATATTAATGTGGAACCCACTTTCCATCGAGATGTCTCTATCTCGCAAACTAAAGATGATGAGTATCTGAAATTTAAAGCAGATATTGAAGGTGGTCTTCGTCAGGATTTGCAGTTGCAGAATGGTGTAGTTTATCAAGGTAATCGATTGTGGATTCCTAAGTCCATGCAACAAGAAGTTTTAGTCGAAGGCCATAATTCTGGGTATCATATTCACCCAGGCAGTACTGAGATGTACCAAGATTTGAAGCAATCATTTTGGTGGCCAGGTTTGAAGAAAGATGTAGCTAACTTTGTGGCCAAATGTCATACCTATAATTTAGTGAAGGCCGAACACCAAAGACCTGGTGGTCTTCTGCATCTATTAGATATCCCGGAATGGAAATTGTTTGATATATCCATGGACTTTATCATGGGATTGCCTCATGCAAAATCAGGTGCCGATGCGATCTGGGTGATAGTCGACCGCTTAACTAAATCAGCGCACTTTCTTCCTATCCGTCCAACTGATTCTGTAGAGAGGTTAGCGAAACTCTACATCAAAGAAATTGTCAGATTGCATGGGATCCCAAAGTCAATTATATCGGATAGAGATAGCAGGTTTAATTCCAAATTTTGGCAAGCTGTGCATCAAGATCTGGGTATAACTCTAGCCACGAGTACAGTTTTTCATCCTCAAATGGATGGTCAAACTAAAAGAGTGAACCAAGTTTTGGAAAATCTGCTTAGGCTATGTATTCTTGATTTTGCTGGTTGTTGGGAAGATCATATCCCATTAGTAGAGTTTGCCTACAATAACAATTTTCAAGCCAGTATTAAGATGGCCCCTTATGAAACACTGTATGGTAGAAAATGCAGTACTCCGCTAGCTTGGTCAGAAACAGGAAGCGTTCAACTTTTTGGTTCAGAATTGGTCTAAGAAACCAATAATAAGATCAAATTGATACAGCAGAGAATTCGTTCAGCTCAAGATCGTCAAAGCAAGTATCATGATTCTCACCACCATCTCATAGAATTCAATGTGGGAGATTGTGCTTATCTAAAAGTCAGTCCAATGAAAGGTGTCTTCAAATTTGGCGTAGCTGGGAAACTTAGTCCTCGCTATGTTGGACCTTTCAAAGTTTTGGCCAAAGTAGGATCATCTGCCTACCGGTTAAGCCTTCCTGATGGCTTTGCAGTTGTTCACAATATATTTCATGTATCATCTTTGAGAAGATGTCTTCGAGACCCTTCTCACCTCGTTCAACTTCTAGCAGTAGAGATTCAACCCGATCTTTCGTATGCCAAAGAACCTATCAGAATCTTAGCCCATGATCAGAAACAACTAAGGAATCGTTCAATTCATATGATCAAAATTCAATGGAAGAATCGATCATTAGAAGAATCTACTTGGGAGAAAGAAGCGGACATGCGAAATAAATATCCTCAACTCTTTGCAAACTCAGGTACTATTCTTTTCTCCACTATCAATTGTATTTAAACTCGTAGTGTCTCAGTAGAATATTCTTCACATAGGTGATGTCGGAACGACATCGTTCTTAAGTTGGGGAGTCTGTAACAATCCTAAGTTGTTACTCTAACTAGACCTGGATTAATTAAGCTAAACCCAGGGTTAATTTTGATTCCATTGGATTTAATGGGTCATTCAAACCTAACCCTAGAAGTTTGGAATTAATCGGGGCTAAATTGGAAAATATAGTATTTTTGGCTATTTTTAAGACCTGAAAAATACCTAAAATAGTTTGATCTCCAAACCAAAATCTAATTTTATTTTTGAATTCCTCACACCCAAATTAGCTAAGGGTGAATTTTTGGGAATTTTTGGGGCTCATTTGGTCCTAAATTGGATTTGAATTAATTAAGAATAATTATATATTATTTAAATGGATTTATTTAATTTAATTTAATTTAATTAATTATTTTTAATTAAGTAGGATTTGCTGTCGGGACCGTGGCAGATCCGCTGTGGGGTCCTGACAGCGGGGCACCTTACCCATCGAATGGATGATCTGGCACGCATCTCAGCGCGTTTAATCCAATAACTCGCATACCGCACGCCGTTATCTAATCCCATCCGCCCGATCGGCATCTCAGATCGAACACTCAGGATTTAATCCGCGGTTCGGTTAAGTAGAAGCAGCATAAGGCCGTCTATCCCCAACGGTCGCTGCATCAGATGGCAGAGACGAACCCGAGCACTGTGGATCATCTCCCTCACCTCGCCCGTCTGCGTCTGGTCCCCCCTAACAGCCAGGATCCTCCCTATCATGCGGCAGTACGGGAAAATCACCGAATTTCCTCTCCTGCCCTCGGCACGTTCGTCTGGCCGGCTGCCTTCTCCCCAAATTGCCCATAGCCGTTGGCCCCAGCCATTCCCTTCGGCCCGAGCCTCTCGCCATTGCCCGAGCTCTGGAACCCACCCCCGTAGCCCCCTTGGCTTATAAATACCCCCGGTGATTCACAGTGAGTCCCTTTGCTCACTGTGAACCCTCAATTTCCCCAGCTGAAGCCTCTGGAGCTCCCGTCTTCCTCGGCAAATTTCTGCATTTCCAGAGCTTAGAACCGCTGATAGAGGGCCCGTCTAGTGTTCAAACCCCCTGTGAAGCTTCGTTTGCTGTCCAGGAAGCTTCAACGCACGTCAATTCCCCTCTGCTAAGCCTGCAGCCCGACTTAGGTACAGCCTTTCCCCCATTAATATTTCTTCAGCTTAGTTTTGTTTCTGTCCTCTGGATGAGCCATGGATGTCTCCTAGTGAACCTTTGCCACCTAGGAAACCTAGTATAATTGTCACTTGGGGCTAAGCTAGCTCAAGTCGATCGTATCGATCGACTGAGTTAGCAGCCGAGAGAATGGCTGAGTCCAAGTAAGGACCCAGCGATTTGCTGCGCCTCAGGTTAAGATAGGTTGGGAGTTCGATACGTCTCGACTCCCTGAACATGTAGGGATCAAATCTCGGTCGAATCGAGGCCTCTGTGAGGTGAATTGCCCCCTCACAGTCGGCCTGAGATGCCCGTATCGAAGGCGTCTCGGTTGAGTAGCACCCTGTCGATCCAGACGGACCCAGATGGGGGTTCTTATCCAATCGTTGCATCTTGACTCAGGGAACGTGTAGGGATCAAGCCGAGCCACCGTCGTCATCTGTGTGCTGAGAATTTCAGCGCCAAAGTTCGGCTGGGATGGGACCCGTCGAGAGGAAGAAGAGGAAGTCGCGGGTTCTGGGTCGGGCCGGCCCGTGACCCATGCGGTTCTGATTTTGGGCCGCGCCTAATTAATAATTATTGGATAATATTTTTAATGATTGTGAATTAAATTAATTAAACCCTATAGTTTTAATTTAAATAAACATTCAGATTAAATTAATTGAATAACTTTAGTTATACGAATCTAAATGGTATGATCCAATATACTATTTGAATCAGAAAAATTCAAGGAGTTTAAATATAAAATAAAATCTCATATCCAATGGTTGGATTAAAATTTAATTGCCAAACTCCTTGCTATCATTAATTAAATCATATAAAATTATTTAAGTATCCAATTTATGAGATTAAGGGTTCTGATTGCTCCTTATACCCTAAGGAATAATATCAGACCCTTAAATTTAATTTTGGATAATTATTTTTCTTAATCACTCCTTAATCATCTTAAATAAGGATTAGTGAAATTAACCCTAATTATCCTCTGATTTGGATGGGGGTTGTTCCTAATGTCATATTAGGTCTATATTAACCTAAGAATGCCTATGTTCACTAATCACCTTAATTAGCTTAAATAAGTGATTAGTGCTAATTAAGATTAATTATTTTATCAAAACCTAATGTAAGTGTGTTTCTCACTTCTCTAATCAATATGAAACTCATTAAAATAGATTAGATCTAACTTGGGTAACTAAACCCTAAAATCCTAATTTTACCCTTAAGAGGGACATTTTGGTCATTTTGACCAAAATGTGTTTAAATGCTCCTTAAAGCTTGGAAATTTCAATAAACTATCCTAAGATATATTAGAAATGTTCTCTGAACCCTTAAACTAATAGTAATGATAATGTGATCATCAATTCAAGAAATCTCCACTCAATCCTTAATTAAGACACTTAGATCTTAATTGATCTTATAAGAGTCAATTGGCATTAATCCTTGAATCTAATAATTAAGATGATTAAATAGCACCTTAATAAGTTCAGTGAAGTTAACCTAAGAGCTAAAACTTAAAAGAAATGTAATTGATAAAGTCTAAGTTAAAATCTAGCTTAAAGTCTAAAGTGATCAAACCTCAGACCCTTAGATCTTAAGTAGCCCTAAAAAGATCAATATGAGTTTGATATTTAATCTAATACTTAAAATAGTCAAATTTCAACCTTAACAAGCTCTATATAGTTTAACTATGAACTTAGATTCTAAAAGAATCATAAATGGAAGCTCTCGAGATAAAACCCTAATTTAGAGATCTAAAGTGATCAAATCTCAGATCTTTAGATCTTAGATCTTCAATTTGAAATTAAACCATCTCTAATTGAAATTCTTTAATGATTGATTATTTATTCTTTTGAAACCTTCCATGTGGGTATAGGATGATTCAATCTATAAGATAAGGAAATTATCTTAAAGGTTGAATATAGATCTTAGATTCTCAAGTTCTTAATCGATTGTTTTATCTTAAAATCAGTAGAATAGCCTTTCACTAAGTTCTTAGTTCCTAAATCTTTCAGCTTATAGGATTCTTTACCTTTAAATTGGGTAATAAGTGTAAACCCTAGATCCTAGTTAAAACATTACCTTGGATTTGGGGATTTGAACTCAACATAGGGTTTAAGTTCGAAATCCTTAAATCTTGATTTACTTAATCAAGATTTGGGTAAGAGAGTAAAATATAAATTAATTAGGTCATTGATTTACCTACTTAAACCATATAATCATCACATGATTTTGGATTAGAACTTGTTGAGTTCCAATATTAACTTTAAGGACGTAAATCTGAGATTTTACTTAAGAGATGGATATTGGAGATCCTAAACTTGTACCTTCTCAGAGTAGTAAGATTGGATAATTAGATAACATCAGATGTCACATAGTCTAGATTGAGTCTCTTGCTTACTTTGACTAGATTGCTTGACATCCCTTGGTTATTGAGCCTTATTCCTTGAGCATAATAAGAAAACTTAGGATATGGAGGATACATCCTAAGTTAATATTTGAATTGCATATCATTTAGTTTTGCCTTGATTGCAGTTGGTAGAATAAGTCCTAGCTTAGTTTGCCTCTTCAGTAGTAGTATTATATAGACTGGACCCAGACCTAGCATATTTGGATGGCTAGGCTGGGGATTAATTGATTGATATTGGAGGCCCTGTATGGCTTATTGGCTGGTATAGCAGTACTATATCTTAGACTTATTGCTATTTTAGCTGGATTATGCTTCAGTGGCCTTATTTACAGTATTTGTTCGTTTTGCCACATGTCTCAGTGGCTTCATATTTCATAAATTGCTTTGCTTTTGCCACATGTCTTAGTGGCTTTTATGTTCTTTTCCTGTTCTTAATTAGTATGTTATATGTATACTCCTATGGCTTACTTACATATATTAGCATGTTTAGGATGCTAGAATTGCATATTTTTAATAGTTATGTTTCTTTTATATACTCAGCATATATTAACATGATCATAAGCATGTTAGGGTTAGAATTGTATTGTAGTTGTTGTTTCTTTTAGATTTTAGCCTCACCTTGTTTATTTTGCATTATATGCTGGCTATAAATGGATAGTTTATAGTTACCCATTTCTTTCATAGCTTGTTGCACCTTTACTGCTTGCATGTGTAGTTAAGTTAAAATGTGATATCTTTAAATGTTCAGTTTATTAAAATAGCCTAAAATATACTTAGACAATTGTCTAACTGTAACCTTTTTATTTTGTTGGCTGGGGCCCTGACATTTGTGATACCGACAAATGTCAGATTCAGACGTGTTCGTGGGCAGTGTCACTGAGGAGGAGCAGTTTCAGGAGGAGGACTGTGCTGCTGCTGTTTAGTTAGATATTGCCTTTTTATTTCAGTAAGATTGAGAGACATTTTCTTTAAACTTCAGTTTGTAATAATTAATTCTGGATGTATTTTATTTATGCATTATGATGAGTTACTATATTGCATTCTCTTTTCTTACTATGTATGCTTATGGATGTTACTCTGTTGTTCATTGCTTCTGCCACTTTGATATTGGTATATTGATGATGTTATAGCACTTGGTGACAAGTCCTTGGCTTAAGGCAGGTCGAGTTTACCTAACTTTACTTGAGTCAGGGATTTGCCATAGTTGGAGCACCGTACTTCCTTGTTATCAGTACGGGGATCCCCACAGTACAACCCATAGGTATTCAGTGATAGTCCTATTACATATCAGTGGCATACTGTATTGTGGCATATTTGGATGCATGATCCCAGTAGCATATAGTACATCATTGGATGCTTTTGCATTAGTATTATAATACTTGCTATTTTTATTTACTTTCAGTATTCAGTTTATAATTCAGGTTTACTTCATTCAAATTATATAGTTTCAGTTATTTTGTGCTTTTATAGTTTTTCTGCAATTTTACTTTACCTTACTTCAATTTTGTACAGTTTTATACTTTCAATTATTTTATAGTATTTCTACAACTTGATTTTTGTCTTATTATTATGATTGAATAACATCTTTTAGATGTAAGTATATGCTATGTTATAACTTTATTGTACTTAGACTTTATAAGTCTAATATTATTTTTCCTTTGTTGGCTTGGCCCTATCATATATGTACATATGACAGTATCAGGTGTTAGCTCAGAACTTGTGCTTGGGGGTGTGCTGGTGATAGAGGGTTATGTGAGATTGATGTTCTGCAAAGAAGGGGATCTTGCTCAATTTTTAAAATTTATGTTGCTCATATTTAATTAAATGTAATAAATGAGTTTCTTTCTTATTATTCTGCATTTTCTATATTGTATGTGAATGGATAGATGTGAATAATATTTGAATGCCCTTTTTCCTTATTTTCTGCACTGCTTTACTTATGTTTCTGCATAAGACTTTGCTCACCTTCAGATTAATGCCATGGATATATTGCTTATTATCTGTGGTGTTATTGACAGTCACCACTTGATCGTAGTTGAGTTAATGTTACTCGACGATGATTAAGAGGCGGCTGTTACACTGCTGTATTTAGTATTTAATATGGTAAGGCACAACTAATAAAATAAAAATAAGTGATTATACTTAAAAATTATAAGTACATTTTAGGACAACTTAATTATTTTAGATTTAGTGGATATCATATTAGCCATTTACATTTATGTAAGCAGAGCACAAAGTAGTAAAAAGGGAAGTAAATTAAGTGACTCTAAGTAATAAATAAAAATGTAAAAGCAGTAAAAGGGAAAAACCAGTACACAACTTATATCTAATACATAAATAAGGAAAGCATGTCAACTATAAATACAAGTGTGCAATAAAGAATGTGAATATGTACAAAGGACATATGCTAAGTAAGTAAAATACTATAAATGAAATAAATATATAAGCCAAACTACACTGCATAAAAGTAAGTAAGAGTGCTATAAATGCAAGTGAATATTATAAATGTAAGTAATAAAATTTCAATCTCAATGATTGAATAAATATTAAAAGTATGGAAATCTCAGTCATAATGACTGAATAATCTGTAATGACAGTCATAAATGACTGTAGTTGATAATGTTAATTATTTATCTTGATTTAAATTATTTTATTATATATGCAAAGTTACATAATAAATGAGGAGTCAAGCACATTTGCCCAATAAAAGTAAGCGGGGTTTCCCATAAACTCACACATTTCCCCTCGTAGGATCTGTGTGATCTCCTGATCACTCCATAGCTTGCTTTGGCTCAGTAACAATTGTACAGTATCTACTAGACAAAACCCCAAAGTAAATATTATATGCTTAAGTTATGCACGATGTCTTAATGAATTAATTCAAGGATTTAGTCTCAATGCATTACAATATTTAAGAATGTTTAAAGCTAATTATAAACCATATGATATATGATGTTTTTTACTTTAATTATATATATCATGATTGAGACTAATCAAGCCCCTTAATTGACTTAGACATTTATCAAATATCTCAATCAATTAATACATAATAATATATAATTTAAATGACATTTTGAAAATAATAAATTGATTGAAATATTATTTATGTGACAAAATAATTTCTAAATATAGTTGAAAGGTTACAAACAAGAATCCTATCCTATTGCTAACACTATAATTATCTAAACTATCTACTAATACTTCTATCATAATGGAACATTCAAATTACAAATTAAGAGTTTAACTACTACACTACTTAAGTTACTTAATTCCTATAACTTAGGATACTTGAAGTTCTAGCTATACGGTTCTCTAAGTTCCAAACTAATATCTCACTACTAGGATTGAAGGATTTCTAAAACTACCACATTCAAGCATCTAAGCTATCATTATTCTATACTTAATCTATCTTATTAAAAGCTTAAGGTTCCATACTTGAGAAGCTTGTTCTATCTAACTTCTTAGATCTTCTTAGTCTTAGATAGGTTATTGGTGGTGTAATGCTAAATTAACCTTAGTCTTACTGGTGTGCAAGGTTACTAACCTATTATTAGCATGACTTAAGGAATGTCATTACTTAAGTTATAACTATCTAATTCATCTCACATAAGTTTACTAATCTAAGTATCAAATTTTTTCTCTTAATCATAAGGTTCCAAGTCTTAGCATTACTATCACTAAATCCTTAAGCTTAACTTCATCACTTAACACTTAAGGCAATATCTAGTATTAGTTCAATCACTTAGTCATTCTATAGAATTTTAAATCTTAATAATATTTCATCTTAAGTAATCCTAAGTTCTACTCTTAGCATGATATGTCCAATCATACAATCCTAAGTATGTTGCACTTAGTTACTTATGTTATTTACTAAGTCATTCTTTAAACACTAATCCTTCTAAGGTGATTCCATCTTAATATCTTATAAGTCATCTCTTAATCACAATTGCTATACTAAGGGTTTCCCAATATTACCTTAAGTAATTCATAAGACATGAGTATGATCTATAACTTCATTGTCCTACAATTTTGGATTTACTATGAATTATTTAGATGATAATTAATGTGTAAATATTTATCTTGGTTGAGTTAAGAGTCTAACTTACAATTATAGTTTTTTTTATCCTAAGCCACTAGACTTAGGCTAATACTAGAGTTGTTATTTATAAGGTCGATATGAAGGTTTACTAGTCTTAAGTTTACTAGTGAAATTGGGGGTTTAATAATCTTAACTCGTTTACTAAACTATATTGATTAACAATTTACCAATGTAATCCTAATGAGTAAGGTGCTAGTGAGGATTCTCAAACCATTAGCTACTTGGATGTGGCACCTCACCCCCTAACCCGCAGGATTAGACCCAAGGAGTGCTGTTCCACTCTAGTAAATCCCTCACTTATTATTAGATTGTGTGAGATCCATAATCCATTAATAAGGTAAGGATGTGCATGAAATGAATATAAAGTTTCAGTCACTAAATCAAAATAAATACAGAGTGCAGAAGTGTACAAAGTAAATATTACATCCAGTTCACCATACAACCTATGAGAAACAGTACTGAAAATAGCTCAAAAATAATAGTACAGAAAAGTAAGCACAGACACAAGTGTACTTATATTATTACAATATTTAATTAAAGTTATAAATGAAATAAAGCATCACTCATCCTCACAAAAAAATATTAAGAAAACTAAGGATCTTCAGCTCCAATCTACTACACCTCCTCTAAATAAGGCTCCTCCTTAGGTACTGGATCTTCAAACCGCTCAAGATCTGATATTGTTAGTTTCACAATACCATGACCCTAGCCAATAAAAGAAGAATCTTATTAGACAATTGTCTAAGTACATTTTAGACTGAAAATTTGTTATGCATTTTTTAACATCACCATACTTAGACAAAAGAAAACTATCTAGCATAGGAACAATAAGCATACAAGGAATGGGATAAGCTATAAATACAATATTTATAGCTAAACAGGAATTAAGGCAGCACACCTCAATTAAACTAAATAAGGAATATGCATATATACGTAATATAGTAAGAAAAGTACTGAAAGTAAAGTCTAATTCTAAACATGCTGATGATCATATGATATATGCTATTTTAAAATAGTAATCTGAAAGTGGTACATATAGTAAGCAGTATAGTCTAGCATCCTATAAATATATGTACAAGTAAGCAAGTAAGATAGGAAAATACAGCTGACTGAAATAACATACATTAATAACACAGTAAACAGTAAACTAGAACAGATAGTAGTATATATAACTACCATATCAGAAAGAATTGGCCAATCTGGCACAGTAATATTCTCAAAGCCTTTATAGGCTAGGGAAAATAGAACAGAACAGTAAAGCTGAAGAGGCATAAAATATTATGCAAATATCTTTTAGTTATTTTACTTTTGTTTCTGTGGACACATCCAGAAATAGCTGAGTCAAGCATGTCTACTAGACTATATATAATAGCCATAGTATTGTTGCCTATCAATTAGTGATATAATTGGCTCTAATTATTTTCCATTATTCTTATAATAGTATTAGGAGTCTCCATTTTAAATTTCGTGTGATTTGGAGATTGTTTGATAATTTCCAACATTTTCTTATTTTCTAATAATTCTGAGAATGCCTAATTTATTTAGACCTCAGAATCAAAAACAGAGTCTATCATTAGACTCAGCGCACCCAAATTAGCTAGGGGTGGTATTTTGGAAGTGTTTGGAAGTCGTCAAATTTCCCCTGAATATTTTAATAATATTTTAAATACTCAGAAAATTAAGATAATTAAATTCATCTCTGTTCGAAAATCCGATTGCATTTTTGAGTTCACTACACCTCAATTAGGTAAGGATAAATTTTTAGGATTTTTTGGAGTGCCTTTGATATTTAAAATTAAGTAATTAAATAAGTAGAATTTAATTAATATATACATTATATAATTATTAATCTAAATTTTAATTTTTACTTAATTCCAGCGGTGATATTAAGATAAGGCAGAGATACGCTATTTTCTGCTAAGCACCAAACTGCCATTCCTCTCCATGCTAGTCGTTAATCAAACTTTTTTCTTTGATCAAACAGCGGCTATTGGTGATTAAGATCTGACCGTCGAATCATTGAGAGGATCCGACGGCTGTAAGGGTTTTCAGTGTACGTCTCCCTGCACTTCGCCGATCGAGCGCAGGGAGATATTATGCACCGTGCCATCTACCCCCTTTACAGCTATAGACCTCATCCAACTCCTCAATTCTGAAATTTTTGCTTTTCATTTTCTCCTAAGACAAGCTGCGAAGAAATTTGGGAGAGGTTCCTGTCGATATAAGAGAAATTGGTACACTAACCTTAAATTTTAGAGATCGACGAAATAGGTACTTCGTCTTCTACTTTACTTATTTGACCTAGTATTTCTTCATTTTTATCGATGGCGAATGCAAATCATATTGCTTAGAGTTGAGAAGAATACCTTCTGTAAATAAAAAAAAATAAAAATGAATCTGCTTAATTAAATTCATGATTCCATTAATTTCCTCAGTACTTTCCCTTTTCTCTTTTCTATTGAAATATGAAGAGTTTAATTGTAATGGATGCTTTAGTATAACTTAAGTTAAGCATTAATTGATTTCTTAGAGTTTGATCTTATTCAATCAAACTTGATCTGACTTTCCATAAATTCGATTAAACACCTATTAGAATAGATCTCAGCTTCAATGTTTGATGTTATTACAGTTCATTAGATTAGGGATTTCAAGATCAGGGAGTAGATCACATCATAAGGTTTGAGATTTATAATCTGTCAACTTCCAGAATATAAACGTGAAAGTAGTTTCAGTAATCCCTAAACCAGACGGTCAAGAACCCTCGCGTGGGAGACGACGGTCCATAGACCGTTGTGTCTTTTTTTCGAACCGGCCGGCTCAACCTCATATGAACCGCGCCGTTTCTTCAAGCTGTGTGGCATGCGATGGCTTCCATCACTATCAACATTCAAGCCATAATAATGATTAATTAAATTATTAAACAGAAAATTAAGATTTTAATAAATTCATTTAATTGATTAACAAATTATTGATCTCAATTTTCTTTTGCTAATATCTTTGTAATACATGACTAAATTATGCATTGTAATATACTATTTTGATCACAAAAATGAGTAGAATAATAATATTCAGTTAAATTTCTGTTTTGATAAATTTTTAATTATTCAAAATTTAAGAATTAATTAATTACAAATTTAATTTATCATTTCAAATGACTTTATTGGATCATTAAATGTTCAAATTTAATGATCAATTAGTCCATTTCACTCACAAAAATATGAGGATCAATAATATGAAATCAAGTTTAATATTTAAATCATAATTTTCTTAATCATATTTTAACCTTAATTAGGAGTCCTGGAAATCCTAAATTTCAAATGTTGTCCAAATTTGACCTACTTAGTGTCATTTTTCTCCTTATGATATAAGGATTTCAAATTTATGTATATTATTTCCATTGGACAACAAATTATGATTATTGGTCGTTGACTCTTAATTAGTGTTATTGTGATAAATTATAACTTCCTAGATTGCATATTTTAGGTATTATAAAACCCTAGAATAGCTAACATATCACATCCATTATTCCCAATATCAAATTATATTACTTATGTTTGAGCTTAGTTCTCATTTTTCTAATATGTGAATCAATTGTAAATTGCTTGTTTCACCTTTCAACCATAAGATAGAAACTCTAGGATTGATTTAAATATGAATTGTAGCTGGTCCCTAGATCTAATAATTACATCCATTAAGAGCAGTTACCATTAATGCCCTTATAATTGTAGATTATTGAATTAACTAGGATTAGCCTTTAGTGATTAGACTAAAGCTTAGCTTATTTATCATAACCCTTAAAGTCTTCATTTGATTTTTTTAAGAACTAATAATAGGAATCCTAATTCACTTAAGGTAGTTTAGGAATCTTACTAATTTTCCTTAAATATTAACTATTAGAATACTTAGAACTTGTAGTTCTTAAATTCAATCTTTTATTTACTTTAAATCTTTCATTTTATTATAACCTAGCTAGTTTAGTACTTGATTTGATAGAATCTTCAAACTACAACAAAGCTAGTGAGCTTTAGTAGATTAAGCTTTAACTTCCAATTTCTTAAGTTTGATAATTTCTTAATCTCAATCTTTCCTACTAGTTGACTAAGCCTTGATTTAATTATCAGGATTGAATCTTATAAATTAGGACTAGTTTAGAACTAGTTTTTATTTGTATTGACTATACTTATAAATTATTTTGTCATAACAGAATAAATCAAATGAAACTACTATTTTCAAAACTCTAATTATTACTATTTATTATAATTAACTTGAGATCAATATCTCAAGGTTAATTAGGAGCTTATTTAGCTCTAATCATTAAGTAGATCATTAAAATTAGATAACTTTGGATATCATTTAGTTGTAATTATTGAATTTTCTTTGAATGCTTGCTTAGATTTGAGCCTTATTCATTTGAATCATTCATATAAGACATTATGCATGAATAAAACTTTCACATTGAAAACTATAGGGGTTTATATTCCTGGATCAGCCAAGGGCAGGCTAATAAGAAGTAATAAGGAGACCTCACATTCTCAGAGGATGAATGTGAGTGTTACTTGTTTTGACCCCGCCTTCCTATACTTGTTAAACAGATGTGTTTAACTCCTCGCCTCATTCTGTACTTGCCCACAGAATAAGTACTTTCTAAAATAACTTTAATCAATTAACATATGAGATTTTCTTCAATCTTATAGATTGTTAAGACTCATCATAACTTTTATCTATGTTACATTCCATAGTTCAAGACTATGTGAATCTTAAACTAATTGTCTAAGATCTTCCTTCAATTTCTATACTATGCAATTTCTATGTTTTAGTACTATACTTTACTTGTTTACAGTTACTTAGATTATAGTGAATATTATTAAAATTACATTTAAATGCTTCACTATCTCTTTCCTTATTTAGCATAAGTTCTTTTGAACATATGCATGCTTTACTTCATTTACTTTCAAATGTACTTTAGTTTCTTTCTAGCCTATTTATGATGCTTTTACCCTTATTTTATTTGTAGGTGTGGCTCCCCGCACCCTTAATCTGCCAAAGGATTAGGTTAAGGGTGGAGTGTCACTCTGGCTAACCTCTCACTTACCATTAGATTATGATAACTCCACAATCCACCTGATTAGGGAAGGGTTAACACAGAATCAATCTAACAGTCACTATATAAGTAAACGTACAGAGTGCAGAAGCAATAAATGACATCCAAGCATCACAATATAATATAAGTACAAAATATAACTCAGATTATAAGCATATAAGCCTAAATGCACAGTCAAGGGTACTTGTATTATTACAACAATTAAAGTTTAAATATAAAGTAAATGCAAAGGCACTCATCCTCACAATAACTATAAGGACTAGATATGCTCTGGTCCGAGCTGCTGCTCCTCCTCTAGGAATAGCTCCTCCTAAAGTGCAGGATCATCTATCTGCTATATGCCTGCCATTGTCAGTTTCACAATGTAGGGCCCCAGCAAAAAAAAAAAAAAAAATCTGGTTAGACAATTGTCTAAGTACATTTTAGGCTGATAGATTTTTATATGTTTTATAATATCACCACTTTACATAATTTTTCCTAAGCAACAATATATAAAGGAGCGACTGACAATACAATAAGAAAGAGGCAAAGTTATAAATAACATTTATAACTTAAGCAAAAAGAGGCTAAGACATGCCTCAAAAGTGAGGTAAATAAGGTAAGGCATATAATATAAGTAACTAAACATATGCTGAAAGAAAATGCTACATCCTAATATATGCTGGTGATCAAATGAAATATTCAAATTACAATAATAAATCTCAGTAGTGATACATAGCAACAAAATCTAGCATCCTACTATATATAAGCTGTACAAGTAAAAAGCTGACTGAATAAACAATGCCAAAACATAGCCAAATACTATGACTGCAGATTAAACTCGATATACTGACTATCATATCAGAAAACTTGGCCAAACTGGCCCACATATATATATATATATATATATATATATATACATCTCAATCTGTAATATACTGAATATACTACATGACTGAAGAGACAGACAATACTTATGCAACATATTTTAGTTGTTTTACTTTTGTTTCTATGGACAACTGTTAGAAACAACTGAGGAGTCAAGCATGTCTGCAAGATTATACGGGTTCCAAACCTAACACACTCTCCTCAATGAGAATGTTAGGCATCCTGATCTCACCTTACCCCTGTCCATCGGGGCAAACGTGCACCATAATCTCCACAAATCGAACCCAAAGGCAACTGTTATCCTATTATTCTAAATTTTCATTTTCATGCACAAAATTATCTTCTATGAAATGTCCAAGGAAGTAAGCTTAATTTACAAGGAATGCATAGCACAAAGTATCAAAATAAGCAAGGGACTCTACTAATATGGTGATACCATATGTTTTCTATTATCCGTTCTAACTATTCCAAATTACACAAGTTCAGGATCACCCTTTTCCCACATATCAAGTGTAACTTAGAAATTCATCCTTACAAGTTACAAAATATCAGGACTAGCTAGGTCCTAATATACCAAATCAAAGTCGACTATAAAGTTAAGTAACAAATCATTGTGACCTAATTGATAATTTTA
The DNA here is from genome assembly GCA_016760335.1 of Gastrodia elata. Taxonomy (NCBI): domain Eukaryota; kingdom Viridiplantae; phylum Streptophyta; class Magnoliopsida; order Asparagales; family Orchidaceae; genus Gastrodia; species Gastrodia elata. The sequence continues at coordinate 46,932,571 of CM028672.1, read as the reverse complement.
GACGTTCTAATTTAAAACTACTAAACTATAGATTATGGATTAAACATCACGAGGTTGGGCTTGATCACATAATCCCAAAAAGGATAAGACCTAAGATCTAGGTTTCATTCTAAAAGTGATCTAATAATTTAGGCCAATCCTATTAAGTAATCAAACTTAATAGGATGAATCTCCTATCTTAGATCTAATGTTAAAAGATAAAATAATCAAAAATAAGTTGAAAATTCTAGAAACTACTAAAACCAAAGATTCATTCATTGAAAAACCCCATTTTTCAATGAATGAAATCAACCCTATGATCTAATCCTAGTCTCAGGAAGGGTCCTTAAGGTGTGGTGTTAAAGACTTAGGAAAATTCTAAAATCTGACATAACTGTTGATTTTACTTAAATGTCATTAATATGGTTATAAAGTAAATTTTGGTGTTTTAAAGGACTAATTAATGGTTAAGGATGTTTATCCTAAATTTTTGGCAAAATGATAATTTTGCCCTTACTTAAGGGTCCAAAAAGTCAACTTTTGATTTAAGTGCCCAAATTGGAGTTTCTCTTTTCCATATGATTTCTTATTGTCTAACTTGAGGATAGACAGTAAGTTTGTCCAATTTGGACGAGAAACGGGTCCTACAGGTTCAAACTAATATTTTTGACTTAAGGGCATTTAAGTAATTTTCACTCTACTGAAAACTAAGTTTTTATATAGTTTATTGTAGGTTACTATTCAAGAATTCCATAGAGTCCAAGAACACTAATTCTGAGGTCAATTGACTAAATTATGAACGTTTTAAGTCTGAAGGGCAATTTGATAATTTTCGAGTCGGTAACGGGCGACAAAAACCGAACTTTTCTATTTGAAGTCCAATTTTAGCAAACTCAGTTTCTATAGCTTCCCTATAATGTACTGAATATGTTAGTAGGGAGTAAACCCAATTTGGATATCAAATGGTCAAGTTATGACCTAACTAAAGTTGGGGGTATTTTGATAATTTACTAAATTTCTAGGGTTCAGAACCTAAATATTATTTCAGTTTATCGGTGACATCGAAATTCTACACTAGTTAGCATCTTGAATTTTTGAATTTGGAGTTGAATTGACCAAGTTATGGTCGTTTGAATTCTAGGGGTAATTTGGTCATTTTTCACTAAAGTCAACTCTAAATTCTAGTATTGACTTTTTATCCTGTTGTCCAAATGGGAAAATTAATACTACTGCGGTGATGGGGCTGTTCTCCTGAGTATTTTAAGACCCACATTGACTATGTTCTGGTAACTGGGTCAAAAGTTATGGGGTCCTAAAGATGTCCTAAAATGCTACTTCATTATGCGTACCCCGAAACTAAATTCTGCATTACGCCATTTGATTATATTTATTTTTTTGAGTATTTTGAGACCTATATTTACTATGTTTGGATCATCTTACGAAAAGTTATTAAACTTTTAAGTTTTACTATTCAAAAATACAATTTGTATTAATTTACTATTCATTTATTCAAATTAAATCAATTTACTATTCATTCCTAAAGTTGTATATATAAATTTTGAAATTATTAATTCTTAATTAATTTATAATTAATTAATATCTAGTTATTAATTAATTATGAATTAATCTATTATTTTATTTATTTTAAGTATAATATTATTATCACTATTATTTAATTAGGATTAAGTTAATTATTATTTAAGTCTTTAATTAATTATCTGATCATAATATTAAACCTAAGATTAGAATTAATTAATAGGTTAATAATTATTAAATTATTAATATTACTGTAGATATAGATATATATTAATTTACTGATTATTTTAAATTAATATTAATCTAATTAACATTAATTAATAGATTAATTAATTTACTGAATTAATATTAATCAGATTGATATTAATTATTAACAGATTTCAATATTAATCTAATTCATTTTAATTATTAATTAACAAATTATAACACTAATTAACAGATTCTTAATATTAACCTAATTTTAATAATTAATCTAACACTACTCTAATTTAATTATAACTAACAATTTATAATTATCTACATATATTTTTATTCCATATCTAAAGTTCTGTATAAAAATTATTTAACCTAAAGTTCTGATTATGATTATAACTATATACATATATATATATATATATATTATTTATATATGTTTATATATATATAATTATTTATATTTATATTTTTATTAATTCTGACTCTCTGCAGGGATTTGACGCATGCGGGGCCCGCCACTTGCCACGTGGCAGCTTGCGATTGGCTGAGGCAGAGATGGTGGGCCCTCTGCAGATGACTGAGGGGACCAGTGGGGCCCACACGGACGCGTGGCCTCACTGGATTGGACGATGCCACGCGTGGCGGGGCCCACCCGCATCAGCCAAAAGACGTGCGGGGCCCACGACCTCGACTCCCGCTGCGCACGCGGTCCGCACGCGCTCGGGTCGGGCCCCGGTCGACCCGGCCCGACCCAAAAATTCCTCCCCCCCATCCGCGGATAACCCGAGCCGGCCATCCTAGGGCACGCGAAAAGGGGGTCCGGCCGGCCTCGCCGGGGCTGACCCGCATGGCTGAGGGTAGGCCACAATGGGACCTACCCAATGACGGGTGAACCTCCTCTTGAGGTGGTCGGACCTGGACACAAAACTTAACCCTAACATTAGGACTCGGGCCGGCGTCGGGTAACGGTAAGCACTGTGGACCTAACCCTAAATCCAGTCGATCGGACCATTGATTGACGTATCGGAGCTGACCACTTGACAATCATGGGTATGCAATAACTATATGCAGTTGAATCATAGCAAACGAGTAAGAATCGGGAGGGTTCGAGGGTACCTTATCCGACGGTTGGGATGGCTCTAGAAGTTTCGCGTTCGCAGGCTCCACCAACAGCTCCTAGGGTTCTCTCCAAATCGACTCGGATGCGGAGGGGAAGGACAAGGGGGGTAAAAGAGAACCGTGGCGGAGCTCGCGAGGTCGCCGCGCCCCGTGACTGGACGCCGCTCGCGGTGAGGCGACGCGTGGCCTGCCCTCTGCGGGGAGACGGGACGACAACGCTCAGACCGTTCGATCCGCCGATCGAACGGTTCACGACCCCACGTCTGATCAGACGGAAAGAGGGTGCGGCAGTAACGGCTCGGGTTAAAACCTGACGACGCCGTTAACTTAAATATTTAATTATTTAATTATTTTAATTAAATTACAATTATTATATTTAAATCTAATTACTCATTTAGCTTCCAAAAACTTCCAAACACTCACCCCTAGCTATTTGAGGGGTGAGGAACTCAACGGTGAGGTCGAATTTTTGATCCGACGAGTATTTTATTTTCCCAAATTTCGAGGCATTAAATATTATTAAAATATTCGTCAAAATTTTGACGACTTCAGATTGACATGAAAACTTCACCCCTAGCTAATTCGGGGTCAATGAGCGCAATGGCGAAGTCCGTTTTCCAATTCGAGGTTGGTTTAAATAGGTCAACTTTTAAGGTTTCTAAATTTCCAAGAATCAAAATTCAATCCGTTTGACTCCTGATTTGGATTAGGTCTTAGATGTTGACTCCAACTAACCTAATTAGCACTTAAAATTAGTTTTAAGACTAAGATTAGTCATAATTGACTAAGGTAACAACCTGGGTTGTTACAGTAGGCTAGGATATATATTTATGTGAGTATTCTAACTCACTTTATCTTTTCTTACTTACTTTTTCCACACTTGTATGCTTACCTTTTCGTACCCATGCTTGTGCTTATGTTGTAACTAGTAGTGATATCCAATTAAACAATAATATACTTAGCCTAAATCTTAAAATGTACTTAGACTATTTAGTATAATCATATTTTCTAATTCTTAGCTTTGCCCTATCACATTTTAATTTTAAAATATGATAGATCAGGTGCATTTGGAGGCTAGTGGAGCTGGACCAAATGCAAAAAACTAGCTGCTTCCGCTTAAAATTATCATAACTATATAGATTATAAATTTTCTGCAAGTGAGCTTTTAATTTCTTATTTTCATTTAAGTTTACTGTTGGTTTGTAATAAATATGCCATTTACTTTACTTTCACCATGCTTGTATTGGAGCTTAGTTTTATACTTAATTACTTGAGATGTGATGAATGGATGGATGTAAATGAATGTGTGAGATTAAATATTTACTAAATCATAGTTGTATATTTACTTTGTATGTCAATTGGAATTAGTAGTATACTAGATTTCATATAGAATTGAAAAATAGTTATATGATTAATTTGAGAATCTCTTCTTATCTTCATATATGTATTAAATGCTATGAATTGAGCATACTTTAGGATAGATAATTGTTGCACACATGTTTTCTCACTTCAAATTAGTAGAATTGGAAATGAGCAATCCCATGTAATGAATTGACTTTACTTTAGAATTAAAAATATGCAATCCCATGTAATGGATTGACTTTATATTAGAATTGTTAATGAGCAAATCCTATGTAATGGATTGATTCTATATTAGAACTAGAACTAAACATCCTATATAATGGATTAATTTCATGTTAGTTTTAGGTTGCTTTTCTTTCAAATTAATCTTCCATTGGAATGGAAGACTTGTATGTCTAAATTGTAGGTGTTTCTTTAGCCAAATACAACAGAAATTCTGCCAAAATTTTTAAGAATTTAATGACTTAGAATAAATTGGAAAATTGTAGACTCATGTTTCACATGTTAAATATTTATAATTTTCATATCTAGAATTGCAAGTACTCACATCAATTATTTTTAAATTACATTCTCTCATGTCCTTGCATAAATCATATTCTAAATCCTTGGCCAAACACAATATTTAATGATTTGGATTAGTTTTCTTCTAATCTAGTATTAGGTATTGTGGTGAAGTATCAATATTGAGTTTTTTGATTCTCAATATTTGGGTCGTCACGGTTGGTATTAGAGCCAAGTTGAGAACTTTAAGTTAAGACAAACACATCCATTCATCAATAAGCAAACAACACAGTATAATAAAAATAAGTGAATGACATTTTAGGATAGTAAACGCATTTCCAATTAAATAAGTGATCTAAATTTTTAACTTAAACCTTGATTAAACTTTCAGATGACAAACTCTAGTATTGAGCTAAAACTTTATACCAAATTGTTCTTCCAGTATTGGGAGTACGATCATTGGTATGGTTTGACATTTGGTCATGTTTACTTGGGAGTATCTGTCGCGGGAGGTGACATTCTTAATAAAATTTTGAGGTTTTGCATATTTTGAGGTGATTGTTTCCCTCAGTTAGCTAGGGAATGGCTCTCCCGTGTTACCATTATATTTGAGGCCATAGAATGCCCCGATCACTTACGTCTCCAAATTTTGGATGAATATTTTAGTGACTATACCATAGATTGGTGGTGTCATGCTTTTGGAGTTCTCATTCGTGGATGTAAGCGTCTTCATCGTTCCCCCACTTATAAAGACTTTTAAAATATATTTTATGCAAGGTTTTGTATTTAGTAGTAATAGTTTTTCTTTGCTTTAGCTTCTTTTCCTTTAGTAGCTTTGAAAATAATTTCTACTCTACTTATGCTTCTTTCCTTTTCTTCTAAAATTGTAATCTCTTAAAAGTTTCAAATTTTAATGAGAAATTTATTTTCCAATCTTCTTTAGTTTTTGAATTATGTTTTCTTTTCCTTTCTTTAGTATGGATCATAATTCCAAAACTCCTATTGAACCTATAGTGGAAGAACCTACTTCCACTATGACTTCCCAAACAAATCAAATGCAGAATTTGCTGGAGCTAATGAAGGTTATAATAGAAGCACAAACTCATGCAGCTGAAAGGATGGCTTCATCCTACAACGCTTCCCAACCTTCTCCCACTCCATCCCAAATTTGCCCAACTCTTCCTCAGGCCTCTTCTTCTATTATTCCTAAACTTCCTTTGGCTCCACAACCATCTTCTGGTCCTGTGGTGGATGCCTATCTTCTCGCTTTTCTTCATCTGAACCCTCCAACCTTCAATGGTTCTGTTTCCCATTTTGAAGCCATTGACTGGATAAAGGCCATCAAAAAGACCTTAGCTAGTATTAAGTGTCCGGAGAGTGAGTGCCTCCTTCTTACGACCTATCTATTCCATAGAGAAGCAGAATATTGGTGGGATAGTGAGTTGAAGACTTGCTTCTCAGATGTTCAGATGGAAGACATCCCGTGGGATGAGTTTGAACAAGTGTTTCGTGAGGAGTTCATTCCTCCTTCTGCCAAAACCATAATAGAAAATGACTTCATGCAACTTACCCAAGGAAGTCGTTTCGTGCACGAATATGAGATGGAGTTTTGTAAACTCTCTTGATTTGCTCCAAACCTAGTCCACACTAATGTGGCGAGGTGCACAAGGTTTCTTTCTGGTTTGAAAGATTTTGTTAAAAGTCATTTGATATCTCAGCATCATGACAATTTTCCCAAGCTTCTAGAAGGTGCTTGCATTGTTGAGTACCATCAACCAAATGGATTTGAAGAAGCGCTCCCATCCTCAACCTTCCAAATCTGAACCCTTCAAAATGAATCGTTCTCATGGTCATAAAGTTTTCGAGCATACTTCTAGCCAAAATCCTAATCAAAATCCTAGCTCGAACCCTAGGCAAAATCAGTAAGGAAGACCTGGAGCAATATGTAACAGATCCCATTCTTATGGGAAGTGCTACCACACCAGTGGTAGGTGTTACATTTGCGGCAGAACCAATCATCGTCATTGGGACTGTCATGCTTGTTGGGCCGTGGACAGGATAAGGATCAATCACCAAGCTTCTGTATAGAATCCAGTTCCTATCAATTCTCAAGCACCAGTACTTGCCTTGATGCCTATTGGTGGAAGCGCTCAGCACCAAAATGGTGTACCTTCATCTTCCTCCAAGCAAGGACACTGCCGTAGAAAGGATGAGGGCAAGTCTGTTGCTCAACCTCCTGCAATACCAAGGGTCTACGCTTTGTCTTCTTCAGCTGCCCCTGATGATAACAACATTGTTATCGGTACGTTTTAAGTTTAATTTCTTAATTTCTATCTTTCATTTTCTTCTGCAATTTTATTTTCAGCATTTTCTTGCTTTATTTTTCATTAGTTGTAATTAGAGTTTATTTTCCCTACTATAGGAACTCTAATTATTAAAAACTAGTTCTATGATACTCTCTTGGACACTGGTGCTAATCACTCTTTCATGTCTTTGAGTTGTGCCTCTTCCCTAAATCTTCAACATTTCAGCCTAGGCAATCCCTTGGTAGTTCAAATGCCATATAGTGCTAAAATGTGTACCAATGAGTTCTGTTTGGTAGACATCCCAATTAGTAACCAATTATTTCAAGCCAAACTTATTGTTATGCCCATTATGAATTTTGACATAATTATTGGAATGGATTGGCTAAGTAACTTTAATGCCGTAATAAATTGCTTTCGCAAGCGAGTTTCACTTAAGGTTGGAAAGAAACTTGAAGTGTTTGTAGGAAAACTTGGCTTGACTGCATCCTTAATCAGTGCAATTGAAGCCAAGAGCCTTGTTAGTAAAGGTTGTTATGTGATCTTAGCAACTTTAATCGGTGAAGAGAAGCAAGCGAGTAGTCCAGAAGAGACTATCATTATTAGTGAGTTCCTGGATGTGTACCCTGAAGACTTGCCTGGACTACCTCCTTTGCGTGAGGTAGGGTTTTCTATTGAACTTGTCCCTGGAACTCAACCCAAATCTAAGGCTCTGTATAGAATGGCTCCGAAAGAATTACAAGAGCTTAGATAGTAGTTGCAAGAGTTATTTGAGAAAGGATTCGTTTGCCCTAGCATGTCACCTTAGGGAGCTCCTGTCCTATTTGTCAAGAAGAATGATGGTTCAATGTGGATGTGTATAGACTATTGTGAGCTTAATAAAGTGATAGTGAAGAATAAGTATTCTCTCCTTAGGATCGATGATTTGTTTGATCAGCTCACCGAAGCGAAGATCTTCTCCAAGATTGACTTAAGATCAGGTTACTACCAGATTTGAGTCAAGCATGAAGATATTTCCAAGACTGTGTTTAGACCCGTTATGGGCATTTTGAATTTCTAGTAATATCTTTTGGACTGACAAATGTTCCTTCTATTTTCATAGACTTGTTGCAGCGTATCCTTAAGCCGTATCTTGATAGGTTTGTCATCATTTTCATCGACGACATCCTAATCTACTCAAAGTCAGCTACTGAGCATGAAGAGCATCTGCATACCGTTCTAGAATTGTTAAGAGAGAATAAGCTTTTTGCTAAGTTTTATAAGTGCGTGTCTTGGCTCAAGTCCATGGCATTTCTAGGTCACGTGATTGATGCTGAAGGTATTAGAGTAGATCAAAAGAAATTCCAAGCTGTTCAATAGTGGGTCCAACCTAAATCTGTAATAGAGATCTGCTATTTCTTAGGACTCGTTGTTTATTACAGAAGATTCGTTCCAGGATTCTCTCTAATTGCTTCATTGTTAACATAGTTAACTAAGAAAGATGTTTCGTTCATCTGGAGCACAGAGTGTGAAGAATCTTTTTAGAAGTTAAAATAGTTATTAACTTCTGCTTTTATTATAGTGCTACCTCATGAGGGTAAAAATTTTTGGATTTATACTGATGCCTCTAAGGTAGGAATTGGTTGTGTTCTGATGCAAGATTGCTGCGTAATAGCCTATGCTTCTAGATAGCTTAGGCATAATGAGAAGAATTATCCTGTGCATGATCTTGAACATATAGGGGTAGTTTTTGCTCTTAAGATCTGGAGACACTACTTGTATGGAGTTAAGTGTGAGATGTTTACTGGTTACCAAAGTTTAAAGTACATCTTCACTCAAAAGGAACTTAACTGCCATCAGCATAGGTGGCTAGAGTTAGTTTGCGACTATGATTTGGAAATCCAATACCATCCAGGTAAAGCTAAAGTTGTAGCTGATGCCCTCAGTCATAAAGCAACTTTATCTTCCCTTCGTTGCAACGAATCTTTGATTAAAGATTTTGTCTGATTAAATCTTGAGCTGATCAGTTCAGCTGATTTGGGCACTCTACTATTTGCTATTCAGTTAGATGATTCCCTAAGATCTAAGATTGTCGAAGCTCAGAAGGAAGTTTCGAGTTATCCTACGTTCATTTATGAAATTGTTAGTGGCAAGATATCTGAATTACATCTTGATGATGAAGGTGTGGTATTTCAGAAGTCTGGGTTATGGATTCCAAAAAGCTTACAGTTACAAGTATTGTCTGAAGCTCATAATTCTGGCTATGCAGTACGCCCAGGTAGTTGTAAGGTGTATCAAGATCTCAAGCAATCATTTTGGTGGTCCGACATGAAGTGGGATATAGCCATTTTCATTTCCAAGTGGGATTCCTGTTCCTTAGTCAAGGTTGAACACCAGAAGCCTGGTGGACTTCTCAAACCCTTAGACATTCCCAAATGGAAGTGGTCTGATATTTTCATGGACTTCTTGTAAGTTTGCCTAAGAGTAGATCTGGTTCTGACTCTATTTGGGTGATAATTGATAGACTCACTAAGTTAGCTCACTTCCTTCCTATTCATCAGACAGATCATGTTGAGAAGTTAGCTAAGCTTTATCTTAAGGTGATTATTCATTTGCATGGTACACTAAATTGTATAGTTTCTGATATAGACAGTAGATTCACTTCCAGATTTTGGTCAGCTGTTCAGTAAGACTTGGGGACGAGTTTAGCATTGATTACTGCTTTCCACCCCCAGACAGATGGTCAGACCGAGCATGTTGATCAGATCATGGGAAGATCACTTAACGTTAGTTGAGTTCACTTACAATAACAATTATTAGTCTATTATTGGTATGGCTCCTTATGAAGCTCTTTATGGAAGGAGATGTACCACTCCAGTTGCTTGGACTGAAGTAGGAGACTCTTAACTTTATGGTTCTGAGTTAGTAGAAGAGACCACTAAGAAAGTTCAACTGATCAAGAGTAATATGACTGCAGCTCAGGATAGACAGAAGAAATATCATAATGCTCATCATCATCAGTTGGAGTTCCAAGTAGGCGATAGGGCTTATCTTACAGTTAGTTTGATGCGTGGTGTGTAGAGATTCGGTGTTTCTGGAAAGCTAAGTCCAAGGTATTTAGGACCCTTTGAAGTGATTGAGAGGATTGGAACATCTGCTTAAGATTAGAGTTGCTAGAAGACTTCTCGGCTGTTCATAATGTGTTTCATGTTTCGTCACTAAGAAGGTGTTGGCTAGATTTGAGTCAGCAAGTTCAGATACCTATAATAAAACTGCAATCCAATCTGATTTTTGTCGTTAAACCTATTGCAATTCTTGGGTGGGATCTTAAGCAATTAAAAAACCACAACATTCCTATGATCAAAGTCCACTGACAGAAACATCTAGCTGGTGAAGCCATGTGGGAGAAAGAAGAGGACATGCTAAAGAAGTTCCCATAAATATTTTCTTAATCAGGTAGATTTAGTTCTTTCATTTTTGTTAAAGTTTCTTTAGATTTCCATTTTGCATTTTTAATTTCCTTATTTTTAATTGTTGTGTGTTGTGGGTGATACTCTTTTTAAGGAAGGGAGTTTGTAACAATCCTAGTGTTGTTACCTGTCATTAGTGAGCTAATTGACTATAATTCTTTTCCATTAGTCTTATAATAATATTAGGAGTTTACATTTCAATTTTCGTGCGATTTGAAGAATGTTTGATAATTTCCAACATTTCCTAATTTTCTGATATTATGAGAATGCCTAATTTATCTAGACCTCAGAATTGAAAATGGAGTCCACTATTGGACTCACCACACCCAAATTAATTAGGGGTGATATTTTGGAAGTATTTGGAAGTTGTCGAATTTTCTCCAAATATTTTAATAATATTTTAAATACTCAAAAAATTAAGATAATTAAATTGATTTCTATTCAAAAATCCGATTGTATTTTTGAGTTCAACACACCTCAATTAGGTAAGAGTGAATTTTTGAGATTTTTCGGAGTGCTTTTGATATTTAAAATTAAGTAATTAAATAAGTAGAATTTAATTAATATAATATACTAATTAATTAAATTAATACATTATATAATTATTAAACTGAATTTTAATTTTTACTTAATTCCAATGATGATATTAAGATAAGGCGGAGATCCACTATTTACTTATAAGCACCAAACTGCCATTCCTCTCCATGCTAGCTGTTAATCAACCTTTTTGCTTTGATCAAACGGCGGCCGTTGGTGATTAAGATTTGACCGTCAGATTGTTGAGAGGATCCGACAGCTGTAAGGGTTTTCACTGTACGTCTGTGAAGAACCACTTAAGTAGTAATAAGTGAAATTCTTAAATATCGAGGTGCCTTTTCAGATAACGGTGGAGTTCTTGATAAGAACTCCAAAGTTAAGCGTGCTCTTGTGGAAGCACTCTCAGGATGGGTGACATACTGGGAAGTTATATTCTGAGGGCAAAATTGTGAGGCCTTTCAGGCCAAAGCGGACAATACATAGGTGCTTAAGAGTTTGGGCTGTTACAATGTCTCCCCTCACTTCGCACGATCGAGCGTAGGGAGATATTCTGCTCTGTGCCAGCTGCCCCCTCCACAGCTATAGACCTCATCCAACTCCTCAATTCTGAAATTTTTGCTTTTCATTTTCTCCTAAAATAAGCTGCGAAGAAATTTGGGAGATGTTCCTGCCGATAGAAGAGAAATTGGTACACTGACCCTAAATTTTTGAGATTGACGAAATAGGTACTCCGTCTTCTACTTAACTTATTCGACCTAGTATTTCTTCATTTTTATCTATGGTGAATGCAAATCATATTGCTTAGAGTTGAGAAGAATACCTTCTGTAAAACAAAAAATGAACCTGCTTAATTAAATTCATGATTCCATTAATTTCCTCTAAACTTTCCCTTTTCTCTTTTCTATTGATATATGAAGAGTTTAATTGTAATGGATGCTTTAGTATAACTTAAGTTAAGCATGAATTGATTTCTTAGAGTTTAATTTTATTTGATCGAACTCGATCTGACTTTTCGTAAATTCGATTAAACACATATTAGAATAGATCTCAGCTTTAGTGTTTGATGTTCTTACAGTTCATTAGATTACAACTTTCAAGATCAGGGAGTAGATCTCATCATAAGGTTTGAGATTTGGAATCTGTCAACTTCCAGAATATAAACATGAATGCAGTTTCAGTAAGCCCTATACCAGACGGTTGAGAACCCTCGCGTTGGAGATGACGGTCCATAGACCCTTATGTCTTTTTTTTTCGAACCGACCGGTTCAACCTTATACGAACCGCGCCATTTCTTCAAGATGAGTGGCACACGATGGTTTCCCACACTGTCAGCGTTCAAACCATAATAATGATTAATTAAATTATTAAACAGAAAACTATGATTTTAATAAATTCATTTAATTGATTAACAAATTATTGATCTAAATTTTCTTTTGCTAATATCTTTGTTAATACATGACTAAATTATGCATTGTAATATACCATTCTGATCACAAAAATGAGTAGAATAATAATATTCAAATAAATTTATGTTTTGATAAATATTTTAATTAGTCCAAATTTAAGATTAATTAATTAATTATAAATTTAATTTATCATTTCATATGACTTTATTTGATCATTAAATGTTCAAACTTAATGATCAATTAGTCCATTTCACTCTCGAAAATGTGAGGATTAATAATATAAAATCAAATTTAATATTTGAACCCTAATTTTCTTAATCACTTTTTAACCCTAATTAGGAGTCCTAGAAACCCTAAATTTCAAACATTGTCTAAAATTGACCTACTTAGTATCACTTTTCTCCTTATGATATAAGTATTTCAAATTTATATATGTTATTTCCATTGGACAACAAATTGTGATTATTGGTTGTTGACTCTTAATTAATGTTATTATGATAAATTATAACTTCCTACATTGCATGTTTTAGGTATTATAAAACCATAGGATAGCTAACATGTCATATTTATTATTCCCCATATCAAATTATATTACTTATGTTTGAGCTTAGTTTCATTTTTCTAAATATGTGAATCAAATTGCATGATTCACCTTTCAACCCTAAGGTAGAAACTCTAGGATTGATTTAAACATGAATTATAATTGATTCCTAGATCTAATAGTTACATCAATTAAGGGTAATTAGCTTTAATGCCATTGTAATTATAGATTAATTAATTAACTAGGACTAGCCTTTAGTGATTAGACTAAGGTTTACCTTATTTATCATAACCCTTAAAGTCTTCATTTGATTTTCTTAAGAACTAGTAATAGGAATCTTAATTCACTTAAGGTAGTTTAGGAATTCTACTAATTTTCCTTAAACATTAACTATTAGAATACTTAGAACTTGTAGTTCTTAAATCCCATCTTTTATTTACTTTTAATCTTTCATTTTATTATGACCTAGCTAGTTTAGTACTTGATTTGATAGAATCTTCAAACTACAACCTAGCTAGTGAGCTTTAGTAGATTAAACTTTAACTTCTAATTTCTTATGTTTGATAATTTGTTAATCTCAATCTTTCCTATTAGTCAACTAAGCCTTGATTTAATTATCACGATTGAATCTTATAGATTAGGACTAGTTTAGAATTAATTTCTATTTGTATTGATTATACTTATAAATTATTTTGTCATAACAGAATAAATCAAATGAAGCTACTATTTTCAAAACTCCAATTATTACTATTAATTACAATTAACTTGATATCAATATCTCAAGGTTAATTGGGAGCTCAATTAGCTCCAATCATTAAGTAGATCTTTAAAATTAGATAACTTTGAATATCATTTAGTTGCAATTATTGAATTTTCCTTGAATGGTTGCTTAGATTTGAGCCTTATTCATTTGAATCATTCATGTAAGACATTATGCATGAATAAAACTTTCACATTAAAAACTATAGGGGTTTATATTGCTGGATCAGCCAAGGGTAGGATAATAAGGAGTAATACGGAGACCTCATATTCTCAGAGGGTGAATGTGAGTGTTACTTATTTTGAATCCGCCTTTCTATACTTGTTAAACATATGTGTTTAAATCTTCGCCTCATTCTAAATTTGCCCATAGAATGAGTATTTTTTAAAATAATTTTAATCAATTAACATATGAGATCTTCTTCAATCTTATAGATTGTTAAGACTCATCATTGTTTTTAGCTATGTTACATTTCATAGTTATAAACTACGTGAATCTTAGACTAATAGTCTAATGTCTTCTTTCAATTTCTATACTATGCATTTTGTATATTTTAGTGCTGTACTTTACTTATTTACAGTTACTTAAATTACAATGAATATTGTTAAAATTACATTTAAATACTTCACTATCTCTTTTTCTTACTTAGCATAAGTTCTTTTAAATATATACATTATTTATTTCATTTACTTTCATATGCACTTTAGTTTCTTTCTAGCCTATTTAGGATGCTCTTACCCTTATTTTATTTGCAGGCTAGGATGTATATTTATGTGAGTATCCTAACTCACTTTGTCTTTTCTTACTTAGTTTTTCCACACTTGTATTCATACCATGCTTGTGCTTATGTTGTAACTAGTAGTGATATCAAATTAAATAAAAATATGCTTAGCCCAAATCTTAAAATGTACTTAGACTGTTTAGTCTAACAATATTTTTTATTTCTTGGCTTTGCCCTAACACATTTAAATGCTAAAATGTGATAGATCAGGTGCATATGGAGGCTAGTCGAGCTAGACCAAGTGTAAAAAGCTTGCTGCTTCCACTTAAAATTATCATAAATATATGGCTTATATATTTTCCACCATTTAGCTTTTAAGTTTTTACTTTCATTTAAGTTTACTATTAGTTTGTAATAAATATGCCATTTACTTTACTTTCATTTTGCTTGTGTTGGAGCTTAGTTTTATACTTAATTACTTGAGATGTTATAAATAAATGGATGTAAATGGATGTGTGATATTAAATATTAACTAAATCATTAGTTGCATATTTACTTTGTATGTCAATTAGAATTAGTAGTATACTAGATTTCATATAGAATTAGAAAATAATTATATGATTAATTTGAGAATCTCTTATTATCTTCATGTATATATTAAATACTGTGAATTGAGCATACTTTTGGGTAGATAATTATTACACATGCATTTTCTCAGTTCAAACTAGTAGAATTGAAAATGAGCAATCCCATGTAATGGATTGACTTTACTTTAGAATTAGAAATAAAAAATCCCATATAACGAATTGACTTAATATTAAAATTGTAAATGAACAAATCCTATATAATGGATTGGCTTTATATTAAAACTGGAACTAAACAACCTATGTAATTGATTGATTTCATATTAGTTTTAGGTTGCTTTTCTTTCAAATTAATCTTCCATTAGAATGAAAGACTTGTATGTCTTAATTGTAGGTGTTTCTTTAGCCAAATATAACATAAATTTTGCCGAAATTTTTTAAGAATTTAATGACTTAGAATAAATTGGAAAATTGTAGACTCATATTTCAAATGTTAAATATTTAGAATTTTCATATCTAGAATTACAAGTACTCACATCAATTATTTTTAAATTATATTCTCTCATGTCCGTGCATGTATCATATTTTAATATGTATTTCATATAATATTTTTCATAAAAATTCCCTTCCATCTTAACTTAAGACCCTCTTCTAAATCCTTGGCCATACACAATATCTAATGATTTGGATTAGTTTTCTTCTAATCTAGTATTAGGTATTGTGGTGGCGCATCAATGTTGAGTTTAGTGATTCTCAATATTGGGGTTGTCACATTATACGGGTTCCAAACTTAGCATAACACTCCTCAATGAGTAATGCCAAGTTCCCTTATTTCTCCTTACTCTTATCCAGTGGAGTAAAATGCGCTAGATTACCAAGAAAACTGTACCCAATGCAAATATTTTCCTAATATTAAATATTTTTATTTTCATGCAACTCTATTTTTGTTATATGACATGTTCAAGGGAAAACAAGCATAAAGTTTAAGGAATACGTCGCACAAAATCAAGTAGTAAGCAAGAGACTTTACTAAACATGGTTATATCATTTATTTTCTAATTAAATTATTATAACTATTTCATGTTACATAAGTTTAAGATCTCTAATTCCTACTATTGAGTGTAACTTAGAAGCACGACCTTATAAGTTAAAAGGATTAGAACTGATCAGGTTCTAATCTAATTCAATCAAGTACGACTACAGATTAAAGAAATAAATCACAACACCCTAATTTAATGAATTCAGACGTTCTAACTAAGATCTGATCAAGATCTACTAAACTAAAGATTATGATTTTAACACCATGAGATTGAAGTTAAGCACATAATCCAAATATACAGTTTAAGAAATCTTGAGTTTCAATCTAAATTTGAACTAATGATTAAGGGCAAATACTATTATGCAAAGTCAAACTTAAGAGGATGATTCTCCTATCCTGAATCTAAGGTTGAAAAACAAAATAATTAAAAATTAAGTTGTAAAATTTAGAAATTAATAAAACCAAGGATTCATTCATTGAATAACCCTTGTTATTCAATGAATAAAATATATTATATGATCTAGCCCTAGTCTTAAGAGTAGCCCTAATGTGAGGTGAAAGATTCTAAGCAAAAAACTTAGAGAAATTTTAAAAAATTTAACTAATTGGATTGAAAAGTTGATTTTATCATTTAGAATAATTCTGTTATAGTTCTAACATTAGTTTTACTAATTTAGAAGGTAATTTAGGAGTTAAAGATGCTTAACCTAAATTTTAGGTAAAATGACTATTTTACCTCTACTTAAGGGTCCAAAACTTACTTTTTGAACTAGGGTTCCAAATTAGAATTTCTTACTACCAAATGTTTCCTTACTATCTAACATGAAGATAAACCATAAGTACGCTCAATTTTAATAAGAAACAGGTCCTATAGGTTCAAACTAAAGATTTTGATTTAAGGGGCAATTTAGTAATTTACACTTAGTAGAATCTAAATTTTTATGCAGTTTTTACTATTGGTTTCTATTCAAGAATTCTATATAGTCTAAGAACACTAAATTCTAAGATTAAATGGCTAAGTTATGGAGGTTCTAATTTTTAAGGGCAATTCGATAATTTCTAAGGGTCAAAAGGGGGCAAAGACCAAACTTTTTTGTTTAGGGTTCAAATTCAATAAACTCAGTTTCTATAGCTTTCCTATAGTATACTGAGTACTTTAACAGGAAGTAGACCCAATTTGGACATCAATTGATCATGTTATGGCCTAACTAGGGTTAGAGGTATTTTGGTCATTTCTGATTTTTTAGGATTCAGATCCTAAATATTATTTTAAATTATTAATAGTACTAAAATTTTAAGATCCTGATTTGGAGTTGAATTGATCAAGTTATGATCAATTGAAGACTATGGGCATTTTGGTCATTTTTGGGTTGGGGTCCTAAATATCACTTTTCAAACTAAGCTCCAAAAGGGGAAATTAATATTAGTATAGTGATGGGGTTATTGTAACAACCCTAGGTTATTACCCTAGCTAAAACTAGATTAATTAAGCAAAACTAAGGTTTGATTTTGGTTCCATTGGATTCAATAGGTCATTTAAACCTAAACTTAGAAGTTTGAAATCAATTGGAGCTAAATTGGAGAATTTGGTATTTTTGGCTATTTTTAAGCCCTGAAAAATACCTAAATTATTTTGATCTCCAAATTAAAATATGATTTCATTTTTGAATTCCTCATACCCAAATTAGCTAAGGGTGAATTTTTGGGAATTTTTGGAGCTCATTTGATCCTAAATTGAATTTGGGAAATTTTAGAATAATTAAGAATTAATTAAATAGTTTTAATTAATTAAAATTAAATTTTATTTTAATTTTTAATTCTGTGGGATTTACTGTCGGGACCGCGGCAGATCCGCTACGGGGTCCCGATAGCGGCGCACGGTTTCGAGCCAATGGGATCTCTAGCACGTATCTCAGCGTAGGATCCAAGGGCTCGCGTCGCTCCGCCCCGTGATCGAATCTCAGTCAGGCTGTCCAAACGCAACGGATTCGCAGATCAGACGGCTCTGAGCCCCCAGTCACTGTTCATCTTCGTCCCCAGAGGATCTCGTCCCGACATGAAAAATCCGCGGAAATGCTCCACATAATCCCTATCTGCCACTCCTCTCACCAGGTCAGCCCGACCGTTGGCGCCTTCCCGTAAGTGGGCGAGCCTAGCCGGCTGAGCCAGGAGGCCTGGATCGTCCCAATTTTGGGAATTCCGGGAGTAGCTTCGAGCCGAGCCATTTTCCGAGCCCGAGCCCCGGCCTCCATACCTAAGTCCTCCTAAGCTTATAAGTACCCCCATTAACCCCTCAATGAGCTCCTTTGCTCACTGTGAAGCTCACCTTGCTCTCTCCCTCAATTCCCGGCGCTCCCAGATCTCTCGGCGACTGGACTTGCTGCTTCGGCTGATAGTGGGTGTGCGTCTAACGTTCATACCCCCAGCTTGTTCCCGCGATCACCTAAAGTCCCAGAGCAGTTTGCATTGTCCTCGTCACAGCAAACTGAGGTACAGCCTCTCCCATTTTCAGTAGAGCTGGTTTTCAGCTCGTTTTGCTCTCAATTAAGCTTAGGTGCTGTGCTAGGACCCTTCTGTAGCTCCTAGTGGTCGTCCTGGACTCCTAGAGAGCCTTGGCAGTGCGCCAGACGGCCTAAGTACCGTCTGAAAGCACACTGCCAGTCGGACCAACCCGCGCGAATGCGGCGTACTCCCGAGCCATTTTAGCCCTCTGATTAGTATCGAAACCCTCAGAGCAATAATTGTAACTGGTATCGAGGGTTAGGTTTGACCAGATCGATCAATTCGACTGAACTTGATCGATCTAGTCGAAGCTCTGAACGGCAGAAAACGCCGAGTAACACCCCGACGATCTAGACCACTTCAGGATCTCTTGTTGCGCCCTATCGCTCCCTCTTAGATCCATGAACGTGTAGGGATCGAGATATCGGTGACTCATGGACTATGTGAGGAGAATTATCTCCTCACAGGTGCGCCAACTGAAGGGTCTTGGCCGAGTAGGCATCCAGCGATCCGGAGCTTCCCAGTTAGGGCTTATGGGTTTAATCGACGTGTCTAAGGCCAAGTAGCGTGTAGCCATCGAGATCAGGGCCTGGCGTGGCCTGTGCGCGGCGAATTTTGCGATGGAAGGTAACCCTAGGGTTCGGGCTGCGAGCACACGCGGGAGGAAAAAGACGGTGATTTTGGGCCGAGCCAAGCCCTGACCCGTGCGGTTTGGAATTTGGGCCGCGTTTATTGAATAATTTTAGGAATGCATTTTTAATGATTCCGAATTTAATTAATTAAATCCTATGATTTTAATTTAAATAAAAATACAGATTAAATTAATTAAATAAATTTAGTTATACAGATCAAAATGGTATGATCCAATATACCATTAGAATTAGAAAAATTCAAGGAATCTGAATATAAAATAAAATTTCAGATCCAATGGTTGAATTTAAAAATATTGGCTAAAACTTCTCTGTTCTTAAATAAATCATATAAAATCATTTGATTGTCCAATTTATAAGTTTAAGGGCTCTGATTGCTCCTTGTACCCTAAGGAACAATTCCAGACCCTTAAAATTAATTTTGGATAATTAATTTTCTTAATCACTCCTTAATCATCCTAATCAAGGGTTAGTAAATTAAACCCTAATTAAGCCTCTGATGTGAGTGAGGATGGTTCCTAATATCATATTAAACCTAGTAAAACCTAAGTGTAATGTTGGATTGCCCTAAAGTGCCTTAAATTCACTAATCGCACTAAGTGCCTTAATTAGGTGATTAGTACTAATCAAGATCATTTAGGTCTTCAAAACCTAAGATATGGGTGTTTCCCACTTCATTTAGTCATATGAAATGCTTTAAAATAGATTAGAACAAATTTGGACAATAAAACCCTAAAACCCCAATTTTTGCCTTAAGAGGGGCATTTTAGTCATTTTGGCCAAAATATGATTTAGTGCTCTTTGAGGATTGAAAAATTTCAGTAAGCCACTATAAC
This sequence comes from Gastrodia elata, assembly GCA_016760335.1. Lineage (NCBI taxonomy): Eukaryota > Viridiplantae > Streptophyta > Magnoliopsida > Asparagales > Orchidaceae > Gastrodia > Gastrodia elata. The sequence continues at coordinate 46,912,551 of CM028672.1, read as the reverse complement.
ATAGATTGGAAATGTTCTCTGAATTCCTAGAACAAGGATAGTGATAATGTGATCATTAATACATGAAATCTTCATTTAGTCCTTAAATAAGATACTTAAACCTTAAGCATTCCTTAAAAAGATCATTTGGCCTTAAACTTATTTAATTTAATAATGAAAATGGTCAATTATCTCATTAATAAGTTCAGTTAAAGTAAATTAAGAATTAAGGGTTAAAAGAAAAGTAATTGGAAATAGCTAAGTAAAATCTTAGCTTAAGATCTAAAGTGATCAAAACTCAGACCCTTAGATCTTAAGTAACCTAAGAAGGTCAAAATGGGTTTAATGTTAATCTAATACTTGGAATTATCAATTCTTAACCTTAATAAGCTCCTTATAGTTAATTATGAAATTAGATCTAAAGAAAATCATAAATGGAAACCTTTGAGTCAAAACCCTAAGTAGAAGTCTAAAATGATCAAACTTCAGATCTTTAGATCTTAGGACTTAGACTTAGATCTTCAATTTGAATCAAACTACCTCCAATTGAAATTCTTTAATGATTGATTGTTTAATCTTTTGAAACCTTCCATGTGGGTATAGGATGATTCAATTAATAAGATAATGAAATTATCTTAAAGATTGAATATAGATTTTAGATTCTCAAGTTCTTAATTGATTATTTTATCTTATAATCAGTAGAATAGTATTTCACTAAGATTTTAGTTACTGAATCTTTCAACTTATAGGATTTTTTACCTTCAAATTAAGTAATAAGTGAGAAACCTAGATCCTATTTAGAATACCACCTAGGATTTGGGACTTGAACTCAACATAGGGTTTAAGTTCTAAATTCTTAAATCTTGATTTATTTGATCAAGATTTGGGTAAGAGAGTAAAATATTCATAAAAATTAGGTCGTTGATTTGCTTATATAAACTATATAGTCATCACATGATTTTTGGATTAGAACTTGTTAAGTTCTAATATTTGACTTTAAGGACGTAAATCTGAGAATCTACTCGATAGCTGAATATTGGAGATCCTAAGCTTGTACCTTCTCAGAATAGTTAGATTTGGTAACTAGACAATAACAAATATCACATAAGTCTAAATTGAGTCTCTTGCTTACTTTGACTAGATTGTTTTGCATACCTTGGATTTTGAGCTTTAGCCCTTGAGCATAATAGGAAAAATTTAGGATGATGCATCCTAAGCTAGTATTGAAATTACATATCATTCAGTTTTGTTTTGTTTGCGGTAGTAGAATTTAACCTAGCTTAGTCTACCTCTTTAGTAGTAGTATTGTATAGACTGGACTCAAACCTAGCATATTTGGATGGCTAGGCTAGGAATTGATTGATTGATATTGGAGGCCCTTTATGGCCTATTGACTGGTATGGCAGTACTTGGACTTAGGCTTATTACTACTTTAGCTGAATTATTTTGTTTTCTGATTTGCTTTGCCACATACTTCAGTGGCCTTATTTTTCAGTATTTGCTCACTTTGCCACATGTCTCAGTAGCTTTATATGTTATATATTGCTTTGCCTTTGCCACATGTCTCAGTGGCCTTTCTTTTCATCTTAATCTGCATGTTGTATGTATACTTTCATGGCTTAGATATATATATGAATGGCATGTTTAGGATGCTAGAATTTTATCATATTCAGTACTTGTGTTCTTTAATACTCAGCATGTTTTACCTCGATCATAATCATGTTAGGATCATGTCTATTCAGTAGTTGCAGTTATTTTTGCTTTTAGCATCACCTTGCTTATTTAGTGTTTTGTAGGTTACTTCACATACATGTTGTATGCTATCAATAGATAGTTTATAGTATTCCAGTTCTTTCATAGCTTGTTGCACCCTTTACTGCTTGCATGTGTAGTTAAATTAAATGTGATATCGTTTAATATTCAGTTCATTTAAATAGCCTAAAATGTACTTAGATAATTGTCTAACTGTAACCTTTTTATTTTGTTGGCTGGGGCCCTGGCATTTGTGATACCGACAAATGTCAGATTCAGACGTGTTCGTGGGCAGTGTCACGGAGGAGGAGCCAGTACAGGAGGAGGACCTTCCAGCTGCTGTTTAGATAGTTTTGCATTGTTTATTCCAGTGAGGACGATAGTTTTTCATTTTTTAGTTATTCATTTCAGTTTGTAGTAAGTAACTTTCTGGATGTACTCTACTTTCTACATTGTGATGAGTTACTTTATTGCATTTTCTTTCCCTACTATGTATGCTTGTGGATGTTACTTTATTATGTATTGCTTCCGCCACTTTGATATTTATATTGATGGATGTTATAGCACTTGGTGACAAGTCCTTGACTTAAGGCATGTTGGGTTTGCCTAACTTTACTTAAGTTGGGGATTTGCCACAGCTGGAGCACCGTACTTTTTTATTACCAGTACCCCCCCATAATTATTCTCCTGGGTATTTTAAGACCCATATTAACTATATTTGAATAACTATGTTAAAAGTTATGGGGGTTTGCTTATGACCTAAAATGTCACTAGGTTAAATACACCCCGGATCAAATTTTTGATTAGCGCCATTTGATTCTTTTTTTTTACTGTGTAAAATAAGACCTATATTTGATATATTTGGATTTATATTTTAAAAGTTATGAGGCTTTCAAGATTTGCATTAATATTTAATTTACTATTCATTTATACAATTTAAATAAATTTACTGTTTAATATTTAATTAATTTATTAGCCATTTTACTTTACTATTTTTAATAATTAATTAAAGCTAATTAAATTAAACTTAATTTGATAATTATTAATTAATAATTTAATTAATCCCACTATTTATAATTAAATTATTTTAATTTAACTAAATTAAACTAATTACTATTTTAATGTTAATTGATTAACTAATACTTATTAATTAACTAATTAATTAACCTAGGGCCCTCCGGGAGTGATAATTATTTAAACTAGCTAATTTACTGCTAATTAATAATTAATTAACTTACAAAGTGTAATTAATCTATTACTAATACTTATATAATAGTGAGGTTATATAAATATATATAAGTTTTTAATTACATAATTATATATATATATATATATATATATATATATATATATAAACTAATTATGTTTTTTGCAGGAATTATGGCGGTGGGCCCAGGCTTGACAGGCGACAGAGAAGGCGGGGCCCACCAGGACGCGCAGCGGGGCTAGGGTGGCCGGGGAACTGCACAGCGGCTCCCTTAGTGCCACGCAACAGGCCGCGGAACGCGAGGTGGGCCCACGACTGCAGCCGAAACGATCGCAACGGGGCCCACGGGGGATGCCATCTGACCAGAGGCGGACCCCGCGCAGGACACGTGGACGAGTCCGCGTGCGCCAGCTATCACTGAGGGACCCCACAAGCCCGCAGACGCAGACCCTGTTAAACGCGGGTTAGGCCCGGGTCGACCCGGCTCGACCCAACGATCTCGTCTTCCCCAAGCGCCCGCAATTAGGGCACGCCGCTAAGCGGCCAACCCGGCGGTGGAGAAGCTCAGTGCTCACAAGTTTGGCAAGGGGAGGACACAAGCAACCTGACGGAACTCGGCTTGACCCCGAACATGGCTGGAGGCGTCGGCTAGGGTTAACCCTAGCCATTGGGACTCGGGTTCGGCGGGACTAACGGTAACCACTGTTGCCAAAGCCCCAAATTCCTTTGATCGGGTTTGATTTAACCTGATCGAAGCTGGTGAATCAGCGATCGAAGAGGTGAAATTGACTTGCGAACAATCAATCTTAAGAACGGACTGAGAACGGGAGAGATAGAGTACCTGGAGGATCGACGGCTCATAGACTTAGGGTTTGGATCGGGTCTCCTGGCGCAGCCCTTTGCGCAAAACCCCGACCCTAAGCACGAGTACAATTCTTAAAGAAGGCAGGGATGGACCCACCGAGGAGGAGGAGGCCGCAGTTTGGCGGGGCGAGCGGAGGACGGTGCGGACGAGGCGATGGAGATGATGAGGAAGAAGATCCTCGACCAATCGATCGCGCGCGGATCGGACCATCCGATTATCGAATATGGATACGGTCTCGCAGATCTGACCTGATACACTGTCGGGTCTGACCCGTTTATGGGATTTGACCTGCTAACAAAATAATTAATTAATATATTTTAATTATTTTAATTAATAAAAGCAAATCCCATTTTAATAATAATTTCTAAAATATTCAATTGACTTTCAAAAATTCCCAAATATTTATCCCTAGCAAATTAAGGGGCGCGGAACACAATGGCGAGGTCGGATTTTTGATCGGATGAGTATTTTGTTTTTCCTAATTTTTGCTGTATTTAAATATTATTAAAATATTTGACGAAATTTCAACGACTTCCGATTGACACGAAAACATCACCCCTAGCTAATTTGGGGGTAATGAGCACAATGACGAAGTCCTATTTTTGATTTGAAGTCAATTTAGATAGGTTAAATTTTAGAGTTTCTGGATTTTTCAAGAATCAGGATTTGATCTATTTATCTCCTGATTTGGACTAGGTCTTAATGGATGACTCATAATAACTTGATTAACATTTAAGATCAAGATTAGGACTGAGATTAGTCATAATTAACTAGGGTAACAATTTGGATTGTTACATTGGCTCACTTTAGTGCACTAGGGATTCTATAGTTAACTAAGAAGTTAGACTCACTACAATAGTATTAAGTTACTTAATAGGATAGCTAAGGTCAGCCTACACTTAAGGAGTGTGACGAACCAAGTCAAACTCAAGCTAACATCTTAAGGATCAAGCTAAATAATATCATGATCAAGGAACAATTCAATCTGTATTTATTTTAAGGTCTAGATTTAATACAATAATCAATTCCTAAGTCAATTATTATGGAACCACACTAAACTCTCAACATTAGTCTCACCCTCTCCATGTAAGGCTCTATCTTAAGTTTACTAGCACTAAGCTAAAACTAAGTTATTCTAGCTATTTCTTACTTAAAAATATCATAAAATGTTAAAACATATCACAAGCTAAGTCTTCTAAGGTATTTTAGGGTTTAGGAGACCTAAATAAATAAAATCATAATTGTAGAGATTTAATATTATTTTATTTAAAGATCAAAAATTAACATTTTCTATTTGATTTCGAAATCATGCAAATATAGTGGCAATAACTTTTTTATAGCATAATAAGTACAATGACACTAACTATAGTCAAATTGGACATTAGATGATCAATATAAGCACCAAAGACTCTTGATGACACTTAAAAGGTTATTAGCAAAATTAATTATTAAATTAGAAAATTAGCATCATATTAATGTTTTACACATTTTTGTGATCAAAATGACATATTGAAATATTAAATTTGGATGTGAATTGACTAAATTATGGTATTATAAAAAAATGAGGTTAAATACTTAATTAATTAAAAAGTGATTAGTGAAACTAATCATCAAACTAAAATCTAATGGCATATTAATGATTATTGTATTTTTTTAATCACTGTGAGATATAATATCAATATGTTTGAGTTTGTATTTGAGAAGTTATGATGCATTGAATATTGTTATTAAATGAATTATTTAAATAAATATGAATTCACTGTTCACAAGGGACAAGCGCACGCATGGTTGGCTTGCGTGTAGATCTGCAACTGGCCACGCGGGTGTGGGCTTGGTCGCACGCATAGGACCTCGGGTTGGGTCCGCGGGTTAGGTCGCTCAGGTCGAGCCACACGGGTCGGGCCCGATTCGGCGAGACCCGAGAGCCGAGAGCTATATCATCAAGATTGCCCTAGCTCTAGTAACCTATGGTGGTCGGTCGCACACCAATCAAAAGGTCTCTCTGAGACCTTTGGATTGGTATCGAAATTGCCACCTAATTTTGCCTCTAACCTCTTACGAAGTGATTCCCTAGGTCTAATAATATGGGCTAGGTTCCTACTTTTGATTATTATTTATACTGAACGGATTGAGCGCCAATCAAGCTCGGTTGAGCTCAATTGGAGCTCGTCAATTGATCCTATAGCCATGGAAATGAAGAATCAAAAATAGCATTAAGAGTTTGCAGTAAAAGTTGTAGAGGTAATGGAGGTACATTTGGGTTAGTCTCACAAAAGCTAGGGTTAGGTCAATCCTTTGACTTGCAGGCATTTCAGCTTAACTCTGACCCTTCCCTATAGTTATCCTCGATGCAATGGGTTAAAATAAAATGCTAAGGGTCTTAATTGGTGCTGTGAGAGTAGTCGTAGGGTACGGCTAGTGCTTCTGTGCACCCACGATTGTGCACTGCGCAAGGGCGTATAGTGCCCTCATCACAGTAATAACCCCAATATTGGATCATGAACCCAATCCAATATTCGATGTTACTATAACATTTAATACTAAGTTAATGAATCTTAACCCACTATTGAGCACTACAGGAAGTCAAAAGTCTCTAAAGAGAAAAACTAGATGCATAATACAATATAGATATTTACCATTCCAGCCATCCTGAAAAGAAAGTAAAAACTCATCACTGAACTGTTAAGTAAAACATCTATAGTTTAATTAAATTATATAGATATTAGATGTAATGATACTCGTGCTCATGAGATGCTAAATAGGAAAAAGAAAGTAAAAAGAAAATGGTCTTCAATCAGCAGCTACTGGATCTGTTTTACCTCAGGTTCAAGATCCACTCCAACTTCATTATCTATCGTATTTGATATTTAATACAGTATGACACAACCAATAAAATAAAAATAGTAAGTTAAAAATAAAAAGGTAAAAGTAATAAAAATGGAAAAACTAGTATGATGAATCCATAAATTATATCTAAAATAAAAGAAAATTTCATTCATTTCTAATCTCTAAACTACTCATAAAATTAAATTTTGTCTATTTTTTCAAGAAAATGACATATCTAAAGGAGTTCTGAGACATTTATGCAAATTTCCAAAATTTTTTCAAAGGAAACCGCTGCCACGCACTGCAGCAGGTCATTTTGCAAAATCATGCGCTGACGCGCGCTGCAGCGGGTCCGTTCGCAAAACTGCGGGCACGGTAGTGCGCTGCAGCGGGTCCATTTGCGAACCGCGGGCACGGTAGAGTGCTGCAGTGGGTCCGTTTGTAAACCACAGGCGTAGCACGCTGCAGCAGGTGACTTTGCGAAATGCGGACGCGACAACGCGCTGAAGCGGTTCAGCTTGCAAATCGCTGGAGCGGTAGCGCGCTGCAGCGGGTGAATTTGCGAAATATGGACACGGTAACGCGCGATAGCAGGACACTTAGCGAAAATTGCTTGAGCCATTGTACGTCGCAGCGCGCCGAACTGCACTGTAGTTGCCCGCTGCAATTTTTTCTGGCAGATGCATTTATTGTGGCTGAGACAAGACCCCCAACCAGCATCTTATCTCATCCATCATTCCCTCTGTAGCTGCTACATTTTTAATTAAAAAGGAGGCTTATGAGGTGATGTATTGGCTAAAAAAATAAAGATATTGGTCACCTCACCATCAATTGGGATTTTTGCCATAATTGCTCAAAAATTTCTAATGGAATTGCTGGTTTAGATCTAAAGTGAAAGAATGCAGCCCCTCTCCTATATATATCACTCCTCTTGACTAGAGGAGGGTTCCCAAATTTGCCCATATCACTTAAGTAAGAAGAAGGGTTGCGTAGTGGAAGAGAGGAACTCCCCAAGGGTGGAAGAGCCAATTTACCAAGGAGAAGAAGAAGGAAGGCAGCATTAGCGACCTAAGAGAGGAACTTCAAGAAGGAGAAGAAGGATCTAGAGAACTTCTAAGGAATGTTCCTAGTATCTTGTAAACTCTTCTTTTGTAATTTCTTTTCTTAGTTGATCATGAAAGGGTTTTTATCTATGTATATATTCTTTTTCATCTATTTTGTAATGGATAGCTAAATCTCCCTTTGGGAGGGTTGGGGTAATCCCATGTGTTTGATAGTTACATTTTAATTGTATGAAGTTTTCCTCAAGTATTAATAAAATGTATGAACTCAAAGCCTTGCTCAAGAAATGCTTAGTATTACTTTAGTCTTGATTGTGAATTAAAGGAAATAAACTAATAAACTCAAGAACTAAATTGTCTTGTGCTCCATAGCTCACATTTGGTTTGATGCTATATTTATGAGTACATAAAAGCTTAGAACTATGTGAGAAAAGTTCTTGAGCTTAGTGCACCTTAATCTAAGCTCAACTATAGTGTTGATGCATGTGATGCTAAGACCCACTAAGTGAGCTCCTTAGCTCAACATAATTGAGGGAGGGAAAGAATTAGTTGTGTGCTCATGAATGAGGTGACATAGTCATTGAGCCGAATATATTATTCCCTCATTTCAATTATGTGCGATGCGAATCAACGCTACTAGTGAAATAGAACTGACTGTGTGTTCATTTCGTGCACAAGATTTAAACTTGTGAAACCTTGAGATATAACTCAAGGAGGAACAACGTGCACTTAATTTAATTTACTGTAAATGAAAGACTACACTTGAGGAATCATCATGCATTTGTAACTTATCATGACATATGGGATGATCCTAACTCTCCTCTTCCTTTTATCTGATTCAATTTCTACTAAGGGATTATTGTGCTTAGTTCAGAGCCAACTCAAACCAATTACATCATAGCTTAAACATTAGTGAGAATAGATAAACCTTAGTAATAAAAGGACCAATTCTATGTGGTTCGATAAATCCCGAAAACTAATACTTTCCATTTATTAATTCAGACCACGTTCACTTGTGTGCAAATGCAGACGTGTATTTACAGTCTATCATAGTACACAACCTATATCAAATATATAAGTAAGAAAAGTAAGTACAACTATAAATACAAGTATGCAATAAATAATATGAGTATGTACAAAGGACATATGCTAAGTAAGTAAAATATTATAATGAATATATAAGCTGAACTATACTATATAAAAGTAAGTAAAAGTACTGTAAATATAAGTAAATAGTATGTATATATGGAAATCTTAGTCTCAAAGACTGCATAAATACTAAAAGTAAGGAAATCTTAGTTTTAAGGATTGGATAAATTATAATGATAGTCATAAATGACTATACCTGATAATGTTAATTATTTATCTTGATTTAAATATATTTTGTTATGCAGGAAAAGTAACAAAACAAAAGAGGAGTCAAGCACGTATGTCCCACAAAAATAAGTTGGGTTTTCTGCAAGCACACACATTCCCCATCATAGGATTTGTGTGGTCAATTGATCACTACATAGTTAGTATTGGCTCAGTAACATATGTACATTATCCACTAGATGAAACCTCGAAGTAAATATTATATGTTTAAGTTATGCACGATGTCTTAATGAATAAATTTAAGGATTTAATATCAATGCATTGTATAATTAAAGGATGTTTAAAGCTAATTATAAACAATATGATATATGTTATTTTTCACTTTAGTTAACTATCCTATGATTGGGACTAATTAAGCCCCTCAATTGACTTAGATATTCATCAAATGTCTCAATCAATTGATACATAATAATATATAATTTAAATGATGTTTCGAAAATAAAGAATTGATTAAAGTCTTATTTATGTGACAAAATAATTTATAAATATAGTTGAAAGGTTACAAACAAATATCCTATCATATTGCTAACACTACAATTTCTTAAACTACCTATTAGTACTTCTATCCTAATGGAACATTCTAACTACAAATTAAGGGTTTCACAACTACACTACTTGGGTTACTTGATTCATATGACTTAGGATACTTGAAGTTCTAGCTATGACATCTCAAATTTCCAAACTAATATCTCACACTAGGATTGAAGGATTTCTAAAACTACCACATTCAAGCATTTAAGTTATTATTATTCTATATTTAACCTATCTCAATGAAAACTTAATGTTCATTACTTGAGAAGCTTGTTCTATCTAACTTCTTAAGTCATCGTAGTCTTAGATAGGTTACTAGTGTGTAATGCTAGATTAACCTTTGTCTTACTAGTGTGCAAGGTTACTAGCCTATTATTGGCATGACTTAAGAGATGGCATTACTTAAGTTATAGTTTTCTAATACATCTCACATAAGTTTACTAGTCTAAGCATCAAGTTTCTTCTCTAAATCTTAAGGTTCCAAGACTTAGCATTACTATTACTAAATCCCTAAGCTTAACTTCATTACTTAGCACTCAAAGTCTCTAAGCCTTATAATACTTAAGATAATATCTAGTCTTAGCTAAATCACTTAGTTATTCCATGGGATTCTAAGTCTCAAAGATATTTCATCCTAAGTAATCTAAGTTCTACTCATAGTATGATATGGCAATCATACAATCCTAAATAGATTGCACTTAGTCACTTAGGTTATTAAATAAGTCATTCTTTAAACACTAATCCTTTTAAGGTGATTCTATCTTAATATCTTATAAGTCATCTCTTAAGCACAATTACTATACTATGGGTTGCCCAATACTACCTTAAGTAATTCACAAGATCTAGGTATGATTTAAACCTTCACTATTATGGTACCCCATCCACCATCGTGGTCCTATTAACACACATGTTAGCACGATTATGGAGGGGTGGTCGCCATAGCAGATCCCTCAATTATCATTAGATTATGTATTCACCATAATCCATTAATAAGGGAAGGATGTTCCATATGTTAAGCTTAAATTTCACTAAATGATCATACAAGATTATCAGAGTGCGGAACTACATAAAAGTAACATCCATTTAACCATAATGCAGAAATAAATAACATCCAACTCAGAATAAAAAGTGAAGTAAAATAAAATATAATCTGAATACCTGTATTATACAACATTAAAATAAAATTTACTAAAAATAGGAAATCACTCAGCCTCACTAAAATTATAAAAGAGCAACCTAACTAAGGGTCCTCAGCAACAAAGTGATCTTCATCCTAACTCTGCTCCTCTCCTGGTGCTATCTCCACAAAATGCTCAAAAGTTGATATTGTCGGTTTCACAATGCCAGGGCCTCAACCAAAAAAAATAAAAAAATTTGGTTAGACAATTGTCTAATAACATTTTATGCTGATAATTTCTTATATTTTATGATGTCACAAACCATCCTAATCAATTTGGAACAACAAAGCATCAAATGAAAGTAATGAAGATATAAACCATCCATGTATAACTTAAACAAAATGTGTGGTAAAATGACATAACTTAAACCCAAAGTTGCAGAAAAGGTTAAGTAATTTACATATATAAATTACCAAGTATAAAAAATATCCTAAATAAACTAAATAAATAAGATCAAATTTACTTATGCTAATTTTTTGAAATAAATGCAATATAAATAAAATTGAACTGAAATATAGCATCCTAACAGGCTTGTACATAAAACAAAAAAGCTAAAAATACAAAAAATATTGGAAATATTGCAAATACTGAAAGTACTGAAAAATACTAAAAATATTAAATTGAAAATAACTGAAACTGAACTAAAAATATTTTTAATTAGACATGTGCATAGATTAGTTCTGACATAATAGAAAATTGGCTAACTAGCTACCGAATCCAACACTGAAACAACTAGGACACTAATGCCTATCTTAATAGAATATTAATAACCATCCCGAACTGAACTGAACTGCATTGTACTGTATCTCAATATCAACAGTATAGAGATAGACTAATTAAGGCACATTCTATTGACTGTTATCTTATTTACTGATTTATCTGATATACCTAACTTATCTAATTTTTCTATGTTCATGACTTATGTAATTTCAAATATGTACAAAATAAGGTATAAGCAGTACTACACAAAAATTTATGATATCACTTATTTTTTAATTCAATCGTTCAAACTAATCTAAGATTATACAAGCTCAGGATCTTCAATATCCTACTATCTGGTATAAATTTAGAGCTATAGTTCTATAAAGTTTAAAATAATTAGAATTAATAAAGTTCTAATTAAATTCAATTAATAATGCTTACATAAATTTAAAAATAAATCAAATATCTTAATTAATAAATTTAATTAACACAAATTAATCTTAATTAAGATAAATCAAGATTAAGGAATTAAAAGTTACACTCCAAATATTGTGGTTTAAACCTCTTAATCCAAAGGTACTAGAGATTAAGGATTTAAGATTAATCCTAAACTCTCATGAACTACATATTATAACTATCTTATTAAGTATAATCAACCTTAATAAGATGGCTGTCTACTCTTAAACTAAGGTTAAAATATAAATAGTCACAATAAAGGATGAAATCTAGAAATTAATAAAACTAATATTTCATTCTATTGAGTAGCCCATTTACCTAGGAATGAATTCTAACATAAGTCTACTATTAAATCTTAAGGAAGAATGATTCCTAAATACTTAAGAAGAAAACTACTTAGATAAAATCCTAATGAAAGGGCTTAATAAAAGGTTCAATAATTAGACATTCATAACAATTTAACCTTAACTATAATTAATTAATGATATGGTGAACTTAGGGATGACATAATGTGGACTTAATTCCTCATTATGAAGCTTATTCATTTACTTAGGAGATTTTAGAATGAGAACTAGGGTTTGCTTTGAATTCAATTTAATAAGTCTAAATGATCTAAAATTGATTCATAATTACTTACCTTACTAATTTTAATGAACATTTTAGGTTTATAGGGCTTAAGAACCCTTAAACCTAATTTTGGGCAAAATGATCAAAATGCCCCTACTTAATGGTAAAAAATGTAACTTTTAGAATTAGGGCTCCAAATTAAATTTTACTAATGCCAATTGGCTTCTTACTGTCTAATATGAAGACATACACTAAGAGCACCCAAATAAGGGTTTAAGCTCATTAAGGATTGATTAGAAATTCTACTTAAGAAAATTTGAAAATTTTGCTATAATTATATTCAACTTAATCTAAGAATTTCACAGAATCTAAAATTACTAAATTTTGAGGTCATTGAACCAAGTTATGGCCAAAATAAAGTTTGGTTCTAAAGATGTAATTTAGGAAGTTTAGGAATAGGTCCAAAATATATAATTTCTCCATTTGGGGTCAAAATTGCATAAAGTCAATGGTTCTAGTTTCCTAAAGCACACTAATCACAATGAAATTAAGTTTGCTCAAATTGGACTCCAAATGACTAACTTAGGAAATAATTAGGGTTAATGGTGATTAGTGAGTGATTAGTAAAATTAATAGTAAAATTGAAAAACTAACTCCACCACTGTGTTCTACCATACACTAGGAGCTATGAGTAACTAAAATTTCTAAATTTGGATGATTAATAAAGTTAATCTTCACTAAATCATTTTTAAAGAGTTTAGGGCTAATTAGGAAACCATTGCTCAATTAACAATTAAACAAGTGGCCAGTTAGCGACCTTTACGCTCATGCCACTACAGTACTCAAGCGAAGCAATACACCGGTTCCAATATAAATTCAGTTTTGTTCATTAAACAAATCAAACCATAACGCAACTATACCAAAGAGTATCTGATTTATTTCGTTATCCATCAGGTATTTTCTGATTTTTAGAATCGGGCTGTTATTTTTTTGAATTTTTTTTATCATAGTTAAATATGGTTCTTTAATTATCATCAATGTTATATGAGGAAAATATTAATCTGCAGGCCTATGCCAATAAAAGAAGTGGAGGAGATAGTACGCTAAGGTGGATGAGTAGTAGTAACTCCAAAAGGATATATTTAGAAATGATTGTTTTTAGAACAAAGTTGAAGTAGCTTCAATTGTTAACATACTGATAGAATTTCATCCTCAGATGATTTAAATACAGTAACTATTGATTGTTTGATGCCCCAATTAGAACAATGTTCATTTCATGATGATGGACATTTATGTGATATCCTTGTAAATATAAAATGTGTATTTATATGCTTACAAAGCTCTTTATATATATACATATACCTAAGCATAAGTTTTTGTGCAAGCCTTTAAAACGGGTTAGAAACGAGTGGAGGCAAACATGAATTGACTATCCAAGTGAACACTACAAGCAAATGTTAGACCTTGCAATAATAAATTACTCTGATCTTTCTACCACTTGCCGATATGAAAAGATCAAGCATGTTAATCAAAACTCTTCCAAGAGAGAAGTGTGAATATTGCCAACTATCAATAAGAATAGTAGAGCATTTTTGTTGTGTCAACTTATCCAACAAAAGCAATCAGCTTGATTCCAAATCTAAACATAGACATTTTTGCTGCTATTTCCTTTTCAACATAGGATAGATTTGCAAGATTTGAGATTCAAAGAGATAGTAAGTGAAGATGGAGGTATTACCTGAAGTCGATGAATGGAGGAGAGGGCTGGTGCTTAGAGGAGCTCTCGGCCAAGCTGAGAGGGAAGGAGATGGCCGAACCTAGGGTTTGCGCGGACGGCACTTGAGAGCTCCCGAGGGTTCCTTGAAGAGTAGCCCGAAGTCCTGAGTCACTAAGAAGAGGGCATTCGGCGGAGGTTGCGGGGTGAGTGGTGACTCCTGTCGTGCGAGGGGAAAGAGATACGTGTAGCTTCATATGAGAGGAGGCGTGCGAATGGGGTCGGCTGCCCAATTGTGCGAATCAGGCGAATTAGGGCCGGCAGGAGAAAAAGGGAAGAGACAAAAGGAAACAATTTATTTATATTAAAGTTTTATTTTATAAATTTAAAATTCCCTTATGTTTATTAATTGGTTAAATAATTTTTAAAAATCACCAAATATTCACTCCTAGCTAATTGAGGGGTGAGGAACACAATGGTTAAGTCAGATTTCAATTTCGATGAGTATTTAATTTCTCATTTTTTAGATATTTAAATATTATTAAAATATTCGATGAAATTTTGATGACTTCCGATAGCCACCAAAACACCACCCCTAGCTAATTTTGGGGTAATGAGCGCAATGACAAAGTTTGATTTTTGATTTGTGGTCAAAATAATTATGTCAATTTCCAAGATTTATGGATTTCCCTAATTCAGGATTTGATCCATTTGACCTCCGATTTGGACTAAATCTTGGTTGTGAACTCCTAATGACTTAATTAGTGCACTATGATTGAGATTAGGACTAAGATTAGTCATAATTGACTATGGTAACAACTTGAGTTATTACACTTCAGCTTATCAAAGGAACAAATGCCAAAGCCTGAAGAATAGAATGAGCATATGCTGATAGTTCCTTATGCTTCAGCAGTTAGGAGCTTAATGTACACAATAATCTGCATGAGATTGAATATTGCCCATGCAATGGGAGTAGTCAGCTGGTTCATGAGAAACCTAGGGAAGTACCATTGGGATGCAGTCAAGTGGATCCTAAGGTATTTGAAAGGTGCAGCGGGAAAAGCTTTATGCTTTGAGTGATCTGACATTATTTTGCAGGGTTATGTAGATTAAGATCTTGCATGAGATATTTATAATAGGAGAAGCACTACAGGTTATGTGTATACTTCGAGAAGTGCAACAGTGAGCTAGATCTCCATACTACAAAATATTGTATCGCTATCTACCACGGAGGTAGAATACGTTGCCATCACGGAGGCAAGTAAAGAGATGATTTGGTTAAAGGGTTTTATGGCAGAATTGGGCAAGGAGCAAAAAGATGTGAGGCTCTACAGTGATAGTATGAGTGTTATTCGTCTTGCAAAGAATGCAGCCTTTCATGCCAGGATAAAGCACATTCATCTTTGTTACCATTTTATCCGGACACTGTTGGAAGAATAATAGTTAGGATTGGAGAAGATTCATACTTTTAAGAATCCAACTGATATGCTTACCAAAGCAGTAATAGTGGAGAAACTAAAGCTATATACAGCTTCAATTGGCTTTGGTATGTGAAGAGAAAGTGAGGTGAGCCACAATACGTCTCTTGACAGACACAGAAGAAGATAGTGAATGAATAATGCAGGAAGAGGAGGAGATTGCCTAAAGGTCTCCAAGTGGGAGATTGTTGTGTTGTGGAAACCTCTTTGTGTCCAAAAATAGCACAGGTGCTGCTGCACGTCGTTGCACGCCTAGCCGGTCCCAACCTGAGGTGGAGGCGCTATCGTGTGCCTCAACGGTCAGCAACAGAGAAGCATGTGCTGCAACGCGCCACAGCGAAAATTGTTGTTACAGCACGCTGCAGTGGAAACCGACTCCGCAGCACGCCCCAGCGGATCCATCCCAAGACGCGGGCGCTACAGTGCATTGCAGCGAGTCTCGACCCGAGACGCGGGCACTCCAGCGTGCTGCAGTAGGTCTCAACCCGAGAGCCAGATGCTACGGCACGCCATAGTGCTTGGCAAAAATTTGCTCGATCTAGGTTATGCCCTAAGCAAATTAGAGGACATTTTGAACCTTTTAGGATCTATTTTTTAGCTGGGTACTTAAGCTGATAAGTTGGAAGGAGAATTGTTTGTTGGCATTCAGATTGGAGGCTAAAAGTGCTGTGAGGAGAATATCTCTATGTTGAACCCTAAGGAAATTACAGTGCAAGTTAGCCCTTGCATGTTGGAGGAGACACTCCAGGTGGTGGTTGCTTTCTCTTCTCTTCATTCTAGAGTAAGAGCTGGAGCATTTGTGCTGATGTGATAAGCTCTTTGTAACTCTGTAATATTCAAGTTATTCTAGTTGATTTTCTTGTGGTATGGCTCTGTAGTTTTTCCCATTCTTGGATTTTTCATATATTTCTTTATGTTTGGATGTTTCTTTGGGTGCTGTGAATTTGCATGCATATGCTGTGATTTTAGTCTTGTGATTTTATGATTCTGAGATTGCTTGGTAACCGTCAATGCAACCCCGGTCCTCGAATTTGAAGTGCACACTCTTGTGAAAATGTTTACGCAGTGAAGAGAGTGTGTTGAAGTCCTCATCGCACATATTTTTTTTTAATATATACTTACACTTACTAGTAGTGGTGCATAATGGGATAGCCTTTACAGGATCAAATAAAAGATTGGAAGAAATTATGTACTGATGTAGAGGAGTTATACTATGTCTATACCTTCATATTTTACTTTTGCATTCTTTCAAGATTATAGTTAATTTGCTTCTTTATAGTTATTTTGAATTATAGTACTTTATTAGAACATTTTGAGAGACATATTTTTGCTACAATGAAAATTCTTAGAATATCTATGATTTTTTTTCATGTGACTAGTTGATACTCGTTTAATTTAACTTTCTTCTAAAATTTCAAAGCAAGAGTTTAATAAGTAAAAAAAGTTAATTTCAACCGTTCAACTCCATTGACACTTCAATCCTACCAGTTCCCCAAGTTCAGTTGTGACAAATCAACCGGCGACACTACGGTTGCTCTGACATAACTTCATGAACAAATCTTCCATGATGGCTTGAGCAGAAGGAGGAATGTATTTAGCTCTGAAGGCTTTGACAAATTCTTCTTATTGGATATTCTCAGTATCTATCCTTATGAACTGTAAGCTTACAGTAGTTTCCTACCAGTATTCTTCTTCTCCTTCCAACCTAAAGATGGTTAATCTAATTATATTTGTAGGTGGGCATTTTATGCTAGTTAGTATTTTTTCTATCTTCTTTACCTAATTTTCAATATTCATTAGGTTAGCGCTTTCATTCAATATAGATGGTTTGAGTCTTAAGAAGGCTTGAAGTAATCCATCTATCTTGATATTTGGGAAATTGGTAGCTGATATAGAAGTATGATTATTTATATGGGGTATTTGTTGTGTTTAAAGCTTTAAATATATTTGATTTTATGTATCGACATGCTCCAATAGAGCATTCAAAATATCAAACAACTTGTCAATGTGGTCTGTGGAAGTATTGGTGGATATCGGATCTCTTAAGGGTATTTTGATGATCAAAGGAGAATCTTCAGAATCCATCTGAAAAATAGGATTTTTATTATTATATTTTTATTGGAGTAGATTTACATAAGTATCACTATCAAATATTAGATGAAAATAAAAGTATCACTATTAGTTAGAAAATAAAATATAAAATAACAAAGAGTATATTATTTTAGTTAGGTTATATATATATATATATATATATATATATATATATTTTTTTTTTTTCTTTTATTATTTTTTTGATTTATATAAATTTAGAAAATTCTTACTCTCTATATTTTTCTTTTATTTATTATAAGATTCCAATTGCATGAATAATGACTTATAAACTTTTATACTAATTTTCTCCCTATCTTTCTCTGATACTAACTATGGCGACCCGTCGCTGGGTCAGTATACCTAATCTAGAGTTAGGTGCTCACACCCCAGGATCATATCAGGTGTAGTGCCCCGTTCCATCACTGCACAATTGAGTTAGTTAATGAATAACAATTGGTGATAGAACAGTGCATTACTCAGGATGACAACTGAACTCCCTCGAATAAACTTGCTGAGCACAAGAACTGCTGGACTCAATCTCAAGAGAAGAAGGCTGAGTACTAATACTTAAGATAAGTATATTATTATTATCTTAAGTATTAGATAGGGTACTCATGTATTTTGGATTACGAATAGAGGTAAGATCCAAGATACACGAATACTAAAAGTTTATGAATATTCTGATAATATCACAATACTAAGTATAAGTATAAGTAAATACAGAGTGCGAAATCTAAAGCATACATTCAAAAATATTCATCATAGAAGCTAAGTGAAATATTCATCTCAGAAAAAGAAAAGAGAATACATCCAGAGTTATTATAATTACTTGCTAAAATACAGAATAAAGTCTAAGTACTGAATTGAAAATAATTAAACAAAAAGTAAAGGCTAGAGGAGAGTCCACTAGTGCTCCACAAACTCTTCCTAGATCTCCTGAGTATCCACCTGATCTAACTCCATAAATTGCTCAAGATCTAGCAAATTGCTAGATCCCAAAAGTACCATATGTTAGATAATAAGTCTAACACATAGAAAGCTACTATAACAGTTATAATTATCTACTATTTAGCATTTATATATTTTAAGTAAAATCATAGTAAAGATAGTAAAATAATTGAAAGCTCAAAACAGTACAAATCTGAAAGTAAAGTAAATTGAAACTATAAGCTGAATATTGAATGTAGAGAAAATAGTGAATGAATCTGAAACTAAAACTAACTGCTGAAATGTAGGTAAAATGGTAACAAATCTAAAATTGAATAAATATTGATTTAAAACTGTATTGTATAGTACTGAATTCATAATTATGCATCTGAATATGCTAAAAACTGTATGCCACTAGTATGCTGACTTGGTGTCACATGACACCCCACAAATTCCTAGGTGAGCAAACCCTCTACTAACAGATTTCTTAGGTGAGCCAAGTGCTCCACTAATACTGACATGACTTAAGCATTAATGATATGCCAAGGCTTTAATGATGATATGCTTTAATCATCAAAATTTAGAAATCAATTCAATATCAAATATTGATTTCATCTATCTCCATTGTGCATAATTCACCTAAATGAATTCTGACTCCTAATTCTAATCTACAGAATGATCTTATTTAAGATTAAACATAGAATTATTAGCTGAATGGGTTGTATACACGTAGTTGGTATGTTTCCAAGAAAGGTGAATTTAACACTTAGTTTATTCAACTGTACTTATCGAAGCGCACGATGATAAGAAGCAGAACCCGATCACATTTTATTCTCTCAAACTAAACTGTTAAATACTATAATTACAAGCATACTTATTGTTCTAAGAAGGATGACTCGAGATACTTTGTTTAACTTCCCTTATCGAAACATATGATAATAAGGGTCAGAACTTGATCATAGTTTATTCTCTCAAATTAAGTATTCAATTTCCCAAATCATAACACTCTTATGCTTGGAAGGTTTACACTAAGCTGGACTGTACTTATCTAATCACATAAAATAAGACTGAGACTCTATAATCCTACTTATAATGACTCAACTAATCCTAAGTTTTATTGAAATAATTTAGCACTATGGATATAAACTATCA
Organism: Gastrodia elata; assembly: GCA_016760335.1. NCBI lineage: Eukaryota > Viridiplantae > Streptophyta > Magnoliopsida > Asparagales > Orchidaceae > Gastrodia > Gastrodia elata. The sequence continues at coordinate 46,892,691 of CM028672.1, read as the reverse complement.
CATCTTACTGACAATCTACTAATTTCAATAAATCTATTTAATAAATAAGGATTATCAAACTAATGGATCCTTACTCCATTGGAATGGATCCTACATAAGGTTCCAAGGATGTGACCTAAGGGTCACTCAGTTTTAGGTTACTACCGTATGGAAGAATCTCATTCTAAGTTCTTAGGTGATCCTATCACATGGGTCTAAGATCAAGCATCTAAAGTTAATAAGGACCATCTAAGTTCCTACATCAAGATATAAATAATAAGTTCTTCCTACCTCAGTAGATTATCTATTAATAAGACTTTGCAAATAAATGAGTTATTAAAACTAAGGCAAGATCATAACGATCTTGCACTTCTAACATAAGAGAAAATCTAAGTCATATGAATTTCACTGATTCCATAACTCTTATCTTCCTTAGATTTAATTTGATCCGATCAAATGGGTAAACTTATCTGATCAACACATATACTACAATTATGGGACTTAATCATAAATATTATTAAGAATTCATCATCTTGCAAATCATTAAAGTATTATGCTTCATATTATGCTAAGGATCTTATATATGAGGAAATCAAAGAGTTAAAGGTATATGTCCAGATTGGCAATCACATAAATTCTTTAAAGATCATAGAACTTCTAATTCAATGATTTATGATCAAAGCCAAATCAGGTTTATTATTGGAATTATGCAAGTAATTCATCTTTCAAATTAGGATAGTTTAATTTAGGTCATTAAGGTTTAGATCTGAATCAGGATAAGTTAGAATTTAACTCATAACTAAACCAAACCAAGATTAATTGCTTATTTTATGGATTAATGATAAATCAGCGAGTTATTGATGTATTATTGATGTCCTATTCAAGTTCAAGTTTAATCATTAATTTACTTAATCACTTCTTGAGCTTAATGGGTTCAAATATTGATTTATATCAATTCAATCAATTGAAGTGTCCAATTAAGCATGAGAGTTCTCTAATAATCATGCTACTGTTGTTGAAGCATAATAACATTAAATTAAGTAAAATAAAAAGTAATTAAGGCTAATCAAATCCTAAATCAAATAAAATGGATAGTACTTAATTACAAATCCAACTATTAAAAATTAATGAAACTTGGCAAGTATATACTATTTAAGCATGTGAATAATTTTAATTAAGAATAAACTCTAATTTTCACTAATCATGCATTTCTAAGATTATGGCATAATTAAGAATATAATAATCAGAAAATTAATCCACCTAAAACATGCATTTTACAAAGCATTAGAAATATAATGGCATATAAATCATGCAATTTGGCTAAGCATAGATACTAATCAACCATAATTAAGATCTAGAGTAATTAGGCAAAATAAAAAACTCCAACTATTAAGAGTGCAATATTATTTTATATTTAGATTCCTTATGATTTTTTGAACAAAATAATATATAATTTTGTATGGTTTGGATCAGTGGATCAAAAGTTATTCAATTAATTTATTCTGTATATTTCTAATTAAATTTTTTTATGATTTAATTAATTGGATTATTTTCCTTAAGAAAAATAATTCTAATTAATATTCTTAATATCAAACAGGTTAGGCCCATTATTCAAAAGGCGTGGGTCGGCCGGGGCCCGGGAGATCCAGCACTATTGCACAGCGTGGGTCATGGGCTAACCCGACCCGCACAGTACCGTCATGTTGTTCACCCTAACATGATATAGGCAAATTAAGGAAACCTTAATCAGTGAAATTCTCTATTTATAGGGCACGTTATGGCCTCGGGTCGATCGTAAATCCATCCCCGAGCCCAGACGCACTGATTGGGACCCAAAGTCCTCTGTGAGAAGGTCTGGTTCGCTCGAACCTTACTCACCCGAGAGCTCACACTATGGAGTTACTAAGGAGAGTCAATTCTCTCTACAGAGGCCATGATTGACCCAGGGCTCAATCCCTACACCTTCAGGGAGATGAGACAGATCGAACCCCTATGAAAGTAGAGTCTGGGGTGCTCTGGATCACTGGGTCTTTACTAGAACCCAATTCTTCTGATAACCTGAACCCTATCGAATGATTGGGTTTGATCTGGGCTAAGCCATACCCCAAATTCGATAGCCTTGAGTTCAATTAACCTTACAGATAATTAAAAATCGAATGGACTGAAGTACTGAGCATAATTGGCTAAGTTTAACAAGATAAGGTACCTGGATAGACAGTAAGGGCTGGACCGACTAGCTGGGGAGACCTTGAGGCTTATCTGAACTGCAGAGAAGCTCTTAGGGATCCTGAACACTAAGAGTGCCCTCTATCAGTGGTTCGTAAGCTCGGAATCATCAGGGAGACTCTCAGGCATATTTAAGATATGTGCTCATTCTGAAAGAAAATATAGGAAAATATAATATTTATTCTGTTGGATAAAATTACCAAATAACTGAGAAGTTTGATAAGTCTATTTAACTATTTGAGATATGTGTTCCTGACTAACTACACATTCCCCTTCAAAAGCTATGCGTAATTTTCTTCTTTCTCTAGATATTACCCTATTTTGGCCTAATATATTATCTGTACAGACCTAAGATCAACCTAAATATAATCATGATACTTATTTATGATCATTTATTTCTAGTTCTACGCACAAAATCTCTTATAAATATATTAAAGTGGGTCAAAATTTAATAGCGATACAAAAGTAACAAATGAAATAATTAAATGAAAAAAATAATATCTTTCATTTTTTTTTAACAAAAATATCAATATTAATATTATATTGGTTATTTATTTGTATATATTAAAAATTAAATTTTTTATTATTATAAGTAATATATATATATATATATATTAATTGAAAAAAAAATAACTGAATTGAAAGTTGCAAGAATTTAGAAATATATATATATATATATAATGATAGAAATAAAAGTTACAAAAATTAGAAAATATATACATACATAGAAAAAAAAGAAAATAATAGAACTAAAAGTTGTAAAAATTAGGAAATATATACATATATAGAAAAAAAAATAATAAAAATGAAAGTGCAAAAATTACAAAAATATATACGTATATAAAAAAAAACTAAAATAAAAATTGTAGAAATTAGAAAATATATACATATATAAAAAAAATAGGAATATATATATATATACAGAAAAAAAAAGACTGAAATGAAAGTTGTATAAATTATAAAATATATACATATATAAAAAAAATGACTGAAATGAAAGTTATAGAAATTAGGAAATATATATATATATATATATAGAAACTAATTGAAATAAAAGTTGCGGAAATTAAATATTATATATATATAAAAATATAATAATTATAATAATAATATTATTATTTTTTGATTAATTAATTAATTAAATTTTCTCTCTCATCCATTATTTAGATTAGAATAAATTTGTCATCTTCTTTATAATTACTTTGATTGTTTAATTTGTCTTTCTCTTTCTCTTTCTTATCTCTTCATTCTCTCTCATATTTCTCTCTCTTCTATTTTTTTTCTAAAAAATAATGAATCTTAAAATGAATGTGTATCTTGATAAGATAGACACACATGCAAGAAGTTTTTAATTTAGAGCAATATTTTTTTTTTTTTTTTTAATATAAAAACTTCAAAAATTAATTATGGTTAATCCGGAGCTCTAAATTCGACGAAACATTTTATGTAGTCTTTTTATAATATTTTTAATCCAATAGCACTAAAATTGTTAAATTTTGACTTGTATTTAATTTTCCTAATTTACTTAATTTAAATAATTCAGAAGCATCTGTTATCTAAATCCAAACTTATGCATTACGATTACAAGAATATAATATATCCAATGGTATTTTTAGTTTTTCCTAATTTTAAAGTCATTCGGGATCCTGATTTTTGAGTTCGGTTTAATCCTAATTATCTTAGTAACGACTTGGGTTGTTACAGTAATCCCACTTAAGCTGACGTCACGCACTTGTTTCCATAAACTACGAAACTCTAGAGGATGTGCACGCATTGGAACGTTCTTCATTGCTGCCTTAGTTTTCCATATTACAATGACACAAACAACTCAAGATACACCGATTAGATTTAAGAGACTAGTATTTGATAATTCATATTAGCTCACAATTCTCTTTCTCAGCTAGCTATTACATACAACATAAAGGCCTTGCTATCCAACAGAACAAAGACCCATTGGGCTACCTCTCTTTGGCTATCATGAATCTATATATAAAGCTCCTAGTCATTGGCATGCAGCAACTCCGAAGGCTTCCAGGTTCCATACTCACGGCATCCCGAGAGTTCATCAAGTTACATCTCGCCCCAGGATCTCAGTACTTTTTTGCCTCGCATTGCTGCCCCCAAAAAGATATTTATTTCTTTGAGGCACAAACCTCATTAATTATTACTCTATTGCAAAAAAATTTTATATATATAGTAAAAAATAACAACTCGACGCCAAACAAACTATTATAGAACCGAACTATTGAAACTCATCTATCATTGACTTTGATTTGATTTGCTTTTCTTTATTTGCTTATCTTGCAATTACATTACTTTCATAATGAAAATATCTAACTTGGCCATTAAGTGAACTGGATCTAGTAAATGCAACTGAGTCACCAGCAGAACTCGAAATTATATCTACACCTGAGTTTTTGAATCTTGCCCAGGAGACCAAGAAATCTTTTCTTATCTTACTAGCTTATTAGAAATAGAAAGGATCTTCTCTATTTTGTTTTAAACTTAGGGAGGAACTTCTTTCTAATTGGAAATAAAGCAAAGGGTTCATGTAGCCAACCTGGGACTCGGGCTTAGCCTAACTTTGCTCACCTCACATAGTTTTGTTTTTATCCGCTACTTTCCTTACTAATTTAATATACTTTTTTTTTCTTTCCATAAAGATAATAAATCTATAAGTATATCTCTTATCTTATATTAGATCTTAGAATAGTATTTGATTTAGGATAAACGTTCATTGAGTGAAGCAGCACCTTAAACTGAAGTAGAATCTCATTATCCTTTAAACAAATATAAAATCCCTGACCCTGAAATTTGTAGTCTCTAGTATATCATTCCCCCATTAATTTACTTTGCAGGTAATTTTTAGGGGAGCGAAGCTTTTGGGGGGGAACATAGTTCTAGTCCTAAATGTAGTTACTAACTTTAACTCCATTATCTAAGCATAAGCATAATACATAATCTAAGAAAGAGAAAGAAGCATCATACTACAATGAGAAAGAAAGGTCCAAAGGAGATCAATGTTGTTAAGCGAAGATAGCGTAGCAGGTGGGCCTCAACCTTGGATCAATCGTCTAAAAGTTGTACTCAAGAACCTTACATTTAATACTGAACTCCAGGGGAATGGTAGATAATCTGAAAGAGAGAGAACTACTTGGATTTGTATTTAGTTACCATAATAAGGTAGATATATATCATAATATTTGTATATAGAATATAGATAATAAGAAATCAAAGCCTTCTAAGTGAGATTGGTTTTTGTTTAATTGATTGGTGAAGCACTAAGCCCCTATTGCCCCGTAGGTTATGCTAATGACTGATCCGATAAATCATGAGTTTCGAGTAATATATTTTTGTGGGAGGGGACTCTGGTGGAGCTATCGGCTATCGCCCACTCAATTGAGATTTCCAATTTAATGTGTAAACTACGTCACCGGATTCAAGGCAAGAAAAAGAGCCTAACCCTGAATTTTTAGATAGACCCTCGACACTAAGATTAGAAAAGAAAAAAGAAACGGCTAAACGCTAACTAGGTCATTAAACCAAGAGCCTATGTTAAAATAGCCTCTTTCTGGCCTTCGTTCTAAGTTTCTCCAGCCGTAGTAGTAATTGAACCTGAAACACTAAACCCATAGATGCTAAACTAAACTCTCACTCTTTTCTCTTTATATATATATATATATATATATATATATATATATATATACACACACACACACACACACACACACACACACACACACACACACACACACACACACGATTATAAAGTCAAGGTTCAAGTTCGGGCCAAGCGTTATTGGCCTAGTAAAGCGAAAAAGTAAGCTCTAAAAGGCGACTGGGGAATGGAATAGTGATTATAGATTTGAGGGTTAATATCTAATATAATTCACAATCATCGCACGGAACATCAAAAGAACGCTTTAATATTTGCAATTGAATGTCTGCTCTTTTTCATTTTCCATTACCATTATAACGAAATTCCTTTGAGAGAACTTCGTCTAACCTACCCGATCTCTACTTAAACTTCTAATCTTTGTTCCAATTAGGTTACCGATATATTGATCTATATAGATGTAGGCGAGGCCTGCCAAATAGTATATATATATATATCCTTCTCTTATACTTGAGAAACTACGTGACTCTTACTAGAATCTGTGACTCTACCTTACCTTGCTTGGGATTCCATAGATCTATGCCAAAGGCTCCAAAGTAATTTGAAATATTCTAAAGTACTTTAGCCTAAAAGAATTACTTCAAAGAAAGAAGGTTGCGCAGCAAATCAGAAAGAAGCCTAACAACTAAAGTAGTGAAGCGAGGTTTGCTCTAGCTTAAACGTTTGCCAGAGAAAAGGCAATCACTCGAGTCAAAGTAGCTGAAATATTTTTTCATCCAATTCAAAGACTTATGGTGTGAGTCACCACGTTATGAGAAAAGGGAGAGAAACTTTTTACTACTTTCTCTTTCATAGACCCCTATTGCAGCCTCCAAGAGTCTTTCAATCTCAATTTAAATAGATAGGCCGTGCCATTCCCCGTCGCTTCCCCATCAGTGAGTCGACCGCCTGAGAGGTTTTGTTAGCCTATCTCTTTCTTTTGGGCCACAAACGCTCCATAAACGTTCAATACTCTTGAGTAAAGTTTTAAATATCACCAGAGAGAGGCGTTTGGGCACACAATGACAACTTGGGTGGAGCCTCGGGTTAATTCAAAAGAACTCGTTCTAAACTAAGTGACTTCAGCTAAGTGACCAAGTTCTTCGGTGAGTCGCGCTCTTCTTTTTTAAGCTAAGAAAATTCACTGAATGTTGAATGTTGCCTTCTCTTCACTTCTAAGCTTGACTTTATTATTTTGCTTTTCTTCAATAGCCTAGTCCTCCAACAAAACCCTTTCAAGTAAAAGAATGAAGTAAAGATCTTAGGTCAGAACATTAGTTTATGCCCACATAGGCCTAGAATGGTTGGAGCTCCAAATACTCTGACTCTCCTATCTGATGTTGGTTGCTAGTCACTTCTTGGAGTCTAATCAAGCTTTTAACCTTTCTGGGCTAGAAGCGATCAAAATAAAATCAAGCAGGGGTACCGAAGGATCCGACGAAGGTAATTTTATACGAAACGAAGAGAAGAGGAGAAGATTCGCCAGAATCGCAGAAGTAGTGAGACCGACAGGGCGAAGGGTCGCGTACAGGTGGGTAAATTCCTCGTTCACAGCTGATCTGTACTCTAGCTAGAAAAAACGGCAGATGCCTACCAGGTTTGATCGATTCTAGCAAAGGCGATATCGATATAAAGAAAGCCCCTCGGAACGAAGTCTGAACCTCCCGAGACCGTACCTTTTTCGGTTCCCGCGGAAGCTCTAGCAAACACTTGGTTTGATCTCCATCTTCCGTGTACTGATTGGTGCAGGTGCCTTCCGACGCGGTATACTCGTAGTTAGGGTATTCTGCGACAAAATGTTTAAGAAGTGAGTCTCCTTTTTCCCGTTTTGCAACACGATTATAATTTTTCTTAATTAATTTTTATTAATCTTTTTGTTTAACGCCTCCATTTTCATCTCCATCTCCATCATACGTCTAATGAGAAATTATCTTACCCATTCATACACATTCAATGTGCTTGGAGTGAGTCATAGTGGTCGATTGTATTAGGTGACGTTTCTTAGGTGTTTACTTAATAACTTGTAGTGCATGAAAATTATCTAGTCTTGTGTACTCTCTTGAGTTTCCATCATCTTTATTTCTTTTGTTATTTATTCTTTCTAGCTGTGTTACGAGAAAGCTCTAAAAATTTTGAACCAATCGTTGATGCTGAGAGGTGAACTAGGAAATGTATAAACTATAGCAACTTTAGGGTTTTCGTCTTGGTCTGTTCATGCGATGTAAAATTTAATGGTGTGCTTAGTTTGATCTACGAATCAAGAGAAGCATGCACTCTGAGGTTCCATTGGGCTCTAGTCTGTCTGCACTGTTTTGCTGTGATTTTTTTGTTATATGCATATATATCTATATTGTTTGTGATTTTTATGTTCATAACCTTTAAATTTTATAATTTACCAATTTAGCATCAACTTTGATTTTTACAGAACTGCCACATTATCTTACTCATGTATCCCCATTTTTTGATTAAAATGCTAAAGAAAGATGGTTCTTTTCATGAATTTAGAAAAAATTGAATCTGTCAGTAAACATTAATTATTAGATAGTAGATATGTAAATTGTAAAGTTTTCAATAGTATGCTAGAAAAAATCTTTTAATTTTAAGGGAGGGGCTTACGGCCGCATGGTTTAGTCATGATTTAATAACATAAACTCTTGACCCTCCAAACATGATTTAATGCTTTAGCAGGATTTAATGTAAACCCAAATCCTTTGTTAGGACCTCAAATCCTACAAATGTGAAGAAAAGAAGCTAAATTTCCAAATCATGAAATCCTCAATCATGTAGGATGTAGCGATTTAAAATTAGAAAAACAAAGCGTAGGTGGGGAGGAGATGTTGTGAGAGAGAAGATCATAGAATTCTTCAAAGAAAAAAATTCAACCAGACGAGAGGAAAAGGGAACAAAGGGCTCTCCAAGTAAAAAGAAAAATAAAAAATTAAGTTGGAGGAGAAGAAGAGGGATCATAGGAAACAAAATTCAAGGAAAAAGAACTTAACTAGGGAAATATAAATGTTAAATAAGGATGGAAAATCATAGAAATTAATTATTTAATTTGGTGTAATTTATGTATTAAATTTATATAAATCATGTTATTAAACTCAGTTGTTATCCGGTCCAAAGTTTTAGATGTGAAAGGAGGAAGCTTGCATTAGGTGGTCGACAACCAACATAAATTGTTGTTGAATCCTATTATGTCATGATTATTTAAATAATTGTGCTAGAGTTAAGGCATCCACGGGTAGTGACACACTGCATTGTTTGATGTGGCGCAAAGGCCGCTACATTGATGTCAGGTGTAGTGTCAAATAAGAAAGAGTTCTCATATTACGGGCGAATGCAGGTAAAGAAGCAAATCTGTGATTCTATATTAAGATTAAGTAGTTGGAATACTGGCACTCTCATTGGCAAGTTATGCTTTTAAGAAACAAAGTGGTGGGGGTGAAAGCATAAGAAATTGATAGTTTTGGTTTTAAATTTGGTACTTAGGTAAGAATTGTTATAGAAATGATGTGAGTATTATTCAGAATAAAAATTTAATGGATAATATAGTTGAATTAAGAGGTTGGTAGATAGAATTATATTTTAAAAACTTATAATTAATGAAATACCCTTTAATATTGCAAGCGTTTATACCTCTCAAATAGGATTAGATATGTATATAAAAGAAATATTATGGCATGATTTGGATGAGTTAGTTCAAAGTTTACCTCAAAAGGAGATACTTTTTATGGAGGAAGTTTAAATTGATATGCAGGAAGGGTAATCAAAGAATTTAATAGTATTTATAGTCATTTTGGTTTTGTAGAGATTAATAAAGATAAAAGAATGATTTGGAGTTTTCTTTAGCTTATGATTTTATGATTACTAATACTTATTTTAAGAAAATGGAGGAATATACTCAGGTTGATTATTTTTTCTTAAAGAAAATGGATGATTTAATTTTGTAAGGATTGCAAAATTATTTCAAGTGATTGTCTGACATTCCAACATTGTTTATTAGTTTTAAATTTGATAATAAAAGGTGATAAAAGTAATATTAAATCTAAAATATACCTTAAAATTAGATAGTGAAATCCTTAAAGGTAATATAGATATTTTAGGAGTAAAATTTTAAATAATATTGAGCTTTTGAGAGTGAAGTCAACCTTGTATATGATTTGGTTGTTAATTGTATTTGAAATATAGCAAAGAGTTTATTTGGTTAATCAAAAGTGAGAGTATCCAATAATAAAGATGCAAGGTGTGGAAAATAAGATGTTCAAATTAATATTAAAAATAAAAGGTGTGCTATAAAACATTTAAATGTATGACCAATATGAATTGGAAGAAATATAAACTAATTTGTCGTTAATTCAAAATAGCAATTTGTGATACTAAAAGTACAGTGTTTGAGAATTTATATAATAATTAGAAACTAACAAGGGAGAGATATATTCATAAGTTAATCAAATTAAAATATAAAAGAACTAAAGATTTTACTTATGTTAAATATATCAAAGATGATGATCAAAAATATATTTTTTTAAAGATGGAGATATTCAATGTATATAGATGGATTATATTACTAAGTTTTTTAGTGAAGGTTGTGTCAATACAATTAATATAAGTGAGTTTAATAGCTATAAAAAGAGTCTCAATTACACTTGTGTTAGTAAATTTAAGATTTGAAATCCATTAAAGAGGATGAACAATGGAAAAGCAGTAGGGTCAGGTAACACCCTTGTTGATGTATGGAAATGTTTTGGTGATGATGAAATTTAATGGCTTACTAAGTTGTTTAATGTTATTTTGAAGACAAAAGATGCCAGACTAGTGGAGAAAAAGTATTGCTATTTATTTACAAGAATAAAGATGATGCTCAATACTATGCACATTATAGAGGAAACAAGTTAATGTGTCATATGTTGAAACTTTGGGAGAGATCAATTGATTACATATTATGAAGCGATACTTGTATTTCTCAGAATAAATTTGGTTTCATATTATGTAGATTTATTATGGAAGACACATATTAAGAAGTTTGATGGAGAAATTTAGAAAAAGAAGAAGAAGATTTTCATTAATTTTTATTGAATAGAGTACAAAGAGAAGTTCTTTTGAATGCTTTGGGGAGAAGGGATTTGCGCTGCTTATATTGATGTTATTATAGATATGTATAATGGGTTTGTAGCATGTGTTTGATCGCAAAGTGTCATGTCTAATGATTTTCTTGTTATTATTGGATTACATCAAGGCTCAGCTTTGATACCTTTTTATTTTAATTATGAATGTTCTTATTGAGTACATGTAAGGGGAAGCTCCTCATTGCATGTTATTTATAGATGACATTTTTTATATTAATTGATAGGACTAGGGATGGAGTTTAAGTAAAACTTGAGTTATGTATAACTATTTTAGAACCTAAAAGTTTTCATCTTAGTAGTTCTAAAGCATAATATATGGTGTAAGTTCAATTGTAGACAAAATCTTGAGACAACTATTGAGGATTATGTTATCAAGAAAAGCCATAGGTTCAAATACCTTGGTTCAATTATTCAAAATAATGGTGAAATAGAGACGGGTGTGATTAATAGTATCCAAGCTGGTTGGATAAAATGGAGGAGTGCTTAGTGTTGTGCAATCCGAAAATTCCACTTAAAATTAAAGAAAACTTTTGTAGAGCAGTTATATGCCCATCTTTGTTATATGTGGTTGAATGTTAGCCAACAAAGAAGAAACTTGCCGATAAAATAAGTGTTATATAGATGAGAATGCTTAAGTGAATGAGTGGGTTTATATTCATAAGGATAGAATGAGATCCATAGCATGGTTGGAGTGGCATTGATAATGGATAAGATTAGAGAATACCACCTTAGATGGTTAGGGCATATTAAGCATAAACTGTTCAATGCATTTGTCAGAAGAGTTTATGAATTTTGCCCATATTAAAATGGAAGGGGAAGACCAAAAAAGATATGGGAAGAAACCATTAGAAATGATCTTCTTTATTTGGAACTTAAGGAGGAGCTTCTATTTGATTGTGTACGATAGAAACAAAGGATTATGTGACCGACCTCACCTAGTGGGATTAAGGCTTGGTGTTGTTGTTGTTGTATAAATTATGCTTGTGGATATAAACATTGCTATATGTTGATATTAACCATATTGCTAATTCAATCCTCACATCTCAAAAAAAGCGCTTCCAAGTAGTATTTTAGGAGTTTACCTATGCTAAACATTTTTTAGGATTAGGAGTTTTAGGATTTACTAAATTTGAATTACAGGATTTACTAGATCCCAACATTTTGGTTACCAACACCTCCAATCCACAAATTCCCGATCCATATTTAAATTAAGTCATAAAGCAATGAATAACATAAATTTTATATCATGATTTAATCCTAACTACATCAATAGTTAACATGAATGTGCTTAATTTAACAAAAAGTACATTTAGCAAGCACGTTTACTCTTTTGACTATTATCAAAGTTTTCTTATAAGGGTGAGCTGTGTCGCTCAATTGGATAATATAATTGGCTAGGCTCAAGCTAGTGGAGGCACAAGTCCATGGCGCTCTTATTTTAGACTGGCACATGCTAGTATGTGGTGATGGTGCTATTGGTGTTAATTTTTTATGCTGAAAATCTAACCATATTTGTTAGAAATTTGTTTTCCGGAATTATGCTTTAATTTATGGAATTTTAAATTAATCCATTATTATTGCTTTTATACTTGAATGTTTCTTCTGTTTGTTTCTTTAATTGTCTACTGGAAAGAATGTTTCCCGCCATGCTTTTGCGAATAGATAATTATCATCATCATTCTTAATAGATGTGGTTGCTTTTGGAAATATTTCTTTGTCTATTAACTTGTAGCATTTGAAGATTTACCACAGAAGATATATCTGCACAAAATCAAGTAAAAGCATCTGTTCAGCGGAGAATTCGGCAAAGTATTATTGATGAGGTAAGTGATTTAGCTGTTTATTTTTTTGTTATATATTTAGTTGTTCAAAGAGTTTAACTGTGATAACTTTCTTCATTGCAGTACCCTGGTCTGGAACCTCTCATGGACGACTTACTTCCAAAGAAATCACCCCTTATTATTGCAAAATGGTTGGATAAAAGTTTCATCTAGCATTATATTCTTTTTTTTTATTTTGGGGCATGATATAATATTATGGTTATAACTTGTAAAGTACAATTGAAATATTATATGCTGTATATGAGAACAATTTTAGCATATCATAATTTTTATGCTTAGGATCTTTTAGCCCCGGTCTGTTTTTGCTAGCTTTTTATAAATTATGCATTAACAAAGCCATGTTCTATCCTATTTTGGGGATTACCACTTTTTTGTCATGAGCTTTGAAGATAGCATTCTAGTCCGGACTGTATATTTATCTATTTCTACTTGCTTTATAGAGCAGGTTTAGGCCATAAATGTTAAGTTGGGTATGGTTTGGAATCACTTGGTGGTACTGTTGAGATTACTGAAAAGACTATTGACCTAAAACACAAACTTTATTTACATATGTAGCATTTGTAGGGAGAAAGATATCGGAAAACTACCCTTTAATATGACTTAATTGCAATGTTTAGGGTTGATGTACATGTTGTGCATTGCTTGCAAGAAGGAGCGATAAGAGTGGGAATGATGGAGGGGACAATTAGTAAAAGCTAGAAAGAAATAAGAATGAACACGAGTCACATAACTTAGATCATTTCCTATGTACTTGTAAATGTATTTCTTCACTTGAAATGATCTTGTTTCAAAACCATAATCTTGCTTATTAAGGGATTTTTTGGTAAAAAAAAGGAAAGAATGACTACATGGCTGAAAGTAGAAAAAAGTGTGGTTTGCTAAATGACAAAGGGATATATGTTCTTAACTTAATAACAAAATGATTATCGTATCTCATGATTCCTTTTTACACAGGTCATAAAAATTCATTAAATAATAGATCTAAATGTTATAATTACAAAACAGCTCTAAAAATATGGCATGAATCTAAATGCAGATCAGCACATAACTTGCTAAAACTTAATTTTATGACATTCCTCGCTGGCTATAGAAATCAAACAACAAATGATCAATAGAAATTTTATGATGCTCTTGCGGGACTTCATCAATCTTATTTGGGAACTAAGAAGTTCTTTAGAGAGGAGTGAGCGAAGTCTCCTTGCAAGCTCTTCAAATATCAGGAGGATTGGAATGCGAAACCCCATAAAAGGTCTTAAAACCAGTTTGAAATAAATTCAGCACATAACTTGCTAAAACATAATTTTATGACATTCCTCGCTGGCTATAGAAATCAAACAACAAATGATCAATAGAAATTTTATGATGCTCTTGTGGTACTTCATCAATCTTATTTGGGAACTAAGAAGTTCTTTAGAGAGGAGTGAGCGGAGTCTCATTGTGAGCTCTTCAAATATTAAGAGGATTGGAATGCGGAACCCCATAAAAGGTTTTAAAACCAGTTTGAAAAAAATCAGTAACTGCATTAGTTAAGATGCTGACAATTATTGATGTATTATGTACAAGTTGCACTTAATAAATGCAAAATAGAGAATGATTTGAGATTGTTGGATGAAGTAGAGTGCTTATGGGGTTTTGTGTGATTGAAAAATTTTACTTGAAGAAAGTTTTATATAATATATAAGACCAATTATATTTTATAAGGTAGAATGTTGGCCATCAAAATAGAAGCATATGGACAAATTAAGTATTACAGAGATAAAGATGCTAAGGCGGATGAGTACGCATACATGAAATGATATGAAGAAGATTAAATTCAATTTTATCAAGGCTAGTGTTGTAAACATTTTTAGCTCTGATCCTGATTGTTCATGTGTCCATCGTATTCGTTTTGTTAACTTCTATATATATATATATATATTATAATTTTTACTATTACTTTTTTGATTTATAACTCAATCTCTTGCAAGTCTCCACAAGTTCCTCTAGAGTAGGTCATCTAAGTGGCGTTCGAGCTTTTTATGCTCACCTCAATCTTCTCTACTGGCTACTCGAAGCTGATTGATCTCTCCCCAAATTACCCAGCTCAAGGGAATATTTAGCTGTTTTCTTCATATTAGTGCGCATGTCTAATTTTGACGGTGTCAAAATTTATTGTGTACAATCCTGTCAATGCTGCCATCAAGCTGCCGGCATGTTCCTTGTGCGAGCCAACCGGAGAGTGTCATGCCAGCCATCTCCAATGGAAAGATTCCATTATTTCCGAACGATCATAATGCTCATCTACAGTAAAGGGTATTAGCATGTTAATCAAGAAGCCAAAACTTTGTCTGAGTGAACACACACAAGTCATTGTTTCCATTAAGGCTTTGCTGTTACCAAACACACACCTTGAATGGTGGGCTTCCAACCTCAAGGAGAACCTTATATTTTTCCCCTTTTTCTTATAAAACCATTCTTCTTATCTCACAAAAACTATATGGCCATCAATATCATCTCACTGAATACTTAAATATAAACTTTGTGCAATCAGGAGGCAAATACTTCCAAGTAGATGTAGATTCTATAAGACACCTTATTTTGGAAAGCTAAGCTTGAAATTTTGCCTATTTTAAAAGAAGATGAAGAAGACCAAAATGACATGGCAAGAACCTAGTATGAAGGATCTTAAATAGTCAATCTTAGAGAGAATTTGTTATTTGATCGTGCGCATGGGAACAAGGTGTTTAAGTAGCGATCTCTACTAGTGGATTTAAGACTTGTTGCTCGAGCAATGGGCATTGGCCCATTGATAGATTAACAACATTAAATGCAGATCCATGTTATTTAGAAATGATTAATGTACACCCTAGATTATGTCTGCTTAAAGACTTAATAGGACTAAGTTGTAGGACTATAAAATTATGAAAAAGAATTTAATTAAACTATAAAAAATAATATAAATTCTTGGCCTTTGGATGTTATAGGATGGAAATGCTGCTGGTGATGGCTGACTAACTTGCTCCCTACTTGAACAACCTGCGGTAAGTGTGTCAAGGTTGACTTGCTCCTATCCATGATGTATTGCTTTGTATTTTTTGACATTCTGTACTTTTCCCTATTTATGATTCTTTGTAAATGTTTTTTTTTATATTCCATTCTTCTCTTACATGCTTCTTAGATTCTTTAACAGTTATTTTGATGATATTTAAGGACTTTCTTTTTTTTGGTTATTTTTTTTAAGCCACGTTCTTATGTTTTCTATACACGAAAACAATTTTTCTCATTAATTGTCATTCTTAATAAGCTTGTGTCTAGTTTCATTTACCAACTAGCTAGAGAAAATAATTTAACTTGGTGCTGAGGAGGCTAACATTTTTGTTGTCTGTTTCTTTTAGTCAGAACCATCTGAATCTTGTCTCGGTGAACAACGTTCCATTATTTTTCAACATTAGGGATGGTCCTTACATGCCAACTTTGAGGCTGCTTCATCAATGTAAAGTATAAACCCTACAACCTCTTATCTGTTAATTTTGTACCTGCAATAAAATTTACTGATTGAGATTTTTGTGTTTTACTTACTAATCAGTTCATCCTAACAGAGGAGCTTTTATTCTTTACATGTTATGGTTAAGAGGAACATATTTTTCTGGTACACTGCTTTCTATCACTAATGTAGGTGTGCACAAAAAATGACAGTCTCACTCACAATCATGCATCAAACAAACTTATATATTCGATTTGCAATTTTAGCCTTCAAATGAAAATAGTTCTGATTTTTTGTGTTGTCATTTTTTTCTCGATCCCAAATTAGAAAGTTACAAGGGGATTATAGAGTTGATAGAGTTTCCCCTTCTCAAGATAGGGCTTAGAAGGGGTCAGAGGAAAGCTGGTAGAGAAAAAAATAGCAAACAGCTGTTTCTTGACACAAAACCTTGTTATGGACAGCAAAACTGCCGTTTCTTGACAGTGGAAATCTGCTGTAATAGTATAGAAGAGAGTGGTCCCACTGAAAATTGGCCTGCAGCTGTTTGGAAAAACAGAGAATACTTTTGACCTGCCTGGGATAGCAAGAGTTACTGTTGCTACAGGAGAAACGGGCTAGATAAAACACACCGGGAAATAAGTTGTGAAGAAGAAATGTCATATGGAGTGAAAAGAGTATATGAAGAAAATAAAGAAGACAGAATATTTAAAGGTGAAGAACAAGAGAAGATAAAAGAGTATACACAAGATCTTGAATGATGCTCAAATTAAGTCTCAAATTTATTACTTTAAGGTTGATTATTACATAGCTTTAGGGTCATTAAATAGATTCCTATTCATCAAGTTAAGGAACGGATTCAGTAAATAACTACAGAAATAAAACACTAGGTATACAAAGAGAGGCTTGCTGCTGTTTTTTGAATTTTGATTGGATGATATTTTTTCCCTTTGAACTTCTTTGATTAATTTTGATGTAGTATATGGAGGAAGTAAGACTGAATTGGAGAGGAGAATGAAGACAATAGAGGGGAAATTTGAGAGAAAAAGAGGAGAGAACAAAGAGAGTGAAACCCCAAAAAGTACTTCATTCCATTATTAATTTTGTTCATTAAGGGGCTAATTGGTAGCTTGGATTTATAGATCAAATAAATCCTAGAATTCAGGAATTAGTAAATTCTGAAATCTTGAAAGGTACGCTATTTATTTAATACTAGTAAATTTCGAGCTACTAAGCGGTTTCAATTTTTTGACGATTTAAGATTTAGCTAAGAAATATTATTAATAACAACTAATATCTCATAATTATATCCAATAACATCAGTATTTCAATGAAGAATGCAACTAATTTGTAAATGATGTTTAAAATATAGTTAGTTTTGTGAATTTAAAAATAATTAATGATTTAAATAATTGTCAATACACATTGTTTATAATTTATTTAGTTTAAAGTTGACTATTAGAAATCAAGTTTACTATTAATGCACTAACCAGTTTTTTATTAATCTAATTTAATATGCTCAAATAAAAATTAATTAATTAACTATACTAATTTTCTTAATTAAGATGTATAATTTAGGAATTTCTCTTCCTCGTCTAGTTCTTCTCTTTTCCCTCTCCTCCCTCTCCACATACTTTTTTCCTTGTGTGATTGCTCCGTGTCTCTTACAATCCCTCCTCTTGTACAGGGATTTTGCGATTCCTCTTCTCCTCATCTCATTCCTTTTTTCCCTTGAAAACACTGAGATCTTCTTCAGTGCAACATCTTTTTTTATCTATCTTTCGACTTTGCATTTCTATCTATAAATCACTAAATCTTACAAAAACGAGATTTTCAGATTTGTGTGATTTAGCGTCTTTCTTAATTTTGGAATTTGATATCCTAATGAAGGATTTGAATTCAGGTTAAATCCCCCATTATCTTAATATGCTATTTGGAGAATAGAGGATTTACTCGAGTAAACCCTGCTTAAATCCTACAACCAAATATATACTCTAAAGCTATTACATCATGTTATATTAATAAGTGAATTTAAATTTATGAAAAGTGTAGCATTGATATGGACATACAGGATATTCAAAATCATACACAAAAATATTTATCAAAGTAGTAAGGTCCAAAGAGGGAATTTTACAAAATTATCAGTCACATTGGAGGTGAACTTTTATGTGTTTTCCTTTGTGTTTTTCTTATAATGATGGCAATGTTCTCTCGTAGATCCAAACAAGAAGAGTTGATCGATGTCTCTTTTGATATTTTTGGGTGTAGTTATGTTCTCCAAGGGATGTAAGCATAAAGATTTATCAGGCTTTCTTTGATCTTTATGATGTTAATTGATGTAATCAAAAGCTAAAGAAAATGATTGAAATTGGAGATGAATAATAAGAGAAAAGGGGGAAGAGAACAAGGGATAGACATTTTGAGAAAAGAAAAATGACCCAAATAACAATATTTCATTCACTCCATTATGGATGGTGATCCATATCTCTTATTAGATGATTGCCCGGTCCACTCTGTTGCTAAATTTAGTTGTGGATAAGTTATTTGGCTAGGAGAATGGCCTTCACTACCCGCACTAAAAAATAATAGCTAAACTGCACAATTTAAACTTTGAGGAACAATAATAGAAATTTTTCACTATGGTTATGAGGATTTGATGATAGAGTCGAGTGATCCTTGGTTTTGCTAGAATGCTGAACTCAAACACAAGCAGCTTGCAACAGAATATGAAAATGATCATAACACAACTAATGAAAGCCAACTCAAATCAATTTTGAGTTTTTGCTGGATTGAATCATTTAGAGTTAACTTGACTTTTGTTTTCGAGTTTAAGTTGAGCTAGATATGAAATTGTGTCCGAGTTTTGTTTGACTCGCTCGAACTCTACTTGAAGCCATTCTGGCATTCCATCATCTAATATATCCAATATTATTACATAATAGTTATCTATAATATTTTTTCATTTACAATACTCAAACTCAAAACTTGGGGTAATTATTTAAGAGTATTGCTATATTTCCAAAAAAAAAAAAAAGTCAAAATCAAATATGGATGACGTGACAGTCTTATGTGTAAAAGCACATAATTGTTGCAATACACTTTTTGTGTGGGTATGCAAGAATAAAATAGAAAGAAAAAAAAAATATTGTCGTGGATACTTTTTTTGGCTATTTTTTTTTTGGAGGTTTAGCATTTTCCAATATTTAAATAGGAATTTAATTATCAGCTAGTCTAGTTTCGATCAATAGAGCATTTAAGGATTAGCTTGATGTAGGAGATATTCTTACATTCAGATCAATTATGTATTGTTTAATTAATGATTTATTGCTTTCCAACAGTATTTTCTTTTAAAATTTGAATTCCAAAAATTCATATTTGCAAATTTTAATTTTTATTAAAACCTTTTGCTTCAAATATTGATCAAATTTAATTATTTCATTGATGATGCTAAATAGTGCCAATTCTATCTTTAGAATTTGAATTCAAATAATTTAATTTTAAAAATAATTTAATTTAAGCGGAAAATTTACATTTAGACATTCATGACAATGTAATCCCATATAAACATTTAATGGCTATTACTATTGTTATCATAATTTGTGCAGAATCTGATTTTTTGGTTCCCCATATAGGTTAATTAGTTCCTTAATGGTATCCAACATTAGGGCCAACTGTTATGAATCTTAAGAAAGGTTCTTTCAAATAATTTCTCTCAATATAAAAAAATCTGGTTTTCTTCAAATGTAATTATTAAATTCTTATTCTTGCTTTTAAGTCATTTCTTATTGTGTTCTTCCCACTTTAGAAACAAATTTCTTGTCTTGAATACCTTAAATGTTGTATTATGTAAGAACTGCCATGTCTATGCTGCATCATGTTGTCTATTTGATGCTTGACGTAGTGTGTTGTTCTTATTATCTCAGATCCCTTTATAATGAAGAAGTTCCAAGTTGATAGAGGTGCTGTCAAATTCGTTCTTTCTGGAGCTAATATAATGTGCCCTGGTCTTACATCCCCTGGCGGTGCATTGGATGATGATGTGCAAGAAGAAACTCCGGTGGTATTATTTCTTGTCAATTTACTGCACATATCAATGAAGGATATTTCTTGTGCTAAAATTTAACAAAGTTGTGCTACGTATGTTATTTACAGCATATAGTTGTCATGACCTCCTGGTTGGCCCCAAAATTGCCCATTTCAACTACTAAATCAATTATAATGCTATCGAGAGCTCAGCATATATATATATATGTATGTATGTATGTATGTATGTATGTATTATTATTAACCTATTGTATTTTATAAATATAATCAAAATTGAGCACAACATAAAGGAATCGATGATCTCATAACACAAGCAAAAAGGAAAAAAAAAGTATAAAAGAAAATAACGATCACCAAACTTCATGGGATCAAAGTTCTAATAAAAGCTGAAAGAGAAACCTATATGCTAGAGAAGCGTGATCGAGTGCATCGTTGTTGTTGGCCGTAATTTGTTGGAATAGGAGTTTTTCCTTTGTTTTTGTTTCTTTTCCTTCTTACATGTATACCTAATAAGAAAATCATGTGAAAGCTCCAAATCTAAAAGGTTATTATTAAACTCCACGAATGAGTCCACCTCCCGAGTTCTTTGCGGGATCTGAATCATCTTTTGAAGCAGACAGTGTGATGACCCGATGTTCGGGTGTTCACATACCGCAGGATCATATTGAGTAATTTGAGAGAAAAGAGCATACACAACAAAAGCCAAAGATATTTCTCATTCATTTCAAAATTGCATATTACAAAAATCTTCATCGTACATCACGAACATTATTCAACTTCTTAGAAATAAAGAGAAAATAATAAAAAAAATAAAAGTTAAGGTAGCGCGGTCAATCCATCGGCCCATTGATAATTTAGTTTTTGAAATACTTTTTCAAGCTCCCCCAGAAATACCTGACCTGGTATTGTTTAGAAATCAATATCGGGATTGGAATTTACAGTAATTAGAGAATACTCTAAGTACCACAGTAAATAAAATAATATTATATTTTTATAAAAGCAAATATGCGATTAACAGATATAAGGATAAAAATGCAGTAAAAGTAAGGTAATAGCGCAAAATGAATAAAAGTTTCTTGCAACAAGTATTATCACAAAATGTAGGTTATTGATGTCTTTTTTTTAGTAATCCACCACGAATGTCACTGATGTCATTTTTCCAGTGACCCATAAATGTTGCTGATATCATTTTTCCAGCAACCCACGAATGAAAAGGATATTGGTTTCTAACAACCAACCAAACATTAATATTTCTGATGTCATTTTCCAGTAACCCACAAATATTGCTGGTGTCATTTTTTCAGCAACCCACGAATGAAGAGGATGTTGGTTTCTAATAACCAACCAATCATTAATATTACTGATGTTATTTTCCAGTAACCCACGAATGTTACGTTGGTTCCGAACAACCAACCAAGCTTCAATATAAATTTTGGCTCAAAGCGAAGAAGCGAAACTAAGCAACATTAAAGTATAAAAAGTAATATATGTCATGTACTGGGACCTTTGTTTTTTAAGATCCAAAGTTTGATAGTTTGACTTTTGGATTTGCATTTAGATTTGGATATTTTTAAATTAGCTTTTAGCCAACGTTCTTAGGAGTAACTATTATTTTATTTTCCATTATATTTTTCTTTCACTTTTACACTAAGTTGGTGTTATTATTATGAGAATAATAATAATATACGAAAGTAAAAGAGAATGGAAATGACAAAAATTAAATGACAGAAAGTAATAATAATAATAAAATGTTAGAACGAAAAGAAAATAATAGTCATCTTATAATATATGTACTATTTATCATTATTGATTAATAACAACAATGCTAATGTGATGACATAATCTTATCATATTTATTTTCATAATAATGATATATTAAGTATATAATAGTATTAGCAAAATCTTTTTATTTCTATCTCTCCTCTTACCTAGGATAGTATTGTCGGGAGATTGGACGACTGAAGGAGGTGGTCGAAATGGTGGCTGGTTGGTGGGTAGTAGGAGGAGGGAGGAGGGCTGCTGCTGGAAGGGGAGGCTGGCAGCAGGGAGAGGGGGCTGGTTGGCTGCTTTGGAGGGCCGGGAAGGCTGGTTGGTTTGGAGGGTTTGAATGGGGTGGCCGGGTGACTGGCTGGCAGCAAGGAGAGGGGCTGCTGTTAATTAGAGGAAGTGATGGAAAAGAAGGAGGGTAGGGGGTTTAAATAGAGGGAGAAGGGGGGGAAGAGGAAGAGTCTTCCCCCACTTAAGCAAGTGAGGGGAAGAGGAAGAGTCTCTTAAGAAAACTTAAATAAATTACTTAAAGTTAAATTTTTCACATTTTTTCGTCGTTTGACGTCCAAAAATAGCCAAACTTGACACCGATGTGTGTTATGATGTAACGAACACCTTCGCGCCGAAAACTTTTAATTCGGAGCAAATATTTTATTTTATATTAATTTCTGAAGTTTTAAACTTCAAAAATTAATTTATGTTAAACCGACGATCCAAAACTGATGAAACTTCATGAGCAGCTTTTAAATAATGTAATTAACATGGTGACATGAAAATTGATGAATTTGGACATGTATTTTGATGTTTTTGATTTATTGAAAAAAAAATTCAGAAAAATAAAGCGGGAGTTTTTATTATCCGGATTTCTTCTAAACTAGGGCACTTTGATCTAAAATTTATTCTCTATCTAGAGGTTTTTTTGTTTGCCCTAACTTGAAATTCCCCGGGATCTTGATGTTCAAGTTGGGATTTTGGCCTAATTTGCAAAGTAACGACCTTTGTAAGCCCTGACGGATGAAACTTCAATGCGTGTGGATTTAGTCTCGAAGAAATCCCCATAAAAGAAGTATCGATGCCCCTCCTACGTAAAGCAATTAGAATTTCATCAATAAATGCAAGAAGATGTTTTGAAGGGACATCATCTTATCAAAAACCCCATCATCCCTTATTCTCAATATCTCGGGAGATTTCAGCAGAACATCTAGAAGTTGTGATGAGGGGTAGGTCGCGTTGTAAGGATCCCACCAGCACTGGAAGGCTCTATTGGCTGATCAACCAAAACACCATCTGATTCCCCTGCCAACGTCTGGCAAAAATCATCCTCTGCAAGCTCGAGTGAATCAACATCTCTTGTTATTTCTAAACTAACATCCGCAACTGCAATTAAGCCATCCAAAATCACGGGAGGGCCTACCACCGATGACAAAGTATTTTCTTCAGCAATATCAACATAACCTTAAACCGCAAGAACTGTATTACCAACACTTCTCGTGACAGACATTATTGTGATTATCCTCGGTCAAGCCATCCTCTGTGACCCCAAACATCTAACCTTCCTCACATATGTAGGATGGCATAGCAACTTTACCATCTAGAGGGGCCGATTGGATTTTCAAAGGGGAAGAACATTTGTCGTTTGGGACATATTTGAGTTTTGTTGCTTTAGGTTTGTGTGCATTTTTCTTCGATCTTTGCTTAAGATGAGGGTTGAGCTTGAAGCAGTTTGATTCATCATGCCCAACTATCAAACAGTGAGATCGAGAGGTTTTCAAATATGCATTTTTGGAAATACCCAGAGTCTTCTTCACCGATCCATATTTTAGATTCAAAATTATCTGTCAAATTCATCTCCACCAAGACCCTTGCAATAGACAGTCTGGTTATTCGCTGTAGCGAAATCGATTTTCGTTGGTTTACCGTAATATGACCCAAAAGCAAAAGGTATCGAATGAGTAATAAGGTGAATCTCAAGGAGTGAAGTTTAGTCATATAGGAATAATGGGAGGTCACAGGATGGATCGAAAGAGGGTGGCCATTTGAGAACAATCATTGGATGATGCTCAACGAAATAGGTGCCTCGAGAAAAGATTTGGGGATAGTCTGCTTCATTGGATAGTTTTATAAGAATATGTCTAGTATCAATCAAACCAATGCGCGCCTCTTGACATAAGCCCAAATCATTGAAAAAATTCATATTGGTGACCATATTAAGTCTACCATTGGAAAACTTCCCCACAAGGGTGGGCTCGTAGGGCTTAAGCTAATGTGTTCACCTCATCATCCGAGAGGATAAAGGCAGGTTTATCTTGAAGAAGGATGTTGGCTTGATGCCAATCCGATTGGCTGTCGAGGTGTTTGGCAACGCCTCCCTTAACGATTTGGGGCCCCTGGCCTCCTTCCATGTTGAAGAACTTGTAGAGATGCAAATTAGGTTGAGAGATCTCCCCCAAATTCGTGTTGACCCAACGACCATGTGCTGGAAATTTCCCTTTTGTGCACCATTGAGCTTTGGCAACCAGCTTCTTTGCAGGCGCCTCCCGGTGAGAAGGCTGCTGGCCTCACTGCTGGCACCGGCACACTCGGAACCATCGGCTCAGGTTACTACGTGACGGTCGCATCCTCTCCTCACCAGTGGTGATGTTCGCGTCGCTAGGGTTCCGCTCCGATCCTCTTCGCATTATATATATTTATATATATATATATTATTCACCAAAATAGATTATTCCACAAAATCGTAATTTTTGTTATAGCAGGTTCTAATCTCCACAAACACAGTTTGTACTTGTTATGGAAGAGTTTTATAACGCTTACTGAATGGTTTTACATTAACTAATTCTTGGAACCTTTCACATTGGCTGTATATAAAGTAACTTAAAAATGGTGAATTCTTTTATCAGAAAGCACTAATATTTGAAGTTTTGTAATGAACTTAATAATTTATGCTAAGTTTAACAATTGAACTTTCAACATGAAAAAACAATGTATTAGTGAAAGCCATCAGTATAATTCTGCAATCTATGAATGTGCGCCAAGGAAACTTTTGATATTTGAGAAAGTACGTATGAGCACATGCAAAATAAAAATATAACATGAGCGGAATGATGCATGATTACACTTTATACAGTTGTAATGAATCTACACAATGTATCAGCTAGAATACTAATGTAGAACAAGATTGATGCCAGATTTGAGTTGTAGCTTTAGATGATATACATGTGTTATTCTCAATAGATGACTATTGCCTAAAGTAAGTTATTATTATTAGTATTAGTATTATTGCTACAATTACTATTGTTATGAATGCTTTATTTTTATGTGCTTTAATTTTAGTTATGAATGAAAAGCACCTCTTGGAGTCAAGCCTCTACTATTTTTACATGCTTTATGAATGAATGAATAGCGGTTTTGGTTTTGATTAAAAAATTGAGTACTCTTTGAGAGTTCTTATGGGTAACTTGAAGGCTATTCTATTAAAGATTTTCTTAGATCTTGAGCCTCTCTAGTGTAGTGACTAGGAATTATGTTATCTTTGTGTATCCTATCAACTTCTCCAACAAGTCGTTCTCTTTTATTTCTGCTCCATGCTTCATCAAATATCATAAAATTGATATCAATTTACTTTTGTGATCCATAGATATGAAATAGTTTATAAGATTCATTGAACTGGTAAGATCATTATCAATTTCATAAATATTTGCAGTGACAGGTTTTGCAAATTGGCGAAACCTTTAATCATTAGAGAGATTGGTTCAAAGTTCAATGTCTTAATGGGAGTCAAACTAGTGGTTAAATATTGATGACATAATCAATATTAAGATTATTTATAGTAGCTCTAAATTTAAAAGTATTTAAATATTTTCTAACTTATCAATTCAATATAATGACATAAAGTTTAATGTAATAATTAATAAAATAAGTATGATTATAGTGGCTAACTTGTTGTTTGAGAATAAAATTATTGTGAAATTATTTCTTTTAATCAGTGTCTTGTATATAGTTCAATGTTTTTTTGTTAGTATTTAGGCTTTTAGCGCTTTATTTAATAGCATTTAGTTTTTAGCTACTCTTAAAATTAAAAAACAAATGCTCAAATTTTCTCATGATTCAATCCAAAGGTTTAATTAAATACTTTTCTAGTTCCCTAGTTCGACATTTGATCGGTTATGAATGGTTGAAAAATGATTTGATACAGACATTATTATTATTTTTGATAAGGCATATTATTTATATATATATATATATGTATATGCATACATTATATACATATATACATATATGTGTATATGCATGTGTATACACGTGTGTGTGTGTGTGTGTATAGCGATGTTTATGAGGGCGAGAGCAAGAGCAGAGGTACCATAGCGTTGAAGATAGTGAGATCTTCTATTGATGGCGTCGCTTAAGTTCTCGGCTTCGATCGAAAGATGCCACGATGATGTCGGATGGTTCGAGCACGCTACCATACCTTAGTCTTCGGCGGCTTGCGAAACCCTTGATCTCCCAATATTTTCGGTAGGTGCTGATAGTCACCACTATGTGGAAGAATTGATTGGGATCAAGCCTATTGTACTTCTCCGAGGTAAACCTGCTTTGATCATAACAGAAGTTGAAGAGCAATAAGCTTGCAAAACCATTCGAATTCACTCTAGTTGGGAAATTTTCGAATGGTCGGCCACCTATGGTGGCCGTAAGGAAATTTCTTAGTTTGGGTTTATCTAGTGAGTTTCAAGCTTGCCTTATTGACTCTCGGCATGTGTTCCTCAAATTCTTCAATGAAATGGACTACTATGAAAATCTTAAAATGGATGATTTCCTTTGATCCACCATGCGAACCTCTTATTGGGTCGGTTTGGGTCAATTTTCATCTTCTTAAGGTTCACCTGGTCACATAATCGACCCTATTTGCACTGGGATCCTACTTTGAGAAACCTTTGAAAAATGGTTATGCAACGACAAATTTGACAAGACCTTTTGTGGTGAGAGTCTTGGTTGAAATGGATTTAACTGAGCATTTAGAATCCAAGATCTGGATCATAGACAAATGGAATGGATACTTCTAAGAGTGCATGATAAAAAACTGATCAATCTATTGTCCTCATTGTTTGATCATCGATCATGAAGAATCGCAATGCTTCAAACTCAATACTTGATTGAGAAGAAAGTTTGGGCCAGTAGAGGCAATTGCTCCCAAAAGTTCGAAGAAGAAACAAAAATTGGTTTATGTCAAAAAGGAAGAATTGAATTGCCGGCGGTTGAATCATGTGTGTCGCATTTGTGTCCCATGGTTGTGCTCTCAGTGAGGCTAGCTCAGAAAGGAATGCCTCGGATCTGGGCTTGTTCGCTGGAAATGGAGTTGCGGCGATGGTGGATTTAGAAGATCATTGATGCCTCGGGTGAGTATGTGGGGCAGCAGGTTGTCAACAGAACAACATTTAATATCTACATTCTCACCAAAATGAAATTTCCAAATGTTTTTTAGAATCCAGGCATTTTTTAAAAACTATGAACGCAAACTATGCATACACTGTTTAGTTTGATGTTTTTGTTGCATAAAAATATATAGAGAAGATCACCGTAGGAATTATTTTGGGGCTTGTTTAGTTGAGCTTTCCTTAAGAAGAATTATCCTCAGATTATGATTTAACATAATTGTCAAGCAATTTTCCTGCTATAGTGCTACATTAATATGAATCCTGCCAAGCACTTACATAGCATATAGTGAAGTTCAATCAAAGGATATAATGCCAATAGATGTTAAAATAATAGGTACATATATATAAGGCGGAATACTGCGTTCTGTTGTTTCCTACTTTTATTGTTTTATCCGTTGTGTGAAGTGCTTAGCTGAGTTATTCTGGAAAGAACCGTCTGGCTAAACTGTATTGAATGTGAGTTCAATCAAAGGATTTTACTTCAATTATCCCCAGATGGCACGACATATAGAGAACAGGTGAAAGAAGGATAATATTATAAAAGGAGACAAATATGTGTAGTGGTTCTATTAAATTTAGGTGCCTACATCCACTTGGAGGTATTTGCCTCCTCCACTACTAGTATATTGAGAGAGGTCCTTGGTCGTTCGATATCCCTTTTTATAATGCTTTTGTGTGCGATTACATATCGTTCAGCAGAAAAAGAGGAAAGAAGCATGTTTTCATTGGGATTGGGCATCCTGCATTCAAGGAAAGGTGTTTGGAGCAGCATAGTTGTGCTGAGAATAATTAAAAATATTCATTCAGGCATAGTCTTGACCTCTTGATTCTTTGTTTAATCTCTCTATTTACGAGTCTGGAGTGGAATGTTTTCATTAGCATTGGCTGATGTGGCATCCTCCGGTTGGCTAAGATAAGAAAAATGTTGGCAGCTTAGTTGTGCTGAGAATAATTAACAATAACCATTCAGGCATAGTTTTGCTGAGAATAATTAACGATAATCATTTGGAGCAGCGTAGTTATGCTGATCATAATTAACAATAATCATTCGGGCATAGTTTTGACATCTTGATTCTTTGTTTGGTCTCTCTTTTCTTACTGTAGATCAATGGGGTATATAGGTCTGGAGAGTAGTATTTTCATCAGTATTGATTAGCTGACGCGGTGTCCTCCTGCTGGCTAAAAAGAGAAACAAGTCGGCAGCTTGCCAACAGTGCTGGCAGGATTATACGTGGCAGATTCTTGCACCACCAAAAGTTGACTCAGGGGCAGATACGGGGCAACGACCACAGTTATACTCAAGCTGGATGACTTGGAATTTACTTGAGAGAGATCAATCTGCGCTGAGAAACAATAGGAAGGAATAGTTTGGGGGAATGTGCGAATGACTCGGTTGGAGAGACTTGTCGAGACCTGCATGTAACCAAGTCACAGAAGAAGGTAATGGAAATTAAACAATTTAATATTATTTTTAGGGAATAACGAGCTGATCTGATGGCGCCATGTGGATGGCCAGGATTAGATTAAAATTTTCTTATAACAGTTATCATGAGCTCACTTCTTTCTTTTCTCACGGGATGATTTTCTTATGTTGCTGATAGGTACTCCCTTATTTGTGCCAAGGTAAAACTAGAAAGATTTTCTGCCTGGTTGTCTTCTTTAATGGAATAAGTAGTCTTATATCAAGGAGATTCTACCTTGGTTCTTTTGATAGTGCACACTTGTATTTACATTTTATTGTAATGAAAACTCTATAAGTTGTCAAACTTATAAAACTAAATTATTCTTGAGCTTAACCATGCTTACAATAAATCTGTTTCAGGCTATAATGGCTGAGGGAAAGCAGCATGCTCTGGCAATTGGGTTTACAAAAATGCCTGCAAAAGACATGTAAGTTGCTTTCTTATTTGAATTGTGAAGTAGATGTTTGTTCTGTCGAATATCTGTATCACCCATTGACCAGAATTTAGGCAACATGCTACGTTAAAATTTTCATTTTTCAAGTTATGTAATACACCTTTTAAGTTTTTTTCTTCTCCTTTTCATTATGAATTGATTGCTGGTTTTCTTTTCTTCCAAAACTGATTACTTTCTTGAAAGTCTTCTCTTTCATGTTCATAAAAAAAAACTGATTGTAGCTTTCAATCTGATTCCGGCTGACAGTGATACCTCATTCCAGATTCCGGTTTCATCATGATTAAGTCCTGTCTTTGTTCTGATCTTATCATTGTCTATTGCGCCAGTGTATGACTTGCTCTTGCTTGCAGTCGGCTGTTGTGTAGAAGTGTGTTGTTTGTTTTACATTATCATTTTCTTTTATTTAAGCTTTGCATGATGCTAATTTAGACTTCAGTTAACAAGTCAGTAGAATATTTCAGTACATGCATGCATAGACAAGCGAGTTTTATATAAACTATACGTTGGCTGTCATTTTCATTGAGGGCAGTTTGTATGGTGGTTTTCTAGAATGATTCCTGCTAATTAATGCTTTCAAAATTGTGGTAGTTCGATATTCTTTGGAGTAGAGTAATACAACTGAACATGAAATTTTATTGTTCCTGCAGAAGGGCCATCAATAAAGGAATCGGTGTTGACAACATGCACTATCTAAACGATGGGCTTTGGAAGGTATGGACTATGTACATTTTTCATATCCCCAAAATTATATCTATTTTGTTTGTACTCAAAATAGGGTTGCATTCAGTTCTATGGTTTAAGCACAAGACATGGATAAAAAATAGGGATTAAACATGTCTAATTCCATGTGCAATCTAGAGTTCTGGTTGTTGTTCAAGTTAACGTCTATTATATATATAAACATTGAAGGTTCATATATACAAAGTGCCTAAAATTGTGATTAGGAGTTGCTCTAGGTTTCACAATTACGAAAGATCCAAGTTTCATAATTGTGAAGTCTATATGTCTTGTGAATATAAAACTCCTAGGTTCATATATATGAAATTGCCCTAGTGGGCTTCATTCTTTCCAATTTTGTAATTATAAAGCTCTTAGTTCGTAATTACGAATATGCTAATAAAATCTTCACTTGCTCAAAATTTGGCCAAAACCATATACCAAACCATAGATTCACAAAATCAAAATCAAATCATAATAACATAGCATAAATAGCCAGATCTACACTAATCAAATTAAATAAAAGAGAATTTTTCATAACCGCATCAATAGGCCCACAAGATTCTCATAAATTTTAATGATTACATGGAATAAAAAGGTTAAACACTTGATATAATTCTAAACATACTAAAACTACATAACCTTAAAGCTTAATGCAAGAAATGGTCAAAACAGAATGTGCTAGTAGTTACCTTGCTTTTAAGCTTGCAACAATGGAGGAAGGAGGTGGATCCAAGTTCCCACTCAAGAACAACTCACCACAAGCTCCAAGATCAACTCCTATGCTCACATTGATCTCTACAGGCTCCCCAAATGCAGTTTTACAATCTTGAAGGTGAAATTAGGGTTTCACTTGATAAGAGGAAGAGGAAGGAGAGGGCGTTAGGGTTTCTAAGGGGGGAGAGTGTTTGGGACAGTGTGAAAACTCCCCCCTCTACCCAAAACACTCATATCCAAGGATTGGGTTTGGCCCTAAGTTTAATCTCAGTCATCCAAGTGTAATCTATGGCTGGAATTCTGCCAGCCTGACACTTTCGTAATTACAATCTCGGAGAAATTGTAATTACGATTGATCCATTTTATATACGATCCTTCTAGAACTGTATGTACAATTTATGTGAATCTTATCCGACAAAGTTTAGATTCAACTTGACCTACAGCTGGGTTAGCTCTCAGAAGTTGGATGTTTTTATTCTCACTTGAAAATAATGTCGTCTTCTACATAATAATCAAGGTATGGAGCAAAGAATCAGACGTTCTCATGAATATATAATCGACCAAGTTTTTCACTGAATTGGATCCTCTGATTGGCAAGAAGTGGGCGACTTTATCAACCAATCAACAATCATCTATATAAGATTGACCTTGGCAAGAATGAGGATAACTAGTTATGAAGTTCAGCGAAACATCTTCTCACTTCCACTTTGGAATGAGCAGGAGACTGCCAAAGTGTACTAAATTTTGGTGCTCAATCACGTTCACATGTAGCACACCAAGACATGAATTTCATGATCCCTTAATATTCTGAGCTATGAAAATGTCATTGAGAGATCCTGGTTCATCTTGGTAAATTCAGGATGAAGAGTTACCCAAGATTGTGCGCCTCATGCGGAATCAACTTACCCAGGTCACCACTAAATAGAACAAAAACAGTCACCACAGAACTTAACTCTAGAATTTCCTTAAAAAAGCTGGAGCAATCTCCAAAATGGAGGGAATCCTACAAAATAGAATACTTAGCTGCAAAATTGCATAGAAATGATCTTATTTTGAAAGGAAGGATAATAGAAGCACCACAACACAGTGCTGAACTCTCAGAACACGGAAGGACCTTGAGCATGAACCTCTAGAAGTCATAGTGCAGAAGGGGATCTAGAGTCAGAACAGATACGTAAGACTTGTGGCTAATTGAAGCTGCCACTATGTTGGCCTTGCCAAGCTTGATTTGCTTTAACCAACGATATTGACGAAGCTTCAACTTTTCTGGATATATATATATATATATATATATATATATATATATATCAGAATTTGATGGCCCGAAAAGATCTTGAAGCATGAACCATATATTTTGTATCTTCACAACTTTAAAGTGAAGATGATCAGTGCCAGCTTGAAGTTGTGCTCTGGATAATCTTTCTCATACTGTTGGAGTTAACGAGAGACATAAGAAATCATTGAACCTCTCTGTATGAGCACATAACATAATCCCTACAACTAGGCATCACTAAAAATTTAGGAGTTATCAGCAGCAGGGGTATGGATAGAATAAGAGAGAACCAAACACTGCTTCAACTACTTGAAAGCAGCCTCACGCATGGAATCCCAGATGAAAGGCACAACCGTTTGAATCAAACTGGTCAAATTGATAGCAAAATGTGAGATTCTTTGACGAACTTCTTGTAATTACCGGCTATTCTCAATAAACGACACATCACAGAAATTGTAGTCAATTACGGCCAATCTATCATTATGTTGGCCTTCCTCAGGCTTACTGAAACTCACAACGCCAACTATGCTGCTTGGAAAAGAAATCAAGATCAACTAAATTTACAGTTGGAGAACTTAGTGTACAATCGATATTCTTTGAGTGTCTCTAGAACTACATGCAAGGCTGAACTTGAACCTCCGCAAAAGTAAAATATATCATAATGTCGTCTGTAAAGACAATAACCAACGGATCCATAAAAGGAATGGAAAATTCATTTCATCAGATACATGAATACAGAAGGTGCGCTTATCACACCGAGCGGCATATCACCAGGAGCTCAAAATGTCCATACTCACTCCTGAAGGCAGTCCATTATGTTGAACTCTGAATCACATCTGAGGATAGCTAGAGCATATATGTCTTTGAGAAGACCTGCACTTGCTAATGTGTGGAAGATGTTACTTGTTAATGGATCAGTAAGACCCGGAGCAAAATATCTTCCTCATAAAGAGCATTGGTGTTCCCCGTAGAGAAAAGTTGTGACAATAAAAACGCATTCCATCAACTTTTCAAGTGTGCTTATAACTCATTGCATCAAAATGGGTAAGAGTTAAAGCGTGTTGAACAAAGTGCGAATTGTTAGCACACATCGGCATAAGCTTTTTATAGACATTGGTGATAAATTTGTGACAATAAAAATGCTGTAACGTTTTTAATACTAGAATATATGCTAAAGAAGCTTTTCAACTAGAAGCCATATTGGTTTAAATCAGTTAATTTGAACATAAATTTGTAATTTTGTCATACAGGAAGGATTTTAACTAGTTTGAACTGATTAAAATTGCCAAAATTTTTAGCAAGTAAACCAGTTGCTGGCTAGAATGCTTATAGAAATTGGTTTATCAATTGAACAAGTTTCTTATACACAAATAAGACAATTTTCTTGGTCTGTTTTTCAGTTTGAACGATATAAAATGAGTTTTAACTGATTAATTTTAATATATTAGGTATGTGTTCTCGTAAATATTAAGATTTAGCTGCTAGTTCAGTAAATATTATGACTTGCTGATGTTTAAACCAATTTTAATATACAAGCTGGTTGTGAGCTAATAAGCATAAAGAAACCAATTTCTTTAACACATAAGACCGGTTTTGACAAAAATCTGTTTTTTTTGCGCATATATAAATACTAGTTTTTGAAGTAAACCTTTTCCTAATTTTTTTTCTTGGGTTTTGGTCAAGAGAAAGGAAGTCTAGGACAGAGTAATAATTTGCTTAACCCTGGTTACTAAACTCGGGGCTTCTTAGGGCACCCCTTCACTCGCTTATAGTTATAGGAGAAATATAATTGTTAATTATGTGTCAGCGAATAAGCCGTTTTATTTGGGCGAATAAGACGTATTTTTGAGTTAAAGTCTACAGTTCATTTAAAGCACAACACCTAGGTAACAATTGGTCTTCTTCACCGTTAACTTCAAATAAACTAAAACCAGGCTACGGCTGCTCGCTACTTCGGTTAATGCCTCGTCTGAAGGGTGTGGCGCCTTTAGTTTATTAGGTGTGCAGCGAGAACATTGCCTCTGTAAGATACTTCTTCATTGCTAAGTCAAAGATTATAAACTTTAAGAGAAAGGAAGTCTAGGACAGAGTAATCATTACGTAATCCTGGTTACCAAATAGCTCCTTAGTTCTATATACATCCATCCTAGTATCCTAGTATTTAATGTGCATCTATAATAAGCTTTTTTTCTCTGCAAATAGCAAAACCACCTAACATGTATTGTTACATAATTTTTTGGTCTAAAGCTTTCCAGAAGTTTGAAGTAGTTTTTACATTGATGCTGTTTCTACTTTCCTTTTCAATAGATGGAGCGCTTGGACTGAGTTTCAATACTCTGGAGAGGATCGATGCATACATGAATCAAATGTGAATTTTCTTTAACAAGAAAATTGTTTCTGTTATGCATTATTTTCTGATATGCAGCACTTGTACCCGATGAGAACTTAATAATTACATTTCCCCTTGTTTTACATTACTATGAGGGCTTAAATTTTACTTTATTTCTTCAGTAATCAAATAGCTTGATTTGGATTTTGAAGGTTGTTGGGATGAACACTTGCCACTATTCGAGCTTTCTTATAACAGCAATTTCCAAGTAAGCATCGGTATAACACCATACGAAACCTTATACGTAGGAAGTGCTGCACACCTTTATCTTGGACCAAAGTAGGAGGCACCGTATTCTACGGTTCAAGTCTAGTAAAAGAACAACCCATAAGGTTCGCCTTATTTAGGATCAGGTAAGGGCAGCCCAGAGCCGGCGAAACTGCATACTTTAAATCATGATGAATGCCAGCTCTATAACAAGACCATTCCCATAAAAAGGACCTGTGTGTATAGGAAGTGCATGCAATATTCAAATCATTTCATCTAGTTTGTTGCACGATCCCGTAGTGAAGCTTTGCAAATAATTGTAGTGATGCCGGGAACCTATGTTGTTTAACCTTATTAAACTAACTTAATTTACATTAATTGAAGTTATTTAATTTCTTGAAATAATTCTCAAATAATTGATAAATTTTAGAGGATTGTTTCATTAAATTAAGCAATTCAAGAGGAACTTATGGTTCAAATTTGAGACCATTTAGATCAAATGTTCTCACAAAATACATTTTAAAAAATTTAAGCTTTTATATTATAAATTAAAATTAAATATATGTTACAATCCAAATGCTTTGAGCTAATGAAATTCCTCATATTAAAATATATAATTGGTGAAAAATTTTATAATTTTTGAACTTGGTATAAGTGAAACAATATATTTTATTTTAAATTAATTTAGTTTTTCCTAAGATCTTTAAATTAGAAAACCCTTATTTAAAAAGGTGCGATGGATTTGAATCATTAGATCTTGATTTAATGGTACGTGCTTTAAGGAAACTGATGTTAAAATTTGAATTATCTGATCAAGATCAGCAGCAGTTTTAGCCCATCTAATTTATAAGCATGGGATGAATTGTATGACCATTGAATCAAGAAATGGAATGAATGGCGGATTGAGGCTACTTAAAACACCATTAAGCATTGAGCCATTAGATCAAAAACCTTAACATGTATGTGGACATAATTTATCGAACCTGAGACCCTACACGATCTATTGACCTAGTGCTATAGTATCATCGTCCCCGATGAGCTGGCGCAGACGCCCTTAGTATATGCCAATTAGGGCATTTCAAAATAGGGCCCAAACCTTACAAAATCCGATTAGTTTCCCTCTGCTAGAACATAAGAGGATGATTAATACAAATGTCACTATTAAATACGTCAAATAAATGCCAAATTTCGCCTCTGTTCGAAAGGTTAACATATATGTTGCCACTCAAAATTCTTACTAGTGATGCAACATATATGTTGCCACTCAAATCCCTACACCTTCATCTAAGCAAGTGCCATGCCTAAAGCATAAATTTACTATAAAATTGGTAATATTTCCTTCATAAACCCATTAATAGTTGTTGATCTCTAGCGGCCTGACACCTTTTTGCCATTTGGAGCACTTACCTTTCACTAAAAAGTATGGAAACTTTTCTTTAACTATAGTGGAGTGCCTAAAGAAAGCTAACTATGTCTAGATTGCCTTGTGGATTTCAGCCACCCCCTTCTCTCTTGAGTTGAAATCTAGGCAAATAGGATCCAGCTCATCCAATCCACCTCATGAGCTCAAATTACTTCCATTTAAATCCTTAAGGTCCATGGATGTGAAGCTTGCTGTCTCTACATCTCTAAGCCCTTAAATCTTAATTTCTTCCTCTCTTTTTCCCTTTGCCCTTCCTTATATTGCCACTATGGGTAAGAGAATTATGGCCAACTAAGACCACCTCATATTCTTATATTTGGTCCAGACATTGCTCATGCCCTCAGGTACACATTATTTTAATGCCTCTTGGAGCTTGCTTTGCCTCAATCTCACTCTGGAATAGCAAAATCACCAGCTAGCTAGGATGGGTTGCAACTGGATAAAACCCCATTGCAGAGGACCTCCTAGCCTATTGTGTTGGGCTCAAGATTTGAATTTTAGACTAAAGCTTCGCCATCACCTTAGCTCACATCCATCAAAAGACACCAAGGGCTAATATTACCTATGTACACAACTGGAATGCCAATATCATCACCCTATTAGGTGAAGATTGTTACTAGACAACTACACTATAAGGAGCCTTCTGCTTCCTTGAGTTCACTTCAAGGCCTCAAAATTGGATAGAGGTTTCTTTACCATGCGTAGTACAACTATCTAGAAGAAAATTAGGACCCAAGAAGCCTCTTTCTCCTTGCACAAGGCCAAGTACCAAGTGGTATTCTTTAAATTAGTAGCTAATTCCCCTCATCTTTTTCTTACCTTGGAACCACTTGTATTTACTTGAGTGAGTTCAATCAAACCACAAGATCTCCAACTATTTGCTAGCTTCCCCTCTCCCTAAGGTATGAAGATCCTAATTCCTAATCTCCTTTTATTTAAGGAATAACTCATCCTCAAGGAATATCAAAGAGACTTAGACTAGCTCACTTTCTACTGGGCTAACCCAACTCGCTCTAGAACTAGGGGAAGTTGTATAGTTTACCATATGAAAAATTCAAACCACCATTAATGTACCTTAGTATGAATCCATGTAATTAAGTGTCTTGATTAACCCTAAAGGCTCTTCCATGACTACCATGAATGATTAGGTTGGTCCTATCCTTGAGCCAACCTAAGTCAAGCCTAAAGTATGAGTTGTGGACCAAAGTGACCTAAGGGAGAAATTTAACCACCAATAACACTTTAGCTAAAGAGAAGGACCATTAGAAAAGGTTACCTTTGAAAACCTTGTTGACTCATATTAAACATGAAATTGATTCAATGATACAAACCTACACTATAGACACCATTAAGGCTAAACCATGCGACCCACATTTAAGTGAATCTCATGTGATGATCATAAGCTTGGGTTGACTATGCCCTAGACCATCTTAAATTGGATTGGGTGAGGTTAGCCCATTATTATTTTAAATGCCTTAAAGAAACCCTTAAAATATTTAATGGGAAAGTGAATTAATCTTTGTGTTGGGTGAACTCAATTGACTTAAGGTCATCACTCCATGAAAGAATGCATTTAGTGGTGGTTGGCTGTCCAACAACACACACCAACATCTCTAGCCAAATAGCTAAGCAAAAACATTAAAACTCTACCCTATACAGTTTGGCCCAAGTTATGGGCGCCTAGTTGTTTAGAAGCAAATAACAGGCCAACATTTACAGCTGAACTGCTGAATAGAAGCAAACAAAATTTCTGCAGCCAAAATAAATCAAAACATCTACAACTAAAATACTAACCTCATGTAACAAAAAACTTAAAAGCTAAAACTAAATCAGTTGGTTTATTAAATATAAAACAATTCCAAATTTCCTGCATTAAATCATTAAATGCGGATTCCCACCAATTTTGATGCTCCATTCTCTATTAATTTGAAACAAAATCTCTTGCAAGAAATCAAAATGAATAACTTATGACTTGCCCAAAAGAACTCTAATTAAAGTGTATACTTATCTATATTTCATTATTGTTTTTAACCCAAGCATCAAGGAAAGGCAAAGTTGCTGACAAGAGTCAAGCACTGGCATTGATCGACCAGTGCAACATCAAGATCAACAATAAAAGAGAGCACCACCTTAAAAGTTGCCAACTCAAAAAGTTGCTAAATAAATTATGAATAAAATGGATTTGTATGAGTATAGAATTTCGAGCAAAGTATCAGCATTATTTACTAGAGTAATATTAAAAATACCTAAATTGTATATTATATTGGTATAATAATATAATATATATATTAGGTATATTTCTATATACATCCATCCTACTATATAATGCACATCTATAAGAAGCTTTTTTCCTCTACAAATAGCAAACCACTTTACATATATTGTTACATAACTTTTTTCTCTAAAGCTTTCCATAAGCTTAAAGTATTTATTACATTGATGTTGTTAAATTAAACAATTCAAGAAAAAACTATGGTTCAAATTTGGGACCATTTGGTCAAATAATCTCTCAAAATAACTTTTGAAAAATTTAAGCTTTTATAATATAAATTAAAAATTAAATATATGTTACAACCCAAATGTTTTGAACTCAAGAAATTTCCCATATTAAAATACGCACGGGTGAAAATTTCATAATTGTTTGACTTAACATAAGTGAAAATATACATTTAATATTTAATTAATTTAATTTTTTCCTAAGATCTTTAAATCGAAAAACCCATATTTAAAAAAAGAGATGATATGGATCATGGGATCCAATACGACGATATGCACCTAAAGGAAACCGATGGTGAAATTCGAGTCATCCAATCAAGATCAACAACAGATTTAACTCATTCAATTTATAAACGCAAGATGAATTGTGTGATCATACAACGGATTGAGGCTACTTAAAACACCATTATACATTGAACCGTCAAATCAAAAGTATTAATAGTTCCTTGGACATAATTTATCGAGAACTCAAGATCCAACCTAACCAGCCTGCCCGATGCTACAGTATTGTTTTCCCTGATGAGCTGTCAGTATATGCCAATTAGTTCATTTCGAAATAGGGCTCGAACCTTGCAAAATCCAATTTGTTTCCTTTTGCTATAACATAAGAGAATGATTAATATAAATCGTTGTTTAATAAGCCAAATAAATGCCAAATTTCACCTATGTTCAAAAGGTTAAATCATCAAAATTCTTACTAAAGACACTACCTATTTGCGGCCACTCGTATCCATACACCTTCACCTAAGCAAGTGCCTTAATTAAACCCTAAATTTATCGTAATTGGTAAAGTTTATGTGACGGCCCCTAATCCTAGTTCCCAATAGAGGTGCGGGGATTGGGGTGGCGGCGTCAACGGACTTGCCGGGGATTGTAGTCGGGATTTAGAATAATGGCATAAACATCACAGATAATTGCTCAATTAATTTGAAAATAAGAAAATTATTTTTATTTCAATATAGTATCAATTACAATAGTAGACTTTTCTTATTTATTTAAAATACAAGAAGAAAATAAGAAAGTAAAAGTGCAACGGTTGATTATTTGGTGTTCCAGTTCTTCAGCATCGTCATGACCTGTCATTTACAATGAAAATGTTCGGGTTGAACACCCGTTAGAGAAAATTCTAAGTACTTTTGGATATCATTAATTACATTATATATATAAGCGAAAAGTATGAAATTAAATTTGTAAAATGCAGGGAGGCAAAGTAATAATGATTGAAAAGATAATCTTTCCTCTTTTGAGAATTTTTGTGGCTTTTCTATAAATCAACATTGAACACGAATTAAAACGGTAATAAAAGTAATATGCCACAAGTTATACTACATCAAAAATTGATATCTCTATCTCGAAAATAAATAAATAATAATAATATCATTCGAGCGGGCAATTCTTGAACATTGAGGAATCAAACACGTCTGCTTGATTATCATAATTTGGATTTTAACGTAACATATATATTCACCTATGCTAGCCCCCTCGTAGGCATAGTCATAGTATCATTATATCTTTCAAAGTATGATGATAGCGAACTAATCCCATTTTAACAAAAAATTATATTATGTACATATTGTAAATAACTTCAGCGAAATCCCATTTGTACTCAATCAAGATTCATTATCTACTTTTGACAATATCTCAAATAGTGACAGTATACTTAAATCATGAAACTTGTGACAGCCTGTGAATTACATGTCTACGCTTGCATACAAGTGTACGCGGTCTGAAATAATAATTTGGAATGTAAGTTCTGAGATTTATTGTCCTCAGAGATTTGAGTATTTTATTACTAAGGTATATCTACGTTCAATAATGTTTAAACTATGCATGTTTTGTGTAAATGGTTCCTAAACAAGCACAATAAGTCTCAGTAGAAGATAATTATGATAAAAAGAAGAGGAGAGTTGGGTCTCTCCCATAAGATATGTTAGAAGACTTATGTATAATGGTCCCTCAAGCAATTCCTTTTCTCTTTACTTAATATTTAAATCAAGTGCACATTGTCCTCCTTAGAGTTTAACTCCAAGATTTACAAGTTCAAATCTCGTGCACGAAATGAACACACAGTCGGTTCTATTTCTGCACAAAGACCCCTATAAGATTTTAGATTATTGGTTTTCCTCTCATTCTTAAATTATA
The DNA here is from genome assembly GCA_016760335.1 of Gastrodia elata. Taxonomy (NCBI): domain Eukaryota; kingdom Viridiplantae; phylum Streptophyta; class Magnoliopsida; order Asparagales; family Orchidaceae; genus Gastrodia; species Gastrodia elata. The sequence goes on along the minus strand of CM028672.1, from coordinate 46,851,880 downwards.
GATATGAGAATTATTCTTTATTTAATATCTTACAAGCATTAATTTTACTAAGAGCATCACACACATCATACGCAGTTCAGATGAGAGAGTGATTTCATTTGGGCTCAATAACTATGTCACCTCGTTCACGAGCTCTCAAAGAATTCATTCCCTCCCTTCACGTATGCTGAGCAATGAAGCTTCTTTAGTGGGTCTTAGCTCACACACTTAAACTCTTAAGTTGGGCATGGTTCAAGGTGCACTAGGCTCAAGAACTTTCTCACATAGTTTTAAGCTCTTATGCACTCATGATTCCAACATCAAAACTAAGGATGAGCTATGGAGCACAAGACTATTTAGTCTTAAAGTTATTTAGTTCCTTCATCATTTGGTCCACATTCAAGTCCACACTAGTCCTTTAATTTATTTAACAAGTCATTAGTTCACAAAATTCTTTAAAGCTTGAGGAAATTTTCATACACAAAAGTCTCTTTCAATTCATGTGGGATTGCCCCAACCCTCCTCAAGGGAAGTTTAGCTCTCCATTACACTAGAGATAAAGAAGAACACATACATGGATAAAGACCCTTTCATGATCAAGTAAGAAAAATAAAAAAAGACAAGAGTTAGAGAGTATTAGGAATGTTCCTTGATGAAGTTCTCCAGATTTTTTCTTCTTATTCTTAGTTGCTTCTCTTAGGCCCGTAGTGCTGCATTTCTTCTTTCTTCTCTTTAGCAATAGGAGTTCTTCCACCCTTAGAGAGTTCTCATTCTCTTCTATGCATCTCTCTCCTTAGGATGTTAGTGAACCAAGTTGGGAACCATTCTTATGTCAAGAAGAGATGTATTTATAGAGGGGTTACATTCTTCTCCATTTCTTTTAAATTCTGCATTTGTCTCTTAAGAAATATGCTATGATCATTTCAAATGCAACTTGAGGGGTGAAGTGGCCTCTACTTTTCCATTCTTTAATCTTCACATCACTTCAAAATATTATTTCTCCATTAAAATTAAATCTATTGCAGAAGGAGTGATGGCTGGGAGATAAGGAGCAGGTTGGGGGTCATGTCCTGGCCACAATAAAAGCCTTCTCCAAACAAAATTTCAGCGCGCCGCTGCTACGCGCTGTGGTGCGCTACAACGATCTATTTTTGTAAAGTGGTCCGCAACGACGCGCTGTGGCATTCTGGGCATTTTCTCGGATGGTCCGCTATAGCGTGCTGTAGCGCCAGAGTACCGCAAGTTCTCCTGCTGTGGTGCGCTGTGGCGCGCTGTAGCGCCAGAATCCCGCAAGTTCTCCTGCTATGGCGCGCTGTAGTGCCAGAGTCCACAAGTTCTTCCGCTATTGCGCGCTGTAGCGCCAGAGTCCCGCAAGTTCTCCCGCAGTGGCACGCTGTAGTGCCAGAGTCCGCAAGTTCTCCCGCTGTGGCGCGCTGTAGTGCCAGAGTCCGCAAGTTCTCCCGCTGTGGCGCGCTGTAGTGCCAGAGTCCGCAAGTTCTCCCACTGTGGCGCACTGTAGCGCCAGAGTTTCGCAAATCCTTCCGCTGTGGCGCGCTATAGCGCCTGAGTTTTGCGAGTACACCGGCTGCAGCGCGCCAGAGCGCGCTGCAGCGCACTATAGCTTGCTGCAGCGGTTTTATTCTGGGAAATTTTAGATACTTCCCAAAATTGTCCATAAATTGCAGGAGATGCATTTTTCCTGAAAAATAGGCAGAATTTGATTAAGGGAGCAGTTTCAATATAAAAAATGAAAGAGAATTTTCCTTTATTTAGGATATAAATTATGGATTTATCACACCCCTACACTACTCTTGCTCGTCCTCAAGTAAGCTCAAAAAGATACTTTTGCTATTTCTAATGTATGAGAGTCGACAAGTAATATTAATAAGAGTTTGATTTGCAATTCCAAGCTCGTGCTTAACTGAAATGACAAGAGCAATTGACATGCTCTTAAATTTTTCTAATCTTGGTTATGAAAATCAACTAATCTCCAATTATAAGTATTTATGCTTGGTGCTAGGTAATGGGGAGGGTTCCTTGGAATTGCTGAACTAGGATTGTAGTGAGTAATCAAGAGTTGCTTGTGTCATATGTGCTCCTTCTTATGAATCACAAAGATATTTAAAATTTTAGGAGAGATATTTTTCATCATTTTTTTTCATTTCTTACCTTTGGGAGAAATATTTTTCTTCATCCCTTGCTTTTTTTCTTATTTTTTTTTTAGGGTGAGATATTTTTCTTTATCCCAATTTCCAATCTTTGTGATCATGAAGTCATACGGGAGCCTAGCATACTCCTTAGTTTACTCACCTTAGTCACAAGTTTTTATTCCAAAGTCTTCCCCCACACTTAGTCCTTAGCATTTTAAATTTTTGGAGATTAGACTTTGTGGCGACCCTCACCCTTAACCCTCAATAGGTTTAGATTAAGGGTGGAGTATCACTCTGGTTAACCCCTCACTTAGCATTGGATTAGGATAAACTCCACAATCCACCTGATTAGAGAAAAGTTAACTCAGAATCAATCAAGCAGTCACTATATAAGTAAAAATACAGAGTGCAGAAGCGATAAATAAATGACATCCAAGCATCATAATGTATATAAGAAGAAAAATATAACTCAGAAAAGTAGCATAGTGAAATCTAAATACACAGTCACAGGTACATATATTATTACATTAATTAAAGTTTAACAAAATAAATGTTCAAAATCCACTCATCCTCACAGGCAGTAAATGACTAGATATCTTCTGGCCCCAACTGCTGCGCCTCCTCTAAGTAAGGCTCCTCCTCGGGTGCAGGCTCCTCAAACTGCTCTAAGCCTGACATTGTCGGTTTCTCAATGTAGGGCCCTAGCCAAAAAAGAGAAAATCTGGTTAGACAATTGTCTAAGTACATTTTAAGCTGAATTTTTAATAAGGTTATATAACATCACTATTTTACCATTTACTTCTAAGCATGATGTGTAAATACAGGAGCAGTAAGCAACACAAGTAAAAAGGCAAACTATAGACTATGCTCTATAGTATAAATAAGGCAAAGAAAAGAGGATAAAGCATGCCTCGCATAACAAGTAATCAAGGAAAGGCATATAAGTGTAAATATAACTGAATAAATGCTGGAAGAAAAATTTTATATCCTAAACATGCTGGTGATCAATAAAAATAATATGCTAATTAAAAAAAATGAATAACTCAGCAGTGATATATACATATAGCAGCAAGATTCTAATATATATAAAGCAGTACAAAGAAATAGCTGACTGAAAAAGAATATACTGAAACAATCACAACTGCATATAAAACTATAATACATCAACTGCCATACAAAAAATAGCTACACTAGCTCGCCAAAAGAAACTGAAGATCTTAGCATGATACGGCTAGGGCTACTCCTAGCTCGATACGACTAAGCCAACAACAGTCACATATATGGCCCTAACATGATACGACTAGGGCTACTCTTAGCTCGATACAGTTAGGTCACCAACTATCATACCAAAATATCCTATCACAGTACGGCTAGGGCAACTCCTAGCATGATACGGCTAGGGCAACATTCGGTATGATCAAAGAAAACCACTGAGAGGCAGCTCAATCACATCACTTTATTATCATTTCACTTATTTACTTTAATATTTTCATAAGGAATCTAAGGAGTCTCCATAATTTCCTAACATTTTATTTATGCATCAAATATCTTATATGATATGCTCAAAGAAAATATAAGGCACAAAAATACAAGGTATGCGTAGCAACAAATAACAAGTAAGCAAGAGACTCGACTACACATGGTGATATCATTTATTTTCTACTTAATCATTCTAACTATTCCGAATTACACAAGTTCAGGATCACCATTTTCCTACTATCGAGTGTAATTTGGAAACTCGTCCTTATAAGTTAAAAGGATTAGAACTGATCAGGTTCTAATCTAGATCAATCAGATAGACGACTATGAATTAAACAAATAAATCATACGTCCTAATTTTTGTGAATTTAAACGTTCTAACTAAGATCTGATCAAGATCTTCTACACCTATAGATTATGGATTAAACACTACGAGATTTTAGGTATAATCACATAATCCAAACTGGATAAGACCTAAGTTCTAGGTTTTATACTATAAGTGATCTACTAGTTAAGGCAGATCCTATTAAGTAATCAAACTTAATAGGATGAATCTCCTATCTTAAGTCTAAAGTTAAAAGATAAATTAATCAAAATGGGTTGTAAAATAAAATAATATCTAGAAACTACTAAAACCAAGGTTTCACCCATAGGATAACCCAATTTACCCAATGAATGAACTCTAACCTAGGATCTAGTCCTAATCTCAGGAAATGTCCTTAAGGTGGGGTGCTTAAGACTTAGGAAAAATTATTGGAATTCAATTTAATGACTTGTTTTATTTACTTATATGATACTAATATGATTAAATTATTAATCCTAGTATTCTAAGATTTTAATTAAGGGATAAAAACTGAGTTTTTTCTTCTCCAACTAATTCCTTACTGTCTAACTTGAAGATAGACAGTAAGTACATCCAATTTGGACGAGAAACGACCGAGTTATGGCTAAAATAAGGCTAGGGGTATTTTGGTCATTTTCCTAAATTTTAGGGTTCAAATCCTAAATATTATTTCTGTGAAAATGATGACATTGAAATTCTAAACTAGGTAGCTTCTTGAATTTTTGGAGTTGGAGTTAAATTGACCAAGTTATGGCCATTTGAAGTCCAAGGGCATTTTGGTCATTTTTCACTAAAGTCAATTCTAAATTCTAGAGTTGACTTTTTGTCCTGATGTCCAAATGGGAAAACTAATACTACCACGATGGTGAGGCCGCTCTCCTGAGCATTTTAAGATCCATATTGACTATGTTTCGATAATCGGGTAAAAAGTAATGGGGTCTTAAAGAGGCCCCAAAATGCTATCTCGTTATGCGTACCCCGAAACGAAATTTTACATTACGTCATTTGATCCTAAATATTTTTCTGAGTATTTTAAAACCCATATTGGCTATGTTTGGATCATCCTACAAAAAGTTATTAAACTTTTAAGTTTTACTATTCAAAATTACAATTTGAATTATTTTACTATTCATTTATTCAAATTGTATTATTTTACTATTCATTCCTAAAGTTTAAATTTAATATTTCTGATTTTTATATCATTTACTGTAGCAAAGTAATTAGTGCTAATTACTTTTTAATTAGTCATAATTATTTATTAATTATGAATTAATTTAATTATATTTTACTGTTCAAAAGTAATTAATTATCCTAATTACTGTTTAGGATTAAATTAACATTTAATTAATATTAATTAATCCTCTAATTATTTTTAATTAAATAAAGTTAATGTTCAAAAGTAATTAACACTAATCCTAGGTTAATTAACACTAACTGTAATTAATTAGGGCTAACAGTAATTAATTAACATTAACAGTAATTTAATTAATTTCTTATTAACTGACAGTGGGCCCCACTGACACGTGGCACTTCCAGAGGCTGCCACGTGGCACTTCCAGAGGCTGCCACGTGGCACTGTGGGCCCCATAGGTTGCTGACTCAGCTCGGCTGACTGGACAGTGGGCCCACCTGACACGTGGCACTGCCAGAGGCTGCCACGTGGCACTGTGGGTCCTACGGGCTGCTGACTCAGCCCGGCTGACTGGACAGTGGGCCCACCTGACACGTGGCACTGCCAGATGCTGCCACGTGGCATTGTGGGTCCCATGGGCTACTGACTCAGCTCGGGGGACGGTGCTGTGGGCCCACCTGACACGTGGCACTGCCAGAGGCTGCCACGTGGCATTGTGGGTCCCACGGGCTGCTGACTCAGCTCGGGTGACCGGGCAGTGGGTCCCACCTGACACGTGGCACTGCCAGAGGCTGCCACGTGGTGCTGTGGGCCCCACCTGGGCTGGGTCAGCTCGGGTGACCGGACAGTGGGTCCCACTTGCCATGTGGCGCTGTGAGCCCCACATGGGAGCCGAAGAGCCGCGCGGGCTCGGGCCGTGGGCCCCACGTGACACGTGGCGGGCCCGTAGGCTGCCACGTGGCCTGGTGGGCCCCACCCGGGGCTGACGCGGACCCAACCCGGATGGGTCGGGCTCGGGTCGACCCGGCCCGGCCCGGAAGCGCGACGCTTCGCCTTCCGGGGGTTCGGCGGACCGAACCCAGCCCGCTTCGGGGACCTGGTGTGCCCGATCGGGTGGGTTTTAGCCCGATCGGAATGGTGGATGTGAAGAGGACATGTTGATCTACCTATCCTACAATTTTTGCAATTATCGAACGGTAAACGAGGGAGATCGGGTTACCTGAAGGTCGAGACGGCGAAGGTAATCGGCGGAAAATAAGGGCCGACTTCGGGGCTTGATTTCGGCTCGATCCGGGCTCCGATCGGTGTACTTGGAGCCTAGGGGTATGCCGAGGTCTTATAGACCGGACGACGACCTCGCCGAGGTCTGGATGCGGCCGGATTGGCCAAAAAATGCGACGGGCCGTCGCGTGTCACACGGGCGGAGAGGGCGAGGAAGACGCCTCCGGACCGTCGGATCTGTGCGATCGCGGACGGTCCGTATCGCTCCAGACCGCGTGACGCGGATCGCGGCCGAGGGTCGTGGGATCCGCGCGCGATCGGACGGTCCGGATCGCTCCAGACTGCGTGACGCGGATCGTGGCTGAGGGTCATAGGATCCGTGCGCGATCGGATGGTCCGGATGGATCCGCGCGCGATCGGACGGTCCGGATGGATCCGTCCAATCTGACGGCGCCGTTAACTCCAGTTAACGGCGTCGTACGGCGCCGTTAATTAATTAATTAATTTTTTTTTTAAACATTTGCAGAAAAAAATTTTGAACACGTTTTTCCTAGCTAATTTGGGGTCAAGGAATTCAATGGCGTAGTCAAATTTTTGATCCGACGAGTAATTTGATACCTCGATTTCCGTGATATTTTTATTATTAAAATATTCGTCGAAATTTTGACGACTTCCGATTGACACGAAAACTTCACCCCAAGCTAATTTGGGGTCAAGGAATTCAATGACGCTGTAGGATTTTTGATCCGACGAGTATTTTGATACCTCGATTTCCGTGGTATTTTTATTATTAAAATATTTGTCGAAATTTGACAATTTCTGATTGATACGAAAACTTCACCCCAAGCTAATTTGGGGTCAAGGAACGTAATGGTGGTGTCCGTTTTCCGATCGGAGTTCAATTTAAATAGGTCAATTGCTAGGGTTTCTGGATTTCTAGAAATCAGGATTTAATCCAAATTGACTTCTGATTAGGGCTAAGTTTAGGAGGTTGACTTCATTGACCTACTTAGCACATTTTAATTGTGTTTAAGACTTAGGGTTAATCCTAATTATGTAAAGTAACAACTTGGGTTGTTACAGACTTCAACCTGAAATCATAACCTTACTTAGATGATTTAATTGTGTCCATAAATTTAGTCACTTTTTGTTAAGTAAACGTTGGTTGATAATCAATTTCTATAATGATATTCTTGTGACTTACATAAACTTGAAAAAATTCAGAAAAATTTGTCAATTGCAATTCATAGAAAGATTTTGGAACTATGATAATCCATAATTTATTTAAAAAAAAAAAAAAATACACAAAAAGAAAAGTACAAAAACTAGCAATGCAAATAAGAAAAGATACAACCTATCTATTCTTGGTCTTCATCATCCTCCTCTTCTTCTCCCATATCATAGGAGAAGTCGCATCGATAGCGAGTGTTCGGAATGGGGGCACCGACAGGCGGTCGTGGTAGTACGAACGCGTCCGGTCCGCCTTGCAAGCTCCAGTCCTCGAACATTAAACCTAGAGCTTCATGGAATTCGGACTGGAATTTGCCCTGCCGGGCGAGTTTCTTTTTGAAGAACTGCATATCAGTTTCCATAGCATTGCCTAGATCTGTTTGTTGCTTGTAAATCTATAGCAACAACTTATCTGAGAGAGTACGGCCGGACGGAGCTGACGTTTCCCCTTGAGCGCCCCTCCTTTTCTTGGCTTGCTTTCACTCACAAGAATGGACATTTAGATTTGAACGAGCAAGAGCGGCGCTGGGGGGAATGACGGAGTTAGAGAGGATTTTTACCCCTTGGGCCTCGCATATCCCAGAGATTAAAGACTCGAAGGCTAATGCAGCACAGGGTCCCTGAAGATCTTTCCAGAGCTGCTCAAAAATGATGCTGGAGATACGGATCTCTCCAGGCCTAACCAATGAGCACATGAGGAGTGCTCTGGCGCGGGTCACTTCAGTCAAGTGACCTGAAGGCATGACAAAGTTGGAAATGAAAATTAGCCATGCACTACTCGTGTCCGTCAATTCGGAATAAGGAGTGTTGTCTAGGCTTCCCTCCCAGTTTGAGTTTTCATGGATGAGTTCTGTAATAAGATCAGAGGGATTGAAGCGAGATTCCAAGAGTTTTAAGTAAGAACAAGCATTTACGTCCCCTAACCCATAGAATTGCTCGATTTGAACAATCCCAAATGTTACTCCTCTACCCCGTACGAAAATCGTCCGACCAACCGCATTGATGGCATTGGCGTACACTTCCTGGACAATAGTCGGGTAGGAGGGAGATTTTTTGGTCACCATCTCCCTCCATCCCTTAGGATTGACTTGCTCATTCGGAACGGGCAAGTAATGCCCAAAACATTTTTTAGGGATTAACTTCCGCTGAGAGGTAGTGGAGAAGAAGCGGTGCTCAGCTTCAACGGAGGAGAACCTATTTTTGCTTAAGGTTCCACCGGATGTGGATGCCTCAGTCTCATCCTTAGGATAGACTTCTTTCCGGAATATATGATGGAGGTTTGAAAAGAGAGTAGAAATTTTGAAGCAAAGACAAACAGGAGGTGCAAAGAATCACCCCCCTTACCTCTTCTTAAATAGCCAAAGCAATCAAAGGTAAGAGAATCATGGTCAAGAGGTTTTTCCCATGCCATAAATGTGACAATCCAAGTGAAGAGGGGGCAGCTTTAACATCATACACCTTTTGGACTGCATGGGAAACCCAAAGATATTACTTTTTTGACTGCATGGAATCCTAGGCAGTCAAAACTGCCATAGCTGGAGCAGATCGCTGCAGTGCGTTGTGGCGGTCAAGCTTCTAAAACTCTGTCGCTGCAGCGCGCTATAGCGGTTTGAGTTTTGCAACTTAACCGCTGCAGCGCTGTAGCGCCATGAATTTTTTTTTTTGTTAACTTGGGTTACCTCTCAAGAAGCGCTTAGTTTAACGTCTTTAGCTAGACTAGTTAAAGATCAAATTGTGGGGTCAGGAGGTTTTTCTTTCCAAATCATTGAGGTACTTGGGTAAGCACAACCTTTTAGTGTGCTCGAACCTTCGTCCTCATCTTTTCCCTTCATGGGATCATCCTTTCCAAGCTCAAAATTTTGGGGAATCTTCTTTTTTCTTTTTCCCCTTCTAGTTTTTCTTCTTCTCACACCCTCCTTACTCTCCTTTTTAGATGAAGAGTTAGAGCTGTTTTCATAATTCCTCTCTCCTAGAGTTAGATTTTCAAAAACATGATCAATCTTAATTCTTTCTTCTCTATTTTTTCTCCTCACCTCGTCCTCCATCATTCTTTGTTTAAAATATATGGGTTTAAGATCAATCAGCTCCGATCTCCCTTTAATCTTAACACTCATCATCCCACGGTCGACGTCTATAATAGCTTTAGAGCTCATTAGAAAGGGTCGCCCGAATATAATAGTGGAGTTTTTATTCCATCTATCCTACTCATACATAACAAAATTAGTTGGAACATTAAAGTTCCCCAATCCTATAGTAACGTCCTTAACAATTCCTACAAGGGCCAGGGATTCAAGATTTGCAAATTCTAAAATCATGGAGGTGTACTCCATTCCTCCTACCTTCAGATGTTCATATATATGGTAGGGCATAACATTAACTAAAGCACCAAGATCACACAAGGGATCTAAAAGTACTTCATTCCTTACTACGAAAGGAATGCACAACCTTCCAGAGTCATCACATTTTGACACTGTGAGCTTCTCACATTCGATTCCTCTCACCCCTTCTCTAGCCTCTAGCTCTTCTTCAACAGCACTAAAATTCTCAGTTTTCTCTCCTCCATACATCCCTTCAGAATGAATATCACTTACTAACTCCCTTGGATTTACTTCAGTAGAACTTGGTAGAGCTCCTTGCTGCCGAATGGTCAGCTACTTGGAGATCTGCCCCAGTTGAGTCTCAATATTTCTTAGGGATGCTTCTATTATTTAGATGGAGGCATCATGGCGGGTGATTGTAGCTTCAGTGTGGCGTATGAATTGAATTTTTTCGACCTTAAACAAGTTAAAGGCTCCTTCCAAATTTGAAGGGTGATGATTATGATTGTTTCCATTATTAAAGACAAGTTGATTTCATGAACTCCCCCATTATGATTTCTATTATTATTATTATTACTCAATGAGAAATTTGGATAGTTTTTCTATCCTGGGTTGTAAGTATTGGAGTAGTGGTTATTCACAGTGTTGTTGTTTCTTAAATAGTTAACTTGTTTTGTGTTCAATTGCACAAAAGGATTATTCAGGTTGCAGTCTTCGCTAGTGTGTCTTCCCCTGCACAACTTACATTGATTTTCTTGAACAACATTAACATTCATTTTCTCTATGCGTTCATTTAAGGCGTGGATTTCGTGTTGTAATGTCATTATTTGATTTGATTCATTTATTTTAGTTGATTCCTTTTTAAGCCTTTCAGAAGGCCATTGGTAAGCATTGTTTGCCATTTCCTCCAAGAGGTCATAAGCCTCTTCTTGGGTTTTGCTACTAATTGAGCCTCTGGCGGCAACATCAATAAGAGTCCTAGTTGGAGCTTTCAAACCATTATAAAAGGTTTGAACTTGCATCCATAAAGGAAACCCATATTGAGGGCATCACCTTAAGCACTTCTTAAAATGATCCCATCCATCGTAGAGTATCTCCCCTTCTAATTGAGTGAAGTTGGTTATCTCAATTCTTAGCCGAGCGGTCTTCGCAGGAGGGAAGTACTTCGCTAAGAATTTCTTAGCTAGATCATCCCAAGTACGGATGGAAACGCTCGGAAGAGAGCTGAGCCAACTTTTGGCTCTATCCCTTAATGAGAATGGAAAGATCCTTAGTTTAACTGCATCTTTAGAGATGACATTAAATCTAAAAATGTCACAAATTTCAAGGAAGGTTGAAATATATGAGTTAGGATCTTCCGTGGCAAATCCACCAAACTGGTTATTTTGAACCATACTCAATGTGGAATGTTTGATCTCAAAGTTACTAGCTTCAATGTTAGGCCTTACAATAGCATGGGAGATTCCCCTAACAGTGGGTAGTGCATAGTCTCTCAGTGCTCTTCCCCTCGGCTCTCCTAAAGGCTCTCCAAGATTTTCATTAAAGTTTTCCATAACAGCTTGTTAGTTCCTTCAAATATTTTGTTCTCTCCTAACTTGTAAATAGGTTCTTTCAATTTTTGGATCAAAAAGATATTCGGTGCAAATTCTTCTGCTCTTACAAGTCAGAAATTTAGCTATTAAGAACAGTTATAATGATAATGATCAAAGATTCAGAAAGATAATAAAAAGAAAAGATTAATAGTCTAACTACAAGTTAGTTCATATAAACACAAAGCAAAACTATATGTAAAGAATTTGTTTAAATCACTATTTAATGATATATTTTCCTTTATACTAAACAATTAACGATTCCCCGGTAATGGCGCCAAAAACTTGACAGACTGTGAATTACACACGTCTGCGCTTGCACGCAAGTGTACATGGTTTGAAGTAAAAATTTGGAATGTGAGTTCTGAGATTTATCGTTCTCGAGGAATTATGTGTTTTGTTACTAAGGTATATCTACGTTCAATAATGTTTAAATTATGTGTGTTTTGTATAAATGGTTCTTAAATAAGCATAATAAGTCTCAGTAAAAGATAACTATGATAAAAAGAAGAGGAGAGTTGGGTCTCTCCTACAAAATATATTTGAAGACTTATATATGATGGTCCCTCAAGCAATTACTTTTCTCTTTACTTAATATTTAAATCAAGTGCATATTATCTTCCTTAGAGTTTAACTCCAAGATTTACAAGTTTAAATTTCGTGCACGAAATGAACACACAGTCAGTTCTATTTCTGCATAAAGACCCCTATAAGATTTTAGATTATTGGTTTTCTTCTCATTCCTAAATTATAGATAAGAGAGTTGTTCTTTATTTAAGATCTTACAAGCATTGATTCCACTAAGAGCATCACGCGCATCATGCACAGTTCAGATGAGAGAGTGATTTCGTTTGGGCTCAATGATTATGTCACCTCATTCATGAGCTCTCAAATAATTCATTCCCTCCCTTCACGTATGCTAAACAACGAAGCTTCTTTAGTGGGTCTTAGCTTACACGCTTTAACTCTTGAGTTGGGCATGGTTCAAGGTGCACTAGGCTGGAGAAATTTCTCATATATTTCTAAGCTCTTATGCACTCATGATTCCAGCATCAAAACTAAGGGTGAGCTATAGAGCATAAGACCTTTTAGTCTTGAAGTTATTTAGTTCATTTATCATTTGATCCACATTCAAGTCCATAATATTCCATTTAATTTCCTTAACAAGTTATTAATTCACAAATTTCATTAAAGCTTGAGGAAATTTTCATACACAAAAGGCTCTATCAATTCATGTGGGATTGCCCCAACCCTCCCCAAGGGAAGTTTAGCTCTCCATTACACTAGAGATAAAGAAGAACACATACATGGATAAAGATCCTTTCATGATCAACTAAGAAAAATAAAAAGACAAGAGTTAGAGATTACTAGGAACGTTCCTTGATGAAGTTCTCCGAGTTTTCTCTTCTTATTGTTCTTAGTTGCTTCTCCTAGGTCCGTAGTGCTTCCTTTCTTCCTTCTTCTCTTTAGTAATAGGAGTTCTTCCACCCTTGGAGAGTTACCTTTCTCTTCTATGTAGCCCTCTCCTTACTTAGGTTATTAGTGAGCCAAGCTGGGAACCCTTCTTAAGTCAAGAAGAGATGTATTTATAGAGTGGCTGCATTCCTCTCCAATTCTTTTAAATTCTACATTTCCCTCTTAAAAAATCTATTGTGATCATTTCAAATACAACTTGAGGGGTGAAGTGACCTCTACTTTTCCATTCATTAATCTTCACATCACTTTAAAATATCATCTCTCCATTAAAATTAAATCTGCTGCAGAAGGAATGATGGCTGGGAGACAAGGGCAGGTTGGGAGTCATGTCCCGGCCACAATAAATTCCCTGTCCAGAAAAATTTTTGGCGCACCACTGCAGCGATCTATTTTTGTAAAGTGGTCCGCGTCGACGCGCTGTGGCGTTCTGGGCATTTTCTCGGATGGTCCGCTATAGCGCGCTTGTAACAACCCCAGTTGTTACCATAGCTAAATCCAGATTTATTAAGCTAAACTAAGTTCTAATTTTGATTTCATTAAACTCAATGGGTCATTTAAACCTAACTCTAGAAGTTTGGGATCAATCGGAGCTAAATTAAGAATTTTGGTATTTTTACCTATTTTTGAACCCTAGAAAATACCTAAATTGATTTAATCTCCAAATTTAAATCTGAGTTCATTTTTGAATTTCTCATCCCTCAATTAGCTAAGGGTGAATTTTTGGGAATTTTTGGAGCTCATCTAGTCTTAAATTGGAATTGATAATTTAATAATAAATTAAATGAATTATAATTAATTAAATTAAATTATTTATATTATTTTAATTCCCAGGATTTGCTGTCGGGATCGCGGCAGATCCGCTGCGGGGTCCCGACAGCGGAGCACCATACCAGTTGTATGGATGTTCCAGCACGCATCTTAGCGCACTTAATCCAACATCGCGATCTACCCCTCACCGAGGTCAAATTCTAGGCGTCAGATTCGATCGAACGTATCCTATGGCTATCATTCGATCTGCTTAAGTAATATATCCGGACCATCCATGCATAATGGTTGATCCATCAGATAGTGGACGAAGACCCGAGCACTGTGGATCTTCGTCTACCTCTCGCCTGTCCGCGTATGGTCTCCCCCCCTCCAATAGCCAGATCTCCTTCCAGCCCCCACTATATTGGACCTTTTGAGATTTTGGCCAAAGTAAGATAATTTGCCTACAGGTTGAATCTTCCTGGTGGCTTTGCAGCTGTTCACAATGTTTTTCACATATCGTCACTAAGGAGATGTCTCAGAGACCCATCTCATCTCGTCAAACTTCCAGCAGTAGAAATCCAACCAGACCTTTCTTATGCTTAGGAACCAATCAAAGTCTTAGCTCATGATTAAAAGCAGCTAAGGAATCGTTAAATTCCTATGATCAAGGTCCAGTGGAAGAATCGATCTTTGGAAGAATCTACTTGGGAAAAAGAAGTGGATATGCGCAAAAAATACCCACAGCTTTTTGCAAGCCCAGGTATTGTCCCTTTCTTTCTTACCTGTTTCATTTAATGTATCAGTTCTCGTTGTGATTTCTTCACTGAGTGATATCGGGGACGACATCGTTCTTAAGTGGGGGAGTCTGTAACAACCCTAGTTGTTACCATAGCTAAATCCAGATTTATTAAGCCAAACCAAGTTCTAATTTTGATTTCATTAGACTTAATGGGTCATTTAAACCTAACTCTAGAAGTTTGGGATCAATCGAAGATAAATTATGAATTTTGGTATTTTTGCCTATTTTTGAGCCCTAGAAAATACCTAAATTGATTTGATGTGGAGCCCCCGTACTGACAATATGGAAGTACGGTGCTCCAACTGTGGCAAATCCCCAACTTAAGTAAGGTTAGGCGAACCCAACTTGCCTTAAGGCAAGGACTTGTCACCAAGTGTTATAACATTCATCAATATAAATATCAAAGTGGCAGAAGCAATATAAAAATAGGGTAACATCCACAAGCATACATAGTAGGAAAAGAAAATGCAATATAGTAACTCATCACAATGCAGAAAGTAAAGTACATCCAGAAAGTTTAATTATTACAAACTGAAATGAATAACTAAAAATGAAAGACTCTCGTCCTCACTGGAATAACAAGACAAGGCTAGCTAGACAGCAGCTGGAAGGTCCTCCTCCTGAACTGGCTCCTCCTCAGCGACACTGCCCACGAACACGTCTGAATTTGACATTTGTCGGTGTCACAAATGCCAGGGCCCCAACCAACAAAATAAAAAGGTTACAGTTAGACAATTGTCTAAGTACATTTTAGGCTATTTAAAGTGAACTGAATATTAAAGGATATCACATTTAAATTTAACTATACATGCAGTTGTAAAGGGGTGCAATAAGCTATGAAAGAATTGGGATACTATAAATTATCTATTTATAGCATGCAACATGTATGTAAAGTAACATACAGACTCAAAATAAGCAAGGTAAGGCTAAGAGCAAAAATAACTGTAACTACTGAATAAATATGATTCTAACATGATTATGATCGAAGTAAAGCATGTTGAGTATAAAAGAACATGAGCACTGAATATAATAAAATTCTAGCATCCTAAACATGCCATTTATACATATATCTAAACCATGAAAGTATACATACAACATGCAGATTAATATGAAAAGAAAGGCCACTGAGACATGTGGCAAAAGCAAAGCAATGTATAACATATAAAGCCACTGAGACATATGGCAAGGCGAGCAAATACTAAAAATAAGGCCACTGAAGCATGTGGCAAAGCAAATCAGAAAAAAAAAACAATACAATACAGCTAAAGTAGTAATAAGCCTAAGTTCTAGTACTGCCATACCAGCCAATAGGCCATACAGGGCCTCCAATATCAATCAATCAATCAATCCCCAGCCTAGCCATCCAAATATGCTAGGTCTGAGTTCAGTCTATACAATACTACTACTGAAGAGATAGACTAAACTAGGTCATATTCTACTAACTTTGACAAAACAAAACTGAATGATATGTAAATTCAATACTAGCTTAGGATACATCATCCTAAGTTTTCCTATTATGCTCAAGGGCTAAAGCTCAAAATCTAAGGTATGCAAAGCAATCTAATCAAACTAAGCAAGAGACTCAATCTAGACTCATGTAATATCTGTTGTTATCTAATTATCAAATCTAACTACCCTGAGAAGGTACAAGCTTAGGATCTCTAATATCCAGCTATCGAGTAGAATCTCAGATTTACGTCCTTAAAGTCAAATATTAGAACTTAACAAGTTCTAATCAAAAATCATGTGACGACTATATAGTTTAAGTAAGCAAATCAATGACCTAATTTTATGAATGTTTTACTCTCTTACCCAAATCTTGATCAAATAAATAAAGATTTAAGGATTTAGAACTAAACCCTATGTTGAGTTCAAATTCCAAATCCAAGGTGATACTAAAATAGGATCTAGGTTTCTCACTTAATCTCAAGGGTAAAGGTTCCTATAAGTTGAAATATTCAGGAACTACGATCTTAGTGAAATGCTACTATATTAATTATAAGATAAAATAATCAATTAAGAACTTGAGAATCTAAGATCTATATTCAATCTTTAAGATAATTTCATTATCTTATTGATTGAATCATCCTATACCCACATGGAAGATTTCAAAAGATTAAACAATCAATCATTTAAGAATTTCAATTGGAGGTGGTTTGATTCAAATTGAAGATCTAAGTCTAAGATCTAAGATCCAAAGATCTGAGATTTGATCACTTTAGACATTAAAACTAGATATTAGCTTAGGAGCTTTAATTTTATGCTTCTTTTGGAATTTAAACTATATTGCACTTATTAACATGATCCTTTAACCATTCACTTCCCTTGATTAACATTTAAGCTTATAATCATCCCTTTAGATTACTAAGATCTAAGAGTCTAAGTTTTGATCACTTTAGATCTTAAACTAGGTTTTTAACTTAATTAGGTGCGGCCCAAAATCAGAACTGCGCGGGTCACGGGTCGGCCCGGCCCAGGACCCGCGACTTTGTCTTCTTCCTCTTGACGGGTCCCGAGCCTGTCGAATTTCAAAACTGAAATTCTTGGCGCTCCGGCGACGGCAGGGGCTCAAATCGATCCCTACACGTTCACTGAGGTAAGACACATCGATTGGACCAAGAACCCCCATCTGGATCCCTCTGGATCGATGGGGTCTTACTCACCTGAGACATTCTTCTGCGAGACGTCTCAGGTCGCCTGTGAGGGGGAAATTCTCCTCACAGGGACCTCGATTGGGCGGGATTTTGATCCCTACACACTCAGGGGAACTAGACGCGTCGAAACCCCAACCTATCATAACCCGAGGCGCAGCCAATCGCTGGGTCCTTACTCGAACTTAGCCATTGGCTCGCTGGCTAGCTCAGTAGATCGATACGATCAACTCGAGCTAGCTTAGCCACAGGCGACAATCCCATTGGCATCCTAGGTGGCTAAGGTTGCTTAGGCGACAATCACGGCTCATTCGATAGACATAAATGGAAAGGAGCTTAAGGAAATATTAATGGCAGAAAGCTGTACCTCAAGTCGGGGTTGCAGGCTAAGCCGAGGGAAATTGAGACGCTCCTAAGCTTCATGTAGGTCAGACGGAGCTTTCCAGGGAGTCTGAACACCAGACTATCCCTCTATCAGCGGTTCGCACTTCGGGAACTGCCGGGATTCGCCGAGGAAGACGGGAGCTCCAGAGGCTTCAATTGGGGAAATTGAGGGTTCACGGTGAGCAAAGGGGCTCACTGTGATCTTCCGGAGGTTTTTATAGGCCAAGGGGAGCTCTAGGGGTGGTGTCCAAGGCTCGGCAATGGGGAGAAGGCTTGGGCCGAAGGAAATGGCTTGGGCCAATGGCTAGGGGAAATTGGGGAAGAAGGCAGCCGGCCAAACAGACGCGCCGAGGGCAGGAGAGGAAATTCAGTGAATTTCCCGTACTGCCATGCGCCAGGGAGAGATCCCGCTATCGGGGGGGGGGGGACCAGGCGCAGACGGGCGAGTGGAGACGATGATCCACAGTGCTTGGACCCGTCTCCGCCGTCTGATCCGCAAAGCCGTTGGGTATGCACGGCTTGATGGAGGTTTTTAAATAACAGACCGTGGATTAAATCCCGGGCATCCAATCTGAGATGCCGATCGGGCGGGTAGGATTAGATCACAGCGCGCGGTATGAGGGTCGTCGGATCTAGCGCGCTAAGATGCGTGCTGAGGAAACAAGTGGCCGAAACGCGTGCGGCGCTGTCGAGACCCCGCAGCGGATCTGCCGCGGTCCCGACAACAAATCCCACAGAAAATAAAAAAATTAAATAAAATTTAATTTTTAATTAATTAAAACTATTTAATTAATTCTTAATTATTCTAAAATTTCCCAAATTAAATTTAGGATCAAATGAGCTCCAAAAATTCCCAAAAATTCACCCTTAGCTAATTAGGGTATGAGGAATTCAAAAATAAAATCAGATTTTAATTTAGAGATCAAAATAATTTTGGTATTTTTTTCAGGGCTTAAAAATAGCTAGAAAAATATCAAATTTTTCAATTTAGCTCCGATTAATTTCAAACTTCTAGGTTTAGGTTTAAATGACCCATTGAATCCAATGGAATCAAAATCAAACCTTGATTTAGCTTAATTAATCTAGTTTTAGCTAGGGTAACAACCTAAGGTTGTTACATTTGATCTCCAAATTTAAATTTGAGTTCATTTTTGAATTCCTCACCCCTCAATAAGCTAAGGGTGAATTTTTGGGAATTTTTGGAGCTCATCTAGTCTTAAATTGGAATTGATAATTTAATAAAAAATTAAATGAATTATAATTAATTTAATTAAATTATTTATATTATTTTAATTTCCTGGATTTGTTGTCGGGACCGCGGCAGATCCGCTACGGGGTCCCGACAGCGGGGCACCATACCCGTCGTATGGATGTTCCAGCACGCATCTTAGCGCGCTTAATACAACGGCGCGATCTACCCCACGCCAAGATCAAATCCTAGGCGTCAGATTCGATCGAACGTATCCTACGGCTATCATCTGATCCGCTTAAGTAATCTATCCGGACCATCCATGCCTAACGGTCGATCCATCAGACGGCGGATGAAGACCCGAGCACTGTGGATCTTCGTCTACCTCTCGCTCGTCCGCGTCTGGTCCCCCACCCCCCCCCCGACAGCCAGATCTCCTTCCAGCCCCCGTGGCAGTACAGGAAGATGCCAAAATTCCTCTCCTACCCTCGGCACGACCTCCTGCCGACAGTACCTTCCCTGAATTGCCCCTGACCGTTTCAAGCCACCCCATTGCTTCGGGCCCAGCCATTCTCCAAGCCCGAGCTATGGCATCCACCCCTAGGGCCTCCTTCGACCTATAAATACCCCCAGGATCTCACAATGAGTTCCTTTGCTCACTGTGAATCCTCAATTTCCCAGCTTAATCCCACTGGAGCTCCCGTCTCTCTCGGCAATTTCCGGCATTTTCTGGAGCTGTGAATCACTGATAGAGGATCCGTCTGGTGTTCAGACTCCCTGCAAGCGTGCGCCTGCTGCATGGGAACTCCAGCTCACCTCAATTCCTCTTGGCCGAGCTTGCAACCCCGTCTCTAGGTACAACTTCTTCCATTGAACTAAGTGAGTTCAGTTTTCCATTTACGCTCCTGGATGAGCCTCTAGATGTCGCATAGATTGCCTTAGCCGCTTAGGTAACCCAATGTGATTGCCCATATGGTCTGGGTTGGCCTAT
Source organism: Gastrodia elata (assembly GCA_016760335.1). Classification (NCBI taxonomy): domain Eukaryota; kingdom Viridiplantae; phylum Streptophyta; class Magnoliopsida; order Asparagales; family Orchidaceae; genus Gastrodia; species Gastrodia elata. Next base: position 46,832,199 of record CM028672.1, on the reverse strand, counting down.
CACGATCGTTCGATCATCTGGTTTCCACCGCGAGCTCGTAGTCGAGCTCGAGTAAGGACCTGATGATCTAGGGCACCCCAAAGCTCGTGGCCAGAGGGCTTTGATCTGCCTCACCATCAGAATGGTGTAGGGATTGAGCTCTGGCCAAATGACTATCTTAGTGAGGAGAATTTTCTCCTCACACTAAACCCTAACTGCTGTGAATAGGGCCGAACCCATCGAATTGCCATCCCGAGATCCAGTGCGTCCTAGAGAGGGCTTAATGGTGGGATCGATGCGTCTCGATACCATGACCGTGTAGGGATTAAATTTGGTGGCTGGCATCGCCAAGTCGTTGATAATTTTGGCATCGAAAGCTTCCCTGGTCGACCCATAGCGGATGGCATGCGGGGACGACGACACTATTGCCTTGGGCCGGGCCAACCTAGGCCCGCGCGGCGCGACAGTGCCGGCCCAGTCGGGCTCCGCTCGGACCCGCGCGGTTTGATAACCGGGCCAAGTTAATTAAATAATTTGGAAATATTTTCCTTCTAATAAATAGCTGATAAATGAATTTAATTAATTTCCTATGGTTTCAATTTAAATAAACATTTAGAATATATTTAGCGTGGCCGCGGGAAAGTACGGGGCCTCACAGTTGGTATCAGAGAACACCATAAGCTATCATAATGGAATCCATGACCGTTCTTTTGAGGCGTAAACATCAATATATAACAACATCCATAGCATAGTATTACCAGTAACTGTGAAAAATTGTAGAATGAAAATACTCATATCCTAAGAATCTAGTTATCTCTAGTTTAACAAGACTTAAGTAATTTCTCCTCTTAGAGTCAAATAGATTTTGGAGAGTCTGATGTGGACTACTATCTGCATGCCTTCAAGTTAGCTTGAAATTATAATTTCAAATGGAGACAATAAAGTAACTGGCAGATTGAAGGAGTTTCAACAAGAGAGACCTTAGTCTTGGACAAACTTCTACATCAAGCAGTGTACCGAGGGCTTGACTTTCCTATATACGCCAAGGAGTGGTTGAGTTGACTGGAGTCAGTCCTGAGACATATAGAGTGTCCCGAGTCACTCTACGTGGACATTGTGATGGATCTAATGCTAGATTATGCAGGAGTCTGGTGGTACGACACCATTGGAAAGCTCGAAATGAAGCGTAAGAGGAAGCGTCAGGAAGTGACTTTTGAGGACTTTTGTGTGGCCGTTAGGGCTGAATATATTAAGGATGTCTGAGTGTTAGTTAGAACAATTGTCATCTTCTGACTTACATGATTCTAGTAGAGTTATGCTTTTTGATATTTTCTAAATCTTATGTAATCCCTCATTTTAACAAGTAATGAAAATTTTTGATATCTATCATAACTTTAAATGACTGTCTTCCGATCCACGCGGATCCAACGGCTCGCAGCCACGATCCACGTCGCGCTGTCTGGACGGATCTGGGCCGTCCGCGTGTCGCGGGATCGGACGGCCCGGGGCCATCGTCCTCGGCCCCGTCGCCCGCGAGCCACGCGGCGCCCCCGCCGCTCGCCTGCCCAACCGGCGGCCTCCCCCGCCTCGGCTGCTCCGTCCGGAGGCCTTCAAGAGGCACTCCCGCTCCCCCCCGTCTCCGGTTACGCGAACCGGAGTCAACACAGTCAGACCGAGCCCAAACCGAGTCGAGCCCCTCGCAGCCGTCCACCTTCCAGGTACTGGATCTCACCCCCTCCTCCATGTTTCGCCATTTTGACATCTAATAATTGTAGATCTAGGGTTAGGCTAGCAATCAACCGGACCTGATCGACCTCGATCAGGTCCGATCGACTCAGATCAAGGTTGGAACCACTCGGGTTCCACCTCGTCCCCTCGCCCTGTAGACCTAGGATTAGGTTTAGGTTTTGCCGGCGATCCCGGCCACCTCCGGCGAAGGTCCGCCCACCGGCGTGTAGCACTCGTCGAGGGCTACCATCTGCCGTACGGGCCGAGGTGGTCCGGCGCCGGGAAGGCCGGCAAAAGCCGTGCCCTAGACCACCGCCCTCGGGCCGTCTCCGCGAGGAAGACGAAGTCCGGGTCGACCCGAGCCCGACCCGCCCGAGTTGGGTCCGCGTCAGCCGGGTGGGGCCCATTAAGCCACGTGGCGCCTTCTGGGCCTGCCACGTGTCCAGTGGGACCCACCAGCCGAAGCCCGCGACGCTTCGGCTTCGGCCGTGGGGCCCACAGCGATACGTGGCAGCCAATCGACACGCCACGTGTCACATGGGGCCCACAACCTGAGCCCGCGCGGCGGCTCGGCTCCCTAGTGGGGCCCACAGTGCCACGTGGCAGCCTCTGGGCCCGCCACGTGTCAAGTGGGACACACTGCCCGGTCAACCGTGGCGGTTCGGCTCCCCCGTGGGGCCCACAGTGCCACGTGGCAGCCTCTGGCAATGCCACGTGTCAGGTGGGGCCCACTGCCCAGTCACCCGAGCTGACTCAGCCCCTGTGGGGCCGACAGTGCCACGTATCTAGTGGGGCCCACTATCTGTTAATTAAAATATTAATTAAATTACTATTAGTGTTAATTAATTATTGTTAATGACTAATTAATTACAGTTAGTGGTTAATTAAATTAGGATTAGTGTTAATTACTTTTAAATAGTAACCTTAATTAATTAAGTGTAATTAAGAGATTAATTATGGATAATTTAAGATTAATTTAACCTTAATAGTAATTAGGATAATTAATTATTATTAATAAGTAAAATATACTTAATTTTTATTTTAAAATAAATATAAAAAGATAATTAAGACTAATTAAATAGTGATTAGCACTAATTACTTTGCTACAGTAAAATATTAATAAATATAATTTAATTAATTAATTAATAGATTAATTAATGTTAATTAATAGTTAAGCCTAATTAATCACAGATTAATTAAGGATTAATAATTTAGAAAAATTATATAAAAACTTTAGAAATAAACAGTAAAATCATTTAATATGAATAAATGAATAGTAAAATAATTCAAATTGTATTTTTGAATAGTAAATCTTAAAAGTTTAATAACTTTTTGTAGAATGATCCAAAAATAGCCAATATAGGTCTTAAAATACTTAGAAAAATATAAGGAATCAAACAACTTAATGTAAAAATTTATTTCGGGGTACGTATAACGAGGTAGCATTTTAGGACCTATTTAGAGCCTCATAACTTTTTACCCCGTCATCAGAACTTAATCAATATGGGTCTTAAAATGCTCAGGAGAGCGGCCCCATCACCGTAGTAGTGTTAGTTTTCCCATTTGGACATCAGGATAAAAAATCAACCCTAGAACTTAGAGTTGACTTTAGTGAAAAATGACCATAGTGCCATTGGAATTCAAATGGCCATAACTTGGTCAAATCAACTCCAAATTCAAAAATTCAAGAAGTTAACTAACCTAGAATTCTAATGTCATCAACATACTGAAATAATATTTAGGATCAGAACCCTAGAAATTTAGGTAAATGACCAAATTACCCATAGCCTTATTTTAGTCATAACTTGATCGTTTCTCTCCCAATTTAGGCGTACTTACTGTCTATCTTCAAGTTAGACAGTAAGGAATCAATTGAAACTAAGAGAATTCAATTCTGACCCCTAAGTCAAAAGTTGACTTTTTGACCCTTAAAGTAGGAGCAAAATGATCATTTTGCCCTAAGATTGGATTAAGTACCCTTACCCTTTGGATAATATTCCAAAATACTAAAACTAATATTAAAATCATTTTAGTAACAATCAAGTGAGTGAAATCAACCCTTAAGTCAAATTCCAATAATTTCTGCTAAGTCTTAAGCACTGCACCTTAAGGACCTTTCCTGAGACTAGGACTAGATCATAGGTTAGAGTTCACTCATTGGGTAAATTGGGTTACCCAATGGATGAAACCTTGGTTTATTAGTTTCTAGACTTTCTTTTATTTTACAACTCATTCTGATTATTTTATCTTTTAACCTTAGTTTTAGAATAGGAGATTCATCCTATTAAGTTTGATTACTTAATAGGGTTGGCCTTAACTAGTAGATCACTTATAGAATAAAACCTAGAACTTAGGTTTTACCCTCTTTGGATTATGTGATTAAACCTAAACCTCGTAGTGTTTAATCCATAATCTATAGGTTAGAAGATCTCAATCAAATCTTAGTTAGAACGTCTAAATTCACAAAACTAGGACATGATTTATTAACTTAACTCGTAGTCGTATATCTGATTGAACTAGATTAGAACCTGATCAGTTCTAATCATTTTCTAACTTATAAGGATGAGTTTCTGAGTTACACTCGATAGTAGGAAAACGGTGATCCTGAACTTGTGTAACTTAGAATAGTTAGAATGGTTAAGTAGAAAACAAATGATATCACCATATTTAGTAGAGTCCCTTGCTTCTATTGATATTTTGTTGCTACGCATTCCTTGATTTTTGTGCCATATTTTCTTGAGCATGTCATACAAGATTTTTGATGCATAAATAAATTGTCAAGAAAATATGGAGACTCCTTAGATTCCTTGTGAAAATATTAAAGTGATTAATGAAAAGATGATAATTATATGAGCTGTCTCTCAGATATTTCCTTATTTCCTAGCCTCCTTATGTCGCTAGGGGAAGGACCTGTTTTGTTGTGTGCCTAGTTTACTAGCCTCCTTATGTCGCTAGGGGTACACCGTTGGTGCCTTAGCCGTACTAATGTTAAGGTTGCCTTGTATGCTTAGTTTACTAGCCTCCTTATGTCGCTAGGGGCATACAGTTGGTGCCTTAGTCGTACTGGTGCTAAGACCCTTCGCTTGCTTTGTGTGCTTATTTGCCTAGCCTCCTTATGTCGCTAGGGGTACACAGTTTTATGACTTAACTGTGATGGTGCTAAGCTTCTTTGATATTCGATGGGCTAGATTAGCTCTTTTCTGTATAGCAGTTGATGCACAGATATTTATATGCAGTTGTGTCATTTCGTTTACTTTTCAGCCTTCTTATTCAGTCAGCTATTTCCTTGTACTGCTTTTATATATTTAGGATATTAGAATTTTGTTGCTATTTATATGTACCACTGCTGAGTTCTTTTCTTTAATTGGCATATTTCTTTTGATCACCAGCATGTTTAGGATGTAGCATTTTTCTTACTGCACTTATTTGTTTATGTATATTTATATGCCTTACCTTGTTTAGCTCGCATGTGAGACATGTCTTAGTATTTTTCCTTTTCTTTGCTTAAGTTATAAATGATAGTTTATAACTTTCCATTTTCTCTTGTATTGCCTGCTGCTCCTTTATATAAATATATGTTGCTTAGATGTTGTAGAATGGTGATATTACTTAACACATATAATAATTCATCAGCTTAAAATGTACTTAGACAATTGTTTAACCAGATTTTTCTTTTCTTTGGCTGGGGCCCTAAATTGTGAAACTGACAATGGCAGACCCTCTTCAGTTAGATGAGCAGGAGTTAAGAATGGAGCCATACCCAGAGGAGGAGCCCATAGAAGAAGCCGCTGTTTAGCATTTATTTTATATGTGAGGATGAGAGTATTTGCACATTCTATTCTATTTGAACTTTTTAAATGATGTAATAATACAGGTACATTAACTGCGTATTTGGATTGTATGCTTATATTCTGAGTTCTATTTTTGCTATTTACACTGTGATGCTTGGATGATTTACATTTTCTTAAATCGCTTCCGCACTCTGTACGTTTACTTATATAGTGACTGTTAGACTGATTCTGTGTTAATACTTCCCTAATCAGGTGAATTGTGGAGTCTATCCTAATCCAATGGTAAGTGAGGGGTTAGCCAGAGTGACACCCCACCCTTAACCTAATCCTTTGGCGGATTAAGGGTGCGGGGCGCCACAAAAAGTCTAGCAGTTGATTCTTCAGTGGTGTTCCAATTCTTTAGCGTCGTCCTGACCTGACATTTACAACGAAAATGCTTAGGTTGAACCTCTGTTAGATAAAACTCTAAGTACTTTTGGATATCATAATTATATTATATATATAAGTAGAAAGTATGAAATTAAATTTGTAAAATACAGGGAAACAAAGTAATAAGGATGAAGAGAATATTTCCTCTTTTGAGAACTTTTGTGTCTTTTTTTGTAAATCAACATTGAACAATAATTAAAACAGTAATACAAGTAACATGTTACAAGTAAATTATATTACATCAAAAATTGATATTTCTATCTTAAAAATAAATAAATAATAATAATAATATCTTTTAGCGGGTAATTCTCGAACCTTGAGGAATCAAGCACATCTACTTGATTATCATAATTTGAGTTCTAATGTAATATATATTCACATATGCTAGTCCCATCGTAGGCATAGTCACAGTATCATTATATCTTCTAAAGCAGGATGGTAGTGAACTAGCTCCATTCTAAATATAAAATTATATTATGTATAGATTGTAAATAACTTTAGCGGAACCCCATTTTTACTCGATCAATATCCATTATCTACTTTTGATAATATCTCAAATAGTGACTATATACTTAAATCATAAAACTTGCAAGGCTAATAAGTATGTAATTAAATCAATGAAATTTGCGAGTTTCAAAGCAGAGTAAAGAGCATGTAATTAAATTAACATATATAAATATATTTCATAATATCTGGGGTACCTATTTTTCTTACCAAATTAATCTCTTGTAAATCTATATAAAATTTTTTATTAGCAAAGTGATGAATTTTTTTTCATAAAAATACAGACTTCTATTATTTTATCTCCCTCTCTTTGTTTCTATGTAGTAAGAAGAATAAACGTAAAATAATGAGAGAAGATGATAATCGAAATAATGAAGAAGTATGGTAACGTGGATAGTAATAAGGATAATGACGGTGAAAGAATTATGATAATAATAATAATAATAATATCGATATTATTATTATTATTATTATTATTATTTATAAGATAAAAGTAGAAATATTATTATTATTTAAAGAGAGAATATTATGTATATATATATATATATATATATATATATATATATATATATATATATATATATTTAGAAAAGTAAAGATAATAATCAGGGATAATAATGAAACTAATAAAATTATATTATTATTATTATCATTATTATTTATATGATAATTTACACGTAAAAAGTATTATTATAATTTATCATAATAAAAAAAAATGATAATGAGAAGAAAATAATGTGTTGATTGTTATGATAATTTTATGCGTATATATTTATTTTAAAAAGAGAATATTTAGAATAATAATATGATAATAATAATTATTATTATCATTTCATGCGACGATAATAATGATAATGAGTACAATATTATGCTTATTATTATTATCATTTTTGTTAAAAAAATGGAGAGAGAATATTGTAATAGTAGTATTATTAGTATCATGATTATAATTAGATAATAATAATAATAATAATAATAATAATAATAAGCAAGATAATATAATTGCTTTTTTATTATTATTAGAAAATAATAGTAGAGAGAATAATAATATTAATAAGAGATAATTACTATTATAATAATATTCGATAATAATAATATTCGATAATAATAATGATAGCATAGCTATTATTATTATTACATACATAACAATAAGTATAATATTTTTATATTCATTATTATTATAAGTTATCATTATCCTTAGTGATAATGATAATAATAATATTTATAGATTATTATTATTATTATTATTTCTTTCAATAATAATAATAATAATTATGATAATAATAACAATAACAAATCATTAATATTATAAAATAATATAATAAAACTATAATAATTATACCATTATATATATATATATATATATATATATATATAAAGCACCAAATTAAAGAAACAAAAAAATTATACAAGAAAAATAGAGGGGAGGCTGCCCAGCCGGGAAGCATGCCGGGCAGGGGGCACGTGGCCCCCTTGCGTGCCCTAGCTAGGGAACACACAAGTGAAGGTAGGGCGATAAGAAAAAAAGGGGGGGGGGGAGAGATGAGAGAAAAAAATAGGTGGAATTAAATAGAAAATATTAATTGCAATTATTCATCGCCCGATTTCCAAATTTGACGAAACTTTACTGGGATATCCGTCTTCACGAGAAACGTCCTCGATTAAAATTTTCTCAATTTAGAACTATATTTTATTTTTAATTATTTTTTTACGGTAAAACTTCAAAATATAATTACTAACAATCTGACACTCAAAATTGAGAAGGGGAGGGAGCATAGGGGTTAACGGCGAGGTAAGGAGGAGGAGGAAGGTTGGCAGCCTGCCGGTAGATGAGGGGCGGTTTGTGAGTGGGGGAGGAGAGGGGTGAGATCTTTAAATAGAGAGGAGGGGGGAGGCTGCCCAGCCGGGAAGCCCGCCGGGCAGGGGGCACACGACCCCCTTGCGTTCCCTGGCTAGGGAACATGCAAGTGAAGGTGGGGGTGACGAAAAAAAGGGGGGGAGGAGGGAGGAGAGAGGAGAGAGAAAATGGGTGAAATTAAATGGGGAGCTTAGGGGTTGATGACGAGGTAGGGAGGAGGGGGAAGCTCGGTGGCCTACCGGTGGAGGAGGGGCGGATTTGTCAGTGTGGGGAGGAGAGGGGTGAGGTCTTTAAAAAGAGAGGGGGGAGACTGCCCAGCCGGAAAGCCTGCCGGGCAAGGGGCACGTGGCCCCCACGTGCCCCCTTGCGTGCCTTGGCTAGGAAACACGCAAGTGAAGGTGGGACAACGAGAAAAGGGGGGGGGGTGGGGGGAAGAGAGAGGAGAGAGAAAATGGGTGGAATTAAATAGAAAATATTAATTGCATTTATTTGTCACCCGATTTCTAAATTTGACGAAACTTGACCGGGATGTCCGTCTTGACGAGACAAATGTCATCGATTAAAATTTCTCAATTTGGAATTATATTTCACTTTTCATTAATTTTTTATGGTAAAAACTTCAAAATATAATTAATAACAATCTGACACTGAGAATTCAATAAAATTTTTACGTAACCTTCTTTTATTATTACAAATCCAACGACACTAAAATTTTTAAATTTGAAAATATATTTTATTTTCCTTATTTTATATATATATAATTTTTAAAAAGTAATATAAGAATATCTGTTATCAGATTGCATCCAAACCTAGGCATTACGATTACAAAAATATACTTTTTTAAACAGTATATTTGGTTCGACATAATTTTGTAATTATCCAGGATCCTGATTTTATCATAATTGAGTCTACAATTTAGTCATGATTGCTTTAATTAGAATTTGGGTTGTTATAGATTCTTTTAGAAACCCATAAGTGGTTGTTTATCTCTAGCAACCCCCAACCCAGAAGTGGCTATTGATCTCCAACAATCCCATTTTTGCTATTTGGTCACATTTGAGCTCTTACCTTTCACCAAAAAGTATGGAAACATATCACTAAGTATGATGGAGTGCCTAAACAAAGCTAATTTTATGGCTAGATTACCTTATGGATTTCGACCACACCCCGTCTCCCATGAGCCGAAATCTAAGCAAATATAGTCCAGTTCATTCAAACAACCTCATGAGCTCAAATCACTTTCATTGAAATCCTTAAGGTTCATGAATGTGAAGTTTGTTGTTTCTCCCTCTCTAAGCCCTTAAACCTTAATTTCTTCCTTTCTTTCTCCATTTGCCCTTCCTTCTATTGCCACCATGGGTAAGAGGATTATGACCAACTTAGACCACTTCATATGCTCATATTTAGTCTAGACATTGCTCACACCCTCAACTACGCATTTTTTGAAGACTCCTAGAGCTAGTTTTGCCTCTATCTCCCTCTAGAATAGTAAAAATCGACATTTTGTTGGGATATGTTACAGCTAGCTAAGACCCATTGCAAAAGACATCCTGACATATTGTGTTGGCCTTAGTATATGGAATTTAAACTCGAGCATCACCAACACCTTAGCTGACATCCATTAAACGACACCAAGGGCTGATATTACCTTTGTACGCGTATTGAATGCCAAGATCATCACCCTATTGGGTGAAGATTGTTGCTGCCTCCTTGAGTTCACTTCAAGACCTCAAAATTGGACAAATGTTTCTTTAGCATGTATTGTATAACTCTCTAGTAGACAATCAGAATCTAAGAAGCAGCTTTCTCCTTGTAGAAGGCCAAGTGCCAATAAGAGAAAAAATGGGTGGAATGAAATAAAAAATATTAATTGCAATTACTCGTCGCCCGATTTTCAAATTTGACGAAACTTGACTGGAATGTCTGTCTTGACGAGAAACGTCCTCGATTAAAATTTTCTCAACTTAGAACTATATGTTATTTTTAATTATTTTTTTACGGTAAAAACTTCAAAATGTAATTACTAACAATCTGACACTCAAAATTGAGGGGGGGAGGGAGCTTAGGGGTTGACGGCGAGGTAAGGAGGAGGGGGAAGGTCGGCAGCCTACCGGTAGAGGAGGGGCGGATTTGTGAGTGGGGGGAGGAGAGGGGCGAGGGTTTTAAATAGAGAGGAGGGGGGAGGCTGCCCAGCCGGGAAGCCCGCCGGGTAGGGGGCACGCGTCCCCATTGCGTGCCCTGGCTAGGGAACATGCAAGTGAAGGCGGGGGCGACGAAAAAAAAATGGGGGGAGGAGGGAGGAGGGAGGAGAGAGAAAATGGGTGGAATTAAATGGGGAGCTTAGGGTTGATGACTAGGTAGGGAGGAGGGGGAAGGTCGGCGGCCTGCCGGTGGAGGAGGGGCGGATTTGTGAGTGGGGGGAGGAGAGGGGTGAGGACTTTAAATAGAGAGGAGGGGGAGGCCGCCCAGCCGGAAAGCCCGCCGGGCAGGGGACACGCGACCCCCTTGCGTGCCTTGGCTAGGAAGCACACATGTGAAGGTGGGGCGACGAGAAAAAAGGGGGGGAGGGAGAGGATAGAGAAAATGGGTGGAATTAAATAGAAAATATTAATTGCATTTATTTGTCGCCCGATTTCCAAATTTGACGAAACTTGACCGGGATATCTCTAAGTATGGTGGAGTGCCTAAACAAAGCTAATTATATGGCTAGATTACCTTATGGATTTCGACCACCCCCGTCTACCATGTACTGAAATCTAAACAAGTATAGTCCAGTTCATTTAACAACCTCACGAGCTCAAATCACTTCCATTTAAATCCTTAAGGTTCATGAATGTGAAGTTTGTTGTTTCTCCCTCTCTAAGCCCTTAAACATTAATTTCTTCCTTTCTTTCTCCATTTGCCCTTCCTTCTATTGCCACTATGGGCAAGAGGATTATGGCCAACTTAGCCCACTTCATGTGCTCATATTTAGTCTAGACATTGCTCACACCCTCAACTACGTATTTTTTGAAGACTCCTAGAGCTAGTTTTGCCTCTATATCCCTTTGGAATAGTAAAAATTGACATTTTGTTGGGATATGTTACAGCTAGCTAAGACCCATTGGAAAAGACATCCTAACATATTGTGTTGGCCTTAGTATACGAAATTTAAACTTGAGCTTCACCATCACCTTAGTTAACATCCATTAAACGACACCAAGGGCTGATATTACCTTTGTACGCGTATAGAATGCCAAGATCATCACCCTATTGGGTGAAGATTGTTGCTGCCTCCCTGAGGTCACTTCAAGACCTCAAAATTGGACAAATGTTTCTTTAGCATATATTGTATAACTATCTAGAAGACAATCAGTACCTAAGAAGCAGCTTTCTCCTTGCAGAAGGCCAAGTACCAACGAGAGAAAAAATGGGTGGAATTAAATAGAAAATATTAATTGTAATTATTCGTCGCCCGATTTCCAAATTTGACGAAATTTGATTGGAATGTCTGTCATGACGAGAAACGTCCTCGATTAAAATTTTGTCAACTTAGAACTATATGTTATTTTTAATTATTTTTTAAGGTAAAAACTTCAAAATATAATTACTAACAATCTGACACTCAAAATTGAGGGGGGGAGGGAGCTTAGTGGTTGACGGCGAGGTAAGGAGGAGGGGGAAGGTCGGCAGCCTGCCGGTAGAGGAGGGGCGGATTTGAGAGTGGGGGAAGGAGAGGGGTGAGGGCTTTAAATAGAGAGGAGGGGGGAGGCTGCCTAGCTGGGAAGCCCTCCGGGCAGGGGGCACGCAGCCCCCTCGCGGGCCTTGGCTAGGGAACATGCAAGTAAAGGCGGGGGCGATGAAAAAAAGGGGGGATGGAAGAGAGAGGAGAGAGAAAATTGGTGGAATTAAATGGGGAGCTTAGGGGTTAATCACGAGGTAGGGAGGAGGGGGAAGGTCGGCGGCCTACCGGTGCAGGAGGGGAGGATTTGTGAGTGAGGGGAGGAGAGGGGTGAGAGCTTTAAAATGAGAGGAGGGAGGAGGCTGCCCAGCCGGAAAGCTCGCCGGGCAGGGGGCACGCGGCCCCTTGCGTGCCTTGGCTAAGAAACACACAAGTAAAGGTGTGGCGACGAGAAAAAGGGGGGAGAGAGGAGAGAGAAAATGGGTGGAATTAAATAGAAAATATTAATTGCATTTATTCGTCGCCCGATTTCTAAATTTGACAAAATTTGACCGGGATGTATGCTTGACGAGACAACATCGATAAAAATTTTATCAATTTGGAGTTATATTTTACTTTTAATTAATTTTTTATGATAAAAACTTCAAAATATAATTACTAACAATCTGACACTCAAAATTCAATAAAATTTTTACATAGCCTTCTTTTATTATTGCAAATCCAACAACACCAAAATTTTTAAATTTGAACATATATTTTATTTTCCTTATTTTATATATATATATAAATTTTATAAAGTAATAAAAGAATATTTATTATCAGATTGCCTCCAAACTCGGGCATTACGATTACCAAAATATACTTTTTAAAACAGTGTATTTGGTTCGGCCTAATTTTGAAATTGTTCAGGATCCTGATTATATCATAATTGAGTCTACAATTTAGTCATGATTGCTTTAATTAGAATTTGAGTTGTTATAGATTCTTTTAGAAACCCATAAGTGGTTGTTGATCTCCAGCAACCCCCAACTCAGAAGTGGCTATTGATCTCCAACAATCCCATTTTTGCTATTTGGTCACATTTGAGCTCTTACCTTTCACCAAAAAGTATGGAAACATATCTCTAAGTATGGTGGAGTGCCTAAACAAAGCTAATTATATGGCTAGATTATCTTATGGATTTCGACCACCCTCGTCTACCATGTGCTGAAATCTAAGCAAATATAGTCCAGCTCATTCAAACAACCTCACGAGCTCAAATCACTTCCATTTAAATCCTTAAGATTCATGAATGTGAAGTTTATTGTTTCTCCCTCTCTAAGCCCTTAAACCTTAATTTCTTCATTTCTTTCTCCATTTGCCCTTCCTTCTATTGCCACAATGGGTAAGAGGATTATGGCCAACTTAGACCACTTCATGTGCTCATATTTAGTCTAGACATTGCTCACACCCTCAACTACGCATTTTTTGAAGACTCCTAGAGCTAGTTTTGCCTTTATCTCCCTCTGGAATAGTAAAAATTGATATTTTGTTGGGATATGTTGCAGCTAGCTAAGACCCATTGGAAAAGACATTCTAACATATTGTGTTGGCCTTAGTATATGAAATTTAAACTCGAGCTTCACCATCACCTTAGCTAACATCCATTAAACTACACCAAGGGCTGATATTACCTTTGTACGCGTATAGAATGCCAAGATCATCACCCTATTGGGTGAAGATTGATGCTGCCTCCCTGAGTTCACTTCAAGACCTCAAAATTGGACAAAGGTTTCTTTAGCATGTATTGTATAACTCTCTAGAAGACAATCAGTACCTAAGAAGCAGCTCTCCCCTTGCAGAAGGCTAAGTACCAATGAGAGAAAAAATGGGTGGAATTAAATAGAAAATATTAATTGCAATTATTCGTCTCCCGATTTCCAAATTTGACGAAACTTGACTGGAATGTCCGTCATGACGAGAAACGTCCTCGTTTAAAATTTTCTCAATTTAGAACTATATGTTATTTTTAATTATTTTTTTTACGGTAAAAACTTCAAAATATAATTACTAATAATCTGACACTCAAAATTGAGGGGGGGAGGGAGCTTAATGGTTGACGGCAAGGTAAGGAGGAGGGGGAAGGTCGGCAGCCTGCCGGTAGAGGAGGGGCGGATTTGTGAGTGGGGTGAGGGCTTTAAATATAGAGGAGGGGGGAGGCTGCGCAGCCGGGAAGCCCTCCGGGCAGGGGCACGCAGCCCCCTCGCGTGCCCTAGCTAGGGAACATGCAAGTAAAGGCGGGGCGACGAAAAAAAGGGGGGGAGGATGGAAGTGAGAGGAGAGAGAAAATGGGTGGAATTAAATGGGGAGCTTAGGGGTTGATGAAGAGGTAGGGAGGAAGGGGAAGGTCGGCGGCCTGCCGGTGGAGGAGGGGAGGATTTGTGAGTGAGGGGAGGAGAGGGGTGAGGGCTTTAAAAAGGGAGGGGGAGGCTGCCCAGCCGGAAAGCCCACCAGGCAGGGGGCACGCGGCCCCCTTGCGTGCCTTAGCTAGGGAACACGCAAGTAAAGGTGGGGCGACGAGAAAAAAGGTGGGGGGGGGGGGGGAGAGGAGGGAGAAAATGGGTGGAATTAAATAGAAAATATTAATTGCATTTAATCGTAGCCCGATTTCTAAATTTGACGAAACTTGACCAGGATGTCCGTCTTAACGAGACAAACGTCATCGATAAAAATTTTATCAATTTGGAGTTATATTTTACTTTTAATTAATTTTTTACGGTAAAAACTTCAAAATATAATTACTAACAATCGGACACTCAAAATTCAATGAAATTTTTATGTAGCCTTCTTTTATTATTACAAATCCAACGACACCAAAATTTTTAAATTTGAACATATATTTTATTTTCCTTATTTTATATATATAAAAATTTTATAGAGTAATATAAGAATATCTATTATCAGATTGCCTCCAAACTTGGGCATTACGATTACCAAAATATATTTTTTTAAACAGTGTATTTGGTTCGACCTAATTTTGAAATTGTCTAGGATCCTGATTTTATCATAATTGAGTCTACAATTTAGTCACGATTGCTTTAATCAAAATTTGGGTTGTTACAGATTCTTTCAGAAACCTATAAGTGGTTGCTGATCTCCAGCAACCCCCAACCCAGAAGTGGTTATTGATCTCCAACAATCTCATTTTTGCTATTAGGTCACATTTGAGCTCTTACCTTTCACCAAAAAGTATGAAAACATATCTCTAAGTATGGTGGAGTGCCTAAACACAGCTAATTATATGGCTAGATTACCTTATGGATTTCGACCACCCCCGTCTCCCATGAGCCGAAATCTAAGCAAATATAGTTCAGTTCATTCAAACAACCTCATGAGCTCAAATCACTTCCATTTAAATCTTTAAGGTTCATGAATGTGAAGTTTGTTATTTCTCCCTCTCTAAGCCCTTAAGCCTTAATTTCTTCCTTTCTTTGTCCATTTGCCATTCCTTCTATTGCCACCATGGGTAAGAGGATTATGGCTAACTTAGACCACTTCATGTGCTCATATTTAATCTAGACATTGCTCACACACTCAACTACGCATTTTATGAAGACTCCTAGGGCTAGTTTTGCCTCTATTTCCCTCTGGAATAGTAAAAATCGACATTTTGTTGGGATATGTTACAGCTAGCTAAGACCCATTGCAAAAGACATCCTAACATATTATGTTGGCCTTAGTATATGAAATTTAAACCCGAGCTTCACCATCACCTTAGCTAACATCCATTAAACGACACCAAGGGCTGATATTACCTTTGTACGCGTATAGAATGCCAAGATCATCACCCTATTAGGTGAAGATTGTTGTTGCCTCCCTGAGTTCACTTCAAGACCTCTAAATTGGACAAAGGTTTCTTTAGCATGTATTGTATAACTCTCTAGAAGATAATCAGAACCTAAGAAGCATCTTTCTCCTTGCAGAATGCCAAGTACCAATGAGAGAAAAAATGGGTGGCATTAAATAGAAATATTAATTGTAATTATTCGTCGCCCGATTTCCAAATTTGACGAAACTTGACTGGAATGTCCGTCTTGACGAGAAACGTCATCGATTAAAATTTTCTCAATTTAAAACTATATGTTATTTTTAATTATTTTTTTACGGTAAAAACTTCAAAATATAATTACTAACAATCTGACACTCAAAATTGAGGGGGGGAAGGAGCTTAGGGGTTGACGGCAAGGTAAGGAGGAGGGGGAAGGTCAGCAGCCTACTGGTAGAGGAGGGGAGGATTTGTGAGTGGGGGGAGGAGAGGGGTGAGGGCTTTAAATAGAGAGGAGGGGGGAGACTGCCCAGCCAGGAAGCCCGTCGGGCAGGGGGCATGCGACCCCCTTGGGTGCCCAGGCAAGGGAACATGCAAGTGAAGGCGGGGGCGACAAAAAAAGGGGGGGAGTAGGGAGGAGAGAGGAGAGATAAAATGGGTGGAATTAAATGGGGAGCTTAGGGGTGGATGACGAGGTAGGGAGGAGCGGGAAGGTCGGCAACCTACCGGTGGAGGAGGGCGGATTTGTGAGTGAGGGGAGGAGAGGGGTGAGGGCTTTAAAAAGAGAGGAGGGGGGAGGCTGCCCAGCCGAAAAGCCTGTCAGGCAGCGGGCACGCAGCCCCCTCGCGCCTTGGCAAGGGAACACGCAAGTGAAGGTGGGGCGATGAGAAAAGGGGTGGGAGAGAGGAGAGAGAAAATGGGTGGAATTAAATAGAAAATATTAATTGCATTTATTCGTCGCCCGATTTCCAAATTTGACGAAACTTGACCAGTATGTCCGTCTTGACGAGACAAACGTCATCGATTAAAATTTTATCATTTTGGAGTTATATTTTACTTTTAATTAATTTTTTTTACGATAAAAACTTCAAAATATAATTACTAACAATCTGACACTTTAAATTCAATAAAATTTTTACGTAGCCTTCTTTTATTATTACAAATCCAACGACACCAAAATTTTTAAATTTGAACATATATTTTATTTTCCTTATTTTATATATATATAAATTTTAAAAAGTAATATAAGAATATATGTTATCAGATAGCCTCCAAACTTGGACATTATGACATCCATTAAACACCTTAGCTGACATCCATTAAACGACACCAAGGGCTGATATTACATTTGTACGCGTATTGAATGCCAAGATCATCACCCTATTGGGTGAAGATTGTTGCTGCCTCCTTGAGTTCACTTCAAGACCTCAAAATTGGACAAAGGTTTCTTTAACATGTATTGTATAACTCTCTAGAAGACAATCAGAACATAAGAAGCAACTTTCTCCTTGAAGAAGGCCAAGTACCAATAAGAGAAAAAATGGGTGGAATTAAATAGAAAATATTAATTGCAATTATTCATCGCCCGATTTCCAAAATTGACGAAACTTGACTGGAATGTCCGTCTTGACGAGAAACATCCTCGATTAAAATTTTCTCAATTTAGAATTATATGCTACTTTTAATTATTTTTTTACGGTAAAAACTTCAAAATATAATTACTAACAATCTGACACTCAAAATTGAGGGGGGAGGCAGCTTAGGGGTTGACGGCGAGGTAAGGAGGAGGGGGAAGGTCGGCAGCCTGCCGGTAGAGGAGGGGCGGATTTGTGAGTGGGGGAAGGAGAGGGGTGAGGGCTTTAAATATAGAGGAGGGGGGAGGCTGCCCAGCCAGAAGCCCTCCGGGCAGGGGGCACGTGGCCCCTCGTGTGCCCTGGCTAGGGAACATGCAAGTAAAGGCGGGGGCGACAAAAAAGGGGGGGGAGGAGGGAGGAGAGAGGAGAGAGAAAATGGGTGGAATTAAATGGGGAGCTTAGGGGTTGATGACGAGGTAGGGAGGATGGGGAAGGTCGGCGGCCTGCCGGTGGAGGGGCGGATTTGTGAGTGGGGGGAGGAGAGGGGTGAGGGCTTTAAAAAGAGAGGATGGGGGAGGCTGCCCAGCCGGAAAGCCCGCCGGGCAGGGGGCACGCGGCCCCTTGTGTGCCTTGACTAGGGAACACGCAAGTGAAGGTGGGGCGACGAGAAAAAGGGGGGGGGGAGAGGAGAGAGAAAATTAGTGAAATTAAATAGAAAATATTAATTGCATTTATACGTCGCCCGATTTCTAAATTTGACGAAACTTGACCGGGATGTCCGTCTTGACGAGACAAACGTCATCGATTAAAATTTTATCAATTTGGAGTTATATTTTACTTTTAATTAATTTTTTACGGTAAAAACTTCAAAATATAATTACTAACAATCTAACACTCAAAATTCAATAAAATTTTTACGTAGCCTTCTTTTATTATTACAAATCCAACGACACCAAAATTTTTAAATTTGAACATATATTTTATTTTCCTTATTTTATATATATATATATATATATATATATATATATATATATATATATATATATATATATAAATTTTAAAAAGTAATATAAGAATATCTGTTATTAAATTACCTTCAAACCTGGGTATTACGATTACAAAAATATACTTTTTTAAACAGTGTATTTGGTTCGGCCTAATTTTGAAATTGTCTAGGATCGTGATTTTATCATAATTGAGTCTACAATTTAGTCATGATTGCTTTAATCAGAATTTGGGTTGTTATAGATTCTTTCAGAAACCCACAAGTGGTTGTTTATCTCCAGCAACCACCAACCCACAAGTGGTTGTTGATCTCCAGCAACCCCAACCCAGAAGTGGTTACTTATCTCCAACAATCCCATTTTTGCTATTTGGTCACATTTGAGCTCTTACCTTTCACCAAAAAGTATGGAAACATATCTCTAAGTATGGTGGTGTGCCTAAACAAAGCTAATTATATGGCTAGATTACCTTATGGATTTCGACCACCCTCGTCTCCCATGAGCTGAAATCTAAGCAAATATAGTCCAGTTCATTCAAACAACCTCATGAGCTCAAATCACTTCCATTTAAATCCTTAAGGTTCATGAATGTGAAGTTTGTTGTGTCTCCCTCTCTAAGCTGTTGAACCTTAATTTCTTCCTTTCTTTCTCCATTTGCCATTCCTTCTATTGCCACCATGGGTAAGAAGATTATGGCCAACTTAGACCACTTCATGTGCTCATATTTAGTCTAGACATTGCTCACACCCTCAACTACGCATTTTTTGAAGACTCCTAGAGCTAGTTTTGCCTCTATCTCCATCTGGAATAGTAAAAATCGACATTTTGTTGGGATATGTTACAACTAGCTAAGACCCATTGCAAAAGACATCCTAACATATTGTGTTGGCCTTAGTATATGAAATTTAAACTCGAGCTTCACCATCACCTTAGCTAGCATCCATTAAACGACACCAAGGGCTGATATTACCTTTGTATGCGTATAGAATGCCAAGATCATCACCCTATTGGGTGAAGATTGTTGCTGCCTCACTGAGTTCACTTCAAGACCTCAAAATTGGACAAAGGTTTCTTTAGCATGTATTGTATAACTCTCTAGAAGACAATCAGAACCTAAGAAGTAGCTTTCTCCTTGCAGAAGGCCAAGTACCAAGTGATATCATTTTTGTTAGTAGCTGATTCCGCTCCTCTATCATACCTTGGACCACTTGGGCTCATTTGAGTGATTCCAATCAAACATTAAGATCTCCTCCAACAATCTACTAGCATCCCCTTGCCCCAAGGTATAAAGTTGCTAAATCATAATCTTTGTTAAAGTACTAACTCATAAGAATATCAAAGTGGCTTGGACTAGCTGACTTAATATTGGGCTAACCCAATCCGCTCCAAACCTATGGAAAGTTGTATAGCTTACTATGAGAAATTTAACCTCCACTCACACTTTGGCTAAAGAGAAGGAACATTAGCAAGGGTTACCTTTGAAAACCTTGTTGACTCATGTTAAACACGAACTTGATGCAATGATACAGACCTAGACTAAAGCCACTATTAAGGCTAGACCAAGCAATCAAAATTTAAGTGAATCCTATGTGATGATCCTAAGTTTGGGTTAACCATACCCTATATTATCTTAAAATGGATTGGGTAAGGTTAGTGCAATAATATTTTAAATGCCTTAAAGAAACCTTTAAAACTATCTTTGGGTCAAGTGAGTTAACCTTTGGGTTGGGTGAACTCAATTGACTCAAGGTCATCATCACTCTATGAATGAAGGCATTTAATGGTGGCTGTCTATTCAGCAACACGCACGCCAACATCTCCAACCAAACAGCTAAGCAAAAAACATGAACTCTACCCTGTACAATTCAGACCAAGCTGTGGGTGCCTGGTTGTTCAATAACAAATAGCGAGCCAAAATTTACAGGTAAACTGCGAAATGGAAACAAACAAAAATTCTGCTGACTTAGCCAAAATAAGTCGACATCTACAACTAAAACACTAACTTCATGTATGAAAATAAAAACTTAAGAACTAAAACTATATTCTGTTGGTTCGTTAAATATAAAACCAATTCTTCATTCTGTCTCATCATAGTCTATAAGTTGAAACAAAATCTCTTGCAAGATACCAATTTTTAAGACTTATGAATTTCTCAAAATAACATGACATTATTTTCCCAGCATCCTCTCTATCCATTGCTGCCATTTTATCTCATAATCAAATACTATAATTACGTATATATAAGCAAATTATCCATGTGCACTGTCCCAGTGATCGAATTTGACCTTGCAAGAACGCTCACGCTCTAATCCCAGTAATCCATCGGTGCGATTGTCCTTCAAATCGCAGAGCGGCGAGGAGAGCGTCAGCGAGGTCGAGGGAATGGCGTGAGCCAAAATTGCAGATATAGGGGTTTTTGAAAGGGGCGATTTAGGGTTTTTTTTGGAAATGCAGAGGTAAGAGCAGCGTGAACCAAAATCCAGAATATCAATATTTTAAGATGTTGCCGGGCAAAGTGGCTGAAAAAATATTTATTATTAATTTTGAGATTAATTTGAAAAATATTGCTAAATATAGTGGATTTCTGAAAAGCAGGCATGCTGATATTGAGAGAGTATGAAACTTTTGAGATACGTGGCATGCATGAACTTGAACAATAAGAGTATATGCCTCCCCAAAAATTTATCATTTCATATCAATCATTGTGTTTCAATTCCATATATCATTAGCATATTAAATCTTAAATTACTATGCCGATGATATACTGTGAATAAAACTACCCATTTGTTAACAGAATATCAATATTTCTGGGAAACATAATATCCTTACCAAATTTCTTCTCATCATCATGAGGGTTTGGGTAAAGATATATCAATACATTTTTCCCGAAGGTTTCAGTTCCAGCTCTGGTGAGTAGAAAATGTCAGGAATGACAAAGAGGCAGCTCCTTTACCACCGCGACTCAGTCTGACTCGCTTTGAGGTGCTGTTTTTGGTTTTTCAATCTACACACTTCTCTGATACCGAAACTTTGATGTAGCAGCGTCCTTCTCATCCTTTGAGATTAGTTTTAGACCAAAAGGATGCAGTTGTTCGGGTTGGTGGCCTGCCAGAGGCGTTGGCAAATACTTCTGCTGAAACCGAATATGGGGATCTTCACCGATGCCCAGCTTCACAATGAAATTGGTGGTGCAGCCACGGCCAACTCCTTCACTTTCAAGCCAAATGTGCCCTCCCATGAGATTCACAAACCTAGCAGTAGAAGGGAATAAAAAAAGTGAAGGGCGGGCGCAAGATAGTTTTTTGCATTATCTAAAACTTTTGTAGTGATGTCATTCTGATATATGTTTGGGTATCCGGGCTCATATACAAGGTGATAGTGATGAGCTGAGATAAGTTTATTGGATGTTTTGAACTAATTTGAATGAAGTTATGAAACTAAGTTCTTGATGACTAAGATCGTCAAAATCTTCACTATTTTTCAGCGTGCTGTCTGCTGCTAAGCCATGCGTAACACATTCTTTCAAAAAACCACATTCTTTCTCCAACATTACATACATTTTCATTCAGTCCACCAGTGTTTAGTTTCCTTTGCCTAGCATTTTATCCCGCAAAATAAACTCTCTACAAGTTATTTAAACTTTTCTTTAATGACACTCAACTCAAAAAGATACATAAAACGAATGCAATATGCAGATGCACCAAGATTTGAAGCAATCGTTTTGGTGGCCAGGTATGAAGAAAGATGTAGTTGACTTTGTGGCCAAATATCATGCCTGTAATTTAGTGAAGGCCGAACACCAAAGACCTGGTGGTCTCCTGCATCCATTAGATATCCTTGAATGGAAATAGTTTGATATATCCATGGACTTTGTCATGGGATTGCCTCGTGCAAAATCAGGTGTCGATGCGATCTGGGTGATAGTAGATCGCTTAACCAAATCAGCACATTTTCTTCCCATCCGTCAAACTGATTCTACAGAGAAGTTAGCAAAACTCTACATCAAGGAAATCGTCAGATTGCATGGGATTCCAAAGTCAATTGTATCCGATAAAGACAGCAGATTTACTTCCAAGTTTTGGCAAGCTGTGCATCAAGATCTGGGTACGACTCTAGCCATGAGTACAGCTTTTCATCCTCAAACGGATGGTCAAACTGAAAGAGTGAACCAAATTTTGGAAAATTTGCTTAGGCTATGTATTCTTGATTTTGCTGGTTCCTGGGAAGATCATATCCCATTAGTGGAGTTTGCCTACAATAACAGTTTTCAAGCCAGTATTAAGATGGCCCCTTATGAAGCGCTGTATGGTAGAAAATGCAGTACTCCGCTAGCTTGGTCAGAAACTGGAAGCGTTCAGCTCTTAAGTTCAGAATTAGTTGAAGAAACCAGTAATAAGATCAAATTAATTCAGCAGAGAATTCGTTCAGCTCAAGATCGTCAAAGCAAGTATCATGATTCTCATCACCGTCTCCTAGAATTTAATGAGGGAGATTCTGCTTATCTAAAAGTCAGTCCAATGAAAGGTGTCTTCAGATTTGGCGTAGCTGGGAAACTTAGTCCCCGCTATGTTGAACCTTTCAAAGTTTTAGCCAAAGTAGGATCATCTGCCTACCGGTTAAGTCTTCCTGATGGCTTTGCAGCTGTTCACAACGTATTTCATGTATCGTCATTGAGAAGATGTCTTCGAGACCCTTCTCACCTCATTCAACTTCCAGCAGTAGAGATTCAACCCGATTTTTCGTATGCCAAAGAACCTATCAGAATCTTAGCTCACGATCAGAAACAGCTAAGGAATCGTTCAATTCCTATGGTCAAAATTCAGTGGAAGAATCGATCGTTAGAGGAATCTACTTGGGAGAAATAGGTGGATATGCGCAATAAATATCCCCAACTCTTTGTAAACTCAAATACTATTCTTCTCTTTCTATCAATGGTATTTTAACTTGTATTGTTCCAGTAGAATTATTCTTCACTTAGGTGATGTCGGGGACGACATCGTTCTTAAGTGGGGGAGTCTGTAACAACCCTAGTTGTTATCTCAGCTAAATTTAGATTAATTAAGCTAATCCAAGCTTTGATTTTAATTCCATTGGGTTCAATGGGTCATTTAAACCTAACCCTAGAAGTTTGGAATCAATCGGAGCTAAAATGAGAAATTTGATATTTTTGACTATTTTTAAGCCCTAGAAAATACCTAAATTAATTTGATCTCCAAATTAAAATCTAATTTCATTTTTGAATTCCTCATACCCTAATTAGCTAAGGGTGAAATTTTGAGAATTTTTGGAGCTCATTTGGTCCTAAATTGGATTTAGAATGTTTAAGAATAATTATATATTATTTAATTGTTTTATTTTATTTAAATTAAATTTTATTTATAATTTTTTTAGAGCTGGAATTTGCTGTCGGGACTACGGCAGATCCGCTGCGGGGTCCCGACAGCGGCGCATAGCCTTAAGCCACCCGATGCTCGAGCACGCATCTCAGCGCGTTCAATCCAACAACTTGCGCTACCGCGCACCGAGATTAGATCCCTGCCGCTCGATCGGCATCTTATATCCGACGCTCGGGATTCAATCCGCGATTCGGTTAAGTAAAAGCCGCATCAGGCCGTCTATCCTCAACGGTCCCGTGATCAGACGGCGGAGACGAATCCCACCACTGTGGATCTTCATTCTCGCGACGATTCTGCCCGACAGAGGAATTTTGCCCGTACCCAGCCACGTCAACCCTGTCTACCACTCCCATGCCACGTCAGGAAGACCGTTGCGAATCATGTCTTCGTCTCCCTAGCACTCCCAGTCAAGGTCGAGGCCCGGTCCACCCCAGTTTGGATAATTGAGGGAACCCCTTGGGCCGAGCCATTTCCCAAACCCGAGCTCTGGCATCCATTCCTAGGACCTCCTAGAGCCTATAAATACCATCAGGACTTCACAGTAAGCCCCTTTGCTCACTGTGAATCCCTAATTCCCTACTTGAAGGTTTGCTGGAGTCCTTGTTTTCTCGGCGAGTTCCGGAAATTTCAGAAGCTTGAACCGCTGATAGAGGGCCCGTCTGGTGTTCAGACCCCCTGTGAAGCTTCGTCTACTGTCCAAGAAGCTTCAGCGCACCTCAATTCCCCTCGGCTAAGCCTGCAGCCCGACTTGAGGTACAGCCTTCCCCCATTGAAATTTCTTCAGCTCATTTCCATTCTGTCTTCTGGATTGAGCCCTAGATGTCATCTAGAGCACCTTAGCCAACTAGGAAACCCGTGATGATTGTCGCCTGGGGCTAAGCTAGCTCGAGTCGATCGTATCGATCGACTGAGCTAGCAGCCGAGCCAATGGCTGAGTCCGAGTAAGGACCCAGCGATTGGCTGCGCCTCAGGTTAAGATAGGTTGGGGGTTCGACGCGTCTCGACTCCCTGAACGTGTAGGGATCGAACCCCGGTCGAATCGAGGCCTCTGTGAGGAGAATTGTCCCCTCACAGTCGGCCTAAGACGCCCGTATCGAAGGCGTCTCGATCGAGTAGCACCCCGTCGATCTAGAGGGATCCAGATGGGGGTTCTTGGTTCAATCGACGCGTCTCGACTCCCTGAACCTGTAGGGATCGAGTTGAGCCTCTGTCGTCGCCAGAGCGCCGATAATTTTGGCGCTGAAGCTCGGCTAACTCGGGACCGTCAAGAGGAAGAAGATGAAGTTGTGGGTTCTGAGTCGGCCCGACCCGTGACCCGCGCGGTTCTGATATTGGGCCGCGGCTAATTAATATTTATTGGATGACATTTTTAATGGTTACGTATTTAAATAATTAAACCCTATAGTTCCAATTTAAATAAACATTCAGATTAAATTAATTGAATAACTTTAGTTATACAAATCCAAATAGTATGATCCAATATACCATTTGAAGCAGAAAAATACAAGGAATCTAAATATAAAATAAAATTTCAGATCCAATGGTTAGCCATCTCTATCCAATTATACCTAAACTTTTTGCAGCAACCCAGGTTATGAAAATATTGAGACGTATGAGTTTAACAGTTAACAACATGGGTATTAGTTCCCCACCCTCATCATCAAACAATTGCTTGTCAATGGGTACATCACCTACGTTTCAATCAGATCGCTCCAAAGATCAAGTAAACTCAGCTGGTTGCCAAGATTTTAATCAAGTTCATGCAATCTGCTATTTTGATGCTTTCCTCCCTGATT
This sequence comes from Gastrodia elata, assembly GCA_016760335.1. Taxonomy (NCBI): domain Eukaryota; kingdom Viridiplantae; phylum Streptophyta; class Magnoliopsida; order Asparagales; family Orchidaceae; genus Gastrodia; species Gastrodia elata. The sequence goes on along the minus strand of CM028672.1, from coordinate 46,806,674 downwards.
GTTAGCTTATCCTTGTTGAGATTTTGCTCTTTATTGCTATCAATAATGATAGGTTGCTTGAAGGTAGCAGTTTATATAGACTAAACTTGGTTTAACAATTTATTTTGCATAATTATGAAACAGTAGACTGTTCATCATAAGCTCTTTTTATGTCAAAACTGTTCATCATATGCTCTTTTTATGTCAAAACAACTCTGGCTATATATTGTGCTAGTCATTCATTAAGATATGATTTTTCTTTTTTGAGCGAAGAATGAACATCTTAAGAAAGGATTTAAAATTTGATTACAATACAGATTGAAGTTTAGTTATGGCATCCTTTTTTTCAGATTGAAGTTGTTTAAAGCAAGAATAAGGATAACTCAATCTTAACAAAAAATTGCCATTGATCTCAATAACAAAAAAAAAATTTAGAATGCAAACTAGCATTCGTGATCATATAACTTAAACCAAATTATTTAAATAACAAATAGAACTAGAATTCAAAAAATCAGTTGCTATAGTCAATAATGCGTAAAAAAGTGCCAATAACAATTTTACCTTTTTCATTTTTTTAGAAAGAGAATTTAAATGTATATTATATTATTTAAAAAATAAGTTAAACATCTTTACTGTTGTGGTGTATTCAAAAGTAGTTAAATCTAAACACTAAAGACTAAGCAAAACCAAAGATCAAAATCTATGAAAACAATTGATACTTAACAGTTCAATAGTCTCTTACATGTCGATAAATAGAACATGCATGGCAAGTAGGCGTCAACTAAGGAGACTTACCTCTTGCAGATGGCAAGTCCAAGCCCAGTGCCATTGTAGGTTTTGTTAGAACCATTCTGAGTATGGACAAATTTAGTAAAGAGGTGCGGTAACTCCTGTGGACTTATTCCACAACCAGTATCAGTAACCTGTACCAGAAAAAATGTATGCATAGTTTGTCTACAAATATTTAAAACAACCTAAGAAAATCCTTCCAACCAAAAGCAAGGAATTAAAAACAGGATCGGACCGGCCGGTTTGACCAGTTGAACAGCGAACCGGCTGGGATCCCGGTTTTAAGAAGCCGGTTAAACCATGTTTTATAGAACCGGATGGGATCCTGGTTTTAAAATGCCAGTTAAACCATGTTTTATGGAATCGGGTTATAACCGGCAGATTTTAAGGTTAGACGGCAAACCACAAAACCAGTCCAGTTTTATTCAAACAGCCCAGTTTGAAGTGATGGAAATTCAAGCCCTCATTACTGAGTTTGGCGACAGATGTTAGCAGAGGATTGTTTATATCAGTAAAAAAAAATCAGGCTTGTTAAGTTTCTTAAAGAGAGAGCTACACGTGGGTATATATAAGAAGGGATTTGAAAGGCAGTCCTTATTCATGAGAAAAGTATTCCAATTAAGTTGTACTTTTTTCATCTTGCATTGTTTAATTTGTTGCAGCACTTTATCTAAACTGCTTTTGGTTTTCATTTTTTGTCTCTTATAAATATCATATCTTTATAAAATACATTATCTTCAAATAACAAAGTATTTGAACCTGTTTTTTGTAGGGTGTAACTATAATAACTAAGGAAAAAATAAATTTGAAGATTCTTTCTTGAAGAGAGAGTTGCTCGTTGATATATATGAGAAGGGATTTGAAAATCCGTCCCCTATTCATGAGGAAAGTATTTCAATTGCACTTACTGATAGTGCTATTCTTGCTATAACCAAAATGGAACTAGGAAAATTGCTGCCTTTTGTATTCCTGCTTTAGAGAAGATAGATTAGGAAAAAAAATGTCATCCAAGGTTTTCTTTTTCTCAAGCTTGCTTTAGATTTGCCCATATATATATTCTCAACTGCAATGCATAAATACTCAATAGTCGCATAGCGTTTGACAGCTACTGTGGGTGAGAATCTCTAAATTTTCTTATATTTTAGTGAATGAAGTTGCATACTTAAGAAACAATCACATAACTATTGAACACATTTGAGTTTAAGATAACTGTCAGATGTTATGGATTCAACTTAAAATTCATAGTAATTTGAAGCGTCATCACGGTTCGACCTTCGAACTTCTCGTCTCAACGGTTAGACGGCCGGCCAAGTTTTTAAACCCTTGGACAAAAGCACTAATTATCTCAAAATCTTTTGGATCTTTCTTTAAAAATGCAAAATATAGCTGACAAACATAACGGAGCCCTAAGAGCAGAAATCAGCTGCAGTACCTGTACTCGTAGATAGAAATGCCCATCACTTTCAGCAGGGTGGAACTCTGGAGCTCCAAAATCCCTCAAGAAATCAGGATTTTCAACAGTCACGGTAATAGAGATGCTACCCTCCTTTGTAAACTTTACAGCATTGCCGACAACATTAAGCATAATTTGCACAAGCCGTTTCTCATCTCCAATAGCACATGATGGCAAGTCCAGAGCAAGAGACAAGCTTATTGACAGCTTTTTTACCGCAGCTATTGGCTTTATCAAATTTACAACCTACGCATTAGCATCTAAAGATAGTAAGCTAAGGCAAAGGCTGCACAACAAGAATCGATTAGGCATAAACATTACCTCTCTGAATATAGATTGCAGATTGAAAATTGATGCCTCTAACTTGAAGCTGCCATCTTCAAGCTTAGAAAGATCTAAAACATCATTAATAAGAGTTGCTAGCAAATTACTGCTCTTTAACACAGTTTCTATCATCAACCGTTGCTCCGGAGTCAGTTCGGTTTCAAGAAGCAGAGAGGATAGTGCAATGATTGCATGCATAGGAGTCCTCATCTCATGATTCATGACTGCTAAAAAATCATTGCGCGCACGAATGGCCATCTCTGCCTCCCGTCGTGCTAAATCTAAAGCAACATTCTGCTCCATGAGTAAATCTCGTGCTCGCATGGATTCCTCTAAGATGGCAGCATGTGATAGTGCAACTGCAACCTGGACCAACATTTAAAATATATTAAGCTTAAGCTCAATGAATGATGCTTCTCAAGAATGCAGGATTGAGGTGAGCACTGATGAGCAATAATCATATCACAACATTGAGTGACTATTTTTACAATTTAAACTTGCTAGTTACGACTTCCAAATCACAGTATTTCCCTAACCTAATGCGTGATTCAATAGATAAAGAGCATATCAGTATTAGCCTTACATCAGCTATTTGAGATTGGCTTTATGTAATCCCTCTCTATTCTCCATTAAGTGTTGCTGAATGTTGCATGAGGCTTGAATTCGGTGGAGTATTTCATGATGCAAACCTTCTAGACATTGTTTCCTTCTATCATTGTGTTTCTAATACATTCATGCAAATTATGTACCAACTTAAAAGCAAAACTAAATAAAAATAACTACTGAGAAAAGAAAAGTAGGCGGAAGAAAAGTGCATGCTTTATGTACTACTAACAGATAAAATGAAGAATGAAATTAAGCAGAAACTTTAAAATTAAAACAGAACTTCCAATTTGATAATGCATCTAAAATCTAGAAGCATAATGTAACAAAAATCAAAAGACGCTTAATCATACATTTTACAAGAAAGCCCAATAACATTTAAGAGCTGATTAATTACTTATAATCATTATCAATAATAGCCTTAAGAAAAAGAGTAATGCATAGTAGTATATAATTTACTATGCATAGTCGCTACATTCTTGACGTGTCCTAAAAAAAGTGATAATTACAAATTGTAACAGCCCAAACTATCAAGCACCAAGGAATAGTCCAATTTGGCCAAATAAGCCTATGGTTTTGTCCTCATAAGATAACTTTCCAGCAAGTCACACATCCTGGGAGAGCTCCCACCTGAACACGCTTAATTTTAGAGTTCTTATAAAAAATTTCACCGTTATTTGAAAGAGGTCTAGATGTTTAAGAGTTCAATTTAATTCTATTTAAGAGGGTCTTCATAATCTCCCCAACTTAAATAGTTGACGTCCTTGTCAGTATCCACACACAAATCCAAGAATCATCCATTGGGTAGATAAGACTAGGGTGATCCCTACAAGCTCAAGAAGTACCCACACCATGTAGCCCTTTAACTATCATGGGTTCAAAAGGCTCCTCACATGAAGTGATATTTAGCCCTGCATGACACTTAGCTCCTATCTGATACCCTATCATCTGCTCTGATACTATTTGTAACATCCCAAATTCTTAAGCACTAAGGAATTATCCACTTTGGCCAAATAAACTTTGCAATTTTGTCCTCATAAGATAACTTCCAAGAGTTCAACTTAATTCTATTTAAGAGGATCTTCACACTAATATAGTTCTTTAAATTTTAGGTATTTACATAATATAACACTTTTAGATCATAAATTGGGGCATGTAATACTCCACATACAAATTCTATGCATACTATGAATAATACCTTATTCTCACAACTTAACCCACACTTAACTAAGCTATAAACAGTACTTTGTTGTCAATACTTAATATAGTTTTATAATAATTGCATTTAGATCACCATGGTATTCTCATTGCTCTTGTTACTCCAGAAGTTTTTTGACATCTTAGCAACCTAACATTAATTCTAGATATTATATCATGCCTAGATCCATTATTTATCACACCTAGGTATATCACCTACCATCAGTTAAATTAATCAGTAAGCATTACCATTTTATATACTAAATTTGCATACCAAGTAAGCATTACCATTTTATCCACTAAATTTGAATACCATATACTCAACTTTGACAAATTTGAAGTCCTATTTTTATAAGGGCTTTCTCTACTATCCAATCAGTAAACAACCATTTCATGAGCTGCTAACCTATCCATCCGGATATAGGCTAGATTAAACATTTAATTAAGGCTCTTTAAATTCTCTAATATAATCTCAAAACTTGTCAATTTTTTATATAAAAAAACCTAAATCTAAATTACATGAAAAAGCATAAAATACAGCATACAAAATAATATTTTCTTCTAATAAACTGTTGAATGGTGTCCTCATCTCTCTCTACTGCAGGCTTTAATTGTATTGCCACTTCTTTGTCTCTTGGCTATATTAGTTGAGCTCTATGACTAGAGTTACTAAAGCTAGTGTCTTTTCCTAAGAAAACTCATAACTCAGCAAAATTATATTAGTAGCAAAAGTTATTTTGCTATCTTTTGTTATCATCAAAAGATAAATATCCAATAAGTCTAATATGCCATGCTCCTAAAGTCAACAATTTCCCCCTTTTTTATGATGAAAAAAATACTTTAATAAACTTTTATAAAAAAATATAATAAAGTGCAGAAAAATAAAATCCTAATCTAAGCAGAAAATAAAGAAGATTACAAAATGCAAAGCTGTTCCTCCTAAATATAACATTTTTTCAATTAGAAGCTCTTATACTTACACAAAAGTTGAGATATCCTCCTCCCCTTTTGTCATTTTCAAAAAAGGCTCATAAAGTTAAGCAATACATATAATATTTTCTAAAATGAATGTTTAACCATTTCAACTCAATTTTCCATTAATTAATAAAAAGAGACAAATGAGAGCTAACAGTATAATAACACATTAACACACATAAAAACTAAAGAGTACAACAAAGAAACTAAAAGTACAAGAAAAAACTAAATAATGAAAAGTACAATAACAAAAAAAAGCTAGAAGTCTTCAAATGAAGATGGCGATGGGTTTTGCAAAGGTGCCAGAGTTGATAGAATCTCCATGATGGCGAGATGAATCAAGTCGTACCTTCGCTCAAAGTTCGAAAAGCATCATATCATTCATTCCATTTTTGTTTTTGTCTATAATGGAAGAAATGCAAGTCATCATAGATATCTAAAAGTGATTGGTCTTGACATGGACAAGTGCATGAAGATGAAGGAATAGAGGTTGAGGATCTAGGATTTGTGTTAAGAAAGTCAAAAGTTGAAGTACTAAAAGAGTAAAGGGTAGCTAAGAAATCAGTGAAGTCTAGTTCATATTTCTTTTTCAAAACAAAATAAATGATATCATCTTAATATATATTTAGTTTACATTTATTGGAAGGGTTCCTAAGGGTGGTAAGCTCATAAATGTGATTAGGATCATATAGAATTACTTTCATAGCAAGCTTGGAAAAGTCTAAAAGCTAATAAGAGACGCTATGAATTCATTACAAATGCATGATCTGCGACCCCCTCAACAAGATCTTGTTAATAAAAAAGTTTATGTAGGGATGTATAGAAATAGTGAGGTACTAGAGTGAAATTATTATTTAGTATTACATGGACAATGAACGTAGAAAAACAGTATGGTGAAACATTTCTCAAAACTTGAACGAAGTACAAGAGTTGCATCAATGATAAATATGAAAATCTACCCTGAAAAAGGTATTATTGTTAGAAGATTGGAATATATAACAGCACAAATAAATATCATATACCTCATGCAGCACTCAACAAGTAAACATGGAGAGAAGTACGCATAAAGCCAACCCATTAAGTGGAATATGTGAGAGTAATAACGCATATTACTAAAGAAAGACATTAATCTTTTTTGGAGGTGTATTCTTAAACTAAATACTAGCAATTCATGGGCATTGCAGTGACCTCAACAGACTTGTCAAAATATGCAATAAATTTAACTTACTATGGGTATAAACATTATGGAAGTTGCCTGAGTCGACTTGCATTTATAAAAATATTTTTACCTTTTGTAATAATCCTGAATCTATAATTGTACAGCAATAAAATAAGAGTAACCCCCCAAATTAGATACTCAACTCATATTATTTACTCAAACAATAAAGGCCTTTTATGAATGTTTGAAGTACACAATGATTTTTTGAAAAGTTTTCACAATAAAATAAAACATGCAGCCATTAACAATTTGGAGAGTCTTAAACATACAAATTTGTATATTAAATAAGTCCTCTTCTTAACGACAAGGTGTGCTCTTGAAGCAAAATGTAGAAAAATCCAAAGTGGAGGCATAAAACCAAAGTGGTAAGACTATATCCACAGTGGAGAAAAAACCAGGCCCAGCATTCCAAGAAATAAAACAAAAAATCCTAGAAAAAATCAGACCATCATAAACAGCAAATAATAGCACATTTAAAACTACTGATCAGCACAAGTATTTTATTCACAAGATGAAAATATTTTGTCGGCTAATAATAATACTTTAAGTGAAAAGATAACACAATGTATAAATTGTATAGTCATATGGAGCTTGAAAATTTTAAAATGAATAGAAGTTGTATTCCATCAGCATTATACAATACCTGATCAGCAACAACCTCAACAAGCTCTAATTCATAAACATGCCATTTCCTTGCACTATCTGATGGGAGCATCAAGACCATCACAGCATAGCTTTTAGCAGACAGCTCAGGCCAGTCCTTTATTTGAAAATTTGATAGATGTAAAAGTGGCACTCGAACAGCAACAACCTCTGGTGGTACATATCGTCCAGTATTAGATTGAACCCTTGCAAGCGGACTTGCATGTGGAATTCTGACTGCACGACTGCTATTAAAAACTTGATTGACTATAGGAAGGTTAATAGAAACAACAGATCCAACAGAAATTTGGTTATTTAGAGTATGAGAAAGTTGAAGATTGAGTCCAGTTCGTGAAGGCATCCACAGAGCACATTCTGCCAAATCTAGGGTCCTCCCAAGTTCAACAAGGGTGGTCTTCAATATAGTGTGTCTGTCAAGAGTACTTCTGATTTCATGAGTGAGCATCCTCACATGCCTCCCGGTTTCTTCCTGTGTGCGTATAAGGCCCATCTCTCTATCAAGTTCTTCAGCTTTGTTCCTTAGAAAAAGCTCCCTTGTTTTTACACTTAACAAATCAGGAATTATGTGAACAAGCATCAAGGCCGTTGCACATGACACAACTGCAGTCGAAACTTTTGCAGCAGTCATTACTATAGCAAGGGTTCTTGAGTGCATTGTGAATGTCCACAAGTTTATCAAATGAGTTGCTCCACAAAGAACAATGAAGGCACCAAACTGTATCAGTACCCATCTATAAGGGAAAAATGAAGACTTCTTCACAAAATAAATGAGCTCAAGGGGAATGGAGAAGTAGGCAAGAGCAATGAAGAAGTCAGAGATATATTGATACTTCACTAAAAGCTCATCAGCAGGCCATTGTGGCTCAATGCAGTCACAACCTTCCATTTTTTAGGAACAGATGTACCTGCTATCTTCCTCCTACATCCTTTTACACAAATAGAAATAAAAAAATTCAAAGACAGGAGAAACAAAGAAAATAGTACCTCACAATCTCGCATACTATTTTAACAACAGTCAATAAACCATAAATTTGAGCAGTCTTATACAAAGAAGCTTACATGAAATCTGAATACAGTGAATTTACAATTATGCAACTTTTAGAAAGCAAAAATTGGTATATCAAATATAAAGATCATCAGATTATTAGCCTTGCAGCAACTTTTAGGAGGATGGTGCTATGAATCCATCTTCATTCCAATTAAGTGCTGCTTATTGTGTTTAATCCAATCAACTGTTTTATCTACCCGGATTGGTGTTGCTTTTGTAGCAGATGCTCAAACCAATTAGCATATTTTCAACTACAGCATCTTCAATAGTTGATGCTCTTAAAACTACTCACAAAAAATCATTGCACAACTATCTATCAATTCTGTCACACGTCCATTTATTATTTTTGTTGTAGTCATACTTGACTATCAATGAATTTATTATCACCACACTAAAATCCATTTAGGGATTGCTTGGTAAAACAGCTCAAGTGCAAAGTTTTATAGGTAGTCACAATGTATTATTTATATCCTGGCTAATTATTTTACATCTTGATTAATTATATGTCAACCTTATTTATGGTCCAAGCTTCAAACAAAACTTCAATCCAGATATCAAACAAAGTTTAATAATGATAAGAATATCATCATAATGAAGGTCATTCTTATTAAAAAAGACGATATTTAAGCTGTTATTTTCTGATAGCACCTTTTAATTGAATAATATAAAGTCTACAGTAATCGTTGCTATGCTATCTTAATGGGTACCTTTAGTTATTATCATGAGTCTACGTAGAACAACTAGTATGTTCTAGCTCAGATTAGTTGTTTATCTTTAAGCAGGAAATTTTTTTACTCAATTCTTTAAACAACTTAAGTATGTACTTGGTTCAAGGAAAAAGGATTTTTCTTTAACCTTGCGTATAATATTATTGTATCAAGATGTAAATTTTTGTAAAATCAGATATATATTAAGCTGCTTCAAATTTAAAATTTCATCAGGAAATTTTGAAGTAAATACAATAATTCTATTTTTTGGAATAATAGTTCAAGTACTGTGTCCAAAAAAATGAATTTCTGCTTTCATCTTAGAATGAAAATTATTAAACCATTTTTGGGTGTCAAACACTAAAATATTTTTAAATGTTTAAAATGTGCGTTTGTTGAATTTGAATAAGCTAGCATATTATCAATAAAAATAATAAACAATTATGAATATGAAAAAAAATTCTCAATCATGATATTCTAAAATTTAGAAGGCTCGTTTTTTAGACCAAATAGTATAACATTCTATTCATAGCACTCAAATGGGACAGCATATGTTCTTTTGTAAATATTTTCTTATTCTATTTAAATTTGCCAATATCTAGATTTCATGTCAAATTTTGAAAATCTATTTGCTTTAAACAAGCGATTTAATAAATCTCTTTTGCTAGGAATCTAATATCTAATTATTTTAATATTTTATTTAAATGTTTATAATATAAAATTAATCGGGATCTTCGTTTTTTTCTTTCTCCAAAATTCATGACGTAAAATGCAATACAACTCTATAGAGAGTAAGATTTCTAATCAATCATTTTTCTATTTGCAAAACTATAAATATTCTATGTTCATTTGATATGGCCTATCTTTAGTGAGAATATATCTTATTAAAGTTTTTTCATGTGGCAATAAGACTGTCTTTCTATCCTAAAATGCAAATGAATTTTCACCAATGCCTCATTTTGGAATTTAAGTATTATTTAAAATTTTGGTTTTTGAGTTTTTTCAGATTTTAATAGTTCTTTAAAAGATGGAATTTGAAGAAATTTACTTACTCCCCTTTTAATTTTTTTTTGTTTATTAAAAATAATTTCTTTTGGGTTTGAAATAAAATGAAAAACAATTTATTATTTTAATTTATTAAAATAGATTTCAATTTAATCTATTTAGAAATAGACATAAAGTCATATAAAAAAAACATGCACCCAAATTAATATAATAAGTTAAGTTTTTTGCAAAAAAGGAATTTTTATATAAAACTCATTTTTGCAAATAGTAGCAAATGATAATTTGTATTCAATATTCATATTATTTCCACTTACAAAAATAAATGTTTGAGTAGTTTTACCAAAATATATTAAATCAATAATACCTTCTTAAATAAAATTAATATATGCACCACTATCTATTAATTTTTCAATAATAGTCTTTACTAATGAGTAAAGTAACTATAATAAATTATTTATGCATAATAACTTTTTGAATAGTGTTAAGAAATTCTAAACCGACTAATAATTCTTAAATTTTCTCGCTTAAATGGAGCTAAATTCATTGTTCAAAATATATTAAATCAATAATGCCTTCTTAAATAAAATTTATATATGCACCACTATCTAATTTTCAATAATAGTATTTTACTAATGAGTAAAGTAACTGTACTTTATGCATAATAACTTTTTGAATAGTGCTAAGAAATTCTAAGCCGACTAATAATTCTTAAATTTTCTCAGCTTCTTAAATGGAGCTAAATTCATCGTTCAAAATATATTGAATCAATAATACCTTCTTAAATAAAATTTATATATGCACCACAATCTATTAATTTTTCAATAATTGTCTTCACTAAAGAGTAAAGTAAATGTAATAAATTATTTATGTATAATAACTTTTTGAATAGTGTTAAGAAATTTAAAACCGAATTATATTTTTTTAATTTTCTCAGCTTCTAAATGTGAGTCTATCATGCATGATAAACTGTCTATTTTTAAGAAAATAATCTCATTTTTAAGATTACTTACATCATGTCGTAAGTCTTGTGCTAAATTAAACTTTTATTTTTATTTTTCAAGGCTCTCTTGAAAGACTTAGTAAGCCTATGGTTGAAAGAATTCTTTTCAGACTTGTTATCTTTTTAAAAGATAATAAATCTAGGATTTTTTGTGGGTCATATCCCCGGTAATTTAATAAAATGTATATATACACCACTATCTATTAATATTTCAACAATAGTCTTTACTAATGAGTAAAGTAGCTGTCATAAATTATATGCATAATAACATTTTGAATAGTGTTAAGAAATTCTAAACCGACTGATTCTTAAATTTTCTCAGCTTCTTAAATGGAGCTAAATTCAGTGTTCAAAACATATTGAATCAATAATACCTTCTTAAATAAAATTTATAAATGCACTATTGTCTATTAATTTATCAATAATAGTCTTTACTAATGAGTAAAGTACTGTAATAAATTATTTATGCATAATAACTTTTTGAATAGTGTTAAGAAATTTTAAACCGACTAACAATTCTTAAATTTTCTGAGCTTCTAAATGTGAGTCTATCCTGCATGATAAATTGTCTATTTATAAGAAAATAATTTCATTTTTAAGATTACTTACATCTTGTCATAAGTCTTGTGTTGAGGTAAGCTTTTATTTTTTATCAAAGCTCTCTTGAAAGATTTAGTAAGACTATATGGTTGAAAGAATTCTTTTTAAGATTTATTATCTTTTAACTGGATAATAAAGCTAGGATTTTTCTACAGGTCTTTTCCTCGGTAATTTAGGATAAACATTTTAAAACTCATTATTGTCTGTTAGTGACAATAATTCATTTATTCCTACTATAAGAATAAGAATTTTCATCTGAACAATTCTTAAAATATTTTGATTTCTCTAAATCATATAATTTAGTTGATCTTGTATCTGAATTGTCCATTGATTCTTCTAAAAAACATTTTTGACAGGTCGTATTGTATTTGGTTTGCCATCTCCAATTTGCCGGATTTGATGAAGATGATTCGGTAAGAGGAGGAAGTCATCTTCGCCATCTCCAATTTGCCATATTCAGCGAAGATGATTCGATAAGACGAAGTTGTCATCGCCGATTCGCCTTCGCCATCGTCGATTCGCCTTGGCGAAGCATCCGAACAGATGTCGCGATGTTATCTGAATGTCGGTCAATTTTTGGCAGACATTCGTATAATACTAATCAGTGGCATATTCGAAAGATTGAGATGTCATTAATGAGATAGCATTGAACTAAATAGCTCTGATCTTAGTGACATCTTTAAATAACATAGCATTTGAACGCAGATGTCTGCGAACCAAACAGCCCCTAAATTTGAATGGCATACGATCCCTTAATCTTTGCTATCCAGAAGATAAATGTCTACCACATAGTATGTATAAACAAGATAATAATATTATGGAAGCAGATATCAGTCCCTTATATGTTTTTAATTAGAAAAAGAGATATTTAGTGAGAAATCATAGTCAAAATGCTAGTCGAGACAGTGTTGCAGAAATACAGACACATACTCTTCAAAAACAAAAAATGGGTGGAAATTGTAAATGTGCCTCTTTTCCAATCTAAATTATATCATTTCTATACTATTTTTAATCACACTTAAAAAGAATGAAAAAATTGTTGTTCATAAAAACCTCCCAACGAAGTGCATCACGCACAGAAAACAAGGTCAAGAAATAATTTTAGAACAACAAGCAATATAAAAACGGCCACATCTATGAACAAGCGAACAACAAAAAAAAAAAACAGCACTAACAAGCTATAATGTGACGATTCCATCCAAATCCATACAAATTTCTAAGACGATCTAAGAAATGAAGAAACGAGAAAGAAATTATACCTACTTTTCAATCTGGCTCACCTTCGCCTTTTCTGCGTATCGTCGAACAGGGAAAATCGGCGGCGGTGAAGAGAAAAAGGTGGAGGACCGGTGAGTTCTTCAGAGAAAGTGGAATGATCGGTGATCTGTGAGGTGGGATGGCGTTGGAGGCTTGCGAGTCCTTTTTTTTTTCTTTTAGGACTCGGTGGTAAGGGCTGGAACCAACTCTCATGGGTCGTCCAATTTTGATCGGAGGGCCGGAAATATTTTGAGATATCCAGTTATTTAGTCAAATCCAGTTCGTTTCAAAACCAAATTTATTGAATTTGAACTATATTTTTATTTATAATAATTTTTAAATATTAAAACGTTGGAGGTTTATTCTGATTAATCTTAAATTTGAAATTTTACTATACTTGAAATATAACATCTGTATTTGATCTAGATCAGAGATTATTAAATTTTTTGAATTTTAATTAGTATTTTATTTTTTATTAATTTTTAAAATTAAACTCTTAAAAATAAATTTAAGAGAAATTGTGATCCTAAATACTCTCAAAATTTTATAATATGATCATTCTATTAGGGCTCCAAGAATATTTTTATTTGACTTAGTTGAGAATCTTGATTTTAGCTTAATCAAATTAAATTTTTATTTAATTAGCCTATTAACAATCACAAAATTATAATCAATGGCACTTATATTGAACATTTGAGAAGGATGTGGAAGGAAGATTTCAAATATTGTTTATAAATATTGAGCCTATCTTATTTATATATTACAAATAAGTGTATTTTTTGCATGATAAATATTATCATAATTACTTTTTATATAGTTACAAATAGGATCATTAGATGAATGAAGTACCTTTTTAGAATAATGGATCCTTCTACCTTTTGTAAATATATATATATATATATATATATATATATATATATATATATCTTAAATTCCTTAGAACAAAGATGGTGATGTCCAAATAATGTCCACATTTAGACAATCTATAACCATACCTAGAATTAGAATACTTGCTATTTTTGCAACTTTGGATACATTATTAAATCATTATTAGAACCCTCAATAGAATACATTAGGATATCTGATGCAGTGCAACACTAGGGTAAGGTGTTGTCAGGCTCTAATGCAATTATAGGGTTCGTGAATGTTTGTGAATGCAGATTTTAAAATATATTCAGTAATTTAAGCACCATTTACACAGCTATTTCAATTCATTTAAGCTTTAGCAATTGCCTACAGAATATTTCATATTAATTTGAAATAACTTTTCATTGGCGATGGGGTGTCGTGAATCACGAATAGGAAGAGTAGTCGACACCGGTTCTGGATCAAAAGGAATGCTCCGATCCGAAAAGGAAACTCGCAATTCGAGTTAGACTTGTCATGCAGGTGTGTTCGGAGGCATTTCCGTTTCGAAATCACTCGCAACGACCGGATTTAAATTTGTGCTCCTACAAATAACTTCTACTCGAAAATCGCACCAGAAATCAATTAAATAAATTCAGTTTTAGAGTTTATGAAGGACAAACACACGCGGGTTTAACTTGGAGCGAGAATGGTGATCCGGGAAGATTTCTTGCATGAAGCGGACTAGTGCCGGCGTCATCATGGGTTGGAAGATAGGCTGTTGCGGTTCTGGTGGAGGGTGGACATGGCGGAGGCGGCAGCTATGGTGACGGTGGAGGCTATGACAGCGGCGACAGCTATGGCGGCAGCGACGGCTACGGTGGTAATGGCGGTTGCGGCGGTGGCGAAGGAGGCTATGGCTGCAGTGGCGGGTGGGGTTTAGCAGTAACCTGGTGACTGATGGGGCTTAGCAGTGACCCCTAGATGTGTGGGGCTCAACAGTGACCCCTAGACGGGTGGGGCTACCTGAAAAGGTGACGGGTGGGGCTCAGCAGTGACCCCCCAGACGCGCAATTGCGGACTCAACCACAATATTCATGCAGCTGCCACTATTAATCACTAATCTGCATGACTTCTCCCCTGCTCAAAAGAAGGCTTGGAAGATGTTGATCCTCCAATAATTAACAGACTCTCGGGGTGTGGCCATCATACATCTCACGACTAGGAGGCTTGGGTCAAACTCTTCATCACTAGGGGATTCTAAGTCAAGCTCATTCAACACAATACCAACATCATCAATTTCGGTTGGGGCAGACTCATCGTGTGGCGCCCCGCCCCTTAATCCACAAGATTAAGCCAATGGGAGGTGTACCACTCTGATAAATCTCTCACTTATCATTGAATTATGTATAATCTACAATCCATTAATAAGAGAGAGATATGCTCAAATATATACAATATGAATCAATCACTAAGTAAACACAAATTCAAAGTGCAGAAACAGAGTAAGTATAGTACATTCAATTTATCACAATACATAAAAGGAAATGCAACATTCAACTCAGAATAAACAGTATAGTAAAAAAAACATGGTATAAGGGTATCTGTATTATTACAGCATTTTAAATAAGTTTAATGGAATAAAAGAGAATCTCTCATCCTCACAAGAAAGTAATAAAGGAACTGGATAGCTTCTGGTTCACCCGATTGCTCCTCCTTAAGATAAGGCTCCTCTTCAGGCACGAGCTCCTCAAAATGATCTGGATCTGACATTATCGGTTTCACAATTCCAAGGCCCCAACCAATATAAAAAAAAATTATTAGAAAATTATCTAAGTACATTTTAGGTTGATAAATTTTTATAAGTTTATTAATATCATCATTTACTTTAATAACTAACCAAAATATACTAGCATGGGAGCAACAAGCATACAAAAGAGGTGGTAAGTTATAAATAAAGGCATTTATAACTAAACAAGAATGAGACAAAAGACGTACCTCAATAATAAGCTAAAATAAGGCTAGACATACATATATACATACAGTAAGAAAGGTACTAAAAGAAATACTAATCTTAAATAAGCAATCTGATGATCATATGACATGCAGGTTAAAAATAAGCAATCTGACTATGATATGTAAATCTAGTAAGGAACTAAAAATCTAATCTGACTATGATATGTTCTTTTATTCATCATGATGCAAGGAACTAAAAATCCAACTTATAATAAGTAAAGCAATAAAATAAAATACAATTAAACCTGTATTATTACAACATTATTAAAGGAAAAAGCTAAAATAAAAGAACAACACTCATCCTCACAAGCAGAAAGGAAAGAAATAATGATCTGCAACAGCTTGAACTTCATCTTGAATCTGGTCTCCAGAAGGCTCCAAAATATTAAATAGCTTGGAGTATACCATTATCAGTTTCACAATGATAGGGCCCCAACCAACAAAAGAAAAATCTAATTAGATAAAATGTCTAAGTATATTTTAGGTTGCAATTTTCATTATGTTAATTTAGATATCACCATAACTCAACTAAGCAACAATATAAGAGCAGAAATGTGTATGAAATAAAAAGGTAGCTATAAACAATAAGTTTATAACTAAAACAAAAGGAGAAGTATACACATACCTCTCATCATAGCTGCAGCAAGATTATGCATAAGAAAGAAAATACTAATAACAGAGTAAATCTTAATCCTAAAATATGCTTATGATTAATACAAGTACATGCTAATTTACATTTAAGTAAAAGAGCAATATAAACATTACATAACTATAAATAAAACTAACATCCTATATATAAGTAAACAACAAGTAAATCAAGCATCCTATATGTATATATGCTAAAAATGCAATAAGACAGTAAGTACGAAAGTGTAGAATTGCAGGAAAGTAAACTAAAAGCAGTAAACTGAAGCTATACTAGAAACTCAAGCCAACCAAACTGAAAGAAAACATCAACTCTCTTAGCCTGATTGGCTAAGGCAGAAGAACACAAGTAGAAGTATACCTAAAATTAGTATTACCATATCGGAACAAATGACTCTTCAAGTCACAACAAATCTAATATATTCTCTTTATTCAATAGCTAGTAAATGAAACACCAGGTGGCTTCACTAACAAACTAGTTTCATTCTACTAAGTTGAACCAAATCTGTTATCTCTATCCGACATACTAGTAAGTGAAATACTAGGTGACTTCACCAATAAATTAGTGTTCCCACTACTAGACCAAACCAACACTATAATACCTTTCCAATAGACTAATAAGTGAAACACTAGGTAGCTTCACCAACAAACTAGTGTTTCCTTTACTAGGTCGAACCAATTCCAAAGAGGAAGACTAATTAGGTCACAAAGAACCAATAAATAAAAATTATATTTATGCAGGTTTAAAAACTGACAGAAGATACTTGTCAAATATCCTATGTACACAACATATGTCCAAGGTATAAAAGCTCAAATACAAGGTATGCAAAGCATCAAATATCAAAGTGAGCAAGAGACTCTACTAAGACACATGTGATATCCATTATTATCTAATTTATTCATTCTATCTACTCTAAGTTATAAGATTCATAATTATCAATCCTTAGTCTAAATGTAACTTAGATCATGGCCTTATAAGTTTAAAAGAAATTAGAACTAATCAAGTTCTAATCTTACTTAATCAATGTCGACTATAATATTCAATTAAGGCAAATCAATCGACCTAATTTGATGTTTTATCATAATGCCAAACCCATCTTAATTAATCAAATTAAGATGAAAGGATTAAGAATTAAACTCCAAATAATGGGGTTTAATCATTCATCCAAAGATATATCTAAGGGTCTAAGGTTAGAACCCAAATCTCACATACTAGGTTAAGGTAAATCAAAATAAGTAATCAACTCATTAGGATAGATCTTTATCCTTAGTTCTAAGATGTAAAGATCAATTAATCATTTAATAAACTAAAAAAAATCTATAAACTAGTAACTCAAGGCTTCACCTATTGAGTAACCCAATACTCAATAGATGAACTCTAACTTAAGATCTATTCCAAATCCTAAGAATTAAGGCTCTTATTACTAAGAGTATCTCTTAGACATACATTCTAACTAGTGTTATTAAGACATATGGAAAGATCTAAGAAGTTAAGGAAGAAGAAGGACTCATAATTTTTACTTAAGGTTTCCTTAAGGATATAAGATAGAATTTTGATCAATGATCTAATTAAGATTTGAGCTCATATAATTTATGACTTAAATAGCTATCTTTACTATTTATAACATTTAGAATATGATTCTAAGGCTTTAAAATGATAAACCCTAAGTTTAGGCAAAATGACTATTTTGCCCTTACTTAAGGGTCTAAAAGATCAAATTTTGATCTAGGGTTCCAAATTTGAAATTTTTAGTGGCAAGTATTCTTACTATTTAATATAAGATTAGACAACATATACATTAATTTTGGGTAATTATTAAGCCTCATGAGATCAGATTAATGAATTGACTTATAGGGGTATTTGGGTAATTTGACCTAATAGAATCTAAATTTTCTATCAGTTTATTGTTGCTTATTATCTAAGGTTTCCATATAAATCTAAAATCATTGAATTCTAATAAGTATTGGCTAAGTTATAGCCAATATAAGCTAAGGGGTAAAAAGGTAATTTAGGGTTTCTTAATTAAGGTTCAAAAATTCTAACTTTTCTAATTGGTGTCTAAATTGAGCAAAATCAGTGGTTGTAGATCAAAAATGACCCACTGATCATAATAATTGGTGGTAGGCTCAATTTAGACTCAAATTAACTAAGTATGGCCTAATTAAGGTTTAGGTGATTAGTGAGTGATTAGTAAAATCAATCACCAAATTACTAAACTAGCTACACTACTAGGTTTTAATATACTCTAAAAGTTCTCTGAAGTTTAAATCACTCAATTTGGATCACTAATTATGATAATCTTCACTAATCAAGTTTTAGAGTAATTAGAGTTGATTAAGAAATCTAACAGTTGGATCTTAAATTTTTTGTAGTTTACTATTAAATAGATTTTTCTGATCAAAATGGATATATGGATGACCTAATTTGAAGCTCAATTGACAAAGTTATGGTCAATTAAAGATCTAGGGTTAATTAGGGTAATTGGGGTTAGGTCCCAAAAGTGATTAAGCTCATTTTGATTCAAATAGAAAATTGAACCCTACTAGGTTGTTCTAGAGGTTCAATTGATCACTTTAAGACCCATATTGCTTATGGTTGGGCTAAGGGTTATAAAGTTACAAGCTTTGGAAGGTTAGAGTTTTGATCAAAAAGTGATTAGTCAAAATATTACCCAAACAACAACATTAACACTATATGAATATTCCTGAGAGTTTGCAGATTACTTTGAGACCCATATTGGGTATGTTTGGGTAAGTGTGTGTAAAGTTATGGTTAAATGAAATTTGGGACATTTAGGATTTAATGCGGGGATCCTAAATGTCCCTAAGTGATATACAATACTAAATGGAATTTTGAAAGTGCCAAATTATTCCTCATAATTTTTAATTTCAATAGTATATAGTTTTGCTATAATTGGAATTTTAGATCTTAAGATATTAATGTTTAAAGTTTACAAATAATTAATTTTATTTTGTTATCTAAATTACATTGAATATTACTCATTTGAATTCAAATTAAATCTAATTTAAATTATTACAGCGGTGGGCCCACCTGCTGAGACAAATCGCGGCTGGAGTGGGACCCCACCAGCATCAAAGCGATGAGTACACAGAGGAGGCTGCACGCGGCGGCTCCCATGGAATCCACGTGTCGCTACGTGACTTGATAATGGAGCGCAGGCGGGTCCCATGCACTATCAGATACTCTCGTGGGTCGAGACCCGACCCAGGCTGAGCTTCTTCTTCCTTCTGCCGAACCTGACGCGCTTAGGGAATCACCCTTAGGGGTCAAAATACTGATGTCGGATCTTGGCCCGCATGGGAATGGATAGACACAGACAAGGCCATCCCAATGATGGTTGAACCAACACTTGGGATGATATGAGGTGTCTTGAAACTTTAACCCTAGACACAAGTCTTGGGGAAAAGACTGTAAACTCAAGATATAGAAGACTACTCTTTATACTTCTTAAAATTGATTAATCAACTTAATATAGCTCATCAGAAACAATCACAGCTTAATCGAACATCCAACAGATAATACAAATCCATATTTTAGAATTTTAAATGAAAAAAACCTGGTACCGACTGAATTGATCAAAATCAATCGGCACTTTGGTTTGTTTAATTTCCAATTAGGCTTTTTAGTTTACTCACAGTAATGAGATAATAACAATGATCTAAATGAAGAAGTTGAATTGAATTCAGTAGGTAAAGAATCGAGTACCTCGATCGGCTGTTGCAGAAGGTTAGAAATTCCAATCAGAAGGTGCACTCGATCTTCTTGAAGACGTAATGCAGAAATTCGAGAAATGGGGGTTATGTTGTGGGGGTTAGAATCGGGTGAAGAGAGGCGCGAATCGCCATCTGGAGTGATTGGCTGGCTACAATCACCGCGCGTCTGTGCAGGAGACATGCGCAGCTTCCTCGTAGGTTTCGCGGGAGAGACAAGGGCAGGACCGTTCGATCTTCGATTAATGACATAATGAAAATGGGGCAGACGGTAATGCTGGTGCCTTTAATTAATATATTAAGTATTATTATTTTAAATAATTTATATCCATTTTATTAATGCAAATTAAATAATTGCTTGCATTTAAAAAACCCAAATAAATCACTTTTAGCTAATTGAGGGGTGAGGATCACAACAGCGTACTCAGATTTTCAATTGATGAGTATTTAATTATATGATTTTTCAGGGGATTTAAATAATATTAAAATATTTGATGAAAATCCAACGACTTCCAAATGACTCCAAAATATTACCCCTAGCTAATTTGGGAGTGGTGAACGTAATGGTAAAGTCAGATTTTTAATTTGAGGTTAATTAAATAGGTCAATTTCTAGGGTTTCTGGAAATTCCCAAAATCAGAATTTGATCCATTTGATTTCTGATTTGGACTGAATTTTACAGTGAGCTTCTAATGACTTAATCAAGGCACTAGAATTAAAATTAAGACTTGGATTAGTTCTAATTGACCTAAGTAATAACCTGGGTTGTTAACAAACTCTCCTACTTAAGAACGATATCATCCTCGACATCACTCAAGTGGAAAGAATAAAGAAGATAATGAATTGAACTAAGTTTGAATTAAGGAAGTACGATTATAGGAATTTGACTGAGTATATTTTATTCCAATGGAAATGGAAGGATCATCAAAGTTATTAATTAGTTTTTGGTATTCTGCTCAAATAACTGATTTGATCTTTGCCCAGCATTTGATGGGCTTTTCAACAAGTGATAGATTTGGTTGAATCATGCTAAAGAAGATGGAGATAAAGTTCATGAGAATATTAAGTTATTCTCATTTGGAGATTAAAAGATAGAGGAGATCTATAGGCACATAAAGTCATGGTAATAATTAACTACAAATATGGCACCTTACCACTAATGCGTAATACATTCCTTAGTAGATTTCATTGCCTTAGGAATTGAAAATTTGATTGACAATTAATTTTTATAGCTATTATGAATATCAAGAATATGAATTATCCACAAGAATTACGACGTAAGGATATTTTGAAGATTCAAAGATTTTCCATTTATAGTACAATCTTAAATTTACTAGACTTTCCAAAATTCTCGCTTGCAAACTAGAGCAAGGAATATTATCTCAGATTTTAAACTTAAGGAGGTTACTCAAACTAAGTGATAACCATCATTTAATAAGGATAATAATGAAAGGTGAGAAGCTAAGCTGAATACAACTTCAACGGGTTAAAGGTTCTCTCTTAAGTCATAACACCTAACTGGCACTAAAAGATAAGACTATTACTAAGCAGGTGACATCACATACTAAGCACAGGATAATTTCAAGATCAAAAATCCTAAAGGTTTTATACTTAAGTAATTTTACTACTTAATACAGCTTAGGCAATTAGTTAAGCCATTATAAGACTTAACAAAGATTAAAGGATGCGAATGATTCTAATTCAATGAATTGGAACCTAAAGATTTGGCCATCAAAGAACTAGCATTCTTTGATCACTTATTCTATTAGAATTTTAGGAAAAGATTCCTCATTATAATCTAAGTTTAATAATGAATCCAATGGCTTGGCTTACAATTTCTAACTAAGGATAAGATGAGGATGGACTAACTATAAGAATTAGTCCATACTAGGTTTAAACTAATAAAGTGACATTCATCTCTTACTAAAAAGTTCTATTAGGGCAAATAGGATCAATATCCAATTAGGATACATGGTCTCAAAGTTAAGGAGAAAGTTTAAGAATTTAAGTCTCACATTATGACTTAATATCCAAGGCTTAACGATTACAAAATGTATTAACAGAAGTCATTACTTTTGACTTGGTAATGGCAAGAAACTCACTTATTCATATGGATAAGTATTAGGAATATTAACAAGAAACTAAGGCTACAGCTATAAGTCATATCTTATAACTTATGCCAAAGTTTCTGGAACCGTTTGCTAATATCTAAGTCACTAGATGTGGCTTAGACCTAACTTATGAGAACTCATTCTAAGGTATTGATCCATAAATGCTTAAGTCATATCACGACTTAGGCACATATTTAAGGATTGAACTTAAAATAATTAGGAAATGAAATTTATAATTCAAAAGAATTAAGATTTTTCCACAATTAGATTATTTTTTAAGTGACATTTATCACTTATCAAATATTGAAATAAAGGAAAGAAACTTTCTATCCAATCAAATTGGACAAGGGAAAGTATAAGATCAACTTATCAAGTTGACACAAGTACCTTAATTAAAAAGAGTTTCCAAGGGATTAGATATAAATTCTAATCTAAAATTAGAATTCAAATTGCTTTGCTACTTAAAGGAAGATTTAATCTTCAAAGAATAAAAGTTCTTTGACTTAGAATGGGATCTATGATTAAAACTAGATAGAACATCCTCATTAGGCTAGAACTTAAAAATGAAACAAGGTTCATTATAGCTAACTTATGAGCGTATACATACAGGTTAGAATAATCAAATCATCTCACCTTAAGGAATATATGGTGAACTAATCACTCTATGGCTTATTTAAATAAGCAATCATCCTTAGTTAAGGAATAATACTTAGATAAAGAGGGTGATTATTCAACTTGGACACTAACCTTATGAGATAGAGAAGTCTATTGCATCCAGTCACATAGGATGACTTGATATTCTAGAATTATAAGAGTTAACAAAATGATCTAAATAATGGATTGTGTATCATTTGAGATAAGATACAATTATAGATTACTTTTAAGAGTCAAAATTATAACTTACTCAACCATAATTTCTAAGATCTGAATTAATCTAACATAAGAGAATAAAAGTTATTCATCCAAATTGGATAATCTACTTCTTTGAAGAAGAATTATTTCTTTAAGTCGCAAAAGTATGATCTTGCCAAGAGAATCTAAGGTTTGATTTAACTAAACTAAAGAAGAGACAATTGTAAATTAAGGGTAAACATATTAAACACAAGATTAGGCTTATATGAAAGATTCAAATTAAATGATGACCATAATTAAGTCATTACATTTCAATTTATATGAAGTAAAAATAAACTTTAAAACTAAACGTAATGATGGAATTGAATATATATACCAGGGATAGTATTGTTATCAATTTCCTTTGCTCCCAGATGATTTTGCTCTTGAGGTTTAGGAGCAACGATTTGCTCCTTACCAGCTGGATACTCTTCCGCGGGCAGTGGTCATGTTAGAGTCGTTCTTGATTCCAAACTCTTAAGTGAGGTATTACGGAATGATTTGTTCAGAAGAGAATGGTTGATTAAAATTCCATCCATTGTTTTCTTCGCATGGCATTTCTGATATCCATGGACCTGACGACCACAGGTAAAACAGCCTCTACCAAAATGATAACCACTTTCCATAAGGATGTGTTTTAGTGCACTCTTGGATTCGTTCTATTGATGTGCTAGATTCCTCTTGATAAGCTTTGCACTTTTGATCCTTTTTGGTTGCTTTAGACTGAGTCCCAGTATCTGTGGGGGATAAGTTTCCATTTAAAGATTAGAAGTCTTAATCTTAAGATGCTACTAAATAACTCATTAATAGATGGATAAGAGATAGGGAGAATATAAGGAGTAAAGGATGCATAAGAGGATACCAGTATTCGTAGTACTAAGAGCAGATACTAATTTCTGGATAGTCACTGCTTATTGTAATTGGTTTTCTAACATGGCAGTTACCATACTCCTAAGTGAAGTGACCTCATCGGCGTGCTATTGAAGAATCAACAGTGTTGAGGGGAGAAGTTGTAGGATTCATTCGAAAATAAATACAAATGATTTCAGTCTTAAAAGAAAAGCTATAATACTTCTTGGATGCTCGTTATTCAAAGGATAAATTTATTACAATAGATAAGATAACAAGTATACCATAGTAGTTTGGATTAATAAAGATCCTATGTGCTTTAAGTCACTATTTAGTCACATGTGGAAGACTTGGTCTTCTAAAGATGGTGAACTGAAGAAGTTCGTTTAGAATGCAAAATTTAAATTTTCTATATCTTTGATCTATTAATATCAGAATCCCTAATATTAACTCAGATTCCTTAATATAAAGGTAAGGTTTCGCAATTCAATTTCTTTAATATTATAGATCTTATGAATATTCCTCTAGGTTATTAAACTATTTTTATCACTTTTCTAAATTAATCCTTAGATTTCACATTTTATGGTAGTATTTTCTATCTCATGCCCTTCATTCTGAGTATTAGATTATGATAATATGGATGCTATTTCAAGTATTCATATAGTGACTATGTGGCAGAAGAATAATCCATTAGGTAGAGAGGAATGCAAATTCCAATCATGACAACCTTATGAAATTTTCTGATACCAACTGTGGCGGCCCCAGCCCCGCCGTGGTCTTGTTAACTCTTAAGTTAATATGATTAAGGTGGGGGGGTCACCAAATGATAAGTTCCTCACTTATGAATATATTAGATACACATCATAACCCATTATAATTAAGGAAATTGCCATTTACAATAGATATTCACTAAATGAAACAAACAAGAAATCAGAGTGCGGAAGTAACAACATAACATCCATTCATCACAGTGCAAGGAACTAAACATCCAACTCAGAATAAGTAAAATAGTAAAAGAAAATACAATTAAACTTATATTATTACAACATTATTAAAGGAAAGAGCTGAAATAAAAGAACAACACTCATCCTCACAAGCAGAAAGGAAAAGAACTAATAATCATGCAACAACTTGAACTTCCTCCTAAATTCGGTCTTAGAAGGCTCCAAAACCTCAAATAGCTCGGAGTCTACCATTATTAATTTCACAATGATAGGGCCCCAGCCAACAAAAGAAAAATCTAATTAGACAAAATATCTAAGTACATTTAGGTTGCAATTTTCAATTATGTTAATTTAGATATCACCATAAACTCAACTAAGCAACAATATAGGAGCATAAACGTGTAAGAAATAAAAAGGAAGCTATAAACAACAAGTTTATAACAAAAATAAAGGAGAAGTATACGCATACCTCTCATCATAGGCTGCAACAAGGTTAGGCATAAGAAAAGTAATACTAATAACTAGAGTAAATCTCAATCCTAAAATATGCTTATGATCAATACAAGTACATGCTAATTTACATTTAAGTAAAAGAACAATATGAACATTACATAACTATAAATAAAACTAACATCCTATATATAGTAAACAATAAGTAAATCTAGCATTCTATATGTATATATGCTGAAAATGCAGTAAGATAGTAAGTACTAAAGTGCAAAATGCAGGAAAGTAAACTAAAAGTAGTAAACTGAAGCTATACTGGCTACGCAAGCCAACCAAACTGAAAGAAAAACATCAACTCTCTTAGCCTGATGGGCTAAGGCAGAAGAACACAAGTAGATGTATACCTATAATTAGTACTGCCATATCGGAACAAATGACTCTTCAAGTCACAGCAAATCTACTATATTCTCTTTATTCAATAGTTAGTAAATGAAACACTAGGTGGCTTCACCAACAAAACTAGTTTTCATTCTACTAGGTTGAACCAAATCCATTATTTATTTCTGACAGACTAGTAAGTGAAATACTAGGTTGCTTCACTAACAAATTAGTGTTCCCACTACTAAACTGAACCAACACTACAATACCTTTTTGATAGACTAATAAGTGAAACACTAGGTGGCTTCACTAATAAACTAGTGCTTCCTTTACTAGGTTGAACTAATTCCAAAGAGGAAGACTAATTTGGTCACAAAGCACCAATGAAATGAAAATAATATTTATGCAGATTCAAAATTGACATAAGATACTCGTCAAATATCCTATGTACACAATATATGTTCAAGGTATAATGCTCAAATATAAGGTAAGCAAAGCATCAAATATCAAAGTGAGCAAGAGACTCTACTAAGACACATGTGATATCCATTATTATCTAATTTATTTGTTCTATCTACTTAAGTTACATAAGATTCAGAATCATCAATTCTTAGTCTAAATGTAACTTAGATCACAGCCTTACAAGTTTAAAAGAAATTAGAACTGATCAGGTTTCTAATCTTACTTAATCAATGTCGACTATAGTATTCAATTAAACAAATCAATTGACCTAATTTTATGTTTTATCATAATCCAACCCATCTTGATTCATCAAATCAAGATGAAAGGATTGAGAATTAAACCCCAATGATGGGGTTTTAATCACTCAATCCAAAGGTATATCTAAGGGTCTAAGGATTAAACACTAAATCTCACAGATTAGGTTAAGGTAAATCCAAATGAGTAATCACTCATTAGTATAGATCTATATCCTTAGTTTGAAGATTTTAAAGATTAAATAATCATTTAATACACGAAGAAAATCTATAAACTAGTAAACTCAAGGCTTCACCTATCAAGTAACCCATTTATTCAATAGATAAACTATAACTTAAGATCTATTCCTAATCCTTAGAATTAAGGCTCTTAATTACTAAGAGTATCTCTTAGACACACATCCTAACTAGGGTTATTATGGCCTGATGGAAAGATCTAAGAAGTTAAAAGAAGAAGAAGGACTCATAATTTTACTTAAGGTTTCCTTAAGGATATAAGATGGAATTTTGATCAATTAATTTTAATTAAGATTTGAGCTCACATAATTTATGAGTTTAAATCACTATCTTTACTATTTATAAACATTTAGAATATGATTCTAGGGCTATTAAAATGATAAACCCTAAGTTTGGGCAAAATGACCATTTTGCCCTTACTTAAGGGTCTAAAAGATCAAATTTTGAACTAGGGTTCCAAATCTGAAATTTTCAGTGGCAAAGTGTTTCTTACTATCTGTGTATAATATTAGACAGCATATACATTAATTTGAGTAATTATTAAGTCTCATGAGATCAGTTTACTGAATTTGACTCATAGGACATTTTGGGTAAGTTGATCAAATGGAATCTAAATTTTCTATTAGTTTATTGTTGCTTATTGTCTAAGGTTTCTATAGAATCTAAAATTATTTGAAATTTTGATAAGTATTGGCTAAGTTATAGCCAATACAAGATAAGGGGTAAAAAGTAATTTAGGGTATCTTAATTAAGGTTCAAAAATCATAACTTTTCCAATTAGTGTCCCAATTGAGCAAAATTAGTGGTTATAGATCAATAAATGACCCATTAATCATAATAATTAGTGGTAAGCTCAATTTGGACTCAAATTGAGTAAGTTATGGCCTAATTAAGGTTTATATGATTAGTGTCTGATTAGTGAAATTAATTACTAAATCACTAAATCAACCACACCACTAGGTTTTAATATACTCTAGAAGTTCTCTGAAGTTTAAATTACTCAATTTGGATCACTAATTATGCTAATCTTTACTAATCAAGCTATAGGGTAATTAGAGTTGATTAAGAAATCTAATAGTTGGATCTTAAATATTTTGCAGTTTACTGTTAATTTGTTTTTCCTGATTAAAATGGATATATGGATAACTTAATTTAGAGCTTAATTGGCCAATTATGGTCAATTGAAGATCTAGGGTTGATTAGGGTTAGGTCCTAAAGTGATTAAGCTCATATTGATTCAAATAGAGAATTGAACACTACTAGGTTGTTCTAGAGGTTCCACTAATCATGTTAGGATCATGTTTATTCAATAGTTACAGTTATTTTTGCTTTTAGCCTTACCTTGAATTATTTAGTGTTTTGTAGGTTGCTTCATATACATGTTGCTGCTATAAATAGATAGTTTATAGTATTCCATTTCTTTCATAGCTTGTGCACCTTACTGCTTGTATGTGTAGTGAAATTAAATGTGATATCCTTTAATATTCGTTCATTTAAAATACCCTAAAATGTTACTTAAACAATTGTCTAACTGTAACCTTTTTGTTCTGTTAGCTGGGGCCCTGGCATTTGTGATATCGACAAATGTCAGATTCAGACGTGATCGTGGGCAGTGTCGCGGAGGAGGAGCCAGTTCAGGAGGAGGACCTTCCCGCTTGCTGTTTAGATAGTTTTGCATTATTTATTTCAGTGAGGATGAGAGTCTTTAATTTTTTAGTTATTCATTTCAGTTTGTAATAATTAACTTTCTAGATGTACTCTACTTTCTGCATTGTGATGAGTTACTATATTGCATTTTCCTTTTTCTACTATGTATGCTTGTGGATGTTACTTTATTTTATACTGCTTTCGCCACTTTGATATTTATATTGATGGATGTTATAGCACTTGGTGACAAGCACTTGACTTAAGGCAGGTTGGGTTCGCCTAACTTTACTTAAGTTGGGGATTTTCCATAGTTGGAGCACCATACTTTCTTATTACTAGTACAGGGGCCCCACAGTTGGTATCAGAGAACACCATAAGGTGTCAGAATGGGATCTATGATTCCTTTCTACCTAATGGATCGTTCTTCTAAAATACACGCAACAATATAAGTGACATTCATAACATAGTAGTGCCGGTAACTCTATGCATAATGAAAGAGGAGAATACTCCCAACCTAATAAACTTATTTATTTAGGGTCTAACACAAATATAGTAAAATTCTGCCCCCAGAGTCAGATGGGATATGAAGAGTCCGATATAGACTACTATCAGCGTATCTTTAGGAGTGCTTGGAACAGTAGCTTCAAATGGAGGCAGGAAAGCAATTGGCAAATCGAAGGAGTTTCGTTAAGAGGAATTTTGGTCCTGGAAAAGCTTCTACGACAAACTGTATATCGAGGGCTCAACTTTCCCGTATATGCGCAAGAATGGCTGAGCCGAGTAGAGTCCCTTTTGGAGCACAGAGTGTCCCGAGTCACTTTATGTAGATATTGTAACTGACCTGATGGTGGACTACGCCGGAGTATGGTGGTACGAGACTATGGCAAAGCTCAAGAAGAAGCGTAATAGGAAGCGGCGAGAAGTCACCTTTGAGGATTTTTTGTGTAGCCTTTAGGGCAGAGTACATTGATAAAGTTTAAACGATAGTTAGGTTAAATGTTATTTCAATTTCAGGCAACTTCATTTGATTTACAGTTTGGCATTGTAATTTCTAAATTTTATGATTAATGAGAAATTTTGATTTCCCTTCCTTAGAGTAAATTTTGAATCTATTATGTTCTTAATTAAATTAGAATGGATTCTGGATCACCACCTACTGTTACTCTTATCAAGAACACTGTGGCCTCCAGTAGTTCTAGCGATGAGGTGGCTCATCTGCGAGCCATGGTGGTAACTCTCTTAGAAAACCAAGCTCAACAGGCACTGGTCATGCAGAAATTATTGAATGATCGCGTATCTCCAGCAACTGTCGCTGCTCCAATAGTCCATGCTCCACAAGTTGCTTCATCTTCACACCATACAACAGATAATCTCCTCCATAATTTCCTGAGGTTAAGGCCTCCAAATTTTGGCGGGAACTTGTCCCCGATGGATACGGCCGATTGGCTGAAGGCCGTGGAGAAGGATCTAGTTAGTCTGAAAATTCCAAACTCTGAAGCTGTCCGTCTCACTACCCATCGTTTCACGCCGAGGCAGAATATTGGTGGAAAGAAGTCAGGAACACCCAGTTCGTCGATTATGAATTAGATGACATTCCTTGGGATGCATTTGTTGAAGCCTTCAAGACTGAGTTTATTCCCTCGTCCGCACAAAACATGATTACATATACAATCATGTGGTTGACTCAAGGGAGTTGCTTAGTGGCGGAATACGAAAGGGAGTTCCGTAGATTAATCCATTTTGCACCAGAAGTCACACATTCTGAGTCAACAATGTGTCATCACTTCCTTTGTGGACTCATAAGTTCATTGAAAAATCAAATAGTGCCACTCTATCTAACTAGTTTCTTCAAACTAGTAGAAACGGCTAAGGTGATTGATCATCACCAATCCGAAGAAGATCATAAACGGAAAGCGCAAACCACCTGAACCAGCGAGGAAATTTCAAAAGACACGGACCCAACCCCGCGAAAGTATATCAGCTGGAAGCTGCACCTACAGTTGAACAAATTCAGAACTGCGCCAAACCACACCCGTATGGCAAGTGTTATCACTTTGGCCAGAGATGTTTTAATTGTGGGCACACAGGCCATCGGTTCTATTAGTGCGACCACACGGAAACATAGATGGAGTTCAAATAAAGCCGTATTATAAGAAGCAGGTGTTCAGCAACTCCACTGAATTGGAGGGAACCAAATCTGGCCATAATGTCAGCCCCCTGCTCTTGAAGTGGCTCACACATAGCCACCAGCTCCCAATTCTCAGAATTTCCAGCGATGGCAAAATAACAATCGTCCTGCTGGACCTACCCGAGTATATGCCTTAACTCCTATGGAAGCTGCAGAAGATAACAACATGGTTTCAGGTACACACTCTTAGACCTCTCCTGTTACATTGCCTTTTTGTATTTTAAACCTTTTCAAGTTGTTAATGCAAAACTTTGTAAATTTAGGCACACTTTATTTCAATAACCAGCCTTGTAATGTATTGTTCGATACGGGTGCCAGTCACTGATTCATCTCAGAATGATTTGCTAATAATCTTAAACTACATGCATGCAACCTAGCACAAAAATTGAGTGTTGGACTTCCATCAGGAATCCAATTAAGTGCTCATAAATTTTGCAATATCAAAGTCCCAATTAACGATCAAGAATTTCAGGCTAAGCTAATCATCCTACCGATAGCTAACTTTGACATCATCCTCGGGATGAATTGGCTTAGTGATAATAATGCTGTGATTAACTGCCATAAAAAGAGAGTCACTCTCCATTCTCAGGGTAAGCCTGAAACATTTGTAGGAAAAACTAGCACGCAGTTATCTTTAATAAATGCCATTAAAGCAGAACAGTTGATTGTCAAAGGTTGTAGCGCCTACTTAGTCACCATGATTGGCGAAACAAAAAAAATATCTCCCTTACTGATTGTAAGGTAGTCAAAGAATTCGCCGATGTATTCCCATAAGATTTGCCTGGTGTACCTCCTTCCAGAGAAGTGGAATTCTCCATTGAATTGATTCCTGGTACACAGCCAATATCCAAAGCACCTTATAGGATGGCACCTAAGGAGCTTCAGGAACTCAACAAGCAGTTGCAAGAGCTCCTGAATAAAGGTTTTATTAGGCCAAGCATGTCTCCTTGGGGAGCGCCGGTTTTATTTGTGAAAAAGAAGGATGGATCTATGTATATGTGTATAGACTATCGTGAACTGAACAAGGTCACTATAAAGAACAAATACCCACTGCCTAGAATTGATGATCTGTTTGATCAATTATCCGGAGCCGTGATATTTTCTAAAATTGATTTAAGGTCTGGATACCATCAGCTGCGGGTAAAAGAAGATGATGTAGGGAAGACTGCGTTCCGTACTCGTTTTGGACACTTCGAGTTTTTGGTGATGTTGTTCGGACTCACCAATGCACCATCCATCTTTATGGATTTAATACAGCGAGTGCTAAAACCATATCTGGACAAATTCGTAATCGTCTTTATTGACGATATCCTCATTTACTCCAAAACTCTGAAAGACCATGAAGAACATCTAAGGCTAGTGTTGAAAACCTTGCGTGAGCATCAACTTTATGCCAAGTTCTCCAAGTGCGAGTTCTG
Organism: Gastrodia elata; assembly: GCA_016760335.1. Taxonomy (NCBI): domain Eukaryota; kingdom Viridiplantae; phylum Streptophyta; class Magnoliopsida; order Asparagales; family Orchidaceae; genus Gastrodia; species Gastrodia elata. Next base: position 46,774,790 of record CM028672.1, on the reverse strand, counting down.
GCTTAACTCCATTGCATTTTTGGGGCACGTAGTCGATGCTCAGGGAATTCAAGTAGACCAGAGCAAAGTAAAATCTATTCAGGATTGGGCTCAACCTAAGTCCGTCACCGACATTAGGAGTTTTTTGGGATTAGCAGGATACTATAGGAAGTTCATTAAGGGCTTTTCCCAGATTGCTTCACCATTGACTAAACTAACCCAAAAGGCTGTCCCATTCATTTGGAGCCCGGAATGCGAGGAGGAAGCGTTTCAAACCCTTAAGGATGCTCTATCCACCGCTCTAGTTCTTGTTCTACAAAAGGAAGGTTTGAACTATCAGGTGTATACCGATGCCTCTGGAATCGGTTTAGGATGTGTTTTGATGCAAGAGGGTAAGGTAATTGCTTACACTTCTCGTCAACTATAACCCCACGAGAGAAAATATCCAGTTCATGACCTTGAACTTGCAGTCGTAATATTTGCCTTGAAAATATGGCATCACTATTTGTATGGAGTACAATATTCAATTTTCACTGATCATCAAAGTTTGAAGTACATCTTCACCCAGAGAGAACTGAATTGCCGCCAGAGAAGATGGTTGGAACTCATTAGCGATTATGATCTCAGCATTCAATATCATCCGGGGAAGGCTAATGTAGTGGTCGATGCTCTTAATCGTCATGCTACTCTAACCTCTATGATTGCCTCCAGTTTCTTAGAACCTGAATTTCGTAAGCTCAAGATTTCTCCACTTAATGGCGATATGCTGAGTTTGCTATTAGCAAATATTAATGTGGAACCCACTTTCCACCGAGATGTCTCTATCTCGCAAACCAAAGATGATGAGTATTTGAAATTTAAAGCAGATATTGAAGGTGGTCATCGTCAGGATTTGCAGTTGCTGAATGGTGTAGTTTATCAGGGAAATCGATTGTGGATCCCTAAGTCTATGCATCAAGAGGTTTTAGTCGAAGGCCATAATTCTGGGTATCATATTCACCTAGGCAGTACTAAGATGTATCAAGATTTGAAGCAATCATTTTGGTGGCCAGGTATGAAGAAAGATGTAGCTGATTTTGTGGCCAAATGTCATGCCTGTAATCTAGTAAAGGCTGAACACCAAAGACCTGGTGGTCTTCTGCATCCGCTAGATATTCCTGAATGAAAATGGTTTGATATATCCATGGACTTTGTCATGGGATTGCCTCGTGCCAAATCTGGTGCCGATGCAATCTGGGTTATTTTTGATCGATTAACTAAATCAGCGCATTTCCTTCATATTCGTCAAACCGAGTCAGTAGAAAAGTTGGCAAAGCTCTACATCAAGGAGATTGTCAGATTGCATGGAATTCCAAAGTCAATTGTATCTGATAGAGACAACAGATTTACTTCCAAGTTTTGGCAAGCTGTGCATCAAGATCTAGGTACGACTCTAGCCATGAGTGTAGCTTTTCATCCTCAGACGGATGGTCAAACTGAAAGAGTAAATCAAGTTCTGGAAGATTTGCTTAGACTCTATATTCTTGATTTTGCTGGTTCTTGGGAAGATCACATCCCGTTAGTGGAATTTGCTTACAACAACAGCTTTCAGGCCAGTATTAAGATGGCTCCGTACGAAGCATTGTATGGTAGAAAATACAGTACTCCACTAGCCTGGTCTGAAATAGGAAGTGTTCAATTGTTTGGTTCAGAGTTGGTAGAAGAAACCAGCAGCAAGATCAAGTTAATTCAGCAGAGAATTCATTCAGCTCAAGATCGTCAAAGTAAGTATCATGACTCTCACCACCATCTCTTAGAATTCAATGTGGGAGATTCTGCTTATCTGAAGGTCAGCCCAATGAAGGGTGTTTTCAGATTTGGTGTAGCTGGGAAACTCAGTCCCCGCTATGTAGGACCTTTTAAAATCTTGGCCAAGGTAGGGTCATCTACATACCGGCTAAGCCTACCGGATGGCTTTGCAGCTGTTCACAACGTACTTCATGTATCCTCATTGAGAAGATGTCTTCGAGACCCTCTCATCTCGTTCAACTCCCAGCAGTAGAGATTCAACATGATCTTTTGTATGCCGAAGAACCTATCAGAATCTTAGCTCATGTTCAGAAGCAGCTGAGAAATCGTTCAATCCCTATGGTCAAAATTCAGTGGAAGAATCGATCATTAGAAGAATCTGCTTAGGAGAAAGAGGTGGATATGCGCAATAAATATCCCCAGCTCTTTGCAAACTCAGGTACTATTCATTTCTTTTCCTTCAATTGCATCTAAACTCGTGTTGTCGCAGTAGAATATTTCTTCACTTAGGTGATGTCGGGGACGACATCGTTCTTAAGTGGGGGAGTCTGTAACAACCCTAGGTTGTTACCCTAGCTAAAATTAGATTAATTAAGCTAAACTAAGGTTTGATTTTGATTCCATTGGATTTAATGGGTCATTTAAATCTAAACCTAGAAGTTTGAAATCAATTGGAGCTAAATTGGAGAATTTGGTATTTTTGGCTATTTTTAAGCCCTGAAAAATACCTAAATTATTTTGATCTCCAAATTGAAATCTGATTTCATTTTTGAATTCCTCATACCCAAATTAGCTAAGGGTGAATTTTTGGGAATTTTTGGAGCTCATTTAGCCATAAATTAGATTTATAAAAATAATAGGAATTAATAGGATTATTAAATTGAATTATATTAATTAAATTAATTATTTAATTAAAATTTAGGGCTGGGATTTGCTGTCGAGACCGCGGCAGATCCGCTGCAGGGTCCCGACAGCGATGCATAGCTTTGGACCCATAGGATGCGTGGCACGCATCTTGGCGTAGCCCGTTCAGCGGCGCGATCCGTCCACACCGTGATCTGATCTTGGCCACTCGATTAAGAAATCTAATCCAACGGCTTTCCATGCCCCGTCTTAAGTAAACTCTGATGGAACGTTGGATCGCTTCAGTTAGATCCAACGGACCATTCAAATCTCCGCATCAGACCGTTCAAACCCAACGGCTTCTACATCCGACGGCGGAGGACAGCTCCCCGCTGTTCATCTTCATCCCCCGTGCGATCCCCAGCCCCGACAGAGGAAATTCGTGGAAATTCGCCACGTCAGGTTTGTCTGCCACTCCCCATCCCTCGTCTGCAGACCATTAGCATCTTTCTGGTAAAGGTCGAGCTTAGGGAGCTGGGTAGGGTGGTCGAGCCAGTCCAATTGAATGCGTCTGAGTGAACTCCTCGGCCCGAGCCTAATTCTCAAACCTCAGCTATGGATCCCCCCCCCCAAGAGCCCCCTTGACCTATAAATAGCCATCCCATAGTTCAGTGAGCTCGTTTGCTCACTGAAACTCTCTGGAATTCTCCCCTTTTTCTCTGTTGGTGTCCATTGGAGCTGCTGCCGTTCTAGGAGATTTTCAGAGTTGCGTCTGCTGATAGAGGGCGTGGTCTGGCGTTCAAACCCCCTTGCTGAGCTTTTGCAACCTTCTGGAACAATCCAGCCCAGCTGCATTGCCTCCTTCACTGCGAGTCGTCGAACTAAGGTACAGCTTTCTTCCTTTTTTTCTATCGAGCTGAATCCAGCTCGATTCGCCTCTACTCAAACCCTAGATGCTGAGTAGGACCTTACCTTAACTCCTCCGCGGTCGATCGAGCAGAAAGCATGGTCTGGCAGTGACCCAGACGACGAATTCATCGTCTGTGCGCACCGCCAGACGAAATTCTGGGTTCACCAAATTCGGCGTCTCCAGTAGGAATGAATTGTCTAGCTAATACTAGACTACTCTGGGCAATAATTGTAGTCGAGTATCGATAGGTAGGTTCGACCAGATTGATCGATTCGACTGGAATCGATTGATCCAGTTGCGAGCCTAGTCGACAAAAATCGCGGAGTAGCACTCAAACAATCCATACCACCTCAAGACCTCTCGAGTCGCCCTATCGCTCCCTCCTTGATCCCTGAACGTGTAAGGATCAAGATCGAGGCGACCCGTGCACTCTGTGAAGAGAATTTACTCCTCACAGGTGCGACAGCTAGGGAAGTCTCGGCCGAGTAGTCATTTGGTGAGCCGGCGCCTCCCAGCTAGAGCTTCTTGGCTCGATCGGTGCATCTAGAGTCAGGGAATGTGTAGCCATTGAAACCAGGGCAGGGCGTGGCTGCAGCGGTGAATTTGGCACTGGAAGCCCGTCTCAGGAATTAGGGCTGCGGATGCGTGCGGAAGGAAGACGAAGACGATTTTGGGCCGGGCCGACCCCGTCCCGTGCCTTTTTGATTTTGGGCCGCGATTATTATCGAATTATTAAACAACATTTTTAATAGTTTTGAATTTAATAAATCAAAACCTAAAGTTCTAATTTAAATAAAAATATAGAATGAATTAATTAAATAACTTTAGTTATACAGATCCAAATGGTATGATCCAATATACCATTTGAATCAGAAAAAATCAAGGAATCTAAATATAAAATAAAATCTTAGATCCAATGGTTGGATTAAAAATTATTTGCCAAACCTTTTCTGTTCTTAAATAAATCATATAAAATCTTTTAAATATCCCAATTAGAGTTTAAGGGCTCTGATTACTTCTTGTACCCTAAGGAACAATTCCAGACCCTTAAAATTAATTTTGGATAATGAATTTTCTTAATCACTCCTTAATCACCCTAATCAAGGATTAGTGAGTTAAACCCTAATTAAGCCTTGTTTTGGGTGAGGATTGTTCCTAACCTCACATTAAGTCCATTAGAACCTAAGTGTAAGGTTGGATTGCCCTAGATTACCTTAATTTCACTAATCATCCTAAGTGACTTAATTAGGTGATTAGTGCTAATTAAAATTATTTAGGTCATCAAAACCTAAATTAAAGGTGTTTCCCACTTTATTAAGAAATATGAAACATATTAAAACAGATTAGAACAAATTTGAGTAAGTAAACCCTAAAATCCTAATTTTAGCCTTAAGAGGGGTATTTTGGTCATTTTAACCAAAATGTGATTTAATGTTTCTTAAGGATTGAAAATTTCAGTAAACCACTATAAAATAGATTGGAAAGATTCTTTGAAGTTCTAGAACAAGGATAGTGTTAAAGTGATCCTTAATCCATGAAATCCTCATTTAATTATAGAGATACTTAAATTTTAAGCATTCCTTATAAAGATCATTTGACCTTAAACTCATTTAATTTAATAATGAAAATGGTCAGCTATCTTATTAATAAGTTAATTAAGCATAATTTAAGAATTAAGTGTTAAAGTAAAAGTAATTAGAAAGGGTCTAATTAAAATCTTAGCTTAAGATCTAAAGTGATCAAAACTCAGACCATTAGATCTTAAGTAATCTAAGAAGGTCAAAATGGGTTTAATGTTAATGTAATGCTTGAAGTTGTCAATTCTAACCTTAATAAGCTCCTTATAGTTAATCATGAAATTAGGTTCTAAAGAAAATCACAAATGGGAACTCATAAGTCAAAACCCTAATTAGAAGTCTAAAGTAATCAAACTTCAGATCTTTAGATTTTAGGTCTTAGACTTAGATCTTCAATTTGAATCAAACCACCTCCAACTGAAATTCTTTAATGATTGATTGTTTAATCTTTTGAAACCTTCCATGTGGGTATAGGATGATTCAATCAATAAGATAATTGAATATAAATCTTAGATTCTCAAGTTCTTAATTGATTATTTATCTTACAATTAGTAGAATAGCCTTTCACCAATATCTTAGTTCCTGAATCTTTCAACTTATAGGATTCTTTACATTCAAATTGGGCATTAAGTGAGAAACCTAGATCCTATTTAGAATATAAGTTCTAAATTGTGAAGTTCTAAATTCTTAAATCTTGATTTATTTGATCAAGACTTGGGTAAGAGAGTAAAATATTCATAAAATCAGGTCGTTGATTTGCTTATTTAAACTATATAGTCGTCACATGATTTTTGGATTAGAACTTGTTAAGTTCTAATATTAAACCTTAAGGACGTAAATTTGAGATTCTACTCGATAGCTAGATATTGGAGATCCTAAACTTGTACCTTCTCAGAGTAGTTAGATTTGGTAATTAGACAACAACAGATATCACATAAGTCTAGATTGAGTCTCTTGCTTACTTTGACTAGATTGCTTTGCATACCTTGGATTTTGAGCTTTAGCCCTTGAGCATAATAGGAAAAACTTAGGATGATGCATCCTAAGCTAGTATTGAAATTATATATCATTCAGTTTTGTTTTTGTTTGTAGTTAGCAGAATATGACCTAGCTTAGTCTGCCTCTTCAGTAGTAGTATTGTATAGACTGGACTCAGACCTAGCATATTTGGATGGCTAGGCTGGGGATTGATTGATTGATATTGGAGGCCCTGTATGGCCTATTGGCTAGTATGGCAGTACTAGGACTTAGGCTTATTACTACTTTAGCTGAATTGTTTTGTTTTATGATTTGCTTTGCCACATGCTTCAGTGGCCTTATTTTAGTATTGGCTCGCTTTACCACATATCTCGGTGGTTTTATATTTCATATATTGCTTCTGCCACATATCTCAGTAGCCTTTCTTTTCATATTAATCTGCATGTTGTATGTATATTTTATGGCTTAGATATATGTATAAATGGCATGTTTAGGATGCTAGAATTTTATCATATTCAGTACTTGTGTTCTTTTATACTCAGCATATTTACTTCGATCATAATCATGTTAGGATCATGTTTATTCAGTAGTTGCAGTTATTTTTGCATTTAGCCTTACCTTGATTATTTAGTGTTTTGTATGTTGCTTCACATACATGTTGTATGCTATAAATATATAGTTTATAGTATTCCATTTATTTCATAGCTTATTGTGCCCTTACTTCTTGTATGTGTAGTTAAATTAAATGTGATATCCTTTAATATTCAATTCATTTAAATAGCCTAAAATGTACTTAGACAATTGTCTAACTGTAACCTTTTTTTTTTGTTGGCTGGGGCCCTGGCATTTGTGATACCGACAAATGTCATATTCAGACGTGTTCGTGGGCAGTGTCACGGAGGAGGAGCTAGTTCAGGAGGAGGACCTTCCCGCTGCTATTTAGATAGTTTTGCATTATTTATTTCAATGAGGATGAGAGTCTTTCATTTTTCAGTTATTCATTTCAGTTTGTAATAATTAACTTTTTGGATGTACTCTACTTTCTGCACTGTGATGAGTTATTATATTGTATTTTCCTTTTTCTACTATGTATGCTTGTGATGTTACTTTATTTTGTACTGCTTCCACCACTTTGATATTTATATTGATGGATGTTATAGCACTTGGTGACAAGCCGTTAACTTAAGGCAGGTTGGGTTCGCCTAACTTTACTTAAGTTGAAGATTTGCCACAGTTGGAGCACCGTACTTTCTTATTACCAGTATGGGGGCCCCACATAGGGTTTAGGTCAAAAAGTGATTAGTCAAAATGTTATCCAAACTGCAACATTAACATTATAGGAATATTCCTGAGAGTTTGCTGATTACTTTAAGACCCATATTGGGTATGTTTGGGTGAGTGTGTGCGAAGTTATGGTTAAATAAAAATTTGGGACATTTAGGGTTTAATGTGGGGATCCTAAATGTTCCTAAGTAATATACAACACTAAATGGAATTTTGATAGTGCCAAATTATTCCTCATAAGTTTATGATTTCAATGGTATATAGTTTTGCTATAATTGGAATTCTAGATCTTAAGATATTAATGTTTAAAGTTTGCAAATAATTAATTTAATTTAGTTATCTAAAATTACATTGAGTATTACTCATTTGAATTCAAATTAAATCTAATTTAATTTATTACACCGGCGGGCCCACCTGCTGAGACAAACCGCGACTAGAGCGGGACCCACCAGCGTCGAAGCGACGAGTACACAGAGGAGGTTGCATGCGGTGGGTTCCATGGAATCCACATGTCACTACGTGACTTGATAATGGAGCGCAGGCGGGTCCCATGAACTACCAAATATGCACGTGGCTCGAGGCATGGGTCAAGTCGCCCCGACCTGACCCAGGCAGAGCTTCTTCTTCCTTTCGCCGAACCCAATGCCCTTAGGGCATCACCCTTAGGGGTCAAAACACTAATGGTGGATCTTGGCCCGCATGTGAATGGATAGACACAGACAAGGCCATCCCAATGATGGTCGAACCAACACTCGGGATGATTTGAGGTGTCTTGAAACTTCAACCCTAGATACAAGGCTTGGGGCGAAGACTGCGAACTCAGGATATAGAAGACTAGTCTTTATACTTCTCAAAATTGATTAATCAACTTAATATAGCTCAATCAGGAGCAATCACAGCTTAATCGAACATCTAACAGATAATACAAATCAAGATTTTAAAATTTTAAATGAAAAAAATATGGTACCGATTGAATTGATCAAAATCAATCGACACTTTGGTTTATTTAATTTCCATTTAGGCTTTTAGTTTACTCACAGTAATGAGATAATAGCAATGATCTAAATGAAGAAGTTGAATTGAATTCAATAGGTAAAGAATCGAGTACCTCGATCGGCTGTTGTAGAAGGTTAGAAATTTCAATAAGAAGGTGCACTTTATCTTCTTGAAGACGTAATGCAGAAATTTGAGAAATGAGGTTATGTTATGGGGGTTAGAATCAGGGGAAGAGCGGCGTGAATTGCCATCTGGAGCGACTAGCTGGCTGCGATCGCCACACATCTGTGCAGGAGACACGCGCAGCTCCCTCACAGGTTTTGTGGGAGAGACAAGGGCAGGACTATTCGATCTTGAATCGAACGGTCGGGGTTTGCCGTTCAATTAAACGGCATAATGAAAATGGGGCAGACAGTAATGCTGGTGCCATTAATTAATATATTAAGTATTATTATTCTAAATAATTTATATCCATTTTATTAATGCATATTAAATAATTGTTTGCATTTAGAAAAATTCAAATAAATCACCCTTAGCTAATTGAGGGGTGAGGATCGGAACGACGCACTCAGATTTTTGATTCGACTAGTATTTAATTATTTGATTTTTTGGGGATTTAAATAATATTAAAATATTTGACGAAATCCAACGACTTCCAAATGCCCCCAAAAAATCACCCATAGCTAATTTGGGGGTGGTGAACGCAATGGCAAAGTTAGATTTTTGATTTGAGGTAAATTTAAATAGGTCAATTTCTAAGGTTTCTGGAAATTCCCAAAATCAAGATTTGATCCATTTGATTCTTGATTTGGACTGGATTTTAGAGGTGAGCTTCTAATGACTTAATCAAGGCACTATAATTATTATTAGGATTTGGATTAGTCCTAATTAACTTAAGTAACAACATGTGTTGTTACAAAGGGACTCTACTACATTAGGTGACATTAGTTATTATCTATTAAACTATTCTAACTATTCAAAGTTACACAAGTTCAGGATCTCTAATTCCTATTATCGAGTGTAACTTAGAAGCATGGCCTTATAAGTTAAAAGAAATTAGAACTGATTAGGTTCAAATTATATTCAATCAATATCACCTATAAGTTAATTAAGAAATCAAAACATCTTAATTGATGAATTTAGATGTTCTAAACTAAGATATGATCAAGATCTACTAAAGGTAGGGATTATAAATTAAACACCATGAATTGGAGTTAATCACATAATCCAAAGGTACAAGTTAAAGATCTAAAATTTTAAAAAGTGAACTAATGATTAAGGCAAATCTTATTAAGTAAAATCAAGCTTAATAAAATGATTCTCCTATTCTTAATCTAAGTTCGAAAGATAAAATAATCAGAATTAAATTATGAAAATCTAAAAACTAGTAAAACCAAGATTTCATTTATTGAATAATCCACTTTATCCAATGAATGAAGTCTAACCTAAGATCTACTCCTAGTCTTAGAGAAAGGTTCTATAGTAAAGTGCTAAAATACTAAGGAGTTCTTTAAGAAATAACTTAGGGAGATTTAGGATTTGAGGAAATTGATTGAATTTATTTTTCATTTGCTATTTTTATTCAAATAAGAGAGTGAATGATGAATTTTAGTTAAGTGAGGGACATTCTCCTTACTTAGAGATATTTAAAGGGGGGATTTCATATAATTGATCAAATCATGAGATTCATGACTTAGATTGGTCCTAAATTCATTTTAGTACTGTTTTTAATGATTTATATGATATTTTAGTGGTTTAGAACTGACAGACGAAAAATACACGTCTGTGTTTGCACGTAAGTGTACATGGTCTGAAGTAATAAGTGGAAGTTTTAATTCCGGGATTTATCGTCATCTGGGAACGGTGATTCTGATACTAAGTTATATTTTCTTTCAATAATATTTAAATATTGATTTTTAGATTGATTTTTGATTCCTAAATTAGCAATACAAAGTACCTTAAGTTAAGATATGAATTGATTAAAAGGAGAGAGTTGAGTTTTTATTGTAAAAGTTGCAAGGGCTTGGTGATATAACTTCATTATTGAATGTTTACTTTAAATCTTCATGCTTAATTAAATTAAGTGAACACCATTGGAATCAGAGTTATTCTCTAATTATAATAGGTTCAAGTTTAGTACACAAAGAGAACTCCCATTGGGGTTCTTCCTTAGCACATAAACTTTTATGAGATCATGATTTGTTAATTAGACTCAATTACCTACATCTAGGTTACCAAATGATATCTTTTGTTCCTATTGATCTCACAAACAAGATTTCTATTAACCCTGCATCATGCGCTTCACACGCATCTTAGCTAGATAGGAGGATGCGTTGGGTCAATGGACTATGTCAATCATCCGTTGAGATTTTCAATATCCTCTCATCCCTTCTACTTTGCTGTGCAGCAGAGTAAAGTTAATGGAGAACTTGGTTCACAAGCATCAAATCTCTTGGTAGAGCCTTTAAAGAAATGTGCAAGTGAACTTGAGAATTTATCACATAATTCTCAACTCTACTTGCACTGCCTTCCTTGCTCTTACCCAATTGATAAGCTTGGAAAACAAGTTCTTTAAATAAATTAATGATTCATTTAGGTTTTTTTTAGAAAAAGTAATTTAGACTTTATTCCATCCAAGCATTTATCCAGCATTAATAATAAATAATAAGAACATCTTTACATTTATTCAAACAAATTCATTACAACACCACCATACCCCTTATAATTTCATACAATTATATCTCAACCCTCTCCAAAGGGATTTTAGCCTTCCATTACTAAATAAGCACAAGCACACATACAAAGGAAAGTGAACCTTGACATCAGTTCACAGCAAAAAGAAATCAGAGAAGGTTAGAAAGAAATACTAGGAATTACCCTGAAGTTTTCTAGGGTTCTCTTGAATTCTTCATGCACTTTCTCTTGATTACTCCGCCCTTTTCTTTTTGTTGTCTCATTCTCCTTACTGTATTTGGTAAACCTTCTTCCCCTTGGAGAGTTCTTCTTTGTCCTCCTCCTATAGCTTTTCCTTATGGGCACTTGAATGTTAGAAATTGGAATCCTTTCTCAATCTTCAAGTCTCCCTTTTATAGACTTTTTTTCACTTACTTACAATTTAATTCAACAATTAAATCCCATTTAAAAATTTGTGCTTTTATTAAATGATTATTCATTTATTCCCTTAGTAATGAAGGGATTTAGGTTGTTGTATTTATGCTTTATTGTGTAAAATAATTAAATCAGTCTCTTGCTATTCTTCATGATGGCTTAAACATGTTTTTTATAATAAAGATTCTTTTGCTTTTATTGCATCCATTCCTTCCATCTTCCTCATATTTTAATTTATTTCTTTATGAATTATTCCTTGAGAATGAGAAGTTTAAATTAACTTGATATTAATTTCAGCTGTGCGAATGGGAAGAATTCAATTCTTTGGCCTTTCTTATGCTACCATGAATGCTTATTTTTGGCAAAAATTGCGTCGGCCACTACGGCGCGCTACAATGCTCTGCGGCACGCTTTAACATCTCAGTTTCAAATCGGCCCCCGCTATGGCGCGCTATGACGAATCAAATAAATCTTAATTTAATATTTATTCTGTCGCGGCGTGCTGTAGCGATCGAGTTTTGAATTTGGTCCGCTATAGCGCGCTATGGCGGCTCAATTAAATTTTATATTTCCTTTGCCTAAGTACCATAAATGTTACCTTGGCACGCCACGGTGCACCGGGGCGCGCTACAGCGGTTCCTTCCAGAATTGCAGAATTTCTCTAGGATTTTCAAGCTGCTCTCATGCTGCTAGGGCACGCCATGATGGTTTTCTCCCATAATTGCATATTTAAGCCAAATTTTAATTTGCTCATTTTTTATCCTGAAAAGCAGCGAAAGCACATAAAAATATATAATTTTAAACTGAAAAGCATTTGTTTTTATTAACTTATTTTACTATAAATCTTGGAGTTATCACACCCCCACACTTAAATTCTGCTCATCCTTGAGTAAGCTCAAAATTAATTTTTTTTAATTTTATATATTGTAATAATTCAATTAGATATGTCGGAAGTGTTTTTGCCATTTCATGTATTACTTGACAAGGGTGATTTGAAGGATTCAATTTCTAACAAGTCTCATACTAGTGTTTTCTTTTCTTTTGACTATTTGAGTTTCCAATCTCTAAATATATGATACTTAACTCCTAATTTCTTGGGGGCTTCTAGGATTGGTTACTCAAAAAAGGTAGATTCAGTGTGTAAGAATCTTGTGCCATTTGTGCTTCTTTTTCTAAATCGCAATGAATATTTCTTTTCAAGAGGGATATTTTTCTTCATCCTATTTTCTCAATTATTTACTTTGGGAGAGATATTTCTCTTTATCCCTGAATTTTCTTTTGCATTCAGTTCAAGGGAGAGACATTTTTCTTCATCCCCATCTATTTTTCATTGCGTTCAGTAAGTCCTACAAAAGCCTATCACATTCTTGTTTCACCATTTCTCACTTCTCTACATTAAGTTCCTTGACTCCACCCCCACACTTAGATTTAGAGCATCATACATTTTTGATGTTGGAGACTTATAGTAAAATAAGTGTAAAATAATTTAGCATGAAAAATCTTAGAACTATATGTTTTCCTTGATCACCTCTTGTTAAGTAAATCAGAATAAAGAAAATCTTCACATGCTTATTACAATTGAATTCAGCCCATTAAACTTTTTAGAAAAATTGCCTAGTTAATAATATTCTATTAGCACAAAAATTGGAGGATAATAATTCACTAAGATTTATTTAAACAAAAACAAAAAGCACATATTGAAAGCAAAATGAACATACGTTACTAGGAGTAGGAAGGATTGAAACAACTTGATATAAATAATGTCAAATTTGCATTGCTGCAATCATGCTTGAGATTCCTCCCGCTCCTTTATTGACACCCACAAGTACTACTTAGAATCTGAAACAAACAAAAAATATAAAATTATTTGTTGGGTTGCCTTCCAACTAGCGCTTAGTTTAAGGTCCTTAGCCTGACCAAAAAGAGTTTATATCCCTTTAAAATTTATTTCCAGATTTTCATTAATTTCTTAGGATGAGTACGAGCTAGTTTAATAATTGGGTCATCATAAAAACCAGCTCTTCTATTTTTCTTCTTATAAGCCCAATTAGTGTCCTCACTCTTATAATATGTTTTATTTTTATTGTCTTTTCATTCCTTTCATTTTTTCCTTTATACTTATTATCAAACTCTTCGTACATTTTCTTGTTATCATCCTCCATTTCATTTTATAAGAATATGTAAAGCTCAATTCTTTTAGGGCTACTCTTAAGGTGATTCTCTACAAATTCAAATTGCAAATAAATACTGTTGATATTGCTAAGGGGTTTGTAGATGATCGAGATGTCAGAGATAAATTTTTTCTTACTTTCACTACCCCGAGATTCACTTAGTTTATTGATCCTCCTATTATTTTCAACTAGTTCATCTTGGTTGTTTTTACATGGGGGTACCTATTGCTGAGCATTTAGTTGAAAGCACAATGAGATGTGTATGGGACATAAATTTTGGATTGCTCTTGGTCCAATTTTTCAATTTGAAACTCTTGTTGCATTTTTAAATTGTCCAATTCAAGTTGATATTCCACCTCTCTCTCATTTTTACTCTTTGTTTGAGTTAAAGTTTATTCACTACATGTTGGCACATTTTGTTGCATTTCAGAATGATCTAAATTGAATTGATACTCTAACTCTTCATATTTTCATTGTTTGTTTGAGTTAAAGTTTTTTCCCTACAAATCAACACTTCTTCAGCTTGCTCCTTTATTTGCTTAATTATAACCACTTCTTGGATATGATTAGTTAATTGTTGTAATATAAATTCTAACTTAGCCTTAATTGATTCACATAAATTCTTTTGATCTTCTAGATTAAATTTGTTCTTAACCAAGGTTGGTTTAGTTTTATGCAGGTTATTGATCTTATTGCTACTATAATCATCCATCAATTCTTTGAAGTAAGATTGCTCACACATCCAATTTATATTATTAATGTTCATATCAGAGTGAGTGTCATAGTGTTGCAAATTATTATCATACTTAACGTCATTGATCAGTTTTGTTTTTGAAGGTGCAAATGAGTTATTTGTATTATAATTATAACTTAAATGTATTCCATCGCACCACATATAACAATTTTGATTATTGTAGTACATGTCCATGATATTCCAGTACCCCATTTAAGCCAATCAAAACTATCCTAAGATATAATCAATTATAGCAGTATAGCTGACAAGATCTCATAGAATTCAGCAAGGTATAGCATACAGTAAAGGTAGTTCAGCAATTAAGATCACATAATTTTTAGCATTCATAGGATTTTTCGATACAGTTTCAAAAATTACAATAACAAAATTCCACCCTAGTTAGTCCTACAAATCAATTGAAATATAATTCAGCTAACAGAATAATTCGCAGCAATCAGGTTTAATAATAAAATTCAGCAGATAACACAATCAGCATATAAAAATCAGAAAATATTAAGCGGCAATATAATTCAACACAATTTTTAGGAATTTTTAATTTTTTAAGCAGCAAATAAAAACTAAAGCAAATCTAGATTTACACTAAAGTTAGCACAGATATAATTACAGTAACTAAAGATTATATGCAAAATTAAGAAAGATCTAAATCACTATTTACTTGAAGATTGTACTTAATACAAAACAAAAACTGTTCCCCGGCAATGGCGCCAAAAACTTAACAGACGGAAAATACAAATCTGCGTTTGCACGCAAGTGTACGTGGTCTGAAGTAATATGTGGAAGTTTTAATTCCGGAATTTATTGTCCTCTGGAAATGGTGGTTTTGATACCAAGTTATATTTTCTTTTGGAAATTGTCCTCTGGAAATGGTGGTTTTGATACCAAGTTATATTTTCTTTCAATAATATTTAGATATTGATTTTTGGATTGATTTTTAATTCATAAATTAGCAATACAAAGTACCTTAAGTTAAGATATGATTTGATTAAGGAGAGAGTTGAGTTTTCATTATAACAGTTGCAAGGGCTTGGTGATATAACTTCATTGTTGAATGTATACTTCAAATCTTCATGCCTAATTAAATCAAGTGAACACTATTAGAATCGGAGTTACCCTCCAATTATAATAGGTTCAAGTTTAGTGCATAAAGTGAACTTCTATTGGAGTTCTTCCTTAGCACATAAACTTTCATGAGATCATGATTTGTTAATTAGACTCGATTCCTTATGTCTAGGTTACCAAATGATATCTCTTGTTCCTATTGATCTCATAAATAAGATTTCCATTAACCATGCATCATGCACTTCACACACAGTTTAGATAGATGGGAGGATGTATTGGGTTAATGGACAATGTCACATCATCCATCAAGTTTTCCAACATCCTCTCATCCCTTCTACTTTGCTGAGCAGCCGAGCAAAGTTAATGGAGAACTTGGTTCACAAGCATCAAATCTCTTGGTAGAACCTTTAAGGAAAGGTGCAAGTGAGCTTGAGAATTTGTCATATAATTCTCAGTTCTACTTGCATTGCCTTGCTTGCTCTTACCCAATTTATGGGTTTGGTACACAAGTTCTTTAAATAAATTAATAATTCATTTTGGTTTATTCTTAGAAAAAATAATTTAGACTTTATTCTATACAAGTATTCATTCCAGCATTAATAATAAATAATAAGAACTCTTTTCATTCATTCAAACAAATTCATTATGACACCACCATACCCCTTAAAATTTCATACAATTATATCTCAACCCTCTCATAAGGGATTTTAGCCTTCCTTTAATATATCAGCACAAGCACACATACAAAGGAAAGTGAACCTTGGCATCAGTTCACAGTAGAAAGAAATCATAGAAGGTTAGAAAGAAATACTAGGAATTATCCAGAGGTTTTCTAAGGTTCTCTTGGATTTCCTGCACTTCCCTTTGATTACTTTGCCCTTTTCCCTTTGTTGTATCCTTTTGTAACAACCCTAGTATTGTTATCCATCAATTAGTAACCTAATCAACTCTAATCCTTTTCCATTAGTCTTATAATAGTATTAGGAGCATCTCTTTCAATTTTTGTGTGATTTGGAGATCGTTTGATAATTTCCAATTTTCTAATTTTCTGATAATTATGAGAATGCCTAATTTATTTAAACTTCAAAATTGAAAATGGAGTCCATCATTAGACTCATCACACCCAAATTAGCTAGGGGTTATATTTTGGAAGTGTTTGGAACTCGTCAAAATTTCCCCGAATATTTTAATAATATTTAAATATTCAGAAAATAAAGATAATTAAATTGACCTCCGATCAAAAATCCGATTGCATTTTGAGTTCACCACACCTTAATTAAATAAGGGTGAAATTTTGGGATCTTTCGGAGTGTATTTGGTTATTTAATTTTGAGTAATGAAATGTGTATAATAAATTAAATATTTAAAGTAATTAAATTAATTAATATAAATAATATTTAATAATTCATACGGTAAATTACAAAACCGCGCGGATCTCGTGCGTGAGGCCAGCCCACGAGATAGTGATCCACGCGGATCGTGGCCGTTGCGCCTAATCTGGAGATAATCAGCGGCTCAGGATCTATCCGTGGGATAACGTGCAATTAGCCGTTGGATCACTGGATGGAACAGAGGGCTGGGATCATTTCCTTGTATGCCCGTGTCGTAGAGGCGATCATGCCTGCCTGCCATAGTATGACTCACTAGTCCTCACCCTCTCAACCTATTCTAGGTCTCCTGCTGCCTTCCTTAGGTTTGTTTTGCTCATTTGGGAGATTGGGTGAGAGCTAGGAGCTGCGTCCTCACCTCCAGAAGCTCGATAATTTTTATCACCGATTAGGGTTCTTTTGCAAGGATATTAGGTACATATATCCTCTCTTATTCCCAAGATTTATTTTCTTATGTTTATTTTGTCTCCCATATCATCGATCCAAGCATTTTTTTGAGCTCGATCGACCTAGATCAAGTCCAATCAAATAGATTCATCCCCAGTAGAAATTAGAGTTCCGACCGAGAACCCCAGGGCTTCACTTTGATGCCATTCTAGTCAATCCCACGGAGTTCCATTAGGTTGGCTATGACGAGAACTTTCTACTGGAGTGTGGGCTGAGCCATGAAATCGCCAGAATCAACCGATGGTTCTAACACTAAATTATGTCGTTGCGATTTTAGGGTTGGGAACAAAGCGGTTTATTCTTGGCTTAGTCTCAGGTTGAGATTAATTGATAAGCCGAACTGGTTCGACAATCTTAAACCGCGCCGTCTCTCGAACCGCGCTGAAGACGTGTGTCGGTCTGCTGAAGTCGACGCGTCAGCGCGGATTTCAGTGTCACGCCGATTTTGAAGCCGCGTTAAATTCCTCTTCATCTCGGCTTTTCGTGTCTCTGTGTTTTCATGCCATGATTAATGCCACTTTAGTTGTTAATGATTAATAGATTTGATGTAATGATTAATTGTTCTAATAAATGTTTAATTACTCAAATTTCATTTAATAATAACTTTAAATATACTCAACCAAAATATGCAATATACCATTTTGTTCACAAAAATGAGTAGATTAATATTATGCAATTTAATTTTTATTTTGATGAATATTTTAATTAATCAATATTTAAGATTAATTAACTAATTATAAATTAATTTCATCATTTTGTGTGACCTAATTTGATCATTTAATATTCAAATTAAATAATCAAATAGTCCATTTCACTCACAAAAATGTGAGAAATAATAATATAAAATCAAATTTAACAATTGATCTATAATTTTCTTAAACATTTTTTAACCCTAATTAGGAGTCACAAAAAACCCTAATTTTCCAAGGTTGTCCAAAATTGACATAATTAATGTCATTTTTCTCCTTATGTTATAAGGATTTCAATTATATGCATATTAATTCCATTGGACAATAATTAGTGATCTTAGGTTAGTGACTTTTAATTAGTGTTATTGTGATGAATCTTAATTCATAGATTGCATATTTTATGTATTATAAAACCCTAAGATAGCTAACATGTCACATTTATTATTCCCAATGTCAATTCATATTACTTATATTTGAGCTTAGTTCTCATTATTCTAGATATTTGAATCAATTGCAAAGTGCTTGATTCACCTTTTAACCCTAAGGTAGAAACCCTAGGATTGATTTAAGCATGAATTTGAGTTTATCCATAGATTTATTTGTTACATCCATTAATAGTAGTTAACCTAAATGCCTTTGTAATTATAGATTATTAAATCAACTAGGACAAGCCTTTAGTGACTAGACTAAATATTAGTTTATTTTATCCTAATTCTTAAGGTCTTCACTTGAATTTTATAAGAGTTAGTGATAGGAGTTTTAAATTCATTTAGAGTAGTTTAGGAATCCTATTAGTTTTCTTAACATTTAGCTATTAGAATACTTAAAAACATGTAGTTCTTAAATCCCAATATTTATTTACTTTAAACCTTTTATTTTACAATAACCTAGCTAGATTAGTATTTGATATGGATAGAACCTTCAAACTACAACCTAGCTAGAGAGCTTTAGTGAATTAAACCTGAATTTTTAATTCCTTAAGTTTGATATTTTCTTAATCTCAATCTCTTCCTACTAGTCACTCAAACCTTAATTTAATTATGATAATCGAATCTTATAGTTTAGGACTATAATAAAACTAATTTATATTTGTATTGATTATACTTATAAATTATTTTGTCATATCAAAATAAATGAAATGAAACTATTATTTTTAAAACCCTAATTACTATTATTATTTATAATTAACTTGAGATCAATATCTCAAAGTTAATTGGGAGCTCAATTAGCTTCAATCATTAAGTAGATCATTAAAATTAGATAACTTTGGATATCACTTAATTGTAATTATTAAATTTTCCTTGAATGCTTACTTAGCTATAAACCTTATTAATTTGAACCATTCATATAAGACATTGTGCATGAATAAATATTTCACATTAAAAACTATAGGGGTTTATATTGTTGGTTAAGCCAAGGGAAGGCTAATGAGGAGTAATAAGGAGACCTCACATTCTTAGAAGGTGAATGTGAGTGTTATTTTGTTTAACCCCACTTTCCTTTACTTATTAAACAGACGTGTTTAACTCCTCGCTTCATTCTGTATTTGCTCGCAGAATGAGTACTTTCTTAAAACAACTTTAATCATTTAAAATATGATATCTTTTTCAATCTCATATATTGTTAAGACTCATCATAGCTTTTAGCTATGTTACTTTTCATAGTTCTAGACTATGTGAATTTTAGACTAATAATCTAAGATCTTCCTTTATTTTCTATATTATGCACTTTCCATGTTTAGTACTGTACTTTACTTATTTACAGTTTACTTAGATTATAGTGAATATTATTAAAATTACATTTAAATGCTTCAATGTCTCTTTTCCTTACTTAGCATAAGTTCATTTGAACATATACATGCTTTACTTCATTTACTTTCATATGCACTTCAGTTCTTTTCTAGCCTATTTAGGATACTTTTACCCTTGTTTTACTTGCAGGTTAGGATGTGTATTTATGTGAGTATTCTAACTCACTTTGCCTTTTTATTTACTTTCATTTTTCCATACTTTTATGCTTACCTTCTTGCACCCTTGCTTGTACTTATGTTGTAACTAGTAGTGATATCCAATTAAATAATAATATGCTTAACCTAATCTTAAATTGTACTTAGGCTATTTAGTCTAGCCATATTTTTCTATTCCTTGGCTTTGCCCTATCACATTTAAATGCCAAAATGTGATAGACCATGTGCATTTGGAGGCTAGTGGAGCTGGACCAAGTGCATAAGCTAGCTACTTTCGCTTAAAATTATAAATTATAGTTTATTAATTTTGTAAGAGTGAGCTTTACTTTCTTTCTTTCCTTTAATAAATGTTGGCTTGTAATAATTAAAGTCATTTACTTTACATTTACTATGCTTGTGTTGGAGTTTAATTTCATACTTAAATGCTTAGGATGTGATGAATAGATGATGTATATAATTGAATGTTAAAATAAATCATTAGTTGCATAATTATCTTATATATTTACCTTGCATATGAAATGGAGTTTAGTTACATATCTACTTGTATGTTAAATTAGAAATTAGTTATATACTTAATTGTATATAGAATTGGAAGGTAGTTAAATGTTGAAGTTGAGAATTATTCCTCATCCTTTGTATGTATTAAGTGATATGGAATTAAGTGATATGTGAATTGTGCATACTCTAGAATAGATAATTGTTACATATGTGTTTTCTCACTTCGAACTATTAGAATTGTAAATAAGCAATCCTATGTAACTGATTGACTTTACTTTAGAATTAGAAATAAGCAATCCCATGTAACAAATGGACTTTATATTAGAATTATAAATAAGAAAATTCTATGTAATGGATTGGCTTTATATTAGAACTGGAACTAAATAATCCTATGTAATGGATTGATTTCATGTTAATTTTAGGCTGCTTTCTTTCAATTTAACTTTCCATTGGAATGGAAGGCTTATATGCTTGAATTTGTAGGTGTACCCTTAGCCAAATACAGTAGAAATCATGCCAAAATTTTTAAGAATTTAATGACTTAGAATTATATTGTAAATTGTATACTCATATTTCATATGTCAAATCTTTAGAATTTTCATATCTAATTTTGTAAGTATTCATATTATATGATTTTAAATTCACAATTTTCATATGTCCTTACATGCATCATATTTTTCACAAGTATTACATGTATTGTTTTTCATAAATTCCTTCCATCTTAATTTAAGACCATCTTCTAAATCTTTAGCCAACACAGTATCTAATGATTTAGATTAGTTTCCTTCTAATATATTATTAGATATTATGGTGACGTATCAATATTGAGTTTCGTGATTCTCAATATTGGGATCGTCATAGTTGATATCAGAGCCAAGTTGAGAACTTTAAGTTAAGACAAACATATCCATTCATCCAAAAGCAAACAACACAGTATAGTAAAAATAAGTGAAAGACATCTTTGGATAGTAAACACATTTCTAATTAAATAAATGATTTAAATTTCTAACATAAACCTTAATTAAAATTTCAGATGGCAGACTCTAGGACTGAACTAAAATATTTTACCAAATTGTTCTTCCAGTATTGGGAGTATGATCATTGGTATGGTTTGACGTTTGGTAGTATTTACTATAGAGTATCCGCTGCTGGAGGATATGTGTTGAACAAAATTTTGAGGTTTTCTGTGTTTAGAGGCGATCGTTTCCCTTAGTTAGCTAGGGAATGGCTCTTCCGTGTTACCACAATATTTGAGGCCATAGAATGCCCCGATCGCCTATGCCTCCAAATTTTGGATGAATTCTTTGATGATTACGCCATAGATTGGTGGTGTCATACGCATGGAGTACTCATTCGTGGATTCAGGCGTCTTCATCGTGCCTCTACTTATGAAGACTTCAAAAATATATTTTATGCAAAATTATATATCTAGTAGTACTAGTTTCCTTTTTTACTTTAGCTTCTTTTCCTTTACTAGTTTTGTAAATAGTTTCTAATTTACTTATGCTTCTTTCATTTTTTTCCAAAGTTGTAATCTCTTAAGAGTTTCAATTTTAATGAGAATTTTCTTTTTTTATCTTCTTAAAATTTTGAATAGTGTTTTCTTTCCCTTGCTTTAGAATGGATCCCAATTGCATTACCCCTATTGAGCTTGCAGTGGAGGAGCCTACTTCCACTACAACTTCTCACACTGACTAAATGCAGAATTTTCTTGAGCTAATGAAGGTTATGATAGAAGCACGGACCCATGCAGCTGAAAGGATGGCCTCATCCTGCAACCATCCCCAACATTCTCCTACTCCATCCCAACATTGTCCAACTCCTCCTCAGGCCTCTTCTCTAACTATTCCTGAACTCCCTTTGGCTCCACAACCATCTACTGGACATGCAGTGGATGCCTATCTTCTAACTTTCCATCGTCTGAATCCTCCGACATTCAATGGTTCTGTTTCTCATTTTGATGCCATTGACTGGTTAAAGGCCATAGAAAAGACCTTAGCCAGTATAAAATGTCCCGAGAGTGAGTGTGTTTGCCTTGCAACTTATCTATTCTACGAAGAGGCTGAGTATTGGTGGGATAGTGAGTTGAAGGCCCATTTTTCTGAAGTTCAATTGAAAGACATCCCTTGGGATGAGTTTGAGCAAGTGTTTCATGAGGAATTCATTCCTCCTTCCGCCCAGACCATAATTGAAAACGACTTCATGCAGCTCACGCAAGAAAGTTGTTCTGTTCATGACTATGAGATGGAGTTCCGCAAACATTCCTGCTTTGCTCTTAACCTTGTCCATACTGAAGTGGCTAGGTGCACTCAATTTCTTTCTGGTTTGAAAGATTCCATTAAAAGTCATTTGATGTCTCAGCATCATGATAATTTTCCCAAGCTTCTTGAAGGTGTTCACAAAGTTGAGTACCATCAAGCCCAAATGGATTTGAAGAAGCGTTCCCATCCCTAACCTTCTAGATCTAAACCTTTCAAAAGGAATCATTCCCATGGTCCTAAAGTCTTCCAGCTTACTTCTGGCCAAAATTCTAATCAAAATCCTAGCCAGAATCCTAGGCAAAATCTGCAAGGAAGTCCTGGAGCAAGATGTAACAGGCCTCAATGGGAAGTGCTACCACACCAGTGGTAGATGTTACATTTGCGGCAGAAACAATTATCGTCATTGGACTGTCGTGCTAACTGGACTGTGGACAAGATGATGATCAACCGCCAACCTTTGGTGTAGAACCCTGCTCCTCTCAACTCCTAAGTGCCATCACTTGCCTTGATGCCTCCTTCTGCTAGTGGAAGTGCTCAACACCAAAAGGGTATACATCCATCTTCCTCTAAGCAAGGCCACTATAATAAAAATAATAAGTGCAAGTCAGTTGCTCAACCTCCCGCAGTACTAAGAGTATTTGCTTTGTCTTCTTTAGCTGCTCCAGATGACAATAGCATTGCTACCGGTACATTCTATGTTTAATTCCCTATTTTCTGTCTTTTATTTTCTTTCGCAATTTTATTTTCAACATTTTCCTATTTTAATTTTCCTTAATTATAATTAGAGTTTATTTTCCCTGCTATAGGAACTCTAGTTGTTAAAAATCAGTTCTATGACACTCTCTTTAACACTAGTGCTAGTCACTCTTTTATGTCAGTTAGTTGTGCCTCTTCCTTAAATCTTCAACCTTTTAGCCTAGGAAGTCCCTTAGTAGTTCAAATGCCATCTAGTGCTGAAATGTGTGCTAGTGAGTTCTGTTTGGTAGACACCCAAACTAGTAACCAATTCTTTCAATCCAAACTTATTGTTATGTCCATTACGAACTTAGACATAATTTTAGGAATGGATTGGCTAAGTAAGTTTAATGTTGTAATAGATTGTTTTTGTAAGCGAGTTTCACTTAAGGTTGGAAAGAAACCTGAAGTATTTGTAGGAAAACTTGGCTTGACTGCATCATTAATCAATACAATTGAAGCCAAGTGCCTCGTTAGTAAAGGTTGCTATGCAATTTTAGTAATTTTAATCGGCGAAGAGAAGCAAATATGTAGTCTAGAAGGGACTATCATTGTTAGAGATTTCCTGGATGTGTTTCCTGAAGACTTGCCTGGGCTACCTCCTTTGCGTGAGGTAGGGTTTTCTATTGAATTTGTCCCTGGAACTCAACTGAAGTCTAAGGCTCCATATAGAATAGCTTTGAAAGAACTGCAAGAGCTTAGAGAGCAATTGTAAGAGTTAATAGAGAAAGGATTTGTTCACTCTAGTGTGTCACCTTGAGGAGCTCCTGTCCTGTTTGTCAAGAAGAAGGATGGTTTAATGTGGATGTGTATAGACTACCATGAGCTTAAAAAAGTGATTGTGAAGAATAAGTATTATCTCCCTAGGATCGATGATTTGTTTGATCAACTCGCCGGAGCAAAGATCTTTTCCAAGGTTGACTTAAGATTAGATTGCTACTATATTCGAGTCAAGGATAAAGATATTTCCAAAACTACATTCAGGACCCAATATGGGCATTTTTAGTTTCTAGTCATATCTTTTGGACTGACGAATGCTCCTTCCATCTTCATAGACCTGGTGCAACGCATCCTTAAGCCGTATCTCAACGAGTTTGTCATCGATGACATCCTAATTTATTTGAAGTCAGCTGCTGAGCATGAAGAGCATCTGTGTACCATTCTAGAATTATTAAGAGAGAATAAGTTTTTCGTTAAGTTTTCTAAGCGCGAGTTTTGGCTCAAGTCTATGGCATTTCTGGGTCACGTGATTGATGCTGAAGGCATTAGAGTGAATCAAAAGAAAATCCAAACTGTTCAACAGTAGGTCCAACCTAACTCTGTAACAGAGATCTACAGTTTCTTAGGACTTGCTGGCTACTACAGAAGGTTTGTTCCCGGATTCTCTCTAATTGCTTTGTCGTTAACTCAATTAACTAGAAAAGATGTTCCATTCATCTAGAGCACAGCCTGTGAAGAATCTTTCAGAAGTTGAAATAGTTATTGACTTCTGCTCCTGTTCTAGTACTACCTCGTGAGGGTAAAGATTTTTAGGTGTATAATGATGCCTCTAAGGTAGGATTTGGTTGTGTTTTAATGCAAGATCACCACGTAATAGCCTAAGCTTTTAGGCAACTTAAGCATAATGAAAAGAATTATCCTGTGCATGATCTTTAACTTGCAAGGGTAGTTTTTGCTATAAAGATCTGGAGACACTACCTATATGGAGTTAAATATGAGATATTTACTAATCACCAAATGTAACAAATCTAGTATTGTTACCTATCAATAAGTAATATAATTGACTCCAAACCTTTTCTATTACTCTTATAAAAGTGTTAGGAGTCTCCACCTTAAATTTCATATAATTTGAAGACCGTTTGACAATTTACAATATTTTTTAGTTTTTTGATAATTTTAAAAATACCTAATTTATTTAGACTTCAAAATAAAAAACAGAGTCCACCATTGAACTCACTACACCCAAATTAGGTAGGAGTGATATTTTGGAAGCATTTGGAAGTCGTCAAAATTTTCATCAATATTTTAATAATATTTTAATGCAGAGAAAATTAGTTAAATTAAAAATACATTCTATCAAAAATCATTTATATTTTTGAGTTCCTCACCCCTTAACTAGGTAAGAGTGAAATTTAAAGAATTTTCTAAGTACGATTAGCTAATTAATTTTGATTAAACAAATAGAATAAAGAAAATAATTAAATAATAAATTTTAATTAATATTATATATATTAAATCAAAATATCCAACGACATTTTAGAGAACCGTGGAGATCCCATTCTACGCCGAGCAGCGGACAGCGATTCTCACCAATAAAGACCGCTGGATTCATATTCTAAATAAAGACTCGGTATGATCTTATAAACAAAATTGGACCGTCGAATTTGGAGGACAATCCGATGGCCAAGATCCTCTACACTGTATGTTGTCATTTCTGTAGAGGATCGTGCGCCTGCTGAAAGGAGGTGGAGTATGAAAAGATTTCACATATGCTTATCTCCTCCGGCTACCATCCTTCTCCTTTTCTTCTTGGCTGATTTTCGGCTAAGAGAAGTTCTAAGGAGCTACGAAAAAAAAAGAAAAGAGAAGGATGGGACGAAGATCTTGTGGAGGAACTTCATCCCCTAAGATCATATTTTTGACAGCATAAGCAGGAAGACAATTGCTAGGTACCAATCCTTACTTCTCCTGCTGTTAATTTCTAAAGCATAGCCTTTTGATCTATTCATTTGCCAATATTAAATTAATTATAGCTGAAACAAATTTTAAATGATTCATTACTCTTCTATGTTAATTAAGCTTGTGTTCGGATGGATTTCGTTCAATGCTGTACTTAATGTTAACCAAATAAATGCATAGGAATTAATTATTGTCTAACATTATGGAAGTTAGAGAATATCAGTGTCTAATAAAGGCAGATTTAACTTAAATAATTTCGCAGGAAGGAAAGAAATTATGTATTTTATCTTTCCTTCCATTCTGTAAAAAAAAAGAGCATCTTATATATGCTGCTCATCTCGACTCTATTTCTTTTTCTTTATCTCACTACTAATGCAATTTTTATATGAAGTAAAAATAAATCTAATCTCACAGTTTCTTTGTGTTTTTTTTTTTTTTTTTTTTTTAAAATCTATGTGGTGTAAAGTTAAAGGAAGCTTCATTATGAGTTATGTGAAGTAAAATAAATCTAATCTCACGGTTTGCATATAGTTGCACCAGTAAGCTTAGAATAAAGCTTAATTACTTAATAATCATAAGAGTGTCATCGATTTGAGTTTCCATCTGCAAATCGGAGGTCTCCTCATTGTGATTCGTACAAGGGTCGAACGTGTCTTATAGTGAAAAGGAGATTGAATGCGCCGATGCTCTAGAACCTCCTGTTCGGAGTTTCGTTGAAGGAGACGAGAGAAGTAATGAACCAAAATGAAGAGGCCCATTAGATTTCCTAATCGTGCTCATAATATTTGCATAATGGTGATTCACAGATAAAACCATTTAATTAGTCTTAAGGAATTCCATGGATTTATGAAAATGCAATAATGTATATCTTGAACTTATAATTTTTGTTATGATATGCATTTTTTCCATTTCCATTTTATTTACTTTTGTCTTATTTGTAATAAATTGAGTAATACTAATGTTTAAGTAAAATGAGTGGATTATACTAATTACTTGTATTGAAAATACTTGCAATATTGTATCTACATGTATCTCCTTATCTTGCATCTTCTATTGCATTCATTTGCAAAACTTTATTTTAACTAACAACTACTCATAAAGTGACTTGACCACAGCATTTATACTTGATTTGTTTATTCTAATTGAGTAATGGATGCTAAGCTAACATCCCAATGTTTGGATTAATTTCTTATCTAATTATTGGGGTCAGTATAGTTGGTATCAAAGTCAGAACCAGATCTACTCTTAGATAAACCTACAATGTAGTCCATAGAGATATCGGACCATTTCCATTTAGGAATGTCTAAGGGTTTTAAGAAGTTCATTAGGCTTCTGGTGTTTGGCCTTAACTAAGGAACAGGGATGGTACTTGGAAATGAAAATGACTATATCCCGTTTTATGCCAGACCACTAAAATGATTGCTTGAGATCTTGATACATCTTACAACTACCAGGGTGCACATCATAGCCAGAGTTATGAGCTTCAGACAGTACTTGTAACTGTAAGCTTTTAGAAATCAATAATCTAGACTTCTGGAGAATCACACCTTTGGCATTAAGACGTAATTCATATTTCTTGCCACTACTAATATCCAAAACTAATTGAGAATAAGAAGAATCTTCCTTCTGAGCTTCAATTATCCTTGATCTAAGAGATGACTCAGACTGAATAGTAGTTAACAAATTGCATAAATTAGCAGATCTGATTGGTTCTAAATTTAATCTTTCAAAGTCCTTGACCAATGAATCGTTGCAATAGAATGAAGACAAATCTGCCTTATGACTTAGGGCATCAACTACTGGATTAGCTTTACCTGGATGATAAATTATTTCTAAGTCGTAATCACAAATTAGTTCTAACCACCTACGCTAATGGTAATTAAGTTCTTTTTGAGTAAAGATGTACTTTAAACTCTGATGATCAGTGAATATTTCACATTTAACTCCATACAGGTAGTGTCTCCAAATTTTAAGAGCAAAAACTCCACGTGCAAGTTCTAAATCATGCACATGATAGTTTCTCCCATTTGGCTTTAATTGCCTTAAAGCATAAGCTATAATATGTCGATCTTGCATTATAATACATCCTAATCCTACTTTAGAGGCATCAGTATAAACCTGAAAATTTTTACCATCTTGATGTAACATTAAGACTAGTGCAGAAATTAATAGTTGTTTCAACTTCTGGAATGCTTCTTCACAAGCTGGGTTCCATATGAAGGGAACTTCTTTACGAGTCAACTGAGTTAACGAAGATACTATTAGGGAAAATCCAAGAACAAATCTTCTGTAATATCCTGCAAGTCCTAGAAAACTGTCAATTTCAGTCACAGATTTGGGTTGAACCCATTCTTGTACAGCTAGGATCTTTTTTTGGTCAACTTTAATGCCTTCAACATCTATTACTTAGCCTAGGAATGCCACCGAGTTGAGCCAAAATTCACATTTTGAAAACTTAGTATACAACTTATACTCTCTTAAAAGAATCAGGACAGTTGGAGATGATCCTTGTGATCAGCAACTGACTTAGAATAAATTAGGATATCGTCAATGAAGACTATTACAAATTGATCGAGGTAAGGCTTCATAATATGCTGCATTAGGTCCATGAAAATAGAAAGGGCATTAGTCAGTCCAAAAGATATGACAAGAAACTTATAGTGCCCATAACGGGTCCTAAATGCAGTCTTAAGAATATCTTTATCCTCAACTGGTATCTGATAATATCCTATTCTCAAGTCAATTTTAGAAAAGACTTTTGCTCCAGCTAATTGATCGAACAAGTCATCAATTCTTGGAAGAGGATACTTATTCTTCACTGTCACCTTATTGAGTTCACGATAATCTATACACAATCGCATGGATCCATCCTTCTTCTTAACAAAAAGGACAGGAGCTCCCCAAGGTGATATGCTAGGACGCATAAAGCCTTTTTCTAATAATTTTTGCAACTGTTCACGAAGTTCTTGAAATTCTTTAGTGCCATCCTATATGGAGCTTTGAATTTGGGTTGAGTTCCTAGAATTAGCTCTATAGAAAACTTTACCTCTCTTATTGGAGGTAGTCCAGGCAATTCATCTGGAAATACTATTTTCCAAACTTACCTTCCTTCTACTTTCTATTAAAATTGACTTAAGGATCAATATCTATAAGTCAATTTGGAGCTCAATTAACTCTAATCATTAAGTAGATTATTAAAGCTTAGATAAAAAAAGGATATGTCATAGTTTACAAATTTTGAAATTTATTGAATGCTTGCTTAGCTTTGAGCTTTTTTCCTTGAACATTCATTTAAGATTATTGTGCATAAATAATAAGTTTCATAAAACTTTATGGGGAATTCCTTTTGTCAAGTTTGAATAAGAAAGATAACGCTTATAATAGGACTTCACATTTTAGAGAGGGTAAATGTGAATGTTCGACCTCCCCACAATATGTAGTTAGGCAGACGTGCTTAACTCCTTATCCCATTCTATTGAATACTCCCGTAGAATGAGATAGCTTCTAAATATAATTTTAACTAATAATATAAGAGTTCTTTTACAATCTTATTGATTGTAAGATCTCTTTATAACTATTTAGTTATGCTTACTTTTCATAGTCATAGGCTATGTTTATCTTAGATCAAGAGTCTAAGATACTTCTTTATTTTTCATGCTTTACACTCTATATTTCTAGTATTGTATTATGCTCACTAATAGTTCATTTAAAATACAATATATGTTGCTTAATTTTATTTAATACTTCACTGTAATTCATTTGCTTATTTAGCATAAATTTCATTGAACATGTACTATTTTCATTTCATTTACTCTAATGCACATAGTAGTTTTTAGCTTTTTATAATACCTTTTCTTACCAACTTTGGATGCAGGCTAGGACTTATATACAAGTGAATATTTTTACTCCACTTATTTTATACTGTCTCCTTACAGTTATGCTTGATTCCTTTTTCCATACTTGACAGCTTTTATAGCTCCATTGCTTAGTTTATATTGTAAATTATATTTGTGATATCCTATTAACTTAAAATTATAGCTAATTTTAAAATGTACTTAGACTGTTTAGTCTAACTATACTTTTTCTTTTTCTTAGCTTTGCCCTATCATATTTAAATACTAAAATATGATAGATCAAGAGCTATTTGATTCAAGTAAAGCAAGTCCAAGTGCTTAAAGAGCTTATAAAGAATTTTTGCTTCCGCTTAATTATAGATGTTTACTTGCATTTTTTTACAAGTGAAAAAGTGACCTACTTACTTTCTTTTACTCTTACTTTTAAGAGGTTGCAATAATTATATTATAAACTGCTTGAGTTTGCTTAAGTTACTTTTACTTACTCTTAATTAATATATGTTGTATTTACTATTTTATAATTGCTTGAGATGAATGAGTGGATTATTCTAATTGCTTTTAGTGAAAATACTTGCAATGTTGTATCTATATGTATCTCCATATCATGCATCTTCTATTGTATTCATTTGCAAACTTTATTTTAACTTAACAACTACTTATAAAGTGACTTAGTGTAGCGCCCGCCCCATCACCACGCACAATAAATAAGTATAATCAGATTAGCAGCGGAGCAGTGCGCCACTCGGGAAGACACTTAACCCATCTTCCCAAATAGGCTAAGACTGAGTCACACTAAAGGCTACTGACTCGAACCCAAGAGTAGGGTCAAGAGCCAATACTTAAAATATGAGTAGAATACTTATCTTAAGTATTAGGCTAATTTATACTTTGGATTTAAAAAGGTAAATAGGAATCTAAATATACGTTATCAATATATCAACATTTCCAGTATGGTGATCACATCACAATACTAAGTATAATAGTAAAATAATAGTGTGCAGAAGGTAAATCAAAATATCCAAAATATATTCATCACAGAGCAGTAATAAGCATTTATCTCAGAAAAGAAAGTAAAATATATCCAGAATTATTACAAACTATTTTCAAAATACTAAAAAGTAAAGTTCATCTAAAGTACTGAAAGCAAGAACAATAAGTAAAAGGTTGAAGACAGATCCACTTAGGCTCCACGTACTCCTCTTAGATCTCCTGTAAGTCCTCCTGCCCTATCTCAATGAGCTGTTCATAATCTAGCAAATTGCTAGATCCCAAAAGTACCCCGTGTTAGGCAAGAAGTCTAACATATCGCAACTAAATTAAGCAGTACTAAAGTAAATGCAAGTTGACATTAAAGTAAACAAGACTGTAGAAAAGCAGTAAAGTCACAAAATTATTTGAAAATGTAAAGATTAAACAAGGTGAAAATGAACTGAAAGCTGAATGCTGCTCGCTAAAAGCTGCATGCCGAATGCTGAAAGTAAGTGAAAATATCAAATACTCCAAAACCAATGTAAAAATATCCAATGCTGCACTATATATCACTAGGATAATGCATCCAAATATGCCACAACACGGTACACCACAGATATGTAGCAGAACTATCACTGAAAGGCTATGAGTCGTATGGTTCAATATCTACATACATCTAATTGGGAATGCAGTTTACTGTGATGCCGATACATTCTAAAATTCCCCAGTCAATATATACAATATTCTGTAACCCATAAATATCACTGATACTCATATGTCATCACTGAAATCATTTATCATGCTCATGCTCATGCTCTTGTTCATGCTTTTATGCTATATGAGTTGAATCTAGAAATTCATAAATGCTTGAATACCGATAATAAATCCAAAGTCTCCATTGTGCAGAATCCTACTAAAAGGGTTCTGACTCCTAGCTTCTAGAATGATAATTGGTTATAGTTGTAGTTTTAGTTATAAATCATTGGATGAGGAGGTGATATACACATATATATAGCATGTTTCCAAGAAGGGTAGTTTTTAACTCTTAGTTTGATTAAGCCATCCTAACGAAGCGATCTTCGATAGGAGGCATCACCCGATGGTGATTTGTATCTCAAGCTAAGCTATTAAAATACCCAAATTATAAGTACACTTAGTGTTCTAAAGAGGGTGGCTAGGATCATGTAGTTTGCTTGAAACACACCTATGGAAGTGATCTTCGATAGGAGGCATCCCCCAATGGTGATTTTTATTCAAACAAGCTAATGATCTAAATTCCCTAATCATAACACTCTTAAGATTGAATGATTTAGTCTAAGTGAGACTATGCCCGACTAAACTCATAGGATAGAACACAGTCATAATCTATACTAAGATGAATCAACCAATCCTGAAAAATACTGGGATAACCCAGTACTATGGGTATACCCTACTATACCATCCAATAGTCAAGGTTCAGCAATTCTACTTATTCAACAAGGATTTATCAAAACTATCAATCCTTATGCTAAATGGGTGAGTCCTATACAAAGCTCCAAGAATGTGATCAAAAGATCACTCAATGTAGATTCTACAACAAGGAGAGGTGTCATTCTAAGTATCTTAGGTGATTCCTACCATGAGAGGTAATCAACTTCTAAAATTAAAGGGATCATTTAAGATTCTACCTCAACAAATTTCAAAGATTCTTCCTACCTCAATATATCATTAATTAAGGTCTTTAAAAATATTTCAGAAATGATCTCTTAGTAAGACCCTTGAGATCTCACCCTTCTAATACTTAAGTTAACACTTAAAGGTTTGATTATTAATTTGAATCAAAGTGATCAGATTAGATGATTAAAATCATCTAATTACCTCCTATCCTATAATCATGGGAACAAATCAAGGTTATTATTAGAGATAGATCATTTGCTTAATCAATATGATTTTATTATTATTCACATGCTAATGATCCTATATAAGAGGAAATCAAAGATCCAAAGCTTAGATTCAGATTAATCAATCACATAGATTCAGTATTAACCTTAATATGTCTAATTCAATAGTTTAAGATCAATACCAAATCAGGTGCATTATTGGAATAATGTCAATTGCACCATCTTATAATCAAGTCATTTAACTAAGGTTTAAGAGTTTGGATCTTAATCAATTATATTAGGGTTTAACCCCTACTATAACAACCATAGTGTTGTTACCCATCAATTAGTGACCTAATTGACTATATTGCTTTTCCATTAGTCTTATAATTGTATTAGGAGCATCTATGTTGATTTTTGTGTGATTTGGAGATCATTTGGCAATTTCCAACATGTCCTAGTTTTCTGATAATTCTGAGAATGCCTAATTTATTTAGACATCTGAATTGAAAACGAAGTCTACCATTGGACTCACCACACCCAAATTAGCTAGGAGTGGTATTTTAGAAGTGTTTGAAAGTCATCAAAAATTTCCCGAATATTTTAATAATATTTTAAATACTCAGAAAGTCAAGATAATTAAATTGACCTTCGATCAAAAATTCGATTGTGTTTTTGAATTCACCACACCTCATTTAGTTTGGGGTGAAATTTTGGGATTTTTCGGAGTGCATTTAGTTATTTAATTTTGATTATTAAAATAGATATAATTAATTATTTAGATATATTTATATATATATATATATTATATTTTTAAATTCTATTAAACAGTAACTAAGAAAACATGCAAATCCGCTGCGTTCGCTCGAACACGGGACAGCAGGATGACTGAATCCTGGCCGTCCCGTGCTCTTTATTGAAATCCAACGGTTGAAGTGCTAAGCTTTGATATAGCCGTTGGATCGTTCACCAGATCCTACGGCTGTGATTTACTCCCAGTACACCTCCATTCCTTTTCGCATGATGGCACGCAGAGGAGGCAGAAAGGAGGTGTATGTTGTCCTTAGTGCTGGAGATGCTTACATGAGAACCAAAATTGGCTATCTCATTTTTGTCATTCTCCTGTAAAATCCTTTGGGAACGCTTGGGAGCTGTAAGCCTGTGAGCCGATTCCTCTTTCACCAGTTCCTAACCTAACCGACAAACTACTCCTCCTTCATGAATTAGGTACTCCACTTCTGTCCAATCTTCTCTTATAGTGACCCTTATATGATTGCATTTTTCTTCTTATGCGATTGTATAACAATTATTCATTTCCATTTCAGCAAACATTATCAATTCCACTTCATACCTATAATCCCTTCAATTTAAATTTCAAATTTCTTAAAAAGGATTACATTTATGGCTTGTAAACTTATATTAATTGATGACCTTAGAGTACTTGATAAATTTTTGGTCAAGTTCTGTCTGCAGATTAAGTTCTTATGCTTATGAAAGGATTCGATTTTTTTTACCTAAAATGAAAATCTAAGTTTTCTGTATAATCACTTTGGGGATATCTCAAATTAGGGATTACTTGTTACATCAGTAGACCTCAGTTGGAACTCCACTTTTAGAGGTGAAATCACGTTCTATAATGGTTTCGAGTGCCAGAAAGCCGATGCCCTAAATCGCTCTGCGTGCGAAGGCATAGAGGAGGAAGATGGTCCGTGGTTCGCCTTTGGTTGAACCGGCCGGTTCAACTGGATTGAACCGTGCCGTTTATTAAATGGCATGGCAGTAGGATTAGTTTAATATCCTGTGCCGAACAATTAATTCAATTGATATTAAATCAAATAGTATATTAAATGAATAAAGAAATTCTTTATTAATGGAAATTTCATTACTTTAATAAGTTGCAATTTAATTATCTAATATATACAATATTATATATTATTTTGATCACAAAATGAGTATGTTAATAATATGCAATTTAATTTCTATTTTAATAAATATTTTAATTAGTCAATTTTTAAGATTAATTAATTAATTATAAATTAATATTAATCATTTCATGTGACATAATTTGATCAATTAGTATCTAATTTAAATGATCAAATAGTTCATTTCACTCACAAAAATGTGAGGATGTATAATATGAAATCAAATTTAACATTTGAATCCTAATTTTCTTAATCACTTTTTAACCCTAAATAAGAGTTATAAAAAATCCTAATTTTCCAAAAGTTGTCCAAAATTGACATACTTAGTATCATTTTTCTCCTTATGATATAATTTCTATATAAATAATTTCTATTGGATAACAATTTATGATTTTAGGTTTTTGACTCTCACTTAGCATTATTGTGATTATTTTAAATTCCTAGATAGCATATTTAAGTTTTATAAAACTCTAGAACAGCTAACATATCATATTTATTATCTCCCTTATCAAATTAGATTATATTTATTTGAGCTTAGTTCTCAATTATCTAAATATTTGAATTAATTGCAAAGTGCTTAATTCACCTTTCAACCTTAAGGTAGAAACCCTAGGATTGATTTGCAAATTGAATTATAGTTGATCCCTAAATCTATTTAGTTACACCCATTGAGTGTAGATAGGTTCAATGTCCTTATAATGGTAGATTAGTGAATCAACTAGATCTAGTTTAGTGACTAGATTAGAACTCAGTTCATTCACCCTAACCCTTAAAGCCTCCACTTGAATATTCTAAGAGCTGGTATTAGAAATCCTAAGTCACTTAGGGTAATTTAGGAATCCTATTGAGTTCCTTAAAACATCAACTATTAGAATACTTAGAATTTATAGTTCTTAAGTCCTATCAATTTCTTACCTTAAACCTTCCAATTACTTATAACTTAGCTAGATTAATACTTGATTGATTATATCCTTCAAACTATAACCTAGCTAGTGAACTCTAATAAACTTTAGTGAATGTACATTAACTTCTAATTTCTTAAGTTAGCTATTTTCTTTATTTTAATCCCTTCCTACTAGACACCTATTCCTTAATTTAATTATATAATTGAATCTTATAGTTTAGGATATGAATAAGAGTTAATTTATAATTGTACCAATTATACTTATAAATTATTTTGTCACATCATACTAATTGAATTGAATCTACTACTTTCAAAATCCCAACTACTACTATACTTACAATTAACTTGAGATAAATATCTCAAATATAATTGGGAGCTCAATTAGCTCCAATCATTAAGTAGATCATTAAAATTAGATAGCTTTGGATATCACTTAGTTGCAATTATTGAATTTCCCTTGAATGCTTGCTTAGCTTTGAGCCTTACTCATTTGAATTATTTATATAATACATTGTACATGAATAAAATTTTCACATTAAAATTACTAGGGGTTTATATGGTGGATCAGTATAGGGCAGGCTGAAAATGGAGTAATAAGGAGACATCGCATTCTCAGAGGGTGAATGTGAGTGTTTTAGGATTTGACCCCACTTTTCTTTAGTTATTAAATAGACATGTTTAACTCCTCATTTCATTTTGAATATGCCCACAGAATGAGAATAGATTAAAATTACTTCAATTAACAACATGTGAGATCTTCTTCAATCTTATAGATCGCTAAGACTCACCATAGCTTTTAGCTATATTACTTTCCATAATTCTAGACTATGTGAATCTTAGACTAATAGTCTAAGATCTTCCTTTAATTTCCTTACTTTGCATTTTCTATGATTTAGAACTGTACTTTACTTGTTTATGGTTTACTTAGATTACAGTGAATATTGTAAAATTATATTTAAATTCTTCACTATTTCTTTTCCTTACTTAGCATAAGTTCAGTTGAACATATACATACTTTACTTCAATTACTTTTATATGCACATTAGTTTATTTCTAGCCTATTTAGGATGCTTTTATCCTTATTCTATTTGCAGGCTAGGATGTATACTTAAGTGAGTATTCTAACTTATTTTGTTCTTCTTACTTACTTTTCCTCACTTATATGCTTACTATATTGCACCCATGCTTGTACTTATTTTGTAACTAGTAAGTGATATCCAATTATAACAATAATATACTTAGCCAAATCTTAAAATATACTTAGACTATTTAGTATAACCAAATTTTCTATTTCTTGGCTTTGCCCTATCACATTAAAATGCCAAAATGTGATAGATCAGGTGCATTTGGAGGCTAATGGAGCTGGACCAAGTGCTAAAAATTAATTGCTTCCGCCTATCATATACTAAACTATATAGCTTAATATAAATTACAAGAAAGCTATTAATTTCTTTCTTTCCTTTCAGTTTACTATTAGTTTGTAATAAACATTATTTACTTTATTTTTTTAATACTTTGTTGGAGCTTAGTTTATATTTAAATGCTTATGATGAATGAATGGATGAATGTATTGAATGGATGAATGGTTACAAATGTATAAAAGTGAATATTACTTAAGTCATTAGTTGCATATCTACTTAGGATGTTAATTGGAATTAATTGTATATTATATTACTTATAGAATTGGAAATTAGTTTCTTATTTAAGTTGAGAAGCTTTTCTTTATCTACATGTATATAATGAATACTTGTGAATTGAGAATACCTTAGGATAGATAATTGCTACACATAATTTTATCCCTTTTAAACTTATAGAATTGGAAATGAGAAATCCTATGTAATGGATTGAACTCTACTTTAGAATTGGAAATGAGCAATCTTATGAAATAGATTGAATTCTATTTTAGAATTAGAAATGAGCAATCCTATATAATGGATTGAACTCTATACTATAATTGGAACTAAAATGGATTGATTACATGTTAGTTTAGGTTATTTTCCTTTCAAATTATAACTTCCATTGGAATGGAAGTTTTGCATGTCTACTTTGCAGGTGTTTCCTTAGCCATTTACAAAGGAGTCTCTACCAAAATCTTTAAGAATTTTAGGACTTAGAAATTTTGTTGAAAAATATAAACTTATAACTCACATGTCAAATACTCAATAAATATATAGAATTTCATATCTAAGATTGAATGTATTCATTTCAATTGTTTTAAATTACAATCTTATGTTTCCTTACATATATCATATGCTTAGTCATATTTCATTCTCACATATAAATCCATGTATTGTATCTTCATTTATAAATTACTTAATACCATTCACAATTTTCCTTCCATCTTAACTTAAGACCCTCTTCTAAATACTTGACCAAACACAATATCTAATAATCTGGATTAATTTTCTTCTAATCTAGTATTATGTATTATGGTGACGTATCAATATTGAGTTAAGTGATTCTCAATATTGGGGTCATCACAGTTGGTATCAGAGCCAAGTTGAGAACTTTAAGTTAAGACAAACAAATCCATTCATCCAAAAGCAAACAACACAGTATAGTAAAAAAAAAAAATGACATCTTAGGACAGAAATGCATTTTTAATTAAATAAGTGATTTAAATTTCTAACTCAAACTTTAATTTAATTTCAGATGGCAGATCCTAGTGCTGAACTAAGACTTTATATCAAATTATTCTTCCAGTATTAGGATTATGATCATTGGTATGGGTCAATATTTGGTAGAGTTTATTTAAGAGTATCTGCTGCAGGAGGTGACATTCTAAATAAAATTCTAAGGTGTTGTTTATTTAGAGGCGATTACTTCCCTCAATTAGCTAAGGAATGGCTCACTCATGTTACTACGGTGTTTGAAGCCATTGAATGCCCTGATCACTTACGCCTTAAAATTTTAGATGAATGTTTCAGTGACTATGCCATGGACTGGTGGTGTCACGCTTATCTAGTTCTCATTCGTGGATGTAGGCATCTTTATCGTGCCCCCACTTATGAAGACTTCAAAAACATATTTTATGCAAAATTTTGTAATTAGTAGTACTAGTCTTCCTTTTGCTCTATCTTCGTTTCCTTTAGTAGCTTTGTAAATAGCTTCTTCTTACTTATGTCTCTTTCTTTTCCTCCAAAGATTATAATCTCTTAAAAGCTTCAAAATTTTAATTAGAATTTTCTTTTCTTATCTTCTCAGATTTTTGAATTACATTTTCTTTTCTTTTCTTTAGAATATATCCAAATCCTAATATTCCTACTAAACCAATAGTGGAAGAACTTACTTCCACTACGACTTCTCAAATTGAGCAAATGCAAAATTTGTTGGACATGATGAAGGTAATGGTAGAAGCAAAACATGTGCAGCAGAAAGGATGGCTTCATCCTGCAACCTTTCCCAACCTTCTCTAGTTCCATCCGAAATCTGCCAACTCCTCCTCAAGCTTCTTCTCCCATTATTCCTGAACTTCCCTTGGCTCCACATCCATCCTCAGGCCTAATTGTGGATTCCTACCTTCTCACCTTTCTTCATCTAAACCCTCCAACCTTTAATGATTCAGTTTCTCATTTCGAAGCCATAGATTGGCTGAAGGCAATTGAGAAGACACTAGCCAGTATTAAGTGTCTGGAGAGTGAATGCCTCCTTCTTGCAACCTACCTATTCGACAGAGAAGCCGAGTACTGGTGGGATAGTGAGTTAAAAACTCACTTCTTTGAGGTTCAAATAGAAGACATCCCTTGGGATGAATTCGAACAGGTGTTCCGTGAAGGATTCATTCCCCCTTCTGCTGAAACTATAATAGAAAATGATTTTATGTAGCTTACCCAGGGAAATCGTTTCGTGCACGACTATGAGATGGAGTTCCGTAAACTCTCTCGCTTTGCTCCAAATCTAGTCCATACTGAAATGGCTAGGTACACTAGATTTTTGTCTGATCTTAGAGATTCTGTCAAAAGTCATTTGATGTCTCATCATCATGATAATTTTCCTTAGCTCTTGGAAGGTGCTCATATGGTAGAGTACCATCAATCTCAGATAGATATGAGAAAGCGCTCCCATCCTCAACCTTCTAGATCAGAACCCTTTAAGAGAAATCATTCTCATGGTCCAAAGGCCTACCAGCTTACTTCTGGCCAAAACCCAAATCAAAATCCTAGCCAAAACACTAGGCAAGGCTAGCAAAGAAGACCTGGAGCAGTATATAACAGACCCCATCCTTATGGGAAGTGCTACCACACAGGTGGTAGGTGTTACATATGCAGCAGAATCAATCATAAACATTGGGACTGTCATGCTAGCTGGACTGTGGATAAGATAAAGATCAACCATCAAGGTTCTATTCAGAATTCAATTTCTTTAAACTCTCAAGTGCCAGCACTTGCCTTGATGCCTCCCTCTATGGATGGAAGCGGTCAGCACCAAAAGGGAGTACCTCCATCTTCCTCAAAGCAAGGCCACTACAGTAAGAAGGAAGAGGGCAAGTCCATTGCTCAACCACCTGCTGTACCAAGGGTATACGCTATGTCTTCTTCACCTGCCCCTGATGATAATAGCATGGTTACCGATACGTTCTAAATTTAATTTCCTATTTTCAATTTTCATTTTCTTCTGCAATTTAATTTCAACATTTTCCTGCTTTAATTTTCATTAGTGTAATTAGAGTTTATTTTCCCTGCTATAGGAACTCTAATTATTAAAAACCAGTTCTATGACACTCTCTTTGACATTGGTGCTAGTCACTCTTTCATGTTAGTGAGTTGTGCCTCTTCCTTAAATCTTCAACATTTCAGTCTAGGCAGTCCCTTAATAATTCAAATGCCATCTGGTGCTGAGATGTGTGCTAATGAGTTCTGTTTGGGAGACATCCCAATTAGTAACCAATACTTCCAATCCAAAATTATTGTTATGTCCATTATAAATTTTGACATAATTTTAGGAATGGATTGGCTAAGTAAGTTTAATACCATAATAGATTGCTTTCGTAAGCGAGTTTCACTTAAAGTTGGAAAGAAACCTGAAGTGTTTATAGGAAAACTTGGCTTGACTGCATCCTTAATCAATGCTATTGAAGCCAAGTGTTTTGTTAGTAAAGGTTGCTATGCAATCCTAGTAACTTTAATCAGTGAAGAGAAGCAAGTAAGTAGTCTAGAAGAGACTATCATTATTAGAGAGTTCCTGGATGTGTTCCTTAAAGACTTGCCTAGACTACCTCCTCTGCAAGAGGTAGGGTTTTCTATTGCACTTGTCCCTAGAACTCAACCTAAGTCTAAGGCTCCATATAGAAGGGCTCCAAAAGAACTGTACAACTTAGAGAGCAGTTGCAAGAGTTATTAGAGAAAAGATTCATTCGCCCTAGTATGTCACCTTGGGGCGCTCCTGTCCTATTCGTCAAAAAAAAAGGATGGTTCAATGTGGATGTGTATAGACTACCATGAGCTTAATAAGGTGACTATGAAGAATAAGTATCTTCTCCCTAGGATCGATGATTTGTTTGATCAACTCACTGTAGTGAAGATCTTCTCCAAGATTGACTTAAGACCAGGTTATTACCAGATTAGAGTCAAGGATAGAGATGTTTCTAAGACTGCATTCAGAACCCATTATGGGCATATTGAGTTTTTAGTCATGTCTTTTGGACTGACAAATGCTCCTTCCATCTTCATGAACCTGATGTAGCGCATCCTTAAGCCGTATCTCGACGAGTTTGTCATCGTTTTCATCGATGACATACTAGTCTACTCGAAGTTAGCTGCTGAGCATGAAGAGCATCTTCGTATCGTTCTAAAATTATTAAGAGAGAATAAACTTCTTGCGAAGTTCTCTAAGTGCGAGTTTTGGCTCAAGTCCATAGCATTTCTGGGTAACATGATTGATGCTGAAGGCATTAGAGTAGATCAAAAGAAGATCCAAGCTATTCAACTATGGGTTCAACTTAAATCTGTAATAGAGATCCATAGTTTCTTAGGACTTGCTGGTTATTACAGAAGGTTCATTCCTAGATTCTCTCTAATTGCTTTGTCATTAACTCAGTTAACTAGGAAAGATGTCCCATTCATTTGGAGCACAACCTGTGAAGAATCATTTCAGAAGTTGAAATAGTTATTGACTTCTACTCCTGTTCTAGTACTACCTCATGAGGGTAAGGATTTTCAGGTTTATACTAATGCCTCTAAGGCAGGACTTGGTTGTGTTCTGATGCAAGATCACCATGTAATAGCCTATGCCTTAAGACAACTTAAGCTCAATGAGAAGAACTATCCTGTACATGACCTTGAGCTTGCAGGTGTAATTTTTGCTCTAAAGATCGGGAGACACTACCTGTATGGAGTTAAGTGTGAGATGTTTACTGATCACCAAAGTTTAATGTACATCTTCACTATGAATAAACTTAACTACTATCAGCGTAGGTGGCTGGAGTTACTTTGCAACTATGATTTGGAAATCCAATACCATCAGGGTAAAGCTAATGTAGTAGCTGATGCCCTAAGCATAAAGTGACTTTATCTTCTCTTTATTGCAACGAATGTTTGATCAAAGATTTTGTTAGATTGAATCTTGAGCCTATCAGTTCAACTGATTTAGGCACTCTACTATTTGATATTCAGTCAGATGATTTCCTATAATTTAAGATTATTGAGGCTCAGAAGGAAGATTTGAGTTATTCTGCATTAGTTTCTGAAATGGTTAGCGACAAGAGATCTGAATTACGTCTTGATGACGAAGGTGTGGTATTTCAGAAGTCCAGACTATGGATTCCAAAAAGATCTGTCAATGGGGCTACTATGGGGAGACAATTCTCCCCACAGAGGCCACACCAGACCTAGGGCTCGATCCCTACACCATCAGTGAGGTGAGACAGATCGAAGCCCCCTAGTCTGAGGGCTTGAGGTGGGCTGGAACATCAGGACCTTACTCGGTCCCGAGGCTTCTTTATGGACTTAGCCCGATCGATCCAATCGATCGATCGGGGCTAGCTCAGGGCATAATTATAATAGCATTAGGTTCGTCTCGACAATACATGTAATTATGAATCAAATGGAAGGGAGTTTGAGCCCAATTGGCTCAAACTGAGCAAGTGGGGGTACCTGGTTTCATGGCTGAGCTCGGGGCTACTGGCAGAAGGCAAGGCTAGCTCTAGCTGGGCTTCTAGATACTACAAAGGATCCTGAACACTAGGAGATCCTACTATTAGCAGTTCAAGAGCTCCTGGAATTGCCTAAGAGAGCTCAAATAGACGACAATGATGATAGGGCAACTGAGCTCAATTGATCAGCAAGGATCAAATGGAGCAATGTTGGAGCTATTTATAGCCTCAGTAGGGAGTGGGGGAAGTTTCCAAAGGGTTTGGCTTGATTGGGGTGATCCGAATGAGCGGGCCATGGATGAGCTCTCAAATTTCCAATTCGAGCTTGGCCGGGCCACGAGGCCCGATTGGGGCACCTAGCCATAACAGGAGGATCCCCAATGGCTTGCTAAGCTGGAGGCATGAGTGGGCGATAGGGAGGGTAGCTGGTAGCATGGGGGATTTCCCTGTTGAGGACGGGTGCATTTGGGACAAAGGTCCACAGTGGCGGGGCCTTTGGATGTCGGCCGATTGATCAAAGGAAAAAGCGCTATGGCTCAGATCTTCCCGATCCTAACGACCAAATTTGATTGGATCGACGCCGTAGGATTCACAGGACACATCTGACGGCAGATCCACGGTTCCGTGGGATCTAATCCTAGCAGTTAGTTCCTTAAGCGTGACGATTAGATTTGCGGGACTTTGCTGTCGCGCGACCCGGGCTCTGCAGCGGATCACCCGTAGTCCGCAGAGAAGATTTCGACCATTTTAACAGGTAAGGGATGTATTTGAAAATTTGAAATGCTAGGAACCCTAATATGCAATTAGACCAAATTAAATTAATTTGAATTATGGTCTAAATGAGCTCCAAATTTTACTAAACTTTCACTCTTAGTTAAATTGGGGGTGAGAATTCAAAAATAAAATCATATTTTAATTCTGAGATCAAAATAGTTTAGGTCTAAATTAGGGCATCTAGACTGATCAAAATGCCATTTGGGCTTAGAGAAGTCCAATGGGCTTCAAATTTCAGGATAGGCTTAACTTGATGTTCTAAAAGCAATGGCATTGAAATAAATGATTACTTGGGCTATAGATTAGCAAGGTAATAACCTAGCATTGTTACACTTGGCCACTTAGCATTTATACTTGATTTGTTTTCTTTTAATCGAGTATTGGATGCTAAGGTAACATCCATATATTTGGATTAATCTTCTGTATAGTTATTGGGGTCATTACACCAAATTTTAAAGTACATCTTCACTCAAAATAACTTAATTGCAATCAGCATAGGTGGCTAGAGTTACTTTACAACTATGATTTGGAAATCCAATACCATCCGGGTAAAGGTAATGTTGTAGCTGATGCCCTGAGTCATAAAGCAACTTTATCTTCCCTTTGTTGCAATGAATATTTGATTGAAGATTTTGTCAAATTGAATCTTGAGCTGATCAGTTTAGTTGATTTTGGCACTCTACCATTTGCTATTCAGTCAGATGACTCCATTAGATTTAAGATTGTCAAAGC
Organism: Gastrodia elata; assembly: GCA_016760335.1. Classification (NCBI taxonomy): domain Eukaryota; kingdom Viridiplantae; phylum Streptophyta; class Magnoliopsida; order Asparagales; family Orchidaceae; genus Gastrodia; species Gastrodia elata. The sequence goes on along the minus strand of CM028672.1, from coordinate 46,730,576 downwards.
TCAAAAAGAAGATTCGAGTTATCCTGTGTTAGTTCCTGAAATTGTTAGTGGAAAGAGATCTGAATTATGTCTTCATGATGAAAGTGTGATATTTCAGAAGTCCAAGTTATGGATTCCTAAAAGCTTGCAGTTACAAATATTTTCTGAAGCTCATAACTCTGGGTATGCAGTGCACCCTGGTAGTTGTAAGATGTATCAAGATCTCAAGTAATCATTTTGATGGTCCGGCATGAAGCGGGATATAGCCATTTTCATTTTCAAGAGCCATCTCTGTTCTTTGGTCAAGGACAAATACCAGAAGCTTGGTGGACTTCTTAAACTCTTAGAAAATTTTGAATGGAAGTGGTTCAACATTTCCATGGAATTCATTGTAGGTTTGCCTAAGAGTAGATCTGGTTCTGATTCTATTTGGGTGATAGTTGATAGACTCACTAAGTCAGCCCATTTCCTAGCTATTCGTCAGACTGATCCTGTTGAGAAGTTAGTCAAGCTTTACCTTAAGGAGATCATTCATTTGCATGGGACACTGAACTATATAGTTTATGACAGAGACAAATAAAATTACTTCCAAATTTTGGTCAGCTGTTCAGCAAGACTTGGAGATGAGTTTAGCATTAAGTACTACTTTTCACCCTAGACAAATGGTCAAACTGAGCGTGTTAATCAAAATTTGGAAGATCTCTTGTGTCTTTGTGTTCTAGACTTCGGTGGATCAAGGAATGATAATTTAGTGTTAGTTGAGTTCGCTTATAATAACAGTTATCAGTCCAGTATTGGTATGGCTCATTATGAAGCTTTTTTATGGTAGGAGATGTACAACTCCAATTGCTTGGACTGAAATAGGAGACTCTCAACTTTATGGTTCCGATTTAGTAAAAGAGACCATTAAGAAAGTTCAACTGATCAAGCGTAATATGACTGTAGTTCAGGATAGACAGAAGAAATATCATGATGCTCATCATCGTTAGTTGAAATTCCAAGTGGGCGATAAGGCTTATCTTAAAGTTAGTCAGATGCGTGGTGTGTAGAGATTCAGTATTTCTGGAAAGCTGAGTCTGAGGTATTTAGGACCCTTTGAAGTAATAGAGATGATTTGAACATCTGCTTACAGATTAGAGTTTCTAGAAGGCTTTTCGGCTGTACATAATGTATTTCACATTTCATCACTAATAAGGTGTTTTGCTAGATCCAAGTCAACAAGTTCAGATACTTGTAATGGAACTGCAACCCAATTTGACTTTTGTCGTTAAACCTGTTGGCAGCATTCATATGATCATAGTCCATTGGCAGAATCATCCAGCGAGTGAAGCCATGTGGGAGAAAGAATAGGATATGCTAAAGAAGTTCATAGAATTCTTTTCTTAATCAGGTAGATTTAGTTCTTTCATTTTCGTTGTTGTTTCTTTAGACTTCCTTTTGTATTTTCAATTTCCTTATTTTTATTTGTTGTGTAGTGGGCGACACTCTTTTTAAGGAGGGGAGTATGTAACAACCCTAGTTTTGTTACCCATCAATTAATGACCTAATCAACTCTAATCATTTCCCATTAGTCTTATAATAGTATTAGGAGCCTCTATTTCAATTTTTGTATGATTTGGAGATCATTTAGTAATTTTCAAAAATTCATAATTTTCTGATAATTTTGAGAATGCCTAATTTATTTAGACATCATAATCGAAAATAGAGTCTACAATTGGACTCACCACACCCAAATTAGCTAGGGGTGATATTTTGAAAGTGTTCGGAAGTTGTCCTATTTTCCCTGAATATTTTCATAATATTTAAATACTCAGAAAATTAAGATAATTAAATTGACCTCTGATCAAAAATTCGATTGCATTTTTGAGTTCACCACACCTCAAATTAGGTAAGGGTGAATTTTTGGAATCTTTCAGAGTGTGTTTGGTCATTTAATTTTGAGTAATGAAATGTGTATAATTAATTAAATATTTAAAGTAATTAAATTAGTTAATATAAATAATATTTAATAATTCATACGGTAAATTATGAAACCGTGCGGATCCTGTGTGTGAGGCCAGTGTATGGGACAGCGATCCGTGTGGATCGTGGCCATTGCACCTAATCTGGAGATAATCAATGGCCCAGGATCTATCCATGGGATAGCGTGCAATTAGCCGTAGGATCACTGTACGGAACGGAGGGCTGGGATCTTTTCCTTGTATGCCCCTATCGCAGAGATGATCATGCCTGCCAGCCGTAGCACGACTCACTGGTCATCACCCTCTCAACCTATTCTAGGTCTTCTACTGCCTTCCTTTGGTTTGTTTTGCTTATTTAGGATATTGGCTGAGAGCTAGGAGCTGCGTCCTCACCTCCGGAAGCTCGGTGATTTTTATCACCGATTAGGGTTCTTTTGCAAAGATATTAGGTACGTATATTCTCTCTTATTCCCAAGATTTAATTTGTTTATGTTTATTTCGTCTCCCATATCGTTTATCCAAGCATTTTTTTGAGCTCGATCGACCTAGATCAAGTTCAATCAAATAGATTCATCCCCGATAAAAATTATAGTTCTGATCGAGAACCATAAGGATTCACTTTGATGCCATTCTAGTCAATCCCATGGACCAATTCGAGTTCCATTGGGTTGGCTATGACGAGAACTTTCTATTGAAGTGTGGGCTGAACTGTGAAATCATTGGAATCAAGCGATGGTTATAACACTAAATTCTGCCGCTGTGATTTTAGGGTTGGGGACGAAGGTTTATTCTCGGCTTAGTCTCGGGTCAAGATTAATCGACAAGCCAGACTGGTTCGGTAGTCTTGAACCGCACCGTCTCTCGAACCGCGGTAAAGACGCGTGTCGGCTACTGAAGTCGACGCGTCAGCATGCAGATTTCAGTGTCACACCGATTTCAGAGCTGCGTTAAATTCCATGTTGTCTCGGCTTTCCGCGCCTCTGCATTTTCGTGCTGTGATTAATGCCGATTTAATTGCTAATGATTAATGGATTTGATGTAATGATTAATTGTTCTAATAAATGTTTAATTACTCAAATTTCATTTAATAATAACTTTAAATATACTCAACAAAAATATGCAATATTATATACCATTTTGATAACAAAAATGAGTAGATTAATATTATGTAATTTAATTTTTGTTTTGATGAATATTTTAATTAGTCAATATTTAAGATTAATTAATTAATTATAAATTAATTTTATCATTTTATGTGACCTAATTTGATCATTTAATGTCCAAATTAAATGATCAAATAGACCATTTTACTCACAAAAATGTGAGGAACAGTAATATAAAATCAAATTAAACTTTGATTTGAAATTTTCTAATCATTTTTTAACCCTAATTAGGAGTCATAAAAAAACCCTAATTTTCCAAGGTTGTCTAAAATTGACGTACTTAGTGTCATTTTTCTCCTTATGTTATAAGGATTTCAATCATATGCATATTAACTCCATTGGACAAGAATTAGTGATTTTAGGTTATTGACTCTTAATTAGTATTATTATGATGAATCTTAATTTCCTAAATTGCATATTTTAGGTATTATAAAACCCTAGGATAGCTAATATGTCATATTTCTGATTCCTAATGTGAATTCATATTACTTATATTTGAGCTTAGTTCTCATTATTCTATATACTTGAATCAATTGTAAAGTGCTTGATTCACCTTTCAACCATAAGGTAGAAACCCTAGGTTTGATTTAAACATGAATAGTAGTTGATCCCTAGATCTATTTATTATATCTATTAATAGTAATTAACCTTAATGCCTTTGTAATTATAGATTATTTAATCAACTAGGACTAGCCTTTAGTGACTAGACTAAAGCTTAGTTTATTTTATCTAAATCCTTAAGGTCTTCACTTGATTTCTATAAGAGTTAGTGATAGGAGTTTTAAATTCATTTTGAATAGTTTAGGAATCCTATTAGTTTTCTTAACATTTAGCTATTAAAATACTTAAAACTTGTAGTTCTTAAATCCCATTATTTATTTACTTTAACCCTTTTATTTTACAATAACCTAGCAAGATTAGTATTTGATATGGATACAACCTTCAAACTACAGCCTAGCTAGAGAGCTTTAGTGAATTAAACCTTAACTTTTAATTCCTTAAGTTTGATATTTTCTTAATCTCAATCTCTTCCTACTAGTCACTTAAATCTTGATTTAATTATCATAATCGAATCTTATAGTTTAGGACTAGAATATAACTAATTTATATTTGTATTGATTATACTTATAAACTATTTTGCCATATCAAAATAAATGAAATGAAACTATTATTTAAGTAGATCATTAAAATTAGATAACCTTGGATATTACTTAGTTGTAATTATTGAATTTTCCTTGAATGCTTGCTTAGCTATAAATCTTATTCATTTGAATCATTCATATAAGACATTGTGCATGAATAGAAATTTTACATTAAAAATTATAGGGGTTTATATTATTGGCTTAGCCAAGGGCAAGTTAATGAGGAGTAATAAGGAGACCTCACATTCTCAGAGGGTGAATGTAAGTGTTATTTTGTTTGACCCCGCTTTCCTTTACTTATTAAACAGACGTGTTTAACTCCTCGCATCATTCTATATTTGCCCGCAGAATAAGTACTTTCTTAAAACTATTTTAATCATTTAAAATATGATATCTTTTTTAATCTTATATATTGTTAAGACTCATCATAGCTTTTAGCTATGTTATTTTTCATAGTTCTAGGCTATGTGAATCTTAGACTAATAATCTAAGATCTTCCTTCATTTTCTATATTATGCACTTCCATGTTTAGTACTATACTTTACTTATTTACTGTTTACTTATATTACAGTGAATATTTATTACAGTGAATATTATTAAAATTACATTTAAATGCTTCAGTGTCTCTTTTCCTTACTTAGCATAAGTTCATTTGAATATATACATGCTTTACTTCATTTACTTTCATATGCACTTCAGTTCTTTTCTAGCCTATTTAGGATGTTTTTACCCTTATTTTACTTGCAGGATAGGATGTGTATTTATGTGAGTTTCTAACTCACTTTGCCTTTTTATTTACTTTCATTTTTCCACACGTTTATGCTTATCTTCTTGCACCCTTGCTTGTACTTATGTTGTAACTCGTAGTGATATCCAATTAAATAATAATATGCTTAATCTTAAATTGTACTTAGACTGTTTAGTATAGCCATATTTTTCTATTTCTTAGCTTTGTTCTATCACATTTAAATGCCAAAATGTGATAGACCAGGTGCATTTGGAGGCTAGTAGAGCTGGACCAAGTGCATAAGCTAGCTACTTCTGCTTAAAATTATAAATTATAGCTTATTAATTTCATAAGAGTGACCTTTACTTTCTTTCTTTCCTTTAATAAACGTTGGATTGTAATAATTAAAGTCATTTAATTTATATTCACTATGCTTATGTTGGAGTTTAATTTCATACTTAAATGCTTGGGATGTGATGAATGGATGAATGTATGTAATTGAATTTTAAAATTATTCATTAATTATATAATTATCTTGCATATTTACCTTGCATATGAAATGGAGTTTAGTTGCATATCTACTTAATTGGAAGGTAGTTAAATGTTGAAGTTGAGAATTATTCCTCATCCGTTGTGTCTATTAAATGATATGGAATTAAATGATATGTGAATTATGCATACTCTAGGATAGATAATTATTACATATATGTTTTGTCACTTCAAACTATTAGAATTCTAAATAAGCAATCTCATATAATATATTGATTTTACTTTATAATTAGAAATAAGCAATCCCATATAACGGATTGACTTTATATTAGAATTATAAATAAGCAAATTCCATATAATGGAATGGCTTTATATTAGAATTGGAACTAAACAATCCTATGTAATTGATTGATTTTATGTTAGTTTTAGGCTGCTTTCTTTTAATTTAATTTTCCATTGGAATGGAAGACTTATATGCTTGAATTTGCAAGTGTACTCTTAGCCAAATACAGTAGAAGTCATGCTGAAATTTTTAAGAATTTAATGACTTAGAATTATATTGTAAATTATATACTCATATTTCATATTATTCATATCTAATTTTGTAAGTATTCATATCATATGCTTTTAAATTCATAATTTTTATGTCCTTACATGCATCATATTTTTCATAAGTATTACATGCATTATTTTTCATTAATTCCTTCCATCTTAACTTAAGACCATCTTCTAAATCCTTGGCCAAATATAGTATCTAATGATTTGGATTAGTTTCCTTCTAATCTAGTATTTGATATTGTGGTGACATATCAATATTGAGTTTAGTGATTCTCAATATTAGGGTTGTCACACCTTCTCCTTACTGTTCTTAGTAAACCTTCTTCCCCTTGGAGAGTTCTCGTTTGTCCTCCTCCTGTAGCTTTTCCTTATGGGCACTTGAATATCATAAATTAGAACACTTTCTCAATCTTCAAGTCTTCCTTATATAGACTTCATTTCACCTATTTACAATTTAATTCAGCAATTAAATCCCATTTAGAAATTTGTGCTTTTATTAAATGATTATTGATTTATTCCCTTAGTAATGAAGGGATTTAGGCTAATGCATTTATGCTTTGTTGTGTAAAATAATTAAATCAGCCTCTTGCTCTTTCCTATGATGGCTTAAACATATGTTTTTTATAATAATTTTTATAATTCCATTTTCATCATATTTTTAATTTATTTCTTTGTGAATTATTCCTTGAGAATGAGAAGTTTAAATTAATTTGATATTAATTTCAACTGTGGGAAGGGGAAGAATTCAAATCTTTGGCCATCCATATGCTGCCTTGAATGTTTATTTTTGGCAAAAATTGTGTCGAGTGCTACGGCACACTACAAAGCGCTGCAGTGGGTTGTAGCATCTCAATTTCGAATCGGCCCCCACTGTGGAGCTCTATGGCAGATCAAATAAATCTTAATTTGAGATTTATTTCGCCGCAGCGCACTGTAGCGATCAAGTTTCGAATTTGTTCCGCTATAGCGCGCTGTGACGGCTCAATTAAATTTTATATATTCTTTGCCTAAGTTCCACAAATGTCGCCTTAGCAAGCTACAACGAGTTCCTTCTAGAATTGTAGAATTGCTTCAAGATTTGCAAGCCGCTCTTATGCCGCTAGGGCGTGCTGTGGCGCGCTGGGGCGCGCCACAATGGTTTTCTCCCAGAATTGCATATTTAAGCCAAATTTTAATTTGCTCATCTTTTATCTTGAAAAGTAGCAAAAGCACATCAACATATATAATTTTAAACTGAAAAGCGTTTGTTTTTATTAACTTATTTTACTATAAATCTTGGAGTTATCAGGAACAGTTAACCTAAAATTTGGGCAAAATAACCATTTTGCCTATGCTTAAAGGTCCAAAAAACTACTTTTTAATTTAGAGCTCTAAATTAGATTTTTTTGACATCAAATGATTCTTGACTGTCTAACATGAAGATAGACAGTAAGTACACTCAATTCAAACAAGAATTAAGTCCTATAGGTCCAAACTAAAGAATTTGACTTAAGAGATAATTTAGTAATTTTCACTTAATGAAATCTAAGAATTTGTGTAATTTGTTATTGCTTGCTATTCAAGGATTCTATAGAGTTCAAGAACACTGAATTATGATATCTATTGGATTAGTTATGGCTAATTCAATTCTAGGGGGTATTTATGCAAAATATAATATTAAGAGGAGTCAAAAACTTAACTTTTTCATTTGATGTCCAAATTCAAAAAACTGAGTGGCTATAGCTTCCCTATATCATATTGAGTACTTAAATTAGGAGTAGACCCAAATTGGACCTCAATTGGTTAAGTTATGACCTAATTAAAGTTAGGAGTAGTTTGGTCAACTTAAGATTTCTAAGGGTCAAAACCTTAATTTTATTTTAGTTTACTATTAGCACTGAAATTCTAGCCTAGTTAGCACTTTAAATTTTGGTTCAGGTAGGACAAAGCTCGTCTGGTCACGAGGCCCTGCTAGCCCCAATTGTAGAGGCACGTGGCTCTGTCCCTGCCTGAGCCTGTACCTTGGCTTCTAGCCATGGTGTCCACCTCTGGACCTCCCTCTCGCTTATAAATACCCTCAATGCATCTCAGTGATCCCCTTTGCTTGCTGAGATCCACTGATACTCCCAGCAGAAGCATTTGGAGATCTCGATGAAGCCCGGCATCCCGTAGCTACAAACTGCTGATTGAGGGTGCGGTCTGGCATTTAGACCCCCTTGCGCAGTCCTTGTATCTGCCTGGAGAACTCCAAGCCCCTCCCTTCATATCAGTCACAACCATTCCCTAGCTCAAGGTACAACTTCTTCGATTGAACTCAGTGAGTTCAATTTTCCATTTAAGCTTCTAGATGAGCCTTTAGATGTCGCATAGATTGCCTTAGCCACTTAGGAAACCTAATGTGATTGTCCGTATGGTCTGGGCTAGTCTATTTTGATCATTCGATTGTCTAGTTTCAGTCTCGAGTTCATAGGCGAGCTCAAGTAAGGACTCGATGATCCAGGCTACCCCAAAGCTCGTGACCAAAGGGCTTCAATCCGCCTCACCTCCAGGAACGTGTAGGAGTTAAGCTCTAACCAAATGGTTGTCTCTATGAGGAGAATTTTCTCCTCACAGTAAAACCTAGATACTGTGATTAGGACCGAGCCTATCGAATAGCCATCCAGCGAACCAGTGCATCCCAGAGAGTGCTAAATGGTGGGATCGATGTGTCTTGACCCCAAGAACGTGTAGGCATTAAATTGAGCCGTTGACATCACCTGAGCATTGAGAATTTTAGCACTGAATATCCCTTAGGTCAGCCCATTGCGAAAAGCATGCGAAGACGATGGCACTGTCGCCTCAGGCCGGGCCAGCCCAGGCCCGTGCGGTGCGACAGTGCTGATCCAGCTGAGCTCCGCTCTGACCAGCGTGGTTCGGACTCTGGGCCAGGTTAATTAAATGATTTTGGAATTATTTTCCTTCTAATAAATAGATGATAAATGAATTTAATTAATTTCCTATAGTTTCAATTTAAATAAACATTCAGAATGTATTAATGAAATAATTTAATCAATACTTATCCAAATGGTATGATCCAATATACCAATTTAATCACAAAAATGCAAGGAATAATAATATAAAATAAAATTAAAGATCTAAATGGTTAGATTTTAAATAATTGTCTAATCCTTTTCTATTTTTTATTTAAATCATTTTAAATTCATTTAATATCCAAAAATATTGATTAAGGTCTCTGATTGCTCATAAAAATATAGAGAACCTATGTAGACCATTAAAATTAATTTAAGGACCTTAATTTTATTAATCACTCCTTAATTAATCTAATTTGGGATTAGTGAATTAAGCTTTAGATAAACCTCTGATTTTAGTAAATCTAGTTCCTAATGCTTCATTAAGTATAATAGAGCCTTTAAATATATTTGGAGCATCCTAGTATGCCCAAATTTCCTTAATCACCTTAATTGGCTTTAAAATGTGATTAGTGCTAATTATGCTAATTAGGTTATGAAAACCTAAGATAAGTGTGTATCATACTTCATTAACCAAGATGGAACTCATTTAAATATATTTGAATCAATTTGGATAATTAAATCATATAATCCCATTTTTAGCCTTTAAGAGGGGGGATTTTGGTCATTTTGATCAAGATGTGTTTAAGCACCCCTTAAACCTTGAAAATTCAGTAAACTATCTCTAGTTAGATTATTAGCACTTTTCTGAAATCTTATATTAATAATATTGATGTTAAGCAAAGAAATCTCAAGTTAGTCATATTAAGATCTTAAGACATTAAGTGTCCTTAAAATCCTCTTTCTTAAGATTTAGGCATAATTACCCTTAAGTGCTAGACCAATAGTCTAATAGCTTAATTAAGTTGATCCTTAAGCTTGAATCCTAAAAGAAATACTCTTGTAAAATCCTTAAGTCTAAAAGTGATCAAATCTTAGACCTTAGATCTTAGACTTTAAATCATCTAAATTGAATTGAATTATCATCTTTGGAATCCCTTAAGTGATTTATTATTTAATCTTTTGAAGCCTTCCTTGTGGGTGTAGGATTGATTCAGCCTATAGAATAATATAATTATCCTAAAGATTGAATATAGATCTTAGATTTCTTAGTTCTTAATTGATTATTTTATCTTGTAATCAGTAGAGTGACCTTTCAATTAAGATCGTAATTTCTGAATCCTTCAGCTTATAAGATTCCTTATCTTTAATTTGAGTTTTAAGTGTAAACCCTAGATCCTTATCAGGATATCCCCCTGGATTCAGGATCTAAGCACCAAAATGGAGTTTGGATCCAGAATCCTTAATCTTGATTTACTTCTTAATCAAGATTTGGGTTAAGAAAGGAAAATAATAGAATTAAGTCGTTGAATTATTTACTTTGAATCTTTATAGTCATCATATGATTATGAATTAGAACTTGTTAAGTTCTAATATTAATATTAAGGCTGTGAATTTGAGATTATACTTGATAGCTGGATATTGGAGATCCTAAACTTGTATCTTTATAGAATAGTTAGTTGGATAAATTAGACAATAACATATATCACATAAGTCTAGATTGAGTCTCTTGCTTACTTTGACTTTGATTGCTTCGCATACCTTAAACATTGAGCCTTGTTCCTTGAGCATAATAGGTAAACTTAGGATATGGAAGATACATCCTAAGTTAGCATTGGAAAAGCATAGTATTCATTCAATTCTTTCAGTACTTTCAGTTAGTAGAGTATGTCCTAGCTTAGTCTGCCTCTTCAGTTCTAGTGTTGTTATAGAATAGACTCGACCTAGCTTTGCCGATGTCTAGAATGGATACATGTCTTATTCTATAAGTTCAACTCGGACTTAGCTATGCAGATGTCTAGGATGGATACATGTTGAACTTTCAGTTCAGAGGTCTTGTATGGCCTATTTTCATTATGGCAGTACTATGTCTTAGGCTTACTTCTACTTCAGTTCAATTTTCAGTATTTGTTTTGCTTTGCCACGTGCTTCAGTGGCCTTTCTTTTAGTGCTTGACTTGCTTTGCCACATGTCACAGTGGCTTCACTTTTGCTCATTCATGTACTTAGTTTACTTTTGCCACATGCCTCAGCAGCCTTTTTTTTATATATTAATCTGCATGTTTGTATAAATACTCTTAATGTTTAGTATTAAATATTGGCATATTTAGGATGCTATAATTATATGTTATTTCAGCATTTTTATTCTTTATATACTCAGCATGTATCCATGTGATCATAAGCATGTTAGGATCAGATTTATTTCAGTAGTTGCAGTTATTTTGCTTTTAGCCTCACCTTATTTAATTGCTGCTATGTATGTTATTTTTGCATACTTATTGATTAGCTATAAATGATTAGTTTATAGCTACCCCATTATTTGTAACTTGTAGCACCTTATAATGCTTGCATGTTTAAAACCTTTAAATGTGATAACTTAAATATTCAATTCACTTAAATAGCCTAAAATGTACTTAGACAATTGTCTAACTGTACCTTTTTTTTGTTGGCTGGGGCCCTAGCATTTGTGATATCGACAAATGTCAAATTTTTTGTTCGTAAGAAGTATTGCAGGAGAGGAGCCAGTGTAGGAGGAGGATCTTCCTACTACTATTTAGTTAGATTTACTTTCTTGCAGTGAGGTTTTGAGAGATCTTTACTTTTATTTAATTTAGTTTGTAATAATTAAACTCTAGATGTATTTACTTTTCTACATTTAATCTGAGTTACTATTTCTTTTACTCTCTTATATTATATTGTGATGTGGATGTTATATTATACTATTTCTTGCTTCTGCCACTTTGATTTGTATTGATATATGTTTACCAATTTCAGGTGACAAGTCCTTGGCTTAAGGCAGGTTGGGTCCTACCTGACTTTACTTAGGTTGGGGATTTGCCATATTTGGAGCACTATACTCCCCGTAATTATGCTAATATTAGTATTAGTGTCACCACAGGAAAGTATGGGGCCCCACAAATCTGGATAGCATCTTGAATGATCTAATTTGGGGTCCAATTAACTAAGTTATGGCTAAATCAATTTTTAAGTCATTAAGGGGTAATTAAGGAAGGTCTTAAAAATGATTAGTCAAATCCTACACTAAAATAGTAAAATGGATACTACTAGATTAATCTAGACATTCTCTTGATTAAAATGAGACCCATATTGGATATGTTTGGTCACTAAGCACAAAGTTATGGCTAGAGAAAGTCTTGGTACGAGTGTAGGAGGTCCTAAAATGTCACTACATTAAATGTGTCCTAATTGCAATTTGACACTACCAAATTATTCCTCTCATTTTTTTGAGTAAAATGAGATGTATATTTAATATATTTAGATTATTGGTTTATAAATTATGAGTGTTTAAAGTTTCTAGAATTTAATTAATTCAATTTATGCAAATTGAATTAATTAAAACCTTATTGTTTTAAATTAATTCCAACTATTTTAATATAATAATTACTGACAGATTAATTAAAATAAATTAAAATGGTTGCGGGACCCTAGGGATGACACGTGGCAGGCTCTAATTGGGCCGAGCAAGGCAGTGGGTCACACAGGCCAGAAGGCGTGGAGACAGTGGGTCCCACAGGGACACGCGGCAGGCACAGGACCCGTGGGCTGAGGGAGTGGGGCCCATAAGCAAGCACATGGCAGCATGCAGTTTGTGGAGCGGGTCCCACATGCTACGATGGAAGATATCGTGCCAGAGTCGGGCCCCACACGTCACACCCATGACCCGCATGCGAATGGGTCGGGCTCGGGTAGACCCGGCCTGATCTGAAGGATCGCTCCTTCATCCCTGAGCCGACGGAGCTAGGGCACGGATTTGCGCAGCCTTCTCGGCAGTGTTAAGGGCTGACCCTCACAGCCGAGGGTAAGTCTCGATGAGACCTACCTGATGGCGGTCGAACTGGCAGTTAGGAGGCCGGGACCGCCGGCTAGGGTTAACCTTAATTGATTAGGGTTGGGCCGAAGAAGGGTAACGATATCTACTGTACCGTTCGAACATAATTTGATAGATTGAGCGAGTTTAGCGACAATCTGGACCATTCGATTATCAATCAGGAGTGCAGAATAGAGATCTAATTGTTACTATACATAATGCAATACATAAATGGAGGTAATCGTGGTACCAGATGAAGAACAATTGCTGTAAGTTCGAGTGTGCTAGAGTTGGCATTCAGCTCCCTAGATCCAAATTACACAAAGCAGTCGGCACTAATTGCGGATGAGGGTCTAAAGGGTCAGGGCTATGGCCGCGGTAGGATGCAGCATGGAAAGGGGCGATGCCATCGTGGGAGACGATGCTCTGGGACCGTCTGATCTTTGATCAGACGATCCGAATTGGCAATCTGATTTGACAGGCTGACCAAACGGTGCGAGCAAAAAATAGCGGATGGCGTCAGATGCTTAACGGTGCTGCAGATTTATTTAATAATTTAAATAATAATTTAATTAATTTAATAAGTTAAATCCTGATTTTATTAATTAAATAACTTATAAAATTTTTTAAAGATTTGCCTCTAGCTAATTGAGGGGTGATGAATGCAACGGTGAGGTCAAATTTTGATTTCGATGAGTACTTTATTTTCCAAATTTTCGGGGTATTTAAATATTATTAAAATATTCGATGGATATTCGACAACTATCGATTGCCACCAAAACATCATTCTTAGCTAATTTTGGGGTAATGAATGTAATGGCAAAGTCCGATTTTTAATTTGAGGTCTAAGTAATTAGGTCAATTTCTAGGGTTCCTGAAAGTCTCAGAATTAGGGTTTGATATATTTGATCCCTAATTTGGACTAGGTTTTGGTGGTGAACTCCTATTTATTAAATTAGTGCTCTAGAACCACAATTAGGACTTGGATTAGTCTTTATTGGCTTGGGTAACAACTTTAGTTATTACAGAGGGTGATCGCTACATGGTAACACACATCGGTGTTAAGTTTTGTTATTTTTGGACACCAAAGGCAGAAAAATGCGAAAATTTTAACTTTAAGTTATTTTTAAATATTTTCCTTAAAATTTCTTTTCTTTCCCCCCTTCCTCAATTTTCCAATCACCAACAAGCGGAAGGCTTCGCTTGTTTAGTGCCAATAGGGCCCCACACCTCAACCGACTCTCCCTCTACCCCCCCCATATTCGACAGATTTTCGACGACTTCTTATTGCCACCAAAATATCATTCCTAGCTAATTTGGAGGTAATAAATGCAATGATGAAGTCTGATTTTTGATTTTTTGGTCAAAATAATTAGGATAATTTCTAGGGTTCCTGAAATTCTCAGAATTAGGGTTTGATCCATTTGACCTCTGATTTGGATTAGATCTTTGTGGTGAATTCCTATTGACTTAAATAGTGCTCTAGAACCACAATCAGGACTTAGATTAGTCTTAATTATCTTGGGTAACAACTTGGGTTGTTATAAAGGGTGATTGTTATATGGTAACACATCTCGGTGTTAAGTTTCATTATTCTTAGACACCAAAAGCGGAAAAATGCAAACAATTTAACTTTACATAATTTTTAAATAATTTTCTTAAAATTTCTTTTCTCCCCCCACTCCCCAATTTTCCAATCGCCAACAGGCAGAAGGCTTCACCTTTTTAGCGCCAATAGGGCCCCACACCTCAACCGACTCTCCCTCTCCCCACCCCACTCAGTTATTCGGACATATATTTTGATCTTCAAATTAAGGCAAGCAAAAAAACCTTTAGATGAGAATAAATTTTAGATCAAAGTTTTCTAGTTTGAGAGAAATTTGGAATACAGAAACTTCCACTTTATTTTTTGAACTTCTTAAATTTAAGAAATCAAGAACATCAAAATATGTGTCCAAATTCATTGATTTTTATGTCATCATGTTAAGAATATTATTTGAAGGCTGCTTGGGAAATTTCATAATTTTTGGAGCATCGATTTGCTCTTAATTAATTTTTAAAGTTTAAAACTTTGGAAAATAATTACAAATAAATTATTGCTCTGAATTGAATTTTTGGTGCGAGGGTGATCGCTACATGATAACACACCTCGGTGTCAAGTTTCATTGTTTTTGGATACCAAATGGTGGAAAAATGTGAAAAATTTAACTTTAAGTAAATTTTTAATTATTTCCTTAAAAATTTCTTTAATATTATTTGAAGAGTTTCATAAATTTCGGAGTGCCAGTCTGATCTCAATTAATTTTAGAAGTTTAAGACTTCGAAAATAAATTCAAATAAAATATTGCTCTAAATCAAATTTTCAGTACGAGGGTAATCGTTACATGGTAACACACCTCTATGTCAGAATTCATTGATTTTCATGTCATTATGTTAAGAATATTATTTGAAGACTGTTCGAGAAGTTTTATAAATTTTGGAGCGCATGTTTGATATCAATTAATTTTCAAAGTTTAAAACTTTGGAAATTAATCACAAATAAAGTTTTGCTTTGAATTGAATTTTTGGTGCGAGAGTTATCGTTACATGGTAACACACCTCGATGTCAAGTTTCATTATTTTTGGACACCAAAAAGCAGAAAAATGCAAAAAATTTAACTTTAAGTAATTTGTTAATATTTTCCTTGAATATTTATTTTCTTCCCCCCCATCCCGATTTTTCAATCGCCAACTGGTGGAAGGCTTTGCCTGTTTAGCGCAAAATGGGTCCCACACCTCAGTCGACTCTCCCTCTTCCCCCTCGTCATTCAGATCCGTATTTTGATCTTCAAATTAGGGAAAATAAAAATACATTTAGATGAGAATAAATTATTGATCAAAGTGTCCTAATTTGGGAGAAATTCAAATAATGAAAACTTCCACTTTATTTTTTGAACTTTTTAAATTTAATAAATTAAGAACATCAAAATACATGTCTGAATTTTTTGATTTTTGTGTCATTATGTTAAGAATATTATTTGAAGACTCATCGAGAAGTTTCATAAATTTTAGAGCACCCGTTTAATCTCAATTAATTTTTGAAGTTTAAAACTTCGGAAATTAATTACAAATAAAATATTGTTCTGAATCGAATTTTTGGCGTGAGGGAGATCGTTACATGGTAACATACTTCGGTGTCAAGTTTCGTTATTTTTGGACACCAAACGATGGAAAAATGTAAAAAATTTAACTTTAAGTAAATTTTTAATATTTTCCTTAAAAGTTTATTTAATATTATTTGAAGACACCTCGAGAAGTTTTATAAATTTTGGAGTATTGGTTCTTAGAACTTCAGAAATTAATTACAAATAAAATATTGCTCTGAAATGAATTTTTGGTGTGAGGGTGATTGTTACATGGTAACACACATCGGTGTCAAATTTCATTATTTTTGTACACCAAACGACGAAAATATGCTAAAAATTTTAAATAAGTAATTTTTTAATATTTTCCTTAAGGATTTCTTTAATATTATTTGAAGACAGCTCGAGAAGTTTTATAATTTCAGAGCACTGGTTTTAAAACTTCAAAAATTAAATATAAATAAAATATTGCTCTAAATCAAAATTTCGGTGTGAGGGTGATCGTTACATGGTAATACACGTCGGTGTCAAGTTTCATTATTTTTGGACACCAAACGGCAGAAAAATGCGAAAAATTTAACTTTTAAGTAATATTTAAATATTTTCCTTAAAAATTTATTCCCGCCCCCCCCCCCCCCCCTCCCCCCCCCCCGATTTTCCAATCGCCAATAGGCGGAAGGCTTCACCTGTTTAGCACCAATAGGGCCCCACACCTCAGTCGATTCTCTCTCTTCCCTCCCCTTCCCCATTCGTCTGCTTAAACCCCCCCACTCTCCCACTTTCCCCTCATTAGCAGCAGCCCCTCCCCCCTTTCCAGCCAGCCCCTCTCCCTGCTAGCCCCCCTCTCCCACCCTTTAGAAGCCTCCAAACTAGCCAGCCCCCTCTCCGGCCTCCCCACTTCGGCAACCCCTCTAGTTTCCCGCAACTATTTTTGATCTCCCTCCTTTTTTGCAGCAATACTAACCGAGGAAAGAGGATAATGAAAAGAAGGGATTTGGAGGAGTGATTTCGCTAATGTTATTATTTATATACTATTATTGTATATACTTAATAATATTTATGAAGATAAGAATATGTCATCACATTAATATTATTGTCATTAATCAATAATGATAAATAATGCATATATTATAAAATGACTATTATTTATATTCAGACACCTTTTTCATTTTACATTTTTTTATTATTATTATTACTTTTTGCTTTTTAATTTTAGTCATTTCCATTATGCCTTTACTTTCATATATTATTATTATCATTATCATTAAATGAAGATAATAATAACGCTAACCTAATGTAAAAGCGAAAGAAAAATAGAATGGAAAAGACGATAATCATTTTCTCCTAAGAATATTGACTTAAAGCTAAATATTCAAATCTAAATGCATATCCAAAATCAGCCTATCAAACTTTGGATCTTAAGGAATAAATGTACCAGTATACAACATGTATTACATTTTTTTTTACTTTTTATACTTTTTGCACTTTATTGCTGCTTACTTTGAGCCAAATTTGTATTGAAGCTTGGTTGGTTGTTTGAAACTAATATCCCTTTCATATTGTGGTTGTTACTAAAAACTGACATTAGTAACATTAAAGCTTGATTGGTTATTTGAAACCAATATCCTTTTCATAACATGGTTGTTACTAGAAAATGATATCAGTAACATTAAAGATTGGTTGTTTGTTTGAAACCAACCTCCCTTTCATAACATGGTTGTTACTGGAAAATGATATCAGTAACATTAAAGCTTGGTTGATTGTTTGAAACCAACATCCCTTTTATAATGTAGTTGTTACTAGAGAAATAACATCAATAACATTCGTGGTGGGTTACTGAAAAAATAACATCAGTAACCTATATTTTATAATAACACTTGTTGTAGGAACTTTTATTTTTTTGTCTTTCTTATTCTTTATGCATTTTATTACATCCTTATATATGCTAATTGCATTTCTGCTTTTATTAAAATATAATATATTTTGTTTACTATAGTACTTAAAGTATTTGCTAATTATTGGGAATTCCAATCCCAGTATTGTTTTTTGAACAATACCAAGTTAGGTACTTTTGGGGGAGCATGAAGAAGAGCTTTAAAACTTAAATTATCAAACTACCGATGGATCTACGACACTATTCTACTTTTACTTTTACTTTTACTTTTCTTTTTCCTTTTGTTTTAATTCATCTAACATGAACTTTGTAAAGAGGAATGTCTAAATTTTTTTGTAATATCAAATATTAAATGAATGAGAAACATATCATGGCTTTTGTATGTGTATTTCCTTTTCTCTTAAATAGCTCAATATGATCCTACGGTATATGAACGCTCGAGTGCCAGGATAGTTTCCCTCTGAGCCGACATCGGGCCATCACATAAACATACCTCAACATAAAGCTACAGAAAAGGTTAAGCAGTTTATAAATATAGACTACTAAATACAAAGAAAGATCCTAAATAAATATGATCAATATACTTATGCTTATTTTCTAGTAAAATTACAATATAAGCAAATTATACTGAAACTAGCATCCTAACATGCTTGCACAGAAAATACTATATAAAACTAGGAAATTATTGGAAATACATAAATACTAAAACAAATGTTACAAAATACTGAAATGATATAAATACTAAAAATACTGAATTAGATGAACTACAAGTAATTAAAATTGAAAATAACTGAATTGGAAATAAATCATTTTATTTAATAGGACATGTGCCTAGAATAATTCCACCATAATAAAAACTGGCTAAGCCTAGCCACATAATAAAAACTGTGTTATCTAGTATACTGATGTCTAGATAGAATATACAATATCTAGAACACCGATGTCTGGACTCGAGCTAAAAAATAGAACTGTAGAGGCAGACTAACTACGACACATTCTATTGAATTATTTTCCGATTTACTAATTTATTTTAATTTATTAATACTCATGACATATGCATCTCAAAACTAATATAGAATATTCATCAAATACTCTATATTCAGCTGTCTGTCAAAATAGTAAAAGCTCAAATCAAGAAAGCAGTGCGTATAAATCATGGAATATAAAGCAGTACTAAACAAAAATATATGATATCATTTCATTTCTAATTTAATCGTTCTAACTATCCTGAGATTATACAAGCTTAGGATCTCCAATATCCTACTATCTAGTATAAACTCAGAGTCATGATCTTATAAAGTCACATAATTAGAACTAATTAAATTTAAATTTAAATTAATTAATGATGCATATATAAGTTAAATAATAAATTAATTATCTTGATTAATGAATTTATTAACTCAAACAAGTCTTGATTAAGACAAATCAAAATTAATGGATTAAGAGTTAAACTCCAAAATATTGAGGTTTACAACTCTTAATCCAAAGGCACTAACACATAAGGATTTAAGGATATGCACAACTCTCATAAACTAAAGGTTAAAACAATCTTATTAAGTATAATCAAACTTAATAAGATGAATCTCTAACCTTAAGCTAAGGTTAAAAGATAAAGTAATTAGAATAAAGAGATAAATCTAGAAATCTAAATTCAAGGACTCATTACATTGAGTAACTTATTTATCCAAGGAATAAAATCTAGCATAAGTCTACTACTAAGCACTAAAAAAAAGAGATTTCTAAAAGCTTATGAGGGAAAAGATACTTAAAGAATCTCCTAATGAAATGACTTTAAGAAAAGATATAATAATTGAACAATAAGGTTAAGATAGATTTATTTAATATTGTGGCAAATCTAGGGAAAACATAATATGGGTTTAAATCCACAGTATGAAGTTCACATTTTAGCTTTGGATTATTTAGGGAAAAATCGGGTTTTGCTTTAAGATCAAATTAACATATCAAAATGTTCTAAATTTGATTCTTAAATATTTACCTTACTGATTTTAAGGAAAACGATAGATTTCTTGGGCTTAAGAACACTTAAATCAATAACTGAGAAAAATGACCAAAATGCCCATCCTTAAGGGTCAAAAATGGGATTTTAAGAGTTAAGGCTCCAAACTAAATTATATTAATGCTAAAGAGTTTCTTACTATCTAACATGAATATGGACATTAAGAATACTCAATTTGGCCACGGATTAAGGCTAACGAGCTCAAAATAGGGTATAAGCTCATTAAGGGTTGATTAGCAAAATTTCTTATAAAAATCTAAATTTTTTATTATACTTAGGTTCTACTATGTCTAAGGATTCTATAGAAACTTAGTTTGTTAAATACAAAGGTTAAATGACCAAGTTATGAGCAAAACAAGAATTTCCTTAAAATTATAATTATGGGTGATTAAGAGTGGGATCCAAAAACCTAATTTTGCTAATTAGTGTCCAAATTAAGCAAAGTCAGTGACTACGGGTTCCCTCTAATACACTGAGTATAATGACAGTGAGTTTGCTCAATTTGGATCTCAATTAATTAATCTAGGCTTTAATTAGGGTTTAATGTGATTAGTGAAATTAAATACAAAAAAATTATTTTGACTAAACCAATGTGTTCTACTATGTTTAGCGAGTGACCAGAGACTTAAAATTTAAAATTTGGGTAATTAATAAGCTTAATATTTACTAAGTTATCTTTATGATAATTAGGCCTAATTAAGAAATCAACTTACTAAAATTGATATTTTTTATAGTTTACTAATCCTTATATTTTTATGATCAAAATGGTATATTTGATCATGTGATTTGAAGCTAAAATGACTAAGTTATGAGATAATAAAATTCAAAGATTTAATGGGGGGTTTAATTAGCCTAAAAAGGTCATTAGCTAAAATAAGCATCCCACAAAAAAATTAATACTACCAAAATATTTTTCATATTTTTATGAGCAAAATGAGATATAATTTTACTATATTTGGATATGTGGTT
This sequence comes from Gastrodia elata, assembly GCA_016760335.1. Lineage (NCBI taxonomy): Eukaryota > Viridiplantae > Streptophyta > Magnoliopsida > Asparagales > Orchidaceae > Gastrodia > Gastrodia elata. The sequence continues at coordinate 46,709,680 of CM028672.1, read as the reverse complement.
TCAAAGTTATGAGTGTTTGAACATTGCTAAGTAATTATATTAAGTAAACAAATTTAAATTAATTAACAATAATTAAATCTTAAGCCTAATGGCTTTAACTACGACGGGCTCCACACTAATAACTTGGGAGAGGGAGAAGGAAGGTGTGGTCGAAGCACAACACGTGGATCGGGCCCGACCCAACCCGACCCGGAGGCAGACCCGGATGACATCGACGTGATGAGAGCCAATAACCCGGCACCTAAAGCATCCAAATCGGTGGCCTTCTCGCTATCACTGGAGGTCAGCCCACCCGCCGTTGGAAAGGTCTTAGAGAGACCTTTCGATCGATGGTCAAACCAATGCATGAGGAGGCCTGGATCGCTGGCAAATGCCAGCTCTAGGTGGCTATGCTCAGATGGGAGATGGAACGGGCAAACTAAATTGTAGATAACTGTAGAAATCGAGCCAAATTGATGATCGATACAAGTTCTTTAGGATTTTATTGAGTGCTAGATAACTTACAATCAAGTGGAATAAGCATTCAAGTCAACTAGTATGCAATTTGAAATGATAAGGAGGAGAATTGGGAGGTACCTTTGTCGAGGGGTTTGTCGATTCTTTGTTTGATCGGGATGGATCACTCCTAGGTTTGAGGCTTTGATTTCAATCCCAATTGATACTAAAGGAGATTAGATGATGAGAAGGAATAAAATTGATCTTACAAAGCCCCAAAAGTGATGACAACTACTTGGCTAGGTGGGTGCATGCCTCTCATTGACGTGTGCGACACACGCAATATTTGTGTGCCATGCTCGGAAGGATAAATCAGGATCGTCTTATCGGACGGTTAGATCGAATGGTGCAAAAGGCACCATTCAAATTCTAATGAACCTGGCCTAACTAGTTTAGTAAATGGAGGGCCCCACTAATATAATAATTAATTAGTAATTATTTCAATTTAATTCAAATTTTATAATTAAAATTAGGCTTTTAAATGGGCTCCAAAAAATCTCAAAATATTACCCTTTAGTAATTTGAGGGTGAGGAACGTAATGATGAAGATAGATCTTGGTTTTGAGATCGATTTAATTATTTTTTGAGGTATTTTTAATATATTAAAATATTTGAGAAAGTCAGACGACTTCCAAAAACTTCCAAAACATCACCTCTAGCTAATTTGGGGATGATGAGCGCAATTGAAAAGTTAGATTTTTTATCTGAGGTCAATTTAATTATCTAATTTTCTTGATTATCCAGATTTTCCAAAATTAGGTTTTTATCTGATTGATTCCTAATTTGTACCAAAACTTTAGGATTTGCATCTAATGACTTATTAAAGCTAATAGAATAAAGATTAAGACTTGGTTTAGTCTCAATTGATCAGGGTAACTACCTTGGATTGTTACAGCTTCTACTCCCATTTTTGAGCGATTCTTTCAAATTACATTTCAATTATAGATTGCAGGATATTAGCAATTATTGGATCGAGCCGATTAGGTCCGTATGATCATAGCATAACTCAGGCTGCTACAGTCTTGTCCATGAGCCTGAGTCCCATATATTGAACTCAATTATATGGGCTGTCCCCTCCATTAAGGAGGTGTTCCTTGGGTCAACCTTGACCTAAGGAATAAATCGAGTACTCAATCTTGGCCCTAGGTTCACTATGGAGGAAACATTTTCTTTTATTAGTAACCATAGGAGGCTGACCCTCTTGAGAAGTCATCGCGAGTTAAGGTTAGCCTCGTAGAGGTCATGTGGGTTTATCGGAAAGAGCTCGTCGAGGCCAACATATTAATATGTGGATCATCTCCTGAGGTGAACTGTACGTCAAGTATTCGCAAACGCTAGCTTCATTTACTTGGTCCCCGATAAAGAAAGGGAACAGTGTCGAGAGAGTCGTCCTTGACCCGTGCGTCACTGTCCTCGGGCCCCACACTTGGGGTCGGCCTGCATACATGCATGAGGGCCCATGGTTGTGGGATCCAAAGCGCACGTGCACAGGGAATTACTTAGGATTAAGGGAAATGAATTAATTAATCCAAAATATTTAATGCTTAATATCTCTTTAATTACCAGTCCGAATATAATAATGTTATATCTTAAAGTGAAAAAAATTTAAGGAATATTAATATGATATTAGATTTATATTTTGATAATTAAATTCACTAATCACCATTTAATTATCATTAATGGTGATTAAACCATACTTCTTAAGCCTTAGGACAATAATCCTTAACTTAGATACTTTCATTATACTCTTTATACTATGGGGAAGCTATAACCACTTATTTTGGGTCAATTGAACATCATTTGGTGAATTTGCTTTTCTGACACTTTTCTTAGATACTAATGAGAAAGGATAACAAGCCTTAACTTAGATGGAGACTTGATTGAACCTTAGGGTATGCTTATGGTAGAGAATAAGTACCTTACAAATTAATTTGATAAACTTAGTATAAGCTCCAACCTTAAAGTTGAAGATGATAATTTCTAAGATATAAAACTAGGATTTACCGTTTAAAGATAATAAGACCTATTAGTTATAGTTAGAATAGCATATTTCCTATGCCTAAATTTCATTAGGTTAAATTGTAGTAAATTGAGAGAATAGATTTTAACCTATTATATAATTTCCATCCTTTAGATGTAGGAATGACCCATTCACTTTAGTAATACTTGCAACAACCCAAAGGTTGTTAGTTAATATTTATCAGTCAAATCAACTCATAATCATCTCCATTAGTCTCCATAAGATGCTTAGAGCAAATCCTGAAAATTTGGAGAGATTCAGAGTTTAATCGAATATTATGACTATTATAATATATTTAATCAATTAGAAAATTGAGATAATTAATTTGACTTTGGGTTGAAATTTTGACTTTGTCATTGAATTCCTCACCCCCAAATTAGCTAAGGGTGATGTTTTGAAAATTTTTGAAAGTATCAAATTTTCCCAAATATTTTAATATATTTTAAATACCCTAAAAATTAAAATAATTAAATTGATCTTGAAATTAAAATCCAACTTTTCCATTGAGTTCCTCACCCCCAAATTAGCTAGGGGTGAATTTTTAGGATTTTTTGGAGCTCATTTAATTGTCTAATTTTAATTACTAAAAATATTTTAAACTAAATAAATTGCAAGTGGGGCCTACCACTTGTCCATCAGCTCAAGCCCATCTTGCAGCAATGATAAAACCCTAAAGCTAATATCCATGGTTAAGGCCATACATCCTCCCTCATTTATCTATGTTCCATTGGCCTTAGCTTTCCATCTTTTGCAGCTAAAGAAGTTTCCTCCTAAGCCTCAGAAGAACCATGTCAAAAACTCTCCATTACAAACTAAATTACCCCTCTTCTCGTTAATTCAATCAATAATTTGGTTCAATTATTTTTCATTCAGCCATTGCATGGCGTTAGGTTTGATTGTCGAGCCACAATCGGACTCAGATGAGTTCGATCAAAGTTTGATCCGTTCATTAAAAAATAATTCCAAACAGTAAAATTTATGTATAACCGTACATAAGGCATCACTATTTGCGGTGTTTGTGTGGTTCTTTCGTATCGATTTTGGTACCAATTGAAAGGTATTGGAAACACATTTCCATCAATATATGGCATGATCCATGAGGTGCCCAAAATTAGGAGTATTTAGATGCCCTAGAGAAGACCCCCAACTTTCATTCATGCAGGCCGATCGGTCGGGTACCATAGCGCGTTGTAGTGCCTAGCTCTCAGCCAAGGAGCACTACGGTGTGCTGCAGTGCACGAGTCTCGTAAGGACTAGTGTTATAGCTGGCCATAGCATCAAGATTTTGGCTAGGGAGTGCTACGAAGCGCCAGAGTCTCAGAATGAATGGCGTCATAGCGCGCTGTAATGCCCGTCTCTCAGCCAGTGAGTGCTATGGCATGCTGCAATGCCCAGGTCTTACAACATCGGACTCCATAACGCGTTGTAGCACTCGACTCTCGGTAAGTTAAGCACTCCAGTGCGTTGCAGCACCGTAACATCTGGTGGTGTGCCGTAGTGCCGAAGTATGCAGTAGCGCACCACAGAACCCCATAGTACCCAGTTTTGCACAACTTTGTATATTTTGCAATCTGCCAACTTCAGAATTATAGTAACATAAAAGTACACTAAAATCATGAAATTAATTTTCTATCCAATTTTCATGATTAGTGAAGATTATCAAATTTACTTATTAGAATAGATTGTTTATGGTTATATTTCTTCATGTCATTTAGGACTTAACTATACTACTAGAATTATTCTCCATAGTTAAATTTTTAACTATTTTCTAAGTGCTTGAAAATGTGATTTGTGAAGATTAATCATTATATTTAGTTGATTTTGATATCCATGTGATCCTTAAACATCAAGTAACCTAATGATAGCTTTGCATTTCAATTTTTGCATGAGTAATCTTTAATTATGCCTAGTTAGCTTCAAACCCTAATTAGCCTTAATAGAGCTCTAAGAGTAAATAAACCTAGTTCAAATTACTGATTTTGCCTTCATTAACTAGTATGGATTGATTTAATACTTGATAATTTTATAGTTGATATTAGATTAGTATGTTAGATGAATTAAGCCTCATAATTGATAATGTGATCTTCTTTTTAAGCTTAAGTTCCTTTGATTTTCTCTTAAGGAAAGAGATCAGCATGAATTAGCTTTTAATAACTCAATAAAATATGCTTGATTATCAAACATTCAATTGTAAATAAATGTATGATTTTACCCATAACTTGATTGTTTAAAATAAGCTCGGGAGTTTAGTGTATTAGCAAGATTTATTATCTCATTTTAATCAAGTGATTGAATTTGTGAATCTTTATGTAAGTGCATCTCAAATTGATTTCTAGAATCAACTCATGATAATGGTAGATCTAGATGTAATAATTAGAAGTTTTAGTTCTTTTAAGTGTATGTGATGACCCACTTAAGTAGTAATAAGTGAACCTCTTAAACATCGAGGCACCTTTTCAGATAACGGTGGAGTTCCTGATAAGAACTCCAAAGTTAAGCGTGCTCATGTGGGAGCACTCCCAGGTTGGGTGACCTGCTGGGAAGTTATCTTATGAGGGCAAAATTGTGAGGCCTTTTTGGCCAAAGCGGACAATTCCTTGGTGCTTAAGAGTTTGGGCTGTTACAAATAGTATCAGAGCAAACCATAGGGTGTCAGATAGGAGCTAAGTGCCATATAGGGCAAAGTACCACTTCAGGTGAGCAGCCTCTTGAACCTATGATGGTTAAGGTGCTACATGGTTGTGGGTACCTCTTGTACTTGTAGGGGTCACCTCTAGTCCTATCTACATAGTGGATGGTTCTTGGATCTGTGTGTGGATACTGACGAGGACGACAGTTACTTAAGTTGGGGAGATTGTGATGGCCCACTTAAGTAGTAATAAGTGAAATTTTTAAACATCGAGGCGCCTTTTCAGATAATGGTGGAGTTCCTGATAAGAACTCCAAAGTTAAGCGTGCTCATGTGGGAGCACTCCCAGGATGAGTGACCTGCTGGGAAGTTATCTTCTGAAGGCAAAACCGTTAGGCCTTTCTGGCCAAATCGGACAATTCCTTGGTGCTTAAGAGTTTGGGCTGTTATAGTGTAAGACTAACATTTATGATAAAATGAATACTTCACCTTTAAATTAAGGGAGTCTTTGAGGTAGAAAATGTCTTATTGTATATATTGAAGTCTATAACTTTGTGGTAGTGAAAACTTACTAGAATATAGTTTTAGCTTTATAATTGTGGTATATTACCTTAGTTGAGTGACTTTTATGTCACATCCTTGGAACCATTTTAATTAGTACCTATTTTTTAATAGAGAAAAGATTCATTAGTTTGAAACCCCATATGTACAAAAATAGCTAGTTTGAGAATTAAGTAATATTAGTTTTAACATATGGAGATTGTAGTGCATATCCTGGGAGTGCTCCCACATGAGCACTCCCAGGATGGGTGACCTGCTGGGAAGTTATCTTCTGAAGGCAAAACTGTTAGGCCTTTCTGGCCAAATCGGACAATTCCTTGGTGCTTAAGAGTTTGGGCTGTTACAGTGTAAGACTAACATTTATGATAAAATGAATATTTCACCTTTAAATTAAGGGAGTCTTTGAGGTAGAAAATGTCTTATTGTATATATTGAAGTCTATAACTTTGTGGTAGTGAAAACTTACTAGAATATAGTTTTAGCTTTATAATTGTGGTATATTACCTTAGTTGAGTGACTTTTATGTCACATCCTTGGAACCATTTTAATTAGTACCTATTTTTTAATAGAGAAAAGATTCATTAGTTTGAAACCCCATATGTACAAAAATAGCTAGTTTGAGAATTAAGTAATATTAGTTTTAACATATGGAGATTGTAGTGCATATCCATAGGATGAACTTGATTCAATAGGATCTGGAATTGGTTGATTCATTTTGAATGGAATTGTAGAGTTCTAGTCTTATCTTAGATTAATAGATAAGTACAGTTCATGATGAACATTATAATTCATAAGTATGTTATAAGTAGGGGCAGAACGGTGCATACTCAGGAAGGGTTGTTGAACCTCCCAGAACATGACTGCTGCAGAGACTCTACCCAAGGGAAAACTGAGGACTAGTTCTTAAGATAAGAGTAATAGTCTTATCTTAAGTATTAGATAAGGTGCTTACATACATTATATTATGATAAATGGTTTTAAATAATAATTCAACATATATGAGTTTTAGCATCTTTTGCATGCCGATCATATCACAATACTAAGTATAAGTAGTAACAATAACAGAGTGCCAAAACTATAACATTCATCCAAATCATTTATCATAGAGGCTAAGTAAGAAAACATTCATCTCAGAAAATAAAGAGAAAAATACATTCAGAGTTAAATCATTACAAACAATTTGCTTAAAATAGTAAGGGCAGTAAGTAACTCTCACTCACAACAAAAAGTAAACTAAAATAGTAAGTAAGAGCTGCGCCAACTAATACTCCACAAACTCCTCATGGATCTCCTGAGAAGCCTCTAGAGCCTGCTCCTCAAACTACACTAGATCTGACAAATTGTTGAATCCAAAATGCCAATTCCTTGGACAAAGAAAAGAAGAATAGTACATTATATTAGATAACAAGTTTAATACATTAAAAGCTGCTACATACCTTACTATAGCATAATGGAATAGAATTAACATTTAAGTAAAACAAAACAATACTGCAAAAAAGTATTGAAATAATTAGAAGATATAAAACTGTATAGAACTAAAAGTAAGGTAAAATAATAACTAAGAGATAAGGTGCTGAAAATAGGAATCTATAAGAAATTTGAAATAGAATAAAATACTAAAATAAAATTATGTTGAATGCCACTGGATATACATATATATAACAGAATATTCCACCGAATATTATGCCTTAACTTTGCATAACCTTGATGTCACAAGACATCCCACAGAATCCTAAGTGAGCAGAATTGCTCCGCTAACAGATCCTAGGTGAGCACAATGCTTGACTAATAAATCATAGGTGAGCATAACGCTACGCTAATGTAGTGACATGCTTATGCACTTTATGATATGCCAAGGTTCAATAACTGAATGCATATAAATCATTTAAAACCAAAAAATGTTTAAAACCAAATTAAATATCCAATTTCCTCCATAAAGTAGAAGCTAACTATATGAACTATATAATTCTATTTTAATTCCATTGAATTCAATATTTTTTTATGTAATAAAATTTTATAACATCCTAATTCATCACATGTTAAGAGTACTATTGCATGATCAGTATGTCCTATGAAAGGTGATTCTAAATATTTAGTTTTTTTAACTGTACTTATCAATGCACACAAGGATAAGGGACAGAATCCTTTTACAGTTTCTTCTCTCAAAATAATTTATCAAATCCCTAGCTTATAACACACTTTAGACTTGAGATGTTTATACTGATCAGAACTATACTTATCAAATTGCATAAGATAAGATCGAAACTCTATAGTTCTATTCAGGGTAAATCAACCAGTTCCATATTATACTGAAGAAATTAGTTCTATGGATATGCACTACAATCTCCATATGATAATACTAAGGTTCTCATTCTAACAATCTATTTAATGAACAAGGAGTTACAAGCTAATGAATCCTTTCTCCATATTGGTGAGTCATACACAAATAGGCTCCAAGGATGTGGCATAAAAGCTACTCAATTTAGGACACTACCATAAGGAATAAGCTCAATCTAGTCTCTTTAAGTTATTCTATCACAAGATTTAAGGATATCTATCTATGATTATTAAGGTTCATATAAGGTTCTACCTCAAAATGAGACAAATAAGGTATTGTCCTACCTCAAAGTAACCTTATTAAAAGATAGAGTATTCACTTAGACTTAGAATTATCTTAATATTTTAAGATTTAATACTTCTAATCATCACATTTAAATTACAATTAATTTCTATGTAAACCAATATGATAAAACCTCATGCAGGTTCACAACTTCAATCATAAGGTCTAGATGCTAAAATCAAGCTTGTAATTCTCTAAATATATCATAACCATAAAAACTAGCTTTGACCTATCTAAGTATAAGACCTCTAATGGTTTAAAATCAAATATTAATAAATCAAAAGGTTATAATATAAATCAATCAATGGATCTTATGCAAATTTACTACATAAATCATTTGATTAAGGGTAAATCACTTATGCAAATCATCAGGCATTTTTATCTAGTCAAACAACTAACTAAGAAAGGAAAACAAACCACTCAGAAGAGGCAATTAATTGACATTCATTCACATTTAACTTAAAGGTTGAAATGCTAAATCATATGTTTAAGATGTGATTTAGAGAATTCAGTTGCATGAACTATCTTAATTTAACTTCTAGTTTACAAATCTAAGGTCACATATCAAACATTGAAGGCTTAACTCAATGTATTGGTTTAAGGCTTAGATCATTAAGAGCTAAATTAAGGCAAACCAAAATTTGACTTAATTAAGAATGTTTTATGCACATTTGAATACAAAGATAAAATCAAGCTATTTAGTCTCTAATAAAATTAAAATTAGCAATTTAATCAACTTATTTAAGCTTAAAATATCTAATTAAGTTTAGTGGACTGAATTAGAGTGTTACCCTAATTAAGGGAGATTTACAGTTTAAAGTGTCCAAATCAATACATGAGGTTACTAACATGATAATTATTATCTAAAAATTACATGCATATCAGGCTAACCAATTTTGAGATTACTTAAGGCTTACAAATCACTAATCCAATCCTAAAGTAATAGTAATTAAGTAATTGCATAATAATAAACTTAATTGAAACTTGGAAAATAGGTGCTAAACATCTATATGAACAATTAGAGACCAAATAATGCAAATTTGGCTAAGTACAAACCCTAATTCTCGCTAATCATGCAAAATAAGGATTAGGACATAATTAACAGAATAATTGTTCAAAAATTTATTCCTTTGGAAATTATATTCTACATGTCATAACTAATTATTAGAAACCATAAACAGAGAATTTGAGTGATTAATCATGCTAATATTCACTAATTAAGCTACTAAAGTAATTAATCAAAATTAAGAAAATAGATCACAGAAAGTGCAATATTATTTTATATTCTTATCCCTCACATTTTTCTGAACAAAATGGTAACAAATTTGGGTTGTTATGGACTTCCCCACTTAAGAATGATATCTTTCTCAACATCATCCTATGGAGGGTAAAGAAGATGCAAAAAGTTGGGAATAAAACTTAGAAATTGAAAGTACTTGGGTTTTCAAACTGATTTGGATATTTTTGTTGCATTATGACCTCTTTTTCCCAAGTGGATTCTTCAATAGAGTAATTCCTCCATTGAACTTTCACCGTGGGAATAGAGTGATTCCTTAACTATTTCTAATAATGAGCTAATATTTTGATGGGCTCTTCCACATATGAAAGGTCCGACTGAAGGGATACTGCTGGAAGTTGAATTAAATGCGAAGGGTCACGAAGACATCTCCACAATGATGATATATGAAAAATATTGTGTACTACAGAGAATTCCTTGGGGAGTTTTAACATGTAGGATGTAGATCCTACATTTGCTGCCACTTCAAAAGGTTTGACGTATCGGAGACTAAGCTTCGCTGCCACACCAAAATAGAAAACACCTTTCATTAGGCTGACTTTAAGGTAAGCAAAATCTCCAACACTGAATTCCAAGGGATGATTATGAGCATCATGATACTTACTTTGATGATCTTGCGTGGCTCTAATTATTTGCTGAATTAACTACACCTTTGTATTCATTACTTCAACCAAAACGGATCCAAAAAGTTGAACACTGTTGATTTCAGACCATGCAAGTGGAGTGCTATACTTTTGCCATACAATGCTTCATATGGTGTCTGTTGTGTTATGGATACTTTGGTGTCCAAGAATAGCACAAGCATTGTAGCACTCCTCAGCATGCCACAGCGTGCCTCAGTAGTCAGCAATTGAGAAGCAGCTGCTGCTGCGCGCCACAGTGGAAAGCGGTGCCATAGTGCACCGCAGCATAATTAGACGCGGGTGCTACAGCATGCCACGGTAGATTATAGTGTCCAGATTTAATGCTGGCGCCGCAGCGCACCGCAGCAGTTCAATCAAAATTCAATCACTATAGCACACCGTAGCGCGCGTGGCGCGCTACAGTGGATGCTAATTCGAAAGTTGACCGCTACGATGCACCGTAGCGGTCGATGGAGTTATGCTTCATTTTAGGTCTCGATCTAAAGAACTTTGAGGGGTATTTAGGACTTTTTGGATCTGAAATGGAGCTAGCTACTTAAGCCTATGTAGTGGTGGAAAACCTAAGTGCTTTCTAAGGCTTTTGTAATTAGTTTGGAAGTTTTAGTGGCTGTGGAAAGGAGAACCTTAGAAGGAACTCTAAGGGAGCTGCTATCCAATGCAAGTCTTGCAAGGTGATAAATAAACTCTAAGTGATAGTCTCTATTCCTTCTCTCTATTCTAGAGTAAAGCTTAACTCTTGACCTGAGGTGATATAGCTATTATAACTCTATAACCCTTTGAAGTTTTCATAGTGGATTTTCTCATTAGTGTGGCTTTGTAGTTTTTCCCATTCTTGGGTTTTTCACATATATCTTTATATTTGGATGATTGTTTCTCTTGTAATTTTGTGATTTCTAGACTTGCTTGGTCACCATCAATGCATTCCCTGATCCTCAAAGTCTTAGAATATTTTATGTGTCTCAAAAACAACAAGTGGTATCAGAGCGTTGGTTCTTTGCCTAGAGGGTTTTCTTATTTAAGTGGGAGCAATGACCGAAGAAATGAGACATAAGATTGAGAAGTTCAGCAGAACAAAATTTGCGTTCTAAAAAATGCAGATGGAGGATCTGTTCTACCATAAAAATTGTATCAACCATTGAAAGGAGCCGACAAGAACCTGCAACTATGACTGATGAAGAATGGGAGGTTCTAGATAGAACCACTTTGGGTTAGATTTGCTTATCACTATCTTCTTCTGTTGCTTTTAATATTTTTAATGAGAAAACAATTGTAGATCTCATGAATGCCCTAACAAGGATGTATGAGATGCCCTCAACTTTGAATAAGGTTTTCTTGATGAAGAGATTGTTCAATATGAAGATGATGGATGGCCATTCAGTGACTGAACACCTCAATGGGTTCAATAGTACGACGAGTTAGTCGAGTTAGGTGGGCATTAGTTTTGATGATGAGGTCCGAGCCCTGTTATTCCTCTCTTAGTTGCTAGATAGTTGGGATGGGCTAGTTACAGCCATCAACAATTCATCAGGGAATGCGTAGTTGATGTTCGGCGACATCATTGGGCTAGTGCCGAATGAGGACATGCAAAAGAAGTCTCATGGAGAGGCATCTACCTCAGCACTGAAAGCTGAAAGTAGAGAGAGACATGCTAAAAGGATACATACCAGAAATAGGTCAATATATCAACAAGGTAAATCAAGACCTATAGGCACGAAGAACTTCTAGCACACAATATCCGCAGTGGAATCGATTAGATAGAGTGCACTCTCTTTGATTGAGGATCGGGGTTGTATTGACAGTTACCAAGCAACTTAAAATCACAAAACTAGAAGAATAAAATTATAGTACATGCATGAAAGGGATCATAACACACAAAATATCCAAACACCAAAGATTACATGGAAAACCCATGAATGGGAAAAACCACGGAGTCACACCACAGAAAAATCTACTAAAAAGTCTTGAAGGTTACTAAGTTACAGAGAGCTTATTACCTTAGCTAAAATATACTAGCTCTTACTCTAATATGGAAAGGAGAGAAAGCAGCCATCATTAGGAGTCTCTCCTCCAACTTTGAAATATTTTAATATTTAGATTAATTAAAAAATGGAAATCCTTAATTTAACCTCAAAATCAAAATTCAACTTTGTCATTGCGCTCGTCACCCCCAAATTAGCTAGGGGTGATGTTTTGGAAGTATTTAGAAGTCGTCAAATTTTTGTGAATATTTTAATGTATTTTAAATACCCTAAAAATTAGGATAATTAAATTAACCTCTAAATTAAAATCCAACTTTGCCGTTGAGTTCCTCACTCCCAAATTAGCTAGGGGTAAATTTTTGGGATTTTTCGGAGCTCATCTACCAATCTAATTTTTAGAACATTAATTAATTAAATAATTTAAATTAAATTATCAAAATCCCTTTTTATTTTTTTGCTCCTTTCATTTTCCTTAGTTGGGACCCGCTGTCTCTCCTCTTTTATTTTCTTTATACGCCTCTCCCTCCATTTCTGCGCATGCAAGACCCCTCCCCCCACCTTCTTCTCTCTCTCCATTTTCTGCACATGTCCTTCTCCCTATGGTTATGATGGGATGATTCAAGCTCATCCCATCCGAAGCCATGCCCTTTTTCCTCTTTAAAAGAGCCCCTTCATCCCCATTCTCCATTTCTTGGCTGCTCAAGCTGCTGAATGAACTCTCAAGTTCTCAAGCCCCCAATGATACATTAGAGAAATCTCCATTTTTGCTAGCTAAGGTACCTCCTTTTTCCCCATTTATTTGATCTAATGGTTACTTCATTTTGTTCTTATACTTATTTCAAATCCTTAAGAACCTGTGGTTGAGATATGAAGTTCATTAGAGCTCATTAACATTATAAATTTTAAGGTAGTTGATCAGCTCTATAAATAAGATTTTTTGTATACCTGAACCTTTAGCTTCATTATTTGTGTTGCTAAAATAATCATTTTGTTTTGATTTTGGTATCATCGGAAAGGCCTTGGAAAAAAATTTCCATCGGTATATGGAACAACACTTGAGGTTTCCTAAATCAAGAGTATTTGGGTGCTAAAGGGGACACATTTTAGTTTTTGTACAAGCAAAATCACCGTTGAGAGCTACAGTGCGCCGTAGCGCCTGACTCTCGGCCAGGAGGCACTACAGTGCACCGCAGCGCCTGCATCTCAGATTGTCTATGCTGTAGCTTGCCACAGTGCGTCATAGCATCTAGTTCTTGGTTAGGGGGCGCTACAGTGCGCTGTAGCCCTCAGCTCTCAAAAAATTTATCGCCATAGCGTGTCGCAATGCTTGACAGACCTTAAATTTTGTATCTGCGCTTGCACACAAGTGTACGTAGTCTGAAGTAATAAGTGAAAGCTTAGTTCTGAGATTTATCATCCTCATGGAATGGTGGTTTTGATACTGAGTCTTATCTTCTTTTAGTAATGTTTAGAATATTGATTTTTGGTTTGAGATGGTTCTTAAATTAACAATACAATTTATCCTAGGGTAAGATACTATTTGTTCAAAAGGAGAGAGTTGGGGTTTCATTGTAGGAATTAAAAGGACTTGGTGTTAGAAAACATCTGATATCTAAAGCTCTGTACAAAATGGTACCTAAGGAGCTCTAAGAGCTTAATGAGCAACTTCAAATGCTCCTAAATAAAGGTTTTATTAAACCTAGCAAGTCTTTTTGGGGAGCGTCCATTCTGTTTGTTAAGAAGAAGGATGGATCTATGTGAATGTGCATAGATTTTTGTGAGTTAAGCAGGGTCACCATTAAAAATAAATACTGACTGATTAGGATTGACAGCATATTTGATCAGCTCTCTGGTGCCGTTATATTTTCTAAGATCGATTTAAAATCAGGATATCACCAGTTGCGAGTGAAAGAGTATGATGTGGAGAAGACAACCTTTCACACTTGTTATAATCATTATGAATTCCTTGTGATGTCTTTTGGACTCACCAATGTTCTATTAATTTTCATGGACTTAATGCAATGAGCTCTAAAGACTTTTTTGGATAAATTTATCATTGTCTTCATCGATGACATTCTCATTTATTCCAAAACTCTTAAATAACATTAAGATCATCTAAGAGAAGTGTTGTAAACATTGCAAGCTCATCATTTGTATGTAAAGTTTTCAAAATGTAAATTTTAGTTAGATTCCGTAGCATTCTTGGGTCATATCATCGATGTCTAAGGAATCTGTGTAGATCTAAAAAAAGTTAGCGCAATCTAGGATTGGGTGCAGCCTAAGTCAATAACTGATATTCAAAACTTTTTGGGATTAGTCAGTTATTATAGAAAATTCATAAAAGGTTTTTGTCATATCGCATCTTCATTAACCAGACTGACATAGAGAGCAGTACCTTTTGTTTGGAGTCTTGATTATGAAGAAATGTTTCAGAAGTTGAAAGACACTCTCAACTGCCCTAGTGCTTATTCTGCCAAAGGAAGGTTTAGACTATCAAGCCTACATTAATGCATATGGAGTTGACTTAAGATGCGTGCTAATGCAAGAAGGAAGAGTCATTGCATATGCTTCTCATCAGCTAAAGCCTCACGAAAAGACTTACCCAGTGCATGATCTCGAGCTTTCTGCCATTATTTTTGCCTAAGAATTTAGTGTCACCATCTGTATAACATTCAGTGTGCCATTTTCACTAATCATCAGAGCATGGAGTATTTATTTACTTAGCTGGAACTGAACTATCATTAGAAAAGGTGGTAAGAATTGATTAACAATTATGATTTGAGTATTTAATATCATCCTAGTAAAGCAAATATTGTAGTTGATGCTCTTAGTTATTGTACTACACTCTGTGCCATGATTGTTGAAAGTACTTTATTTGAAGAATTCATATAAATTGTGCATTATGCTTGTCAGAGGTTAGATGCTTAATGAGCTGATAGAGCTAAGTTCAGTGGAACCAACCTTTCACAGAGATGTCTACATCTCTTAAACCAAGGATGAGGACTATCTTAAATTTAGGACCAAAATTGAAAGTGGTCATTTCCATGACTTGTAATTGCATGGAAATGTGATCTATCATGGGAATCCCCTATGGATTCCAAACTCTATGCTCCAAGAAATTCTCATTGAAGGCCATAACTTTGGATACCAAATCCACTAAAGTAGTACAAAATGTAACAAGATTTAAAATAGTCCTTTTGGTGGCCTTGTATAAAGAAAAGCATGACAAAATTCATTACAAAGTGTCATGCATGTAATCTGGTTAACACCAAACACCAATGACCTAGAGGAATATTACATATATTGGAAATACCATAATGGAAATGGTTCAACCTATCAATGGACTTATCTAAATCAAGATCAGGAGCTGATACAGTTTGGGTTATCATTGATCGATTAACCAAGCCAACTCATTTTATTCCTACTCGATAAACTAATTCGGTGGAGAAGCTATGAAAGACTTACATCAAGGAAATTGTCAGACTCCATGGAATTCCAAAATCAATCATCTCAGGCAGAGATAGCAAGCCCACTTTTAAATTCTGGCAAACTATGCATCAAGGCCTTGAAACTACTTAGGCCATGAGCACTACTTTTCACCTTCAAATTGATGGACAGACAAAAAGGGTCAATTAAGTCCTTGAAGATCTTTTGCGTCTCTGCATTCTAGATTTTAATAGTGTCTGGAAAGATCATATCTCGCTCGTGGAGTTTATGGATAATAACAGCTTTCAAGCCAGTATCCAAATAGCTTCATATAAAGCCTTATATGGTAGGAAGTGCAGCACTGTACTTGTTTGGTCAGAAATTGAAAGTGTTCAACTTTTTGGATCTAAATTAGTTGAAGCAACTAACAAGAAGGTTTAACTCATTCAGCAAAGGATTTGTGTAGCTCAAGATCGACAGGGTGCATCATCATCTAAACTTCAATATTGGTGACTCACCTATTTAAGAGTTAGTTCAATGAAAGTGCTTTCAGATTTGGCATAGCTGAGAAATTTAATCCCAGTTGCATTGGAACTTTCAAACTATCAACAAAAGTAGGATTCACAGCCTACATGCTTAAACTCCTAGATGACTTCTTTGAAGTCCATAATGTATTTCATGTTTCATCACTAAGAAGATGTCACTGAAATCCATCTCACTTAATTCAACTTCTAGCAGTATCTATTCAACCCAATCTTTCATATGCAGAAGAGCCAATTCAAATCTTAACTTGTGATTAAAGGTAGCTAAGGAATTGTTTCATTCCTATGGTAAAAGTGTAATGGAAGAATCGTACTCTCAAAGAATCTACTTGGGAAAAGGGGCGAGCATGCAATAAAGATATCCAAAGATCTTTGAGAATCCTGATACTTTTCCTAATCTCATCTTAATTTTTCTGCCAATATTATTTATTTTATTTTGTTTGTTTCCCCACTTGGGTGATGTCGAGGATGATATCATTCTTATGTGGGGGAGTCTATAATAAACCTTAGTTGTTATCTAAGTTAATTTAGGCCAAATAAAGCTTTAACTCTTATTCCATTAGACTCCACTAGCCATTAGAACATAACCCAGAAAATTTGGGTCATTCGAATCTCAATTTGATTAATTAACTATTTTGCCAACTTTAGGATCTAGAAAATTTACTAAATTAAATTGATCTCCAAATTAAAATTTGATTACATTTTTGAATTTTTCATCCCCAAATTAGCTATGGCTGAATTTTTGGGAATTTTTGGAGGTCATTTGGCTCTAAATTGGATATAATATCATTATAATAATTATTTGAATTAAATTAGTTATTTAAATCCTTTTAATTCCAACGGTCGACTGAATTTTTAAAACTATGAATGGAATCTCAATCGTTTCACCTTTCCTTAACCATGATTTGACAGCTTCTGCCACTCCAACGCTCGAATCCTCCATCAGCCATCGGATCGTATAAATGATTCAACGATTGATAGCTTGTCTGTGTTAAGCCATTGGGTTTAAGAGCATCAGAGCCGCCATGACCCCAAGCATTGTAGGTCTTTGTTCCAAGACCTTCAGCTGAGCACCCCCCCCTTGACAGTAGTGTATCCCTATACAATCTACTACTTAGGCTATCCCCCACAAACCCTAACGATCGCCAACATCTTTCCCATTAAGGTGCGACCCTCCAAGAGGGTCTCCATGGCCCAATTTTTTCTATCCTAGTAATGGGCCAAGATTCATCGGGGGTAGACCTATAACCCTAGCCCAAGCCCTCCAGTGACCTTCAGGGCTATATATAGCACTGGAGTTTCCCACAGTGAGCTCTTTGCTCATAGTTTCTTTTCTCCCACATCTAATTGTGCTTGAGGATCTTTGCATGCCTAGCTATTCTCTTCTTGCAATCCAGTCGTCAACCAGTGTCTCCAACTTCAGTCCCTAGTAATCAATGGGTGACGTCTGGAGTTCAGACTCCTAACTAGTGCACATAACCTTAAGTAGCTTCTAAAATCATCCGTAACTCCCGAGCAGTGCCCGTTATTCACAAACTTGGTACCTACCCTTTCGTTCATTGAGTTGTGTGGGCTCAATGCTTAATGAATTAAACTATTAATATATGTTATGCAATGATGTGATCTTCTTTGAGTGTATGGGTGCCTATGTGAAGTGAGTTGAGTGGGTGATCTCAGTTCAGACAGCGAGAACACATTATCTAGACAAAGCCATTTCTCAGTGGAGGTACAGTCACTCCACTAGGATTAAGAGCTCAATTCCAACGAAGCTCTACTTCTAATTGCATGCCCTGTTGTATTGAATCGATTGTTGGTTTCCTTGGGACATATGATAGGGCAAACCAAGCAAAAATTAAAGAAAAGAAAATACGTAATTAGACATAGAGGTTTAAGTAAGATTTGTGGGATATCAAAATTTGCCACTCGGCTGGATAGAATCGCCCAAATTGAGACACGACGTGTTGTAGCATGCATTTTGTAAAAATTATTATTTGTGAACTAGGGCTATTCAATGCAGAATTCATAGGGACTAGCCTTATCTGCTATAGTGTGCTTTCACCAAGGAAATAGGTCAAAAACTAGTTAAAGCATGTGTCCTTTGGTCTTCCGAATGGTGGAGATGCTAAATCACACATTAAGGCATTTTTGGAGAAAATTTTGACCAGTCATTGGGAGGGGGGCACTTGTATTGGAAGCATAATTTTAACTTTCATGTTCTTTTCTTCAAATACCAAGGAGAAGGAGAAAAAAAACTTACAACTTTCAAACCCTCCTCTCCTTCTTAAGAACCTAGTGCTAAGGAAAATTTTATGAAATGGCCACCCGGAAGAAGGCGATCGTGAGCAAACATGCATCATCTTCCTCTTCGAGAACAGGCTTTGATGATCAGATGCTTTCCTCTTTAGAAGCAGAACATTCTTTCAAACAAATAACCTCGAAAAGGAAGCTATATTATGAATGAGAATTTGGACAACTGTATCCGATCAATCCATCCACCGCCATAAACAGGGGATGGGTGAACCTAGTGGGCACACAGAAATACGTTATCCAATCATTGTGTATGAAATATATGCTAACACCATAAATGCCCGAATGCGAAGCATTTTTGTTTGAGGAAGGGCCGTAGATTTTGGGATTAGCTATTGAAAATTTTTATGGAGATGAGTTTGTAGGCATCTATGCCTACACACAATATATGAAGTTTGAGTTTGAACTCATTCAAGTCACTAAAGCACTCATGGGGAGTAACACCGCTTGGAGAGGTAATTTTTCCAACATGCCAAGAGTCTTGCTCACTACAGCAAGTAATGCATGACACATTCTCATTCCAATAAAATAGTGCTATCTGGGCATTTGAGTGAAGTGACCTGAACAAGAGTGGTATAAATTTATGCAATTCAACTTAAAATCAATTGATGTTCCTGAAATAATACTTGAGCAACTTTAGCAAGCCCTAATTGGGCCATGTGCTATTCTTGCTTTTGGGTTACTAATCATTGGAATTTGTCTCGTACAAGGGGTGAAATTCAATGATCATGAACCTTTACTTCCACCCCGAGTACCTCTCACTTTTAGAAATATTCACACTCATTATGTGAAGGTGGAAAGAAGAAATAAAAAAAGAGAAAGAGCATGTAAGGACCTTCAACTACAGTAAGCCAGCAATCTGAGCTGAAAAACCTCCAAAGGCAGATAGTCAGGTTCGAAGAACACCAAAAGCTGGCCGATAAATATGTGGATGTTAGGCTCACTTATTGTGTGTAACAACCCTAAGTTGTTTCTTAGCTTAACCTAAGCTTAACCATGCTCTAATTTTAATCCCATTGTGTTCATATAATTATTTTAACCTAACCCTAAAAATTTGAGAATAATCAAACCTCTCTAGGTTAAATGGGCATTTTTTTCCAATTAGGCACTCTAAATTATAATCAAAATAATTTGATATCCAATCCAAAAATTGATTGCTTTTTTAAATTTCTCACCCCCAAATTAGCTAAGGGTGCAAATTTGGTAATTTTTGGAGGTCATTTAGGCATTAATTGAATTTTAATAAAATTGGGGAAATTTCAAGCTAGGGTTCCTAATAATCTAATTTTGTAAATATTACCTATCTGGGATTTGCTGTGTGGAGCACGGGTGATCCACTGCGGAGCTCAGATCACGCAACATTAAAGCCTCGCCCCATATAACTATCACACTACCCAATCCTACAGCTTGGATTTAGATCCACAGAAGTGCGGATTTGCTGTCAGATCGACCATGTGAATCCTACGACCTAGATCAGCCCCACGATTAGCTGTGAAGAACCGATGGATCTGGGCTGTCACGCCTATCTAATTAACAAATCAAACAACCCACAGTGCACCCACACTATGGATCGTCATCCAAGGAGCACCCCACTCTGGATAGGAAGTATCCTCTGTACCCCACTCTGCATAGTGCATAGAGGAAGTATCCTCTGTACCCAAGGAGCACCCCACTCTGGCCAGCAAAGCATAGTAATTAAAAGCTTCCTGGATTGGCTGGAGCCTCCTGATCGAGCCCCGTGGCCCTATTTTCCCCATTAAAGGAATTGGGAGCTCGGCCATAGCCCGAGCTCTCGGGACTCCCCAACCCAACAGGCTGCACCCTAATATCTCCCTGAGGCTATAAATAGCCTCAAGATTCATCTAGAGAGCTCTTTACTCTTTGTGAGCCCCCAATCAAAGTTCCTTACCTCTATGCACTCTCAAGCTCTCCCGGCCAATTCCAGCTCTCCCCTGTGCTCCAAGATCATGCCAGTAGTAATCAGAGGGTGCACACTCAAAGTTCGAGTCCCATAGCTTTTTTGGAAGCCAAGCAAGCCTCTGAGATCCCTCCTGCCAATCGATCCATCTCTGTCTCATCAAACTAGGTACCTCCATTATTGTGAAGAGCCAATTAGGTTCAGCACTCACTCCATTTTGATTCATAATTGTATGCTTATGCTAGATGAACTCAACCTGATTGTTTCTAAAGTCTGAGCTAGCCCCGATCGATCGTATCGATTGATCAAGCTAATTCCTTCCACTCGGCCAGGGTTCGAATAAGGACCCATTGATTGGGCCATTCCCAAACCCAGAGGATGGAGGTCTTCGCTTCTCCATCACTTGGGGATGGTGTAGGGATCAAGAGGGGCTGTAATGGTGGTCTATGGGGGGAGAATTGTCCCTCCACAGAGAGTCCAGAGGCTGGAAAGTTTTGAATATATATATATATATATATATATATATATATATATATATATATATATATATGAGCTATTTTTCTTAAAAAAAATAAATAAAATATTAGAAATGTATTTAGAAAAATGCAGAGTATATTAAATTAAGAACTTCTTATTTACTTATCCAAACCCTATAAAATTATATACTATTTTGTTCAAAAAATCATGAGAAATAAGAATATGCAAAAATATTTAGGTTTCTTTGAATGGATTTTTTAATTATGCCTAATTACTTTAGAACTTAATTAGAAAAGATTAGCATGTATACTTAGCCAAATTGCAAGATTTAAGTCTTACTAGGCTCCTTATGCTTTGTAGAATGTAAGTGCTAAGTAGGTTAATTTTTTTATTTATAATCTATTAATTATGCACTAATCCTTAAAATGCATGATTAGTAAATATTTTGTTTTATAGTTATCCAAATTATAAAACTAATGTCTCTGATAGTTTGTATAAATAAGTAGAACATAATGGCCAAGTTGCATACAGTTTAGATGATTAGTTTTACAATTTATTGTTAATCTATCTTGGCTTGATTTAGGGTTTGGTTAGCCTTAATTACCTTCTATTTTGATTAACATTATATTTATATGTTTCATTAACAGTAGTATGCATGTTAAAAAACTTAAACTATGATTCAGACACTTGAATACTTCATTTGACATTAATCAACTTGTAAGCCTTAATTTACCTAAGGAAATACATAATATAGTCAATAATTGATTTTACATTGATTTGAACATCAATAATGGATAATCAGCTTACAAAATTTTAAATTAATTGATATCTATGCAGTCAAACTTAATTTTGCTAAGTTTGGGATTGAACCTTAACTTAACTAGACTAAGTCTCACAATTAATTAATTTGAACAAGATACTTGATTTGGATACTAAAGAACTTGCATAACTCTAATCAACACTTCTTGATTTGCTATTGATCTTAAACTAGTAAATTAGAAGTATTAAGATTTATAACAAACTCATGTGATTAATCATCTGAATCTAACCCTTAAGTCCTTGATTTTCTTATAAGAAAAATCATTATCATAAATTAATTTATAAAATAAGAGTGATTTATAAAATAAACAATTCTCAATAATTCTTATGATTAAATTCCATAACTCATCTGATTTGTATAAATTAAGTAAATACTTTAAAGATTGTAAGTTCAAGTAAATCTTTATATTTTAGATTATAGTTTGAATAATTATACTTTTCTATTTTAGATATTTATAACATAGAGATACTGTTTTGACTAAATAAATTGTCAAAACCTTTTAAATAGATAAATTATTGAGGTAGGAAGAACTTATTGTCTAATTTTGAGGTCGAAGTTTAGATGAACCATTACTATCTTTAGACTCTGATTTTAGATCATTATGGTAGAATAACCAACAAATTATAAAATGAGATCATTCCTTGTGATTGTATCCTAAGTTGAGTGACTTTCATCTTTGATTTATAAATAGAATTGTTAGAATGAGAATCAATAAATTTATCATATGGAAATGATAGTGTATATCCATAGAACTGATTTATTTCAGTAGAAGATGGAATTGGTTGATTTACCCTGATTAAAACTTTAGAATCTTAGTCTTATCTTAAGGTAATTAGATAAGTATAGATCAGTTCAGGATAAACATCTCAAGTTCAAGTGTGTTATAAAAACAACTTAGTTTGAGAGACTAAACTGTAAAAGGATTCTATCCCTTATTTTTATGCGTATCGATAAGTGTAGTTAAACAAACTAAATGTTTTAAGTTACCTTTCTTAGGACACCATAAGTTATGTTATAATTAGAGTATTTAATGACTTAGTTTGAGAGAATAAACTGTAAAAAGATTATGTCTCTTATCTTTATGCATATCAATAAGTGTAGTTAAATAAACTAAGTGTTAAAACCACCCTTCTTAGAAACATATTAGTTATGTATATGCACTCTCCACATGGGGTGATCTAGAAGATTTAAAGAATTAAACAATCTTAACATTTAATAGAATTAAATCAAGAGTTAGAATTCATTTAGATGGATTTTGCACAATGGAGATAAATGGATTCATTTTGTTGTTTTAATCGATTTCTAGATTTTATTGATTTTAAGGCATATAGTTATTAAAGCCTTAGCATATCATTAATGCATATTAGCATTAGCAGAGCAATGCTCTCACCTAGGATATTAGAAGAGTGATGTGCTAAGGACTCCATTAGTGAAGCGTTTGCTCACCTAGAAATCTGTGGGATGTCATGCGACATCGAGTTTAGTATATATGTGGCATGTTATAATGCACTTATATATATATATATATATATATATATATATATATATACATATCCAGTGGTTTACAACAGAGGTTTACTTTAGCATTTACTCAATTTCAGTTCCTTACTACTTTCCATATTTTAAGTATTTAATTTTCCATCTCTATTTTTCCTTACTTTTAGATTTGTACTGTCTTAGATTCTGTAGTTGGTTTAATATATTTTCTACAGTTTTATTTAAATTACTTAAATATGAAACTTTAGATAACTATAACTGCTTAGAATAACTTGAAATATGTTAGACTTATTGTTTAATATGTAGTACTTTTGGGATACGACAATTTATTAGATCTAGAGCAACCTATGGAGCTTGTTCAAGAGGCATCACAGATGATCCAAGAGGAGTTTGTAGAGCACTAGAGGACTCTACATTAGCATTTACCTTTTTTTTTACATTAGCTTACTTTCAGTTCAATCATTACACTATTTTCTATTATTTCATTTAAGTAAACTATTTGAAATAAGTATGGATGTTTTTTTTTTCTTTTTTGAGATGAAGGATTTATTTAGCTTCTGTGATGAAAGATATATATGTATGCAATAACTTCTACACTCTATATTTACTACTACTTTTATTTAGTATTGTGATATGATCAACATAAGTGAAATGCTAATACTCATGTATATTGGGTCATTATTCTACTCATAATCCAATGTATATAAGTACCCTACCTAGTACTTAAGATAAAGTTTTTACACTTATCTTAAGGATTAGTACTCAGCTCTCTTTCCTTTGGGGTTGAGTCTAAGCAGTATAGCTCATTTTACTCAGCAAATATTATAGGACGTTCAGCAATCTTTCCCGAGTAACGCATCGTTCTACCGCCAACTATTTAAAATAAATAATCTCAATTGCGCGCAGCGACGGGACGGGGCGTTATATTGTGAGACCACATTGTACCAGCACTACAGGTACACCTAAGACATTAACATAGCTCTAGGGGGTATGTTTGCAAATTAGCATTTACAGGGCAATCCAGGAGAAACAAATTTTCCTCCACCACCTACACTAGTGCCTCCTCTAACCGCTCCATGGCCTGAATTTGCTGAAGATGATGAAGAAGATGAATAAAAAGAATATGATGATGAATAAATAATCAAGTTGTAGTTTTTCTTTTTGTTTTGTTTTATTTTCTTTTATTTAGCTTTGCTTTTGAGTCACCCTTATCAATGTAACAAGTTGCTCATTTTTTCTAAATCAATATAATGACTATTTGGAAGTCTCTCTTTTTATAATTAAGCTCTATGCATTGAATTATAACTTTGAAAATCTTCATGAATTAATGAGTATGGCATATGAACGGTGAGAGTCAAATAACCATAAGACATTGAGGTTCAATAAAGACTACTCAACTCACTACCTTAAACGACTAAATTAAATCAAATGATGCAAGGAAATTAAGTGTGGGGAAAATCATGGCTCGAATGAGATAAATAAATAACTGGTCAAAATCAAGAATATGCTGAGCTTCTGTAGGACTTCATGAATGTAATGCATGAGAAAATCAGATGCAGAAAATATATCTCCCATGAAATATAGGAAAGAAAATCAAAAGATAAAGGGATGAATAAAATATCTCTTCCTAGAAATAAATTTATACATTACATTTCATAAGAAGATGCACACATGGTATAAAAAATTCCATGTACACCACCATTCAAGTATACTAAATAAGAGCCATAAAATTCCCCAACATGTATTTTATATAACCATCAAATAATAAAAAGAAAAGAGTTAAGAATAGTGGGAAAAGTAATTAACATTGAACCAAGAAAAATAAGGATACCTTTTACCAATTATATCATTATTTAAACTACATTATGATACACGGAGATTTTCAAATTTGCATCAAAATAGAGCAAAATTGTTAAAAAAAAAACTATTCCAAGAAATTATATGTTGCTTATTCAAGGACGAGTAAGAAGCTAAGTGTAAGGGTGTGATGAACTTAATAAATATTATGAATTTCTTGTTAGAATTTATGTTTTTATTAAGATTTCTTGTAGTTTTAGTGTACTTTAATGTCATTTGAATCATGAAGAGATCAAATTACAGCTAAGGAGAAAATGTTTGAAATGAACACTTCAGCATGCAACGGTGCGCCAAGGCATCCTTATTCCCGAAAGCAAGGCGCCACCGCGCGCTACAGTGCCATATTTCTATAGAGAAAAGCGCTACAGCGCACTCTTGTGCCAAACTTCCAGAGAGAAAGGCAATACAGCATGTCATAGCGCCAAACTTCTAGAATGAAACGCGCTACATCACATGTAACTCCCCATCCAGCCGCCGCATGCAACAGAAAGATAATGATAATAGTATTAGCGACAAAACAATGTGTTATGACCGCTACGGCGCACAGTAGCATGAAGCTCTCTGTCTTGATCCAATGCAGCACGCGGTAGCGCGAATCTCTCTATCATGAGAGCGCTGCAACTCGCGATAGCGTGGAGCTCTATGTCTTGATCCACAGTAGCGTGTTGTGGCGCGCCTGAGTGCGCTACAACAATTTTCTTCTTGAATTTTAGAATTCAATCCAAGTTTCAATTCAGCTTCTCTTTTGTCCTAAACACAGCAAAAGCATATCAAAGTATATATTTGTTTATAGAAAAATGTTGTTTTTATTAAACTAATTTACTATAAATCCCAAATTTATCACACCCTCACACTTAAATTCTTGCTCATCCTTGAGTAAGCACAAAAAATGAATTTTGTCTGATTTCTTAATATTGCACAATTCAAAAGGATGAGTGTGAAATTTTACGTCATTTATGATTTGAATTAAGAAGGTGATTAGTGAAACATAAATTCTAAAAGATCCATACCAGTTGTTTCTTCTCTTTTCACAGCTTATTTTTTTTTATTTTTTTTCCTTTATAAATGGATGATGCTTAACTCATATAATCCAAGGGTGGTTCCAGATTTAATTAATTTGGAAAAGTTAAGAATTGGTGCTTTAGAATTTGCTTGTATCATATGTGTTTCTTCTTATAAACAATAATGAATGTTCTCATTCAGTAGAGATATTTTTTTTTATCCTATTTTTCTCAATTTTCACAATTTGGGAGAGATATTTTTTGTCATCTCTAGATTTGCTTTTTAAATTCAGTTTAAGGGAGAGACAATTTTCTTCATCCCCATCTATTAATCATTGAGTTTAGTAAATCCTACAGAAGCCTAGCACATTCTTTGTTTCACCGTTTCTTGCTACCCTAATCAAGCTCCTTGATTCATCACCTCCACACTTAGATTCAAGCATCATTCATATTTAAATTGGAAAAACTAGAGTGATTGGAAAGGAAATCCACTCAGCACAGAAAATTTCAGAACAATTTCATATCAAATGTTCAACTTTTCTTAAGTAGTTCAAAATGTTGAAATTTTTTGCATGGTCCATAATAGTTGAATTGTATGCACTTAAAATTCTAAAAAAAATATTTGGAGATAAGATTGACAATTTCAGTTAGCACAAGAAAGTGGGGGGATGCAAATTCATTAAGATTTATCAAAACAAAACTAAAGTACGAAGTAAAATTTCTAAAATAATAAAGAGAAAAAACAAAACAACCTGATTATCAATGGGTTACCTCCCACGAAGTGCTTGATTTAACATCTACAGCCAGATGTGGGTAACGCCAACTATGCGACTCCTTCCATAGGGGATATTGCAATCTCCACTCTACCTTCTCTTGCAAGTTTTCTTCCTCAAAATAAAGTTTTTGTCATTGAACATTCACTTTGAATGTACCGTCTTTTTATGCCACTTCGATGGCACCATGTAAATGTATCTTGATAATTGTGAAGGGTCTGGACCATCTTGATTTCAGCTTTCTTGGGAACAATCTAAGCCTAGAATTAAATAATAGGACCTTCATTCTAGGTTCAAAATTTTTTGGCTTAACTAATTTGTCACGCCATTTTTTTGTTTTATCTTTGTAAATCCTAGCACTATCATATGCATTAAGCCTAATTTCAATCAAGTTTACTTAGCTGTAGCATACTTCGTTCGCCTGCTTGCTTTAAGTCAAAGTTCAACTTCTTAATGGCCCAAAAAGCCTTATGTTCAAGTTCAACCGGTAAATGACAAGATTTTCTATACAACATCTTGTATGGAGACATTCATAATAGAGTTTTGAATGAGGTCCTGTAAGCCCAAAGTGCATCGTGTAATTTTAAGGACCAATCTTTTCTATTTTGACTTACAATTATCTTAAAGATCTGTTTTAGCTCTCTGTTTGATACCTCAACTTGGCCAATGGTTTGGGGATGATATGCAGTCCCTGCCTTATGTTTTACTCTATAGTTTCTTAGTAGATTCTCAAGATGCTTGTTATAGAAATGTTTCCCTCCTTCACTTATCAAAACTCTAGGGGTGCCAAACCTAGACAACATATTTTCATTAAGGAAGTTAATTACAGTTTTTGAATAATTATTTGCACAAGCTAGTGCCTCCACCCATTTTGACACATTCAATCGCCACCAGAATGTAATTGTTAGATTTAGACATGGGAAAGGTTCCATAAAATCAATCCCCCAAACATCGAAGAGTTAAACCTCGAAAATTCTATTTAAATATAATTCATCTCGTTTGCTAATATTTCATATCCTTTGGCATTTATCACAATTTTTAACATAATTGGCAGCATCTCTAAAGATGTTTGGCCAAAAGAATCCCGATTGGAGAACCTTGGCTGCCATCCGTTCAATGCCATGGTGCCCACCATAAGGTGAAGTGTGACAATGAAAGTGTATTGTTCCCACCTCAGATTCCAGAACACATTTTCTCATAAGCTGATCGGAGCAGCATTTATAGAGGATGGGATCATACCAAAAATAGTGTTTAATTTCATACATGAATTTTTTCTTTTGTTGATAAGAAAATTCCTTAGGTATGATTCCTCCTACCAAAAAATTAGCATAGTCAGCAAACTAGGGCGGTTTAGAAGGTATAAAGCTGCTCGTCAAAAAAGTTTTCATGAATCTCATCAATTTCATCAACCTCAAGATGAGTTAATATAGACAAATGATCTGCCACAACATTATCACTCCCCATTTTGACACTAATTTCCAAATCAAATTTTTGAAGAAGAAGTATCCATCTTATTAGTCTAGGTTTGGCATCTTTTTTATGCAATAAGTATTTGATGGCTACATGATCAATATAAACTATAGTTTTTGAGCCAATCAAGTAGGAACAAAATTTATCAAAAGCAAAAATGATTGCTAAAAGTTCATTTTAAGCTGTTGCATAGTTTTTCTGAGCACCATTTAGGACTTTGCTAGCATAGTAAATTGAATGAAAAATCCTATCTTTTATTTGTTCCATCACAGCTCCTACTGCTGAATCACTCGCATCACACATAATCTCAATGGGATGATCCCAATCTGGCGACGAGATTACTGGAGCAGAAATGAGCGCAGTTTTAATGGTATTGAAACTATTTTTGTAATTACTATCAAAGTCAAATTTCACATCCTTTCCCAAAAGCTTGCAAAGAGGGAGACTAATCTTTTACAAATCTCCTATAAAAACTTGTATGCCCAAGAAAACTACGTATCCCCTTTACATTAGAGGGAGGGGGCAATTTTTCAATAACATCAATTTTTGCTCTATCCACTTATATCCCCATTCCAGATATTAGATGTCCCAAAACTATTCCCTCCTTAACCTTGAAGTGACACTTTCCCAATTTAGGACTAAGTTAATTTTCTCACATCTATTAAGGACTCGTTCTAAATTCATTAAGCAATCTTCAACAGAAGATCCCATTATCGAAAAATCATCCATGAATATTTCCAAGAAGTCTTCCACCATGTCAAAAAAAGTTGCCATCATGCAACATTGGAAGGTGGCGGAGGCATTACATAATCCAAATGGCATGCGGCAGAAAGCAAAAGTTCCATATGGACAAGTGAAAGTAGTTTTCTCTTAATCTTATGGGGATATCAAAATTTTATTGTAACTGGAGTAACCATCCAAGAAGCAATAATATGGTTTTCCAGCAAGTCTATCAAGCATTTTATCAATGAAAGGTAAGGGGTAATGGTCTTTATGAGTGGCTTTATTTAGCTTTCTATAATCAATACAGACTCTCCACCCTATCACTTTTTTAGTGGGAATGAGCTCATTATTATCATTCAACACAACAGTTATCCCACTTTTCTTAGGCGCAACGTGGATAGGACTCACCCATGGGCTATCAAATATAGGAAAAATTATTATTGCATATAGGAGTTTAATGAATTCTTTGTGCACAACTTCTTTTATGTTAGGATTTAATTGTCTTTGAGGTTCTATAGATGGTTTGAAGTTATCTTCCATTAGAGTCCTATGCCTGCATACTGCTGGACTGATCCACTTAATGTCGGCTATGCTCCATCCAATAGCAATTTTATGATTAAATAGCACATTACTTAATTTGACTTGTTGATTAGAATTTAGTAAAGCAGAAATTATGACAAGTAGGGAGTTCTCAGCACCTAAATAAATGTATTTGAGATGGGCTGGGAGAGTTTTATGCTCCAAATTAGGGGGTTCCTCAATTGATGGTAACAACTTTCTTTTTCCTTAATTAGATCTTCAAACTCTCCATTTTTCTCATACTCTTCACGATCATCATAATGAAATTATTTTTCCTCTATATCACCAATAACTTCCAAATTTTCTATTAGATCTACTCTCCAACAATTCTCATTTCTCTCTCGAGGGTGGTTCATGCAGTCCTTAATATTAAACTTAATTTCATCTCCCTCATAGCACAAACTTAACTCTCCTTTATCTACATCTATCAAGGTTTTTCCAGTAGCTAGAAACAATCTCCCTAAAATTATGGGGATATATTGGTTTTCTTTTTCCAATCTAAGATAATAAAATTAGTTGGGAAGATAAGTTTATCAACCCTTACCAAAGCATCCTCAAGAGTTCCCAAAGGGGTTTTTACAGATCAGTCTACTAGCTGTAAGAGGACCGAGGTTGATTTCAAGCTATCTATCCCTAATTCATTGAAGATGTAAGGCGGCATAAGATTTATTGAGGCTCCTAAATCGCAAAGGGCCTTTGGAAATGTATGGTTCCCAATAGTGCAGGGTATTGTAAAGCTCCCCGGATATTTTATTTTTATAAGGATTTTTAATTGTAAAATTGCACTACATTCTTCAGTTAGAGCTACGGTATCCTTTTCATTTACTTTCTTTCTCTTGGAGAGGATGTCTTTCATAAACTTGGAATAACATGGTATTTTTTCTAGATCTTTGGCGAAAGGTATGTTTATATGAATTATTTTTAACATTTATAAGAATTTCTAGAATTGCACTCCCAATTTCTCCCTAGCCATGTGTTGTGGAAAAGATAGGGCCTGATTGATTTGTTATTGCCCTATTTGTGTAATGGGTTCATTAGGTTCGATTTCCCTTTCTATACCTTTACTTTCATTTGTTTCATTCTCTTTTTGCATTCTTCTATTGTTTGAATTTTTTACAATTCCTGCAGGGGTTGGGGGTGTTGTGATTTTCCCATTTCTAAGGGTTATTGCATTCCCTTATTCCTTTTCACTCTTACTTATTGCTCCTA
Source organism: Gastrodia elata (assembly GCA_016760335.1). Classification (NCBI taxonomy): domain Eukaryota; kingdom Viridiplantae; phylum Streptophyta; class Magnoliopsida; order Asparagales; family Orchidaceae; genus Gastrodia; species Gastrodia elata. The sequence goes on along the minus strand of CM028672.1, from coordinate 46,678,836 downwards.
CTTACACAGGTTTTCTTAGTTGATTAATGATATCTTGTAGTTTTTGCTTGATTCTTTTTACTGTATCTTCCTATTTTAGAAGAGTGTTTTCATGTCTATTAAGTGTTGTATCAATTTTATTCATAAAATCAGTAGTGGAGGTCTTGAATTCAATAAAGGAAGGTTCAAAATTTCCCTTATTCCTATTATGATTATTCCCATAGTTACCAATCGAATTTACATTTCCCAATTCACACTCGTCATGTTGATTTCTATTGGTTTACATACTCTCCACTATTTTATTGAGTTGGGCAATCTTACTTTGAAGTTCAATAATATCTTGTGATTCAGATAGCAAATTGCATTCATTTTTACATGTGTTATACCTTTCAGTAGGCTATTGATAAGCATTATTGGCCATCTCTTTTAACAAGTCGTAGGCCTCTTCTTGGGTTTGCTACTTAGGGACCCTCCAGCAGCTGCATCAATTAGGGTTTGAGTGGGTGCATTCAATCCATTATAGAATTTCTGAACTTGCATCCACTGGAGAACCCATGATGAGTACAGTTCCTCAGGCACTCCTTAAAATGTTCCCAGCTATCATAAGGTGCCTCCCCCTCATATTGGCAGAAGTTGGTTATTTCAATTCTCAACCTAACTGTCTTCGCAATTGGAAAATATTTGACTAGGGATTTCCTAGAAAAATCATCCCATGTGCGAATTGAGTCATTAGGCAAAGACCTGAGTCAATTTTTTTGCTCAGTCTCTTAGTGAGAAGGGGAATAGCTAAGTCTAACGGCATCATCAGTGACACCATTGTACCTAAATGTATCATATATCTTCAAAAAGTTGGAGATATGTGTATTTGGATCCTCAGTGGCTAACCCCCAAATTGACTATTTTGAACCATATTTAGAGTTGATGGCTTTATCTCAAAGTTATTAGCAGTTATGTTTGGCCTAAGAATAGCATGAAGGATTCCCCTCACAATAGGTAAAGTATAATCTCTCAGGCTCTCCCCCTTTGCTCTCCTACTCCTCCCACTGGATTCTCATCTACATTATCCATTTCTAAATGCGCTTGATTTAAATTTAATGGTTCTCTCCGAGCTTGTAAATAAGTTCTATCTATGTAGTGATCAAAAAGTATGTCAGAATAGTCTCTTCTATTCATGCAAGCCTAGTTTTTAATCAAGGGGGTTCAGTTCACAGCAATAGCAATTACAAAGAAAAAAATAATATGAATCTAAAATTATGAACAAATATAAACTCAAAAACAAGAAAATATATGCAGAAAATAAAAGAAAATTTAAATCACTAGTTATTACTTAGTTATCTTTAATACAAAACTGTCAAACCGTTCCCCGGCAACGGCACCAGAAACTTGACAAACTATTTTTATACGTTTGCACTTACACGCAAGTGCATGTGATCTGATGTAATATTTGGGATGATGAGATTCCGAGATTTATCATCCTCTGGGAATGATATTGGTTTTGTTATTAAAGTGTACTACAGTTCACCAATGTTTAAATAATGGCCTTAATTTTGTTGATAATTGGTATAGATCTTAGCAAACAAAGTTTCTTTTATCAGAAACTACTTTTAAAGAGAATAAGAAGAGTTTGGTTTCAGCATGCAACTTATCAAAAATTCATGTAAGAACTCTTTGAAATCCATTTAGTATAAATGAAATGAATGATCTATCCTAATCGAGAGACATAGTTTTCTCTGGAGTGTCCCCCAAATTGACTAGATCTAGCCTAGTGTGCAAGATGAGCATGCAGTGATTGAATTCAGCGTTTACGTCTAAGTCATAAAATTCACAAGTTGAGCTTTTCAATCACATGAACTTGATTCCATTAATGGCTCGCATGCATCGATTTTAGGTTTAGCCAAAGAAATGATTCATTAGGCTACATGGGCTATGCCACATCACCCTGAGCACAGAATGCATCAAACTCTTTGCATAAACCTAAAATAAGCTATGGAGCTCAACTAATGGCTCTCGGCATCTCATGCATCAACTTCTTAATTCGCAGGACATCGTGTAGTAACTATTGTTGTTGTTATGCACCAATATCACACATAAACTGATGGTGATCCATGGAGCTTAGAGATTATTTAATATTCATGGCTCAATTAATCCACTTAGAACTAAGGGGTTGCACTAGCCATTATCACACAGCTAAAGTTGTCACTGACATTAGTGATGAGGATACTCAACATGCAAACCCTTGGCTTTTCGAAAATTGAGAGCTCAATGATTTTTACAGATCTAATTCCATTTATTCATCAAGATATTTTTATTCATCACAGTACTTGGATTTTACAAGAAAGAAAATAAGTTAGAAAGTAATACTACACAGGGAACTGTTGTCGCGTTCACCAGCTTGTTTTCCCTTTTTACTGCTCTTCTTCCTCGCGTCCAGAACTTTATTTTCTCTCTTTCGAAATACAGCCTTCTTACTTCCTTAGGGAAGGGTAGAACTCTCCTTCTATTTCTCTTGCAGGAGCTAGTGGTAGAATATTTCTTTGCTTAACAAAATTCAAGAACCTTTTCTTAATCTTCAAATTTCCCTCTTATAGACACCATTCAAATGTTTTAGATTTAATTCAGCCAAAAAATTTCATTTAGAAAATTGTGTTTTCCTTTAATGATCATTCCTTTAATTCCTTGGTAATGAAGGGTTCAAGCTATTGGCATTTATCTCTTACTGTGTAAGAGAATTAATTCAGCCCTTTGCTCTTCCCTATGTTGCTATGAATGCTGTTGGCTGGTAGTTTTTACCACGGGTGCTACGGCGCGCCGTAGCACCTATTTTTCTATTTTTGGACCACTGCGGCACGCTGTAGTGTGTGAGCTTTAAGTTCTATAGTGCTGCGGCGCGTGGTAGCGCCAGAGTTTCTGTGTAGCTCCTCATCCCGTCACCGCGCACAAATAAGTTAGCTTAAGGAGTAACAATTGGCGGTGGAACAGTGCGTTGCTTGGGTAGGGTACTGAACATCCCCGAATAAACTAACTGAGCTGAAAATAAAGAGCTGCCGCTAGGAATCAACCTTAAAGGGAAGAGGGCTGGGTACTAATCCTTAAGATAAGTGTATTGTCCTTATCTTAAGTATTAGATAGAGCACTTATGTACATTGGATTATGAATAGAAGTAAGATCCAAGTTATATGAATACTAGCATTTCATATATATATCCTGATCACATCACAATACTAAGTATAAGTAGTAGTAAACATAAAGTGCAGAAACTAAAGTATACATCTAAAAATATTCATCACAGAAGCTAAGAAAAGCATTCATCTCAAAAAAGAAAAGAAAATCTATCTAGAATTATTATAAATTATATACTTCATGAAATTACAGAAAATAATCTAAGTACTGAACTGAAAGTAATCAGAGCAGAAAATAAAGTATGATGTAGAGTCCTCTAATGCTCTATGAACTCCTCCTGGATCTCCTATGAAAGCTTTTAATCTAGCTCTACAAGATGCTCCGGATCCCAAAAGTACCACGTGTTAAACATTAAATCTAACACATCAAAAGATATTCTATATATTTATCTAATATTTAATGTTTACATAGTTTAAGTAAAATTATAGAAAAAATAGCAAAATAACTGAAAACTTAAAATAGTACAAATTTAAATGTAAAGTAAACTAAAACTACAACTGAATACTAAAATGTTGAGGAAATAGTAAATATTTAAAAATTGAATAACTATTAATTTTAAACTGTGTTGTATGTCATTGAATTTATAATTATGCATCTGAATATGCCATTGACTGAATGCCACTGATATGCTAACTTGGTGTCATGACACTCCACAAATCATATGCGAGTGAATGCTCCGCTAATAGAGTCCTTAGGTGAGCTCATTCACTCTGCTAATGCTCACATGTCTTATGCATTTTTATGATATGTCAAGGCTTTTATGACTATATGCTTTAAATCGTAAAAATCCAAAAATCAATTCAATATCAAGTAATGATTCCATTTATCTCCATTGTGTAGGATTCATTTAAATGAATTATGACTCCTAATTCTAATCTATTGAATGAAATTAGCTAAGATTGAACTTAAATTTATCAAATGAAGGGATTGTATATACATAGGTGGTATGTTTCTAAGAAATGTGACTTTAACACTTAGTTTATTTAACTGCACTTATCGAAACACATGATAATAAGGGGCATAACCCAGTCATAGTTTATTCTCTCAAACTAAGTTGTTAAAACCCTAATTAGAAGTATACTTATAGTGTCCTAAGAAAGGTAACTTGAAGTACTTAGTTTGTTTAACTACAATTATTGAAATGCATGACGATAAGGGGCAGGACCCTGTCATAGTTTATTCTCTCAAACTAAGTATTCAATCCCCTACTTATAATACTCTTGAACTTAGGATGTTTATCCTAAACTGAACTGCACTTATCTAATTACCTAAGATAAGATCAAGACTCTACAGTTCTATTCAGGATGAATCAACCAACTCCATTTTCTACTAAAATAAGTCAGTTCTATGGATATACACTATCACCTCCAACTAATAGTTCTACTGATTCTAACAATCCTATTTAATAATCAAGGAAGAACAGACTAATGAATCTACACTTCATTGTGGTGAGTCCTACACAAATGTCCCAAGAATGTAACTTAAAAGCATTTAATTCAGGATACTACCATAAGGAAATAACTCATATATTGATAAGGCTTAGCAATCACTAAATTATTATCACTAGATCACAACCTTAAATATCTAGCATTAAAATGTACAAATTTATAATTTATGATCTAAGATTTATATTAAATTTATAATTCTTATTTCATTAGATAGAACTATACAAATCAGATGGGTAAATCCATCTAATGATAACATATACTATAATTATGGGATACAATCATGTAAATTATTAAAAATTGATCATTTTGCAAATCATTATCATGTTATGATTTATCTCATGCTAAGGGTCTTACTTAAGAGAAAATCAAAAATTTAAAGGTATAGGTTCAGATGATGACTCACATAAATTCATTATGGATCTTAATATTTCTAGTTTGCCAATTCTTTATTTGTTCAAATCAAGTATTTTATTTAAGGTGATTAAGATTTAGACCTTAATCTAGACAAATTAGGACTTAAGTTTTGACTCGACCAAATCAAAATTACTTGTTTATTTTATTGGTTAATGACAAAATCAATGAATTATTTGTGCATTAGTGATGTCTTGATTAAGTTCAAATCAGATATTGCTTAATTTAATCATTTTCTTTAAGATTCTTAGGGTTTAATGCTGATTTATATCAAATCAATTAATTAAAGTGTCCAAATTAGAGTTTAAATTCTCTAACATACATACTACTATTATTGGAGGATATAAATATTTAATTAAGCAAAATAGAAAGTAATTAAAGCTAATCAAATCCTAAATTAAGTCAAAATAGATTAGCACTTAATTACAAATCTAACTATTCAAATGTTATGAAACTTGGCAATTAGATTCTACTTATCCATATGAACAATCAGAGACTTAGTTTCTTAGGTTTGGTTGAGTATAAACGTTAATTTTTACTAATTATACATTTCTAAAATTAGGACATAATTATCAAAATAATAATAAAAAAAAATTTACCTAGCACATGCATTCTACAAATCATAAGAAACATAATGGAACTTGAATCAAGCAATTTAGCTAAGTATACAAGCAAATCAACCCTAATCAAGTTGTAGAGTAATTAGGCAATATTAGAAAATCCAACCACATAAACCTAAATATTTTTGTATATTATTATTCATCATGCTTTCTTGAACAAAATGGTATATAATTTCATATGATTTGGATGAGTGGATAAAAAACTATTAAAATAATTTATTCTTTATTATTTTAATTACATTTCTAATTTCCATTGAAATTTTCTTAAGGAATTTAATTCCTAAATAGTTTTATTTAAAACTAAACGGGCCTCGGCCCATTAATCAAAAGGCGTGGGTAGGCTTGACCTGGGGACCTGCCATTATCGCACCGCGCGGGTCACTGGTCAGCCCAACCTACACAGTGGCATTGTCTCTGCCTCGCCCCTAACCAGACAGAGGATGATTAGGGTAACCCTAATCAGCTAAATTCTCCGTCGCAAGACCACGGCATGACCTTGGGTAGATCAGAACTCCATCCTTAGGCTGAGACGCCTCGATGGAGCTCTGAACCCCCATCACAGGCAAGCCAGATCACTGAATCCTTATTTGAAATTGGGTGGCCTTTAGGACTCACTGTGGAGAGAAATTATCCCTCCATAGGCCATCATTCTCGCTCATGCCAATCCCTACACCATCCCCGAGCCACAATGGAACTAAACCCCACATTGGCTAGGCTCGGGAGGGGATAAAACGATGGATCCTTACTCGGGCCATGATTGAGTTGGTCCAAGTAAGGATGAGCCACATCGGGATGGCTTGGGTCGTCTAGACCGTATCGATCAATTAAAGGATCGGTATGGATTGAAATCATGCAGTAATCGGCCCTTCCTAAAGGCCAATTACTAGAGACAGAGCCTTAGATTCATCTTTAAATGACAAACCCAGCTCGACTATGCTCTACATTGTCGGGCTATCATCGTTCACAGATGACTCTTAATCCAAAACACAGATGATCCTAATTTCACAAGCATCTAATGAATTCAGTAATTAAACATCGCAAGCTGGACAGTGAGCTCACACAGCTCACTGGGGAAGAATGGGTACCTGGTTTGAGCAGAATGATTGGTTGTGAAGAAATTCTTGAAGCTTCAGAAGACCACTAGCACCGACCCTTGGGTCCTGAGAGTCTACTGGAAGCTTGCACACCAAGCCAAACTCACTGAGATGCCGAGAGGTTGCCTAGGACTTCCCCTGAAAGTTTCTATTGCCGGAGGGACTGAGAAGGGAATTGAGCTTAAGCAGAGAGAAAAAAGGGATCTCTGCTTGCAATCTCGAGGCTATTTATAGCCTCAGGAGGTTTCTAAGGGTCGAGGATTGGACCAGAGCTCGGGCTGGGTTGTCTATGCCCAAGCTTCAATTATGGGCACATTGAGCATGCTCACCCGATGAAAGATCCTAACCACTTGAGGGAAAGTCCCAGCGGTAAGCTGAGGTGGACGAGATGTGGGGGACAGGATTTGGTGCAAAGCGTACGAAGCAAATCTGCCTGTTGGGGTTGAGGCGCGATTGGGACAAAGATGAACAAGGATTGGGTAACGAGATCCATCTGATCAATCAGCCATTGGAAATTGATGGTTCTGATGCGGCCTATTAATTAGACAAATGCGAAGAGGGTATCAGTCATCAGATCATAGATACGATCCTGCAGTAGATAAATGATCTCAGCACAGAACGCGGGGACCGTCAGATGAAGGCGCCAAGATCCGTCAAGATCCTATTTGACATAGAGTCTGAGCCGTTGTTGGGGCCCGCAGCGGATCTATCGCGGTCCCGATAGCAGATCCTGGCCGTTGAAGGGGTACAAATGCAATTCTAAATTTATCCAAACCCTTATGTGCTATTTTACCTAATTAAATTACATTAAATTAAGGCATAAATGACCTCTAAAATTTCTCAAAATTGCATCCCTAGCTTATTTGAGGGTGAGAAATTCAAAATTTCAATCATATTTTTTATTGGAGATCAAAATATTTTAGCTATTAATTAGGGTACTTAAATTGACCAAAATGCCCATTTGGCCTATAGATGTCCGATTGACCCAAAATTTTCAGGGTTAGCAAATAATGACCTATTGAATGCAATGGAACTATAATTGGAGCATGATTAAGCTTATAATTAGCTAAGTAACAACATAGGGTTGTTACACTCTGTCTTGAGAACGCTATAGCGCGCCGCAGCAGGATGCTTTCGAATTTTTGCTAAGTCTGAGAAACAGTTGCTTCCACTGTGGTGCGCGATAGCTCCCAAGCCTCTTTTTGGTTCCACTATGGCACACGGTAGTTCCAATGTCACTGTCTTGAGACCGCTATAGCGCGCGGTAGTGCGAAGCTCTTTGTCTTAATCTGCTACAGCGCATCGTAACACAAAGCTCTCTATCTTAAGAGCGCTGCAATGCGCGATAGCACGGAACTCTCTGTCTTGATCCACTGCAGCGCGCAGTAGCACGAAGCTCTCTGTCTTGTTCCGCTGCAGCGCACTGTGGCGCGCCTGGGTGCGCAGCAGCAGTTTTCTTTTAGAATTTAAGAATTCAGCTCAGGTTTCAATTCAGGTCCACTTTTGTCTTGAACACAGCAAAATCATATCAAAGTATATATTTCTTTATAGAAAAGTGTTAATTTTATTAACCTAATTTTCTATAAATCCCAAATTTATCACCAGGTCACCAGAAAGATTGCCTTAAATCTTGGTACATTTTTGAACTATCGGTGTTAATCTGATATCCATAATTAATAATTTTGACAAGAACTTCTTGATGCATGGATTTATAAATCCAAAGACAATTTTCTTGATATATCACACTTCCATGTAGCTACAGATAATGGCGACAACCAACTTCAATTTAGCTTTGAACCTAAGACAGTTCTCATCTTTGGTCTGAGAGATGGAAACATCCCTATGAAAGTTTAGTTCTACAGAACTTTGCTGGATCAAATGACTAAGCATATCACCTCTGACAGGCTCAATGCACAACTTACAAAATTCATCCACAATGTGATTTTCAGTGATTATGGCACATAAGGTAGCGCAACGACTAAAGAGCATTGGCTACAATGTTTGCTTTGCCACGATGATACTGAATGTTCAGATCATAAATGTTGATCAATTCTAACCACCTTCTCTGTCGGCAGTTCAGTTCGCGTTGAGTAAAAATGTACTTCAATCTTTGATGATTGGTGAAAATAGAATGTTGAACACCATAAAAATAGTGTTGCCAAATTTTTAAGGCGAAGTCAATGGCTACAAGTTCAAAGTTGTGCACTAGATAATTCTTCTCATGAGGATTAAGGTGACGAGAAGCATATGCAATCACTCTACCTTCTTGCATCAACACACATCCCAAACCAACTCCAGATGCATCAGTATAGACTAGGTAGTTTAAACTTTATTTTGATAAAATAAGCACTGGGGCAGTTGAGAGAATGTCTTTTAATGCTTGAAATGCTTCTTCACATTTGAAACTCCAAATAAAAGGTACAGATTTTTGAGTTAGTTTGGTCAATGGAGAGGTGACTTGAGAAAAGCCTTTAATTTTTTTTTTGTAAAAACTAGCTAATCCCAAGAGCTTTGAATATCAATCACTAATTTTGGCTGTGACCAATTCTGAACAGCACTAATCTTCTTTTGATCAACTCTAATACCCTAGGTGTCAACAACATGACCCAAAAATGCCACTAAGTCAAGTAAGAACTCACAGTTGGAGTACTTAGCATAGAGTTGATGATTGCACAATTCTTCTAATATAGCTCTTAGATGATGTTCATGCTCCACTTTAATCTTTGAGTAAATTAGGATATTATCGATGAAGATAACAACAAATTTGTTTAAGAAGGACTTAAGCACATGCTGCATTAAGTCCATAAAGAACAATGCTGCATTTGTTAGACTGAAAGATATCACCAAAAATTCATAATGTCCATAATGAGTCATGAACGTTGTCTTCTCGACATCTTCATCCTTGACTCGCAGTTGGTGGTAACCTGACCGCAAAACAATCTTAGAGAAATCCTTAACTCCAGATAACTAATCGAATAGGTCATTGATTCGAGGTAATGGATATCTGTTCTTAATTGTCAGCTTGTTGAGTTCTTAATAATCCATGCACATATGCATGGAACCTTCGTTCTTCTTGATGAAAATAACTGGCACTCTCCAAGGATATGAGCTTGGCCTAATGAGACCTTTCTGAGTAATTCTTGAAGTTGCTTATTCAATTCCTATAACTCCTTGGGTGACATATGATATGGGACTTTAGATATGGGCTATGTTTTGGAATGAGCTCGATTGCAAACTCCACTTCTTTAATAGGTGGAAAACCAGGTAGGTCTTCAGGGAAAACATCGGGGAATTTGCAAATGATATGATTCTTGCTGATAAGAACCTCTTCCTTCTTATCTCCTAACATAGTGACTAGGTAAGCATCACATCCCTTACTGACTAGCTTTTCATCCTTTAAAGCATTAATTAGAGAAGCTTGGGTACTGAACTTGCTTACAAATATTTTGACTTGACTTCCACTACCTAAAGTGATTTTCTTCTTCTGACAGCTGATTATAGTGCCATGCTTACTTAGTAAGGTCACTCTAAAAAGCATGTTAAAATTTACTATTGGGAGTACGATTAACTTGGCTTCAAGGCTTTGCTCACCGATGGGAATTGTTATATTACAAAACTATTATCCTTGCCTGCGGGCTCTAGATAGTAACCATATGCTTAAGGAGTTTGCTAAACAATAGGAAGGAAACTTAGGAGCTTTAGCCCAACTCTCTGATACAAAAGAGTGACTAGTTCTAATATCAAAAAGAACACTATACAATTTACTACTTATTTCTAAAGTGCCTATGTTTAAAATAATAGCATTATTTTACTTGTACGATTCAAGTAGAAAGAAAGCAATAAATAAAAAACAAAAGCTAAAATAAAATTTAAAATGTACCCAATACAACTTCATTATCCATAGGAGCAAAGGTTGAAGTCAGCATGTAGACTCTAGTGGGGGTAGAAGGTTGAAGATTCTAAGGTGCATGGCCCTGATGATTATGGGCATGGGCAGAAGTAGGTGCACCCTTGGGAACTACAATAGGAGCAGGTGGTGTCATAACTGCCAAGGTAGGAGCTCTGCTATTCAAAGGTTGTGGGCGAAAAACTTGATCTCTTTTAGAGTGAATGATGGGAACTCCATCGACAGTCTTTTTAGCAACACATCAGTAGAAATTGTGTCCTATCGTACATTAAATGAAGTATACATTTCCCTAATAATAGCATTTACCATAGGGATGAATACATTTGCACACCAAAGCATCTACCAGGGTTTGTTCGGCTTCGATGTGAAAGATCTTGGCTACCTTACGATGCTCGAATGCTTCTTTCCTTGCAGGAATGAAGTGAGCTTTCATCTTCCTATCCATTTGACTATGAAAATGCTCTTGCATACATGACGCTTCAACGAGTTTGGAAAAGTTCTTAAAATAACAGGAAACAAGATGTACCTTGATTGAGTCTCGGAGTCCTTTCTGAAATTGGTTGCACCTTGCCGCTTTCGATCTCACTAAATTCGGGGTGAAGCGAGATAGACGCCAAAATTTCATCTCATACTTAGAGACAAAATTCCCTCCTTGAGTGAGATGAAGTACTTCATTTTCAAGAATAGTCTGGGCAGATAAAGGAATGAAGGATTCTTTGAATGCCTCCAAAATGATTTCCATGGAATGTCCTCGATTTCAAAATTGGCAAAATCTATATTTTGCTCATTCTCCCACCAATACTTTGCTTCATCTTGAAACAAATGGGTGGAAAAACGAATTGCTTCGGAGTTGGGACATTTGATGCATGTAAAATTCTTCTCTACTAACTTTAGCCAGCTAATAATGTCCATAGGCTTCAGAGCCCCATTAAATGAGGGTGTCCTTAGACGGAGAAAAATGTGCAGAATGCCATTTGTAAAAAAGTGTGGAACAGATGGAGCTGCAACGTGAATCACTGGCGATTGCTAAGACGTGAAGATAACATGAGTCTCTCGGACTTGATGAGCCTGATTCTCAATTAGAGTCCTGACCAAGCCTACTAATGAGTTGATATCATCAGACCCACTAAAAGAAGAGACAATATTATTATTGGAGTAGTTATAGAGGGGGAACCTAGATTCATGACTGCAATTCTAAGAACATGGGTTCAGAAAAATGAAATAAAAAGGATACTTTTCAATCAATACTTCTTAAAGGAGAAGTTACATGAAATGGATAAGCTAAAGTGCAAAATGTGATGAAGAACATAAGATATGATAATAGGATATGCTACAAAATTCAGCTATAAAAGAAGTATAGAAATCATCGTAAGTGATGATGTGTTGTCCTCTCATGCACTTCCTTTCAAACAAGGATTGGAAGGCTGGTTTTTCATAAGGTTAGACAAACTAAGATCTTATCAAGCATTTTTACACCGATGATAGATACTCCACTAATGGTTCTACCATAAACTTTGTCATCCTAAAATTCATTTGTATCAAAGAGCCAAAGGTAGTGACTGAACCCATAATAGTTGTTCTCCAGTCCTATAATGTCATTTTATTAAAGATTAGATTTGAGTTCACTTTAATTTATTTAAGTATCTCTTACTTCTTCAAGTTTGTTAAAACTCTAAGGTGTCCTTTACAAATGTTCTTGGATTCATTTCTAATATTCAGCTTCATGAATTATGGATGATGCTTTCCTTACACTTAGTAATTATGCTCATATCAGCTCTAGATAATGGATTATAAATTATATAGGAACAATCCCCTTATCTGACACTTTATGATTCTTCTCTAATACTAACTTTAATGCCCCATCCCGTTATTGTGCGCAATAGAAAGATAATAATAACAGTATTGGTGGCAGAACGGTGTGTCACTCGGGAAAACTGAACTTCCTCTAATTTGACTTAATACTGAGCATTAATTTTTAAGATAAGTGTAATATCCTTATACTAAGTATTAGTTGAGGTATTTATACACATTGGGTTTAGAAAGGAAAATGAGTAAATACCTAATGTATATGAGTATCTTATATGATTTTCATGTGGATCTCATCACAAAACTAAGTATAAGTAGTAGTAATGACATATTGTGGAAGTCATAGCGTTCATCCATAAAATTCATTGTATCGGCTAAGTAAAAGCATACATCTCAGAAAAAAAAAGAGAACACATCCAGAGTTTATTTATTAGAAACCACAGCTTAAATAAAAAGATCCAGAAAAGTCTCTCATCTCACAGTAAAAAGTAAATTAAGATAGAAAGTAAGTGATGAGCTGGCTAATGCTCCTCTAGCTCCTCCTGGATCTCTTGAGATGCATCCAAGGCTGGCTCCTCTAACTGCTCAGGATCTGTCATTATCGATTTCACAATGTCGTGGCCCTAGCCAAAAAAGAGAAAATTTTTATTGGACAATGTGTCTAAGTACCTTTTAGGCTGCAAATGATATTTTCTTACATTTAAGGGATTTTAATTAACATTTAGTGAGAACATAAATCAAACTGTTGAAATTGAAGTAAACTAAAAATTGTAAATTTGAACACTAAAGCTGAATGTAGTAAGAATTGTAACTAAACGGAAGTACTGAAAGTAAATTAATTAAAATGAGACCGTAAACTAAAATAGATTGAAGTAAGACCATATTGTATGTCACTGTATATGCATCTGAATATGCCAATATATTTATGCCATAAATATGCATACTTTGATACCACATAGTATCCCACAGATCATAGGTGAGTATAACTGCTCCGCTAACAAATGCTAGGTCAGCAAAATTGCTCTGCTAATGACATGATATGCTTATTCGATTCATGATATGACAAGGGTTTAATAAACTAAATTATTTTAAATCCTTAAAACTAGAAAAAAAATAAAACCAAAGTAAATATCCCTTCTTATTATTTAATTATTAAGCCTAATTCCTTTTGCACATTCACCTTGAATATTATACATATCAAAAATTTAATTGTATGAACTATACAAATCTATCTTAATTCCACTGAACTCAATGTTTGCTTAATCACTATGCTTTTATAACATCATCATTCATCACATGTTAAGATTAATATACATGATTAGTATGTCTCGAGAAAGGTGACTTTAAACACTTAGTTTATTTAACTGCACTTATCAATGTACACAGAGATAAGGGACAGAATCTTTTTACAATTTATTCTCTAAAATTAAGTTGTTAAATCTCCAACTTATAACAAACTTTGGACTTGGGATGTTTATCATGAACTGAAATGTACTTATCTAATTACTTAAGATAAGACCGAAACTCTACCGTTCTATTCAGTGTAAATCAGCTAATTCCATCCTACTGAATCACATCAGTCTTATGAATATTTACTACAATCTTCATATGATAAAGCTAATGTCCTCATCACTTATAATTCTAATAAACTAATTCAAAACTAAGGAAACTTAATCTATAGAATCCAATCTCCATTACAGTAGGTTCTACATAAATGGCTCCAAGGATATGACATATAAGTCATTCAATTTAGCATAACTACCAAAAAAGATAACTCAATTTAAATCTCTTTAGGTTATCCTACCACAAGGCATAGGATCCATCATCTAGGGTTGCTAAGGTTCATATAAGATCCTACCTCAAAATAAGACAAATAGGGCATTTCCTACCTCAAAGGTTATCTTACTTAAGGATGTAATTTTCACTTAAATATAAGACTAGCTTTACACTTAGAGATCTAAAGCTTCTAATTATTACATAAAATATATACTTAACATGAGTTCATCTTAAATTAAGTAATATAATTACATGTTGGGTTATGAGTTCAATCATTGAGTTAAGATACAAAATCAAGCATGCTAATTTTCTAAACTCTATCTTAACCATAAGCACATTAAATTATGGGAAATCATAAAATATTGGTAATTAACTATTTTGCAAATCCATCATATTTTAGGGACCCGTTTATGCCAGTTATCTTGCTTAAGAGAAAATCAAGAAGATCTAAGATTATAATTAAGATAGTTGAATCACATTAACCATTCTAAGGCTTAATCTTCAAACTTATTATCCAAAGATTAAATGACAAATCAACATGAGTTAGTTTATTTATCATAGATCAATGAGTGCAAAATTATTGATTAAACTTATATTTAGATTAATTACAGAGCTTAATTAAGGTTAATTAGAGTTAAAGCTAATAAGCCATAATTAAGGTTACTTATGCAAAATTTAGCATGCAAGGTTAACATTAAGTTACTTATCTACAATTGATGTTCAAATCTGCATTAGGACTCATTTTGGTTAATCAAGATGTTAATTTAAGCTAATTAGGGTTTTATACAATTAGCAACTAATTAAGAAGATTAACCACGTAAATTGAAATCAAACTTTGCAATTAAGTTTAAAACATTAAATAAAGTAATGGAATCTGATACATGCCATTTATGTTAAGTAAGTTCACTAATTATCTCTAATTATGGAAATTAGGGATTAAGGTATAATTAATAAAATTCATTTCAAAAAATTTAATTAGCATTAGGAATAAATTCTACACGCCATAATAAACATTTAGAAATTCTAATTGAAGCATTTGGACAAGTATAAGTGCTAAAATTTATTAATCAACTCATTGGAGTAATTAAGCAAAATAAAGAAAATAAATTACAGAAACTAAAATATTTTTGCATATTATTATTCTACACATTTTTTCTAATCAAAATGATATATAATTTCATAAAATTTGGATTTAAATGACAAAGTTAGTCAATAAATTTAAGTTAAATTATTGCAATTTATTAACCATAAAGATTTAATTAATCAGATTATTTTCCTTGAGGAAAATAATTATGATTAATCCTTTATTAATCCTCAGCCCAAAATCAAAAAGGCGCAGGTCTGGTGGGCCTGATGGCCCCCACTACTGTCGAACAGCGCAGGTCGTGGGCTGGCCCGACTCGCACTATTTGGCATCTTCGCGTGTAAACCTCGACGCCCTACTGAATCAGAGTTAGGACTAAACCTAAATTGTCGGGTGTTCTGACCACGCAATGGCCAGAACTTGATCGCTACACGATCAAGAGGGCAAGACTCGTCGAACACACCCTAAAGCCCCCCATGAGGTGAACGGAGGTGCTTGAACCTTACTCACCCGAGGTGTCCTGCTTAAGGTTTTCTATGGGGACAATTCTCCCCACAATGACTGAGCCAAGGCCAGAGCTTGATCCCTGCACCATCAGGGTGCCAAGGCGGTTTGAAGCACTTTTTTGGCTCAATTTGGGAGTGACTAAATCATCGGGTTACTACTCTGGCTCTGGCACTTTGCAATGCTACAGCCCGATCAATCGTATCGGTCGATTGGCTGAGTCTGAGCCCTAGGAGACTGACAATCAACTACACCGGACCTAGCATACATCGGCAAAACAAAGTTGAAAGGAATAGAGCTCTCACTCAGTGCCATTGTGAGTTAATATGCTTATCAAGAGTTTTATCCCGACAGTCATCCATCACAGCCTGGACCGAGCTCAACACTCCATTCTTTCATAATTTTAATCATAGACTACTCAACGTTTGATCACAGAGCTATCCTAGAACCATCAAAGCGATACTGAACCTTCTCGACTCAGTAGGGTGAGTGGGGAACCTAGTTCTAACAGGATTGCAAGCATCTGAAGCGATTGGAGAAGAGTTCTAGATTGGTTGCAATTCAAGAGATGGCTAGGGGTTCAAACATCGAAACACACCCTCTGATTCTGAGGGTTGGAGCTGAGGATCTCCAGAAGAGCTTATGGATAGCAGGGAGTGGGGAATTGACAAATTGGGATCGCACGGTGAACAAAAATCTCTCTATGAACTTCATGAGGTTATATAGCCTCAGGGATCGAATGGGGTGCAACTATGGGCTTGGCTCGACCTGAGAGCTTAGGCAGAAGCTGAGCTCTTAGGATTCCTAATGGAGGGAGCTCCGGCTTCAGGGTCCGATTTATGGTGCCTCACTTAAAGTGGGAAGAGCCCAACGACTCGCTAACGTGACTTGGAGGAGTGGGGGAAAGGCCTTAACACTGGCGTACAAGGACTTTCTCTATTGGGGATGCTGGCTGAGTGGGGAAGAATAACTACAATGCGAGAGCTCCATCGATCATCTGATAGATCAAACAAAAGGCGAAATGACCATGATGGATCGGATCCGAATTATTGGTCGTAAGAGCGATTGACAGACATAAATACATATCTGCGCTTGCACGCAAGTGTACGTGGTTTGAAATAATAATGGAAGGTAAGTTTCAAGATTTATCATCCTCAGGGAATGGTGTGTTCGGATACTAAGGTGTATATACCTTTAATAATGTTTAGAGAATTATGTTTTCAGTTTTTGTAG
This sequence comes from Gastrodia elata, assembly GCA_016760335.1. Classification (NCBI taxonomy): domain Eukaryota; kingdom Viridiplantae; phylum Streptophyta; class Magnoliopsida; order Asparagales; family Orchidaceae; genus Gastrodia; species Gastrodia elata. The sequence goes on along the minus strand of CM028672.1, from coordinate 46,661,794 downwards.
CTACTAGTTTAACAGATCAAAAATTCTGATTTAAGATAGTATTTGATAAAGAAGAGAGAGTTGAGTTTTCATCATCTAAGTTGTAAGGGACTGGTGCGTACTCACATTCATGCAAGTTTTAATGAAATTGTTGTCATGCTAATTAATCAACTGAATATAGTGTTCCTTATATTAGTTCTCTTATTCTGACTATTTCAAGTCTAGTGCACAAGATGAACACATAAGTGTTCAATCTTAGCACTTAGACTCTCATGTGATCGTATTTAATTATTAAGATTTCTTGCGACAAAGTTATCAAAATAATGTTTCAGTTCAGCGATCACACGAGCTTGATTTCCACCCAATTAGTATCACATGCTACATGCGCTAGCTAAGGAAGTGAATTATTGGGCCACATGGACTATGTCACATCATCCATGTGCTGTCAACAATTCCTCTTCCTCCTTTGACGTATGTTGAGATACAGAGCTTGTTGGGTGGCTCTTGGCTCACACACATTGACCTCTCGATTAAGCTCAAAGAATAGTGCGTCTAAGCTCAAGAGCTTGCCACTAGGATCTGAGCACTAAAGCACTTATTCTTGGCTTCGCGCTTGACAGACTTTAATTACGTCTGCGCTTGCACGCAAGTGTACGTAGTATGAAGTAATAATTTGGAATGTGAGTTCCGAGATTTATCGTCCTCAGGGAATTGGGTGTTTTGTTACTAAGATATATCTACATTCAATAATGTTTAAACTATGCATAATTTATCGAATTGGTTCCTAAACAAGAACAACAATTCTTAGTATAAGATAACTATGATAAAAGGAGAGGAGAGTTGGGTCTCTCCCACATGATATGTTAGATGACTTATGTATGATGATTCCTCAAGCATTCCCTTTTTCTTTAGTTTTTAATCAAGTGCACATTGTCCTCCTTAGAGTGTAACTCCAAGAGTTACAAGTTCAAATCTCATGCTTGAAATGAACATACAGTCGGTTCTATTTCAGCATAAATACCCTTATAATATTTTTAGATTATTAGTTTTCATCTCGTTTCTTAATCATAGAAATGAGGGTTGTTCTATTAATATCTTACAAGTATTGATTCTACTAAGAGCTTCACGCGCATCATGCATGTTTAGACTGTGGAGTGATTTCATTTGGGCTCAATGACTATGCCACATCGTTTATGAGAACTTAATGAATCCACTCCATCCCTTCACGTATGCTGAGCAGTGGAGCATATTTAGTGGGTCTTAGCATCACATACTTCAACTCTTTAGTTGAGCATAGAACGAGGTGCACTAGACTCAAGAAGTTTCTCACATAGTTCTAAGCTCTTTTGCACTCATGATTCTAGCTCCAAACTAAGGATGAGCTATGGAGCACAAGATGTTTCTTTAGTCTTGATGTCATTTAGTCCTTTGTCATTTGGTCCACATTCAAGTTCACAATAGTCATTTACATTTCTTTAACAAGTCATTTAATTCACAATTTTTATTAAAGCTTGAGGAAATTTTTATATAACAGTCTGTTTCAATACATGTAGGATTGCCCCAACCCTCTCTAAGAAAAGTTTAGCTCTCCATTACATAAGATATTAAGAAGAACACATACATGAATAAAGACCCTTTCATGATCAACTAAGATAGGCAAAAAAGATAAGAGTTAAAGAGTACTAGAACCGTTCCTTGATGGAGTTCTCCAGATTTTCTTTTCTTCTTGTTCTTGGTTGCTTCTCCTAGGTCCGTAATGTTGCCTTTTTTCCTTCTTCTCTTTAGCAATAGGAGTCCTTCCCTTGGAGAGTTCTCCTTCTCTTTTAAAGTAACCGTCTCCTTACTTAGGATGTTAGTGAGCCAAGTTGGGAACCTCTCTTAAGTCAAGAAGAGTTGAATTTATAGAGGGGCTGCCTTCCTCTTCCTTTCTTTTCAAATTCTACATTTCCTTCTTAAAAAATATACTGTCATCATTTCAAATGCAACTTGAGGGGTGAAGTGACCTCTACTTTTCCATTCTTTAGTCTTTACATCACTTCAAAATATCAATTCCCCATTAAAAATAATTCTGCTGTAGAAAGAATGATGGCTGGGAGACAAGGGGCAGGTTGGGGGTCTTGTCCCAGCCTCATTTAATGCACCAGGTCAGACAAAATTTTGGCGCGCCACGGCAGCGCGCTGTATCGTGGCGCGCTACAACGGATGAAATTTGTGAAATGGTCTGCTGTGGCGCACTGCAGCATTCTAGTTTGTACATTGTTGAACCGTTACAACGCGCTGTAGCGCCCTATAGCGCCAGAATTTTGTCAGTTGATCCGCTGTAGCGCACTATAGCGCCAGAATTTCACCAGTTGATCTGTTGCAGCGTGCTATAGCGCCAGAGCTTCGCAAGTTGATCCGCTGCAGTGCGCTATAGCGCCAGAGCTTCGTAAGTTGGTCCGCTGCAGTGCGCTATGGGGACAAAATCCCACAAGTTGGTCTGCTGCAGCGCGCTATAGCGTCAGAGCTTCGCAAGTTGGTCCGCTGCAGCGCGTTATGGCGCCAGAATCACGCAAGTTGGTCCACTGCAGTGCGCTATAGTGCGTTGCAGCGGATTTCTTCCAGAAATATTTAGAAATTGTCCAGAATTATCCAAACCTTGATGGGTAAGCATTTTTTCCTGAAAAGTAGGCAAAATTTGATTAAGAAAGAAGTTTCAATTAGAAATAAATTAAATTTTCCTTTATTTAGGATATAAATTATGGATTTAACACACCCCCACACTTAATTACGTATGCACTTGCACGCAAGTGTACGTGGTCTGAAGTAATAATTTGGAATGTGAGTTCCGAGATTTATCGTCCTCGGGGAATTGGGTGTTTTGTTACTAAGATATATCTACGTTCAATAATGTTTAAAATATGTGTAATTTGTCGAATAGGTTCCTAAACAAGCACAATAATTCTTAATAGAAGATAACTATGATAAAAGGATAGGAGAGTTGGGTCTCTCCCACATGATATGTTAGATGACTTATGTATGATGATTTCTCAAGCATTCCCTTTTTCTTTAGTTTTTAATTAAGTGCACATTGTCCTCCTTAGAGTGTGACTCCAAGATTTACAAGTTCAAATCTCGTGCTTGAAATGAACGTACAGTCGGTTCTATTTCAGCACAAAGACCCTTATAAGATTTTTAGATTATTAGTTTTCCTCTCATTTCTTGATCATAGAAATGAGGGTTGTTCAGTTAATATCTTACAAGGATTGATTCCACTAAGAGCTTCACGCGCATCATGCATGGTTTAGACTGTGGAGTGATTTCATTTGGGCTCAATGACTATGCCACATCGTTCATGAGAACTCAATGAATCCACTCCATCCCTTCACGTATGCTGAGCAGCGGAGCATATTTAGTGGGTCTTAGCATCACATACTTCAACTCTTTAGTTGAGCATAGAACGAGGTGCACTAGACTCAAGAATTTTCTCACATAGTTCTAAGCTCTTTTGCACTCATGATTCTAGCTCCAAACTAAGGGTGAGCTATGGAGCACAAGATGTTTTTTTAGTCTTGATGTCATTTAGTCCTTTGTCATTTGGTCCACATTCAAGTTCACAATAGTCCTTTACATTTCTTTAACAAGTTATTTAATTCACAATTTTTATTAAAGCTTGAGGAAATTTTTATATAACAGTCTATTTCAATACATGTAGGATTGCCCCAACCCTCTCCAAGGAAAGTTTAGCTCTCCATTACATAAGATATTAAGAAGAACACATACATGAATAAAGACCCTTTCATGATCAACTAAAATAGGCAAAAAAGATAAGAGTTAGAGAGTACTAGAAACGTTCCTTGATGGAGTTCTCTGGATTTTCTTTTCTTCTTGTTCTTGGTTGCTTCTCCTAGGTCCGTAGTGCTGCCTTTCTTCCTTCTTCTCCTTAGCAATAGGAGTCCTTCCCTTGGAGAGTTCTCCTTCTCTTTTAAAGCAACCCTCTCCTTACTTAGGATGTTAGTGAGCCAAGTTGGGAATCTCTCTTAAGTCAAGAAGAGTTGAATTTATAGAGGGGTTGCCTTCCTCTTCCTTTCTTTTCAAATTCTGCATTTCCTTCTTAAAAAATCTGCTATCATCATTTTAAATGCAACTTGAGGGGTGAAGTGACCTCTACTTTTCCAATCTTTAGTCTTTACATCACTTCAAAATATCAATTCTCCATTAAGAATAACTCTGATGCAGAAGGAATGATGGCTGGGAGACAAGGGGCAGGTTGGGGGTCTTGTCCCAGCCTTATTTAATGCACCTGGTCGGACAAAATTTGGGCGCACTACAGCAGATAAAATTTGTGAAATGGTCCATTGTGGTGCGCTGCAGCATTCTAGTTTGTACATTGATGAACCGCTACAGCGCGCTGTAGCGCACTATAGTGCCATAATTTTACCAGATGATCCGCTGTAGCGCACTATAGCGCTAGAATTTCACCAATTGATCCGCTGCAGCGCGCTATAGCGCCAGAGCTTCGCAAGTTGATCAGCTGCAATGCGCTATAGCGCCAGAGCTTTGCAAGTTGGTCAGCTGCAGCGCGTTATGGCGCCAGAATCCCACAAGTTGGTCCGTTGCAGCGCGCTATAGTGCCAGAGCTTTGCAAGTTGGTCCGCTGCAGCGCGTTATAGCGCCATAATCATGCAAGTTGGTCCACTGTAGTGCGCTATAGCGCGCTGCAGTGGATTTCTTCTAGAAATATTTAGAAATTGTCCAGAATTGTCCAAACCTTGCTGGGTAAGCATTTTTTTCTAAAAGTAGGCAAATTTTGTTTAAGAAAGTAGTTCCAATATGAAAATAAATGAAATTTTCCTTTATTTAGGATATATATTATGAATTTATCACACCCCCACACTTAATTACATCTGTGCTTGCACGCAAGTGTACGTGGTCTGAAGTAATAATTTGGAATGTGAGTTCCGAGATTTATCGTCCTCAGGGAATTGGGTGTTTTGTTACTAAAATATATCTACATTTAATAATATTTAAACTATGCGTAATTTATCGAATTGGTTCCTAAATAAGCAAAATAATTCTTAGTAGAAGATAACTATGATAAAAGGAGATGAGAGTTGGGTCTCTCCCACATGATATATTAGATGACTTATGTATGATGATTTCTCGAGCATTCCCTTTTTCTTTAGTTTTTATTCAAGTGCACATTGTCCTCCTTAGAGTGTGACTCCAAGATTTATAAGTTCAAATCTCGTGCTTGAAATGAACATACAGTCGGTTCTTATAAGATTTATAGATTATTAATTTTCCTCTCATTTCTTGATCATAAAAATGAGGGTTGTTCAGTTAATATCTTAGAAGCATTGATTCCACTAAGAGCTTTACGTGCATCATGCATGGTTTAGATAATGGAGTGATTTCATTTGGGCCCGATGACTATGTCACATCATTCATGAGCACTCAAAGAATCTACTCCATTCCTTCACGTATGCTGAGCAGCGGAGCATATTTAGTGGGTCTTAGCATCACACGCTTCAACTCCTTAGTTGAGCATTGATCGAGGTGCACTAGGCTCAAGATCTTTTTCACATAATTCTAAGCTCTTATGCACTCATGATTCTAGCTCCAAACTAAGGGTGAGCTATGGAGCACAAGACCTTTTCTTAATCTTGATGTCATTTAGTCTTTTGTCATTTGGTCCACATTCAAGTCCATAATAATCATTTACATTTCTTTAACAAATCATTTAATTCATAAATTTTATTAAAACTTGAGGAAATTTTCATACAAAAGTCTCTTTCAATACATGTAGGATTGCCCCAAACCTCCCCAAGGGAAGTTTAGCTCTCCATTACACAAAATATTAAGAAGAACACATACATGAATAAAGACCCTTTCATGATCAACTAAGAAAGACAAAAAAGTTAAGAGTTAGAGAGTACTAGAAATGTTCCTTGATGGAGTTCTCTGAATTTTCTCTTCTTCTTATTTTTGGTTGCTTCTCCTAGGTCCGTAGTGCTGCCTTTCTTCCATCTTCTCTTTAGTAATAGAAGTCCTTCTTCTCTTGGAAAGTTCTCCTTCTCTTTTAAAGCAGCCCTCTCCTTACTTAAGATGTTAGTGAGCCAAGTTGGGAACCTCTCTTAAGTCAAGAAAAGTAGAATTTATAGAGGGGCTGCCTTCTTCTTCCTTTCTTTTCAAATTCTGCATTTCCTTCTTAAAAAATCCGCTGTCATCATTTCAAATGCAACTTGAGGGGTGAAGTGACCTCTACTTTTCCATTTTTTAGTCTTTACATCACTTCAAAATATTAATTCTCCATTAAAAATAATTCTATTGTAGAAGGAATGATGGCTGGGAGATAAGGGGCAGGTTGGGGGTCTTGTCCCAACTTCATTTAATGCATCTGGTCAGACAAAATTTTGGCGCGCAGCTGCAGCACGCTGTAGCACGCTGTGGCACGCTACAATGGATTAAATTTGTGAAATGGTTCACTGTGGCGTGCTGCAGTGTTCTGGTTTTTACATTGATGAATCACTACAGCGCGCTATAGCGCCAGAATTTTGCCTGTTGATCTGCTGCAGCGCGCTATAGCGCCAGAATTTCGTCAGTTGATCCGCTGCAGCGTGCTATAGCGCCAAAGCTTCGCAAGTTGATCAATTGTAGTGCGCTATAGTGCCAGAGCTTCGCAAGTTGGTCCGCTGCAGTGCGCTATGGTGCCCGCTGCAGCGCGCTATAGTGCCAGAGCTTTGCAAGTTGGTCCACTGCAACGCGCTATGGCGCGCTGCAGTGGATTTCTTTCAGAAATATTTAGAAATTGTCCAGAATTGTCCAGACCTTACTGGGTATGCATTGTTTCTTAAAAAGTAGGCAAAATTTGATTAAGGAAGCAGTTTCAATATGAAAATGGATGAAATTTTCCTTTTTTTAAGATATAAATTATTGATTTATCGGCGCCAAATTGGTGAGCATTGATGCACAAGAGAATCTAAGTTATCAGATCACCATTATGTTTCAATCTCAAAGTGTTTTACCCCAAGAATCCTAGCGCATCGAACATGAGTTCGCGACGAGAACATATATGTGCATTCCCTTTAAGTTTGAAATGTGGGAGTGATTTAATGTGTTTTGTTATAACTACTTTTTAAAATAGAAAGACATTCATTACACAGCATGCAAGCAACAAGTACATATATATACAATAAATTGAAATAGATTTTATTCATTAAAAGAAATTCATACAACACCGAGAGTCCCTCATACATATTACATGATGTTGGCCCAACATCCCCAAAGAGGGTTTAGCCTTCCATTACAGCAGAAATAAAAGAAGAAATATACGAGAACAAGAACCTTTTCATGGTTCTATTAAAAAGAAATCAAAAGGAGGTTGAGAAAAGTACTAAGAATAGCCCTTATTTGGCGGTCTTTGGTTTCTCCTTTCTTATAGTTTTCTTCTTTTCCAACACCTTGGCAATGTCCTTCCTTCCCCTCTACAGCAATAGTTGTCTTCTTCCTTACTTGGTGAGGGCCTACTCTTCTTTTCTTACAGCAGGCTTCTGATTTAAATTTGATAGTGTCAAAGAGAGGAATCTTCTCTCAATCTTCAATTCTCTTTTTTATAGACTTTTTTCAGATTTTTTTAAATTTAATTCAGCCAATAAATCCCAAATTATATTTTCATTAAATGATTATTCTTTTATTCCATTGGATTGAAAGGTCTTAAGCTATTGCATTTATGTTTTTCTATGTAAAAGAATTAAATCAGCCTCTTGCTCTCCCATATTGTCATAAATCTATATTTTTATAATTTTTGAGAATCTTCTTAACATTTAATGCAGTCATTCCTTCCATCTTCCTCATAAATTATTTTTTTAAGAATTATTTTTTCAATTTCTTGAAAGTTAAGAAATTTAAATGTATTGCTTTAAATTCCCGTTGTTGGAAGAGGAAACATTATGTCTCATCCTCTTCCCAATGTTGATTAAATGCATATTCCTGAATAGTTTTATGGCAGCCGTTGTGATGCGTTGTAGCACCTAGCTTTCAAGCTGAATCCGCTGCAGCACGCTAGAGCAGATCTAATTAATTTTCATTAAATTTTAATTTCGCTGCGGTGCGCTGTAGCGGCGAGCTTTAGAGTAAAATTTGCTGCAGCGCGCGGTAGCGCCGAGCTCTCGAGTTGTGCCCGCTGCAGCGCGTGGCAGCGCCGAGCTTTCGGCTTTAGTACGACTAGGCGTGCTGTGGCACGCCGCAGCGGTTTTTTCTAAATTTTTTGTTTTGGCCCATATTCAGCTCAGCATTTCTTTTTCCATGAAAGTAGTAAAAAAATAATAATCAAAGTATAAAGTTTTAGCAAAAAAGTGTTTGTTTTTATCATCTTATTTTACTATAAATCTTAGATTTATCACACCCCCACATTTATATTCTTGCTCGTCTTCGAGTAAGCTCAAGAATTTTCGATATTGCAAAATTCAATGGGATATGTGACTTGTTTTTGCCATTTCATGTATTACTTGACAATGTGATAAAAAAGATTCAAATTCTAACATGTTTCATACTAATGTTTTCCTTTTTTTTTTTTGACTATTTTAGTTTTCCATTTTATAAATGTATAATACACAACTCATAGTTTTTGGGGGGTTTTCTAGGTTTGCTTAACTAAGAAAAGTTAGATTCGGTGTGTAAAAATCATGTGCCATTTGTGCTTCTTATTCTAAACCGCAATGAATATTTCTTTTTAGGAGAGATATTTTTTTTCATAATATTTTTCTTAATTTTCTTACTTTGGAAGAGATATTTCTCTTCATCCCTGGATTTTCTTTATGCATTCAATTGAAGGAGATACATTTTTCTTCATCCCCATCTATTTTCCTTGCATTCAGTAAGACTTATAGAAGCCTAGCACATTCTTGTTTTACCGTTTCTTATTTCTCTAAATCAAGTTCCTTGACACCACCCCCACACTTAGATTAAAAGCATCATACATTTTTTTATTTAGAAACTTATAGTAAAATGAGTGTAAAACAATTTAGCATGAAAATTTTTAAAATTGTTCATTTTGTTTGATCATCTCTTGTTAAATAAATTAGAATAAAGAAAATCTTCACATGTTCCATCACAATTGAACTTAGCCCATTAAAATTTTTAGAATAATTGCTAAGAAAATGACATTATTTTGGCATACAATTCGGGGAAAGTAATTCACTAAGATTTATTTAAGCAAAAATGAAATGTACAAAATTGAAGGCAAAATAAAAATACTTTATTAGGAGTAGTAAGGAATGAAACAACCTTATATAAATAATGAAAATTTGTCATTACTGAAATCATGCTCGAGATTCTTTTTGCTCTTTTATTGACGTACACATGTACTACTTAGAATCTGAAATAAACAAAAATATAAAATTATTTGTTGGGTTGCCTCCCAACCAATATTTAGTTTAATGTTCTCAGCCTGACCAAAAAGAGTATATATCACTTTAAAACTTCTTTCTAGACTTTCATTAAGTCTTTAGGATTTGTACAAGCTTGTTTAGTAATAATCATCATGATTGATAAAGGGTTTGTTGATGTTTGAGATGTCACAAATGGTTTTGACATCTTCATTATTTTGAATTAATTTACCTTGCTCATCCTCAAATAATGTGTCACCTATTCTTAAACATTGAGGTAAATGAATTTGAGGTGTATAAGAGATAAAAATTTTGGATTGCATTTGATTAACTTTTTCCGTTTGAAAATCTTGTTGTATTTCCAATTTATCTAAATTTAATTAATACTTCAACTCTTTGTCATTTTCATCGTTTGTTTGAGTTAAAGTTTTTTCCCTACAAATCAGTACTTCTTCAGCATGTTCCTTTGTCAGCTCAATTATAACAACTTCTTGGACTGGATTAGCTAATTGTTACAATATAAATTCTAACTTAACCTCAACTGATTTACATAGATGCTCTTGATCTTCTAGATTAAACTCGTGCCTAATCAAGGTTGGTTCAATTTCGTGCAAATTGTTGTTCACATAACTACTAAAATTTTCTATCGAATATTCTAAGTAGGATTGCTCACTAATCCAATTTGTGTTATTAATGTTCATATTAGAGTGAGTGTAATTGTGTTGCAAGTTGTGATCACACTTAATATCATTAATCAGCTTTGTTCTTGAAGGTGCAAAAGAGTTGTTTTTATTATAATTAGAGCTTGAATGTATTCCCCTGTGCCACCTACACTAATTTTGATTATTATTGTGCATAATCATGAGATTTGAATACTCCATATATAAAAATAAAAACTATAAAAATTATTAGAAAAGTAAATTACAAAAATAAGAAAATACATGCAGTATAAAGATAATTCTAAATCACTATTGACTCGTAAATTATCCTTAACACAAAACAATAACTGTTCCCCGGCAACGACGCCAACAACTTGACAGATGAAAATACACGTCTGCGCTTGCACGCAAATGTACGTGATCTAAAGTAATAATGGAAGGTAAGTTCTGAGATTTATCGTCCTTAGAAAACGGTGTGTTTTGATACTAAGGTGTATCTACTTTAATAATGTTTAGAGCATTATGTTTTTAGTTTTTGTGGCTCCTAGTTTAGCAGATCAATGATTTTGATTTAAGATTCTATTTGATAAAGAAGGGAGAGTTAGGTTTTCATCATGTAAGTTGTAAGGGATTGGTGTCATGCTCGTATTCATGCAACTTTTAATAGACTTGTTGTCATGCTAATTAATCAAGTGAATAAAATGTTCCTTAGATTGGTCCTCTAATTTTGACTATTTTAAGTCTAGTGCACAAGATGAAGACACAAGGGTTCAATTTTAGCACTTAAGCTCTCATGTGATTGTATTTAATTATTAAGATTTCTTACGTCTAAGTTATCAAAATAATATTTAAGTTCAGCGATCACACGAGCTTGATTTCCACCCAATTAGCCTCACATGCTACATGCACAGTTTAGCTAAGGAAGTGAATTGTCGGGCCACATCTACTATGTCACATCATCCATGTTCTCTCAATAATTCCACTTCCTCCTTTGATGTATGCTGAGCTACGAAGCTTGATTGGGTGGCTCTTGGCTCACACGCGTCGACCTCTCGACTAAGCTCAAGGGATAGTACGTCTAGGCTCAAGAGCTTGTCACTGGACTCTGTACACTAAAGCACTTATCTCCATGCCAATTGGTGAGCGATGGGGCACAAGAGAATCTAAGTTATCAAATCACCCTGACGTTTTAATCTAAAGGTGTTTTACACAGAGAATCTTCGCGCAACAAACATGAGTTCGCGGTGAAGACCTTTATGTGCAGTCCCCTTAAGTTTGAAATGTGGGAGTGATTTAATGTGTTTTGTTATAATCAATTTTTAAAATAGAAAGACATTCATTCCACAGCATGCAAGCAACAAGTACATATCTAGACAACAAATTGAAATAGATTTTATTCATTGAAAGAAATTCATACAATACTGAGGGTTCCTCATACATTTTACATTATGTCAGCCCAACCCTCCCCAAGGAGAGTTTAGCCTTCCATTACAGCAGAAACAAAAGAATAAATATACGAGAACAAGAACCTTTTCATGGTTCTATTAAAAAGAAATCAAAAGGAGGTTGAAAATAGTACTAGGAACAACCCTTGTTTGGCGTTCTCCGGTTTCTCCTTTTCTTCAGTCTTCTTCCTTTCCAGCTCCTTGGCAATGTCCTTACTTCCTCTTACAACAATGGTTGTCCTCTTCCTTCCTTGGTGAGGGCATCCTCTTCTTTTCTTACAATAGGCTTCTGATTTAAATTTGAGAGTGTCAAAGAGAGGAATCCTTTCTCAATTTTCAATTCCCCCTTTTATAGACTTCTTTTCAGTTTTTTTAATATTTAATTCAGCCAATAAATCTCAAATTGTGCTTTCATTAAATGATTATTATTTTATTCCTTTTGAATGAAGGGTCTTAAGCTGTTGCATTTATATTTTGCTATGTAAAAGAATTAAATCAGCCTCTTGCTCTCTCCCATATTGTCATAATTCTGTGCTTTTATAATTTGTGAGAATCTCCTCAATATTTAGTGCAATCATTCCTTCCATCTTCCTCATAAATTATTTCTTTAAGAATTATTCTTTCAATTCCTTAAAAATGAATAAATTTAGATGTATTGCTTTAAATTCTTGCTGTGGGAAGAGGAAAAATTATATCTCATCCTCTTCCCAATACTTATTAAATGCCTACTCCTGAGCAGTTTTACGACGGCCACTGTGGTGCGCTACAGTGTGTTGTGGCGCGCTGTAGAGCCTAGCTTTCGAACTGAATCTGCTGCAGCGCGTTGGAGCGCATCTAATTAATTTTCTTTAAATTTTCATTTCGTTGCGGTGCGCTGGAGCGGTGAGCTTTTGAGTCAAATCCGTTGTAGCATGCGGTAGCGCCGAGCTCTCGAGTCGAGACCACTGTAGCACTAAGCTCTTGTCTTTGGTATACTTAGGTGCGCTGGGGCGTGCTGCAACGATTTTCTTCCTAATTTTCTATTTTGGCCTAGATTCAGTTCAGTACTTCTTTTTCTCTGAAATTAGTAAAAAAAAACAATCAAAGTATACATTTCTAGCAAAAAAGTATTTGTATTTATCATCTTATTTTACTATAAATCTTAGATTTATCAGTGATCCTGGCCGTCAGATCACGGGAGAGTTCTGATGCCTACGAACATCTGCAGCTTGGATCTGATCCTGGTCGTTGAATCAGAGATGGTTGACAGTCGGATAGTACAGGCTCCACTCTCGCGTGACCTTCTCCATAGCTGATCACCCGTGGTCCGCACATCGAATCCCAAACCGTTGGTGACCATTGGAAGTTAAATATGCAATTTTAAATTGTTTAAAACCCCTTTGTACAATTTTTCCTATTTAAAATAAATTCAATTAAGGCCTGAATAACCTTTAAAAATTCTCAAATTTGCACCCCTAGCTAATTTAGGGGTAAAGAATTCAAAAATGCCATTAGAAATCAATTTAGAAATTAAAATATTTTGGCTAATTTCTAGGATTCCTAAATTTGTAGATTTACAATAAAACCTATTGAGGTCCATTTGACCCCAAATCTTCAATGTTAGGTTCTAATGACTATATAAACACAATATAATGATAATTAAGATATGATTAAGCATAGATTGCTTGGTAATAACCTAAAGTTGTTACAGCGCGCCATAGTAACAGCTTTTTTGAGGAAAAGGCGCCATAGCGCTAGACTTACAAAAAGAAAGGTGCAACGGTGCTCCATATCACCATAATTTCAGAAGAAAAGGTACTGCAGCACGCCACGGTACCATACTCTAAGGGAGAAAGGCGCTACATCACGCCACAATGCCAAACTTATAGAGGAAAAGGCACCATAGTGCACTACAATGTTAGACTCTTAGAGAGAAAGGCGCTACAGCGCGCAATAGCCCAAGAATTTCAGAAATAAAGGTGGTACATCGCACCTTAGTACCAGATAGGGAGAAATTCTAGCGCTACAGTGCACCGTAACACGCACCAAAATCTTAACTTGGAAACCTGCTCCAAGTTAGCATTGGGAAATCCCAAAAACTTAAATTTGCCCATATTTCCACATCAAAAAGTAATTGCAAGCATTAAATATATTTAGTTCCATGGAGAATAAAGTAATAAAAATTATTAGATTCCAAGTTTCAAGAGATGGTTGCATGGATGAAAGAGGGGCTGAGGAGAAGATTATAAAAGGCTTAAGAGAGGTTCTGAATTTTAATTTGGACAATACAGTCTAGGGTAAACCCTAACTCTAAAGGAGAAAGAAAGGGCTGCTGCTTTAGAAGAAGATAAGCACGGAGAGCAAGTAAGAAGAAGGAGATTGAAGAGAAGAGGAGATGAAGAGAACGCTTAATGTTGTTCATGAGTATTGTATTCTCACTCATTTTTATTTCTATTTCCTTATAAGAGCAATGTATATGCTCAGCATCTCTTTTAGTTTTCTTCTCGTATCTATTATAATGGCAGCCTAAACCCACCTCTTTTGGGGAGGGTTGGGCAAGAACATGTAGTGAGTCATGGTATAGTGCATGTAAGAACTCTTTTTTTTAATGAAGTGTCATTTAGGGCTTAAGGCATTTAAATGTGTTATTGTATGAAATGAGTTGAAGAATGCTAAATTTGTTTGAATATATATATATATATATATATATATATATATAACTATACATCTTATGAAAACCTCATAGAGCTTGATGATCGCATTGTCAAAAAGCTATGCACTTTTAAGTGTTAACACCGCGAATGAGTGTGACAACATTCGCTATACGAAAACAACTCATGCATAACTTTTGGGCAAGTCCTTGATCATTTGAGCCATTATAAAATATAAGAAATTCTCTGAGCTCCATAGCTCAAATAATACCACATGGATGAGGCAAGTTAAGTAGTGGATGATGTGGCATAGTTTTACATAGACCATTGCCAACTCCAAGTTAAGGTATGAACTTGATGCAGGTGAGCTGAGACCCATTTGTAGAGTTCCATAGCTCAGTTAATACCACATGGATGAGGCAAGTTAAGTAGTGGATGATGTGGCATAGTTTTACATAGACCATTGCCAACTCCAAGTTAAGGTATGAACTTGATGCAGGTGAGCCGAGACCCATTTGTAGAGTTCCATAGCTCACTCTTTATATATGCGAGAGCTTCGAGCACGTTAAACTATGAGCTATGAAACATAAGCTCCATTAGCTTCACAACTCATTTCCTTGGCTAAATTAAAAAGTAGATTCGTGTGAGCTACAGATGGAATCAAGTCCACGAGATCATGAAACTAAAATGTGAATTTTATCACTCAAACGTAAGGGTAATTTTTACTTATATAAAGATTAAATGTATATATATGTGCCGAGATCGAATTCTAGTGTGTTCATATAAGAGCACTAGATAGAATTTAGTACATTTAATTGAGAATGCTAAATTTCTTGATAATAAAATAAATATTAATTCAATTTACATGATGTGGAATATATAATAAGTGTAACTATCCTCAAAACCATAATGAACTGCATGTTAAACCCCAACTCTCCCCAATTTTCCTAAATTTATTCCAAACCAAAGTAACTTAGGATTGATAATTTAGAATAAAAAACCCCAAACAACTTATTGCTTAAACATTATTGAAAGTGGATACACTCTAGTAACAAATCACATATTGTTCGTAGAGGATGATAAATCTAGACAATGTAAATTAGGTCTATCAAGCATGCTTGGAAGGATTTAAAAAATTAAAAGTTGTGTTGATTTAAGCTCATATAATTATTACACGTAACTGGGAGATATCATTTGAAGTCATGTGTAATGCTAGAGATTTTGCAATGAGGGCAATACTAGGTCAAAGAAAGGATAGAATCTTTCATCCTTTTATTATGCCAACAAGTTACTTAATGATGCTTAAAATAATTATGCTTATATTGGAAAAGAACTCCTTACTATGGTTTATGCTCTTGATAAATTTAGATCCCATTTGATTGGCTCAAAATTTATTATTATACTAACCAAGCAGCCATTAAATATCTCATACATAAGAAAGATGCAAAACCCCACCTCATTAGATGAATATTATTGCTCTAGGAATTTGATTAAAAAATCCAAATAAAAAGGGGTGTGAGACTATAGTGGCAAATCACTTGTCTAAACTCTCTCATTTGGAATTGGAAACATCTGAAGAGTTTTCTGAGAATTTTCCTGATCAACAGCTATTTTCTTTAACCACATCCATGTCACCATGGTATACCGACATAGAAAACACCTCACATGCAATGTAATTCCCTCAAAATTCAATTATCAATGAAAGAGAAAATTCCTAAGCGATGTAAAATATTATTTATGGTATGATCCAATTATTTAAAAAGGTGAGCCAATCAAATTACTCAAAAATGTGTGCCAAAAAATGAGACCACAACTATCCTCTTTCATTACCATTCACCACAATACGGTGGTAACCATGGGATAGAGAGAACTGCTGCAAAAGTCCTACTATCAGGATTCTTTTGGTCAACCCTATTTAAGGATGCACATAATTTTGTAAAGAGTTGTGAGTAATGCCAAAAAATTGATAACATTAGCTAGAGAGGTGAGCTTTTGCTATAAGGAATCTTTGAGATAGAATTAATTTATGTTTGGGGCATTGATTTCATGGGCCTATTCCCCTCATATAAACTCAACCATTACATCTTGGTAGCCATCGAATATGTGTCCAATGTGTTGAAACAATTGTGTTCATTAATAACGATTCAAAGGTAATGATTGATTTCCTTAAAAAGAATATTTTAACTCATATTGGTACACCTTGAGTTCTAATTAGTGATGGATGAAAAAAAATTTACAATAGGCATCTCAAATCATTATTGAAGAAGTAAGGAGTGAGGCATAAAATATGGATTGCTTATCATCTCCAAACTAGCGGACAAGTAGAAGTCTCCAATAGAGAATTAAAGCAAGTCTTTACAAACATAGTGAACCACCAGAGGAAGGATTGGGCATCAAAATTGGATGATGTTTTGTGGGCTTATAGGATATCTAATAAAACACCCATATGGATGTCATATTATAAACTCATTTATAAAAAATCTTGTCATTTGCCCGTAGAGTTAGAACATAAAGCATTTTTGGTGGTTAAGAAATTGAACTTTTATTATAAGAAGGCTGGAGAAATTTGATTGCTTCAACTTGATGAATTAGAGGAGTTAAGATTGAATACATATGAAAATGCTGAAATCTACAAAGAAAGAACCAAGAAATGGCATGATAAATATATCAACCCTAAAGAAATTCACTCTCGGCATGAATGTGCTTTTATTTAATTCAAGGATAAATTTTACCTGGAAAACTAAAATCATGTTGGTCAAGTCCATACATCATCACTAAAGTTCACTCTCATGGTGCAATTGAGGTGTCATCTAAGGATGGTACTTTCTAGGTGAATGGGTAGAGGCTTAAGCCCTGTTTAGAATAGGAAATTGTTCAAGAGCAAGAAAGCATCACATTGGAGAATGCAAGGGTATAGCAAGAATATTAAAGATTGATGGTCGGGCTGAGGAAATTAACCAAGTGCTTACGGGAGGCAACCTGCTTGGGCTACTAGGCTATATTTGTTTGTTTTGATATTCATTTTAGTTTCTTTGTATTCTGACAAACCTAAATTATGTATGTCTACATTTGCACGCAAATGTGTGTGGTTCAAAGTAATATGGGATAGTGAGATCCCGAAATTTATCGTCGTCTGAGAACGGTATTGCTATTTGTTACTAGAGTGTATCCAAATTGAATAACGTTTAAGCAATTATTTGTTGGGGTTTTTTTCCAGATTATCAATACTAAGTCACTTTGGCATTGAACCAATTTGGGAAAGTTATGGAGAGTTGAGGTTAATCATGCAGTTCATCATGGTTTATGCATAGTTACTCTTCTTCTCAAATCTATGTCAAGTAAGTTGAATTAATATTTATTTCATTATCAAGAGATTTGACATTATCTAATAGAATCCTTAAATGTAGTAAACCCTATCTAGTGCTCTTAGATGAACACACTTAGGTTCAATCTCAGAACATATATATCCATGTGATCTTCTAGTGAGCAAAATCATCCCTTACATCTAAGTGATAAAATCTACATTTTTAGTTAAGGATCACATGTTTCTACCATTAATTTAGTTAAAGAAATGAGCTGCATAGCTAAATGAGCTGTCTCATTGCTCATAGCTTGATGTGCTCGAGTTCCTCGCATAAATTAAGAGTGAGCTATGGAGCTCTATAGGTGGTTCTCGGCTCACATGCATCAAGTTCATACCTTAATTTGGAGTTGGCAATAGCCTACATGGACTATGTCACATAATTCACTACTTAATATGCCTTCTCCAAGTGGTTTGAACTACGCTATGGTACTCAGATAATTTCTTATATTTTTCTCATTGCTCAAACGATCAAGCTATTATCCAAAAGTTATGCACGAGCTATTTTCGCACAACGAATATTGTTACAATTATTCGTGAAGTTAACGCTCAAGGTACATAGGTTTTTAATAATGCGATCATTAAGCTCTATGAGATTTTTTTTGAGTTTAATCTAAGAGTTGTTTACAGAATTCATCATTCTTCAACTCATTTCATAAAATAATACATTAATATGCTCTAAGCTCTAAATGACATTACATTAAAGAGAAGAGTTTTTATATGCATTTAACCATGACTTACTACATGTTTTTGCCTAACCCTCCCCGAAAAGGGGGGTTAGGCTGCCATTACAAGAAATACGAAAAGAAAGCAACAAAATATGCTGAGTGTATACATAGATCTTACAAGGAAACAGAAAAAAAAAAAAAAAAAGTGAAAATATTATACACAGGAACAACCCTTGGCAATCTCTTCGTTTCCTCTTCTCTCTAATCTTCTCCTTTTTCATTGCTCTCTATGCTTATCTTCTTCTGAAATAGCAACCTTTTTCTTCCTCTATTAGAGTTAGGATGTGCCTTTGAATGTGTCTTTTCCATACTAAATTTCAAAACCCTCCTTTAAACATTTCTTTCTTCCTTCTATAATCTCCTTCTCAACCCTTCTCTCTTCCAAGTAGCCATTAATTTGCTCTTAAAAATTAGAATTTAATAAATATTATTCCTTTATTCCCTTGGAACTGAAGGTTTTTAATAGTTGCAATTACTTTTTGCTATGGGAAAATAGAGAATTTTAAATCTTTTGGACTTCCTAACGTTGTCTTGCAGCATATCTCCAAGATAGCATTACGACATGAGCTACGGTGCGCTGTAATGTTAGGATTTCGGCTCATCTGGTGTTAAGGTGCTCTATGTCGCCTTTCACTCTATGAGTCTGGCGCTGTGGCGCATTGGAGCACCTTTCTCCTAGAAGTCTGACGATGTGGAGCGTAGCAGCGCCATTCATTCTGGAAGTCTGGCGCTGTGGCAAGCTGTAGCGCCTTTCCCTCTAGAAGTTGAGCACTGTGGTGCGTTGTGACGCCTTGATCTCAAGAACAAGGGCACTGTGGCGTGCAGTATCATTATTTTTCACAAAATTCTCTTCTTTTTGTAATTTGATCACTTCATAGCTGAAATGATATAAAAATGCACCAAAACAATAAGTCAGTTTAACAAAAACATTCATTCTAAATAAGAAAAGGACTATAATTATGGGACTCATCATATTTTTTATTATAGTGCAAAAAAAAACCACTTTAATGATTACTTTTCTCAAGTTAATAAAATTAGTGAATAAAATTTGAAACATGATTTATTTGATTGTGAATGTGTTCTATTATATTGCATAACTTAACAAATAGATGATAGGTTAGAGATGATTTAAGTCGTGGTTAAATATCGATTGAACAGTAAGTTTAAATCATTAGTTTGTTCTAGATTGTTCAATTAGAACATAAATGAAACAATCAATAACAAAGTCCCTCGGCAATAGAAATGATAACCTAGCCTAAGCGTGGGGGAGACTGAGGATGACATTATATGATAAATATAGACTATGGATTAAGGGGTGCTAGGCTCCTAACAAATTCTCATGGGTATGAAGTTTCATGTTGAAAATGCATGATATATATATATATATATATATATATATATATATATATATATATATATATATATATATTTATTTATTTATTTATTTATTTATTATTTATTTATTTTATTTTTTTTCTTATGTGGGGTCAGTGAGTTTGAGCCAATGATTTAGAATAACAAATCCTGAGTCTCAACCACTATGATACAATACCATTCACACACACACAGTCAGAGTTGTCACTCAACATATATAAAAAATATCTCTCCCTAACATCTCTCATGAGAATGAGCACACACAGACACTTAAAAATTCCAAACCATAATCTATACAAATTCCATTCAATTACTAAACTTAAACTCATACCAAAACCATGCATATTCATAAATAATGGCTTAGGATAATTGAGACTAGTGAATATATAGTCTCAAGAGATTAAGTTTTGTAGGGATATAGAATCTATACAACAAATGAAATTCAAACATGCAATAATATCATTCCTAGCCACTCATACTTATTAAATTTAATGTTAAAAAGATGAGCACTTCAAGTTCAAGCATATAACCACATAATCACTTTTGATTATATTCTCGAATTCATATTACTAGAGGATGAGCAAGACATTAAGTGTGGGGGTGTGATAAACCATAAATTTACACTAAAATCACATCATCATATTGTGTAATTTCATATTAGAATAAACAATTTTTAATCCATTTATGGTATGTTTTACTTCCATTTTAATTCTATAGGAATTCAAGGCATCTTAATGGTTTCTACCTCACAAATCTCTCAAAAAGCACAGTCAGGTGTGTCCAAGCTCCAACTTGACAAAACTTTGTGTGCTCTGGCATGCCCAAGTGCCAACTTGACAAAAATACGCGCGCTCCAGCGCGCCCGAGCGCCAAAGAGAGAGAAGCCTGTCCGCCCAAGCGGCAGAAATATGCGTGCTTAAGCGATCATGAGCGCCGAATAGACAAAGGTTGCGCGCTCAGGTATGCCTTAGCGTTGAAGCGACACGCATGCTCAGGGGTGCTTGAGCGTTGTAGAGACAAAAGCTTGTGCACTCAAGCGTACCCAAGCGTCGAGGTGACAAAACCACGCGTGCTCAGGAATCTCCCGAGTGCCAACCCAATAAAAGAATTGACGCTCATGCGTACCCAGGCGCCAGAGAAAACAGGATGGAATTAGGGTGCGCACTCAAGCGCTCCCCGGTGCTCAAAGAGTTTCTAAATTTGAAATGACTAATTTCACTTGGGAAGAGGTGACTCTTGGCCTCTTTTGAGAAGTGCTAAAGAAGTATAAAAGCTAAAAGACATCCTAAGAAATAGAGGATGCATTTGGGAGAAAAATATGGTTCCAAAGAGTAAGATTCCAGCCACCATAAGGAGGAAAACTCTAAAGCTGTCATTGAAGGAATGAAAAAGGAAGAAGAAGAAGAAGAAGGCAAAGATGAAAAGAACCCCTTGGGACGTTCCTTCAGTAATTTCTTCTTAATTCTCCATTTCATTTCTTCTTGTATTATTTTGTTTTAGAATCATGATGCTCTTGAGAATAAAAATTATATGTGCTTGTGCTTTATTTTTAATGGTAGCCTAAACCCCTTTCAGAGAGAGATAGGCTAGACCTATATAGTAAGCTTTTTCATGTGAATGTTGGGTTTAATTTTCTGAAATATTGTGATGAATGCATGTGTTTCTTTTATCGAAAATCTTTTATGTTGCATCTAAGAAAACAATCATTATCTTTAAATGAGTGTGCTCATATCGCTCTACACCTTTGATCGAAGCAAAAGTTCTGATCAAGATGTATGTGCATGTGATCGCATGACATACAAGTAGAACTAACCTTAGATTGGGGCAAAAGTTCAGATCCAGGATTTATGTGCACTTGACATTTCTTATTTTTTGTGTTCCATACCTTATGTGGTTTCTCGCTTAGACATAAGGTTAAGCTAGATAAATAATTGTCAGAGTAGAGAGATCTTGTAACAGCCCAAACTCTTAAGCACCAAGATATTGTCCGCTTTGGCCAGAAAGACCTCACAATTTTGCCATCAGAAAATAACTTCCCAGTAGGTCACCCATCCTGGGAGTGCTCCCACCTGAGCACGCTTAACTTTGGAGTTCTTATCAGGAACTCCACCGTTATCTGAAAAGGCGCCTCGATGCTTAAGAGTTTCACTTATTACTACTTAAGTGAGTCATCACAATCTCCCCAACTTAAGTAACTGACGTCCTCGTCAGTATCCACACACAGATACAAGAACCATCCACTGGGTAGATAGGACTAGAGGTGACCCCTACAGGCGCAAGAGGTACCCACAACCATGTAGCACCTTAACCATCATGGGTTCAAGAGGCTGCTCACATGAAGTGGTACTTTGCCCTGTATGGCACTTAGCTCCTATCTGACACCCTATGGTTTTGCTCTGATACCATTTGTAACAGCCCAAACTCTTAAGCACCAAGGTATTGTCCGCTTTGGCCAGAAAGGTCTCACGATTTTGCCCTCAGAAGATAACTTCCCAGTAGGTCACCCATCCTGGGAGTGCTCCCACATGAGCACGCTTAACTTTGGAGTTCTTATCAGGAACTCCACCGTTATCTGAAAAGGCGCCTCGATATTTAAGAGTTTCACTTATTACTACTTAAGTGGGTCATCACAGATCTACACGTTCTCATTTGAACATGGAGATGTCTATCTGCATGTGAGAATAGAGATGGAAATATATTTCCATTTGGACAATAGGAAATGTAGACTTAAGAAAGCAACCATTTAGATGTTAAGGTCTGAAGTCAAGTGACCCATATGCGTGAGAGATCACTAGTGGATTTAACTATCTGTAACCCCATGAAATATGAAGTTAGCATTCTTATAAGATGATCAATTTAAATTGAGCAAGAACTAAATTTGTTCAACCATAGTTGATCGGCCTAACTCTCCCCGATCTTTTAAACTTGATTACATCCCATACCTCTAAGTTTATTTACTTTGCTGCTTAGTCTTAGTTAAGTCACAAAAACCAAGTTTCTATTGTTTAAGCATTATTAAAGAAATCTGTAGCTAGCAGCCTTCTTTTAATCATTGAGCACGATAATCTGAAACTCATCTTTTCTTTATTACTTCATACTACATCCACTTGCGTGTAAATAAAGCTACACTTTTAATTGCCCTATTGCTTAGTTATTTTAGTCTTTATTTTGCCACTTTGAATGTTATCACATTATAAGTGTACTATCACATAACTTTGTCACATTTTTAACAATTTTTATTATGTTTTATATAAAACTACTATGCTTAAATATGACATCTTAATACACAGAGTTATAGTACTATAATTAAATACAGTGGCACTTTTCATGTGTCATACCAAGAACTTTTACAAAGAGCAAGAGCAGGCTTAGGAGGGTACCCCTTTGCAAGAGAAGGCAAGATGTTAGATCTACTATCTAAGAGAAGAACAAAATTTTAAAGCCTCACTTTAATCTTTTTTCATTTAAAATAATATGATTTAACAATGAATGTGTGGACAAGTTACATCTTTCTAAATTTTCATAGTATATTGGATATGTTGGTTTATGTATGGCTTTATGATTGATGTTTGAGATAAAAGCATTAGATGAATGCTTAATTTTTCATTTTACTTGAATAAGAGAACATGATTTTGTGATAATTTTATATGCCATTTTTTAATTATTATCTAATTTAGCACCGATGCACCCATCTCTTGTTGTTATAAAGTATTCAAGAATGCACTTTTGTGCAATAAATATATGAAAATCATAATATATTCATCTTTTATTTTTTGATAAAATTGTATTGTTATGTTATTCTAATTTCTAATTGGATTTTTTTTTTACCTATGCAGGATTAGCTTGCTACATGACCTAATTTTTGGTTAGCTGACTACTCGACATTGGTTGGATCAAAGTGTTGCATGATCCTAATTTTGGCCAACTTCTTACATGATCTTAGTTTTAGGTTGGCAGATTATATGAACTTGATTGAATCAACTAGGTAAATTAGATAATTTTTGTAACTTGGGGTTGGTGTAAATTAGGATGGCAGTTACTCCAAAAGATTTAGGCTTTCAGTTCTGTAATATTATGGTGTTGGATTAGTAACTATTTTATTATTAAGAGTGATTATGCCACAGAACCTTATGGGTTATATTCTTAAAGTAATTAACAAAAAAAATTCATTCATTTCCATTCATTATTCATCACATTCAAACAAGCTTTATCTTAGAGCTACAATATTATAAATTCTATGATGTTTAAAGAATTAAAAAAAAAAAAATCCAAAATATAACACATTTATCTTGTAGGAGATCGACTAAAGATAATCTCATAATTGAATGTGATGAGAGACTCATGTGCCTGAGACATCACTAGTGAACCTACATAGCTCCAACTCCATGAAAAGGACACAAATAATCTCTCACATGAAACTAGATAAAGAATTAAAAGCACTATTCTATTTTGCAGTATGTTATGGCCTAACACTCCTCAATCTGTTCCAACTGATCACAATAAGTTAGTGTAATCTTAGTCGATGGAAAATAGACAAAATTACTGCTTTGATCATAAAAACATACATAAAAAAAGAAAGGATTTAGTATTTAAAACGCACCGTTACTTGAGGACGATAATCTGGACCCTGTCCTATATTACCCCAAACCACGTATACTTATGTGTTCACGCAGACACACAATTTTAGGTTTGTTAATGGGATACTAAGTGGTCCTTGTTTGAATCCTTCAATCTCTTTTGGAAGCGACTGCATCTTGCAACTTCAGTTCTCACCAAATCTGAAGCAAATCTTCTAAATTCTGTTTCATAAAGTAACACAACCCTATCTCCTTGGGTTTGTTGAATTAGTTCATCTTCAATTATTGTTTGAGTAGAGAGTGGAATGAACTCTTCTCAGAACACTTCTTCAAACTCTTCCCGTGAGATTCCTTCTACATCCTGATAAACTTTGAAATTACACTAAAATCACCCCATTATTTTTGTGCTATTTCGTAACAAATAGATTACTTTTAATTTGTTTTTGATGTGTTTTGTTTCAATTTGTGTTTTGCAGGTAATTGAAAGCATATGAATGATTTCTACCATGTTACACATCAAAAAGAGAAACTGGGCACTCAGGCGCTCCTGAGTTCCCTATTACAACACTTGAGCAGTACTCAGAGGCCTAGGCGCTCGTGCTCAAGTGCAACAATGGCAGAAGCTTATTTGCTCATGTGCGCTCAAGCGTTCGGATGGCAGAAGAATATTTTCTCAGGCGCGCTCAAGCGTCTGACTGACAGAACATTACAAGCTCAGGCGCGCTCAGCGCAACAATGGCAGAAGCTTGTGCGCTCAAGCGCGTGACTGGCAGAACATCACACGCACGGGCGCGCTCAAGCACCCGATGGGTACAACTTTGAAAAGCTCAAATCAAAGGAGGAAAGGAGGTGTTCCATGGCCCTCCAAGGGCAAATTTGGGGCAGTTCCAAGGCCAAATAAAATCCCAAAACGCAGAAAATATATGAG
Organism: Gastrodia elata; assembly: GCA_016760335.1. Classification (NCBI taxonomy): domain Eukaryota; kingdom Viridiplantae; phylum Streptophyta; class Magnoliopsida; order Asparagales; family Orchidaceae; genus Gastrodia; species Gastrodia elata. The sequence goes on along the minus strand of CM028672.1, from coordinate 46,636,745 downwards.
GAATTATAGAAGAAAATAAAAGGGAAATTAGAGTTCCGAGAGGAGAACTCTCCAGCCTATACTAAGGAGAACCCTAGGCAACCATTATTCGAGAATTGAAGGAAGAAGAAGAAGATGAATAAGAAGAGAATTCTATGGACGTTCCCTCAGTAACATCTTTTTCGCTTTCTTATTCTTTTCTTTTGAATTATTTTGTGTAAAAATCATGATGCTTTTGAAAAATGTTCCTATTTTTGCTTGTGATTTCACTATTATGGTAGCTTAAACCCTCCCTTTCGGGGAGGGTTAAGTTAGATCTATGTACTAGACCTTTCTTATTAAACATTGAGTTTGAATTGTGTAATTTTGTAAATGAATGTTTGTGATGTTTTTATCGTTAATCTTTACTTCGCTAATAAGAATTAGTCACTAAAATCAACGGAATGCATTCACAAGCACTACACCTTGGATCGAACCAAAATTTCAAATCAAGGTGTATGTGCATGTGAAGCATGAAAGTCAAGAGGCGCTAAATTTTAGATCATAGCAAAAGTCCAAATTAAGAATTTATGAGTGTTTGACATAAGAGTGTACTGAAACTTAGAACATAGCAAGTCTTGTTCAAGGTTTCAAGAGCACTAGACATATAAGTACACTTTCATTTTTGGTTTTCCATATTTAGTTCCTCAAGCGGTCTTCCGCTTAGACATAAGGTAAGACCGAATAAAAGATTGTTGAAGTAGAGATATCTACACGCACTCCTAAAAACATGGAGATGACTATGTGCAAGTGAGAATAAAGATAGAAAATTAGCTCAATTTGCACTAGACAGGGAATGTTGATAAAACTTAAAGAAGCCAACATTTAGATGTTAAGGTCCGAAGTCAAGATCTCGTATGAGATAGACTATAAATGATCTTAGGGTTTAGTGGTGAGTGATCAATGTGCGTGAAAGATCACTAATGAGTTTAATTATCCGTATCCCTAGAAATATAAATTTAACATTCTCACATAATTACTACTTTAAGAACTCGGCAATAGTTATGAAGGTTGAATCATAGTTTTTTTTTTTTATGGGTTTAATTATCTTCCGTGTACGCGAGAGATCACTAATGGGTTTAATTATCCGTATCCCTGACTCTCCCCGATCTCCGATCTTTTAATCATAATTTCATCATCATAATTTAGATTTCTTATCCTGCATGCGTATATTTAATTTAGATTAAAAAACCAATTTTTTGATTATATAAGCATTAGAAGAGAGAAAATGAGCAAGTAACCCTATATTAATTCATGAGGATGATAAATCTATAACTCACCATCCCTATATTTCTCCAAATCATATATACCTGCGTGTGATCAAAAGTTACACTATTTTATGATATATCAAGCTTTTGGCACCGTTATCGAGGATAAAATAAGAAGATATTAGTGAAATTCTTGAAACTAGTGACTTAGACATTTTCTTGTCTATAGTTTTTTTATTTATATATGGGGTACTCAGATTTCACAATAATGCACAATAACAATCTAAATTGGTGCAGATCGTGTGGGAGAGCACATTCGAGTTTTGATTGTAATGCGAATAACCCTTTCAAACCTTCAAGAACAAAGCCAAATAACTACACTGATTATGATCACAACTTTCAACATTATCCTACTTACCATGACATGAACATTAATAACAAAAATTGGATAAATGAGCTATCACACTTAGAAAAATTCGTGGAAGAATTTAAGGGGTATGTGAGTAACTTTGTGCAAAAAATTGAGGCAACCTTGATTAGGCACGAGGTGATATTGGAATATCAAGAGAATGCATGTAAGAGAATTAAGGCTTAGTTAGAATTTATATTATAACAATTGATTAAACATGCCCAAGAGGCAATTGCAAATGAGCATATAGGGGAACAAGCTCAAGATGTGCCAATGTGTAGAGAGGAAGCTGATGAACCCAACAAGTTTATATAATTTAATGTTAGAATGTGCAGTCTTCATAGGGATTAGTTGTACTTTGACATGCATTTTGTGGTATTTCAGGAGAAGGAGCTCAATATAAAAAAAAAAAAGAATTTAATTAAACAATGGCGCTGCAGCACGCCACAGCGCTCCACAATGCCTTATTCCCGAGAGCAAGGCGCTACCGCACACCGTAGCGCCAATTCAAACAGAAAGCTTGGCGCTGCAGCGCGCCGCAACACCTATCAAACAGAGAATTAGGCGCTACAGCGTGCTGCATCGCCTATCAAACAGAGAATTAGATGCTACAACGCACCGTAGCACCCTTCAGACAGAAACCTTGGCGCTATAGCGCGCTGCAGTGCCAATTCAAACAGAAAGCTTGGAGCTACAACGCGCCATAGCGCCCGACTGACAGAAGGCTTGGTGCTATAGCACGCCGCAGCGCCTATCAAATAGAGAATTAGACGCCTTAGCGCATCGTAGCGCCCTTCAGACAGAAACGCAGACGCCATAGTGCGTCATAGCGCCAATTCAAACAGAAAGCTTGGCGCTACAGCGCGCTATAGCGCCCGACTGACAGAAGGTTTGGCGCTATAACACGCCGTAGCGCCCACAGCATTTTCTGCATGAATCTCTCTTCCTAGTCAGCATTGGGAAAGTGATTGAACTTAATTCCTTCCTATTCCCCACAACAGAATTCAAATGCTTGCATTTAAAATTCCTCATTACCAATGGAATAAAGAAATAAAATTAAATGCAAAATTAAACTCTCAAGATGGATAATTAATTGATTATGTAAATGCTAGAAAGCTATCTATAAGCATTATAAAAGCAAGGATTAGAGAGTGAAGAAATGTTCTTAATTTTCAGTGGAAGAGTTCCTAACCTAAAGTGCTGCCAAGATCTATCAGAGGAGAGTTCCCTACTCAAGGAAGGAAGAAGTTACAGGCCAAGAAAGAGAAGAAGAACAGAGAGCAAAGAGCTAAAGATATTCAAGGAGGAGAAATCCAGGAGAACACGACAGTTGTTCCCTAGTATTGTACCATTTCTTTACTCTTTTTGTTTCTTTGTAAAAGTCATTCAAAGGATTAGTTTCTATTGCTTCTCTCCTTGTATTTTCAATATAATGGAAAACTAAACTCTCATTAGGGAGGGCTGGGTATAAGCATGTAGGGTTATATGAATGTAATGCAATGTGCTCTTCTCATCAATGAATGATTATTTTAAATCTGGAATGTTTGCATGCTGCGTAAATAAAAGAATTGGAACTTATGATTCCCTATACAAATCTATGAATAAATATTTTCATCATAAAACCTCATTGAGCTCATTGATTCAATTGTCCGAAGGGATGTGTATGCTTGAGTGTTGACACCGCTAATGCCAGTGAAAGCATTTGCCGTGTGAAAACAGCCCATGCACAACCTTGTACAAGGCTTGATCAGTCAAGCCATGAGAAAATATTAATATTCTCTGAGCTCCATAGCTCACTCTTGATTTACACGAGGTGATTGTTGCACGTTGAGCTTGAGTCATGTGACAAGCTCATTCAGCTTCATAAAACATTACCTTGGCTAAATCAAGAGGGGACGTATGGAGCCGGAGCCACTAATTGAGCTCCATAGCTCACTCTAGGTTTAAGCGAGGTTCTTGATGCTTTAAATGCTTATGGTGATGTGACATAAACCCATTTAGCCTAATAGCTCATTTACTTAGCTAAATCAAGAGGAAATGCATGTGAACCATTAGTGCATTTAAGGTCATGTGATGCTCAAAATAAAACACAAATTTCATAACTTAGATGTAAGAAATTAACTCATGAGATAAATATCACATGAATGTCTTTGTGCCAAAATTGAACCTTCTAGTGTTCATTTTAGAGTGAGCACTAGTCAAGATTTAGTACATTCAGTCAGTACACTAGAGAAGACCAAGTCTCTTGAATAAAAAATATGAAATTGATCCAATTCACTCGACATGATGTTGAGGAGAAGAATGCTTGCATGAACCCATATGAACTTGCATGTTAAATACCAACTCTCCCTAATTTTCCCAAAGTAATTTCAAGTTAAGAACTCTGAAATTGTTATCAGGACCAGAAACAACAACCATTTTAACACTTAAACATTTGCGAAATTAAATATAATCTAATAACAAAACAAAACACAATTCCCAGTGGACGATAAATCTCAGGATCATACTATCCCATTTTACTTCAGATCACGTACACTTGCGTGCAAGTGAAGACTACGTATTTTCAGTCTATCAGAAGCTCTAAATAGAACAAATAATGACAATAAGGGAGAGTTAGAGTATCAACTTAACTTAGAACATTCAAAAAGACAACAAGAATTTCAAACACAAGAAGTTGATCAAATTCAACTCGAAACTTATATCACCTACACACCGCAGGTACCATTCCCTCAATGTTTAGCAATAGGTAAAACATTAATCGATGTGGAACATGATAAATTTATACATCATTGTGAAGATGTGAAAGCCATCTTTAACATCTCAAATGTCATAAAACCCCCTAGCAATCTTGATGAGAATTGCTTGTAAGTTGACTTTGTGGAGAAATGCATAGAGTGTGCCCCAAAGAAAATTGAATTATACGTCTTTCTACAAGATAAATTCAAGAATGAGGTTAATGATGAGTTGATTGAAAAATGAAATGAGAGACAAGGGAAGAGAGAAAATAAAAGAAAAAAGCAGAATTGTTAAATAAGCTCGTGCACTTTCCAAAGCCTTGATGAAAAATTGGAAAGAGATTCTAAATAAATATAAGCCTTCATTTGTCACACTAAGGGCGTTAAACCAAGCACTGGTTGGGAAGTAACCCAACAGATGTTTTTTTAATGTTTTTGTTTCTTGTGTGTTTTAGGTTGTTGGTCAGGCAAAGGAAATTAAACCAAGCGCTTACGAGAGGCAGCCTACTTCTGCTACAAGGTTGTATTTACTTCCTTTGTTTTTATTTCAGTGTCTTTTTGTATTTTTCTTTTTAGTGCAAAATAAAACTCGCTTTAATAATTCTCTCTTTAAGTAATGAAATTAGTGAATGAAAATTTGAAATGTGTTTTCTTGATCGTGAATGTGCTATTATAATGTGCTATCTCGCTTTAATAAAACTCGTGAATTGCTCTCTTTGTAATGACCCTAGGTCATTTATAAGGAAAGTGTTAATGTCCCGCAAATTTCAGTTTTCTTTCTGTTGAAATCTACCGCAAATTTCAGTTTCCCGATTAAACTCCCGCTAAATTCGATTTTTTTTTTAGTTTCAAACCTTAATTTAGAAAGTTTTCAAATTCGACAGTTACTATATTAAAGCAAAACACTCCATTAAAGCAAATTACGATAGTTACGTTATTTTCCTTAAATTGCGAGCGTTTTGGGAAGACGTCAGTCGGTCCAAACGGGTGTGCGTTACGCACGCACACCCTATATAACCAGGCGTAGGGCATTCGACCCATCACCACTCTCGATCCCTCTTGCCTCTTCCTCTATGTGATCGAGCCCTCCCAGAAGAAGCAGCGGCAGCAAGGACTTACCTGTCGACCGATCGAGGAGCCAGGCGACGCGATTCCCCCTTCTGCTCGACGAGAGACGGAAATCCGAGGCTCATAGCACACGACCTCTGCCTCTGCGCCGACTTCTGCCACTAGTTTATGCGCTCGATTGATCGCTCGGCTCTCTGCGTGCCGACGACCCCCCTGCGTTCGATCCATTTTCCCACACGACAGAGACCCGACGACGTCTCAGGGAATCGCTCGATACCTTCATTCCGCTCGGCCTTCCTGCCTACGACCGATCCTTGCCGCTTGGTTCTTCTTTGCGTCGATTTCTTTGCACCGAGTTCTGCAACAGGTAAGAAAGCCGATTGCTTCCATATTTATATAGACACTTAACTAGGTTTTAGCAAATGAATATTTAAGTCGAATAATAAAATTAGAATATAATAAATTAATTTGACTTTAAGTTTTATGTTCGATCTTCATGAGTAGTATAATTCAGTTAACCTATTGTATGCTAAATCAAAAGAGAAGCATCTATTTTCGTGTATTAATAACAAATCCTAAATGTCTAATCTCAGCTTTGGTTTAATCATTAAATCATCCTATTAAGAAATTTATGAAACATAATTTGATACTAATGTATGCGTAGGTTGAAACTTTAAATTAGGTGAGTGTTATGCTATGTCACCTGCAACTAAATTTCTATATGAGAGTGTATTAGACTAGGAAAAATTTATGCAATGTACTAACTTTTATTTAATGTAATTTGATACATTTTCTAATTAATAAATTTGTGCATTCAAATTATGCATAAAATTGGGAACAAAATAAGGAGTTTTAAGAAAGCATTGTTTAGCCTAAGAAAGAGAATCATTCCTATGGTCAAGGTGCAATGGAAAGGTCACAGCGCCAAGGAAGCAACGTGGGAAAGAGAAGAGGTCATGAGAAAGGAATATCCCGGACTCTTTCAGAACTCAGGTGACTTTAATTAAATCTTTTTGCATTCAACTAAATATTTTCTATTGCGGTGTAATATCGAGGACGACATTATTTTTAAGTATGGGAGTTTGTAATGACCCTAAGTCATTGATAAGGAAAGTGTTAATATCCCGCAAATTTCAGTTTCCTTTCCATTGAAATCTCCTGCAATTTTCAGTTTCCAGATAAAACTCCTGCTAAATTTGATTTTTTTTCAGTTTCAATCCCTAATTTATAAAGTTTTCAAATTCGACAGTTACTATATTAAAGCAAAACACTCCATTAAAGCAAAATAAGATACGCTATTTTCCTTAAATTGCGGGCATTTTTGGAAGACGTCAACCGGGTCCAAACGGGTGTGTGTTACACACGCACACCCTATATAACCAGGCATAGAGCATTCTCCCCATCACCACTCTCGATCCATCTCACCTCTTCCTCTCTGTGATCGAGCCCTCCCAAAAGAAGCAGCGGCAACAAGGACTTACCTGTCGACCGATCGAGGAGCCAGGCGACGCGATCCCCCTTCAGCTCGTAGTCCCGTGCGCCGAGAGACGAAAATCCGAGGCTCATAGCGCACGACCTCTGCCTCTGCGCCAACTTTTACCACTAGTTTCTGCGCTCGATTGATCGCTCGACTCTCTGCGTGCCGACGACCCCCCCCCCCCCCCCCCCCCCCCGCGTTTGATCCCTCTTCCCGCTCGACAGAGACCCGACGACGTCTCAGGGAATCGCTCGATCCCTTCATTCCGCTCGGCCTTCCTGCCTGCGCCTGATCCTTGCCGCTTGGTTCTTCTCTGCGTCGACTTCTTTGCACTGAGTTCTGCAACATGTTAGAAAGCCGACTGGTTCCATATTTACATAGACACTTAACTAGGTTGTAGCAAATGAATATTTAAGTCAAATAATAAAATTTGAATATAATAAATTAATTTGACGTTAAGTTTTATGTTCGATCTTCATGAGTAGTATAATTTAGTTAATCTATTGTATGCTGGATCAAAAGCGAAGCATCTATTTTCATGTATTAATAACAAACCCTAAATGTTTAACCTCAGCTTTGGTTTAATCATTAAATCATTCTATTAAAAGATTTATAAAACATAATTTGATATTAATGTATGCTTAAGTTGAAGCTATAAATTAGGTGAGTGCTATGCTATGTCACCTGCAACTAAATTTCTATACGAGAGTGTATTAGACTAAGAAAAATCTATACAATGTACTAACTTTTATTTAATGTAATTTGATACATTTTCTAACCTGTAAATCTTTGCATTCAAATTATGCATGAAATTAGGAACAAAATTAGGAGTTTTAAGAAAGCATGCCTAAAATTCTTCCTATGATTTTGAGATTTTATGTAGGTAAATTTAAAATCAAGTTTAGGAACCAGAATGTATGTTTTAAATCTTATAAATAGGTCGTTGCAAAATTTAATAAGATCTCAATTATAAATTTTCAGACACATCGAAATTGTGAGTGAATCGTCTTGAATAAGTCAAACACGAAAGGTACACTAGATATTTCTTTATATACTTTTACTTTCATTGCTGCTTAAACATCACTTTGATCCTATTTTGCATTATTACTTAATGTGTTATTCTTACTACTAATGATGTAAGAGAAACAAAATAATATTTATGTGTCTTGTGAATGTTGCAAGAAGGGTTCCGAAACGGAGCATGAGTAGGTTAGGGACGAGGGTAGTTCTCAAGAGTTATAAGGGTGTCATTTGGAGCCTTTGAGGGGGCCCGGGTGAAGGTTATGCTTAAATACATGTTTATTGCCATCTGTAGCCTTTAAGGGGGCCCAGGTGAAGGTTTATACTTAAATGCATATGAACCCAATCTCATGGATTTAAAATTTGGCATATGATAAGAGAATATTTATTTTGTAGTAGTTATGATTATCTTTTTTCTATAAATTAAATTTTCCTGCAATTAATATCAATTTTACCTTCCGCTTTTGCTTAAAGTATATTTTCAATATCATTTGTATTTAGAATGTGCACTAATGCATTAATTTTATAATGCCAGATCAGATACAGCTTGAGAAAACTGATATAGTTTAAAGACATGGCGCGACAAATTAACGGATTCTAACTGCCCCCTTCAAGGGATAATTATTTTTGTATAATGAAAGTCATTTTGGATATTGTTTTACTTTAAATTGAATGAATGATATTTCTTACATTTGAATGGCTCTGGATGTGTTTAATTGCTATTTTACCTAATCGCCAATATGATCCTGCGGAAGGATGCATCTGATTTTAGATTGGTTGTTACGAACCTAACTTAGGTCATTACAGCTGGTATCAGAGCAAGATTGGGAGTGTTGGAGTAAAATAATAATTGATATAAAAGCCATAATTGGGAAATCATTCAATTTAAAATATAAATACACTTGAATGAAATACTTGATAAAAAACTAGTGACATAATAAGACTGTGGTATGAACAAAACATCTTATAGAAAACTAGTGACACAATGAGGCTATTATTAGGACAAAATATTTTGTAAAAAAACTAGTGACATAATAAGGTCATTATTCAACAAGTTATAAGTTTGGATCTTTAACAGATGAATTCCCCTAATCATTCGGCGGAACACTAGGAAACTGACTTAAGCCAAGAAGGATCTTGGCAAATGAACTTCCATGAACCTAATTTCAGCCCCCCTACTCTTGAATATTAGATTCGAGAATTGGAGGACAAGGAAGAGGCACCCGGTGAGAGCCTGACAAGGTTCATGTGTGTCTCCTACAAGAAGATTACTAGCCTCCAAAAAGAGGTGCAAGAATTAAAAGAGACACTGAGGTTGGTACTTCCTAAGTTGACAGAATTTACTCTGGAGAAAGAAGAAGAGCATGAAGAACGCATTTCAGAGGTGGAAAGAAAGGTGCATCACGAGACCCACCAAACGGGGGATGCAGCCTCAACTTCTATGAAGAGGAAAACGACCAATAAGTATATGAAGCTTTGGGTTGAAAGCCTTAAGAAACTCATTTAGAATAATATTTTATTAAGAGCGAAATTATGTGTAACAGGAGAAATTAATTGCATCTTTATTTCTGTTAACTTTCTTTTGCATAAAATATTAATTTTCTCTAAATAATGCATTCAAATCTTTTTTTATCGCAATCACCCTCCTTATAGATGAATCCGGAAGAGTACTCTCCTGAGTTGCCAATGGAGACGCTAGTGAAGGCCCCTTTACCTTTAGGTCCATCGGAGAACAAGACCGATAAATCTTGGAGTTGATGGCTCAAATATCAGCCAATCAACACAAAACTCATAAGTCTCCTACTAAGCAAGGGCACAGAATTAGCAGAGCCTTGCAAGCCTTCGTGAAACTGAACCTCACGCTACAACTGGTCAGCTCGATCGATGGAGGCTGAAGATTGGATTCAGGAGATAGAAAGTAAACTAGAGGATATAAAATGCCCAGCCAGAGATGCGGTGAGATTGGCTAAAAGCCTGTTCAAGGTTGAAGCTGAGCGATGGTGGGGAGTCACCCACAAAACTCAGTTCATGGGCTTGGAGCTAGAGGCTATATCGTGGGAGGAATTTGTGGAGTCATTCCGAGGTCGCTACATCCCTTTATCTGCCTAGAAAATATTGGAGAACCAATTCATTAAGCTGACTCAGGAAAATAGGTCCATCGCAGCTTATGAGTCTGAGTTCACAAGGCTCTCCAGGTATGCGCACAAGCTAGTGGACACAGAGACTGCTAGGTGTAGCAGGTTATTGAATGGTTTGAAAGATTCCATCCGAACCAGCTTACTCCCGCGCAAGCAAACCAATTTTGCTGAGTTACTGGACTGCGCAACCATTATGGAGCATAATGAGCAGGTAATCACTGAACGCCAAGAAAAGCGTCACTCCCAATCCCAAGATAGTCGTGAAACCTTTAAAAGGTCTCGACCTAATTGGCAGGCCAATGTTTATTAGATCACCTCAGGGCCTGCTAGGAAAAGGGAAAATTCATAATGTTGCCGACCACACCCAATGGGCAGGTGCTATCACATTGGCAATAGATGTTACCAATGTGGCAGGATGGGACATAGTTACCGGCATTACAGATCTTTCAAAATTATAGATGGGGACATCATTTAGAGGCCCAAAATGAACACGATATCTACCGCTCCTCGTGCCATGGCTCCAACAAGTGCACCAGCCTCGATAGCGTCTCCTGCAACCACGCCGACTCAAAGGACGACCAGCTGCCACTAGGTTTACACGCTTACCCCGGTTATGGCTCCCGAGGATCATGACGTGGTGACAGGTACCTTATACTTTTCTGAAAACGCATGTATAATCTTATTTGACACGAATGCGAGTCACTCATTTATATCCGAACCATTCGTAAAGAAGCTGCAACTGCCATTTAGAGAACTAACAGAAAGATTAAATGTGGGGTTACCATATGGTGCCCTCATGAGCGCTAGAGAGTAGTGCGAATGTGAAATCCCAATTAATGGTGGGACGTTTAAAGCCAGCTTGATAGTTCTTCCAATTGCAAATTTTGATATCATTTTGCGTATGGACTGGTAACCTCGTCATCAAGTAGTCATCGACTGTCAGCGTAAAAAGGTCACCCTCAGGAGTGCAGGGAGACCAGTGATATTTATGGGAATGCTAGGCACTACCGCGTCTCTCATCAATGTTATTCAAGCAGCCAAGCTAATTCAGAAGGAGTGCGAAGCCTACTTAGTAACAATGTTGGGAAGCAGAGAAGAAGTAACTTCTTTAGCAGATACAAGGGTCGCCGATGAGTTTTCTGATGTATTTCCCAATGAATTGCCAGGAATACCTCCGGTACGGGAAATAGATTTTACTATTGATTTAATTCCTAGTACACAACTGTTATCGAAGGCACCATATAGAATGGCACCAAAAGAGCTTCTATAATTGAATGAGCAATTAAAGGAATTATTAGATAAAGGCCTTATTTGTCCCAGTATGTCACATTGGGGAGCTCTTGTACTATTTGTCAAGAAGAAGAATGGGACGATGAGGATGTGTATTGACTACCGAGAACTAAACAAGGTGACAATTAAGAATAAATATCCTCTTCCCCAAATAGATGACTTATTTGATCAACTAGCCGGAGCGGTTGTTTTCTCCAAGATCGACCTTCGATCTGGATATCATCAAATAAGAATAAGGGAAGAAGATATCCCAAAAACCTCATTTAGGACAATGTATGACCATTTTGAATTTCTTGTGATGTCTTTTGGACTAACCATGCCCCGGCACTATTCATGGATTTAATGCAGAGGGTCCTAAAATCATATTTGGACAAGTTTGTGATCGTCTTTATTGACAATATTTTAATTTATTTTAAGAATGAAATTGATCATGAGGTTCACTTACGGACAGCTTTAGAAACTTTAAAATACAACAGGTTATATGCAAAATTTTCTAAGTGTGAGTTTTGGTTGAGCTCAGTAGCCTTCCTAGGCCATATCGTAAGCATTGAAGGAATTCAAGTAGATCCAAGGAAAATTAGTTCCATTCAAGAATGGGCTCAGCCTTCAATAGTAACTGAAATTAGAAGTTTCTTGGAATTGACAGGATATTATAGAAAGTTTGTATAGGGATTCTCCCAGATTTCAGTTCCACTCACTAGGCTCACACAAAAAGCCACACTATTCATCTGAGTTCTGAATACAAAATTTATTTTCAGAAATTAAAAGATTCCCTCACAACCGCCCCTATTTTAGCATTACCTCAAGAAGGCATGGACTACCAAGTCTATACCGATGCATCTAAGGTAGGACTGGGGTGTGTTCTAATGCAAAATATGAAGATAATTTCTTATGCTTCTCGCCAGCTGAAGGTTCATGAAAGAAACTATCTGATTCATGATCTGAAGTTAGCAGCTGTTATCTATGCACTTAAAATATGGAGGAATTATTTATATGGGGTAAAATGAGAAATATTCACAGATCACCAAAGCCTCAAACACATCTTTACTCAGAGGGAGTTAAATTGACAGCAAAGGCGATGGCTGGAACTCATTAGTGATTATGATCTGGATATCCAATACCACCCAGGAAAGGACAATGTCGTGGCAGACTCCTTAAGCAGGAAATCAATCAGCATACTCAACACGATGACCATTAATAAGGATCTTGTTAAGGAGGTAACAACGAACCAACTGAATACAATTTCAACTTCAGGGGTTACAGATTTAATGTTAGAGGAGTGCATAAAACTATCTCAAGGAAAATATTCAGAATATCAAATGGGTCGTCGTTGACAGACTCACGAAGTCAGCTCATTTTCTTCCAATAAGACAGACGGACCCCGTGGAGAAGCTCGCCAGAACTTATATCAAAGAAATCATTCGGCTACATGGAATCCCAAAATCGATTATATCAAACAAGGACCGAAGGTTCACTTCTCAATTTTGGAAAGATGTACACTATGATTTGGGCACTAATCTTGCAATGAGCACTGCTTTTCATTCTCAAACTAATGGACAAACTGAAAAAGTTAATCAAGAGCTAGAAGATCTCTTAAGACTTTGTATATTGGACATCAGTGGGAATTGGGAAGAACACTTGTCATTAGTTGAGTTTGCTTATAATAACATTCATTATGCTAGCATTGAAATGGCGCCCTACGAAGCCCTGTACAGAAGAAAGTGTCTTATACCTCTATCCTGATCAGAAATTGGAGATGTCCAAATTTATGGATCCGACCTTGTCTAATAAACTAATAAAAAGATTCAGTTGATAAAGTTAAGAATAACTGCAGCCCAGAATCGCCAAAAGAAATATCACGATTTAAGGCACAGGATGCTGGAATTCCAAGTAAGAGATTTTGCTTATTTAAAGGTAAGCCCAATGAATGGAGTATATCGATTTGGCATATCAGGCAAGCTGAGCCCACGATATGTGAGACCATTTGAGAGTATTACCCAAATAGGGAACTCTACTTACCGTTTGAAACTACCTGAGGATTTTTCTAGAGTACTGATGTGTTCCATGTATCATCCTTACGTAAGTGTCTACAAGAACCATCTCATCAGCTAGTAGCTCCCGGAATGGTAACTCGTCAGATCTGACGTATGTGGAAGAACCAGACCAAATTATAGAACAAGATAATCGCCGATTAAGAAAGAAAACCATTCCTATGTTCAAGGTGCAATGGAAAGGTCACAGCACCAACGAAGCAGCGTGGAAAAGAGAAGAGGTCATGAGAAAGGAATATCCCGGACTCTTTTAGAACTCAGGTGACCTTAATTAAATCTTTTTACATTCAACTAAATGTTTTCTATTGTAGTGTAATGTCGAGGACGACATTATTTTTATGTATGGGAGTTTGTAATGGTCTTAGGTCATTGATAAGGAAAGTGTTAATGTCCCGCAAATTTTAGTTTCCTTTCTATTGAAATCTCCCGCAAATTTCAGTTTCCCAATAAAACTCCCACTAAATTCAATTTTTTTTCAGTTTCAATCCCTAATTTAGAAAATTTTCAAATTTGACAGTTACTACATTAAAGCAAAACACTCCATTAAAGCAAATTATAATAGTTACGTTATTTTCCTTAAATTGCGTGCATTTTGGGAAGACGTCAGCAGGTCCAAACGGGTGTGCGTTATGCACGCACACCCTATATAACCAGGCGTAGGGCATTCGACCCATCACCACTCTCGATCCCTCTCACCCTTTCCTCTCTATGATCGAGTCGTCCCAGAAGAAGCAACGACAACAAGGACTTACCTGTCGACCGATCGAGGAGTCAGGCAACGCGATCCCCCTTTCGCTCGTAGTCCCGTGCGCCGAGAGACAGAAATCTGAGGCTCATAGCGCACAACCTCTGCCTCTGCGCCGACTTCTGCCACTAATTTCTGCACTCGATTGATCGCTCGGCTCTCTGTGTCCCGACGACCCCCCTGTGTTCGATCCCTCTTCCCGATCAATAAAGACCAGACAGTGTCTCAGAGAATTGCTCGATCCCTTCTTTCCGCTCGGCCTTCCTGCCTATGCCCGATCCTTGCCGCTTGGTTCTTCTCTGCTTCGACTTCTTTGCGCCGAGTTCTGCAACATGTAAGAAAGCCGACTGTTTCCATATTTATATAGACACTTAACTAGGTTGTAGCAAATGAATATTTAAGTCAAATAATAAAATTAGAATAGAATAAATTAATTTGACTTTAAGTTTTATATTCGATCTTCATGAGTAATATAATTCAGTTAATCTATTGTATGCTGGATCAAAGCGAAGCATCTATTTTCGTGTATTAATAACAAACCCTAAATGTCTAATTTTAGCTTTAGTTTAATCATTAAATTATTCTATTAAGGATTTATGAAACATAATTTGATATTAATTTATGCTTAGGTTGAAACTATAAATTGGGTGAGTGCTATGCTATATCACCTGCAACTAAATTTCTATATGAGAGTGTATTAGACTAGGAAAAATCTACGCAATGTACTAAATTTTATTTAATGTAATTTGATACATTTTCTAACCTATAAATCTTTGCATTCAAATTATGCATGAAATTGAGAACAAAATTAAGAGTTTTAAGAAAGCATTGTTCAGCCTAAAATTCTTCCTATGACTTTGAGATTTTATGTAGGTAAATTTAAAATCAAGTTTAAGAATCGAAATATATTTTCTAAATCTTATAAATAGGTCGTTGCAAAGTTTAATAAGATCTCAATTATAAATTTTGCAGACACATCGTAATTATGAGTGAATCATCTTGAATAAGTCAAACACGAAAGGTACACTATATATTTCTTTATATGCTTTTACTTTCATTGCTGCTTAAATATCACTTTGAGCCTATTTTGCATTGTTATTTAATATGTTATTCTTACTACTAATGGTGTAAGATAAACAAAATGATGTTTGTGTCTTGTGAATGTTGCAAGAAGGGTTCCAAAATGGAGCATTAATAGGTTAAGGATGGGGCTAGTTCTCGAGAGTAAAAGGGTGCCATCTGGAGCCTTTGAGGGGGCCCAAGTTAAGGTTATACTTAAATGCATATTTATTGTCATCTATAGCCTTTAAGGGGGCGCAGGTGAAGGTTTATGCTTAAATGCATACGAACCCAGCCTCATGGTTCAGGCTTTACCCATCAGAACTGCTATCATTGCTTCATAATATTATTGACATAAACATAAACATGAACTTTCATGCGATTTTTACTTTTCCATTTGAAATTTGGCATGTGACAAGAGAATATTTATTTTGCAGGAGTTATGATTATCTTTATGCTATAAACTATATTTTCCTGTAATTAATATCAATTTTGCCTTCCACTTTTACTTAAAGTATATTTTTAATATTCTTTGTATTTAGAATGTGCACTAAGACATTATTTTTATAATGCTAGATCAGATACAACTGGAGGAAGCTGATATTATTTAAAGACATGGCGCGACAAATTAACGGATTCTAACTGCCCCCTTCAAGAGATAATTATTTTTGTATAATAAAAGTCATTCTGGATATTGTTTTACTTTAAATTGAATGAATGCTATTTTTTACACTTGAATGGCTCTGGATGTGTTTAATTGCTATTTTTACCTAACTGTCAATATGATCCTGCGGAATGATGCATCCGATGTTAGATTGGTTGTTACCAACCTAACTTGGGTCATCACAATTTTCTTGATCGTGAATGTGCTATCTTATATTATAATAAATTAACAAATAGATGATAGTGATGGATGATCTAAGTTGTGGTTGAATATCAATTGTAGAATAGATTTGAATATTACAAATTTGGTCAGCTATGCTTGAATGAACTAACCAATAAAGTCCCTTATCAATATGAATGATGCTATATACTAAGTGTGGGGGAGAGTAAGGTTGAGTTATGGGGTGAGTATAGACTATGGATTAAGGGTGCTAGCTATAAACAATTCTCATAGGTATGAAACCTCACGCCCAAGTGCATGATATATATTAAAAAAAATAATAAAAGTGAGTTGTCACTCGTTGCTTATAAGAAAAAATGAAATGACTCCAGGAATGAAAAAAAATATATCTCCCCATTATAAAGGTCATAACTCATGAGAAGGATGCACATATAACATCCCAAACCATGTTTTATACAAATTCCATTCAAATAACTGAATTTAAACCCACACCAAATTTACATAGATTCATGAATAATGACTTGGGATAATTGAGGTTAGCAATTCTATAGTCTTAAGAGATTTAGCTTGGTAAAAATATTGAATCTCTTCATTAAATGAAATCCAAACTTACAACAAGATCAATATGTACCAATCCTTGTATTTACAAAATTTTCATGAAAAGATAATCTCTTCTAGTTCAAATATACACACATCACCATTTACGACAACATTCCCTAATTTATCTTACTCGATGACGAGCAAGAGTTTAAGTGTGAGGGTATGACAAGCCTTGAAAATACACTAAAATTATCCCATTATTGTGTTATTTCATAATAGAATAGAATACTTATAATTTCTTTTTGGTGTGTTTTGTTTTCATTTGTGTTTTACAAGTAATAAAGAGCATATGAATGATTTTTACCATGTTACACATCAAAAAGGGAAGCTGGGCACTCAGACGCGCATGAGCACCCTATTACAACACTTGAGCAGTACTCAGAGGCCTAGGCGCTCAAGCACAACAATGGCAGAAGCTCGAGTGCTCAGGCGTGCTCAAGCACCTGACTAGCAGAGCATTATTCGCTCAAGCGCACTCAAGTGCCCGACTAGCAAAACATTACGCGCTCAAGCGCCTGATCAGCAGAACCTTGCGCGCTCAATTGCTCTCAAGCGCCTGACTGGTACAGTCCAACAAACCGAAAATTTAACTTGTTGTCCCACCAATATTCAGCTTCTTCTGCAAATATATGGGTTATTAAGTGGATCACTTCACTCACTAGACACTTGACACTATATAAATATTTCTCTATAATCTTTAACCAATTGGCTACTTCAATTAGTGTAATAGATCCATTCGAAGGTAGGATGATTTAAACGAAAGAAAGCATGCAAGAATCTATCTATTGCAAAACAAGAAGTTGCCGGAGAATTAACTTGTATACCTTGCAAATTGGGTGAGTTTAAAGATTTTTGGGCTACTTGAGTCTGGGTTTCAACAAAGACTTTCACCATTTATACTAGAGTTCTAATCTCATCTGAAGTGGAGGAAGAACTAGTTGTTACTGTCTTTTTGACAAGGGGTGAAAGGGGTATTTGAACAAGAATTCATTCGAACAAGAGATATAATAAAAATTTATTCAAAACCAAGTGAAGAAAAGATTTCATTAATATATATTTAAGTACAGACTTTATGATATCTAGTAGCAAATAAAGATAGAAATACTACTACTATTTAATATGATGAGAGTACATTCATTTACAATATTTAACATAAAAATGAAGATCGCAATTTAAAAAAGTAGATAGACGACAAAACCTTCTACTCTCTTGAATCATCACCCAATATGCATGATCCCACCATTCTTTTGCGTTCTCCTCAAGCAACCGATCGAGAATCTGAAAGCAAACGTGGTCTGGGCATTCCATGGTTCGAAAAGTATTTAACACCTTATAGAGCCATTCCTTTGCTAGTTGGGGAAAATCATCTCCTCAAAATACAGGAGATCTCAATAGTATAGAGTAATGGTCTAGTTCAGACTCATTATCCATCATCTATTTTACAATTAATATAATATAATATACTTTATTAATTTAGGCAATTAATAATTTTTAAGTGCATTTACTCTCCTAGGTTGATTTTACTAATGATTTTATTTTACTTTTGTGTTGCTAATATGAATGGAATTATATTCACTTATACATTTACTTCCCTTTCTCAACCCAGCTCTGATACTAACAGCAACGTCTTGATATTTTATTAGGTAATTTAACCCAACATTATGTGTTACTGTAATACTTAATACTGGATTAATATAAATAACTCAATACTAAATACCACTTAGGCCAATAATCTAAGATATGAGAAACAAATATATAAAAGTAGAATAAAAATACATGTCTACTACTCCGTCCATCCAAAATGAGAAAATAAAATATTCATCATAGAAAAAAATAAGTAAAAACATTTAGACAGTTAAATTATACAAACAATTTTAATGTAAAAGGCACTCATCCTCTTGGGAATAAAAGAAAACTATGGTAATCAACAGGTTTGTCCCTGCTCACCGTTGATAAACCTCTGCCTTGCACACGAGATCAACTCCATGTTCCTAATCTGTGACAGCCGGGGAATCGAGTTCGAGAATTTCTAAAGAACAATTCATAATCAAGGCATTAGTAATGAAAATAAAATAATACTAAGTCCACAATTATTCATATAGAGCCATTTATATAGACATTACATGGATTATTTAATAATACAACAAAAATAAAAATAAATTTTTATCTACAGCTCATTTCTTAACCTCAAGCCCTTTTTATTTATTCCAATTGTTCTTCTTATGATCAATTATCAAAACCTGAGAATTTAACAATAGATGCTAGTCAGGCAAGAGTACATAGACTATTCTTATAAGAGTTACTTTCTAGCATCCTATACCAGATATAAATCAATGTAAAAGTTACATGAATAGCTTTGCATCACAAGTAAGAAAATATAAATATTTGCCAATGAAAACTAGTTTTGCCCTGCATGTTAGACTTGAATTTAGCATGCAATAATTTTCATAAAAAGCATTATGTGACATAAAGTCGAGTCCGAAAACCCCTAAGCCCAAATGGGTAAACCCATAAACATAGACTTTATGAAGCTTTCTCACTACTTGTCGGTAGCTTATTAGCCTTTTTGAAAATGATGGTGCCTTTCCTCTAGATTTGCCCACTTCCGAAAAGGGCTAAATCCCTCCATATAACTATCAGGGGCTGCCAGCCGGCCCAATCTATACAAATTATCAGTGCTGATTTTCTCCCTTCAAAGACAAACACCACAAATAATGATACAAATCATCTTTTGTCATGTCTTATGATAATATTTTTACAATTCATTAAGCGGTATAATCTTTTTGTTACAAATAATGACAAGAGAGCCGGGCGCTACTGCGCCCCCGATCCGAAAGTCGGGCGCTATAGCACCCCCAACCCAAAAGTCGAGCGCTACGACACCCCCGATCCGAAAGCGGGCTCTACGGAGCTCTCCACCACCCTCTACATGAGAGTCGGACGCTACGGTGTCGCACAAGCCAGCCTGTTTGGATGTAAAACGCAGGTATCCCTTAGGTATCCAAATTTTCTCAATTTAGAGCACCTCATGAGTTGTGCTATATACCAATTGAAAGGTCTTACCTTTCTGAGACCCTTCGATTGGTACCTAAATCGACATTTTGGACCACTCTAACGTGGCTAAAATTGAAGTCTTAGCTTTGAGTATCGAAAATAAAAATATAAACTACAATTTTAAAGAGCAATATTATTCCTCTTCATCAAAAACTGGACTCAGGTCAAGCTTATTTGAGTTCGATTGAGCCCTTTAGGGATTAGAAGTGAAGAATAATAAGCTTGCGAACTTGAAGTGTTTGCATTATTAAATCCATAAGAAAGAAAATACCTTAGTTTAAATAATGGAGATTTTTCTTTGCTAGGAATGAAATTTCAACAGACCTCTCTTTCTCCTTCACTCAAAATTTCTAAGTGCAAGCTAAGAGATCAGAATGGGTGTTGATAAAGGAGCGAGGTATGAGCTGAATTAGGGGATATGCTGCAAGTTTTTGAGTTTGCAAGTGGGGAGAATGGGCTTGACTATGAGATAAATTGTAAATTTTAGAGTTTGCAAGTGAAGGAATATGGGTTTGATTAGAAGATGCGGAAAAGCTACAGTAAATTCTCTATTTTTTATAAGTGAGGGAAGAGGTACAAGTGGGGAAAATGACCTGGACTTAAGAGGATAAACTGCAAGTGTAGGAGATAGGTTGATTAGGGGATGAGCTGCAATAAGTTCTTTATTTTCTGCAAGTGGGGGAGAAGTGAAAGAGCTGATGAGCAGGTGGCAGGCCACTTATTAAATTGATTCTATAATTTAATACCTTAAGCTATTAAACAAGCTTAGAAGAATTCTAAATCTTCACCCCTAACTAATTTGAGGGTGAGAAATTTAATGACGAACTCTAATTTTGGTTTGGAGGTAAGTTTAATTATCTTAATCTTTCTAATTAAAACTATATATTAAAATAACTTGAGAGAGTCAGATAAAAGAAAATTTCTCCAAAATTACAAAACTTCTCTAAGAATATGCTAAAAAATTTTAAAATTTTATTGTGTCAATATATCACGTGAGTTGATTAAGAAAAATCAAAATAAACAAAATTTAAAACTTAATATTTTACATAATCTACCATATTTGATTTATAATACGATATGACAAAAAAAAAAAAGAAATCTTGGTGGATTTATTAAAATTTAAGTACATTTTAGAATTTTGTGCTTCAAGTATTAAGGGATATCACATTGTTATTTACAATTAAATTTTATGCGAAACAATAATGTATTTAAGGAAAAATAATGGAAATAAAAGAAATGATTGAAATATAAAAATTTGAAAAGAACTAATATACATACTAGAAAACAACTACTTTCTTATGCCACAACATTAAATCAATTATTTGATTATAGTTACAACTCTGCATAAAAGAAGAATAAAAAACATGCATTGCTATTGGCAAGAACTATGATTCATAACCTTTGAAAATTAATAGCTTTTAACAATTAGGTTGCATTCTCTAGTACTCTTAACAACTACATCAAAATTATATTAAGGATTTAGCTATATATTAAGGTACTATTGGTCTGGATTAATCCTTTATTTTTGAGAATGACGGCCGTAGCCAATGGGTCGGGGGGGGGGGGGGGGGGGGGGGGGCACCATCTTAAGAAAGTGGAGGGGCTCTAGCGGGCCGTAGAACCCCAAGAATCAGACTTGTCATGCAGACCAGCACTGACCATCTCCGAAAGAATCGAACAAGCACAAAACGATGGAGTTGGGTACAAACTACCGTGAGAACGCTTAGTCCTACTCCACCAAGAGTGGTAGAGGGAGTAGGCCACCACCTGACAGTTGAAACGGCAGTGGAAAGACGCAGTAGCAGTCGAATATAAAGTAGTAAAGTGGTCCCAGGAGGTCAGAATAGCTAGCAGTAAGTCCCACCACACAAAAGTCTCTAAAGTGGCCCTTGTGTAACTGCAATGGGCCACGAAGTGCTCCCTGTACTCATCAGTATCACAACCCCAGACACAAGCCGCTGACTGAGTGAGTCCCCTCCTGAACATCCAACACCCTGTCGGGATGGCATCACCGAGTAATCTCCACAAGAAACAAGCCTCCCTCGGGCCCAGAGCCATCATTCACATATCCGCAAACTGCTAAGGCTAGTCGCCCACCACCGCTCTATAAATCTGGCTAGCCCGGCTCTCCGTGAAAGTGTCGGCCTGCTACTGCAAACCCTCCTCTACTGACCAAGTGTGGCGCTGGACGATCAGCCACCCATACCCCAATATCTTCCAAACTGCCGCCAAACAGTAAAGTCCTCACCCCGACGGAGGTAGCAGAACTCCATGGCTCTCACCCATAAGAGATCCTCCCTGCTGACGTAGCTGAAAGTGTGGCGGGCTACAAGAATAGTCCTCCACAGCCTCAATTTTCTGATCCCGAGTCCACCAGCCTCAAGCAGTCGATAGACTTCCTGCCACCTCACGTGTGCAGACCACTACCCTCTGCTCATTCCCAAAGGAACTTACGGAGAATAACCACAATGTCCGAAAGGCAAGAGTCTAGAATTGGGGCAACAAACATCAGATAGTTGGGGGGGGCACCATCTTAAGGAAGTGGAGGGGCTCTAGCGAGCCGTGGAACCCCAAGAATCAGACCTGTCATGCAGACCAGCACTGACCATCGCCGAAAGAATCGAACAAGCACAAAACGATGGAGTCGGGTACAAACTACCGTGAGAACGCTTAGTCCTACTCCACCAAGCATGGTAGAGGGAGTAGGCCACCACCTGACAGTTGAAACGGCAGTGGAAAGACGCAGTAGCAGTCGAATATAAAGTAGTAAACTAGTCCAGGAGGTCAGAATAGCTAGCAGTAAGTCCCAACACACAAAAGTCTCTAAAATGGCCCTTGTGTAACTGCAATGGGCCACGAAGTGCTCCCTGTACTCATCAGTATCACAACCCCAGACACAAGCTGCTGACTGAGTGAGTCACCTCCTGAACATCCAACACCCTGTCGGGATGGCATCACTGAGTAATCTCCACAAGAAACAAGCCTCCCTCGGGCCCAGAGCCATCATTCACATATCTGCAAACTGCTAAGGCTAGTCGCCCACCACCGCTCTATAAATCTGGCTAGCCCGGCTCTCCGTAAAAGTGTCGGCCTGCTACTGCAAACCCTCCTCTACTGACCGAGTGTGGCGCTGGACGATCAGCTACCCATACCCCAATATCTTCCAAACTGCCGCCAAACAGTAAAGTCCTCACCCCGACGGAGATAGCAGAACTCCATGGCTCTCACCCATAAGAGATCCTCCCTGCTGACGTAGCTGAAAGTGTGGCGGGCTACAAGAACAGTCCTCCACAGCCTCAATTTTCTGATCCCAAGTCCACCAGCCTCAAGCGGTCGATAGACTTCCTGCCACCTCACGTAGTGCAGACCACTACCCTCTGCTCCTTCCCAAAGGAACTTACGGAGAATAACCACAATGTCCGAGAGGCAAGAGTCTAGAATTGGGGCAACAAACATCAGATAGTTGGAGATCATGACGAACATGGATCTAATCAAGTATAACCTGCTAGCAAGAGAAAGATGGCGACTGCTCCATGATCCGTCTTAGCTCGGACCTGCTGCAAAATCTGCTCTCCGCAGAGGCCGGCCAACGACCGTGACTCCCAAGCATCGAAGTGACGACCCTCTCCGGAAACTCAGTCGGACTAATCCTTTATTTTCGATCAAACCTTTAAGCATATCTTTTGCTAATAAAAAAACAATTTGTACTATCAATCTTTGCTATTGATAGTTTTTAACATTGATTACTAGCCTATACATCACCTCTCAAATTGTCTCAAAATAGCTTTTGTCAAGGAGCATATATTGCGACAATTAGTTTGTACTGTATTTTGTGAGAAAATATTCATCCGGAAGTCTTCCTTCAATTGGCAAATGCTGCAGGTTTTAAAAGCTGGGATCTTTGTTCTGAAGCATGATTATTTCCTCCAAGTGCTTTTATTAATCGTGAATTCCAGTCTTTGAATTTTACAAACATACAATGACTATGATAAATTCTAACCTCCCTTGATTCTTAGCTCCTTAGTAGGATGCCACTATCATTATAGCAAGTATATTTCAACCTTAAAGTTTGCAATAGTTCTTCTCCTGCTGTTTGATTCTATTTCTTACAGTTTCAAGATGTGCGAGTTTTTTTGGGTTAAACTCTGTGCTACTCTAACAGCTCCTCTTTCTTTCTAATTTATTTCTGTTGTTGTTAGTATATATTATTTATTCTTTGATTCATGTAATTTTAAGTTATGATATTATTGTTATGAACTGTACGTTGGATTGTATTATACTCTATTGTTACTTCAATATATTTGAACTACCCTCAAATCTTTCAAAAAAAATAAAAATGACAATTTACAGTAGTTAAACACACCTTTATTTATGAAGATAAGAAATAATATTTGAAAATAAGATGAAAAATGGGAATGCAAACAAAAATAAGACTTATTCTACCCTCAATAAATACCTCTAAATCTCACAAAAGTTAGAAAGGTTCTTTTTTTTTTTTGCAATGATATACAAATAAAGTATATGGGCTAATCCTCAAAATGCACTTATATATATATATATATATAGATAGATAGATAGATATATATATATATATATATATCTTCTACTTTTGGGAGGTTTAGGATAAATTCCTGAATAGCATAACACCACTCATTGGTATTTACAAAATAAAAATGGAAAAAGTTTACATCAACTAAATCAAATCCTAATTTAAGTTGTTTTATGACTAAATACAATTAAGCATGAGGCAGGTTAGGACACAAACCTTTACGAGGGAGGGGGCTTGGGGAGATTAACCAGCCAGAAGTCAATTCGAAACTCACGAAACCATATGTATGCCATCCTGAGAGGAGAAAAAATTTAGTATGATAAACTGCCAAAAGAGAATACAAACAAAATAAGACATGTAGACTCTTTCAACAGGCCCGAATTAGTCCCTCCACAAATCCAATATTAATCTTCCATTCAATTTAATTTGAATGAAATTAAAATGTAATAGTAATTTTATGAAAACAAGTTTTAAAATATAAGTATAATAAAATATTTAAAAAAATCAGTTCGCAAACTATTTTTTGGGGTTCTTTGGTTGCAGGTTTATTTGCCGCTGTCATATTATCTTCTAATAATATGACAATAATCTTATCTGTAACTTCCATTTATTCACCAAAATGTCACTTCAGTGTGATTTAGATAGCCCCCGAAATAGCTTGTGCTTTCTGTGTCGCCAACTATTTAGGCTCTTGTGCAAAGGCCGCTACATAAATATGGTTAAGTAGAGTTTCATTAAAACGTGAGTTCCTTCATTATGGATGAACGCAAATAAAACAGCTAATCTGTGCCACTAATTTAAGATTAGTTAATTAGAATATTGGCACTCTAACTAACAAGTTTATTAAATTAGTAGATATTATGATTAATAAGATAAACAGTTTCCTTCAAAAAATGAAATCATAAGATTGATAATTTAGACTAAAAACCAAGGTACCAAATAAGAATCATCATAAAATGGCCAAAAATATCATTCTATATAAGAATTTAAATGATAATTTTGTTAGAACATGATGATGAAGATAAAATTAGTCATTAAAAATTATAATTAATGGGATAGCTTTAAATATTGCCAGAATTTGTGCTTCCCAAACAAAAATGGAAATTATTATAAATCAATTTTAGTATCATGTGAAGTAATCAGTTAATGCTATTTAGAAAATAAGATTTAAGTAAATATGTTGGTACAATACCTAAAAAATTAATAAAATTCATTGCAGTATTGGTTATGAAGATATTAATAAATATTGACGAATGATTTTAAGTTTGATTTAGCTTATAATTTTATGATTCTTATTGACAGATCACAAAATGGTGTGATTTTTTATTACATGCAAGTGTACGTGGTTTGAAGTAATAATGGAACGGAAAGTTTCAGATTTTATCTCCCTCAAGGATTAAATGAAGGTTACTAATTATTATTTCTCTGCTAATGCTTACACAATCAAATATTGGGTTTAGTTATTGAACTAAATTTATGCATGCAAATAAATAATCTTAAATTAATGAGGATCTAATCAAGTCTAAACGGGGAGAGCTAGACTGATTAACTATGATTCAATAAATTCAATTCTTGCTAAGTTTAAAAGAATCGTCTAATGAGAATGATAATTTTATATTTTAAGGATTTACGAATAGTTAAACCCAGTAGTGATGTCTCATGCACATGGGTCACTCACCACTAAGCCCTAAGGTCGTCTTTAGTTGATCTCGTACGAGACCCCTTGACTTCGAACCTTAACATCTACATGATGGTTTCATTAGCTTTTACAGCATTCCCTATCTAATACCCCATAATCTATAATCTAGTCATCCTATCATGTCAACCTTACACTTCCCCACACTTAATTTATTTCATCATTCTTATTGGTAAGGGACTTTATATTGGTTATTTCATTTTATAGTTCCATTTGACCAAACTAAGTGAAATTTATATCTAGTTTTCAACTCACGTTCAACAACCGCTTCAATCAATTTTTAGCCCTTCCTTTATTGTTAAGTTCAAAGATGTAAGAAAGCACATTCAAAATTAACAAAACCACATCTTCAAAATTCATTCATTCAATCGCTCAAGTCATTTTACGCTACAAAAAGAAAAAAAAGTGAAAACTACAAAAATAAAAAGAACTCCAAAAAAACAAACACAACCTGATAGTAACATGTGAGTGAGATAGAGAAATTTATGGATCAATCCTCCTCTTTTTCCGATTCCATGGGTTATTGGTCAACATCGTCATAATATGGCCATGGATCGGTAGAATCGTCCTGCATAAGTGTGAATCATTGGACGATAGCTTCATGCGAGGCTCCATGAGTCTGCCAATGATTGAAAGAATTAAATAAAGCGCTAAAGCACTCGGTAGTGCAGTGTTGTTGGTGCTTCATGGAATTCTTGATGAAGGAAATGTTGGACTCCACCCATTTCCCAGTTCTATTATGCAGGTCAACGAGTTGGTCAAACTGTTGATAAATGTCCTCTGTCTCCCCTCTCCTCTCAGCTACGACGGATGACTCAGCTCCCCTATTCGTGTTTTGGTGGCTCTCAGATCACTTTGCCGGCATAATCTTTGGAATGCTGCTCTTGGTCAGGTGTGCTTGCAGTGAAAGTTGTGGCTCGTTGTCGTTAACTATGACACCTTGTGCCATGCAAAGCTCTGTGATTAAGACCTAAATAGTATTGCCAGGAAACTCCCTAGTAGTGCATTCCATAGCTGATAGAAAATTATTTTTCCTATGTCTATGGGTCATAATTTATGAATAGTTAAAGTGAGTCCGACACGAATTCTAATAACATTGCTCAAATGACTAATCGGTATAATTTTGCTAGAATTAACAATTTGTCACCCTTTAGATTTCACGTTTAAGGCGGAGTAGAGAAGTTGGATGTCTCACCCTTCGAAGAGGTTGGGGCAGTAGTGAGGACGTTGATAACCAAGTTGACATTGAAAGCATTGGTCATAAAATCTCTAAATGCATAATGTTCAACTGTTTCTAGGTTATAGTGTGTGAGGATGGCCGCTTCAGAAAAATTCACGACCTTCCCATGCACCCTAATCATATGGTTCTTACTCACTGCATTCACATACAACTCTTGTACAAGTGGAATGCTGATCGTCATTGGGTGTTCACACAGCTTCTCCCGGTTCCGCCAAGTGACAGGTTTCAGGGCATCGAGAAAGGGAGTAATAAATCCTCACTCTTGAATCGCTTTTCTTTGTGATGGGATCATTTGAAAACGTTGTGCAGCTTCCTGTGATGAAAATAGACTTTCATCAAGAGATTCAATTGTGCGAACCTTTCCAACAACTTTGCGCTCAAAGGCCATTGCTTGCTTGAGCATGTGAGGAGAAGTTCAAGAGAGGATTTGGAGAAAGTAATGAGGAGCTTGGGTGAAGTGAGGGCTACAGAATTTATGTCTTTTATAGAGGTGGAACCTAAGGGGATCACGATCACCACTAAAAAGCTACATCCATGTAATTTATGTAATATCACATGTAAAGAGCTCATTGGATGGTCAAAGACAATGTTTATTGTAATGGTTTTGACCCAATAAAGATTGAGTCAAAATCACATGCATTGTTTTAATTCACAAGAGATTCCCAAGTATCACACATTTCCCCAAGGAGGACTAAACACATAATTTTGACCGGTCAGGCCAGCTGGTGCCTGGGCGCTTAGACTTCCCAGATTCCAGTAAGACGGGTGCTAGAGCGCGCCTGAGCGTCTCGCGCTGGAGCGCACTTGAGCGCTCCTGGGCATTAGTTTGCCTGAGACACATCCAGAACCTGCTTCCTAATTCAAAACTTCAGCATATTTCTCCTCCTCAATCATTGCTACATTTTTAGACTAACAAACACAACAAAAATTATAGACGAAACACAAAACTAACTGACTACATTGGGCTGCCCCCCAAAAGCACCAAGTTTAACATCCTCAGCCCGACCAAAAATATTTTATCAATGCATAATTTTGTTCAATACTTCCAAATTTTCTTTTTGTGTTTCGAGGAGCACTAGCTTGTTCTGAATCAACATCTTGCATACCAAAAGCTATGCTACTTTTTGGGACCCATACCCCATTATTTTCATTATTAATCTTTACTTTCTCTTCCACTTCGAAGGTTTATTAATCATATGATTCGAGTCATATTTTACCGCTTCCCCCTATGAGTTTTCTTTTTCTTCAATTGGGGGTCACCTCCATACTAGTACAAGAACTACTGTCTTCACTCACAACCTCAATTTCTTCATTTATTCTAGCTTTATCATCATATCTATAACAAAGTTCATCTCTCTCAACTTCCTTCTTAAACCATTCATTATTCAGCTCGTAAGTTTTAATTCTTCTCCTAGAATCACCACAATTGATAAATCAATTTCGTCAACCTTATCATGAACTCTCAACAAGATAATCCATTTCTCAACATCAATCAACATGCGAGTAGTTGCCACGAAGGGTCGCCCAAAAATAATTAATATTTCATCACTACGGACATCCATCTTGCAAACTATGAAATCCACAAGAACTTTAAAACTCTCAACCTTAACAATCCATTTTCTACCATTCTCACCGATACCATTGAAGATAAGTCAATTTTGTATGACAATTAGCTTTTCTCTCATCCCTCCCACTCATATCTTCTGATAGACTTGATATGGCATAATGTCAATGGATGCTCCCATATAACAAAGAGAATTAAGAAGTTAAAACCCCTATAGAGCATGGGATATTAAATCTGCCGGGATCTTCAAGTTTAGGTGGGATAGACATTTCATTCGTAGATTTCTGAGACTATTCAACAATTGAAGGATTGATTTCTACATCATTGCAGGTTAGAATTTTTTCTTAAGTGTTGTTCAACCCATGATTGGCTAGCTATTTCATTGAATTGCTGGGTGTTCAACTCTGGATTTAGATTGTGATGTTGAGAAGTGAATCATAGCACCATTTCTTTAGGGTTACATCGTAGTGCACCTTAAGGTTTACTAGCCAACTGTTGTGATAGTTGGCCAATCTGCATTTCTATATTCCTAAGGATTACCTCAGTTCGCTAGTAGAGGCTTCATGACAATTCAATGTAGCCTCCATCCTTTGCATGATCTGTAATGTCCCGATTTCGAAATCATTAAGGGAATCTTCAAGGGCAGATCTAGCTGATTGCCCGTGAGCTCTAGATTGACTAAGACTATTAATTTCTCATATAGTTGGATGCTTCTTGCTGCGGTGGAGCATCTCCTTTGTTGTTTTTCTAAGAAAAGTTTGAATGATTTCTCCACCCATGATTGTAAGAATTTGAGTATGGATTATTTTGTTGAGGGAAGTTGTTGTTTCGCACGAAACTAACTTGTTTAGTATTGAGGGGTGTGAAGGGGATGCTCAAACTACATGTGGAACTCGAGAGTGTGCCCCTGCATAACTCACAATTGATTTCCTGCATCGCATGCACACCCATTGCATTTATGTTTTGGGTTAGAGCAGCCAGTTCAAATTGTAATTGGGCTACCTGATATTTTCCTACAACATGTGCTTGCTCCTATGATGAGGTAGCTTCTCAGTGTGCCACTGATATGAGTTCATTGTCATTTCCTCTAGGAGATCATAAGCATCCTACTGGTTTTACTATTCAGCGACCCAGCCGACGTCACGTCTATAAGCATTCGGGTACTGGCATTCAACCCATTGTAGAATGTTTGTGCCTGAAACCATAGGGGAAAGCCATGGTAGAGCACCACCTTAAGAACTCCTTACACCTTTCCCAGGTGTCGTACAATGTCTCACAATCAAGCTGGATATAATTAGATGCCGGATAAAATTAGAGATCTCATTCCTAGGTCTCGCAATCTTAGCAGGGGAAATATTTGGCTAAAATTTTTTGCGCTAGCTCATTTTAAGTGGTGATGGAATCACTTGGAAGTGATAGGAGCCAGCTTTTCACCCTATCTTTCAGTGAAAATAGAAATAACCTAAATTTGATGGATCATCAGTGATGCCATTATACCTAAGTGTCACAAATTTCTAAGAAATTTGACATGTGATTATCTAGATCCTTAGTTGGTAAACCACTAAATTGATTATTCTGAACCACTTGCAGTGTGGCAAGTTTAATCTCAAAGTTATTAGTCTGAATTCATGGTCTAGCTGTTGCATTAGGAATTCCTCCCACAATTGATAAGGCATAATCTCTTAAATCTCTCGCAACACTTAGATTTGGGTCAGCCATTGTTTGAGTTTCTAAATTGAATCCTAGTAGTCTCATAAGTCTATGGTAGTTCTATCTATTTCATGATCAAAAAGCAACGTTTGATCACCTAGACGTCACATGCACAGGCTTAAGATTCAATTATATTAGGCTGGTTCTAGGTCACAACAATAAAAGCAGAATGATTACAAAAAATAGATAAAATAAAAATTAAATATAGACAAAATAAAAATCATGAAAGCAAATATATAAACAGAAAAGCATCCAAGTCACTTGCTTAAAAAATTCACTAATACCATCAATTTAATCCCTGACAACAGTGTCAAAAACTTTACAATCCACAAAATGATGTGAATTATGATTATACGCAAGTGCACGTTATCTGAAGTAATAATGTAACGGCAAGTTTCGGATTTTAACGTCCTCAAGGTCTAAATGAAGATTACTAGTTACTATTTTTTCTGCTAATGCCTAAATAATCGAATATTGAGTTTGCTAAGGTGGATGTCTTAGATAGTATGACTATATTAAACATAAATCATGCAATGATTCTTTTAGAAAGATTGAATGCACAATTTGCTTATGTTAAAATGAAAAAGGATATATCAAAAAGACATGGGAAGAAATTATTAGAAAGGATCTTCTTTGATTGGAACTTAAGAATGGGCATCTACTTGATTGGGCATATTGGAAACACAAGATTCATGTAGCTGACCCCAATTAGTGGAATGAAAGATTGTTATTGTCGTTGTTGGTTATTTAATAAAATTGAAGCCTAGACTGATTTTATGCTTATATATATATATATATATATATATATATATATATATATATATATATACACACACATATATGCAGAGCCTGTGAAGAGGATAGGAATACTAACATTTCTCACAACAAATTTGCTTAATATATTAAGGGTTGGGTGGATCCATTCACAAACGAATGTAGGAAATTCTTCATCTCTTCCGTCAGAGGAATTTACATCTGTATTATGGATAAAAGAGTCATCAACAGTTACTAACATTGAGAGAAGCATCATGCTTTTGGGCATTACCGAACTAAGGATTCACAGAATGCTTCAAAACAAAATCTAATAAAAAATATATACCTGAAATTCCCAAGAACACCCTGTGAGTAACCAGCAACTGCAAAACAAAATACAGAAATTGGTTCGTTATGCAGCATCTTTCAGTCGTCTGCATTATATTTAGTCATGCAACAAGAGTGGCATCAAATGATGACATGATAATATGAACTATCTATATATCTACAACTCAAAGCCTAACCTTGTTAATTACATATCTAACACTCAGTATAAATTGTAATGATTGAAAATGGCACCAATGGGATTCTGGTAAACTATTCTAATCGAATTCATGTGGTTTAAGCATAAAAGGGAAAATCAGAGAGTTTGAAATGTAAATAACAAAGCTCCACTTTAATATTAAGATTTAATATAACCTTTATTTTAAATTGGCAAATGAATAACACAAATAAATCATTTGAGAAAGTAGAAAGAAATTATTAACCTGCCATATTGGAGACATGTACTCGCGAAACAAAAGCTTTTTTTTATCTTGTTTTATCAAACCCTCAGAACCCTCCTTGTAAAACCTTGAACAAAATTCGCTTGAGATTGTAGAATCAGTTTCAATTAAGCATTTGCAAAAAATGACTACTCGTCAGTAGTAGGCAATGGATTACGAGTAAAAGCCATAACAATTATATTATAAATTAGTAGGGTATGTCAATTTTATTGTTCATCACGAAAAATTTAGAAAATATGAGTACTTTTGAATAATTCATATAAAAGTATTATGCAGATATAATACATGAATGTATTAACTAAGAATACAATTACAGATGCACTTACAATAGTTTGATTCAATAAACACACAGTGAATCCACATACCTTTACAAGATCATTTATATTGTACTATGTACAAGCTGCCAAGCATTTCGGTCTTTTTTTAAAAAAGCTAATAACCCTTCAAAAGCGAGAAGCCACAAAACCACAAATAACAGGCAAAGCTGAACATGGCGAACAAAACAAATCCAGTTCAATGTATTAAGACCAACAGCAAAGGTGAACTCAACCAGCATACAACAACAAAACGGACACTAATTTCTAATATAAGGCATTTGAATTTTCTCCAAATTACATTTAGCTCGCAGGTTTAAAGGAAGATCACCAGCCTAAGACATTGATAAATTATTAGAATCAATATCCTTTAATACGTGAATCGATTAGCCGCATTATTATCTTCACGGTGTATATGAGTAAGAAAAAATTAAGTTCAGCAAGTGTTTGTGAACATTTTTATGTGAAAAGTATTCCAATCACTCAAAGAAACATTATGAATACTTTCAATCCAGATATTATGAAACTTCCTATCGTTGCACAGCTTAAGCTCAAGTAAAAGGGTCAAAATATTAGCCAAAATCGAAGAATTAGCATTAGCTCTATTATAAAAAGTAAAAATCACACTCCCTTTATGGTCCCTCACAATTCTACCAGTCACAGCCATAATGAAATATCTTTTGAAGCTCCCCTCAACATTTTTTAATTTAACATAACTTCTAATAGGTTTATTCCAAGTGATTAAACAGCCTTTAAAGATATGCTGAAGCAAAACAATTTTGAAAAATTTTCTGCACATATTATAACCTTTAAAGTTCATGAAGGTAAGCAAATGAAACTTCATAGCATTTTCACTATAATGAATGATCTTCCAAAACTATCATTATTAAATTTAAAACTTTGATGCTTGCAGTTATTCCTCTCTTCCCAAATATGCCAAATAATAACACAACAAAAAAATAATAGTAGTACAAGTTTTTTATAGCATTTCAATTAATTAGGCAACCTAAACAGCTTCTTTTAACATATACATGCTGTGTGCAACAAACACAGGACAGAATCAATTTCATATGTATTAACTAGTTTTTATAATATAACAGCTTGTTAAACTAGTAGAACAGCTAGGGCAACACTTTTTGTTAGTTCTAGTCACTCTAATACACGAAATAGTTGCACAAAATTACAGCACATTATATGTACATAACTAGAAAAACATTTAAGAGTTTATTCGAGCAACAATTGACTTGCACTAGTCGTGTACAACACTAGTTGGGTGAGAGAAACTGATAAACTAGCACAATATAATCAACAAAAAAGAAAAAACAACTAAAAATAATATGCATTCATTTAATTAAATATATTATAGCCAGCAAAATATACTTTCAGGGGTCAGATGAGTGAAAAAAGAGTATTGTTATATTTATTTACAAAAATAAAAGTGATGCTCAAGATTGCAAATTATATTACAGAGACATAAGTTAAGGTGTCATAAATTGAAATTTTGAGAGAGAGTAATTGAATACAAATTACAAATAAAAACTTGCATTTCCCAAAGTTAATTTAGTTTTATGTCAGGTAAATCTATCAAGGAATCCATACATATATAAGAGATTTGATGGAGAAATTTAAAGAAAGAAAAGATCTCTATTTAATTATTCTTGAACTTATAAAGGCTTGATAGAATACCGAGAGAAGTTCATTGGAGAGCTTTGGAGAGAAAAAAAATTTATGTTACATATATTGATGTGATCAAGGATATGTATAACGTGATTGTAACATGTGTTCAATGGCAATGTGGCTTATCTAATAATTTTCTTGTTACTAAGGGATTATATATCTAATAATTTTCCTGTTACTAAGGGATTATATCAAGGCTCGACGGCCCACATTTTTTGGCCTTAATTATAGATGTTCTAAGCGAATTCAAGATAGTTCCTTGATGCATGTTATTTGTAACTGACACTTTATTAATTGATAAAACTAGGGATTGACTTAAAGCACAACATGAGTTATCGATAACTACTTTAGAAACAAAAAAATTTCATCTTAGTAAATCTAAACTGAAAATAATGAGTGTAAGGTTAACTATATTAGAATCCCTAATCTCGATGGCATAACTATTGAGGGTCATTTGATCAAGAAGAGCGAAAGCTTCAAATACCTTGGACTAATTATTCAAAATATTGGTGTAATAAAGAGCAATGTGATTAATAAGATTCAAGTTGGTTGGCTGAAATAGATGAGTGCCTCTGAACTGTTGTGCGATTGAAAAATCCACTCAAATATAAAGGAAAATTTTATAGATTAGCTATGTTATATGGGGCTGAATGTTGGCCAACAAATAAGAAACATGCCAATAAAATAAGTGTTATAGAGATACATGCTTAGGTGGGTGAGTGGGTATAATTGTAAGAGTAGAATGAGAAATGAGTTTATCCCTAGTAAAGTGAAATGGCTCCAATAGTGGATAAGATTAGAATGTCATTTTAGATATTTCAGGCATATAAAGCTTAGAGTATTCAATGCCTTAGTTAGAAAAATTGAGTTTATAAATTTTTCTCATATTAAAAGAGAAAGAGAACGTATAAGAAAGACATGAGAAGATACCGTTAGAAATGTTCTTCTCTATTTTGAACTTAGGAAGAAGCTTTAATTTGATCGTGTACAATCGAAACAAAGGATTCAATTAGCTGGCCCCACCAAGTGAGATTAAAACTTAGTGTTGTTGTTGTTGTCTACAAAATATATTTTCAATTCAGAGGATCCTTGTAAAAACATTATAAGAATGCATGCATTCCATAAAAAAATCAGCTTGCAACAAATAATGAGGAAATCATGGTGGCTACAACGCTCAAGCGTCATAAATCTCTTTAATATAATAGCATTCTTGATGATGTGGCTGACGATCCATCTCAATATGCTTATTTGTTCTTCCGTGGAAGATATGAATTTCTAGCAATATGGATACCTACCCAAAATCACACCTGAGCATCCAACAATAAAATCACAAGAAAATCAATTCTTCAGTAAAGTTCTTAATCCATTTCATCTCATAAGTTAAATGTCACATTGCTCTATATTGAGCAACTTTTGTGTGTGCTAGATCTAACCACAACTATTTGTTTCTTACCTTTCCACGAAACTAAATTTCCACACTCAAAAAATAAACAACCCAGCCTCCAAGCTTTATTCCTATAAGTGAAGTCGGCTACTTGAATCCGCACGTCTCCATTGTGCATGACCAAATAAATACCTCTCCATAAGTTTGAAGTACTTGAAATTCTTCCTAATAATATTTTTTCATAACCTTTATGGTCATCCACTTTCTTTTTAACATGCTCCAAATTCATAAAATATGTATGAGTAACTAAGAAATTTATGGTGGAATAAAATATGTGCAAGCCGAGGAGCGAATTGAGTGCTTGTTATTTTTCTTAGGATCCTAAATGCTCTATAGGTCATGGTATTATGAAAATAGATGCATTAAATAATCTTAGTGACATGAATAATGAGTTAATAAAAGTATTATTTAAATGCAAATATTAATATCTTATGAGTAACTAATAAATTTATGGTAGAATAAAAATCTTTGCAATACAATTTAAGGTTGAGCATAGCTTTACATTGAGTCATAAAGAAGCATGTGTCGCTACCTCAGGTAGGGGGGTTGGTTCACTTGAGATTATCTTTTTTAAAGTATACATGTTTGAGCCCCCCTATACATTAAGCGCAAACAATGATTATATCCCAGTGAAAGTAAAACATTTATTGTGACGATAAACTTGTGGTGTTAGTGCTTTGCATTAATCTAGCACAATATTAAAGTGAAATTAACTATTGATCAAATATTTGATACCTATTTTGAAATATCTCCAATATGAGTGATACTCTTGTGTTTCATTGATACAATAACTGAGCTTTTTTTGTTTATATTTTCTAATTATCTATGTAACACTACACCTTTTTCCAGTCATAATACTTACTATCATTGTTAATTTTCTTTCAAGAGAACGTCGATGATATATTATTATTGGTCTATTATTTTTTTCTCGAATTTTTCTATGTGAATGCTTAATTTTTTATTAGTTATTCTATTCTTGTACTTCTCATGCTATTGTTATGAAAGACAAGATGTTCATGTAAGAAGATTACAAAATTGCTATAAAAATGATTAAAAAGTAAGGATGAGAATGTGAAGAAGTTTAACTAGATTGACATGAATCCAGATTAATAGTTCAAGATGCTAAAATATTTTGAAATATCTCCAATATGAGTGATACTCTTGTGTTTCATTGATACAATAACTGAGCTTTTTTTGTTTATATTTTCTAATTATCTATGTAACACTACACCTTTTTCCAGTCATAATACTTACTATCATTGTTAATTTTCTTTCAAGAGAACGTCGATGATATATTATTATTGGTCTATTATTTTTTTCTCGAATTTTTCTATGTGAATGCCTTAATTTTTTATGAGTTACTCTATTCTTGTACTTCTCATGCTATTGTTATGAAAGACAAGATGTTCATGTAAGAAGATTACAAAATTGCTATAAAAATGATTAAAAAGTAGGGATGAGAATGTGAAGAAGTTTAACTAGATTGACATGAATCCAGATTAATAGTTCAAGATGCTAAAATATTTTGAAATATCTCCAATATGAGTGATACTCTTGTGTTTCATTGATACAATAACTGAGCTTTTTTTGTTTATATTTTCTAATTATCTATGTAACACTACACCTTTTTCAGTCGTAATACTTACTATCATTGTTAATTTTCTTTCAAGAGAACGTCGATGATATATTATTATTGGTCTATTATTTTTTTCTCGAATTTTTCTATGTGAATGCCTTAATTTTTTATGAGTTACTCTATTCTTGTACTTCTCATGCTATTGTTATGAAAGACAAGATGTTCATGTAAGAAGATTACAAAATTGCTATAAAAATGATTAAAAAGTAAGATGAGAATGTGAAGAAGTTTAACTAGATTGACATGAATCCAGATTAATAGTTCAAGATGCTAAAATTCAGCATCCAAAATTAATAGTTCAAGATGTTTAATCAAAACTAGAAGCATAAATCTCGAGAACATAATATTATGCATTATAATCATTTAAACTTAATGAGACAAATAATTCATAATTAGCACAAGTGTATTTAATTAGGTCTCATGGGGTTACCTAATTAAGCGGTGTAGTTTTATTCAAAGGGTGCAAATAAGTAATCACCATCACTTAGGGAATGCAACCTTTTACTTGAAAAATGAGAACAAGAGACCATTTGCTCCAAATTGTTTTTGAGATTATGAAATATTACCTTATTTTTGGTACATTTTGACATTATAATGGTATAATTGCATCCCCCCATACAAAAGGGTCACTCTACCATAGTCTAAGAGTTGTACTAACTACTTTTCTTCAAAATAAGAAAATAGAGAATGCATGTTTAAGATAAGCTATATCTTGATTTATAAATTGGTGTAAAAATGCATAGCTCTAAGTATTTATGGATCTTAAACTATGTATGGGAAGAAAAGTATCAAGCATTTAAATATATGTATTTAATAGGATCCCAATGGAATTTAACCTTAGGCGATTAACTTCAGTTTATTAATTATAATTCTATGTAATTATTTATCAATTTCATAATGTTATGCATAGACTGTTTTTCAAATCCTATAAAAATAACTTGCATACATAACATTTCTATTCATTATATTGTTTTTTGAAAATTCAAGATGAACACTGAGTTAAAAGCCACAAACGCTTTATTCTAAACTCGTTACAGGTATGTAGAACAGACCTTTAATAGAGAGTTAATATGTCACCAAAAAAGTCTGCAGGTAAATTGGTTTGCAAGGTATGTTCTAAGATCAGTTTTTAGTACAATTGAGATTGAGAATAAAAAGAAAAAGGTATATATATATATATATATATATATATAACCGTGTAATTTGATATTCTTACATATAATTCAAATTTAGTATGTGTTAATAGCTCCTTTACATATCAAGTCATTCTTTGTATTTTAGTGAAACCGATGAAAAATGATGATCATTGCTGTCACAATCTCTACTCCCGCCTCATAATGTCGAATAAATGGTCAAGTCGTAACCCCCTGGATGCTAAAACTTGTGCCTATTATTCATGCTGAACTATTGAACTAACAGCAAGTTGTTCTTTAAGCTTTTTCAAACACTTGTAATGCTACATGTGGTTCATCTAATGACCCACTAAATGTACACTCTTTGGTGTTGCTCTCTATATCTTTTAATTTACACTTAGTAAAGATGTCGCTTTTAGAACTATAAAGCGTCAATATCATGCTTAGTAAATTTGATGACATATTTCAAGCTCTATTGAATATTACATTTGTTATGTGGTTAATGGTCCTACTACATCTAAGCCTCCTCCTTAGGAAATCCATGTTAAGTTTCAAGCAACTGTACCTGTGAGGGGAACAGTCTGTTCTTGCCCTGATCCATGCCCAACACATGTACAGTATAAATCATTTCACACATTTGTTGTTAAACTGTTTATCTATGCACTTGCTTGTTAAAAACCGACTTGGTAACATTTTCTACATGTCATTTTTTGCTATACATACAACACGTTTTTACAATAATCTTAGAATCATGCTACAATGAATTGTTATATATGATTTTAAATATCGTAGAATGAAAAATTCACTAATTCACCACATGGAACCTGATGGCATTTCTCTTGCTCTGATGCTTACTTTATTTTAGCCTTAATTACTTAATATGTTAGGGTCATTGGAAAGGATGTCTATTTTTTTACCTTATCTTGTTGCATGTTGAACAAACATGTTCTGCATGTAATTATTATCTCCCTATTTCAACTTGAGTGCCATGAAAGTGATTTTCATTCAAATGTAAAGCAAGGAAGCAAGGAAATCACAAAAACAAATTTCATGAGAAATTAACTTCACGTTTTAGCATTAGGCCTAAAACTGCGTCAATACAAGAACACTTTTATTTAACCAAACTTATCCCTTAATTTGGTTATTGATTGCTTAGTTAATTAGAATTTTGTGAAAGAAAGTTATAATTGGTAAATCGTTCATGAAGTTGTATCATTGCATTATTAATTTTTTTGCAAATAACTTTCACAAATCTTAATATATTTTCTTCTAAAGTACAAATTTCACCGTTTATTTTTTACAAAAATGAATTTTGCTACAATGACAATTTTTTACAGAAGTATACAGAAATAATATTTAATAGCAACTAATAAATTAGTTCATACTTTTGATTGTGGGGCCGTTTACACTTTATCTAATTTTACACTTGATTTTGAGTAACTTTTTATAGAATTGAGGCAGCATGAATTTTCCATAATAAAATATGGCTATAATTAAGCAATTAGTTTTCAGTCATTTGTGATTTCCTCTCATTGTTTTGCATGCATTCTGCATCATCATTTGTTTTGACTTGCATAGGCCTAGTTGCAACAAGCAAACCTGTTTTATTATCATCCTGCACCACTTAAACAGATTACCATACAAGTAAATTTCAAACTTCTTTAAAGTGATAATACAGAGAATTCATTATCAGAAAAATGTCATTTGAGAGGCAAACCTATGTGTGTCATTTGTAGGGTTGGCAACGCCAAAAATTGTAGCTTTTGATACTAAAACTAGCAAAGGTTGCACTTCTCGAATTTTATTGATTTCTTTAACAATGCTTTCTGTTATTTTTTCTAAAGATAACTTTTCCCTGCAAAATGAAATAGTGAATGCCAACAGAACTATTACTCGAACTTGAGAAACTAAATATCAAAGTACAGAAATGAGCTGATTTCTTGAAGAGAAAGCAAAAACAGCCATTGGCAAATATAATATATGGATGTAAACTACAAAAAATGGACAATATTCTTGCATATTTTTACCATCATACGAGTCTATTTGAATAACCCACAAACCATTTTGGAATAAATATGTAGAAGGAAGTATTATGGTTGTAGTGTAACTAGTGTAACTAGTGTAACTTACAAATTGAAGGTCATCCTTGCACACCCTTTTCCTTGGAATTCTGTTGTTTTGTATAAATAAAAAATGATTCTTAATATGATCCTTGAACTGTTTAAATAATTTTAATTTTAATTAAAACTTTTTAAAATGCTCAAAATAGTTCACAACTCTCAAGATTGTAACCTGCACAGAGCTATGGTGGGGGCATCGGAATATGGGCCCCTAATTCTTAAAAATTTATTGTAATAACTAGAAACAATGATAGAATTAGAGGGGTGAGAGAGACGTATCCCCCACTACATTCTAAAATATAGATATTAATCATTTTACACACATGCCGCAAACCTTTTTTTTTTCATATTTAACATTGTTCTTATTTGCACCACAAATATCTATAAATAGATATGATTTTGTAATCTTGGTGTATGTATTTAATGTGTTTGTATATGTACATACATGCATACATACATACATACATACATACATATATATATATAATATTCAATAAAAATTTGTGTTATATATATATAATATTTAATAACTTAGTGTTAAATATGAAAATAATAAAGTTTGTAGTACATATGTAAAATTCCATAAAATAATCTTGCGAGTTCAAAAGATTGTTTTACATTTCTTAAATTGTAATAGAAGATCTAAAAAGATCTAAAAATTAAAATAGAGATATCTATTAATTATAAATATTTATCCTTGATCTTGCAAATGACTCCATAATTTTTTTTTTTAATTTTGGATAGCGCTTTTCTAGCTTTCAACTAGCGGAATTGGGAGAGGGTGAGCAGGAGACCAACAAAAGAGTCAAGAAGGATATCGAGTGGTTACCCCTTATGTCAGCCAATTCTTGTTCGGCAAGACTCCATTGTTCAATACCTTCAATTTTTTTAACTGAGAGCATTTGTTGCAGATGTTAAGTACGTTCAATCATGTTGGTTGTTTTTTGATAATACAACTTCAGATTTTGAATCTTCTATTTGATTTAACAATCTTCATTTGTCAATTAGTATTTGACTATTACCGGTTAACAATTGTCACTATTATAAGAACCAAATCATATTTTCAATTTTAATTTCATACTTTTGCATCGTACTTCTGATTTACATTTTCTAATTGCTTACCTATTTGCCTGGCTTTTCTTGAATTTATTCGCTCATATTTAGAATATAAACACAGGCATAAGTATAACACAATGTGCCTAGAATTTGGGCTTGAGATAGGAGTCTCGCTTTGCAAGAACCAACAAAAGCCCAGGCTCGAGATTAAATTTTACCTAAAAATAAAAAAGCGAAACAACCTTATTAAGTCTAAATCCTTTGGTATGTGAGACGCAGGCTTAACCTCTTTATGCTCGTCCCTGCATGGTCCACCCGAATGCAAATACAGAATTATAATTGAGATTAATTTTTATGTAATAGAAAATCTATCATAAAATAATGATTTAGATATCTAATTTGATTTTGATAAAGCATTTGTAAAAAAAGCCATAGAGAAAGAAAAAGTATGTTCACAGGGTATGTTAAAACTACAGGTTCAATGTATTCTGGAATCAATCAAACTCAAGTGATTTAGAAACAGATTGCTTACCAGGTACTTCCGTCTTTAGTTAATGGTTGCCAAGCTCGATCATTCCAATGAAAAGCACCAATGCTGAAAAGCATAAAATTAAGGCATTAACTCAAAGAA
Source organism: Gastrodia elata (assembly GCA_016760335.1). NCBI lineage: Eukaryota > Viridiplantae > Streptophyta > Magnoliopsida > Asparagales > Orchidaceae > Gastrodia > Gastrodia elata. Next base: position 46,594,721 of record CM028672.1, on the reverse strand, counting down.
AACTTAATCTGAATACTGATCAAAGGTAAATGAATCTGTTGTCAGATATATTTGGAGGATAGATCATACTTTATTGGGGCAATAAAGCTACTAACAACAAGCTAAAAACCGATAATTCATGTTAAATCTCATTCAATCCTACTAGTTTTATCACAAATAACCTCCAAACCGCCACTCCTATCCTTAGAGGCCGTTTCACCAACAGATTCTACACGATTCACCTATTACCTGAACCTCCTCCATGCCAGACCGTCATTCGTTCAAGCACAACAGCAACCACACCTAAATGGCATCTACGACTCGGTCATCCTAACCGTGGCATCCACCATCTATATGTCAAGCTTTCCAACTCTCAAGATCAGCAGCAACTGCTTTCCATGCTCGATTTACATTATAGTCAAGCATTACAAATTACCCTTTTCCAATTAAATCCAATGAAGGTTACAAATATTACATACCTTTTGTGGACAATTACTCAAAATTTACATAGCTTTTTTTCTTATGAAACAAAAATCTGAAACATTAAAAAATTTCCATCATTTTTACAAATTCATTGAATGCCAATTTAATGCACGCGCCAAAATCCTCCAATCTGACGGAGGTGGCGAATATAACTCCACCGCTTTCCATAATCTTCTCAAGAATTTTGGAATACATCACAAAATGTCATGCCCATACACTACGCAACAACATAGAGTTGTCGAACGCAAACACCGGCACATTCTTGAAACCAGTCGCACTCTACTTCAAACCGTTTACCTACCTGAGCACTTTTGGGTTCAAGCAACCCTCACTTCCACCTACTAATAAATCACCTACCCTCTCCTAGCACTAAGAACATCTCCCCATTCCAACTCTTTACAACATAAAACCTGACTACAATCACCTTCGAGTTTTCGGCTATCTGTGTTTCTCTCTTCTTCCCCCTATAAAAGCCACCATACTAGGACCCAAGTACATAACTTGTGTCTTTCTTGGCTACTCACCTCACCACAAAGGCTACATCTATTACAACCAAAAAACCTCTACTTCTCTAATCTCTTGTCATGTTAATTCATTGAACACATCTTTTCCTTTCTCCAATCAAATCACCACATCTCCTCCTCTACCCCACACTCATATACAAACCCCTCACACTCATTCCCACCTCATTAGCTCTGCCTCAAACATCACCAAATAACTCCAATACAGATGCAACTACATCATCCTCCCCGCCACTTTCACCAAGTCTCAGCCCTCCAACCCAGCTTGGCCTCTCCACATCTACCTCCTTCATCTCACCGACTCCTCCATCTCAACATCGTACTCTCCACCTAAACCAAAAGCAAAAATCCCCACAGATCCAATGCTCACCCGTTTGAAAGCGAGAGCTATAAAACCCAAGCCTCTCTACAACCTCATCCATGCCACATCCTCTCCAATCAAACATTCCTCCTACACAACTGCAGCCAAACAAAAGCATTGGAAGCTCGCCATGGAAGAAGAATATCGTGCTCTGATTGAGAAAAACACCTAGACACTAGTATATCTCCACATCCAGCCAAGAACGTGTTCGACTTTCGCTGGACATACCGGACAAAATACATGGCAGACGGCACATTGGTCCGTCACAAAGCAGACTAGTTGCTCATGGATTCAGCAAGAATTATAGAAAGCACTACCTAGAAACCTTCAGTCCCATCGCCAAAATGCCAACTATCAGACTTTTATTCACGATCGCCACTCACCATAAGTAGTCAGTGATACAGCAAGACATCTCCAATGCTTTTCTTCACGGACATCTCAATGAAACCGTTTACATGAAGCAGTCTCGTAGATTTGATGATTCACAGTTTCTAAACCACGTTTGCAAGCTAAACAAGACCATCTATGAGCTTAAACAATCACCCCACTAATGGTACTCCACCCTCACCGACTTTCTTCACTCCAAAGGCTTTCGAACTAGCCATGCTGACCCATCCCTCATCATCCAAGACATCACACCCAACGGCATATTCATCCTAATCTATGTAGAAGACATATTCATCATCGGCCCACATCAAGCAGCCTTCAACTCTCTCATCCAAGTCCTTACTCATCACTTTCGCATGAAACATCTTGGGGAACCCTCTACATTTCTCGGCATTCAACTTTTCAAAACAGCAACCGCCACCCTCCTCTGCCAAGCACCATACACATCCACCATCCTAAGAACATCTGGCATGGAATAATACAACAATGCACTCATTCCCATAGCTACCTCACCATCCATCACTAACACATTCACTCCATTCAGCCATCCAAAACTCAACAAGCAATTGGTCGGCTCTCTACATCACCTCACTATTAATCAACGAATTTGAACTTAGTCGTCAACAAGATCTGTCAGCATATTCACAATCCTATAATATCCCACAACGATCAGCTCAAACGCATCCTTCGGTACATCAAAGGGTCCCTCGACCATGGGATTCCAATTAAACCAGGCAGCCTTCTCCTTCGCGCATACGCCAACTCGGACTAGGTCGGGGACACTGAGGATTGAAAATCAACCACCGCTTATTGCATCTACTTAGGCACCACTCCCATCTTGTGGAGTACCAAGAAGCAAGACACTGTCTCCCGCTGGTCTATTGAAGCAAAATATTGTGCAGTCACCACAGCCGCCACAGGCATCCTATGACTCTGTGTCTTTTGCAAGAATTTGGCATCACACCAGACACTCCTCCCCTGTTTTGCGATAATAAGTTGGCCATCGCGTTGGCACATTATCCAGTCTTCCACACTTGAACCAAACACATTAAAGTTGGACAACCACTTCATCCGAGATAACATTCAAACTAAAGAAAATTCAGCTTCTCCACATACCCTCAGCGGATCTATTAGCAAACATACTTACCAAGCCTCATCCTGCAGCACAGTTCAGCATTCTTCACTCCACTCACCACTTCTATCCACGATGATTCGTTTGCTTCAATAACAGTCCTATATAATCTCAACCATCCAAAGTTATTGGGCTTGATCCGATTCTAGCAGATTTAATACTACAACTATATATATGCTTGTAAACTCTCATATATGTTGTATATTATTAGAAATCGTTTTTCACTGAATCTCGCTTTCCTGCGTCTCTTCACATAGTAATTTTAATGGGCAGTAAACGGCAAACTAAACAGGTATATAAAAATGGTTTCCCATTCAATAGTAAAACTCAATATAGTTCAAAAGAATATTTATCCACACACAAATTCATTGTCATTTGATTCAGAAGAAAAAAATGGAATCAAATTCACAAAATCAAACTCTCAACAGCAGAGGACTGATTTAATTAATTTTAAATGGCTTACAGCAGTACATCAAGCATTAAAATTTTGGATGCTCCACTGCAATCCATTTAGCTAAAATTATTAAACTTTGTGTTGACAATCTACAGCGCTCGTAAAAGATGACAAAGACAATAGTGAGTGGTTAATTCATTAATCTGTCAGTTATATAATTGGCACTTAATTTTTACAAACTAATTTTTTTTTCAAGTATATAGCACAAAAAAAAAAAAGAACGGTCCAAGAACCCCTCTAAAACATAGCAAGCTCAGAGGACACCTGCAAATACCTTCTTAACAACTATGTCCAAAATCCCACACTGTCCACGTTGAAATAAAAGAGCTTCTTGTACAGCCTCTCCTAGAGACAACTACATGCGCACATTATTTCAATCATGTGTCTTCCCTATCTCAGTGATAGCCTCACAAGTCCCTCTTTTCCTAAGTTTGTTCACCTGGTCTCCTCACCTGCACAGGTTCTACAAACACTCTCCCCCTATAACTCGAGTTTGTGCCCATTATCATCACTTTATCTCTTCCTTCTAGAATCTTGCTTGAGCCCTAAAGCCACTTCCTGATCCCAACAAAGTGAGAGCACTGCTCTGGGCTCTGCATCTCTTGCTTACCCAAGTGCATGTGCTCGGTCTTTTCAAACAGCTGTATCCATGCTCACACATCCTCTTTCTCCAAACATTGCATTCCACAGGGATGCATATCCCCGAATTAAATGCCACTGTTCCAGCTTTCTTTTTCCTTTTGTCCACCATCCTTCAATCTTTTAACATTAAACTAGAAACTTATCAGCTCTCATGCACCATAATCAAGAAACAATGCCTTTAACCATGCGCCAAGATTGCTTGTTTGTTGCCAAAAATATTCGACGTTCACTCTCTCCAAACAGTGATCTACGATCCTGTTAATTTGAAAGGTTTTTGAATTTTGATTCAATCAGTTTGATCATTGATCTGAATATAGTATAGGCCCACAATCTCTAATCAAGACTAAGAACCACCATTAATATCATTTATCTTTAATCCAAGCCAAGTTTAATGACCTTCAAGACAATGATATTTTATCCAGTAGGTACTTTGCTCTTAATTGGCCTTTGATCGGGGATCAAGGAGAATAACAACCTCCAATGGCTATGCTAAATCAAAATTTCGAGGTAACTTAACTTCCAGTAGGCACAAATGGATATATTAATCATGGAACTTAAACACTGCCAAAAATTCTACAGCATGACCAAAAACTCACCTCCAAACAAAATTAACCTATTGAAGAAAGGCCCAAAGAAAATTTTATCTCCTATCGGGCTTTCCTTCCAGAAAGTCTGTAGGATGCATTCAATTATAATTCAAATATAGTATCATCATTTTTGCTATTATTTGGATCATCGGAAGAGAAAGAAATGACAATCTTCAACAGAAAAAAAATGATGAGTAATTTTTTGTTTGACATCCTATTTGGGATTTAACAAGTTAAAGTGGAGTAAAACCATATAGAATTCAATTTTGATTTCTCTTGTGACCTGATTCAGGCGCATATCCTAATTAATTGTTAATCCGGTGTTAGTTTGGTGTTTTTATATTCCTTTCATTTCTTGTTGCATATTCAATACGTGTTTTGCAGATTTTATTAGAAGGGTTCATCCTAGCTTTTTCATTTAAATGTACAATGAGTACATGAGCACAATGTTTGCCTTGGAAATAAAATTTGCATGGTACTAATAAAATTATCATTACCAATTTGGAAGAAAAATGTAGGAAATTTTTATAATAGTAAAAATTTCAGGTCAAGATGAGTTAAGAGATTGACTAGACCTCCACAATAATGCTATTTAACTACCATTAACAAAAGTTCGATCAAGTTTTATGAACTAACACAATCTCTGTAAGACATTTACAAAATCTAACATCAATATACAAAATGAAATTTCAAGAGATTAAAAAACCTACATATTCTGTAAAGTACAAGAATTACTGGAATATTAGTGACAGCAAAAAAAAATTAGCAATTACTCAAGCAAGATGAGAAACTTAAAATGTTTAATTGTAAATAAAAAATAAAAGCTACTTCATTTGAAAATCTAATTCTGACTTCTAATACAGAGCAATCATAACGAGCAGAAATTCTAAAATATTGATGTACTAGTAAAGTTAAGCCGGAATAATGTTTTAATTACTAGAGCCATGAAACCACAATTGCATTGACTGTTATGAAAGCTTACAGCCAAGTTATATACGTTGTACAGTAATTAAACAAGCACATAAAATTACTCCCAAGTTATCACTCATATAACAAGTTAAATAGGTATAAATCTAGCAGATGATGAGCTGTAGGCATATCAACAAAAGGAAAATTGCCTACTTTCAATTATGAAGGAAAGAATGTACAATCATTGATAAAGTTTTTATTGTAGCCAAAAATGATATTTTGTAGTTCTAGCAAGGAGAATGCATTTGTAAAAGATGAAAAAATGGCAGACCTATCAATAATAAGGATGTGCAAACTGGCATCAAGTTCTTTACTTGACCTTAAAGAGCTAGAATGCATTGTCTGTAAATAGGAGAAATCTAATCAGTGCTTCAAGACATTAGAAAGTGCCATTGATCTATAATTAAATAGTTAGATTAGTAAAAATTTGTTTCATTTACTTGAACTTAACTGGCATACTAAAAGAAGAATGGTGTACAACTTGCATGCATATATCTTAAGACGGGTTTAATTTGAAATCAAACCAATAATTGTTGATAAAACTGAATGTTCATATGCTCATGCCCAAGCACATTGCAGTGACAAGCGCCAAGAATTGAAGTTATAAGAGAAAATTGTGTTTTATAGGGAAGCAAGTTTCTGTATGGATTAAATCTTCAACATTTTGGAATTAGAAAAGAGTAACAGCATAATTGATTTACTTTCAAGCTTCCTTGAAAATATATGTTCTTACAAAGAGAACCTTGGAGGGAATAAGAAAAAAAAATATCTAGATAAAAATTAATACACAATTTTACTACATAGAAAACTTTAAAAGAGAGATTTCCAAAACATAGCACCCAAATCTTTCTTACATATACCTTTAACAATTAACACCCAATTTTTACTAAATTACAACTTAATGTTACCTATGTATAAATCTCATTCCTATTTTATAATGTAAAAAGCCCAACACATCTGTCAGCTACGATGCATCTAGAAAGATTTGAGCATGAAATTAGTAAATATGAAAAAATAAAGGGTTTGTTCAGTAGGAATTGAATTAAGGAATTAAATAAAATTATGCTGAGTTACCCTAAGTTAAACTAAACTGCAAAACTATTTTGTTTGTATATTGATTTAATCTAAATTAAATTATTAAAGCTTAATAAAATAAAATCTCGATTAAAGTTTAGCTTAACAAGGTTAAGCTAATCGATAAAAATAATAGCAATAGTAAAATTATTTAATTAATTAACTATTTAATTATATGTATTAACAACTATAATAATTACATAAATTATTATTTTTCTTAATTGATCAAGTAATTACTTATTAAATTAGCTATATTAATGTATATCAATTTTCTTAATTAATGTAAATCAAGTATTTAACTAATCATAACTAAATATTTTATAAAACATTATGTCAATTAATCAAATAAGGGTTAATTAATTATGTTTAAATATTAATTATAGCAATGAATTACTTAAGTTAACCATAATGAATAATTAATTATTTTAGACTAATTATGTTAAAAAAAATATTAAAAATAATATTTTAAATAAATTAAGCTTTATTAATTATTTTTAATAATTAACTATATTCAGATTCAACAATGACTCTAATTAATTGCATTTACTAATTCTATAAATTTAAATTCAGATTGAAAACTGAATCTAATTAATTACATTTACTAATTCTATCAATTAATACCACTAACTAATTAATAGCTTTAATTATGATAATCAATTAATTAATGTTACTAGTTATTTAAGTTGTTTAATCATTATTTTGGTTAATTATCAGTCGACCCCAGTTGGATTACGGCTATGCTTAATCATTAATTAATACATTATTTAATTAAATGCATTTATTTATGTTATAACTAATTAATTAATTAAATCGAGTACCTTATCTTTATTATATAAACTAGTTATATTACTTAACTTATATTATGGTTATTTAATTACATCAACTTAACTTATATTATGGTTATTTAATTATATAAACTAATATGTTAATTAACTATTAAATAATTAACTACGATCAATTATTTATATTATATATTATTGAAATATTTAACTAACTAAATCAAATACTTAATTTAATATGATATTTTATATTAATTAATTACCCTAAAATTTAAAATAAATTAAGGGAAGTTAAGCTAAATAAGTTGGAGAAATAGAAGTTGTTTAGTTCAAAGTTAAGGTGTTAAACTAAACTAAACTAACAAGTAAATATAATTTCTCTCAAGTTATAAGCAAAACAAGCATATCCAAAACTATTGAGAAAAATATAAGAGTTTGTCTTGTGCAATAGAACGGAAACAAGAGATTCATGTAGCCAACGCCACCTAGTGGATTGAGGTTTGGTGTTGTTGTTGAGTCTTATGTAAGAAATTAATCCGATTTTAAAAATATAAGACCTCTAAAATAGTACTTTTGCACACTTCTAGATGAAGAGCTATGATTTATGGATTTGGCATAGTATGATTAAAAGTGTCAGATGCAAATGTAGAAGCCACCCAACAAAATCCCATCTAGTTGGATTTATCTTTAAGAATTCACATAGAACGCTGGTTCCTATTGAGTGTTGAAGCATTGTCTAATGTCCATCCCTTTAAGGTAGTCAAGTCTTTGTGCTCATAAAAATTGTCGAAATGTGAAAAAGTTATAAAGTAAAATAAAGATTAACATAATTAAGAATAATTGAAGGAAGTCAAATTATAATAGGATTATAAAAGTAGCATCAATTCACTAGCAACAATAATTTTTCAAGAACAAAATGAGAATTATTTCATCTTATTATTATTGTAAAGGGGAGAAAAATCAAAGAACACGAAAATAGTGTGAAAGTGAAGATAAAAAAGCACATCAAATTGAAGAAACATATAAAACAAAAATTTAATTGATAATGCCAAATTTCGCTTCTTTTGGGAGTTGAAGCGTGTATGCAATCCTAATAAGTAATTATGAACCAAGTGACATTCCTAGTTGCAAACATTTATTTAGAGGCTATTTGATATGATGAATTTTGGGTGAAAAGTATAGTAATTCCAAGTATAGTGGAAATATAAGTGTTTGATTTTAGGTAAAATATTTATAATGCAATCTTGTTTTGAAAAATAAGTGCCCCAAATAAAACAAAGATTTTTTAAGTTTTGCTAAAATTGAGCGGATTTGTTGTACAGGTAAAACACAAAATAAAAATGAAATGGAAGCTCTCCCAAGCCTTGAGTGAAGAAACTTGCCACCCTTGTTTTGGTTCATCAGGTCTCAGACGGACCGTCCTGCACCTTGTTGGCCCTCGTCGGTTGCTCATCGGCCATTGCCATCTAGGTTCGTGCCCCAAGGTTATTACGCTTGCAGTAGAGGTGGCTAGCTTCCTGCATGCTTGGTGCCCTTGGCTGGGCTCAGTGCTCCTTACCAGAGCATGCCGCCCCTCACTTGAGTCTTACCAAATTGCGCTAATGGCTTGCCAGTTGGATTCGTGCTGTTTGGGTTAGTATGTTTTATAATAGAGGTGGCTAGCTACCTTGCACAATCCCTTCACCAGGGCTTTCGTTCATCAGAGCTTGTCACCCCTCATCGGACACTCCCCGACCATGCTGGTGGCTTGTCAGCCATTGCCAACTAGGCATGTGCCGCTAGCAGTGGTTTTTGTTTTTTTGAGTTTTGTAGTGAATTCAATAAGCATTCAAACATATATCAAAAATAAACACACTATAAAACTATCAAGCATACAAAATATATACTCTATATTTTTTACAAGAAATTATTTATATTGCATTTATTTTATTTCAAATTCTTAATATCTCAAACTAAATAACCCCCTAAAAGTGAGCAAAATAATTTAAAATATTATCCCAAATATCAATGGCTTAATTTTTAAAATAAAATTCCACCAATGTAAGATTTTGTTAACACAGTTATTGCAAGGACCCAAGGTGTGGATGAAAAAATGTAGCGTTGTACCAGTTAGTCAATAACCAAAATCTGTAGAATTAGCATGACACAAATTCTTCAAAAGATTGTGCTAGAGCCAGGTGTCCCTAAAAACAATGTGTTATATTACTTAAAATAATGGCAAATGCACAAAGGCCGCATTGGAGCCTGAATGAAATAAGGAGTAAGTTTTCCACATTATGGATGGGAGAAAAAAAGTTAATCTACGACACAAATAAAAACAAAAATTTAGAATATAAGCATTTCAACAAGCAAATTAATAAGTCAATGAATTTTATGATTATAGAAAGATAATTGTTTGCCTTTAGAAAATGAAGTGAATATGTAAAAAAAGAAACCTAATAAATTGATAATTTAGGATTCAAGCTTTGATATTGGATAAGAATGTGTGATATACTTTGGATAAAAATTTGATAAATAATAAAGTAAAATCAAGATGATGAGAGATATAATCATAGCTCTAAATAATATGATTGGTCAAATGATTATTAATATTATAAGCACTTATGCGCCTCAAATAAGATTGAAAGTATAAAAAAAAGATAAAGTATTGAATTTATAAATATCACAAAAGAAATATGTATTTATTGGGGGAGTTTAATTAACATGTAGAATAACTAATTTTTATTAATATTCATTAACATTTTAATTTAATGAGACAAAAATAAAACCAACGTGTATATTTATGATTTTATAATTATCGATGCATAACTCAAAAAATGAAAGAAGCATGTTATCACTTGAACAAGTACTATAGTAAATTGATAAGGAAAATGGGGTGATTGTATTGCAAAAAATGTAAGGCTACTATAGGAGAAAGGTTATTAACTCAATATCAATTATTGAATCAAAATTTGAAAATGACAAGTCACTAAAAAGATAATGAATCTAGCTATTTTAAAATCTTGTAGTTTATAAACAATGAAACAAAATTAGAGAAGCTAATCTTATGTGGCAAATAATAACTAGTTGTATCAACAAGTCAACTAGAGATATGTTTAGAGAATTCAAAGGTCCACCTGCTAGCTATAAAGTTGCTTGTGGTGAAAATAAGATGCTTACAAAAAATCTAAATAGATTAATTTAAATGTAAGAATAATAGAGATAATGCCGTGGGTTTATGAAAGCAAATAGTGATGCTAAAGCTATAGGTTTTGAAGGTTTATATGAGTAATTGAGCATCAATGAGAAAGAGCAATCTAACTATGAGCAAGGTAAATTAATATATAAGAAAACAAATGCATGACTCAATATTAATGAAAATGTTGATTAAGAAAATGTTGAAAAAATTCCATATAAATGAAAGAATTATTTCCCAAACTTAGTGAAGATTGCAGCAATATAAATAGTATAAATTCACCACCCTAAATATAATATTAATTACTCCATTCTGTGTATTATTAAAACTATGATTTACAATGATTTAAGAAATGAAGAGTGAAAGTTGTAAAATCACATTGATGTATTTATTTTTTAATTGAAAACCAATATGATCATTTCAATTTAATCTGTATTTTAATATTTTTAATCTATTGGTATGTTTAAATTTATGTATTAAACTTTCAACTGACTGGTGTTTGCATTATCTAACATTTATCAGGAGTTAATATATGACTAAGAGAAGATTAGTAACTGTTTATCATCTCTGAAATATTTGATCTTTTGGTGAGTTGTAACATTTATGTGAGTTCATTAGTTTGAAATAAAGATTGAGTTAAAAGCAATGAGATTAAAGATTAAATTAAATATATATGATTGAAGAGCTTTCATTAAAGAAAATATGTGTTTGATAATGCCTCTATGATGTATTATATATTATTTGAATGATAAGAAAATTCTCTGTAACCAATTTATCCTTGATTTGACTTAAGAATTGCCATGCATGAAACAGTAATTGAGGTCAAAGTACGGTCATTGAAAATACAACTACTTGGCTTGAAATGAAGATTAGTGGGATGGGGGAGAGCTTCTCTTAACTCGCCTCTAATAGCCAGGGGAAAAAGGTAGCTCGGATGCAAGTAGTTAGTATGCTAAGGAGTTGCATATAGCGGAGCAAGTAAGCATGAGAAGAAGGCAGCACAAGGTCCTGGGTGGGGTTGTGCATACATATGGAGCTACGCATGTGTGCGGTTTGACCATGCCATGAGATGCGACCAAGCATGGAAATGAGAGGTCATTCATGTACATGAAAAAATTTAGTTTTTTTACTTCTTTTTTGTTGTTACACTAAAAACATCTCAAAAGTGGAAATTTTTAATAAATATATACAAAAGTAAGGGCAGTATGCAAAACAATGCAAATTCTTAAAGAATTAAATAAATAAACCGTACTTCAAATTTTGGGAGAGAATAATCAAATACTTATGATATACCAAAATTTTACAAAATCAATTTAATTTTACACCGTTTAGACCAACTAAGTTCATACAATTGTTGAAAATTAAATGTAGACATACAGAGAGAAAAAAATCTCCATATGATCCTTATTGAATTATTTATTAAAATAGTACATCAATACGTGCAAAATGTTTAAAAGGGCTATTAACTCTTGTAAATGTTTTAATCAATTCATTGACTCTTGTTAAATGATCATTTTAGCCCCTAACAGATAGTCTTCTGTTATGGGTCTTCAAAAGAAAAATTCTACATAAATAACTGGAATTTTTTAGTATAATTTAAAAAAAAAGTTAGGAAAAAATTTTCAGTTTTATTTTTCATTTGTAAATTTCTGATTTACAATATGAACCCATAATAAATTTTCTATTTTCGCTAATAAAATATAATTAATAAAAAGCTTCATTTTTTAAGTTCATATTTTTTCAATAATATTTTTAAAAGTGTAAGAAATTGTATAAAAAATTATGTTAGCCGTAAATTTTGCATTTAAAAATAAATGCTTAAACTAGTGCATTATATTTTTTGAAAATTACATATTTTTTATAAAATCAAGTTCAAAACTTCGGCACACCAAAATTAATGATTTCATTTTATAAATATGAAGATTCAAGTGTTAAATGTATAAATACTGAAATTTTGTACATTATTCATGCAATATTGTTTGAAAATGAAAGTTATAATAATTATAATAATACAACAAATTTAATAACAATAAGAATATTCCTACAGTACCCCCCCTAAAACCCCTAATTTCAAGATGACGTGGCACTTCAGGCCACGTCAGCTGCTTGTAACCTAATCGCACATATCGCAAAAATCCCGCAGCTTTCGATCTCGTCTTATTAGGGTTTGCAATCTCAAAAACGGTTGGAGCACATCAGCGGCGAATCTCGCGGCCCTCTTCCGTCTCCGTTCGCTGGGTTTACGCGCGCACGACTGGCCTCGTAGGGCAGACCTGTGCTCATCGTGGGCTAGCGTCGGCTGTGGCGGCGACGGGAGGGTCATTTTGCTCAACCTTTATGGGCTCATTTGTAACGACCCAATGTCGTTACTTTTCAAATTAGGTCAAAATTCGCCTTAAGCATCAGGACCTCGGGGATTTTTAAATTAGGACAAACAAAAATACCCTTAGATAAGAATAATTTTTAGATCAAAATGCCCTAGTTTGGGAGAATTCGGATAACGAAAACTCTCATTTTAATTTTCTGAATTAATTAAATCCTAAAAATCAAAACATTGAAATACGTGTCGGAATTCATCGATTTAAGTGTCGTTATGTTAAGTATATTATTTAAAAGCTGCTCGAGAAGTTTCATCAAATTTTGAGCACCGGATTTATCATGGTTAATTTCTGAATTTTTAAACTTCAGAAATTAATTAAAAATAAAATATTTGTCCGAATCGAAAATTTTCTGCGTGAGGGTGATCGTCGTGTCGTAACACACCTCGGTGCCAAGTTTCGCTGTATTTGGAGGCCGAACGGCGGAAAAATACGAAAAATTTAACTTTAAGTATTTTTATTATAAAATTTCCATTTTTCCCTAACTCCCCCCTTTCCTGCGAATTTTAGCGCCTGCGCTCGCCTTTCTTCCGCCCTAAGGCGCGGAACCTTCCACGCCATGGCCTTTCCCGCGCCATTTTGGCGCAGGAATGGTCGGCCAAATGGCCGACCAGCCCTATCCCTTTGCCCCCCACCTCTCTTCTCTATAAACACCCCCCCCCTCTCCTTCCCTCCCTCACACCACAGCAGCCCTCCTCCCTCACAGCAACCCTCCCTCTACCCCTCTTGCAGCCCTCTCCCTTCAGCCCACCAGCCAGCCACCCCTCAGCCCCTCCTCCCTCTCCCAACAGCCCAGCTAGCCTCCTCCCTTCTCTGGCTAGCCAACAGCAGCCAACGCAGCCCCTCCCTGCCTCTTCCAGCCGGCCAACAGCAGCCCAGCCAGCCCTCCTCCAGCCGGCCAGCCACTTGCCAGCCTCCGGCCACCCCGCTCCGGCCTCCCTCCGTTTTCCGGCAATCCTAATCCTAAAGGTAAGTTGATAAATTTAAAAGATAGAAAAAGGAGGAGAGAAAAGAGGAGAATTTTTCTATGTTCTTTTAATGTATACCTACTTAATACTTATTATTATGATAATAATGAGGATATAAAATCGTCATTCACATTAATATAGTTCTCATTAATTAATAATGAAAATTATACATATGTTATAAAATGACTATTATTTCAGTTTAAGTGTTTTTTCATTTTAACAGTCATTTTTGGTTATGTTCTTTCATTCTTATATTATGGTTATCATTAAAATAATGATAACAATAATATTGTATCAAATATGATTCCTATCATCAGCAAATTAATAAATGTTATATTAAATATTACTGCCATCACAGTACCTTAAAAATCAGACTTCAATCATACTGAGAAAACGAAAGAAGGACATAATCGAAATGGAAATAAATATTACTCCTAAGAATATTGGTTAAGAACTAATTTAAAAATATCCAAAATCTAAATGCAAATTGAGCGAACTGTCACTCATCAAAACTGTCGTACTGTTAAACCTTTGAACTTAAAAGAACAAGGTACCAGATGTCTTTTATTACTTCTGTTTAAATATATTTTTCTGCTCAGCATCGCACAAATTTGATAAAAGTGCTTTTTAAAGTCACATAAAATGATATATGAATAAGTTTGGATAAGTGAGAAGCAAGGGTTCCATGTTCCTTTATACTTTTTGTCTGATCAGACAACCGTTAGGGCGGGGCTGTCCGACATCGCGAGTCATAAGAAGCTTATACTGATAAGCCTTTGAGGGGGCAGGTATAGAGGGAAGTTGAGATATGTAACACAAAAAAATGAACCCCCCTTTTCCTCGATTTTGTACTTGCCCAACAAAATTATATTTTGCCTCAGATATCAAGCGCTAAAATTATGTTTTTATTAACCCCCCTTTTCCTCGATTTTATACTTGCCCAACAAAATTATATTTTGCCTCAGATATCAAGCGCTAAAATTATGTTTTTATTTTTGTGATTGCAATTATTTTTATACTAAGTTTCAAGTGCAATTGAAACAGGTTTGCAGGGATAAATTTGTACAACTTTTATTTCCTGTCAAATATTAATTATTTTGCTTATTATTTAACATTTGTAAAGATGACATCTATCTATACTTAATTTCACAACTAACTGGTTTTCGAATGCCCACACTTTTGAAATGTGCCCAGATCAGGAGTTCGTCCTTGAAGAAAGGTGCTAAGAACCAAGCAGAGCTGATACTGCTTCCTGCTGATCTTCCGCTTTCTTTTTGACTCTATCTACTTCTAAAAAGTCTATAATTTTTCTTTTATTTTAATCTATGTACTGAAGACTCGTGAATTAATAAGTAAATGAGTTAAGTTTGATGTCTATATATTTGTCTCTTAAACCACTCAATATGATCCTGCGGCTAGAGGACTTGTCATTGCTTGTTGTTGTTGCTACTACTATTCCACAAGCAAACTGGTGCAGGATTAGCTCCCGCTGACCCGGCACCGGGTCCTCACACATATCACAAACCTCTTTGCCTTATTATGAAAATTCTTATTGAATGCATTTAAGAGAACGTAACTTGATGCAAATTTGCAGACATATTCATTTAATTAATAAGATTAAAAATAGAACTAAGCAAAACTCAAACTCTATAGAACTATCCTATATAAAGAGTTAATCATAGTTGATACAAAATGAAATATATAAAATACAAATTCAGTAATAATAGATTTGTAATCAGAGGAGCATTGTGTTGTATAATTAAAGAATCCCACTCAAATTTAAAGTAAAAATTTATCAATAGTAAGACTAGTAATATTGTAAGTAAAGGTAAAATTTTGTCCAAAAAAGTGAAAGCAACTAATAAAATAAGTGTTGTGGTGACAAGGATGTCAAGATTAGATGAGTGCATGTATCTCTAAAAGCTCAATGAGAAATGAGTAGGTATGTAGTAGCTCCAACTAAGGATAAGATAAAAAATAGTTGACTTATATGGTACTAGCATATTAACTAAAAGTGTGGTACTAATGAAAATTGCCATGTTAAAAAAAAAAGCAAAGATAAAAACTTGGAGTTGCTGTTCATTAAATTATTAATATAGTCAATACTCAAAAGTAATTTTCAAGATAATGAATAATTTCCTCCAATTTTTAAGAGAAAATAATACAAAAGAAATGCATTCTATCCTCAATATTAACAAAAAAGTGCTTAAGAACAAAATATTTATACCCATGCTATAAAAAAACTTGAAAAAAAAAATTTCACATGGATAAAAGCTAGGTAAGAAAACAAAGTAGCCAGCAGGTAAAAAAACAAGACATAAGAGAACAAGTGTTTCCCTGATCCAATTTTAGATGTGTACAAGAATCCGCAAGCATCACCCAGACATTGCAAAGCTTCAACTAGTAATAGCATTACTGATAGATATAGAAACCTTGCAAGCATATTAAAATAATAACATCATCTTCAAAATAAGCTGATAGAGATTTTTCCTCCAACAAATGAACCAATTGTTAAGTAAAATTCGGAGGCCCAAAGCACTTATCCCAAGAGAAATTGAAGCGACACTGGTAGGAAGAGTAAATTGCAAACTGGTGAATCGAATATCATTTCAAAAATATCATTTGTATTATTATGAAGTTTCAAAAAATATTAATGGCAATGAAGCTTGCATATCCCCAAATAAAATGAGAGCCAATGGGGAGAACTAGCTCAAAGATAAAAATAATTGATTTTTCAGCTATCTATGGTTAATAACGTAGTAGGTTAGATAATGGCAAAATGGAAAAATAGATTCATGTAGAGAGGAGAATATGGATTGAGAAATAAGATTTTTCACCCAAAGACCACCCATGTACTTAGCACAACAGATGTTTTTCCTATTGATTTGATTCATCTTTAATACCCTTTCCCATTCCCTTCCAGAAAAATATTCTACAGATAAAATCGATATTGTCGATCATCTATTAAAAAATTCAGAAGAAAGAAAATTGGGGAAAATATGAATACATAGTTAAATAGGATTATGTGGCTTTGTTTAGAACAAAATTTTACATTTCCAAGGGAGTTTCAGTTAGACTTTGCAAATAAAACTACAAGTGACACTTTGAAAAATTAGAAAAAATCAATGTATTTGAACGGCACAATTTCATCCCTGCACCATTATGGCGCTGAGCAATTAACTTCCGTTAGCAATCTTATCAAGATGGATTGTTCTGGTTTTTAAAGTATGAACAGCATATCAATTTTATTGAGTTAATGTTCTAAAATAGCAGAAGATTCTAAGCATCAAACCTCATAAAGTTTTTTATATGTCAAGGGTGAGTAATACAAATGCTGCAGTTCCATTAAATATCAGTAATATAAGAAGAGTAACGATTAAAATGTTGAGTAAGATGAATGCCAAATGCTGGAACTGAAACAGATGCATTGTTTGATGAGATTTAATATACATGTGACAGATCTTCAACATATAAAAGAAAATTGTGTGCCTTTAATGAAGCCAAAATTTCAGAGCTACTATAATATCGCATAGACAATAAGCACTTCAAACAGGAAAGCATATATAAGAAAATTGCTTGCCTTCAATGCAGCCAAAAATTCAGAGCTATTGTAACATCGGATATACAAGAAGCGCTTCAAACAGGACAGAAATAATTCATCACCCAGTTTATCAGCTTGTGAAACCATTAGGCTACTCCTGGGAAAACTTTCAAATAAGTTCCAGCAGGTACCATGAACTGATCCTACAATATCACAAGCTAAACATCAATATGATAACAGTGATTGTCTTACTGAAACATATGTAAGGACAGTTTAAGATTTAAGGCATTGGCAAACATAGCTTATGTTCCAGCAGTTTAAGATTTAGCTTATATGATTAGTATACTTAATTAGGCTACTAAAAATGAATAAATAAGCATGACAAAGTTACTACTATTGTATTAACAATTCTAATGAAGCAGATAAAGTTCTATTATGCTCCTTAACAACTCTATTATAAGTTATCAATAATAAAATCATACATGTTAAATTATTTTATGCAGAGTTGGGCATCAAAAAAAAAATGACAGAACAGGCAAAAGAAAAACATTCTGCACTAGTTCATTCTGTACCAGAGTAGCTCTGAAAATAAAAAAGAATGAAAAAGAATAGTGTGGCAGCTTCGTAGAGTCTTTCCATCACTACATTTAGGGTGTCAAAGGTGACTAAAGGAGAAGAGCAGCCTGAAACACCATTGCAATTTCAAGTTCATGGTTAATTGCAAGCACCATTGAAGATATCCGGAGAGGTTCACCAATTAGTTATAATTAGTATGGCATGAATTATAAACTTCTAATTTCCTGAAGATATTATAATCTTACAATTTAGGAATATGGATGTGAATGAGTTTTTTTTCCTTAAACCATCTATAAGAACTCAAGAGCTTTTATTGATGTGTAAGAGTATTGTAGCACTACTGAGTAAATTGTAGTACTCATTATTGTATTAGTTTTCGGAGTGTTGAAATACTATCACATGTATTACATTTCTCTCTTAAGAATAATATCTGGAGTACTCCCACTCTAAAACTAAAGGAGTATATTGTATCCACAATCTTCCAAATATATTAACAATAAAATCAAAAACTACATAAAGGTCAACTGCACTTGTTAAAAATTAATTATTAAACTAATGCATGAGAAGTTGTTATTCAAAGCTATTATGCCTAAAGCAGATGGTATTATTTATGAATCTAGGTACCTAGTCACTACTAAGAAAACAAATTGCTTAAATACTTTGAAATTATAATCCTAAATGAAACCTCTTCAAGAATGAAGACAAGTATTACTACTACGGGAACATGAAGGAATTTTCCATCGTTTAGCATTTAAAATACATAGAACTGTTTGTATAACGGAAAAGAAATTTCAAAACTATGACCTGATTTTTTTAAAAAATATTTAACAAAAAATCAGGAAGTTTCTCCTCAAATAAAATAAAATAGATGTTTCTTTTGAAAAAGTAAAGCAGTTCCCATTAAAAAGACCTGAAATTTAAAACTTTTCTATTGTTTTTACTCATAAACATTTTATTCATTTTTGTAATCATTGTCCCTAAGAATTTATAATAAATTGGCAAAGTTTTATTCATTTCTGAAAGCATATCCAAGCTGCTAAAAATAATTGATTTTTAAATTCAATCCTTCAGATTATAAAGCATTGAAAATTAAATAAAATAAAAATTCATAAAATATTATCAAAATATCTTCTCATCATGCTCACCAAATAAATTTTTCCCCGAGTACGGAATCTAGTGAAGCTCCTAGAAGCCCTCAGCAAATAGGAGTACATAAAATCTAGCATCCTATTATTAATGTATTTAAAAAATAACTACTAAATATATATATATATATATATATATACACACACATAATCAAATATTATCAAAATATATTCTCTTCATGCTCACTAAATAAATTTTCCCCAAGTGCAGAATCTAGTGAAGCTCCTAGAAGCCCTCAGAATTTTAAAATATTAATACCAATCAATTAGGAGTACATAAAATCTAGCATCCTAGTATTAATGTACTTAAAAATTAACTACCATACATACATACATATATATATATATATATATATATATATATATTGTGTGTGTATATATCACGCAAGGCAATAATAATTGAAAAGATATGCAACTGATGCCAAGTTGTATAACAAGAAAGAATAAAAGTGTATATAGAATTATGTGCTAAAACTGTTGAAACATGGCATCCATAGCAAGCATTTCAATAAAATTGAACACATATAAGTGAATGAGTGCCACAATCTTCTTAAAAATATTATAATAATATCAATGATTCAATCTATATTGATTAATAAAAACAACATTTATCACACACTTTACTTGCCTTGTGATATTTGAGAAAAGAGAGTCAAAGCACACTCTTTGCATGCCCTTCCATGAACATTAACTCTCCTTATTACTTCCATGTGCTCTAGTAGCACTATCAGTACAGATTTGAATTATAATCCACCATATAAGATTTCACTATAAAATATATCACAAGCTCAAGTGATTCATGAAGTACACATATTTCCATGTTTAAGGACCATTTCTAGGGAAGAAATTAACAATTCCCAAACTAGTACACATATTTCCATATAGTAGTACATAATGTAATAAAATATTACTACATTACACCTAGGATTACTTCAATTAGAGAAAGCAAAAGCAAATTATCTTTAGAATATTCAATCCAATTGAACATGATAAGATATTTAATTAATTGATTAATAAGATAGTCAAATGGGTTTGGTGTTTGAAAAGTATTTATTAGCTTACCAGATAGATGAAAAGTAGAACTTTTTGTGTGTGCATCAAATATAATACTATATCAATATTATTAAAAATACTATATTTTATTTGTTCAGTAATATTAAAATTTTCAATTATATAGATGTCAGTAAAAAAAATTTGAGTATTAAGTACATGCTGCCATTCATCAACCATAAATGTCGTATTTGGATATCGGCATTTACTTTTCACTATACATCAAGTTAGGGTTCTAATTTGAGTAAAACTGGTATTATTTATCAAATACAAGTTTATATACGGCTAATCAAAGCATATGACCTTACCCAGGCCATCCCTTTGTTCAACACTCACATGCATAAATAAAACCTCTAATTTTTTTCAACTGAGAATTTAGGGTTTGATGTTGAATGAATTGATGCAAAGCCATAACCCTAAATCATAAATTTCATGAGTAAATAATGAACTATATAAATCTAAATTTCAAGGGAAAATATTAGCTAGTAAATAGAGTCATACAATTATACTTAAAAAATAACAAAGATTGTAGGAAGATAAGGTAGTGAAAGCTAGTTATGAAGCCTTAAATAATGATTGATTAAATTGTGTTAAGAATACAATAAAGTTTGATTTCTCTCATTTTAATCTGTTTTGATTGGATTTCTTTTTATTTTTGTTTAGATCCTTGAGATATTGTATAATGATCCTCAACATATTGTTATTTGAAAGGTTTATTTAAAGATTTATCATAATCCATTTCATTTAGTCCAATAAACATGCCTTTAATCACATCAAAATG
This sequence comes from Gastrodia elata, assembly GCA_016760335.1. NCBI lineage: Eukaryota > Viridiplantae > Streptophyta > Magnoliopsida > Asparagales > Orchidaceae > Gastrodia > Gastrodia elata. The sequence continues at coordinate 46,573,739 of CM028672.1, read as the reverse complement.
GAAATGCTGCAATGGAGTCTCAGGTTGCTCTTCTCCTTCATTTACCTCTTACAACAAAACAATGAAAATGAAGATACTCTAAAAAGTTACCACACCACCTTTTTCCTTCCAAAAAAATTTCTTAAGATGTCACACTACACTTGATCTTAGCCAAAAGGTCAAGAAAGGTATTAAAATGATCAATTTTTAGAAACTTTAATGCCAAAGGTTCCAAAAGTCCTGCATTGTTCAATGATGTGTACCTATAATGGTGAATTGCATTGTACGATTGAATAACAATTTCTAATGTGCTGGAATGCCATTAGTTTAGCTCCTTGTAAGAGAGTACGCCTTGTCATTACTTGGCCAATGCATTTCTTATGTTTGTGTTAGAGAACAAGACTTTTTACATGTATAAAAGCATGAGCCTTTACTGTTGTTAGTGAAAAAACACACTGGTCATGGTGCATATCAGTAATTATCAATCTAATATAATTTGTATAAATCAATAATATTTCCAATTATGAAAAGACATAATTACTTGACTTATCTTTATTTGGATAATTAGATAAGTAAAAATTGTTTTAGGATTAGGCATATCCTATATGACTATAAGATCTTATAGCAGAAGATATTTGAAACAAAGCACCCAAAACTCATTCACATAAACTTTTTAGAATACTTTGTTTTGAGATTACCTTTGATCTTCTTATATAAGGCACTTGAATGTGCTGTATAACCATTGAAAATAGCCTACATTTATGTTTCAAATGTACTATCAACTCGTTCCAAGAGTAAATACTTTGTGTGGAATTAGGAAGGTCAAAGGAGGTGAGCATGAAGTTTAAATGAAGCACACCCCAAAATTAGCCGATGGGGAAGCTTTCATGTTGTCTATCATCATTTTGTACCTCAAAGGTACTATCACATTTCTAAAGTTGGGGCTACAGAGGATATTGAGAAAAGCAGCAGAGATGTGGAGGATGTTCTTGAACCAAATAACAAGAAGATTATTACTAGTCTCAGAGCTAGTTGACATAAAATGATTCATAATTAGATGGCTCGTACTATGGAAAAATAACATTACTTGTTGTAAATGACTTAAAAGGAACTAGTATTTCACTGAATAGTGAGGATGATATTAAGGATGTTGAGTCAGTTAGGTTCAATAAGACTATGATACTCAAAGTCATTGACGAGCTTTCCAATTGAGGGACACATTTTGTTGGTGAATAAAATCATGAATTGGACAAAGATGTGGGTAATAATTTTGGAATCACCACACATATTGTGGATTTCTCTATGCAAAGCTTAAATTTTGGTTAGTCAAAGCACAAAAATATAATCCTACATATATGAATTTCATTCGTTTTTAAAATGATAGTGCTCATTTGGTTCAAAGTTTTAGTATTGGTGTGGCTTTTGTAGATGAAACTAACCTCTTTTATAGCCATTTTTTATATTTTTTTCCAGATTTCAGTAAGCTTACTGCATAGATTTTACAATACATTGTGAAACTCAATGGAAGTTAAGAAAACTATTTCTTCACAGTGGTTGGTAAATTCTCCTCTGGCCCAGCAACAATGATATTAGGCAGCAGCTGAAATCTTATTTAGCCGTTCTCCTGCAAAATTCTCTATTTCCCTTGAAATAGCCAGCTAGAGAAATGTATGCATTGACATCAAGATGTCACTGATTTGGGCAAATATATGTCACAAAATCATAGTAGTTTTATAATTATTTAGAAGTCGGAGATAGTACCATTTCGAACTAAAATCTACCATTAACAGTGCATAGCATTGCATTGCATCAAGATGTCAGTGAGCCAACCAGCCCCAACAAATAAAATCAAAGAAGAAAATGGAGAATGCAAAAGTGGAGATCATTTCCTCCAAAGCTGCGAGCCATCTTATCCGTTGTCGTCTTCAAGTATTCATTCTCATCGAAGGAATTAAAAATTGGACTAGTCATCGAACCGTTAAAACGACAGGCTCAAGGTTCGAAGTTCGAACCTAGGTCAAACCGTGATGATGCAAAAAATTGGAAGCTGCTACAATACCCCCAAATATACTCCCTCCAATGCCCCAAGTCATAAAAGCACTTGAAATTAGCAATTAACTCATAATAAATGAGATTCACTAGTTAAAATCTTGATTAAAAATCTATTAAAGACTAATAATAACCTAGGAAAAAGTGCTGGAGCATTTATTTGAAATATTGAAGCATTTTCCCAAGAATTTATAAATTAATTAAATTATATATAAAATATATTAAAAGCCCAAATTTTTATATCCAGCAGCAACTCTCTCTTTATATATTATTCATAGAATTATTAAAAATTTTAATATGATATCTTAAAATAAATTTATTAAAGAATATTTATTTGTTACACAATTTCTTAATTTTTATTAACATTTGTTTGATTTATTTAGGTGTTATATTTATTTTTATATCTCTAATATAAATAATCATAAATATTCATAACTAGATCTAAAAAAATTTAAAGAAAATTTTTATAAATCAAAATGAAGTCAAAATCTAAAGAAAAATTTATTAGGTTAATGGAGAACACATTCAAGTATCTTTTTATCCTTTTAGCTTGCTTCATTAGTTAATTAGATGATTAGTTTTTGTTAATTTTAATGATTGTATATTTCTTAGGCCTCATGTTTAATTATAAGTTTTGAGTATTGCTACACTTACACACTAGTAAATACCAAAATATATAGATGATGTGACAATCCAATGTGTAAGTAGATTATTGGCTGAATACACTTTTTGGTGGGGCTTAAATGCAAAAATAAAAAAAAATAAAAAATTTCTATTAGTCCTAAATATGTTTTGATGTATATTCTTATATAAGCATAGCATTTTTCATAAGTTTTTAATTGTTTTGTAATTTCTAATGATTTTTTATCTTAAAAAAAATATTTTTAGCTCTAAGATCTCTAAAAAATTTTTTTTTCTAAAGTGGTTGTTTAATCTCATATATAGTAAATAAAATTTTTGTTGTTGTTATAAACAATAAGCTATCACCTGCTTGTTTCCAACATTTCCAATGTTGGGCCGTGGGCCGAGAGCTGACAGCTGTGGGCTTGTGTGGTAATTCGAACCGTCCGGTTTGAACAAAACCGGTTTAGTTTTACAATTCACAGGTTTTGCACCGGTTTGACAAAATCCGGTTTAACCTGCATTTAAGAACAGGAATTTATTCCTTGTGTTTACTGGTGTGTAGATTTTAAATGTGCAAAGTATTTGGAATCTGTACTTAATTCCCCAATTATATCTCTCACCTATCTTTTTCCAACTAAAAAATTATTATCTCATTATCCTCTTTAACCAATTCTATAACAACATCCAACAAAGACGCAAACACCGAGCAAAAATATCAAGCTTCCATACCATAAAAATCATTTAAAGGATACGCCAACGAAAGAAGAAAATTACCGTACGCACTACTGATCCGGCTCTTCAGCAACTGAGCAATTCGAAGCACATCGAAACGACAATCCAAATCAATGTACGCCACAGCCCGCTCCATCCCACCGAAATGAACTCCATTCCACTCCTTAGGCAGAATGCATTGAACGGCAGCCTATGAGGAGGTGAAATACAATGAATGAAGAATTGTAATGGGGAAGAAAAGAAGATAAGCTAGAAATGCCTGCAAGAGAATCTCGCTCTTCGCGGACGGGGATGGACCAGTGATTTCGACGACATTGCCTGCGCGGATGGGGATTTGATGGATGGGGGGCAGCAATATGGCGGGACGGTCGTTCTCCGTTCTATAGAGCATCTGCGCCGCGGTTTCATTAATATCGAGCCACTCCCAAGGATTCGCCATTTTATAAGAGTATTTGACCTGTTACCTTCTTCTTCGTGATCGTTTCCTTTCCCTCTGAACAGTGGGCATAACCAGGTTTCTGTCTGCAACCGCGAATTTTCATTATAAATTATAAAAGAAAAGACTTCAAACAAAAATTCATTTAATAAGATTTAAATATCATTTTATATAAATTTTTTAATAATATTTATATTATTTTAATATAAATAAATAAAATTAATAAAATAATACTCAAATTTTATCGGATAAATTTTTTTATGTGCCACAACAATAAATTTAAATGGTATTTCTCTAAAGTAAAATAATTCTTAACAATTAAATATTTATTTCATATTTAAAATTCAATCTAATTTTAAATATCCGTTAGATAAAATTTAGATTTCATTATACATCATTAAATATGATTTTCTCCTTAAATTTCAAATAAAAAAATACTTTTTAATTATTTTTAATCGTATCATTTGTGGTCTTTTTCTTCTAATTTGAAAATTTTCATAAGCTAAATTTTTAATGGGCATTTGTCAATCTAGGTTTAATATGCTCAAATCCTCTAAGACAGCATTCTTCAATCTTATTCACTATTAAAACTACTCAACCTTGTTACAGATAAACTCAATTCTTGTTTTATCCATCATCATCTCTCTAACACTAATTTTATCAGTATGTTTCTTCTTTGATGGCCAATATTTAGCCCCATCATAGCTGGTATTATAGATGCTCTATAAAATTTTCATTTAATTTTGAGTGGTATTTTCTGATCGCATAATACTCCAAGAGCATTCCTCCATTTTTTTCCGACCAGCTTTGATTTTATTAAATACATCACTCTCTACTTCACAATTATTTTGAATAATTGAACTAGGTAATGGAACCCCTAGCTCTTTACATGATTTTCAAGATTATGGGTTATAATACAGTTAAACTTACACAAAATATATTTTATTTTAGATATATTAAGAAAATATTTTGATTTTAAAATAATCATTCATAAATAAAGTTTTTATTAAAATTTATTATACGTCATTTCAATTACTAGAATGTCATCTGCAAATAATATGCACCAAAGAACTTTCTTTTGAATTTGCCCAAAATATCTGAAATTAAAACAAAAGGATAAGGGCCGAAAGACAAGCCTTGGTGTAATCGAACAGCAAGAAAAATCATTAGGCAAGCTACATTGTCATCGAACACAAGTTACATATTAAATCTTAGTTTTCTTTTCGATCCTTTGTATCTTTATTATCTTTTTATTTTCAAAGCTTCATTATCTTATTTTTCCCTCACCACTACATATGAGTTCTTTTTGGATAGCATCATGTACTTATGCATATATATATGTGAGTATGTTATTTGAAAATTTCAAATTTACTATTATTATTATTTTTTTTTTTTTTGCTTATATGTGATTGGTGGAATTTGAACTTATAAACTGGGATAATAAATCCTGAGCCTCAACCACTCGGCTACAACATCATTCACTCAAGTTTATTACTATATATATATATATATATATATATATATATATATATATATATATATATATATATATATACATATATAAATAAAATTTAATGCATTTATTTTGCAACGACTGATCTCTGGCCTTCTTGAGTGAGTGCACCAACTAGTCCAGCTCTTGCTCTTCAAGTGGCTCCTAACCTGGGACATAAGAAGTGTCATTATATTTTATTCATATTATATTACTTTTAATACTTGGATATCGCATTTATGTTAAGTATATGCATGTGGTAAAGCAAAATTTATTAGTTGCACAAATAGGGGCTTAGAATATATATATATATATATATATATATCTATATATATATATATCTATATATATATATATATATATAGGGAAATAAATTGTATTTGGCTTGCAACCTTAAGTGTTCCAATCTGGTATTGATCTTACATAAAAATTGCATATTAAACAAAGTAATTACTAATTAGCAGAATAGCAAAGTGGTAGATATAACAAAAATAAATAGCAACTTAGAATAAATAATGATACTGCATACCTTAATTCTTTATAAATTAAGAAAAATGGCTAAAGTTCCTTATGCTTTAAAATTAACAATCATTTAAATTTTAAGTAGTCTTTCTATTAATTAGAATCTTCAAGTTGAATTAGACATTTATATTTGAAGTCTATATACTCTTATAGTACATTGGTAGGTCTTAGGGTGAATGTAGGACATTCATGTATATTATCAGCAATAAACTTTGCTATTTATCTATATTTCTATTTAGGTATTACTAACATTAGGCTTAGCTTCTTTTGCTTTTAATTACTATAAATGAGCCATTTATTATGTCAATTTCAGTGATTTAATTTTGGTTGAAGATTAGATTTATTGAATTATTTTAACAATAATTAAGACAACTAAACTATATGGGTTTATATAGAGTTTTGGGCTTTTATCCCAAGTGAGTTTTGACCTGAAAGTTTTTAATTGTATTTAAGTGTTGCTTATATCGTTGTTTATGGCTTAAAGACTTGGTGATATTCATTCTTAGGTAATGTGAAGAGTTTTCTTAACTAAATTAGGCTTTTTAGGCCAAAGGGATGTCATTAGGGCATTCATGTTTAGTATTAAAAACCTTAAATTAAATCCATGGCTAAATGAATTTATATTGAATTAGTTTATATTATTGAGTTTATAAGTTGGTGACTAAACTTTAATATATGACTCTTTCATGGGGTCACTCAAGCTCAAGTTTTTGCAACTATTTGAGTGTGATGATTATTCTAATTTTGATATTAATTACAATAAGGAATACATTTATAGGAAAATTTATGACTAACTTAATATTGAAAGTTTACTAGCTTAGGTAGGTATATTACTAGGTCACATGATTTTCACCTTATCAGATAAAATGAATTTTAGTATATGGGTCAATTTGATAAAATTTACTTTCATATTGGTTAGATTAATAGATAGAACATCAAATAATACACCCAATAAGAAACCATCTAGCTTATAGGTCCTATTAGTTAAAATAGAAGATCGGTGGTGGTTCATCTTCAAGGTCTTAGTGGTTCACCCCATACCTTGATCTAACTTGGCATGGGTTCAAATCAAATGAATCTAACTTTCTTAAGATTAAGAGTAATAACAAACCATAAATTAAGTAAGATCAATATGCATTAGAAATGAAGGGAAAGGTTGGTTTAAGCTAGGGTAGCATCCATGAAGCTATAGTAACACATAAAGATGGTGAGTTCTACCTTAAGCTCCATGAACTCAAGCTTGGTCCACATGACCTATTGTGTTACTAAGAGTTTACTTACTATTTTGGGATTCAAGTAAGGTTCAATATAAAGTTGTGGTACTATCACTTATGTATGAAATGGTAGTGGGACTTTAACTACACAATTTCTCATAAGTTGAGCTTTGGATCAGATCACTTTAGTACCCAAGTCACTTTGATAAACCCATTTTTTGCTAATTATAAAACCAAATTCACTTAATTATGTTTTACAGAAGATCATATCTATCAATAGATATCTTCACATGCTACATCATTAGTCTTTAGGTCAAAACTTAATGCAAGGTGGCAAGGTTCCACTAATTTAAGCCCTAAGTTTTCAAGCCAAGATCAAAGTATTTCTAATTTAATTCTATGTGTAACTTATGACCATTTGGCTATATTAATGAGTCCTCTTAGTATTATAAGTTCATTAATTAATAAAGAAGAGTGAACATTTCATGTAAGAATAAAATACAAGAATATGAATTGGCATACATTTAAGAGTTAATTAGTCTCATACGAATTTTATGCTTATATTAATTATTCTTAAATGACATAAAAGTAATATTGGGATAGTAAAGTATAGTATACAAGTTTAATATTCTTTATGCTCTTTTAAAATTAGTGAGTAACACTTTACATGAAATAGAGACTGGGCTTACTCAAGTATGTATATTAAGTTTTTCATGTGAGTTTAATACATTATCAAATTGACATGAGCTTAAATGCAGTATGTGATGTTCTAATATTAATATGAAACATGACATGTGAGAGGCCTAGATAACATTCAAGATAGTTATAAAATTAAAGGGGCTAAATTTCAGACTAACATAAGTTAGGCACGATTAGTCTTTACTTACTTTCTCTAAGATCTAATTAAGATAATATAATTATGAGCTAAATATAATTAGTTCAAACATAATTTAACAACAATAACATCATAATGTAGGATAGAAATACACTTAGATTCATGATCTTATAAGAATTCAAGCTACGTAAAGTATTAAGGAAATTTAGGTTAACTTTTGATTAAATGGAACTCTAATATAGAATTAGACTTCAAGTACTTAAGTGAAAAATTAATCTAAACATGTTACCCATTTATTGACATTATTAGCATAAATATATAGTATGACAATAACCATAGGATTCATGAATGTGACATGGGATAACCTAGATCAAGTATTGAAGCTAAGTAGGTTAACTTAGCAAGATAACTATTTTAACATGAATTTAATTGTAAGTGAATAGATTTAACTTATATATTCATTTAAACAACAAAATAATCATCATGGAGTGGCACCAATAGAATCTATGATTCATGGCCATGAAGTTATTTAATAGTTTTAATTATTAGAGTTGCTAGAACTAATTTAGGATGAGATTATTCATAAACTCGTTCATGTACTTTCAATTTTCTTACTGTCAACATTATTATTTATATGTCCTTATCATTAGCTTAGAGGATATTTAAGATAATTAAGGTTCAAGATTAATTTAATAAATATAATGAAGAGCTTTATTAATTATCATTTATTCTATAGAATATAACTAGTTATACATGAATGCAAGTATGAAACTAATCATATCTTATTAGACCTTTTTAACATCATCATTTCTTATTACATGAACTTATAGTTTATTTAGGGAGGTAATAATAAAGATTATATGAGGTGCCCTGCCCCCTAATCTAGAAAATTAGGTCAAAGGGAGGTGTGCCACTCTGACAAATCCCTCACTTATAATTACATTAAGGTAAGATCCTTAATCCACTAATAAGAGAAGGATGTGCCCTAAATATATACAACAAAATCATTCAATAAGTATATACAATCATAGAGTGCAGAAGCAAGAAAGGTAAAATACTACATCAAATTCACCACAATATAAGTACGAAAAATAATAATGTAGTTCAAAATAAATAGTACAGTAAGAAAACAGTCATAAGAATCTGTATTATTACAAACATTTAAATAAATTTTATGAAAGCATAATTACAACTCTCATCCTCACAAATAAAAGAATAAAGATATACTATTCTTCAGCTCCACCTTGCTCCACTTCCAAGAATGGCTCCCCCATAGGTGCAAGCTCCTCAAATTGAACAAATCCTGACATTATCGATTTCACAATGCCAGTGCCCTAACCAAAGAAAGAAAATCTTGTTAGGCATATTGTCTAAGTATATTTTAGGATATTATATTTCATGAATTTTATGATATCACCATTTACTTAGACTATAAAATAAACAAAGTATATATGTGCAACAAGCATACAAAGGGATATGAAAAATTATAAATAACAACATTTATAATAAAGTAACATATGAGGTAAAAGAATATACCTCAATACTAAGGCTATGACAAGGTAAATCATACATGTATAAATAAAGTAAGAAAAATACTGAAAGAAAAAATATATCCTAAACATGCTGATAATCACATGAAGTATGCATATTTAAAAAAAATCTAATTATGATACATATAAGTAAGCTAGCATCTTATAAGTATACAAGTAAGCATGTAAAGTAAATGCTAACTGTAGTAAAAATATAATAGTAAAATAGTAAATAAGAATGTAGAGACTACCATATCAGAAAGGTTGGCCAATCGGGTCACAGTAAATTCCCATAACTTTTATGGGCTAGGGAAGAAACATAAACAAAACTGAGGATGTAAAAAATACACATGCAATAAGTTTTAGTTATTTTACTTTACTTCTGTGGACATATCCAGAAGTGGCTGAGGAGTCAAGCATTTCTGCAAAACTATTTGAGTTTCAACTTAATACAATACTCCTCAATGAGTAATACTAAGTTATCCCTTGTTTCTTTTTACCCCCTATCCATGGAGGTAAAAGTGCACAAGAACTATCTAGAAACTGAACCCAATGCAAATGTTATCCTAATTATTCTATATTTTTATTTCATGCAGTAATCTAATCTTGTATGATATGTTCAAGGTAATGACACAAAGTACAAGGAATGCAAAAGAAACAAGTAAGCCAATAATAAGCAAGGGACTCAACTATACATAGATAATATTTAATATTATCTACTTAATTCATTCTAACTATTCTAAATTATACAAGTTTAAGATCTCCAATTATTACTAGCATAATTTAGAAGCATAGTCTTATAAGTTAAAAGTAATTAGAACTGATCAAGTTCTAATTTAATTCAATCAATATCACTTATAAGTTAAATAAGTAATCAATACATCCTAATTGATGAATTTAGAAGTTCTAAGCTTAGATCTGATCAAAATGTAGTAAAGCTAGGGATTATGAATTAAACATCATGAATTTGAGTTTAATCACATAATCCAAAGGTAAAGCTTAAAGACTAAAGTTTAAGTCTAATTATGAACTAATAATCAAGAAAATTCTATTAACATAATTAAACTTAATAGAATGATTCTCCTATTATTAATCTAAAGTTGGAAGATAAAATAATCAGAGTTAAAGTATGAAAATCTAGAAACTAATAAAACTAAAGCTTCATTCATTAAATAATATATTTACCCAACGAATGAATTCAAACTTAGCATCTATTCCTAATCTTAAGAAAAAGATCCTAATGTGAATCATAAATTATAAAAAGCTCCTAGTAAATGACTTGGAGAATTTAAGAGTTGATGAAAATTATGACAATTTATCTTCTTTTGCTGATCTAATTTACTTAAGGAATTTAAGGATGTAATTTAACTAAGTTATGGTGTATTAGTTTTACTTAAGAATTCTCAAGCTTTTAATGATATTTTTATCAAATTACTTAATTATGAGGTTAAGGATTGTAAATTGATTCCAAATCAGTTTTATTACTAATTTTAATGTTTTAATTGATATTTTAGAGGTTAAGGGCACTTAACATAAATTTTGGGCAAAATAACAATTTTGCCCTTATTTGTAGGGTCTAAAAATGCTACTTTTTGATTAAGGGTTTCAAATAGGATTTTATTGATGCCAAATAATTACTTGTTATCAAACATGAAGATAGGCAATAAGTACTTCAAATTTAGAGAAGTATTAAGCCCTATGTGTTCAAATTAAGGATTTTGACCTAAAAGAACAGTTTAGTAATTTTACCTAATGAAGTTTAAAATTTTGTTTAGTTTATTGTTGTTTACTATCCAAGAATTCCACAGAGTCCAAAAACACTAGATTATGAGGTCTATTGGTTAAATTATGATTAATTCAATGCTATGGGTCAAATATGTAATTTAAGGTATTTTTTTAAAAAGTTCAAAGCCTAACTTTTCCATTTGATGTCTAAATTCAACAAACTCAGTGGCTTAGCTTTCCAATAATACATAGAGTACTTTAACTAGGAGTAGACCTAAATTAGACTTTAAATGATCAAATTATGACTTAATCAAGTTCTAGGGTACTTATGGCAAATTAGAGTCTAGTGATTAAAACCTAAATTTTATTTCAGTTTGCTATTAATTAAATTTTTCTTATCTAAATAGTATATTGGATGACCTAATTTAGAGTTCAATAGACTAAGTTATGGTCAAAAAAAGTTTTAAGTCATTTAGGGTAATTAAGGAAGGGTCCTAAAAGTGATTAGTTAAATTATTGACTTAATAGAAAAATTAACACTATTAGATTAATCTATACATTCTCCTGATTAAAATGAGACTCATATTGACTAGTTTTGGATCACTAGGTATAAAGTTATGGATGTTTGAAGTTTTTTAGGGCTTGGTTAAAGTGTGGATGTTCAAAAATGTCACTATATTAAATAGGTGTCATACAGAAAATTTGATACTACCATGTAATTCTTCTCATTTATCTGAACAAAATGAAATATATATTTAATATGTTTGGGTTATTGGATAATAGTTATGAATGATTAAAATTGTGTATTTAATTAATTCAATTTATGCAATTTAAATTAATTAAGGTTTACTGTTTAATTAAATTAACCAAATATATATAATATCCACTTTTTATATAGTGGCGGGACCCACAGGAATGCATGGCAGGACGGGATTCATCGGGTTGAGGGGAGTGGGACCAGTGGGTGACAGTGGAAGGGACACGGATCCCACGACAGACACGTGGCAGCCGCGGATTGGACGCGGAGCCATGGGCAGAACCCATGGGCAGGACCCATGTGTTGGCGTGGAAGTCCTTCGGAGTCAGCCAAAGCAATGACGGGCCCCATTCGAACCGCTGCGCTGTTGAGGGTGGGACCCGCACCTATGAGCATCTGACATGCGTCTCTTTGCTCAAGATCTTCGCTGGTTGGGTCCGACCTGACCTGAGGTATCCCATCGTCTTCCCAAGCGGGTCCCGAACTAGCTGACTAGGGTTTCAAAATGCGCGACGCACATACCACCTCCGAGCTTGGAACGCACCTCAGACGGAAGCTCTTGGTTAGACCCATTTAATGGACTCCAAATTGTCACCGAAGGAGCCCTCTACTGCCTTTACTCACGATGCCCATGGTACTAATAGCAGAGCGAAGGAGACTATAGTGTAGCTAACTGTTGATGCAAATTGAAATTGGCGTGGTTTGGTTGATCGCACGATGAAATCAAGATTCAAAATTGATATACGATAATTGCATGAGATAAATGAGGAGTTATGGAGGTACCAGAAGGGATGGCTCGCGAGAGTTAGGGTTTGATGAGCGTCGATTCGAGCTTGATCCGCAAAAGTTTCGATCTTTAAGTGTCAACATGAGCCTTAAGGGTAGCTGGGTGGAGTGGTCAATGTCGGGGGATGCAAGGGTTGGCTTGCGCGACACCCGCAAGGAAGACGATGCGTTGGGATGATCAGACAGTCCAGATCAGCCGTCTAATCTAACGGATTGTTCTAATGGCGCAGGCGAAGACAGTGGACAACGTCATTTGATTAAATGGCGATGGGAATTAATAATTTAAATAATAATTTAATTTGATAAAAATCTAATTTATTAATTAAATTCAATTATTTAAATGGGTTCCCAAAAATTTACAAATATTCACTCCTAGCTAATTGAGGGGTGAGGAACGCAACGACAAAGTTGGATTTCGATTTTGATGAGAATTTAATTTTCCTAATTTCTGGGTATTAAATATATTAAAATATTCGACAAATTTCAGATGGCATCCGATTACCACCAAACATCACCCCTAGCTAATTTGGGGGCAATAAGTACAATGACGAACTCCGATTTTTAATTTGGAGTCGAATTAATTATGCCATATTCCAGGGTTCCTGGAATTTCCAAAAAATGAGTTTGATCAATTTAACTCCTGATTTGGACTAGGTTTTGGTAGTGAACTTCTACTACTTAATTAGTGCACTAGGATTAAAATTAAGATTTGAATTAGTACTAACTGGTTAGGGTAACAACTTGGGATGTTACATTATATTCGCTGACCTAAGAATTAGTCTAGATATTTACACTAGTGATAGGATATTAAAAAAAAATTGCTTTAAAAATAAAATTATTAAAATGGTTTTAGTGTAAAAGGAGCTTATTAGATATCCTTAGAGTTTGAAAAAGATGTTAACTTAGCTCCAGGAGTCCTGATGAAGTTCTTGTATAAGCTTGATGTTTAAGGAGATTGGTTGAATGCAAAGGAAGTGCTATCAAGTTTCTTGGATAAAGTGGCTTCCAATGCTTAATAAATTCCTTCATTATGGAAATTGATAGAATTGGGCTAATCAGCAAATAACCCTGATCGATTGTTTGACATTAAGGGTAGAGATAAGATAATACACTCTTTCCATTAGTAGCCCTAACCAAGTGCTTGTAGTGCTAGGGTGGGCCACACATAATGATTTGAATTATTAATCCCATCAAAAGGAGCCCATCAAATGGCCTAAATGATGACCTTCAACAATGTTGTAACCCTAATTCAAGGTTTATGAAGAAAATAATTAAACCATGATCTAATTATGGTTGAGACTTGATATATCCAAAATTTATAGTAAAATAAAGTGGTAAAAATATTTAAAACACCATACAAACCAGCATACTTTGAGTGGAATTTGTGTATTTTTAGGAAAAATGGAGAAAAGGGCAAGCCAGAGCTAAATTGGAAAAATCTGGATTAAACTACTGCAGTGCACCACAGCGCGCTACAGCAGGCCATGACGAATAGTGCACTAAATAAAGACCTGGAATCTAATCTGTCAAACTGGAAACAAATCGCAGCAGCGCGCCACAGCGCATGATAGCGGGCTGCTGCGACATTTCAATTTTTAATATAAACTTTATATGGACTAATTGAACAATATCAAATCCGTGATTTCAAACTTTTGACCGCTGCAGCACACTCTAAGTGTGCCACAGTGCGCTATGCCTTATAAAGATTTACACAAACCTAGAACAAAATCGCTGTGGCCCGCCACGGCGCGCCCCAGCATGTAACAACCCCAGTAATTGGATAGGAGATTAATCCAAATATTGGGATGTTACCTTAGCACCCAACACTTGATTAGAGGAAAACCAATCAAGTGTAGATGCTAAGTGGCTAAGTCACTTTGTGAGTAGTTGTTAAGTTAAAACAAAGTTATGCAATTGAATGCAATAGAAGATACATGATATGGAGATACATGTAAATACAACATTGCATGTATTTTTAATACAAGCAATTAGAATAATCCACTCATTCATCCCAAGCAGTTACAAAAATAGTAAATACAAAACAGATTAATAAAGGTAGGTAAAAGTAACTTAAATAAACTCAAGCAGTTTATAATTTAATTATTACAAATCTCTTAAAAGTAAGAGTAGAAGATAGTAAGTATGTCACTCTCTCATTTATAACAAAAATACAAGTAAACAATTCTAAATTAAGCGGAAGCAAAATTATTTATAAGCACTTCAAGCATTTGGACCTGTATTACCTGAATCGAAGGGCCCTTGATCTATCATATTTTAGTATTTAAATATGATATGACAAAGCCAAAGAAAAAGAAAAAAATGTAGTTAGACTAAATAGTTTAAGCACATTTTAAGATTAGCTATATTTTTAAATTGATAAGATATCACAAACATAATTTACAATTTAAAGTAAGCAGCAGAGCTATTAAAACTGTCAATTATAGAAAAAGGAATTAAGTATAACTGTAAAGGAGACAATATGATATAAGTCGAGTAAAAATACTCACTTATATAAAAGTCCTAGCCTGTATCTAAAATTAGTAAGGGAAAGTATCCTAAAATGCTAGAAACTACTATGTGCATTAAAGTAAAATGAATTGAAAGTAATACATGTTCAATAAAATTTATGCTAAGTAATAAAATACAGTGAAGCATTAAATGAAATTAAGCAATATATACTGTATTTAAATATAATTGAAGTAAGAAATATATAATATTGGAGATAGAGAGTGTAAAGCATAGAAAATAAAAAAGTATCTTAGACGCTTGATCTAAGACAAACATAGCCTAGGACTATGAAAAGTAAGCATAGCTAAACAGTTATGAAGAGATCTTATAATCAATAAGATTGTAAAAGAACTCTTATATTATTAGTTGAAGTTATATTTAGAAGCTACCTCATTCTGCGGGAGTACTCAACAGAATGGAGCGAAGAGCTAAGCACATCTGCCTAAATAGATACAGTGAGGAGGTCGAACATTCACATTTACCCTCTCTAAAATATGAAGTCCTATTATAAGCATTATCTCTCTTATTCAAACTTGTCATAAGGCATTCCCCATAAAGTTTTATGAAAATCTTTATTTATGCACAATGATCTAGAAAGAATGTTCAAAGAAAAAGACTCAAAGCTAAGTAAGCATTCAATAAATTTCAATAATTATAAATTATGTTATATCCTTTTTGTTATCTAAGCCTTAATAATCTATTTAATGATTAGCGCTAGTTGAGCTCCAAATTAACTTTTAGATATTGATCTTTAAGTCAATTTTGATAATAAGTAGAAGGAAATTATGTTTGAAAATTGGTATTTTCATGTAATTGAAGTTCATCTTATACTAGTCCTAAAATAATCAAATCAAATAGATTTATGATTAAAGTTTAAGGAAACTAGTAAGGAAGAATAATATTTATAGATTTCTAAGTTAAATTAAAGTATAAACTAAAGAATATTCTAGTTATTTCACTTATTTAACTTATAAACAAAAAGTGTCAACTCAATTTAATTATGAAGTTATCTAAGATTAATTGATATTGAATATTTGAAATTAAGAAAAGAGATAGATTACACCTTGCATAAAATAATTCATTCTTAAGATTTTAAGGAATTAGAAATATAATAGCTTATCTAAAGTATGAACGGAAGTTATTACTCTCAATCCAATTGATTGAGAACTAAAATTCTAAATTAAACAATAGAAGTGAATACTTACAATTGAAGTGAATACTTACAATCCTAGATATGAAATTCTAGATATTTAATAAGTATTTAACAAGTGAACATATCTACAATTTTCCATAAAATTTATAAGTTATTAAATTCTTAAAAATTTCGGTAAAGTTTCCTCTGTAAATGGCTAAAGAAACACCTGCAAGGAAGGCATACAAGGCTTCCATTCCAATGGAAGTTATATTTGAAAGAAAAACAACTAAAGTAATATGCAATCAATCCATTACATAGGATTATTTAGTTCAAATTTCAGTGTAGAGTCAATCCATTACTTAGGATTGCTCGTTTCCAATTCTAAAGTGAAGTCAATCCGTTACATGGGATTGCTTATTTCCAGTTCTAAAATAAAGTCAATCCATTGACTATTTCCAATTCTAATAGTTTTGATAATTGTAAAGAATATCAATTTATAAGTCAATCTATTGACTATTTCTAATTCTACTAATTTTAACAATTGTAAAGCACATCAATTTATAAGTCAATCCATTACATAGGATTGGCTATTTTTAGTTCTAATAATTTCAAGTGAGAAAATTTAATGAAGCAATTTACTAACCTATAGTTCACACATCTTAGATCATTCATTGATGAAAAATAATAAAAAGTGATGTAATTAAATTAGTAATCTAAGGGGCAGCATCATTTGACTTAATGTGCATATGGGAATAGCATTTAGTTCAGCATTTCATTTGATATTAATTTATAACTTAACCTGCAAAGAATAACAGTATTAAAGTTAGCATTTATATATAAAAGAAATAAGAATCATTTAAACTGAACTCTAACACAACATTTGGTTCTTTCAATGCACTTAATGATAGAAGTTAATTTAATACAAATAATGTAAAGCACAGTATTAGATTTTACATGATCCAATGATTCTTTCATTTATATAATTAGTCACATAGGGTTTTAATAAAAGAAGTGACAACATTTAGTTTCATTTGATCTTATTAATCTTACTTAAGAATTAAATGGCAACATAGAATTCTAATTTATACATGGCAGCAATTGACTTATACTTTATTGATGGCAGCAATTTATCTTATACATAATTAATGGCAACATATAATTCTATAAGAGAATAATAACATTGATGCTCATATAATCTATTGACAGCTTTTGTATCTCACAAATAGATGACAGTAATTAACTTTCTTATACAATTGATGACAACAATTGACTTTATACATAATTGATGGCAACATATGATTCTATAAAAGAATAATAACATTGATGCTCATATAATCTATTGGAAGCTTTTGTATCTCACAAATAGATGACAGCAATTGATTCTCTTATACAATTGATGGCAGCAATTGACTTTATACATAATTGATGGCAGCAAATGATTTTATAAAGGAATAACAACATTGATGCTCATATAATATATTGGTAGCTCTTGTATCTCACAAATAATGGCAGCAATTGATTCTCTTATACAATTGATGGCAGCAATTGATCTTACACATGATAGATGGCAGCATTTATTCTCTTATACTATTGATGGCAACATATGAATTCATCTAAAAGAGATAGCAACATTTGATTTACCTTAAATAATTGACAGCATTTGATTTAATATGATCCATTGATCTCACATTTAAATAAATGGCAACATTTGATTCATTAAAAGATATGGCAGCATCTAATCGCATTTAATCTCTCTTTTGAATGAAGGCAGCATATGATTTCATTTGCAAGATATGGCAACACTTAATCTTAAATGATAAATGGCAGCATTAAATTTCATATGATAAATGGCAGCATTTGGATCTCATAACATAAATGGTAGTATTTGATTCATATTGAAATTAATGACAGCAATTGTTCTTCCATTACATTAGATGACAACATTTGGATCTCAAATAATACATGGCAGCATTGGATTACATTAAAATAAACATCCAAAACCAAAATTTGAATACTTACAAATAAAACACCATCATATACACAATATTTAATTTCATTCTAATTGTAAGTAGACATGAGATATCATGCACTTTAGAAATAAGAATATGATAATACTTTTCCAGCAAATATTGCAGTGTGGGTGCTGAACATGTATATATTAGATTTGCAAGTAAGAATCTCTTGGAACTATATTAAATGAGGATTTAAATATCATGACCTTTCAATTTTCAGAATAATTAAACAAAAATATTAGTCAAATACAGTATTAACACAATACAGGACGTTATAAAAGGCAGCAATCTCTTCAAACAGCAGCCATGAATTTGAAAGCATTAAAATCTTAATTGGAATGAAGAAAAATTTTTACAAGCACCAAGAAAATATTCAATTATTAAATGCCTCCCCGACTTCATTCTGTTGAGAGCTTTTATAAAATATTTTGTCTTTACTTTTATCTGTATTCAAGTGTTTGCAAGTCAATGAAACTAGAATTTGAAACTATCAAATATACTGAGTTACTAAGGTTTCATTGCTTCAAAATTAGAGAAAATTCAGCAGTTTATTGAGACTAGCAAAAAAAAATAGAACTACATTGCTTTATAATAAAGTTAAATACTAAAATATTCAACTTGAAATAATGTCATCGTCATCAAATAAAAGACCAGTAAAATTAGCACTAAACATAACTGCTAAAATATCATGAAAATGTAGTCATGTATTCTCAGCATTGGATTAGCAATGTAAAGGACATAATTTTGTAACTTGATATACAAAGAGCAATAGTATTTATAAATAATACACATTGCAATATAACATGCAACAAAAAATAATAATTTTTTCTATATTATTAAGAGATAATAATACATATCATGCAAAGAATGGTTACATTAAATTCAAAAATATTAAACTTAATGGTATTAATAATTAAAGATTCAATATTTGAAACAACTTTTATGATAATAGAATCATTAGTTACCATGCATTTTGACATAAAGTCAGTAGAAATTCAAATTAGAATGCAAGGGAAAGAAAGTTTAAAACATTAACATCACCAAAAAGGACATTTGTAACACCATAATTATTGAAAATTCTGATTCCATTAATCCATTCTTTTTGGAAAACAAATATGCTTACAAAAAGGAGAAACTTCCAATCCACTCTCTACAAATGACCACGAATCCGATCAAGGAATTATAAACACCACCTATTTATTTTATCCCATGCTATTGGTCAAATAAAAAGTAATTAAATGTTGCAACTGCATTTAAAAGAAACAACATCGATCAAAATTAGCACTATCTCTAAGGATTTAGCAAAACAAGAAGATACTTAACTTGTCTTAAAAATTCAGTGCCAAAATTTTACAAAATAGCCATAAAATAAATAGATAATCGAAAAACTGAAATTAAATTAAGGAGTATGGAACTTGATTTATTCTCTTCAATCGATTCTCTGAGTTTGATCGGGCTCCTTTGAGCCCAATTAGATTAAACAAGAGTTTATAAAATAGAGCCAAATTAACTGATTACATTAACAATAAGATACTGAATGGAATGAAATCAGGAGATTCTACAAAATATATACAAACACTAGCAAATATAGTTAGAATAATCTATACATACACATGTACATAAACCAATTACACCATTAAATAAATCACTATGATCAATATTTATAATTGAAATAAAATACATATATAATTTTCATATAAAGCTTAGATTTTTACCTTTGGACCATATATCCAAGCAAGGGCATCAGTGTGTCAATGGGTCGATAAAACATGACAGCAAGATGTTACCAGACAAAACAACCCCGAATGCTCTCACTAATGCCAATAATAATAAAAATTTGTTATTCATGAGTTCAATCTCATTAAATACCCAAATAACTAGAAACATAATGAATAATCAAGAAAATTGTGTACTATAATATTAATAAATAAACAAGCAATTATCATTTTAATCGGATCATTTCCACTTTAAACACCTCAAGCTTAATCCATTTATAGAGGATGAGAGTGAAAAATATAAAAGTGGGTGGTTCAAAGTTGTAGGATACTATTTAATAACAAAGATACAGAGAATAGGAATTAATATGAAGTAACCCATTTTTTTGATTACCACATTTGTTTTAGAATTTAGTGTCAATACTAGCTAGCTATGTTTCATTCGTGTACTTAATATTACTCAATATTATCTAATGATTCACAGAACTTAAAAGTATTAATTTATGAGAAGTAGCAGATTACCATTAATTTCTCCTTTTAAGTAAGATTGGCTCTTAAATATGGAGGTACATTTACTACTAGGTAATTCAAACTGACTGCCAAATAACTGCTATGTGAAAGGGTTAAGTGGGCGAAGTACCTTGTATATGAAGTCGATGAAATAGAGCTAGGGTTTTGGTCCTCCTTCCAGCGATGGAAGGTTCGAGTTGTCACCGATCGAGACCATAGCTCCCAATGTATACCTTACACTTTCGTTTGCCTTCAGTTAGGGTTAGGGTATTCTGTTAATCCAGTCGGCAGTGTCTCCTCACGATTTTTTTTGCAGCCCTTTTTGCTTTTGCTCCAAGCTTAGGTATGTCTAAAAAAAATTGAAATGAAGGGGATGAAGGCTTAAATCCATCGGAGGAAACAGCTGGCAGCTCTTCAATGATCGTAGCATGGCCTCTTTCGGCGCAGGCGCACGATCGTGAACGTGCCTGAGAGCGCTCCTCACCGACGGATCGAAGGGATTGTGCCCTTTTAAGAATGAATGGCATGGATTAGGACAAATTAACCGTTGATTTATGTTAGTTTATATCTATTAGTTAGTTTCAAATTATATATATATATTTTTAATTATTATATCTTTCCTAATTAATTACTTAATCTAAATATTCAAACGAAAATAATCAAAATTTCACTTTTACCTAATTGAGGGGTGAGAAACTTACAAATGTGATCGGATTTTTGATCGGAGGTAAATTTAATTTACTTAATTTTATGGGTATTTAAATAACATTAAAATATTCGCAAAAAATTTGGTGACTCCCAAACGCTTCCAAAATACCACCCCTAGCTAATTTGGGTGTGGTGAGTCCAATGGCGGACTCCGTTTTCGATTCTAAAATCTAAATAAATTAGGTATTTTCAAAATTATCAAAAAACTAGGAAATTTTAGAAATTGTCAAACGATCTCCAAATTACAGAAAATTTGAGGTGGAGTCTCTTAATACTATTATAAGAGTAATGGAAAAGGTTGGGAGTCAATTAGTTCACTAATTGACAGGTAACAATATCTGGGTTGTTACATGGTGTGCTCTGATGGTATTTCATATTATTTATGAAAACCTTATATGAATTAATTGAACAGTGACAATTCCGCATTTTTGAAACTCGAACCGCCATAGCGCACCATAACGAAAAACCCAATTAATACAACCCGCTCCAGCAGAATAGTGTTTGGATTGAAGGTGCCACAGTGCGCTATGATGGATCATCAACAGAAGAGCCCATATGGAGCTAAATTCAACATAATCAAATGCAATCGCTGCAGCGCGCTGCGGTGCGCCACTGCGCCCGATAAAGAAAAAGCTTTAGAAATTGTATTTAATATAGCATAGGGAAGGCCAATGTTTCAGACCTTTGGCCTTTCCTAGCCTCTTAAAACCTGAAGTAACATCAAATCTGATGAATCCCAAGTGAATAATAGAATAAAATTTGAATTGCTTTCGTTGAATCAAGGAAGATGAAAGGTGACATGTGATTAATGCATGGGGGCTAAAAACTCTCCTATTTAAGGGGCAATTTCAGACCAAAGAAGAGTTCCAAATTTTCATATTCTAACATTTAATGGGGAGGCTGTTGTGAGAAAAAGGGGAAAGAACTCTTCAATGAGAAAGTGAAGAGAACTGTAAAGGATTAAGAAGAAAAGATAGTAGAAGATCTCAAGAGAAGAAAAGGAAAGAAAAGGAGGAATACTAAAAGAATCCCAAAAAACCTCTAGACTATTTCCTAGTACCCCTTCTAAACTCTGTCTTATTTTCCTTATTGTGAACCGATGTCAAGGTTCATTTTATTTTGCCTATCTTTTTGTATTAATTCCAAAATGGAAGGCTAAAACCTCCTTGGAGAGGGTTGGGCAGTAGTTGTGGGGCAATGTAAGGGTCTATGGTGTTGTACAATATTTTGAAATGAATAAAAACTATTTGCTAAATTGTTTCTTATCCTTATTTAATGAAAATGCTTGGATGTATCTTATAAAAATCTTTATTAAATCAAACTAGAAATGAATTATCATTAAAAAGGACTTATGCTCTAATGCTCATCAATTGGATTAGAGCAAAGAATGAGTGCAAATTAGAGCTAAGAACTATGTGACAAGTTCTCAAGCTTGTTAGCACCATTCCTTAAGGCTCATCTGAGAGATTGATTCTTGTGAGCTTAGTCCCCATCAATCTTACTCTGTGGCTCAGCAAAGTAGAAGAAACGAGAGAACATTAGACACCCATTAGATGATTTGACATAGTCCATTAAGTCTAATACATTCTCTCATTTAGCTAAACTACGTATGTATGCGCATGATACAGATTGATGGAAATCAAGCTTGTGAGATAAATTAACTAAAAGTAACATTTTGATTACCTAGATGTAGGAAATCAAAATTGAAGTAAATAAAGATCTCATAAGGGTCTATGTGCTGAGGTAGAACCCTAAGGGTGTTCTCCTTGCTGCACAAGACTTGAACTTGTGAATTATAGGATTGCTCTAGTTTAGGCAATATTCACTTGATTGTTTAGGCATAGGAAAGCACTTTATGAGCTTCAATGACTAAATGATAGCACCAAGCCCTTACGAGTCCCATAACCAATCCCCAACTCTCTCTCCTCTTGAATAAATAGTATCTTATATTAAGTAAATTATATTGTTAATTTAGGAACTAACAAAAACCCAAAAATTAATTATTTTAAACATTAGTTAAAGAAGATAAGACTTAGTATCAAAACCACCGTTCTCCGAGGAAAATATAAATTCCAGGAACTTACCATTCCGCTTATTACTTCGGACGCGTACACTTGCGTGCAAGCGTAGATTTACAGTTTGTCAAGCTTTTGGAGGCGTTGCCGAGGAACAATTTTATTTTGTATTTAGTATAATCTTCGATTAAATAGTGATTTAGATCTTATTTTAATTTTGCATATAATTTTTACTTGCTGTAATTATATTGTGCTAACTTTAGTGTTAATTTAGATTTTGCTTTAGTTGTATGTTATTGAAAAATCAAATATTTCTAAGAATTGTGCTGAATTATTTTGCTAATTACTATTTTACACTGCTGAAATATGTGAAGTGTTATAACTATATTGTTGAATCAATTCTGCTGAACTGTTTGCTAAATTTATGTGATTAAATACATTGCTAAAATTGCTTAATTCTTTTTAGTTGAATTCTTTAAAGCATGAGTAGAAGAATAGGTGCTGAATTACTTTTTGATTCTGAAATAGAGCGCACTTAAGAGCTAGAAGAGAATAGGTTAATTTGAACCAACCTCAAATTGAAATGGATAATCTAGAAGAAAACCCTATAGAGCCACTAGTCAATATGAGAGGTAGACGTTTAAGAGACTATGCCCTCCCAATTGTGGGAGGAGTGCCTAATGCGATTATTAGACCCCCTATTCAAGCTAATAATTTTGAAATTAAACCTTCAACTCTAAATATGGTCCAGAATAATCAATTTCATGATCCAGCTTCAGAAGATTCAGATGCCCATATCTCAAACTTTCTAGAAATTTGTGATACCTTTAGGTTTAATGGTGTGTCCGACGATGCGATTAGACTAAGACTTCCATTTTCTTTGAGAGACCGAGCTAAAATTTGGCTCATTTCTTTGCCTGGCGAGTCCATTAGGACTTTGGATGACTTAGCTAGGAAATTCCTAGCTAAGTACTTCCCACCTGCTAAGATAGCTAGGCTAAGATATGAGATATCAAATTTCTCACAACAAAATGGTGAGAATCTATATGATGGCTGGGAGCATTTTAAAGACTACTTAAGACACTGCCAGCATCATAGGTTTGAATTATGGATGCAGGTACAAATATTCTATAATGGTTTAAATGCACCCACTAGGACTCTCATAAATGCAGCCTCTAGGGGATCCTGAAATAGCAAGACACAAGAGGAGGCTTTTGACCTTCTCGAGAAAATGGCAACTAATGCATATCAATGGCATAGTGAAAGGCTTAATATAGAAAAAGGGGAAGTCAACCTGATCTCTGAGTTAAAAAATCCAATTTTCCAACTAAATCAAAGACTTTAGAAAATGTAACAAAATATATAACATGGGAACACTAGTGAAACGGAAGGTGTCAAAGTTGTCCTAAATTATAAGAATAATCAAGGAGAGGATAGAAGGGAATTAAAGCACTCTTTCAGAGAGTTTAGAACCTCCACAAATGAATTCATGAACAAAATTGATGCAACATTAAATAGACATGAGCACACCCCCTTGAGATAAGAGGAAATAGTGAAAAGAATCGAGTAGCAAATAAAGGAAATAATGAGCGAAGTAAATAAATCAGCCCTAGTTAGAGCAATAAGGGATTATGTGTGGTTCCCCTACTCCCTAAGCCCACAATCGTTAGGCTAAGGAGCAGAGTGTTACTCATGCAGATCCCTCACTTAGCATGGGATTAGGTAAGATCCACAATCCACTAATGAGGGAAGGATGTACACAGAATAACTAAGAAATCAGTCACTAAATCTATATATACAGAGTACGAAAGCATATGAAAAGTAAAGGCTATATCAATTCATCATACATCATACATGAAGTAAAATAAGATAGCTCAGAAAATAATAAAGTGCACAAAGTAAACACAGTCACAGAACCTGTATTATTATATCATTTTAATAAAAGCTAATGAAATGAAATAAATAACTCTCATCCTCATAATAAATATAAAAGGCAGCTAAATATCCTCTAGTCCAAGCTGCTGTACCTCCTCTATGAAGGGCTCCTCCTCAAGCACAGGCTTCTCAAACTGCTAAAGTTCTGATATTGTCAATTTCACAATGCTAGGGCCCCAGCCAATACAAAAAAATCTTGTTATATAAAATATCTAAGTATATTTTAGGCAAATAATTTAGTAAGCATTATTAATATCACCATTTTACTCTAAAAAAAATAAAATATCTACCTAGCATGGGAGCAAGTAAGCATATAAGTGAATGGGAATAAGTTATAAATATAATACTTATAACTAAGCAAGGATTGAGGCATAAGCATACCTCAAGTAAACTAAATAAGGTAGGGCATATATGTGTAATACAGTAAATAAAAATGCTAAAAAGGAAAGTCTAAACCAAAATATGCTGATGATCATATGACATTTGCTAATTTAAAACATTAATCTGAAATGGTACAAATAATAAGTAGTAAGATCTAGCATCCTATATATAAGCATCTACTCAAGTAAGCAGGTAAGACAAGGAAAATATAGCTAACTGAAATGAATATGTCATCAACATAATAAACAATAAGATAAAACTAAAGGAAATGTATAACTACCATATCAGAAAGAATTGAGCAATCTGACCCAATATATATATCCATCACCATAGCTTTTATGGGCTAGGGCAAACATCTCACTATATAATACTGTATGACTAAAGCGATAGATAATACTATGCAACATCTTTTAGTTATTTTACTTTTATTTATGTGGATAATTTTAGAAATAACTGAGGAGTCAAGCACGTCTGCAAGACTAAATGGGTCCCAAGCCTAACACTCTCTCCTTAATGAGTGGTGTTAAGCATCTTGATCTCTCCTTATATTTATCTATTTGAGTAATGTGCACCATAATCCACCATAAATTAAACTCAAATGCAAATATTTTCCTAATATTCTAAGTTTTTATTTTCATGCAACAATATTTTTCATATATGATATGTCCAAGGAAAAGTAAGCACAAAATTCAAGGATTGCGTAGCTCAAAAATCAATTAGTAAGCAAGGGACTCTACTAAATATAGTGATATCATTTGTTATCTAATTTAAACGTTCTAACTACTCCAAGTTACACAAGTTCAGGATCTCTAATTCCTACTATCGAGTGTAACTTGTAGTAATATTTTATATTATATTAATTTCTAAAGGTTAAAACTTTAAAAATTATTTATGGTCAATCAAGAGCTCTAAATTTAATGAAACTTTTTGTGTTACTTTATTATAATATTCTTAATCTAACGACACCAAAATCACTGAATTTGAACATGTATTTAACTTTTCCAATTTACTAAATTTAAATATTTAAAAAATGCATTCAGGAGTATCTGTTATCCAAATTGCTCCCAAATTTGGGCATTAAAATCACAAAAATATGCTATATCCAACGGTATTGTTTATTTGCCCTAATTTTGAAGTTGTTCGAGATCCTGATTTTTTAGTTCGATTTGGTCATAATTTGGATGGTAATGACTTGGGTCATTACAAGTGCCTTTCACTTAACTTAGCAAATAATCTAAGTAGCTAAGTATAACATACTTAGGATTATATGAGTATTCCGATCATGCTTAGAGCTTAATCTAAGTATTTAAGTGCAATCTTCTTATGTAGTGTGGTTAGTTATATTATTCTAAGTTTAATGCTTATAATAATTTAGAAGGACTAAATTAATAAGTTAAGATTACAAGTGAGCTTATATAATGAAGAGGATTATAACCTTATGGTTTTGATCAACTAAGTAAGAGCTATACTTGGAACCCCTTAAGCATTAACCATCATAGTAAGAACTAAGACTTAATGACCTTACCAATTAAACTAGAAATCTTAGAATTACTTAAGAAGAATCATCATTAAGATTTAGAATCCCTTAGAATAACTAAGTGATTAAGTTAATGCTAGCTGCTATGGGGCCCCATACCCTCCGCGGCCATGCTAAAATTGATATTAACATAATTATGAGGAGTACGGTCTCCAATTGTGGCAAATCTCTAGCTCAAGTATAGTCATGTATGACCCAACCCGCCTTAAGCAGAAGACTTGTCACTTGAAACAGAAAGCATACATCAACATATCAAAATAGTAGAAGCTAAAAATAGTAGAACATAACATCCACATCACAGCATATTATAAAAAGGTAAATGCAACAGTAACTCAGTTCAAATGCAGAAAGTAAACACATTTAGATTAAGAAATTATTACAGACTAAATATTTAAATGAAAAGAAAAGATCTCTCATCCTCACAGTAGAAAATGAAATATAACTAAGTAGCACCAGGAAGACCCTCCTTTTGTCATAACTCCTCTCCAAAAGAGCCACCAACGAGCAGCTCTGAATTTGACATTTGTCGGTATCACAAATGTCAGGGCCCTAGCCAACAAAAAGAAAAAAGCTACAGTTAGATAATTTGTCTAAGTATATTTTTGGCTGATTAAGTGAACTGAATATTTAAGAATATCACATTATTATCTTAAGCATGCAAGTAAATTAAGGTGCAATAAGCTACAATGAACAAAATACTTATAACTAACACATTATAGCCAATAAGCAAAGTATGTAGAATAATATACCATAAATGAAGCTGAATAAGGTAGGTAAAAATGTATAAATAATAATAAATTATTAAAAGTAAACTCATCCTAACATGATTATGATCACAGGAATACATGCTGATTACTTAAAAGAAAAGTTGTACTAAAATATGTAGAATTGAATATATATAAAACTAGCATCCTAAATATGCAAGTACTAAATATATGCTAAACTAAAGTAATGAACTGAAATAATTATAAAAGTATGCAGAAAACTATAAAGTAAAAGCTACTGAAGCATGTGGCAAAGCAAGGCAAAGCAAGCCAAAGCACTGAAATTGAACTGAAAGTAAGAGTATGCCAAAACATAGTACTGCCATAACAGAATTAGGTCATATAGGACCTATGAACAAAAAAGTTCAACATGTATCCATCCTAGGCATCATCAGAGCTAGGTCCGAGTTGAACTTATAAAATAAGACATGTATCCATCCTAGCCAAGCACAAGGCTAGGTCCAAGTCTATTCTATAACAGAACTGGTACTGAGGAGGCAGATTAAGTTAGAAAACACTCCACTGAACTGAATGAACTGAATAATGCTTATGTGGTTCAAATACTAACTTAAGATACTCATCCATATCTTAAGTTCACCTATTATGTCCAAGGGAAAAGACTTAATATACAAGGTGTGCAGAACAACAATAGTCAAAGTAAGCAAGATACTTAACTAGACTCATATGATATCAGTTATTATCTAATTTAATTTGTTTTAATTATTCTGAGAAGATACAAGTTTAAGATCTCCAATATCCAGCTATCAAGTATAATCCCAGATTCACAACTTTAATGTTAACATTATAACTTAACAAGTTATAATCCAAAATTAGATGACGACTATAAAGGATTAAAGTAAATAATTCCATGACTTAATTTAATGTATTTAAATCACTCAACCCAAATCTTTAGCATGCTAATCAAGATTCAAGATTCTGAACTTAAACTCCATACTTGGGGTTCAAATCCTGAATCCAAGGTACTATACAAAACAAGGATATAAGGTTCACACCCAACCTTAGTCTAAAGGTAAGGAATCTTCTGAGTTGAAAGATTAAGAAACAAAGACCTTAATGAAAGGTCATTCTTATGTCATGAGATAAAATAATCAATCAAAAACATATAAATCTAAGTTCTATATTCAATCTATAGAATAATCACATTATTCTATAGGTTGAGTAAATCCTATACACACAAGGAAGTTTCAAGAGAAATAGATAATTAATCAAGTAGGGAATTCCAAATAAGATGATATAATTCAATTCGATGATCAAAGGATCTTGATTTAAGATCTAGTGTTAGATCACTTAAGATCTATACTACAATTTAAACTTAAGCTTGTCACAAGGAATTTATTTAAGGTTATTAACAATTTGATAAGGCAATTAAGATTAAATAGATGTATAAACTCCAAGTTCATTAATCAAGGCTAAATGGAAGGTCTAAGATATCTCTTAAGATCTCAAGGACTTAATTAAGAGAGCTTAAGAGAATTTAATTCAAAATAGTTTTTATGGACTTAATATTGATTAATAAGATAAATAAGACACTTAACTCAAGATTGAGCACATGATTAGCTAAATAACACTAATCATACTTTAAGGTTAAATAAGATGATTAAGAAAATTAGGGTTCCATGAGATGATCCAACCACATATGAGAGTTCTAATGCTCTTAAGAAATCATTAGGAACTTAATTCACCAAAATCAGAAGGTCAATTAATGCTTAATTTCAGTAATTAAGGATTAGGGTGATTAAGAGGTGATTAATAAATTCAGGACTTCTAAATTATTTTTAATTGCTTAAATAGGTTCACCACAGTCTCATGAGCAATTAGAGACCTTAATTACAATTTTTGAACATTAATTGAATTAATTATGAATTAAATAATTTCATAGAAGGATTAGGCAATTTTATAAAATATAACCATTAGATCTTAGATTTAATTTCATATTATTATTTCTTGCATTTTTCTAATTTAAATGGTGTATTGGATGATACCATTTGGATAAGAATTGATTAAGTTATTCAATTAATTTATTCTGAATGATTTTAATAATTCAAATCATAGGATATTTAATTAATTCTTTATATCCTTTATTTTTCAAAAGGAAAATAATCCATATTCATTTAATTAACCTAGCCCGAAATAAAAAACACGCTGGACGGATCGAGGCCCGAATGGGTCGGCGCTGTCGAACCGCGCGGGCCTGGGCGGGCCCGGCCCGATGTGCCATTGCCTTTGTCCCCGATTCCCATTACGCTGACAGCCGCAAGAGGGTACCTTGGAACGCCAAATTCATCGTCGATACTTCACGTTACGGCCAGCATGTCGCCACACCTTCAAGAATTCAAGGCTCATCGATTGAACCTGAAAGCCCTAATTGGGACACACTGGAATGCCAGATGACTACTCCACCAAAACATACTAATTTCCAATTATTGGGGTTCACTGTGAGAGGATAATTCTCCTCACAGAAGCTGCTAAATGGATGGGGCTCGATCCCTACACCATCAATGAGTTAAGGCGAGTCGAACCCCCAAGGTTTCACAACCTGGGGTGCAGTTGATCGCTGGGTCCTTACTCGGACACAGCCATGGCTCGACTGCTAGCTCGAATGATCGATACAATTGATCAGAGCTTGCTCAAACCCTGGTGACAATCAAAATAAGTTCCTTAGGAGGCTAAGGCAGGCTAGACGACATCCAGAGGCTCATTCAGAAGCTTAAATGACGTCGAGCCCACAAGACTCGATGGGAAGAAGGGTGTACCAGAAATTGGAGATGGCAGAGGTGATAGAGGGAAAATGAGAAGCTCTGAATCCTTCAGACAATCGCAGAAGCTAAGCAAGGGGGTCTTAACTCCGGACCACACCCTCTATCAGCGGTTTGCAGCAGCAAGAATCACTGGGAATGCTGAGAACTCTAGTGGCTTAAGCTGAGAAATTTGGAGATTACAGTGAACAAAGGGACTCACTATGGTAACTCAGAGGTATTTATTAGCTGAGGGAAGGTCTGGGGTGGCTGTCGAGGTCGAGGGACTTAGCATAGGCTCGGTCAAAGGGATCTCCCTCATTTTCCAAAATTGGTGTGGAATGGGCCTCAAACTTTGCTGGGAGTGCTAGGGAGGCGAGGGCAAGGTCGCAACGGCCTTCTTCACGTGGCACGAGAGTGGCAGACCAGCCTGGTAATGTGGCAGTACGGGGGATTTGACTGTCGAGCGCGAGCTGAGGAAGGAGATGACCCACAATTGCGGGGGACTCCAGAGCCGTCTGATTGATCATCAGTTGACTTAGAACGATTTTGAATTCTCGACACCAAATGACCGAGCGTGGACACTAGATCAGCTGTTGGATTGGATCGAAAGATCGGACATGCAATCGGGGTTTACTTAAGATGGATAGTTAGATGTCGTCATATTAGAATCTCAGAACCGCGAAACGGTTGAGATGAGATGGATTCAATAGAAAGCACGGGCCGTTGGATCAGATCTACGGGATCAACGGTCCAGATGGTGCCTGAAGTTTGAAGGAAGCCGACCATGGAGGAAGGATAGATTTGCATTTTGGGATTGCTTAAAACCCTAAATTACAATTAAACCAAGTTAAATTAAATCTAAAATAGGCCTAAATGACCTCCAAAAATTCCCAAAAGTTCACCCTAAGCTAATTTGGAGGTGGGGAATTCAAAAATAAAATTAGATTTCAATTTGGAGATCAAATTAATTTAGTTAATTTCTAGGATCCAAAAATCGGCAAAAAAATACTAAAATGCTCAAATGAGCTCTGATTGATTTCAAACTTTTAGGATTAGGTTTAAATGACTCATTGAGTCTAATGGAATCAAAATTAAAGTTTGGTTTAACTTAATTTAGATAGGTTTAGTTGAAGTAATAACTATGATTATTACAGATTCTCCCACTTAAGAACGATATCATCCCTGACATCACTCAAGTCAAGAAAGCACTACAAAATTAAATATTGCAATAATAACTGGAAAGAAGAAGAGTACCTGAGCTTGCAAAGAGCTGATGATATTTATAATGCATATCCACCTCTTTCTCCCAAATAGATTCTTCCAAATATTGATTCTTTCACTGGACTTTAATCACGAGAATTGAACGATTCCTTAGCTGCTTTTGATCACGAGCTAAGATTTTGACTGGCTCTTTAGCATAAGAAAGATCAGGCTGAATTTCTACCACTGGAAGCTGAACAAGATGAGAAGTGTCTCTGAGACCTCTTCTTAATGATGATACTTGGAACACATTGTGAACGGCTGCAAAGTCATTAGGAAGATTCAACCGGTAGGCAGATGATCCTACTTTGGCCATAATCTCAAAAGGTTCGACATAACGGGGATTGACTTTCCCTGCTGCGCTAAATATATAGACACCCTTTGTTGGACTGACCTTCAGATAAACAAAATCTCCAACATTGAATTCTGATAAACGGTGAAGAGCATCATAGTACTTACTTTGACGATCTTGAGCAGAACAGATTCTTTGCTGAATTAGATGAATCATCTTATTTGTTTCTTTGACCAACTCAGAACTAAAAAGATGAATGAATCCTATTTTTGACCAAGCTAGCGGAGTACTGCATTTCCTACCATACAATGCCTCATAAGGAGCCATTTTAATACTGGCCTAATAGCTATTGTTGTACGCAAACTACACTAATGGAATGTGATCTTCCCAGGAACCAGCAAAGTCAAGAACACAGAGCCTAAGCAAATCTTCAAACACTTGATTCACTCTTTCAGTTTGACCATCCGTTTGAGGATGAAAAGCTGTACTCATAGCTAGAGTAGTCCCCAAATCTTGGTGCACTGCTTGCCAAAACTTAGAAGTAAATCTGCTATCTATATCAGATACTATCGACTTCGGAATACCGTGCAGCTTAACAATTTCTTTGATATAGAGCTTTGCGAGCTTCTCAACAGTGTCAGACTGATGGATGGGAACTAAGTGCACTGATTTAGTTAATCAGTCTACGATAATACAGATTGCATCGACGCCAAATTTTGCCAAGGCAATCCCATGACCAAATCCATTGATATATTAAACCATTTCCATTCAGGAATTTCTAATGGATGTAGAAGACCACCAGGCCATTGGTGCTTGACCCTTACCAAGTTGCAGGCATGGCACATAGCCACAAATTCACCTATGCACTTCTTCATATCGGGTCACCAAAATGATTGCTTTAAATCTTGGAACATTTTTGTACTGTCTGGATGAATGTGATATCCAGAATTATGGCCTTCTACCAAAACTTCATGGTGCATGGATTTAGAAATCCACAAATAATTTCCTTGATGAATTATGCCATTAGTCATCTGTAGATCTTGATGACAAGCACCTTTGATATTGACTTTAAATTTCAGATAATCTTCATCATTGGTCTGCAAGATGGAGATCTCTCTATGGAAAGTGAGTTCAATATTTATATTTACTAAAAGCAAACTCAACATATCACCATTGACTGGAGAAATTTCAAGCATACAAAATTTTCGTTCTAAAAAACTTGAGGCGATCATGGTAGATAGAGTAGCACGATGACTCAGAGCATCGGCCACTACATTTGCTTTGCATGGGTGATACTGAATATTTAGATCATAATCGATGATGAGTTATAACCATCTTCTCTGACGATAATTAAATTCTCATTGAGTGAAGATATACTTTAGACTCTGATGATCGGTGAAAATTGAACACTGAACTGCATATAAATAATGACGCAAGACTTTTAAGGCGAAGATTATAGTGGCAAGTTCAAGATTATGAACAGGATAGTTCTTCTCGTGACGCTTTAATTAACAAGAGGCATAAGCGATTACCTTACTCTCTTGCATTAACATGCAACATAAACCAAATCTAGAGGCATCTGTATATACCTGATAGTTCGAACCTTCTTTGGGCAAAACAAGCACTGGAGCGATAGAGAGTGCATCCTTCAGGGTTTGAAATGCTTCCTTACATTCAAAACTCCAAACAAATGGAATGGCTTTCTGAGTTAGATTAGTTAAAGGAGATGCGATCTGGGAAAAGCCCTTGATGAACTTTTTGTAATATCCAGCTAATCCTAGAAAGCTTATGATGTCAATAACTGACTTAGGCTGACCCAATCTTGAATTGCACTGACTTTATTCTGATCTAAATGAATTCCTTGGGTATTGACTACATGCCTCAAGAATGTAATGGATTTAAGCCAAAACTCTCACACTTGGAAAATTTGGCATAAAGCTGATGTTCACGCAAAGCTTCTAATACTATCCTCAGATGATCTTCGTGATCTTTTATGGTTCAATAATAGATAAGAATATCATCGATAAAGACGATTACAAATTTGTCTAATTAAGGTTTAAGGACTCGGTGCATCAAATCCTTGAAGATTGATGGCGCATTAGCGAGTCCAAAAGACATCACTAAAAATTTAAAATGTCCATAACGAGTAAGGAAAGCGGTCTTTCCTACATCTGCTTCTTTTACACACAATTGATGATATATGGACCTTAAGTCAATCTTAGAGAATATAACAGCTCCAGATAACTGCTCGAACAAATCATCAATTCTAGGCAACGGGTATTTATTCTTTATGGTGACTTTATTTAACTCATGATAATCTATGCACATCCGCATAGATCCATCTATCTTCTTTACAAATAAAATGGGTGCTCCCCAAGGAGACATATTTGGTCTAATGAAGCCTTTATTTAAGAGCTCTTGTAAATGTTCATTAAGCTCATGTAGTTCCTTTGGTTCCATTCAGTACGGACTATTAGATATGGGCTGGGTACCTAGGATCAACTCAATAGAGAACTCTACTTCTCTAGGTGAGGTACACCAGACAAATCTGTTGGGAACACATTAGCAAATTCTTAAGCCACTTTACAGTCAGAGAGGGGAATACTTTATTTTGCTTCATCCATCAAAGTGATAGGGAAAGTATCACAACCCTTACTGATTAATTGCTCAGCTTTTATAGCATTAATTAAGGATAGTTGCGTACTGACTTTTCCTATGAAAGTTTCAAACTTGCTCTGAGAATGAAGAGTGACTTTCTTCTTAAGGAAATTTATCACAGCATTATGATCACTGAGCCAACTCATTCCAAGGATGACATCAAAATTTTCTAATGGCAGAACGATTAACTTGGAGTCAAACTTTTGGCTGCTTAGCCAGATTTTAACATCGCAAAATTGATGAGCACTAAATTGGGCTCCAGATGGAAGTCCAACATTTAATGACTTAGCTAATTTATACATGGGTAGCTAAAGAATGTTGAAAAAATGTTTAGAGATAAAAAAATGACTAGCACCAGTGTTGAATAACATATTGCAGGGCTGCTCATTAAAATATTGCATGCCTAAAATTATTCATACGACTTGTATTAACTAATTGTAATAATTAAAGTGCAAAAATGAGACCTAGAGGTTCAGAAATGTGTACATGAAACCACATTATTATCTTTCGCAGCCTCGAGCGGTGTTAAGGCGCAGACTCGAGCAGGACCAGCAGGATGATTATTCACCTGATTCCTGGGGTTATTCTGAAACCTTGGAGCAGAAGGTTGCTCCTTGGCAGACTCAGAGGCAGGGGCTGGCATTATTGCTAGACCAGGCTCTCTCTTATTTAATGGTATCACTCTGAAAACTTGATTCTTCTGTGATTGCTTGATTTAGAGTCTATCCACTATTTTTGAGTACGTGCAGGATAGAACAGATGTCCTGGACATCCACATGTTTAGCACTTATGGACAAAGTGATAACACTTGCCATATGGGTGAGGCCAGTTACAACATGGAATCGGTTCGACAGATGGTGATGCTTTAAACTGATAGACCTTTGCAGATTGAGGTCTATGCCTTCTGAAGGCTTCATGACAGTGGGGAACTGATTGCATCTTGTGCGTATGATCTCTCTCAGAATGATGGTGTTCAAGCACCTTTGCGGTTTCCACCAGTTCAAAGTAATTATACAAATGGAGTGGGACAATAAGATCTCTTAATGAATCTCGTAGTTCACTGAGAAAATGATGGTATTTTGCTGATTCATATTGTATTAATTCTGGAACAAAGCGAATTAACCTGCGAAACTCTCTCTCATAATAAGAAATGGAGCTGCTTCCTTGTGTCAGCCTTAAGATCGTGTCTACTATAATATTCTGCATGGATGGAGGAATAAACTCGGCCTTGAACGCTTCTACAAATTCATCCCAAGGGATGTCTTCGAGTTCGTAGTCGACAAATCTATTATTTTGAACATTGTTCTACCAGTACTCTGCTTCAGCATAAAACAGATGCGCCCTGAGATGGAAAACTTCAGAATAGGGATTTTCAAACTAATCAAGTCCTTCTCAACTGCTTTTAACCATCGGTTGTGTCCATAGGGGACCAGTTATCATTGAATGTTGGAGGCCTTAGCTTAAAAAAGCTATGGAGAAGATTATTTGTAGAATGATGGGAAGGGAAAGAGTTTTGCTTAATAGAAATAACTGGAGCAGCATTAATAGTCAGTGTTGGGGGATCAACAATCAATTTCTGCATAACCAAATCTTGTTGTGCTTGGTTTTCTAACATAGCTACCACTATTCCTTGAAGGTGGGTTAGTTCATTGGAAGAACTGCTTGAAGCGATAGCAGTTTTAATGGGCGTGGTCGAAGGAGGAGATCCATAATTTATTCTGATCGAGCAATATACATCTAAATTTAAGAATTCTTTTAAGAAGGATAATAATTTAATACTTTAAATATGCCATTAATAGACTTGAAATTCTCATAATTAGGAAGTTGTACATAAGATAATGATAAGATGCAAAAATCATGATACTACTGGAACCATAAAGTAACAAGGAATAACAATCATGCTAACTAATACTTAAGTACTCTCAATATACTCAACGCTAAATGCAATACAAAAGTCCTTGAAGGTTAATTCTTGATGCTTTCGCTTGCGCTTCCTATCGAGCTTCTTAATGGTATTGGACCACCATTTTCCTGCATAGTCCAGCAATTGATACGTTATGATGTCAACGCAGATGGAATCTGGACACTCTATGTGCCATAGAACTAATTCTACTCGGCTCAACCACTCCTTTGTATAGATTGGGAAGTCAAGCCCTCGGTATGCTGATTAGTGAAGAAGTTTGTCCAGAACTTGGACTCCTTGTGCTAAAACTCCTTTAATCTGACATAGATCTTCTTGTCTCTACTTAAAACTACAGCTCCAAGCTAACTTGAAGGTACTAAAATAATAGTCCTGGTTAGATTCCTCATGATTCATTTTGCTCTATTGGAAGAATTTATAGATTTCTTTTAGTTAAACTAGGGATGACTAAATCATCTAGTATAAGTATTTTAATCCTACATTTTTCATGGAGTTACCGATGGTACTATGCTATGGATGTTATTTTTTGATGTTTGTACTTCAAAATAATAGTCCATTAGGTAGAAAGGAATCACATATCCCATTATGATACCTTATGTTGTTCTTTGATACCAATTATGGGGCCCCGTACCCTCTGCGGCTATGCTAATACTGATATTAACATAATCATGAGGTGTGCGGTCTCCAACTGAGGCAAATACCCAACTTAAGTAGAGCCGAGTATGACCCAACCCGTCTTTAGCTGAAGAATTGTCACCTGAAATGGAAAACTTACATAAACATATCAAAGTAGCGAAAGCTTAATATAGTAGAGCATAACATCCACATCACAACATAGTATAAAAAGGTAAATGCAGAAGTAACTCAACTCAAATATAGAAAGTAAACACATCCATATTAAGAAATTATTATAGACTGAATATTTAAATGAAAAGAAAAGATCGCTCATTCTTACAGTAAAAAATGAAACCAAACTAGGCAGCAACAGGAAGATCCTCCTCCTGTCCAAGCTCATCTCCAAAATAACCACCAACGAACATCTCTAAATCTAACATTTGTCGGTATCACAAATGTCAGGGACCAGCCAACAAAAGAAAAAGGTTACAGTTAGACAAATTGTCTAAGTACTTTTTAGGCTGATTAGGTGAGCCGAACATTTAAAGATATCATATTATTACCTTAATCATGCAAGTAAATTAAGGTGTAACAAGCTACAATGAATAGGATAGTTATAACTAACATATTATAACCAACAAATGAAATATGTAGAATAACATACCATAAATGAAGCTTAACAAGGTTAGGCTAAATGTATAAATATTTGCAAATTACTTAAAGTAAACTCATCCTTACATGATTATGATCACAGGAATACATACTGATTACTTAAAAAAAAAGTTGTACTAAAACATATAGAATTGAATATATATAAAACTAGAATCCTAAACATACAAGTACTAAATAAATGTTGAACTAAAGTAATGAACTGAAATAATTATAAGAGTATGTAGAAAAGTGTAAAGTAAAAGCCACTAAAGCATGTGGCAAAGCAAGCCAAGTACTGAAACTGAACTAAGAGTAAAAGTATGCCTAAACATAATACTGTCATAACAAAATTAGGTCATACAAAACTTATGAATAGAAAGTTCAACATCTATCCATCCTAGGCATCATTAGAGCTAGGTCTGAGTTAAACTTACAGAATAAGACATGTATCCATCCTAGCCAAGCACAAGGCTAGGTTCAAGTCTATTCTATAATAGAACTAGTATTGAGGAGGCAAACTAAGTTAGAATACACTCTACTGAACTGAATGAACTAAATAATTATTATGTGGTTCAAATATTAACTTAGGATACTTATATATATCCTGAGTTCACCTATTATGCCCAAGGGAAAAGACTCAATACAGGGTGTGTAGAGCAACAATAGTCAAAGTAAACAAGAGACTCAACTAGACTCATATGATATCAGTTATTGTCTAATTTAATTTATTCTAACTATTCTGAGAAGATACAAGTTTAGGATCTCCAATATCTAGCTATCGAGTATAATCCCAAATTCATGACTTTAATGTTAATATTAGAACTTAACAAGTTCTAATCCAAAATTAGATGACGACTATAAAAGATTAAAGTAAATAATTCCACTACGTAATTTAATGTATTTAAATCACTTAACCAAAATCTTAAGCATGCTAATCAAGATTAGAGATTTTGGACTTTAACTCCATACTTGGGTTCAAATCTTGTAACAACCCTAGTTATTACCCTAATTAGATCCAAATTAATTAAGCTAAGCCAAGTTCTAATTTTGATTCCATTAGACTTATTGAGTCATTTAAACCTAAGCCTAGAAGTTTGGGGTCAATCGAAGCTTAATTGAGAAATTTGGTATTTTTGCCTATTTTTGGGCCCTAGAAAATACCTAAATTAAATTGATCTCCAAATTAAAATTTGAGTTTTTTTTTTTAAATTCCTCATGCCCTAATTAGCTAAGGGTGAAATTTTGGGAATTTTTGGAACTCATTTGGTCCTAAATTGAAATTACAATTATTAAGATTATAATTTAAATAAATTAAATACATTTTATTAATTTAATTGATAATATTTGAAATTTTATTATTCCAAGATTTGCTGTCAGGACCGCGGCAGATCCGCTGCAGGATCCCAGCAGCGGAGCACCATCCCGTCCCAATGGATGCGCTAGCGCGCATCTTGGCATGATCCATCCGACGACACGATCTACCTCACACCGTGATCAGATCTTTGCCGCTCGATCAAGCCTCTGCATTCGACGGTAGTGACTTCATCCATTTTTCGGTTAGGCTAGGAGTGCATCAGACAATCTATCTCTAACGGTCTCGTAATCAGACGGTGAGCGCAGACCCCCGTCTGCTCATCATCGTCCCCTGCTCGACTCCACGCTCGACCGCGAAGTTCCGCCCATATTTGCCACATCAATATTGTCGGCCATGCCTCCACCTTATTCATTGAATAATTGGGATTCTCCCGTGTATGGCCGAGCTTAGCGTAGAGACCCTGAGGAGTGCAACCTCCCATATGAGGAAGGCTGAGGATGCCCCTCGGCCCGAGCCTGGACCTTTGGCTCCCAACCTTATCAATCAAACCTAGGTCTCTCTAAGGCCTATAAGCACCTCCATTGATCCCATAGTGAGCTCCTTTGCTCACTGTGAACCTCAATTTTTCTTCGCTCTCTATTCTCAGTGCCCCCAGCTTTTTCGGCGACTGAACCTGCTGCGTACCGCTAATAGAGGGTGAGGTATGGAGTTCAGACCCTCTTGCTGAGCTTCTGCGATCATCTGGAGTACTTTGAGCTGCTCAACTCATCTCTATCGCCTCTGCCATCTTCAGTTGTCAGGTATAGCCTCTGTCCCTCTTCCTGTCGAGTTGGTTTCAGCTCGACTCATGGCTCTTCAACCTTAGATGCTATGATAGGACCTTACCTTAGCTCCCTAGTAGGTGCCTAAGACTTCTGGTAGGAACTGGCAGTGGACCAGATGGCGTAAATTTTGTCTGAGTGTGCACTAGCAGTCGATCCTTAAGT
This sequence comes from Gastrodia elata, assembly GCA_016760335.1. Lineage (NCBI taxonomy): Eukaryota > Viridiplantae > Streptophyta > Magnoliopsida > Asparagales > Orchidaceae > Gastrodia > Gastrodia elata. Next base: position 46,533,382 of record CM028672.1, on the reverse strand, counting down.
CGCTGAGTATCAGCATTTTCCCGAGGCATTGAGCCATATTTTGAAGTCTAAATCCCTCCTGAAGTGATTGTAGACTAGTTGCAATCAATGGGCTCTATCTGATCGATCGATTCATTTAAAATCGATCAACTCAGAGCGAGCCTGCATCCGTAGAATGCCGCGAGTAGCACCCCATTGACCCCTCCATTCTCGGGACCAATCCAGTTGCACAATCGACGCCCCTTTAATCCTTGAATGTGTATGTCTAGAGCCTAGCTCGTAATGTTAATTCTGTGAGGAGAATTCAATCCTCACAGGTGCACCTTAGGAGTCGTCTCGGCCGACTAGCACCCCAGCATTCTGGAGCGTCTCCGATGGGGGTTCGTAGTTCATTCGATGCATCTTCAGTCCCTATTTGTGTAGCCATGGAGAGAAGAGTACAGCATGGCTTGAGAGCGGAGAATTTGGCGATGGAAACTAATCCTAGGGATCCCAGCGTCGGGGGAGTGTCCGCAAAGAAGATCGACAGTGCCGGGTCGGGCCGAACCCCAACCACGCATTTTTGAATTCGGGTCGCGGTTTTAATTATTTTAATTAGGATTAATTTTCCTTCTATTAATTCATTTATAAATGAATTTAAATTATTTGGCCTATGGTTTGATTTAAATAATAATATATATTAAATTAATGAAATAACTTTAATTATACTAATCCAAATTGTATGATCCAATATACTATTTTAATCAAAAAATGCAAGGAACAATAATATAAAATAAAATAAAAAATCTAATGGTTAGATTTTAATTAATTGCCTAATTATTTTCCATTTTCATTTAACTCATAATAAATTCATTTAAGGTCCAAAAATAATAATTAGGATCTCTGATTTCTCATAAGACCATAAAGAACTTATTTAAACTATTAGAGATAAATTAATAACATTAAATTTGCTAATCACCTCTTAATTACCCTAATATATGATTAGTGAATTAAGCTTTAAATTAACCTCTGATTTTGGTAATTTCAGTTCCTAATGCTTTATTAAGTATAGTAGAGCCTATAAATGTATTTCGATCACCTGAGAGTGCCCTAATTTTCTTAATCACCTTAATTAACCTCTTAATGTGATTAGTGCTAATTTAGCTAATCTAGATATCAAAAATCTATGCTAAGTATTTTATCCACTTAACTAATCAATATGAAACTCTTTAAAATAGGCTTGAATCAATTTAGATGATTAAATCTTAAAATCCCATTTTTAGCCTTAAGAGGGATATTTTGGTCATTTTAACCAAAATAGGTTTAAGCACCCCTTAAGCCTTGAACTTCCAGTAAAGTATCTCCAATTAACTCACTAACACTTTTCTGAAATCTCATGTTAATAAAGGAGAAGTTAAGTGAAGAAAGCTTAAATTAGTTTTAATTAAGATCTTAAGATCTTAAGAGTACTCAAAACTACTTCCTTAAGAGAGCAAACCTAAATAGCTTTAATACTAAATCTTTAGTTTAATTACCTTATTAAGTGGATTGATAAGTTGCAAATCTTAAGTAAATATTCTTGTAAAATCCTAAGTCTAGTTCTTAATTGAAATCTAAAATGAACAAACCTTAGATATTAGATCTTAGATCTTAAACTTTAGATCATCTAATTGAATTGAATCATCTTCTTTGGAATTCCTTAAGTGATTAATTGTTTAATCCTTTTGAAAACTCCTTGTGGGTGTAGGATTTATTTAATCTATAGCATAATGGAATTATTCTAAAGATTGAATATAGATCTTAGATTCTTAGTTCTTAAATGATTATTTTATCTTATAATACTAGAATAACCTTTCAATAAGATCTTAGTTTCTAATCCTTAAACTTAGAAGATTCTGTATCCATAGTTTATGGTTGAGTGTTGTGGCAGCCCTGCCTCACCGTGATCCTATTAACTCTTAATTTAACATAATTACGGTGGAGGGGTCACCTAAATGACAAGGTCTCTACTTATAATTAGATTAAGTACTCATCCTAATCCATCATAATTAAGGACTTTGCCATTCTACAAGTATAATTCACTAAATGACAAGTACTAGAAGGCAGAGTACGGAAGCGAAAATAATAAACTGTAACAACCCAAAAGTTGTTACATATGAATTAGTGGATCTATTTGACTTTAAATCTTTTCAGTACTTTTATAATAAAGTTAGAAGTCTCCACCTCAAATTTCGTGCAAATTGGAGATTGTTTGTCAATTTCCAGCTTTTCTTGGGTTTCAGATAATTCTGAAAATACCTATTTAAATTGACTTCAGAATTGAAAACAAACTTCACCATTGCATTCCTCACGCCCAAATTAGCTTAGGGTGAAAATTTGATTAGTTTGGAAGAAATTCAATTTTCTTGATTATTTTATTATATTTTCGTAATTTTATAATTAAAATAATTAAGATGACTCCTGATTAAAATTTCGACTACATTTTTGAGTCCGTGGCCCTCAATTTAGCTAAAAAGCAAATTTTCAAAAATTAGTTTAGAAATATTTCATTATATAATTTTAATTAAATGAAACTTAGAAATTAATCAATATATATATATATATATACACATATATATCCAAAGATACCTCTTATCTCCATCAGCAAGCCCTAATTCCCTACCGATGCACGCGCGGCTCCTTACCCCGTCCCGAGAGCCCCCTCTTCGAAAGCAAGACGACGCGTGCCCTTCACCGCTCACTCTCGCCAATGGAAGAGTGAGCAAAGGGTTACGTCGTTCTTATCCCTTGGAAACATATACCGATCCCCTCATCTTTAAGACCATGGCATCTTCTCAGCACGGGAGTTTTCTTTTTTATGAAAAGGTAAGCGATCTCTACTCAACCTCGCTGGAACCGCCGAGTTCTTTTCTTAGCCGCAAAGAAATAAAGGTACTTCACTTGATTTTACCTTTATGAATCGTTTGAATATGAAAGGGAATCGAGTTATAAAGTAGGGTTTAAATGTTGTCAATCAAGAAGCTCGTTATGAACTCAATGGAAACAATCTTCAAATGAAAAATAGCTAGCTGCTTGTAGATTCTTATTTAATATTGAATTAAGAATTAACGATTATAAAAGGATTGGTTATATTATTTTAGGTCATTTAAGATTATTGATTTTTCCTTGTGATCTTCTCTGTTATTACAAGATCGATATTTGATATTGTGATTGCAGTTAGAAAAGACTGATATTAGTAATGATTGATATTATTAAGTTGGTTGTGATGGCAGATGTTAAATAATGTGCATGTAATTCTTTGATAAAATGACATCGATCATCATATTCCACTAGGTCACAGGGATTTTAATGTATGCAGCATGATGATTATGTATGCTTTAGTAACAGATAATAACTGCATACTCATAGTAACATGCTGCTTATCCGTTATGCAATTCCTATTAAGAAGGATTTTTATAAGTAGCTATCAATCACTAATGATCAATTGAGCTTGCATTTTCTTTCACTACTCTAAGCTATTGTGGGTACATTTCAATTATTATCTCGAAATTTTTCATTATCATCCAATACATACTATAAACTTAGATGGATGGTTAGTTTTAACTTTATAATAATATATTATATATGCAGATTTCAATTAACAAATTATGTACTTTTTATTTGACCTTCTATTGAATGATGGGATGCAGTTTAACATTCTATTATATACAGTTTCCTTGTTGTTTTTAGTGTATTTCAGGAAAAATGAACAATAGTACATTCTACTCTATTTTTGATTTGAAATTAGCTGAACCTGAGAACAAATATCTGATTTCTTGTAGTACATTATTACTGTATTAATTAAAGTAACTTCATTTCACTTATATTTCAGAATTTTTGTACTTTAAATTTTATAACAATTACTGCAGTGCTATGATTTATCTTATGCAAATTCGTGCAGTTGCCAGTTCACTTTGTATAACACTACAACAAAATTTAGCTGTGTTAAATACTTGCCATATATTTTCATTTATTAGAAGTATAGAAATCAAAGGAATAATATTATATGTAACCTTCTGAATTTTAAGAAGGTTAGTTTTTATAGTTTCCTTGTTTATCTTTGACAATACAAAATGCGAAAATTACGCTTCTTTTATATAGTTCCAAAGTTATATAACTACATTACTACTGCATGTAATTACTTATATGATGAGATTCTATCAAAATCAAAGGGGTAAAAAAATTTATATTCTTAACTCTTATTGCTATCTTTCAGCATTGATATGCAAAACTATATATTATTTATTGATGTTTTAGGAACTCACTGTTGGGTTGCTCACCATTAACTTTAATGACATATGTATTACAGTCTTCTTTATAATATGCTCAGCAATTGTCATTTGGCTGCTATTAATTAATTTAATGTTGTATTAGTCGCATCACTCAATTGCTATTTAGAAAAGTAATGAGAACTTGTATAAAAATAGGAAACTATAGGTGGGAGTTATATTGGTTTTTGAAGATTCAGTATGATTTTTAGTAGAGATGAGTTTAGAGCTGTGCTGTTGTTGGAGCATAAAAGAGCTGAAATAATGCATCCATTATGAAATCATAGTTCAAGCTTTTAACTTAAGAGTTTTGCTGTTTTACCATAAGTTCTTTAATAATGTCATCTCCTTATCATAATATAAAATTTCAAATAAAGCAAATATAGTTGTCTCTTGGGTATCACTTTTGTAAGGCCAAACAATCTATATGCAAATGAAATCTTCTTGCACTATATATATTGTTATATTTGAGAACCTTATTGAAGTTATTATTTATAAGCTGTGATAGAATTTGCAAACTCCAAACATTTTCACTAATCGTTGACCTGATGAATTCTTCTTTAACTTCAATGTGTTTCTTAAGATTCAATGTTGCCATAAAAGGTTATATGCTGAAATTATAAGTAATGCAATGATATCAAATGCTACCCATTTAATCAACACGATTAATTGTTGGGAGCAAAAGACGGAAATATTAGAAATGCCGAGTTTTTGTAGTTTTATTAAACTGAATTTCCTTTCATGCAAATAATGTATAGATTTACTCTTTATACAGTAGAATGATGCTGCTCTTTACATTTGCCGTATTTTCCTCTCAATGCTGCCATATATTTTCATTATCACATTGCATGCGCATTATAAAGAGCAATATTAGTTTCTTTAAGAAATGGTGAAAAGTGTTACTACACAACTACTTTGTCAACAAATATACAATAATTGAAATAATATATTTAATCATGAGATGTATTGCATAAACAACTATACGTTGCATATATAAATTAACAAAACAAAATGTAAAGTTCATTATTTAAGTTTTGTTGACAGTTTAATAGTACAGTGAATAATCATTGAGAAGCACTAATCAGGATGGTAGCTTTTCATAAGGCACACAAGTAATGAGGGCATTGGTATTGTCACATTAAACTGATATATGGATGGCTACTTTCAAGGTCTTCACCATCCAAACTAGTTAATACCTGCTTTAACTTATTGTTTCCATGCTTACATATTCTGGCAGTTCACCATGATTTGAGATTCTTGTATTGCACTCTTAATTATTATAACACTCTCAATTACAAACAACAAAAGAAATAACAAAAATTGTGGTTTCTCAACCACAATGTATAGTTTGCAGCATTCATCACCCCATGCAGCATAGGGTCACCTATGTTGATAATATTTCTAAGATTGAATCATTTATATCATATGGAAATCTATACTGTTTTTTTTTTATAAACATGGTCACATGATACTATCAAATTTAAGATGCTTCCATTATGAATCAAATTGCTTCCTTATACTTAAAGCAAGTGCTGTCCTTCTTTTAATAAAAATGCTTCCTAGTTTTCTTTTACATTTAATGCTAAATTTTTAACATTTTTCTTTGCAGGTTGAGCTATAAAAATTTATACAGGCATGCTAAATTAAATAATATGTGCAAAAGCCACATAACACCACTCTTATAAAATGTTAATTTTATCTCTGTTTCTCTTTTATTAGATATTTTATATAGGTTGTGTAAACTGCTTAATTTAGTTTTAAAATAATTTTAGAACTGGAAATGAGCAGTCTTGTAAAAAGGACTGAACTCTATTTTTAGAACTGGAATTGAACTCTAATTTAGAACTGGAGATTGATTATAAAAATAGAAAATTTGAACCAAAAATAAAGGAGATTCTGCCAAAATTTTTAAGAAATTTCGGACTTAGAAATAATTCAGAGAACTTTAAAGTTCAATTCAAAACATTCAATTGGTTCATTTTCAATTGAAATTATTAACTTCTTTCTTTAAGTCCTCCTTTTATTTTATTAAATTGTATTTCATTTACAATTCCTTCTACTTTTATTCAAAATTGACTTAAGGTTAAATATCTATAAGTCAGTTTGGAGTCTAATTAACTCTAATTAAAAAAGTAGATTATTAAAAATTTAGATAACAAAAAGATATCACATACTTTACAATTTTTGAGAAACAGTGAATGCTTGCATAACTTTGAGCCTCCTATCCTTGAACATATATTCAAGACTTTGAGCATAAATAAAGATTTTCTTAAAGTTTTAAAGGGGAAATGCCTTAAGGCAATTAGAGTACAAATGAAAGTGTTTACATTAGGACTTCACATTTTAGAGAGGGTAAATGTGAATGTTCAACTTCCCCACTGTATCTGGTTAAGCAGACGTGCTTAACTCCTTGCCCATTCTGTTGTGTACTCCTACAGAATGAGGTATTTCTAAATGTAACTTTAACTTAAAATATAAGAGATTTTCTTATAAATTGTAAAATTTCTTTATAACTGTTTAGTTATGCTTTCGAATCATAGTCTTAGACTATGATAATCTTAGATTGAGAATCTAAGATATTTCCTCCTTTCCTTTACACTCCCTATTTTCAGTTTGAGTATTGTTTCAATTAATTTGAATACAGTGTATGTTGCTTAATTTCAATTTATGCTTCACTGTATTGTTTACTTAGCATACTTTTATTTGATCATATAAATTGCTTACATTTCGTGCATAATAACTTCTAACCTTTAAATTTTCAGAAGAAAAAAAGTTAGAATTTTAAATAGAAAATCTGTATTTTTACTCAATAATTTCATACTGTTTTCCTTACAGTTGCACTCTTTACCTTTCCATACTACCTAGCTTTTTCAGTATCACTGTATGCTTAAATTATAAATAATAATTGTGATATCTTGTTAATCTAAAAACATAGCTAACTTTAAATTGTACTTAGACTGTTTAGTCTAACTACCTTTTTCTTTTCTTGGCATTGCCCTATCATATTTAAATACCAAAAATATGATAGAGCAAGAGCCCTTTTATTCAGGTAATGCAGGGCCCAGTACTTGAAGAACCCTTATGGAAATCTGCTTCCGCATAGTCAAATTTTAATTCATTTTAAACTGTCATGTATATTAAAAAGCCTTGTAATAATTAAATTATATAAGTTACTTTTATTTCAGTTATTAAATTGTGTTGTATCTGTAATGTATATAAAACTACTTGGATGAATGAGTGATTTGCTTATTTGTAAATATTTGTATTACTGCATTTATTTATAGCTTTTTTTTTTCCATTCATTTTTAACTTAACAAATGCTCATAAAGAGACTTGGCCACTTAGCATCGACATTTGATTTGTTTTCTTCTAATCAAGTGTCGGGTGCTAAGGTAACACCCCAATATCTGGATTAATCTTCTATCCAATTATTGGGGCCGTTACATAAACATCCATTCATTATAATATAAGGAACTAAACATCCAACTCAGAATAAGTAAACTAGCAAAATGAATAAAGTTAACCCTGTATTTTTACAACATGATTTTAAAAGTTAAACAAAAAATAGAAATATGATCAACTCATCCTCACAATGCGGGAAAGAAAACCTATGGGTCTTCAAAAGCTTGAACCTCCTCCTGAATCCTATCTTCAGAAGGCTTCACAACCTCAAAAAGCTTAGAGTCTACCATTGTCAGTTTCACAATGATAGAGCCCTAGCCAACAAAAAAAATCTAATTAGACAAAAATCTAAGTACATTTTAAGCTGCAAATTTTATTATGTTAATTTAGAAATCACCATACATTTTAAAATTAAAATAAGCGGTAAAGTGAGCATAATGCATATGAAAGAAAAAGGCAGTTATAAACTATAAGTTTATAACTTAACAAAATAGGAAGTAATCACATACCTCAAAGTATAGCTGCAACAAGGTTAGTTATAAAATAGAGACTAAGTACTAATATAACCGAAAGACAACTCAACCTAAATATGCTTATCATCAATATAAGTATATGCTAATTGATATAAAGTAAAATGAAAATGTGAAACATTTAGATAATTGAAAAGCAAGACTAATATCCTATAAAGATATAAGTAATAAATAAGACTAGCAACCTATAAATAGAGCTAGTAATGCAGTAAAATAATAAATAAAAAAGTGCTGAAAGCATAGTAAAGCAAACTGAAACAAAAAGTATAAGCTGATAAACTGCACTGGCCAAACATGCCATCTAAAAGGAACATATAAGAACTCACTTGCTGCCATATCAGAATCGGGCCAACAGCCACATAAGAAGTATAAGATGAGATAAGTGGAACCGAGAGGCAGAAACACTGAGTAAAAGTGCACCTAAAACTAGTACTACCATATCGGAACCGGACCAACAGCCACACATGAAGTATAAGATTAGATAAGTGGAACTGAGAGGCAGACTAATTAGATTACACTCAACATAACTGAAAACACCGATAAAAATATAATGTTGTTTATGCAAATTCAAGGATGACATGAGATACTTATCAAATATCCTATGTCCAATATATATGAACAAGGTATGAGGCTCAAAACAAGTAAGCAAAGCATTAATTTTTCAAAGTGAGCAAGAGACTCTACTAGGATACATGTGATATCCGTTGTTATCTGATTTATTTATTCTATATACTCCAAGTTATACAAGTTCAAGATCTCCAATTCATACTATTGAGTATAACTTAGATTCGCGACCTTATAAGTCGTAAATAATTAGGACTAGCTAGGTCCTAATTATAAATAAATTGATGTCGACTATATAAATAAATGATAAATCAACCGACCTATTTTATTAATTTAAGCAGTCCCCAGCCATCTTGATTAGCCAAATCAAGATGAAAAGATTAAAAATTAAACTCCAAATATTGGGGTTTAATTACTTAATATAAAAGGTGATTCTAAAGATTAGGTTTTAATACCCAAACTCACAGATTAAGATTAAGGCAAATCCTATTAAGTGAAGTCGTACTTAATATGATGAATCTCTATCCTTAAATCTAAAGTTAAAAGATTGAAAAATCAATAATAAACTATGAAAATCTATAAACTATCAAAATTAAGGCTTCACAAATTGAGTAACCCATTTACTCAGAAATTTCCTAAGGAAGGAAAATGATGATTTTTCTTAAAACTTAAATTATGATTAAAATTAATGAAATTTCTTTCTAAACTTCTTTATTTACTAATTTTAACAATATGACATGAAATTTGGGCTTAAAAGCAATTAATCCTAAATTTGGGCAAAATGACCATTTTGCCCCACCATAAGGGTCTAAAAATCTACTTTTGATTTAAGACTCTAAATTAGAAATTTACAATGGCTAATGATTACTTACTATCTAATATGAAGTTGGATAGTAAGTACATCAATTTTGGATCATTTTTAAGCCTTATGATATCAAATTAAGGAATTTGACTCATAGAGACAATTTGGTAATTTTACTTAATAAATTCTAAATTTTCTGTCATTTTATTATAGCTTGCTATCTAAGGTTTTCATAGAACTAAAAATCACTAAAATTTGATAAGTATTGACTAAGTTATAGCCAATATAAGAATTAGGGCTAATTAAGGAAATTAGGGTTTCCTAAAATGGGTTAAAAACCTAACTTTTCCAAATTAAGTCCAAATTCAGTAAACTTAGTGTCTATAGCTTCCCTATAATCCACTAATTATTTTAATTAGGAGTAGATCCAAATTGGACCTCATTTGGTTAAGTCTTGGCCTAATTAAGGTTTAGGTGATTAGTGAGTGATTACTAAAATTAATCACATAATCACTAAACCAACTACATAATTAGGTTCTACTCTACTCTATGAGTAATTAAAAACTAAAATTACTCAATTTGAATCACTAATTATGCTAATATTCACTAATCAAGTTTTAAGATAATTAGGGTTGATTAAGAGATCTAACCATTAGAACTAAATTAATTTTGTAGTTTACTGTTAATTAGGTCTTCCTAATCAAAATGGTTTATTAGAAGACCTAATTTGGAGCTCAATTGACCAAGTTATGGTTAATTGAAGATCTAGAGTTAATTAGGGTAATTATGGTTAGGTCCTAAAATTATTAAACAAATACTAATCCAAATAGAGAATTGAACACTACTAGGTTATTCTAGAGGTTATACTAATCACCTTAAGACCCATGTTACTTATATTTGGACTAGTGGTTAAAACGTTATGAGCCTTACAAGATTAGGATTTGGATCCAAAAGTGATTAAGCTAAATAACCTCCAAACAAAAAATTTAACCCTATAGAAATATTCCTAAAGCTGTGCTGATTAATTTGAGACTCACATTTGGTATGTTTGGGTGAACACACACAAAATTATTAACAAATGAAGTTTTGTAGCATTTAGGGCAATTATGGGGGTCCTAAATGTCACTAAGTGAAATACAGCTCCTAAGGAAAATTGGATAGTGCCATAATATTCCTCATAATTTTTTGATTTCCATGATATATAATTTTGATATATTTGGATTATTGAAATTAAACTTTTGAATGCTTAAAGTTTAGAAAATTTATTGATTGAATTAATTTAAATCACATCTTTTATTTTTATCTACTTATAGATCGATTATCTAGAATCAGCAAGCCCCACCAATACCCGCTAAATGAAGGACAGCGGGACCCCGCAAGTAATTGCATCGCATTAGCTAATGCGGGCCCCATGACTTACAAGAGTACAGGTTAGGAGAAGCTCGATCCAGCCCGCTCCAAAGAAGGAGGAACCCTTCTTCCTGATAGATGATCGAGACATGCGATTAGGGCTTCGCCCGTCTAGGAGAAAAAGGCCTCGCCAGGCGCCAACCAAACGAGAAAAGGAAGCTTAGGATGCAGCCTCTCCACATAATCAAAATCAGGTTCCAATAGATTCTCCACCATCGACAACTCGATGCCCTAGAATCCCTAGGTTTGGATAACATGTTTGATGATTTGAGTGAAGAGCTGAGTCCAATTACTCAATTGATTTATTGAAATAATTAATATGAAAATAAGGAATACTTAAATGATGAAGTCTAATGACAACAAATGATGGAATTTGATACATAAGCATTAGGCAGGTGAAGTACCTGATGGTTTGGTACGAACTGGGAGAACGATATCAAAATTGGAGAAGCTTGATCCCTTAGCTCAAGACCTTCAGGAGTTTTGACGATGCAAATGAGGGTAGGAAGAGCATGCAGCTAATGGTTGCAGGTAGTGGAGAAAAGGCAAAGCCAGAGGCAGTATGCAGCCACCGCGTGTTGTGAGAGCGACACGCACGCGACACGCGCAGACGCAATAGAGATGCAGCTCATTCATGGGTCATATGGGTCGCGTAGAGCGCATGGGCTGAGATCGCAAGTTCAGATCATACCGGCCCGATTGAGAAGATGGGACCGACCCACGGATGAAGACGGATCTACAGGAATTTAAGTAATTAAATTCACCAAATTTTAATATTAATTCAATTTAATTGAATTAACTCCTTAATTAAATTTGGACTATTTAATGAGTTCACTAAAATTCCAATAATTCACAATAAATCATGCTTAGCAGATGAGGAACACAGCGGTGCGATCGAATTTTTGATTCTGCAAGTATTTAACTATCTAATTTTTTGGGGGATTTAAATAATATTAAAATATTTGCCAAAAATCCAATGACTTCCAAATGCCTCCAAAACTTCACTCTTACCTAATTTGGGGGTGGTGAACACAATGACAAAGTTAGATTTTTTATTGAGGTCAAAATAAATAGGTCAATTTCTAGGGTTTCCAGAAATTCCCAAAATCAGGATTTGATCCAATCGACTCCGAATTTGAACTGGATCTTAGAGGTGAGCTTCTAATGATTTTAATTAGTGCACTAAAACCATAATTAAGATTTGGATTAGTCTTAATGACCTAAGTAACAACCTGGGTTGTTACAAGTGTGAACCATAGAACCTTAGTAGATTTAAACCTTGAATTCTTAATTTGAACCCCTATGTGAGGTTTGGATCCAGAATCCTTAAATCTTGAATTACTTAACCAAGATTTGAGTTAAGTGAGTATAATAATCATTATTATGTCATTGATTTATTTACTTCAACCTTCATAGTCGTCATTTGATTATGAATTAGAACTTGTTAAGTTCTAATATTAACATTAAGGTCGTGAATCTGAGATTATACTCGATATCTGGATATTGGAGATTCTAAACTTGTATCTTCTTAGAATAGTTAGATTAGGATTATTTAGATAACAATAGATATTATATAAGTCTAGTTGAGTCTCTTGCTTACTTTGACTTTGATTGCTCTGCACACCTTGAATATTGAGCCTTGTTCCTTGAGCATAATATGAGAACTTAGAATATGGAAGATACATCCTAAGTTAGTATTTGCAAAGCATAATATTCACTCAGTTCTTTCAAGTGCATTCAGTCCAGTAAGGTATGTCCTAGCTTATCTACCTCCTAAATTCTAGTTTTGTTATAGAATAGACTCAGACCTAGTTCAGTGCTTGGCTAGGATGGATACATGTCTTATTATATAAGTTTAACTCAGACTTAGCTATGATGATGCTTAGGATGGACACATGCTGAACTTTCTATTCAGAGGACTAGTTTGGCCTATTTTTGTTTTGGTAGTACTATGTCTTAGGATTACTTTTACTTCAATTTAGTTTTGGTGCTTTTAGTTGCTTTGCTACAAGTCTCAATGACTTTACTTTTTAGCTTATTTATGCTCTTAGCTGGTATTTACCACATGCTTTAGTGGCCTTTTATATATATTAAATCTGCATGCTTGTATATATGTTCTTATTGAGTAGTTAAAAAATATTGGTATGTTTAGGATGTTAGTTTTGTATATTCATTTCAGTACCTTTCAGTACAGTTTACTTTTATAAAATTAGCATGTCTTCTTGTGATCATAAGCATGTTAGGATCAGTTCTTCTTGTGATCATAAGCATGTTAGGATCAGTTCATTTCAATTCTTATAGTTATTTTTACTCTTTAGCCTCACCTTGCTTAGTTTCATGCTTTGTATGTTACGTTACATACATGTTGCTCAGTTACAAATGAATAGTTTATAGTTATCCTTTTCTTTGTAGCTTGATGCACCCTATATTGCTTGTATGTTTAAAGTAGTTAGTGTGGTATCTTTAAATATTCAGTTCACTTAAATAGCCTAAAATGTACTTAGACAATTTGTCTAACTATAACATTTTTCTGTTATTGTCTAGGGCCCTGGCATTTGTGATACTAACAAATTTCAGATTTGGAGCTATTCGTTGGTGGTTCTGCAGGAGAAGAGCCAGTGCAGGAGGAGGATCCTACTGCTGTGTAGTTAGATCTTTCCTTTTTCTTGCAGTGAGATTGAGAGATATTTTCTTTCTTTTAATTTAGTCTATAATAATTAAATTTTGGATATATTTTCTTTCTGCACTTGAGCTGAGTTACTGTTTCCTATACTCTTGTATACTATGCTATGATGTGGACATTATGCTATACTATTTTTTGCTTCTGCTACTTTGATATACTGATAAATGTTTACAGTTCCATATGACAAGTCCTTGGCTTAAGACGAGTTGGGTTTTACCTGACTCTACTTGAGTTGGGGATTTACCACAGTTAGAGCACCGTACTCCCCGTGTTTATGCTAATATCAGTATTAGCATGGCCATAGAGGGTACGGGGCCCCATAGTTGGTATCAGAGAACACCGTAAGGTGTTAGAATAGGATATGTGATTCCTTTTTACCTAATGGACCATTCTTCTGAAGTGCAAACATCAAGATATAACATCCATAACATAGTACTATCGGTAACTCTTTGAAAAATGTAGAATGAAGATACTCATATCCTAAAAATCCAGTTATCTATAATTGACAAAAACCATTACATTCTACTATTAGGATCAAATGGATCATGAAGAGTCTGACTTGGACTATTATCTGCATGCCTTTGAGTTGGCTTGGAGCTATAGTTTCAAATGGAGACAAGAGAGCAAATGGCAAATCAAAGGAGTTTTAGTAAAAGGAACCCTAGTCTTGGACAAACTTTTATATCAAACGGTGTACCAAGGGATTGACTTTTTTATCTACGCACAGGAGTGGTTGAGCCGAGTAGAGTCAGTCCTAAGGCACATAAAATGTCCAGAGTCCCTCTTGGTTGACATATTGACAGATCAGATGCTAGACTATGCGGGAGTCTGGTGGTACGATACCATCAAGAAGCTCGAACAGAAATGCAAGAAAAAGTGTCAGGAAGTTACCTTTGAAGATTTTGTGTTGCATTTAGGGTTTAATACATTAAGGATGTATGAGTGTTAGTTAGAGTAATTATCCCTTCTTGTTACTTAAATAATTTTAATAGTATGGTGACTTTTGGCATTTTTCTGAACCTTATGTAATTCCTCATTTCAAAGGGTAATGAGAATTTTTTATATCTATTATAAATTAAATCACTGTCTTCCTTAGAATAATTTTGAAATCAAGATTTGTATTCCTTAATCTAGAATGAATTCTGGATCACCTCCTGCTGCTACCCCTATCAAGTATACTGTTGCTTCAAGCAGTTCATCTGATGAAGTAGCTCATCTATGAGCAATGGTGGCAACCTTTGTAACAACCCTAGGTTGTTACCCTAGCTAAAACTAGATTAATTAAGCTAAACCAAGGTTTGATTTTGATTCCATTGGATTTAATGGGTCATTTAAATCTAAACCTAGAAGTTTAAAATCAATCGGAGCTAAATTGAAAAATTTGGTATTTTTGACTATTTTTAAGCCCTAAAAAAATACCTAAATTTTTTTGATCTCCAAATTGAAATCTGATTTCATTTTTGAATTCCTCATACCCTAATTAGCTAAGGGTAAAATTTTGGGAATTTTTGGAGCTCATTTGATCCTAAATTGGATTTGGAAAATTTAAGATAATTATATATTATTTAATTGGATTTATTTAAATTAAAAATAATTTTTATTAAATAAATAAACCCGGGATTTGCTGTCGGGACCGCGGCAGATCCGCTACAGGGTCCCAACAGCGGCGCACGCGTTTTGGCCACTCGATGGGTAAGCACGCATATCAGCGCGCTAGATCCAACGGCCCTCATACCGCGCGCTATGATGTAATCCTACCCGCCCGATCGGCATCTCAGATCGGACGCGTGAGATTTAATTCGCGGTTCTGTTACATGGACCCCGGATCAAGCCGTCGATCCGCAATGGCTTCGCCATCAGACGGTTGCGGTGAGCCCCACACTGTTCATCGTCGTTCTAGCGAGGATCAGGCCCGACAGAAAAAAATCTACCGAATTAAGCCACGTGACCCAGACTGCACTCCCCGCGCCATGTCAGCTAGGCTGTTAGAACGTTTCTGTAAGTGGCCAAGCCTAGTAGAGCGACCCAGTAGGCTTAGACCCTCCCAATTCCAGAAAAAGGCAAGGACCCTTGGGCCGAGCCTAGACCATGGCTCCAGACCTCGGCAGCCACCCTGGACCTCCCAGCAGCCTATAAATACCCTCGGGACTTGACAGTGAGTCCCTTTGCTCACTGTGAACCCCCAACTCCTCAGCTGAAGGCCTGCTGGAGTGCCCATCCCCTCGGCGATTTCCCAGCATTCCAGAGCTTAGAACCGCCGATAGAGGGCCCGTCTGGTGTTCAGAACCCCTGTGCTCGATCGTCTAACCTGTAGGAAGCTTAGGAGCATCTCAATTTCCCTCGGCTTAGCCTGCAGCCCCGACTTCAGGTACGACTTCTCCCCATTAAAATTTCCTTAAGCTCATTTCCATTCTATCCTCTAGATTGAGCCCTGGATGTCGCCTAGTGAACCTTAGCCACCTAGAAACCCAATGTGATTGTCGCCTGGGGCTAAGCTAGCTCGAGTCGATCGTATCGATCGACAGAGCTAGCCACCGAGAAAATCTAATAATTGAAATGGTCAATTATATCATTAATAAGTTCAGTTAAGATAACTTAAGAATTAAGTGTTAAAAGAAAAATAATTGGAAATGTCTAAGTAAAATCTTAGTTTAAGATCTAAACTGATCAAAACTCAGACTCTTAGATCTTAAATAACCTAAGAAGGTCAATTTGAGTTGAGTGTTAATCTAATACTTGGAATTGTCAATTTTAACCTTAATAAGCTCCTCATAGTTAATTATGAACTTAGATTCTAAAGAGAATCACAAATGGAAACTCTTAAGCAAAACTCTAATTAGAAGTCTAAAGTGATCAAACTTCAGATCTTTAGATCTTAGATCTTAGACTTAGATCTTCAATTTGAACTGAACCACCTCCAATTGAAATTCTTTAACGATTGATTGTTTAATCTTTTGAAACCTTCCATGTGGGTATAGTATGATTCAATCAATAAGATAATGAAATTATCTTAAAGGTTGAATATAGATCTTAGATTCTCAAGTTCTTAAGTGATTATTTTATCTTATAATCAGTAGAATAGCTTTTCATTAAGTTCTTAGTTCCTGAATCCTGCATCTTATAGGACTCTTCACCTTTAATTTGGGGTGTTAAGTGTGAACCCTAGATCCTTACTAAGATATTACCTAGGATTTGGAATTTGAACTCAACATAGGGTTTAAGTTCTAAATTCTTAAATCTTGATTTTTTTTAGTCAAGATTTAGGTTAGAGGGTAAAATATTCATAAATTAGGTCGTTGATTTGCTTACTTAAACTATATAGTCGTCACATGATTATTGGATTAGAACTTGTTAAGTTCTAATATTTGACTTTAAGGACGTAAATCTGAGATTCTACTCGATAGCTGGATGTTGGAGATCCTAAACGTGTACCTTCTCAGAATAGTTAGATTTGGAAATTAGATAACAATAGATATCACATAAGTCTAGATTGAGTCTCTTGCTTACGTTGATTAGATTTACTTAGCATACCTTGGATATTGAGCCTTATTCCTTGAGCATAATAGAAAAATTTAGAATATGGATGATACATCCTAAGCTAGTATTGAAATTGCATATCATTCAGTTTTGTTTTGTTTGCAGTTAGTAGAATATATCCTAGCTTAGTCATCCTCTTCAGTAGTAGTATTGTATAGACTAGACTCAGACATAGCATATTTGGATGGCTGGGCTGGCGATTGATTGATGGATATTGGAGGCCCTGTATGGCCTATTGGCTAGTATGGTAGTACTATATCTTAGGCTTATTGCTACTTTAGCTGAATTGTATTGCTTTCTGATTTACTTTTCCACATGCTTCAGTGGCCTTATTTTTAGTATTTGCTTGCTTTGCTACTTGCCTCAGTGGCCTTATATTTCATATATTGCTTTGCTTTTGCCACATGTCTCAGTGGCCTTTCTTTTTCATATTAATCTGCATGTTGTATGTATAGTTTTATGGCTTAGTTATATGTATAAATGGCATATTTAGGATGCTAGAATTTTGTCATGTTTAGTACTTGTGTTTTTTTTTACTCAGCATGTTTTATTGCGATCATAATCATGTTAGGATCATATTTATTTCAATAGTTACAGTTATTTTTGCTTTTAGCATCACCTTGTTTATTTAGTGTTTTGTATGATATTTCACATACATGTTTCTTGTTATAAATGGATAGTTTATAGTATTCCACTTCTTGTATAGCTTGTTGCACCCCATAATTGCTTGCATGTTAAAAGTAGTTTAATGTGATATCTTTCAATATTCAGTTCATTTAAATAGCCTAAAATGTACTTAGACAATTGTCTAACTGTAATCTTTTTATTTTGTTGGCTGGGGCCCTGGCATTTGTGATACCAAAAAATGTCAGATTTAGACGTGTTCGTGGGTAGTGTCGCAGAGGAGGAGTAGATTCAGGAGGAGGATCGTGTTGCTGCTGTTTAGTTAGCTGTTGCCTTTTTATTTTATGAGATTGAGAGATATTTTTATTCCCTTTAAACTTCAGTTTATAATAATTAATTCTGGATGTATTTTATTTCTGTGTTATAATGAGTTACTATCTTGCATTCCCTTTTCCTACTATGTATGCTTGTGGATGTTACTCTATTTTGTATTGCTTCCGCCACTTTGATATTTGTATTGATGAATGTTATAGCACTTGGTGACAAGTCCTTGGCTTAAGGCAGGTTGAGTTTACCTAACTTTACTTAAGTTGGGGATTTGCAACAGTTGGAGCACTGTACTTCCTTATTATCAGTACGGGCCCCACAGTTGGTATCAGAGAACACCATAAGGTGTCAGAATGGGATCTATGATTCCTTTCTACTTGATGGATCGTTCTTCTGAAATACACGCATCAATATAAGTGACATCCATAACATAGTAGTGTCAGTAACTCCATGCAAAATCAAAGAGGAGAATGCTCTCATCCTAATAAATTTATTCATTTGGAGTCCAACACAAATATAATAAAATTATGTCCCTAGAGTCAAATGGGATCTGAAGAGTCTGATATAGATTATTATCAGTGTGCCTTCAGGAGAGTTTGGAGCTGTAGCTTCAAATGGAGGCAGGAAAGCAAATGGAAAATTGAAGGAGTTTCATCAAGAGGAATTTTGGTTATGGAGAAGCTTCTACAACAAGCTGTATATCGAGGGCTCAACTTTCCCATATATGTGTAAGAATGGTTGAGCCGAGTGGAGTCCATTTTGGAACACATAGAGTGTCCTGAGTCACTTCATGTATATATTGTGACCGACCTGATGGTAGACTATGCCGGAGTGTGGTGGTATGAGACTATGGTAAAGCTCGAGAAGAAACGTAATAGGAGGCGTCGAGAAGTCACCTTTAAGGATTTTTGTGTAGCCTTTAGGGTAGAGTACATTGATAATGTTTGAATGATAGTTAGGTTAAATGTTATTTTATTTTTAAGCAATTTACAATTTTTGCATTGTAATTTCTAAATTCTATGATTAATGAAAATTTTTGATTTCCCCTTCCTTAGAGTAAATTCTGAGTTTGTTCTCTTCTTAATTAAACTAGAATGGATTCTGGATCACCACCCACAGTCACTCCTATCAAGAAGACTGTGGCCTCCAGTAGTTCTAGCAATGAGGTGGCTCATCTGTGAGCCATGGTGGCAACTCTCTTAGAAAACCAAGCTCAACAGGCACTAGTCATGCATAAATTATTGAATGATCGTGTAACTCCAGTAACCATCGCTACTCCGACAGTCCATGCTCCACAAGTTGCTTCATCTTCACACCATTCAGCAGATAATCTCCTCCATAATTTCTTGAGATTAAGACCTCCAACCTTTGGTGGGAACCTGTCCCCGATGGATACAGCCGATTGACTGAAGGCCGTGGAGAAGGATTTGATTAGTCTGAAAATTCCAAACTCCAAAGCCGTCCGTCTCACCACCCATCTGTTCCACGCCGAGGCATAATATTGGTGGGAAGAAGTCAGGAATACCCAGTTCATCGATTATGAACTAGACGACATTCCTTGGGATGCATTTGTTGAAGCCTTCAAGACTGAGTTCATTCCCCCGTCCGCACAAAACATGATTACAGATACAATCATGAGATTGACTCAAGGAAGTCGCTCAGTGGCGGAATACAAAAGAGAGTTCCGTTGATTAATTCATTTTGCACCAGAAGTCACCCATTCTGAGTCAGCAAAGTGCCACCGCTTTCTTTGTGGGCTCAGAAATTCATTGAAGAATCAAATAGTGCCGCTCTGTCTAACTAGCTTCTTCAAACTAGTGGAAACGGCTAAGGTGATTGAGCATCACCAATCCGAAGAAGATCATAAATGAAAAGCGCAAACCACTCTAAACCAGCGAGGAAATTTCAAGAGACACGGATCCAACCCCACAAAAGTGTATCAGCCGGAAGCAGCACCTACTGCCGAACAAGCTCAAAATTGTACTAAATCACACCCGTATGGCAAGTGCTACAACTTTGGCCAGAGATATTTTAATTGTGGGCGCACAGGCCATCGGTTCTATCAGTGCAACCACACGGAAATAATAGACGGAGTTCAAATGAAGTCGTATCATAAGAAGCAAGTGTTCCGAGCAACTCCACTGAATCGGAGGGAACCAAATCTGGCCATAATGCTAGCCCCTATTTCTAAAGTGGCTCACACACTGCCACCAGCTCCCAATTCTCAGAATTTCCAGTGACGGCAGACTAACAATCGTCCTGCTGAACCTGCCCGAGTATATGCTTTAACTCCTATGAAAGCCGCAGAAGATAACAATGTGGTTTCATGTACACACTCTTAAACCTCTCCTGTTACATTGCCTTGCTGTATTTTAAATCTTTTCAAGTTGTTAATGCGAAACTGTGTAAATTTAGGCACACTTTATTTCAATAACCAGCCTTGTAATGTATTGTTTGATACGGGTGCCAATCACTCATTCATCTCTGAACAATTTGCTAATAATCTTAAACTTCACGCATGCAACCTAGCACAAAAATTGAGTGTCGGACTTCCATCAGGAATCCAACTAAGTGCTCATAAATTTTGCAATAGCAAAGTCCCGATAAATGATCAAGAATTTCAGGCTAAACTAATCATCCTACCGATAGCTAACTTTGACATCATCCTCGGGATGAATTGGCTCAGTGACAATAATGTTGTGATAAACTGCCATAAAAAGAGGGTCACTCTCCATTCTCAGGGTAAGCCTGAAACATTTGTAGGAAAAACTAGCACGCAGTTATCTTTAATAAATGCTATTAAAGCTGAACAACTAATTAGCAAAGGTTGTAGTGCCTACCTAGTCACCATGATGGGCAAAATAAAAGAAAATATCTCCCTTGCTGATTGTAAGGTAGTCAAAGAGTTCACCGATGTATTTCCAAAAGATTTGCCTGGTTTAACCCCTTTCAGAGAAGTGGAATTCTCTATTGAATTGATTCATGGTACACAGCCAATATCCAAAGCACCTTATAGAATGGCACCTAAGGAGCTTCAGGAACTCAACGAGCAGTTGCAAGAGCTCTTGAATAAAGGTTTCATTAGGCCAAGCATGTCTCCTTGGGGAGCGCCAGTTTTATTTGTGAAAAAGAATGATGGATCTATGTGCATGTGCATAGATTATTGTGAGTTGAATAAAGTCACTATCATGAACAAATACCCATTACCTAGAATTGATGACTTGTTCGACCAGTTATCCGGAGCTATCATATTCTCCAAGATTGATTTAAGATCTGGATATCACCAGTTGCGAGTAAGGGAAAATGATGTAGGAAAAACTGTTTTTCGCACCCGTTATGGCCACTTTGAATTTTTGGTGATTCATTTGGACTCACCAATGCCCCATCCATCTTTATGGATTTAATGCAGCGAGTGCTAAAACCATATCTGGACAAATTTGTAATTGTCTTTATTGACGATATCCTTATTTACTCCAAAACTTTGAGAGATCATGAAGAACATCTGTGGTTAGTGTTGGAAACTCTGTGTGAGCATCAACTGTATGCCAAGTTCTCCAAATGCGAGTTTTGGCTCAATTCCATTGCATTTTTGGGACACATAGTCGATGCTCAGGGTATTTGAATAGATCAGAATAAAGTAAGTGCTATTCGGGACTGGGTTCAACCTAAGTCTGTTACTGATATTAGAAGTTTCCTGGGATTAGTAGGATATTACAGAAAATTTGTTAAGGGCTTTTCCCAGATTGCTTCTCCGTTGACTAAGTTGACCCAAAAAGTCATTCCGTTCATTTGGAGTCTAGAATGTGAAGAAGCATTCCAAACTCTAAAGGATGCACTTTCTACCGCTCCAGTTCTTGTTTTACCTAAAGAGGGGTTGAACAATCAGGTTTATACCGATGCCTCAGGTATCGGTCTAGGTTGTGTTTTAATGCAAGAGGGTAAGGTAATTGCTTACGCCTCTCGTTAGCTGAAACCCCACGAGCGAAATTATCCAGTTCATGACCTTGAACTTGCAGCCATAATTTTCGCCTTGAAAATATGGCATCACTATTTGTACGGAGTGCAATGTTCAATTTTCACCGACCATCAGAGTTTGAAGTACATCTTCACCCAATGAGAGTTGAATTGCCACCAGAGAAGATGGTTGGAGCTCATCAGCGATTATGATCTCAGTATCCAGTATCATCCGGGAAAAGCAAATGTTGTGGTTGATGCCCTTAGTCGTCGTGCTACTTTAACCTCAATAATTGCCTCCAGTTTCTTAGAACCTGAATTTTGTAAGCTCAAAATTTTTCCAGTTAATGGCGATATGCTGAGTTCGCTATTAGCAAATATTAATGTGGAACCCACTTTCCACCGAGATGTCTCCATCTCGCAAACCAAAGATGATGAGTATTTGAAATTTAAGGCAGATATGGAAGGTGGTCGTTGTCAAGATTTGTAGTTGTAGAATGGTGTAGTTTATCAAGGTAATCGATTGTGGATTCCTAAGTCCATGCATCAAGAGGTTTTAGTCGAAGGCCATAATTCTGGGTATCATATTCACCCAGGCAGTACTAAGATGTATCAAGATTTAAAGTAATCATTTTGGTGGCCAGGTATGAAGAAAGATGTAGCTGACTTTGTGGCCAAATATCATGTCTGTAATTTAGTGAAAGCTGAACACCAAAGACCTGGTGGTCTTTTGCATCCATTAGATATTCCTGAATAGAAATGGTTTGATATATCCATGGACTTTGTCATGGGATTGCCTCGTGCAAAATCAGGTGCCAATGCGATCTGGGTTATAGTAGACCGCTTGACTAAATCATCACATTTCCTTCCTATCCGTCAAACTGATTCTGTAGAAAAGTTAGCAAAACTCTACATTAAGGAGATTGTCAGATTGCATGGGATTCCAAAGTCAATCGTATCTGATAGAGACAGTATATTTACTTCCAAGTTTTGGCAAGCTATGCATCAAGACCTGGGTACGACTCTAGCCATGAGTACAGCTTTTCATCCTCAAACGAATAGTCAGACTGAAAGAGTAAATCAAGTTCTGGAAGATTTGCTTAGGCTTTGTATTCTTGATTTTGCTGGTTCCTGGGAAGATCACATCCCATTAGTGGAATTTGCCAACAACAACAGTTTTTAAGCCAGTATTAAGATGGCTCCTTATGAAGCGTTGTATGGAAGAAAATGCAGTACTCCACTAGCCTAGTCTGAAACAGGAAGTATTCAACTGTTTGGTTCAGAATTGGTAGAAGAAACTAGTAGTAAGATCAAGTTAATTCAACAGAGAATTCGTCCGGCTCAAGATCGTCAGAGTAAGTATCATGACTCTCACCACCGTCTCTTAGAATTCAATGTGGGAGATTCTGCTTATCTGAAGGTCATCCCAATGAAGGGTATTTTCAGATTTGGTGTAGCTGGGAAACTCAGTCCCCGCTATGTTGGACCTTTCAAAATCTTGGCCAAGGTAGGGTCATCTGCTTATCGACTAAGCCTACCTGATGGCTTTGCAGCTGTTCACAACGTATTTTATGTATCCTCATTGAGAAGATGTCTTCGAAACCCTTCTTATCTCATTTAACTTCCAGGATGAGATTCAACCTGATCTTTTGTATGCTGAAGAACCTATCAGAATTTTAGCTTGTGATCAGAAACAGCTAAGGAATCGTTCAATTCCTATGGTCAAAATTCAGTGGAAGAACCGATCGTTAGAAGAATCTACTTGGGAAAAAGAGATGGATATGCGCAATAAATATCCCCAGCTCTTTGCAAACTCAGGTACTATTCATTTCTCTTCTTTTAACGGTATCTAAACTCGTATTGTCACAGCAGGATATTTCTTCACTTAGGTGATGTTGGGGAAGACATCGTTCTTAAGTGGGGGAGTCTGTAACAACCCTAGGTTGTTACCTTAGCTAAAACTAGATTAATTAAGCTAAACTGAGGTTTGATTTTGATTCCATTAGATTCAATGGGTCATTTAAACTTAAACATAGAAGTTTGAAATCAATCGGAGCTAAATTGAAAAATTTGGTATTTTTGGCTATTTTTAAGCCCTAAAGAAAATACCTAAATTAGTTTGGTCTCCAAATTGAAATCTGATTTCATTTTTGAATTTCTCATACCCTATTTAGCTAAGGGTAAAATTTTGGGAATTTTTGGAGCTCATTTGATCCTAAATTGGATTTAGAAAATTTAAGATAATTATATATTATTTAATTGGATTTATTTAAATTAAAAATAATTTTTATTCAATAAATAAACCCAGGATTTGCTGTCAGGACCATGGCAGATCCACTGCGGGGTCCCGATAGCGGCGTACGCATTTTGGCCACTCGATGGGTAAGCACGCATCTCAGCGCGCTAGATCCAACGGCCCTCATACCGCGCACTGTGATCTAATCCTACCCGCCCAATCGGCATCTCAAATCGGACGCGCGGGATTTAATCTGCGATTCCGTTACTTGGACCCCGGATCAAGCCGTCGATCTGCAACGGCTTCGCCATCAGACGGTTGCGGTGAGCCCCACACTGTTCATCTTCGTTCTCGCGAGGATCCGGCCCGACAGAGAAAAATCTGCCGAATTAAGCCACGTGACCCGGTCTGCCACTCCCTGCGCCAGGTCAGCTAGGCCGTTAGAACCTTTCTGTAAGTGGCCGAGCCTAGTAGAGCGACCCAGGAGGATTAGACCCTCCCAATTCCGGAAAATGGCAAGGACCCTCAGGCCGAGCCTAAGCTATGGCTCCAGACCTCGGCAGCCACCCTGGACCTCCCAACAGCCTATAAATACCCTTGGGACTTCACAATGAGTCCCTTTGCTCACTGTGAACCCCCAATTCCCTAGCTGAAGGCCTGCTGGAGCTCCCGTCCCCTCGGCAATTTCCCGTATTCTAGAGCTTAGAACCGCTGATAGAGGGCCCGTCTAGTGTTCAGAACCCCTGTGCTCGATCGTCTAACCTGCAGGAAGCTTAGGAGCGTCTCATTTTCCCTCAGCTTAGCCTGTAGCGCCGACTTCAAGTACGGCTTCTCCCCATTAAAATTTCCTTAAGCTCATTTCCATTCTGTCCTCTGGATTGAGTCCTGGATGTTGCCTAGTGAACCTTAGCCACCTAGAAACCCAATGTGATTGTCGCCTGGGGCTAAGCTAGCTCGAGTCGATCGTATCGATTGACTGAGCTAGCCACCAAGCCAATTGCTGAGTCCGAGTAAGGACCCAGTGATTGGCTGCGCCTCAGGTTAAGATAGGTTCGGGGTTCGATGCGTCTAGTCTCCCTGAACGTGTAGGGATCGAATCCCGGTCGAATCGAGGCCTCTGTGAGGAGAATTTTCCCCTCACAGTCAGTCGGAGACGCCCATATCGAATGCGTCTCGGTCGAGTAGCACCCCGTCGTTCCAGAGGGATCCAGATGGGGGTTCTTGGCCCAATCGATGCGTCTTAACTAAAGGAACGTGCAGGGATCGATTTGAGCCCCTGCCATCGTCGGAGCGCCGAGAATTTCAGCGTTGAAATTTGTCGGGCTCAGGACCCGTCGAGAGGAAGAAGACAAAGTCGTAGGTTCTAGGCCGGGCCGACCCGTGACCCGCACGGTTCTGATTTTGGGCCGCGCCTAATTAATAATTATTGGATAGCATTTTTAATGATTGCGAATTTAATTAATTAAACTCTATAGTTTTAATTTAAATAAACATTCAGAATAAATTAATTAAATAACTTTAGTTATACAGATCCAAATGGTATGATCCAATATACCATTTGAATCAGAAAAATTCAAGGAACCTAAATATAAAATAAAATCTTATATCCAATGGTTGGATTAAAAATTATTTACCAAACCCTCTCTATTTTTAATTAAATCATATAAAATCATCTAAATATCCAATTTATGAGTTTAAGGGCTTTGATTACTCCTTGTACCCTAAGGAACAATTCCAAACCCTTAAAATTAATTTTGGATAATTAATTTTTTTAATCACTCCTTAATCACCCTAATTAATGATTAGTGAATTTAATCCTAATTAAGCCTTTGATTTGGGTGGGGATTGTTCCTAACCTCATATTAAGTCTAGTAGAACCTAAGAGTAAGGTTGGATTTTCCTAAAATGCCCTAATTTCACTAATCACCATAAGTGGCTTAATTAAGTGATTAGTGCTAATTAAGATCATTTAGGTCATCAAAACCTAAATTAAGGGTGTTTTCCCCCTTTATTAAGTAATATGAAATACATTAAAATAGATCAGAATAAATTTGGGTAATTAAACCCTAAAATCCCAATTTTAGCCTTAAGAGGGGCATTCTGGTCATTTTGACCAAAATGTGATTTAGTGTTCTTTAAAGATTGAAAATTTCAGGAAATCTCTATAAAGTAGATTGGAAATGTTCTTTAAATCCTAGAATAATAATAATGCTAAAGTGATCATGAATCCATGAGATCTTCATTAAATCTTTAATTAAGATACTTAGATCTTAAGTTTTACTTATAAAGATCATATGGAATTAAACTTTAAATCTAATAATTGAAATGGTCAATTATATCATTAATAAGTTCAGTTAAGATAACTTAAGAATTAAGTGTTAAAAGAAAAATAATTGGAAATGTCTAAGTAAAATCTTAGTTTAAGATCTAAAGTGATCAAAACTCAGACCCTTAGATCTTAAGTAACCTAAGAAGATCAATATGGGTTGAGTGTTAATCTAATACTTGGAATTGTCAATTTTAACCTTAATAAGCTCCTCATTGTTAATTATGAACTTAGATTCTAAAGAGAATCACAAATGGAAACTCTTAAGTCAAAACTCTAATTAGAAGTCTAAAGTGATCAAACTTCAGATCTTTAGATCTTAGATCTTAGACTTAGATCTTCAATTTGAACTGAACCACCTCCAATTGAAATTCTTTAATGATTGATTGTTTAATCTTTTGAAACCTTCCATATGGGTATAGTATGAAACAATCAATAAGATAATGAAATTATCTTAAAGGTTGAATATAGATCTTAGATTCTCAAGTTCTTAATTGATTATTTTATCTTATAATCAGTAGAATAGCCTTTCACTAAGTTCTTAGTTCCTGAATCCTGCAGCTTATAGGACTCTTCACCTTTAATTTGGGGTGTTAAGTGTGAACCTTAGATCCTTACTAAGATATTAACTAGGATTTGGAATTTGAACTCAACATAGGGTTTAAGTTGTAAATTCTTAAATCTTGATTTATTTAGTCAAGATTTGTGTAAGAGAGTAAAATATTCATAAATTAGGTCGTTGATTTGCTTACTTAAACTATATAGTCATCACATGATTATTGGATTAGAACTTGTTAAGTTCTAATATTTGACTTTAAGGACGTAAATCTGAGATTCTACTCGATAGCTGGATGTTGGAGATCCTAAACTTGTACCTTCTTAGAATAATTAGATTTGGAAATTAGATAACAATAGATATCACATAAGTCTAGATTGAGTCTCTTGCTTATGTTAATTAGATTTGCTTAGCATACCTTGGATATTGAGCCTTATTCCTTAAGCATAATGGAAAAACTTAGGTTATAGATAATACATCCTAAGCTAGTATTTAAATTGCATATCATACAGTTTTGTTTTGTTTGCAGTTAGTAGAATATGTCCTAGCTTAGTGTGCCTCTTCAGTAGTAGTATTGTATAGACTGGACTCAAACCTAGCATATTTGGATGGCTAGGCTGGGGATTGATTGATGGATATTGGAGGCCCTGTATGGCCTATTGGCTGGTATGGCAGTACTATGTCTTAGGCTTATTGCTACTTTAGTTGAATTGTATTGCTTTCTGATTTACTTTGCCACATGATTCAGTGGCCTTATTTTCAGTATTTGCTCGCTTTGCCACATGCCTCAGTGGCCTTATATTTCATATATTGCTTTGCTTTTGCCACATGTCTCAGTGGCCTTTTTTTTTCATATTAATCTGCATGTTGTATGTATAGTTTTATGGCTTAGTTATATGTATAAATGGCATGTTTAGGATGCTAGAATTTTGTCATGTTCAGTACTTGTGTTTTTTTTTTACTCAGCATGTTTTATTGCGATCATAATCATGTTAGGAAAATATTTATTTCAGTAGTTACAGTTATTTTTGCTTTTAGCCTCACCTTATTTATTTAGTGTTTTGTATGATCTTTCACATACATGTTGCTTGTTATAAATGGATAGTTTATAGTATTCCACTTCTTGTATAGCTTGTTGCACCCCATAATTGCTTGCATGTTAAAAGTAGTTTAATGTGATATCTTTCAATATTCAGTTCATTTAAATAGCCTAAAATGTACTTAGACAATTGTCTAACTGTAACATTTTTATTTTGTTGGCCGGGGCCATGGCATTTGTGATACCCAAAAATGTCAGATTCAGACGTGTTCGTGGTAGTGTCGCAGAGGAGGAGCAGATTCAAGAGGAGGATCGTGCTGCTGCTGTTTAGTTAGCTGTTGCCTTTTTATTTTATGAAATTGAGAGATATTTTTATTCCCTTTAAACTTCAGTTTGTAATAATTAATTCTGAATGTATTTTATTTCTGTGTTATGATGAGTTACTATATTTCATTCCCTTTTCCTACTATGTATGCTTGTTGATGTTACTCTATTTTGTATTGCTTCCGCCACTTTGATATTTGTATTGATGAATGTTATAGCACTTGGTGACAAGTCCTTGGCATAAGGCAGGTTGGGTTTACCTCACTTTACTTAAGTTAGAGATTTGCCACAGTTGGAGCACCGTACTTCCTTATTATCAGTACGGGGGCCCCACAACCTTGTTGGAGAATTAGGCTCAACAAGCACTTGAAATGCGGAAGATTATGTCCGATCGTTCAGTACTAGTCATTGCTGCTGCTCGTGCTGTTCCCGTTCTGCAGCATCCTTTTCCTTCCCATCACTCCATGGATAACCTTCTCCATAACTTCTTAAAACTAAGGCCTTCCACCTTTAGTGGAAACTTATCACCAATGGATACACCCGACTGGTTGAAAGCAGTCGAGAAGGATATAATTAGTCTGAAGATCCCAAATTCAGAAGTCGTCCATCTCACTATACACATGTATCATGCTGAAGCAGAATATTGGTGGGACGACATCTGGAATACTAGATTCATTGATTTTGGGCTCAAAGACATCCCTTCGGATGAATTAGTAGAAGCATTCAAGGCTGAATTCATTCCCCTGTCTGCACAAAACATTATAATGGATATGATTCTGAGGTTGACACAAGGAAATTGTTCTGTCACCGACTACGAAAGGGACTTTCGTAGGTTTATTTGTTTTGCCCCATAGATGGTCCAATCTGAATCGGCCAAGTATCATCGCTTTCTCAGTGGAATTTGAGATTCACTGAAATATCTGATTGTTCCACTCCATCTAACGAGTTTCTTTGAGCTAGTAGAGACAGCCAAGGTGCTTAAGCACCATCACTCAGAAAAAGATCTCAAGCGAAAGATGCAATCAACTGCCCATAAATATGAAGCATTCAAAAGGCATAGACCTCACTCTACAAAGGCCTATCAAATTGAAGTTACACCCACTGCTGAACCAATTAAAGGCTGTAACAAGCCTCATCCCTATGGCAAGTGTTACCACTTTGGCCATAAGTGCTACACTTGTTGGCATCCAGGCCACTTGTTCTGTAATTGCACAAATACAGAGACAGTGGATGGAGTCTAAATTAAGTAGTATCATAAGAACCAAGTATTCAGGGCAACTCCACTGAATAAGAGAGAACCAGGTTTGGCAATAATGACAGCCCCTGCATTTGAAGTTGCTCCAGAGCAGCCCTCAGCTCCTAAGTCCCAGAACAATCCCAGGAAGCAGGTAAACAACCATCTTGCTGGTCCTGCGCGAGTATATGCTTTAACACCTATAAAAGCCGCAGAAGATAATAATGTCATTTTATGTACACATTTCTGAACTATTTCTTTCATTTATGTACCTTAATCATTGCAACTTATTAATTCGATTTGTATAAATAAATTAGGCACGCTATATTTTAAAAACCAGCCCTGCAATGTGTTATTTGACATGGTGCTAGTCATTCATTTATTTCTGAATGTTTTGCGAACATTCTTAACCACACTCATACAATTTAGCAAAATCATTAAGTGTTGGACTTCCATCTGGAGCCCAACTCAGTGCTCATAAGTTCTATAATGTCAAAATCCCATTAAATGGTCAGGAGTTTGATTATAAATTAATCATCCTACCATTAGCAAACTTTAATATCATCCTTGGGATGAATTTGCTCAGTGACAATAATGCTGTGATAAACTGCCTTAAGAAGAAGGTCACTCTTTATTCCCAGGGCAAGTCTGAAACATTTATAGGAAAAGTCATTACACAACTATCATTAATCAATGCTATTAAAGTTGAATAGTTGATTAGTAAGGGTTGTAATGCTTTTCTAGTCACTATGATGGGTGAAGCAAAAGAAAGTATCCCTCTGTCTGATTATAAAGTAGTTAAGGAATTTATCAATGTGTTCCTAGAAGATTTGCCTGGTGTACCTCCTCCTAGAGAAGTAGAGTTCTCTATTGAATTGATTCTGGGTACCTAGCCTATATCTAAAGCTTTGTAAAGAATGGCACCTATGAAACTTCAAGAACTCAACGAACAGTTACAAGAGCTCTTGCATAAAGGCTTTATTAGGCCAAGTATGTCTCCTTGGAGAGCACCCGTTATATTTGTAAAGAAAAAGGATGGATCTATGCAAATGTTCATAGATTATTACAAACTAAACAAAGTCACCATAAAGAATAAATATGATGATTTGTTCGACCAATTGTCTGGAGCTGTCATATTCTCTAAGATTGACTTGAGGTCTGGATATCATCAATTGCGAGTAAAAGAAGATGATGTAGGAAAGATCGCTTTACGCACTTGCTATGGTCATTTTGAATTCTTAGTGATGTCTTTCAGACTCACCAATGCACCATCAATCTTTATAAATTTGATGCAGCGAGTTCTTAAGCCATATTTAGACAAACTTGTAATCGTCTTTATCGACGATATTCTCATCTATTCTCGAACCTTAAAGGAGCATGAAGATCATCTGAGGTTAGTATTAGAAGCTCTGCGTAAACATCAACTGTATGCCAAGTTCTCCAAGTGTGAATTTTGGCTCAAGTCCATTGCATTCTTGGGACATGTAGTTGATGCCTAGGGTATTCATTGTGGGCCCCCCGTACTAACAATAAGGAAGTGCGGTGCTCCAACTGTGGCAAATCCCCAACTTAAGTAAAGTTAGGCGAACCCAACTTGCCTTAAGGCAGGGACTTGTCACCAAGTGCTATAACATTCATCAATATAAATATCAAAGTGGCGGAAGCAATATAAAAATAGGGTAACATCCACAAGCATACATAGTAGGAAAAGAAAATGCAATATAATAACTCATCACAATGCAGAAAGTAAAGCACATCCAGAAAGTTTAATTATTACAAATTGAAATGAATAACTGAAAATGAAAGACTCTCGTCCTCACTGGAATAACAAGACAAAGCTAGCTAAACAGCAGCTGGAAGGTCATCCTCCTGAATTGGCTCCTCCTCAGCGACACTGCCCACAAACATGTCTGAATCTGACATTTGTCGGTATCACAAATGCCAGGGCCCCAGCCAACAAAATAAAAAGGTTAAAGTTAGACAATTGTCTAAGTACATTTTAGGCTATTTAAATGAACTAAATATTAAAATATATCACATTTAATTTAACTACACATGCAAGCAGTAAAGGGTGCAACAAGCTATGAAAGAACTGGAATACTATAAACTATTTATTTATAGCATGCAATATACAAAACACTAAATAAGCAAGGTAAGGCTAAAAGAAAAATAACTGCAACTGCTGAATAAACATGATCCTAACATGATTATGATCGAAGTAAAACATGTTGAGTATAAAAGAACACAAGTATTGAATACGATAAAATTCTAGCATCCTAAACATGTCATTCATACATATATCTAAGCCATAAAAGTATACATACAACATGCAAATTAAGATAAAAAGAAGAGCCACTGAGACATGTGGCAAAGCGAGCAAATACTGAGAAAATAAGGCCACTGCAGCATGTGGCAAAACAAACCAGGAAAACCAAAACAATATAATACAGGTAAAGTAGTAATATGCCTAAGTTCTAGTACTGCCATACCAGCCAATAGGCCATCCAGGGCCTCCGATATCAATCAATCAATCCCCAGCCTAGCCATCCAAATATGCTAGGTCTGAGTCCAGTCTATACAATACTACTACTGAAGAGGCAGACTAAACTAGGTCATATTCTACTAACTGTGATAAAACAAAACTGAATGATATGTAAATTCAATACTAGCTTAGGATACCTCATCCTAAGTTTTCCTATTATGCTCAAGGGCTAAAGCTCAAAATCCAAGGTAGGCAAAGCAATCTAGTCAAAGTAAGCAAGAGACTCAATCTAGACTTATGTGATATCTGTTGTTGTCTAATTTCCAAATCTAACTACTCTGAGAAGGTACAAGCTTAGGATCTCCAATATCCAGCTATCGAGTAAAATCTCAGATTTACGTCCTTAAAGTCAAATATTAGAACTTAACAAGTTCTAAGCAAAAACCATGTGACGACTATATAGTTTAAGTAAGCAAATCCATGACCTAATTTTATAAATATTTTACTCTCTTACCCAAATCTTGATCAAATAAATCAAGATTTTAAGGATTTAGAACTTAAACCCTATGTTGAGTTCAAATTCCAAATCCAAGGTGATACTAAAATAGGATCTAGGTTTCTCACTAAATTCCAAGGGTAAAGGATCCTATAAGTTGAAAGATTCAGGAACTAAGATCTTAGTGAAAGGCTATTATACTAATTATAAGATAAAATAATCAATTAAGAACTTGAGAATCTAAGATCTATATTCAATCTTTAAGATAACTCCATTATCTTATTAATTGAATCATCCTATACCAACATGGAAGGTTTTAAAAGATTAAACAATCAATCATTAAAGAATTTCAATTGGAGGTGGTTTGATTCAAATTGAAGATCTAAGTCTAAGATCTAAGATCTAAAGATCTGAAGTTTGATCTCTTTAGACTTTTAATTAGAGTTTTGACTTAAGGGTTTCCATTTGTGATTTTCTTTAGAATCTAATTTCATAATTAACTATAAGGAGCTTATTAATGTTAAGAACTGACAATTCCAAGTATTAGATTAACATTAAACCCATTTTGACCTTCTTAGGCTACTTAAGATCTAAGGGTCTGGGTTTTGATCACTTTAGACCTTAAGCTAAGATTTTACTTAGACATTTCCAATTACTTTTCTTTTAACACATAATTCTTAAGTTATCTTAACTGAACTTATCAATGAGATACTTGGCCATTTCAATTATTAAACTTAATTAAGTTAAGGTCCAATGACCTTTATAAGGAATGCTTAGATTTAAGTATCTTAATTAAGGAATTAATGAGACCTTATGGATTGGTGATTATCATTGTTCTAGAATTTTCAGAGAACATTTACAATCTATGTTATAATGGCTTACTGAAATTTTCAATCCTTAAAGAACACTAAATCACATTTTGGCCAAAATAACCAAAGTGCCTCTCTTAAGGCTAAAATTGGGATTTTATGGTTTAACCACCCAAATTTGCTCTAAACTGTTCTAATCTATTTCATATTACCTAATGAAGTGGGAAACACCTTTAATTTAGGTTTTGATGACCTAAATAGTCTTAATTAGCACTAATCACTTAATTAAGCCTCTTTGGGTGATTAGTGAAATTAGGGCACTTTAGGGCAATCCAACCTTGTACTTAAGTTATAGTAGGTCTAATATGATATTAGGAACCATCCCCACCCAAATCAGA
Organism: Gastrodia elata; assembly: GCA_016760335.1. Classification (NCBI taxonomy): domain Eukaryota; kingdom Viridiplantae; phylum Streptophyta; class Magnoliopsida; order Asparagales; family Orchidaceae; genus Gastrodia; species Gastrodia elata. Next base: position 46,499,384 of record CM028672.1, on the reverse strand, counting down.
GGCTTAATTAGGGTTTAATTCACTAATCCTTGATTAGGGTGATTAGAGAGTGATTAAGAAAATTAATTATCCAAAATTAATTTTAAGGGTCTGGAATTATTCCTTAGGGTACAAGGAGCAATCAGAGCTCTTAATCTTATAAATTGGACAACTAAATGATTTTATATAATTTAATTAAAAACAAAGAAGGTTTAGCAAATATTTTTAAATCCAACCATTGGATCTAAAATTTTATTTTATATTCAGATTCTTTGAATTTTTCTGATTCAAATGGTATATTGGATCATACTATTTGGATCTGTATAACTAAAGTTACTTAATTAATTCATTTTGTATTTTTATTTAAATCAGAACTGTAGGTTGTGATTTATTAAATTCAAAACTATTGAAAATGTTATTTAATAATTCAATAATAATCCGCGGCCCAAATTAAAAAGACGCGGGTCGGGGGTCGACCCGGCCCAAATTCGTCTTCGTCTTCCTCCCCGACGCGCCCGTGGTCCGAACCCTAGAGGCGACTTCCAGCGCTGAATTCTCTGCACTCTGGTCACGCCAAGCCGCGATTTCAATGGCTACACGCTCAGGCTTCGAAGGCGCGCCGATTAAACCCAGAAGCCCTCACTGGGACGCTTTGGTTCGTTGGATGCCTATTCGACCGAAATCCCTCAGTCTGGCGCACCTGCGAGGAGATAATTCTCCTCACAGAGTCCACGAGCTGCCAATGTCTCGATCCCTACACGTTCAGGGATCGAAGATGGAGCGATAGGGCGCAACCAGAGATCCTGGGGTGGTCTAGATCGTCGGAGTGCTACTCGGCATTTTCTGCCGCTCAGAGCAACGACTAGATCGATCAAGTTCAGTCGAATTGATCAATCTGGTCGAACCTAACCCTTGATACCAGTTACAATTATTGCTTTGAGGGATCTAATACTAGCTAGGCAGCTGACTTTTATTGGAGACGCCAAATTTGGCGAAACCAGAACTCCGTCTGGCGGTGCGTACAGACGACGAATTCGTCGTCTGGGTCACTGCCAGACCATGCTTCCTGACTCGATCGAACGCGGAGGAGCTAAGGAAGGGGCCTAGCACAGCACCTAAGCTTAATTGAATGCGAAACGAGCTGAAAACTAGCTCTACAAGAAAAATGGGAGAGGCTGTACCTCGGTTTGAAGAAACGCAGGGAATGCAAGCCGTCTCGAGTGAACTTAGAGGTTTCAGGAGCTCCGCAAGGGGGTCTGAACTCCAGACCTCACCCTCAATCAGCAGATGCAGCGGGTTCGATCGCCGGGAGTGCTTGGAAGAACTGGGAGCTGCGAACGGAGGGCAGTGGGGAAGGTGAGCCTCACAGTGAGCAAAGAAGCTCACTGTGAGATCAGAGGAGGTATTTATAGGGCCCAAGGTGCCTAGGTTAGGGTGGCAAGGCTGGGAGCCCGCAAACCAGGCTCGGGGAAAAGTGGCAGCCTCGGCCTTCCTCAATTGGGACGTTCGACCCCCACTGAGCCCTTCTACCGAGTTTGGCCAGTCATGGAGGGAATCATAATGGCCAGAGGAATATGGTGAAGGCATGGCCGACCATTTTGACGTGGCATGTACGGCAAATCTTCGATGTCGGGGTTGAGTGCGAGCTGGGACGAAGATGAACAGCGACCGGGAGATCGGAAGCCGTCTGATGCGCGAAGTAGTTGGGAACGGATGGCCTGATGAAGATCCCAGGTAACGGCCGCGCGGATTTAATTCGAGGCGCTAGATCCCAGATGCCAATCGTGCGTCTGAGATTCGATCACAGGACGGAGAGACGCGAGCCCTCGGATCCGGCGGTCCCGACAGCACATCGGGTGACTCGTTGCTATGCGCCGCTGTCGGGACCCCGCAGCGGATCTGCCGCGGTCCCGACAGCACATCCCGCTGAATAATTATTATTAAATAATTTAATTTAATTAATTAAAATCTTTTAAATAATATTTAAATTATTCAATTTCAATTTAGGGCCAAATGAGCTCTAAAAATTCCCAAAAATTCACCCTTAGCTAATTTGGGTGTGAGAAATTCAAAAATGAAATCAGATTTTAATTTGGAGATCAAAATAATTTATGTATTTTTCAGGGCTTAAAAAAAAATAGCCAAAAATACCAAATTTTCCAATTTAGCTCCGATAGATTTCAAACTCCTAGGTTTAGGTTTAAATGACCCATTCAATCCAATAGAATTAAAATCAAACCTTGGTTTGGCTTAATTAATCTAGTTTTAGCTAGGGTAACAACCTAGGATTGTTACATTCGTGTAGATCAAAACAAAGTAAGCGCTATTCAGGACTTGGTTCAGCCTAAGTCAATCACAGATATCAAAAGTTTCTTGGGATTAGCTGGATATTATAGAAAAGTTTGTTAAGGGCTTTTCCCAAATTACTTCGCCTTTGACTAAGTTAACTCAGAAAGCCATTCCATTCATTTGGAGTCCTGAATGCAAGGAAGCATTTCAAACTCTGAAGGATGCACTCTCTACCGCTCCAGTACTTATTCTGCCCAAGGAAGGCTTGAACTATCAGGTGTACACCAATGCCTCTAGAATTGGTCTAGGTTATGTGTTAATGCAAAAGGGTAAGGTAATCGCTTACGCCTCTCGTCAGTTAAAACCCCATGAGAAAAATTATCTAGTTCAGCATCTTGAATTGTCGTCGTAATCTTTGCTTTAAAAATTTGGCGTCACCATTTATATGGAGTTCAGTGTTTGATTTTCACTAATCATCAAAGCTTGAAGTATATCTTTACTCAGAGGGAACTAAATTGTCATCAGAGGAGATGGTTAGAGCTTATTATAATTATTATCTGAGCATTCAATATCATTCAGGGAAAGCAACTACAGTGGCCGATGCTCTTAGCTATCGTGCTACTTTATCTTCCATGATTGCCTCCAGTTCCTTAGAACAAGAATTTTGTAAGCTAGAGATTTCTCCAGTCATTGGCGATATGCTAAGTTTGCTTTTAGTAAATATCAATGTGGAACCTACTTTTCACAGAGATGTCTCAATCTCGCAGACCAAGGACGATGATTATCTGAAATTCAAATTAGTAATCAAAGGTGGTCATCGTCATGATTTGTAATTGTATAATGGTGTAATTTATCAAGGAAATTGTTTGTGGATTCCTAAATCCATGCATTATGAAGTTTTGATTGAAGGCCATAATTCTGGGTATCACATTCACCCAGGCAGTACTAAGATGTACCAGGATCTAAGGCAATCATTTTGGTGGCCCGATATGAAGAAGGATGTAGCCAATTTTGTGAATAAGTGTTATGCCTATAATTTGGTAAAGGCCGAGCACCAACGACCTGGTGGTCTTCTGCATCCATTAGAAATTTTTGAATGGAAATGGTTCGATATATCTATGGATTCCGTCATTGGATTGCCTCATGCAAATTCTTGTGCCGATATAATCTGGGTTATAGTAGACCGTTTAACTTTTTGGTTCCGAGTTAGTTGAAGAAACTAACAAGAAGATTCACTTAATTCAATAGACAATTCATTCAGCTCAGGATCGTCAGAGCAAGTATCATGATGTTCATTATCATCCCCTAGAATTTAATATTGGAGATTCTGCTTATCTAAAGGTCAGTCCAATGAAGGGTGTCTACAAATTTGATGTAGCAGGAAAACTCAGTCCTCGCTATGTTGGACCTCTTGAGATTTTGGACAAACTAGGATCATCTGCCTACAAGTTGAATCTTCCAGATGACTTTGCAGCCATCCACAATGTGTTCCATGTATCGTCATTAAGAATATGTCTCAAAGACCCTTCTCATCTCGTTTAGCTTCCGACAGTGGAAATTCAACCTGATCTTTCTTATGCCGAAGAACCTATCAAAGTCTTAGCTCATGATCAGAAATAGCTAAGAAATCATTCAATTCCTACGGTCAAGATCCAGTGGAAGAATCGATCTTTGGAAGATCAATGTGGGAAAAAGAAGTTTATATGCGCAATAAATATCTGTAGCTCTTTGAAAGTCCAGGTACTGTTCCTTTCATTCCCATCTGTCTCATTTAAATTTTCAGTCTTTATAGTACTTTCTTCACTGAGTGATGTCGGGGACGACATTGTTCTTAAGTGGGGGAGTGTGTAACAATCCTAGTTGTTACCCTAACTAGATCTGGATTAATTAAGCTAAACCAAGTTTTAATTTTGATTCCATTGGACTCATTGAGTCATTTAAACCTAACCCTAGAAGTTTGAGTCAATCAAAGCTTAATTGAGAAATTTTGTATTTTTGCCTATTTTTGAGCCCTGGAATATACTTAAATTAAATTGAACTCTAAATTAAAATCTAAGTTCATTTTTGAATTCCTCATGCCCTAAATAACTACGAATGAATTTTTGGGAATTTTTGGAACTCATTTGGTCCTAAATTGAAATTAAAATAATTAAGATTATACTTTAAATTAATTAAATATATTTTATTAATTAAATTAATAATATTTGAATTTTTATTATTCCAGGATTTGCTGTCGGGACTGCAGCAGATCCGTTGCGGGGTTCCAATAGCGGAGCACCATCCCCTCCCAATGGATGCGCTAGCGCGCATCTTGGCATGATCCATCCGACGGCGCGATCTACCTCGCGCCGTGATCAAATCTTCGCCGCTCGATCAAGCCTCTGCATCTGACGATAGTGATTTCATCCGTCTTTCGGTTAGGCTAGGAGCGCATCAGACCATCTATCTCCAATGGTCTCGCGATCAGACAGTGAGCGCAGACCCCCATCTGTTCATCATCATCCCCCGCTCGGCTCTATGCCCGGCTGTGAAGATCCGCCCATATCTACCACGTCAATATTGTCGGTCATGCCTCCACCTTATTCTCTGGACAGTCTTGATTCTCCTGTGTATCGCCGAGCCTAGCGTAGAGACCCTGAGGAGTGGAACCTCCCATTTGAGGAAGGCTAAGGATGCCCCTCGGCCTGAGCTTGGACCTTTGTCTCCCAACCTTGTCAATCAAACTTAGGTTTCTCTAAGGCCTATAAGCACCTCCATTGATCCCACAATGAGCTCCTTTGCTCACTATAAATCTCAATTTTCCTTCGCTCTCTATTCTCGGCGCTACCAGCTTCCCCGATGACTGAACCTGCTACGTACCACTGATAGAGGGTGAGGTCTAAAGTTCAAACCCCCTTGCTGAGCTCCTGCGATTGTTTGGAGTACTCTAAGATGCTCGACTCGTCTCTGTCGCCTCTGCCATCTTCAATTCTCGAGTACAGCCTCTGTCCCTCTTCCAGTCGAGTTGGTTTTAGCTCTACTCATGGCTCTTCTACCCTAGATGCTATGATAGGACTTTACCTTAGCTCCCTAGTAGGCGCCTAAGACTTTTGGTAGGGACTGGCAGTGGACCAGATGGCGTAAATTCTGTCTAAGTATGCACTAGCAGTCAATCCTTAATTCACTGAGTATTAGCATTTTTCGGAGGCATTGAGCCATATTTTGAAGTCTAAATATCTTCCGAAGTGATTATAGACCAGTTACAATCACTGGGCTCGATCTGATCGATCGATTTGACTGAAATTGATCGACTCAAAGTGAGCCTGCTTCCGTAAAATGCCATGAGTAGCACCCCATTGATCCCTCCATTCTCGGGACCAATCAAGTTGCCCAATCGATGCCCCTTCAATCCCTGAAAGTGTAGGGTTAGAGCCCAGCTCGTATCGTTAGCTCTGTTAGGAGAATTCAATCCTCACAGGTGCTCCTTAGGAGTCGTCTCGGTCGAGTAGCACCCCAGCATTCCAGTGCATCTCCGATGGGGGTTAGCAGTTCATTCAATGCATCTTCAATCCCAGATTGTGCAGCCATCGAGAGAAGGGCATGGCATGGCTTGAGCGCGAAGAATTTGGCGATGGAAACTAAACCTAGGGATCCCAGCATCGGGGGAGTGTCCGCTAAGAAGATCCACAGTGCTGGGTCAGGCCAGACCCCGACCCGCGCATTTTCGAATTCGGGCAGTAGTTTTAATTATTTCAATTAGGATTAATTTTCCTTCTATTAATTCATTCATAAATGAATTTAAATTATTTGGCCTATGTTTTGATTTAAATAAAAATATAGATTAAATTAATGAAATAACTTTAATTATACTAATCCAAATTGTATGATCCAATATACTATTTTAATCAGAAAAATACAAAGAATAATAATATAAAATCAAATCAAATATCTAATGGTTAGATTTTAATTAATTGCCTAATTATTTTCCATTTTCATTTAAATCATAATAAATTTTGGTATTTTCAATTCCTAATGCCTTATTAAGTATAGTAGAGCCTATAAATATATTTGGATCACCCCAGAGTGCCCTAATTTTCTTAATCACCTTAATTGACCTCTTAATATGATTAGTGCTAATTAAACTAATTTGGATATCAAAAATCTAAGCTAAGTATTTTATCCACTTCACTAATCAATATGAAGCTCATTAAAATAGGCTTGAGTCAATTTAGATGATTAAATTTTAAAATCCTATTTTTAGCTTTAAGAGGGGTATTTTGGTTATTTTGACCAAAATAGGTTTAAGCACCCCTTAAGCCTTGAAATTCCAGTAAAGTATCTCAAATTAACTCACTAACATCTTTCTGAAACTTTATGTTAATAAAAGTGAAGTTAAGTGAAGAAAGCTTAAATTAGTTCTAATTAAGATCTTAAGAGTACTCAAAACCACTTCCTTAAGAGAGCAAACCGAAATAGCTTTAATACTAAATCTTTAGTTTAATTACCTTATTAAGTTGATTCATAAGCTGCAAATCTTAAGTAAATATTCTTGTAAAATCCTAAGTCTAGTTCTTAATTGAGATCTAAAGTGATCAAACCTTAGATCTTAGATCTTAGATCTTAAACTTTAGATCATCTAATTGAATTGAATCATCTTCTTTGGAATTCCTTAAGTAATTAATTATTTAATCCTTTTGAAACTTCCTTATGGGTGTAGGATTTATTCAATCTATAGCATAATGGAATTATTCTTAAGATTGAATATAAATCTTAGATTCTTAGTTCTTAAATGATTATTTTATCTTATAATACTATAATAACCTTTCATTAAGATCGTAATTTCTAATCCTTGAACATATAAGATTTTGTATCTTTAGTTTATGGTTGAGTGTGAACCATAGAACCTTAGTAGATTTAAACCTTATATTCAGGATTTGAACCCCAATGTGAGGTTTGGATCCAGAATCCTTAAATCTTGAATTACTTAATCAAGATTTGGGTTAAGTGAGTATAATAACAATAATTATGTCATTGATTTACTTACTTCAACCTTTATAGTCATCATTTGATTATGAATTAGAGCTTGTTAAGTTCTAATATTAACATTAAGGTCATGAATATGAGATTATACTCAATAATTGGATATTGGAGATCCTAAACTTGTATCTTCTCAAAATAATTAGATTTGGATCTGATATCACATAAGTCTAGTTGAGTCTCTTGCTTACTTTGACTTTGATTGCTCTGTACACCTTGAATATTGAGCCTTGTTCCTTGAGCATAATATGAGAACTTAGGATATGAAAGATGCATCCTAAGTTTGTATTTGCAAAGCATAACATTCACTCAGTTCTTTCAAGTGCATTCAGTCCAGTAAGGTATGTCCTAGCTTAGTCTGCCTCCTCAGTTCTAATTTTGTTATAAAATAGATTTGTACCTAGTCCAGTGCTTAGCTAGGATGGATACATGTCTTATTCTATAAGTTTAACTCGGACCTAGCTCTGATGATGCCTAGGATGGACACATGTTGAACTTTCTGTTCAGAGGCCCTGTATGGCCTATTTTTATCATGGCAGTACTATGTCTTAGGCTTACTTTTACTTTAGTTTAGTTTTAGTGCTTTCAATTGCTTTACCACATGTCTCAATGGCTTTACTTCTTAGCTTATTTATGCTCTTAGCTGGTTTTTGCCACATGCTTCAGTGGTTTTTTATATATATTAAATCTGCATGCTGGTATATATGTTCCTATTGAGTAGCTAATGAATATTTGCATGTTTAGGATGCTAGTTTTGTATGTTCATTTCAGTACCTTTCAATACAGTTTACTTTTATAAAATTAGCATGTCTTCATGTGATTATAAGCATGTCAGTATTAGTTCATTTTAGTACTTGCAGTTATTTTTACTCTTTAGCTTCACCATGCTTAGTTTCACACTTTGTATGTTATATTACATACCTACTGCTCAATTATAAATGAATAGTTTATAGCTATCCTTTTCTTTGTAGCTTGATGCACCCTATATTGCTTGCATATTTAAAGTAGTTAGTGTGGTATCTTTAAATATTCAGTTCACTTAAATATCATAAAATATTCTTAGTCAATTTGTCAAACTGTAATATTTTTCTTTTATTGGCTGGAACCCTAGCATTTGTGATACCGATAAATGTCAGATTTGGACCTGAAAATTGGTGGTTCTGCAGGAGAGGAGCCATTGCAGGAGGAGGATCTTCCTACTGTCATTTAGTTAGATCTTTTCTTTTTCTTGCAGTGAGATTGAGAGATATTTTCTTTCTTTTAATTCAGTCAGTAATAATTAAATTTTGGATGTATTTACTTTCTGCACTTGAGCTGAGTTACTGTTTTCTTTGCTCTTGTATACTATGATGTGATGTAGATGTTATGTTATATTATTTTCTGCTTCCGCTACTTTGATATATTGATGAATGTTTATAGTTCCAGGTGATAATTTCTTGGCTTAAGGTGAGTTGGGTCTTACCTAACTCTGCTTGAGTTGGGGATTTGCCACACTTGGAGCACCGTACTCCCTGTGTTTATGCTATATTAGTATTAGCTTAGCTGCGGTGAGTACGGGGCCCCACAAATCCTGAATCCAAGGTACTATCCAAAATAAGGATCTAATCTTCACACCCAACCTTAGCCTAATGGTAAAGAATCTTATGAGTTGAAAGATTAAAAAACTAAGATCTTAATGAAAGGTCATTCTATTGTCATAAGACAAAATAATCAATCAATAATATATAAATCTAAGATTTGTGTTCAACCTATAGAATAATCACATTATTCAATAGGTTGAATAAATCCTACACCCACAAGAAAGTTTCAAGAGAATTAGGCAATTAATCAAGTAGGGAATTCTAAATGAGTTGATATAATTCAATTTGATGATCAAAGGATTTAGGGTTTGATCACTTAAGATCTATACTACAATTTAAACTTAAGATTCTCATAAGGCATTTATTTAAGGTTATTAACAATTTGATAAGGCAATTAAGACTAAATAGATGTACAAACTCCAAGTTCATTAATCAAGGCTGAATGGAAGTTCTAACATTTCTCTTAAGATCTCAAGGACTTAATTAAGAGAACTTAAGAGGATTAAAAATTTTAAGCATTCAATGTAATTCAAAATAGTTTTGATGGACTTAATATTGATTAATAAGATAAATGAGACAGTTAACTCAAGATTGAGCTCATGATTAGTTTAAATATCACCAATCACACTTTAAGGCTAAATAATGTGATTAAGAAAATTAGGGTTCCATGAGATGATCCAACCACATAGGAGAATACTAATACTTTTAAGAAAGCATTAGGAACTTGGTTCATCAAAACTAGAGAGTTAATTAATGCTTAATTTCACTAATCAATGATTAGGGTGATTAAGAGGTGATTAACAAATTCAAGACTTCTAAATTATTTCTAATGGGTTAAATAGGTTCTCCATAGTCTCATGAACAATCAGAGACCTTAATTAAAAAATTTTAATATTAATTGAATTAATTATGATTTAATTAAGATTAGAAAAGGATTAAGCAATTTTATAAAATCTAATTATTGGATCTTAAATTTAATTTCATATTATTATTCCTTGCATTTTTCTGATTTAGATGGTATAATGGATGATACTATTTGGATAATAATTGATTTAGTTATTCAATTAATTTACTCTTAATGATTTTAATAATTCAAATCATAGGATATTTAATTAATTCTATTTATCCTTTATTTTTCAGAAGGAAAATAAATCCATATTCATTTAATTAATCCGGCCAAAAATCGAAAACATGCGAGTCGGATCAGGGCCCGAATGGGTCGGAGCTATCACAGTGCGGGCCTGAGCTAGCCCGGCCCGATGCGTCGGCGCCTTTATCCCCGATACCCCTTACGTAGACAATTGCGGGAGGGTACTTTGGAACGCCAGATACACCGCTGATACTTCACCTTACGGCCAACATTCAATCGCCACACCTTTAGGAAGTCAAGGTGCGTCGATTGAACCTGGAAGCCCTAACTGGGACGGACTGGAATGCCGGGTGACTACTCCACTGAAATATCCCAAGTATAGTTGATTATGGTTCAATATGAGGAGATAATTCTCCTCACAGAAGCCACTAAACGGATGGGGCTCGATCTCTACACCATCAGTGAGGTGAGGCGAGTCGAACCCCCAAGATTTCATAACCTGGGGTGCAGCCGATTGCTGGGTCCTTACTCGGACTCAGTCATGGCTTGGCTGCTAACTCGATTGATCGATACAAACAATCAGAGCTAGATCAAACCTTGGAGACAATCAGAAGAGGTTCCCTAGGAGGCTAAGGCAATCTAAACGACATTTAAAATCTTAAATGACATCAATCCCACACGATTTGACAGGAAGAAGGCTGTACCAGAAATTGAAGATAACAGAGGAGACAGAGGCGAAATGATAAGCTCTGAATCCTCCAGACGATCGCAGAAGCTCAGCAAGGGGGCATGAACTCCAGACCACACCCTCTATCAGCGGTTCACAGCAGCAGGAATCGTCGGGAATACCGAGAGCTCCAGCGGCTTAAGTTGAGAAATTCGGGAATCACAGTGTAACAACCCGATGTTGTTACTGGAGCGATTAACTTCAAATTCAAAGGGATTAAGTCGAAATTGAAATTTCAATTTGTCAAATAAAAATATTCTCAAATAAAACATAATAAATTGATCATTCGTCAAAATTGGAGGGCAATCGGGATCCCGGATCGTCCTAAATAAATTCGGACAATTTAAACTTTCAGAGCTGATAATAGATAAATTATAAATTAGAATTTAGAAATTTTTGCATATTTAAGTTAAGCATCATATGAGGATGACATGTTTTAAGTTTCACAAATTTTCGAGCTCCGGATTAATCGTAGCAAATTTTTGAAGTATTTATTTAAAAATTAATATAAAATAAAATACTTGTCCAAATTCAATAATTTTTTGGCGCGTGCGTTCGTCTCATCGTGACGCTCGATCGGGCCAAATTTCATGAATTTTGGAATCCAAATATCGGAGCAATAAATGCAAAAAAATGATGAAATTTTAATCAAAGAAATATTATTCTTTTTTTTTTCTCTCCATTATTTTTGGTTGTCACACTCTCTCTCCCTCAAGCCTATCATTAAATTGAAAGCATTTAGACTATTAGATTTAAATCAAATTGTTGCATGTGCTTTTATGAACTAAGCATATAAATATAAACAAAAAAAAAAAGAGGAAAATAATGCAATTCTCCTTTTTCTTCTTTGCGCATTCTTTTCCTATCCTCCCATGGCCTTCTTCTTCCAATCACATTCTTCTCCTATTCTTCCATGGCTGATCCTCCCCTCTCGGCAAGGGATTGGGTTCTTCTCATTCTCTTCTGCGTAAGCAAGTGCTCGTCGACCCATGATAAGCCGGTCGGTTCAGGCTCATCATTTTTCCTTCCAGCCGCAGCTCCATTCTCTTTCACCTAGGTGCAGCCACCACCTTCTGAGCAGCCTCCTAGCAGCAGCCACCCTCCATTCGAGGCAACAGCTACTTTGCATAGCCGGTTGCAGCCCCCATCACCAAGCCGAGAGCAGCCCGCCAGCTCACCGCCTCCTTCAATCCTTCAGGGACGAGAGCCTCCAGCTCTCCCTCTCGTCGAGCCCATTTTCTCCGGCAGCATGCAAGCTTCCTCCCTCTTGGCTGAGTAGCCGAGCTTCATCCCTTCATTGGCCGAGCACCTGCTCCTTCTTGCAGCAAGCCGACGCTCTCCTTCCTTGACCGATCAGCCTCCTCTTCAACTAATCTCCATTTAGGTACTCAAATCTGCAGTTATATATTTTGATATTATGACTTTATTATTATTAAATATACACTGCATATATATTTTTGGATATACTAAAGAAAAAAAAAAGAGAGGTAAGAGGAAAACAGAAATCCATGTATTCTAGAATTGCAAATATATATATATATATATATATATATATATATATATATATATATATATATATATAGGTTGTTGTCATATATTTTACTATTTGCATTATTATGCTAAATCTAAATTAAATCACGAGTATCTTATTATTGTGAATTAATCTGTCTTTATTTTTCATTTTTGTTGAGTTAACGCAGTCAAAGAAGAATGTGTTATGGTTAGCTAGTAAGGGGTATGTTGATTATTATTAGCAAGACCTAATTGATTGGATATATTAATCTTCTTGATTAGTATGTAAGCACTAAAGTATATATATATATATATATTCTTAAAGATAAAAGCAAAGAAAGAAATGAGAGTTGATAAATAAAAGAAAATCATGCAAATTCGTATTATTAGATGTTAACTTGTTGATTCCTAAGCATGCAGCCCTCCTTTTATCTTATGAATAATATGAGAATTAGTTATGTTAGTTAAATGCTTATTTCTCTTTTGTAATGGTTAGTTCATGAAATCGTTGGAGTTGTGTTCTCTCAGTCAGTTTAAGAATGGATATTCATACGTCTAGTATAATGGTTTATTAATCCATCACATAATTTATTACTTGTAGTTCCCCATCTTAGTTATCATTAAATTTTGCATGAAGAAATTAGCTTAGTGATGAGTTTGATTTCATCTCTACTAAGTATTATTAAAGCATGTTCAAGCATTTTTAGAGAATTTAAATATAAATTGGTTGATTATTTCATCTCTTTATTGATTACCTACATCTTTAGCATGCATAAAAATTCATTGGAACTCATGCGCTTCCCTTACTTTTCATAAATTTGAAATAAAATAATGAAGTTTAAGTGAGTATGAATATCCAAATATGTATGCAACCTCATGCTAACTTTATGATCATAGGCATTAGAATTACTAAGATGTGTATTTCAAAAGTTAAAGTTTGTTTTATCAATCACTTAATTTAGTTGTAAATGAATTGTTTCAAGTCTATCCGCATGTATAAGTTTTCTTAATACTCCTAGAAATAGTAATATAGTTCTTTTTTATAAATATCATACGCAGTTAGAAATAGCTGAGAACAATGAATTGATTTCAAAATATTATCCTTAAATAATCACGAAAGACTTTATTAAGGTTTTGTTGTCTATTGCACTCTTATTCCTTAGGGTTTGATAAATCATTTATTCATTATTTAGGCTTATTTTGCTACTTTAATTCAGCTGTTGCCAATGTTGTCCATAATGCGGCTATATTAGAGATCATCTACAATAGAATCATAATCGTGGAGCCACATTATAAGGGTACGTAAGTAGTTAGAACATGTATTCAGTTCTATAAATTAAATTATTTATTTAGTCCTATGTTAAGTGCGTACATCGCTTGTATACTTCTTATTGCCGTTTTTGCGCTTTTATTTTCTTGAATCTTAAGCTAGTTTCCATTTAGTTTTGCAAGTTGTTTTAAAGGATCAAGTGTTTTGATTCTATCATGAATACTTACATTCATTAAACTCTCATTTATCCCTAATTAAACTTAAGAGATCTTAAGGACTTGATCAAGTGATTTACACTTAATCTAGATCTTAGATCGCCATCAATAATTTATTAATAATTTATTTGATTTGCCATTGATCTGTAATGTAACTATTGATCTTAAATTGATAAGGTTAGGGGTTAACACCTAATATGTCTGATCTAGACCCAAACTCTTAATCACTTAAATAATCAATTTGATTGTAAGATAATTTGACTAACATGATTCCAATAATCTATTGATTTGATATTGACTTTAATTCATTGAATTAGAAGTACTAAGGAAATTAAAGAACGGATATGATTAAGCATCTGAATTTAAAACTTAAGATCTTTGATTTTCTCTTAAATAAGATTATTAGCATGAAATCAACTATAAAATCTTTGATGATTCATGATAAATTTATAATTTATCCTAAATAAAGGAAATTTTCATTCATTTTTATATTGAAACTGCTTCCTTAATCAAATTTGCCTACTTTTTAGAAAAAATGCTTACCCAGCAAAGTCTGGACAATTATGGACAATTTCTAAATATTTTTGGAAGAAATTCGCTGCAGCGCGTGCAGCGAATCAACATGCAGTATTCTGGCGCCATAGCGCGCTACAGCGGACCAACTTGCGAAGCTCTAGCACTATAGCGCGCTACAGCGGACCAACTTGCGAAGCTCTGGCGCTATAGTGCTGCAACGGACCAACTTGCGAAGCTCTTGCGCTATAGCGCGCTGCAGCAGACCAACTTAAGAAACTCTAGCGCTATGGCACGCTGCAGTGTATCAACTTGCGAAGCTCTGGAGCTGTAGCGGCCCATCAATGTACAAACCAAAATGCTACAGTGCGCCACAGCGAACCATTTCACAAAATTCAACCACTATAGCGCGGCACAGCGCACTGCAGGGGCACGCCAAAATTTTGTCTGAACAAGTGCATTAAATGAGGCTGGGATAAAACCCCTAACATGCCCCTTGTCTCCCAGCCATCATTCCTTCTGTAGCATAATTATTATTAATGGAGAATTTTGTATTTTGAAGAAATGTAAAGACTAAAAAATGGAAAAGTAGAGGTCACTTCACCCCTCAAGTTGCATTTGAAATGATGACAACACATTTTTTAAGAAAGAAATGCAGAATTTGAAAAGAGAGGAAGAGGAAGGCAGCCCCTCTATAAATTTAACTCTTCTTGACTTAAGAGGGGTTCCCAACTTGGCTCACTAACATCTTAAGTAAGGAGAGCGCTGTTTTAAAAGAGAAGGAGAACTCTCCAAGGGAAGGACTCCTATTGCTAAAGAGAAGAAGGAAGACAGGTAGCACTACGGACCTAGGAGAAGCAACCAAGAATAAGAAGAAGAGGAAATCTGAAGAACTCCATCAAGAAATGTTCTTAGTACTCTCTAATACTTATCTTTTTATCTTTCTTAGTTGATCATGAAAGGGTCTTTATCCATATATGTGTTCTTCTTAATATCTTGTGTAATGGAGAGCTAGGGTTGGGACAATTCTACATGAATTGAAAGAGACTTTTGTATGAAAATTTTCTCAAGTTTTAATAAAATTTGTAAATTAAATGACTTGTTAAAGAAGTGTAAGGGACTATTGTGGACTTGATTGTGGACCAAATGACAATGGACTAAATGACATCAAGACTAAAAATAAGTCTTGTGCTCCATAGCTCACCCTTAGTTTAGAGCTATAATCATGAGTGCATAAGAGCTTAGAACTATGTGAGAAAGTTCTTGAGCCTAATGCACCTTAATCTATGCTCAACTAAGGAGTTGAAGCGTGTGATGCTAAGACCCACTAAATATGCTCTACTGCTCAGCATACGTGAAGGGATGGAGGGGATTCTTTGAGTGCTCATAAACGAGGTGACATAGTCATGAGCCCAAATGAAATCACTCCACTATCTAAACTGTGCATGATGCACATGAAGGTCTTAGTGGAATCAATTCTTGTAAGATATTAACTGAACAACCCTCATTTCTATGATTAAGAAATGAGAGGAAAACTAATAATCTAAAAATCTTATAAGGGTCTTTGTGCTGAAATAGAACTGACTATGTATTCATTTCAAGCACGAGATTTAAACTTGTAAATCTTAGAGTTAAACTCTAAGGAGGACAATGTGCACTTGATTAAAAATTAAAGAAAAATAGGGAATGTTTGAGGAATCATCATACATAAGTCATCTAACATATCATGTGAGAAAGACCCAACTCTCCTCTCCTTTTATCATAGTATTCTTCTACTAAGAATTGTTGTGCTTGTTTAGGAACCAATTCGATAAAATACGCATATCTTAAATATTTTTGAACATATATATACCTTAGTAACAGAACACCCAATTCCCTGAGGACGATAAATCTCGGAACTCACATTCCAAATTATTACTTCATACCACGTACACTTGCATGCAAGCGCAGACATATTTAAAGTCTGTCAATTCATTACAAGATCAAATCCTATTAAGATTCTAGATTATTTCTCATAATTATAGTCTAGGACTCGATCAGATGGAGCTACCCACCTAATCTAGTTAACCAAACTTAATGAATAATCCCATATAATTATATTGAGTATTTAGATATGTGAGATCTTAATGATCTTACATTAGATTTTATGTGATAATAATACTAGTCGTAATCATCTTTAAGCCAATGAGGTAGGAAAGATTTATTATGTTATCAAGAGGTAGAAGCTTATATGATCCTACTTGACCTTAGAAGTTGATCTTAAATTCTTATGGTAGAATCACCTAGACTACTTAGAATGAGATTTATTCCATATGGTAGTATGATATATTGGGTGACCTCTTGGTCAAATCCTTGAAACCTTGTGTAGGATGTATCCCATTTGAATCCTAGATTCATAGTCTTGGTAATCTATGTTGATTAAATAACATTGATGTAACTCAGATTATTGGCTGAGTATAGTGTTGTAGATCCATAGAGCTGGGTCACTCTAATAATATTTAGTATTGGTGAGTCACTCTAAGTAAGACTTATCCTGTGCTATCCTATGAGTTTAGGCAGATACAGTCCACTTAGAGTAAATCAATCAATCCTAAGAGTATGATAATTAGTGAATTAGATCCTTTGTTTGAAGAAATAACTATGACAGGATTTTGCCTCCTATCGTCATGCATGGCGATAAGTGCAGTTATGAGCAAACTAAGTATCTAAAGTTACTCTTCTTAAGACACTATTAGGATATTATATTTAGGGAAATAAAATCTTTAGTTTGAAGGAATAATGGTGATAGGGTTTTGCCTCCTATCATCATGCTGGTCAATAAGTACAGTTATAAACAAACTAAGTATTTCAAATCATGCTCTTTAAAACACTAAGTATGTTTTTAATTTAGGTATTTAACAGCTTAGTTTGAAGGAGTAACTATGACAAGATTTCACCTCCTATCGTCATGCAAGGCAATAAGTGCAGTTAGAAGCAAACTAAGTGTTAAAGTCACCTTTCTTGGAAACATACAGCTATGTGTATACAACCATCCCAACTAATGATATTAAGTAAAGTCCTAATTAAAACAAATTATTGAAATTAGATTTAGGAGTCTGAATTCATTTAGATAAATTCTACACAATGGAGACTCTTGATTCATTATTTGATTCACATTTGTTTTTTGGATTTTGAGCTTTAAGTCATGTAGATATAGAAGCATAAGCATGATCATAATCATGATGCATGAGTATCTGTGAAGATTTATGGATTACGGAATATTGTATATATATTAATCGTGGAAATTTGTAGAATGATTAGTACTGGATTCCCAACTGGATATATATAAGTATTGGACCATATGATTCATAGCAGTTCAGTGATATATTGGTTATATATCATGACATTTAGTTCAGTGACATATACAGACACATTCATTCAGTGGCATACATCATACCTTCATATTTACTTTATTCAGTTTCAAATCATTTGCTATTTTCTTTCATTTTCAGTATTCAGCTTTACATTTCAACGTTACTTTACTTTACTGCAAATTTCATTCAGTTTCAGTTATTCAGCGCCTTTACAGCTTTTCTACAATTTTACTTTACTTTACTTTAATTTTGTACAATTTTATATTTTTTATTATTTTATAGTATTTCTATAGCTTGATTTTTGTCTTACTATTATGTTGAATAACATCTTTTAAATACAAGCATATGTTTTTTTCTAGCTTTATTGTACTTAGACTTTATAAGTCTAATATTATTTTTCCTTTGTTGGCTTAGCTCTATTATATATGTAGATATGGCAGCATCAGGTTTTAGCTCTGACCTTGTGCTTGGGAGTGTGCTTATGATAGAAGGCCAAGTGAGATGGTGTTCTGCAAAGAAGAAGAAATGGCTGATAGCAATCTTTCTGTTACTCTTATGTAAATTTAAATGTAATAAATGAATTGCCTTCTTATTATTTTGCATTTTCTATATTGTATGTGAATAGATATATGTGGATAATGTTGAATGTCTTCTTCTTATTTTCTGCACTGCTTTACTTATGTTCCTGCTAAGGTCTTGCTCATATTTTGATTAATATCATGGATATATGTTGTCTATTATCTGTGGTATTATTGATAGTCACCACTTGATCGTAGTTGAGTTAGTGTTACTCGACGACGGTCTAGTGGCGGCCATTACAGTTGGTATCAGAGAGACTCATAGGGTGAAATAGGTGCTATGTTTCTATCTACCCAATGGTTTGTTCTTATGTTGAGCAGCATTTGGGAAACATTAGTATAGTAGTATTTGGATCCACAATTTATTCAATACAATAATGAAATGATAGAATTATGCGAATATTATAAGAGAGAACCATAAAAATTATGGGACTTAGAAAGGAGTCTAGTTAAAATATAAAATGTAAGGCGAATTAGTTTGTGCATTTGTTCAGATTTAGCTTACAACTCTGTCTTATGACTGCCAAGGCTTCAGTCTAACATGATTTATCCAAATCAAGGTTTCCTCGATGATATGTGTAAGTTTATTAAAAATATTCGCTACACCATATAGAGCTTAATCAATTGTTGAGATGGGACAAGGAAGCTATGCATTAAGCTTGAGGGTATCTCTGAGTCAGCAATTATATAACCAATAATAGAGAATAAAGTGACAAATACATAATTTGTGAATCTGGCTACAAACAAATTTACAAAAATTGCATTTGTATCAATTCTTTGATATTAATTGGAAATCTTTCTAACTACCTCTTGAACTATTTCAAATGAACTCCACCTTGACTAAGATAATTCTTTTAGCATTCTCATCATAGCGTTATGTTATCTTAGACCTCAGGCTCTAGAATGGTAAGATAGATCTTGTGAATAATTTATGATAGCATACTTTGAATATTGATTCAATCGCATGTAAGTTATGTAATTATATTATCACAACTATCACAGGCGAATAGAGAAAAATTCAGCATTTAAACTCAATAAATTGATATATGTTGGATTTCAAATATATGAAGGATCCGTATTAATAAGGTTTGTATATAGTTCATTAATTTAGGGGGTTAGGGAATCACAATATCCACTAATATATAAATTAATTTTAATATAACAATTTTAATCACCATAAGTTGTGCCAATCTTCATTTTTAAAATTAGCTTAAGACTCAAATTTCCTATTCCAAGTTTAATTTCCTTGTTTAGTTCCCACTGTTATTTTCTAATTTAGTTCATGATTTTGATTCTCAAGCTAAAATTCAGTTGAGATAGTTGGGGTGCAAAATTCAAAATTTATTAGGTCTAGATTTAGGAAATTTTGAAAATTAAATCAAGTGTACTGCTTAGAGAAAAGTAAGAAATAGACTATTGCATTGAATCCTTAAGCTTTTGAGTTTGCTATGTTGCTATATAATTTTTTGAGTTGATTCAATAACTGTGAAATTAAAGTATGAGGGCTGGATATGTGTATTTTAAAGATTTGGTGTTATGTATGTAAAGACATTTATTGTTTCTCATGAGGATGACTTGGCAATCTATTAGGTTAGTGCAACATATTACATAGCTGTATGCACTATCCGGTTTTGTACTATCAACTGGTTAAAGATGTACCTAATTTGTATAACTTTGATTAGCTTCCCACTCTTAAGGAAGCTATATAAATTCAACTAAGAAAGCTATCAACATGAACCTTTGAGGCTTTGATTTTGTCATGTACTCTGGATGTTATTTCTGCTTGGAATGAAGACCAGCATTATATCTAGGGAGAAAATATGTTGGTCTGAACTCTTATTTTGTTTTTGTGTAGTTTACCTGCTTAAGAAAATCTTACCTTCATAACAATGATAGTTTTATGAATAGAGTTGGTCAAAATTTTGACAGGAAATCTCTATCTTCTTGCAGCTTATTTTTATTATGCATGCCACTATAATCATTATACATAAAAAAAAAAAAAAAAAAAAGCATATATATAGAGATTTAATCAGTCACACCTGCATCTTTTAATACTTCTTCCAAGTTTAGTAATAACCTCAATACCACTTTAGCAAGCCTCTTCATCCGCATCATTCCAAGCTATTCCATGAATGATTTTTGTATATTAATATGAGAGTCAATAAGAAAGGCAAGTATGTTAGGACTGTTGTTCACATTCTAATCTTCTTGACTTCCCAGTGGCATGGCTTATCAATTGCAGATATCAATGCATGATCGCATGCAAGCGCAACCTGATTATCAAAAAGAATAAAAAGTGAATGTTTCTCGTTTTACAATAGAAGGAGTGTAAAGTCGTCTCCCAAATGCCATAAAATCTTATGAAAATAAATTTGCTTGAAGTGCTTGATTTTCATTGTCATTGTTGCCTTGGTTATAATGTGAAAACATTGGCCCAACTTACTTTCACACAATCAAACCCTTTATTCTCACATAAAGCATGTGCAAACAATCAAGTGCATTTTTTTTTTTGAAAGTTTGCCTTTAAAGTAGGACACTTCATATAAATGGCTTGCACTATTGTTAAGAAACTATAATCATTCTGTTTTCAATTTCAAACAGGTTCGAAGTATATATATATATATATATATATATATATATATATATATATATATATATATATATATGTGTGTGTGTGTGTGTGTGTGTGTGTGTGTGTGTGTGTGTGTGTGTGTGTGTGTGTGTTGTTTTGTTTAAGAATAGGAGTTAATGGGTTGTTTATGAAATATTATATGGCATAAATCTCTAAGGTTCGCAAGTTCTTTCTTTTTATTGATAGGTTGTATAAGCCATCTATTTACTTCTTATGCTACTTTTGTAATAATAGCATTGAGAGTATGAATCATCTATTTATCAATAACCCCAATTGCAAAAACCCACTTAAGTATTAATAAGTGAAACTCTTAAATATCGAGACGTCTTTTCAGATAACGGTGGAGTTCCTGATAAGAACTCCAAAGCTAAGCATGCTCAGGTGGGAGCACTCCCAGGATGGGTGACCTATTGGAAGTTATCTTCTGAGCGCAAAATCGTGAGGTCTTTCTGGCCAAAGTGGACAATACCTCAGTACTTAAGAGTTCGGACTGTTACAAATTGTATCAGAGCAAGCCATAGGGTGTCTGATAAGAGCTAAGTGTCATATAGAGCAAAGTACCACTTCATGTGAGAGGCCTCTTGAACCCATGATGGTAAGGTGCTACATGGTTGTGAGTATCTCTTGAGCCTGTAGGGGTCACCTCTAGTCCTATCTACCCGATGGATGGTTCTTGGATCTGTGTGTTGATACTAACGAGAACGTCATTTACTTAAGTTGGGGAGATTGTAAAAACCCACTTAAGTAGTAATAAGTGAAATTCTTAAGCATCGAGGCGTCTTTTCAAATAATAGTGGAGTTCCTAATAAGAACTCCAAAGTTAAGCGTGCTTAGGTGGGAGCACTCCCATGATGGGTGACCTATTGGGAAGTTATCTTCTGAGGGTAAAACCATGAGGTATTTCTAGCCAAAGTGGACAATACCTTGATACTTAAGAGTTCAAACTGTTACACTAATTTAAAAGATTTTGACAGAAAAGCGTTAATTAAGGAATACCTTGAGCTGTTTAAGGGCAGTGGGGCAGCCACTGAGATATTTAATGGCAAGCATAAGTCAAATGCCATGGTAAGCTTCTTGAAGATTTAAATTGACATCATTAGAATGGATGATTTAATGTTTTAGTAAGTATTAAATGCACTTTAAGTATTCTGAATTTAGATTCTCTGTTTTGGGTTTAACATGAGTTTAGAGGTACATTATGAAAATTTGTAATTAATCTCAATAATTTTAAGTTTTGAGGATGTTGAAATTTTCAAATTTAAAGCTCTTCTGTAAATATTAATCATTATTAGCTTGCCATACATTCATACCTATTAGATTTGAACTCTAAATTTATCTTTAATCCACATAATAAGCAATATTTTATATATTGCCAATATTGGTGAAAACTAAGAGTATATTTGGAATTCTACATTTTTTAAGTTATATCTAGTTCAATCATTCCCTAAGTCATATTTAGGCAAATTAAATTGCTTGTCTTTAGCAAATGAAAAATAAAAGGAGAAATGTTTGTGATTGAGTGTTAAATTGAATCAATGATTTGCAAATCTTATTATTTTAATTTGTTAGACCTAGCTGAACTTGAATTAAAATAAATAGAGGTTTACTTGCTTAAGATGATTGAATTATATCTTTTAATTTGGGAAGTTAATGGGTTTGTCATATCAATACATCATGCATAAGGTTTAATGGAAGAAAAGTACATTGATCGAATGGAATCCGAATTTAACATTTGCATGTGCTGAAAAACCTTTCTTAAGCTTATGTTGGTGGATTCTATTCTCCAAAATAACAAGTGTTAGTGATTAAGAAATTTTTGAGGACATAAAATCATGAATTAATTAAGTCTTGGGGGCCAATATAAGAATTAATGTATTCAAAGTTGGTGATGAATTTTGAAGCTATGTAAACAATAAATATTGATGATGAGATCGATTTTGTAGGTTATGACATTCTATATCAAACTTAATCATACCAAATAAGAATGTTAGAAACCTTCTTGAGTTAGTTGCTGTCATTGAATTTGACTCTTGCCCATTTTATTTAAGCAGTGATGTCGATGACGACATCATTTTTAAGTTGGGGAGTCTGTAACAACCCAAGGTTGTTACTGGATCGATTAACTCCAGATTCAAGGGGATTAAGTCAAAATCGGAATTTCAATTTGTCAAATAAAATAAAAATATCATCAAATAAAGTATAATAAAAGGGTCATACTTCCAAAATTTGAATGCAATCGAGATTCCGGATCGTCCTAAATAAATTCAGAAAGTTTAAACTTCCGGAGCTGATAATAGATAAAATATAAGTTGGAATTTAAAAATTTTTATATATTTAAGTTAAGCATCATATGATGATGCTATGTTTTAAGTTTCACAAATTTTCGAGCTCCGGATTAATCGTAGCAAATTTTTGAAGTTTTTCATTTAAAAATTAATATAAAATAAATACTTGTCCAAATTCAATAATTTTTAGGCGTGTGCATTCGTCTCATCGCGACGCTCGATCGGGCCAAGTTTCATGAATTTTGGAATCCAAATGTCAGAGCAATAAAGGCGAAAAAATGACAAAATTTTAATCAAATAAATATTATTCTTTTTTTTTTCTATCCATTATTTTTGGGTGTCACTCTCTCTCTCTCCCTCAAGCCTATCATTTCCTCTCTTCCCATGGCCATCTTCTTCCAACCACATTCTTCTCCTCTTCTTCCATAGCTGATCCTCCCCTCTCGGCAAGGGATTGGGTTCTTCTCCTTCTCTTCGGCATAAGCAAGTGCTCGCCGACTCGTGATGAGTCGGTCGGTTCAGGCTCATCATTCTTTCTTCCAGCCGCAGCTCCATTCTCTTTCACCTAGGTGCAACCACCATCTTCTGAGCAGCCTCCTAGCGGCAGCCACCCTCCATTCGAGGCAGCAGCTCCTTTGCCTAGCCGGTTGCAGCCCCCATCACCGAGCTGAGAGCAGCCCGCCAGCTCACCGTCTCCTTCAATCCTTTAGGGCCGAGAGCCTCCAGCTCTCCCTCTCGTCGAGCCCATTTTCTCTAGCAGCATGCGAGCTTCCTCCCTCTTGGCTGAGCAGCCGAGCTTCATCCCTTCATTGGCTGAACGCCTACTCCTTCTCGCAGCAAGCCGATGCTCTCCTTCCTTGACCGATCAACTTCCTCTTCAACTAATCTCCATTTAGGTACTCAAATCTGTAGTTATATATTTTGATATTATGGCTTTATTATTATTAAATATACACTGCATATATATTTTTGGATATACTAAAGAAGAAAAAAGAGAGAGGAAACAGAAAAACAGAAATCCAAGTGTTGTAAAATTACAAATATATGTATATATATATATATATATATATATATATATATATATATATATATATATATATATATATTGTTGTCATATATTTTACTATTTGCATTATTATGTTAAATTTAAATTAAATCTCGAGGAACTTATTATTGTGAATTAATCTGCCTTTATTTTTCATTTTTGCTGAGTTAAGGCAATCAAAGAAGAATGTGCTATGATTAGCTAGTAAGGGGTATGTTGATTGTTATTAGCAAGACCTAATTGATTGTATATATTAATATTTTTGATCAGTATGTAAGCACTAAAGTAAATATATCTATATATATATATTTAGATTCTTAAATATAAAAGCAAAGAAAGAAATGAGAGTTGATAAATAAAAGAAAATCATGCAAATTCGTATTAATGGATGTTAACTTGATGATCCCTAAGCATGCAACCCTCCTTTTATTGTATGAATAATATAAGAATTAGTTATGTTAGTTAAATGCTTATTCCTCTTTTGCAATGGTTGGTTCATAAAATCGTTGGAGTTGTATTCTCTCATTTAGTTTAAGAATGGATATTCATACGTCTAGTATAATGGTTTATTAATCCATCACATAATTTATCACTTGTAGTTTCCCATCTTAGTTATCGTTAAATTTTGCATGAAGAAATTAGCTTAGTGATGAGTTTGATTTCATCTCTACTAAGTGTAATTAAAGCATGTTCAAGCATCTTTAGAGAATTTAAATATAAATTGTTTGATTATTTCATCTCTTTATTGATTACCTACATCTTTAGCATGAATAAAAGTTCATTGGAACTCATGCGCTTCCCTGAAATAAAATAATGAAGCTTAGGTAAATATGAATGTCCAAATATTTATGCAACCTCATGCTAACCTTATGATCACAGGCATTAGAATTACTAAGATGTGTATATCAAAAACTAAATTTTGTTTTATCAATCACTTGATTTAGTTGTAAATGAATTGTTTGAAGTCTATCCGCATGTAAAAGTTTTCTTAATACTCCTAGAAATAGTAATATATCCATTTTTGTAAATATTATGCGTAATTTGAAATAGCTGAGAACAATGAATTGATTTCAAGATATTATCCTTAAATAATCACAAATAACCTTATTAAGGTTTTATTGTCTATTGCACTCTTATTATTTAGGGTTTGATAAATTATTTATTCGTTATTTAGACTTATTTTGCTACTTTACTTCAGTTGTTGCCAATGTTGTCCATAATGCGGCTATATTAGAGATCATCTACAATGGAATCATAATCGTGGAGCTACATTATAAGGGTACGTAAGTACTTAGAACTTGTATTGAGTTTTATAAATTAAATTACTTATTTAGTCCTATGCTAAGTGCATACATCACTTGCATAGTTCTTATTGCCATTTTTCACGCTTTTATTTTCTTGAATCTTATGCTAGTTTCCATTTAGTTTTGCAAGTCATTTTAAAGGATCAAGTGTTTTGATTCTATCATGAATACTTAATTTTATTAAACTCTCATTTATCCCTAATTAAACATAAGAGATCTTAAGGATTTGATCAAGTGATTTACACTTAATCTAGATCTTAAATCACCATCAATAATTCATTTGATTTTTCATTGATCTGTAATGTAACTATTAGTCTTAAATTGATAAGGTTAAGGGTTAACACCAAATCTGTCTAATTTAGACCCAAACTCTTAATCACTTAAGCAATTAGCCTAATTATAAGATAATTTGACTAATATGATTCTAATAATCTATTTGATTTGATATTGAATATAATTCATTGAATTAGAAGTGCTAATGAAATTAAAGAACTGGTATGATTAAGCATCTAGACTTGAAACTTAAGATCTTTGATTTTCTCTTAAATAAGATTATTAGCATGAAATTAACTATAAAATCTATGATGATTCATTACAAGATCAAATCCTATTAAGATTCATGATTATATCTCATAATTGTAGTCTAGGACTCGATCAGATGGAGCTACCCGCCTGATCTAGTTAACCAAACTTAATGAATAATCCCATATGATTATATTGAGTATTTAGATATGTGAGATCTTAATGATCTTATATTAAATTTTTTTGTGATAATAATACTAACCTTAATCATCTTTAAACCAATGAGGTAAGAAAGACTTATTATGTTATCATGAGGTAGAAGCTTAGATGATCCTACTTTATCTTAGAAGTTGATCTTAAATTATTGTGGTAGAATCACCTAACTACTTAGAATGAGATTTATTCCAAGTGGTAGTATCCTATATTGGGCGACCTCTTGGTCACATCCTTGAAATCTTATGTAGGATATATCCCATTTGAATCATAGATTCATAGTCTTGGTAATCCATGTTGATTAAATAGCATTGATATAACTCAGATTAT
Source organism: Gastrodia elata (assembly GCA_016760335.1). Lineage (NCBI taxonomy): Eukaryota > Viridiplantae > Streptophyta > Magnoliopsida > Asparagales > Orchidaceae > Gastrodia > Gastrodia elata. The sequence goes on along the minus strand of CM028672.1, from coordinate 46,472,931 downwards.
TGGCTGAGTATAGTGTTGTAGATCCATAAAGTTGGGTCACTCCAGTAATATTCAGTATTGGTGAGTCACTCTAAGTAAGACTTATCTTGTGCTATCCTGCGGGTTTAGGCAGATATAGTCAACTTAGAGTAAATCAATCAATCCTAAGAGTATGATAATTAGTGAACAAGATCCTTAGTTTGAAGAAATAACTGTGATAGGGTTCTGCCTCCTATCGTCACGCATGGCGATAAGTGCAGTTATGAGCAAATTAAGTATCTAAAGTTACTCTTCTTAAGACACTATTAGTATATTATATTTAGGGAAATGGAATCCTTAGTTTGAAGGAATACTCGTGACAGGGTTCTGCCTCCTATCGTCATGCGTGGTGATAAGTATAATTATAAACAAACTAAGTATTTCAAATCACCCTCTTTAAAATACTAAGTATTCTTATAATTCAGGTATTTAGCAGCTTAGTTTGAAGAAGTAAATGTGACAGGGTTTCACCTCCTATCGTCATGCGTGGCGATAAGTACAGTTATAAGCAAACTAAGTGTTAAATTCACATTTCTTGGAAATATACAGCTATGTGTATACAACCTTCCCAGCTGTTGATATTAAGTAAAGTCCTAATTAAAACCAATTATTGAAATTAGATTTATGAGTCATAATTCATTTAGATAAATTCTGCACAATGGAGACTCATGATTCATTATTTGATTCACAGCATTTTTTTTTATTTTGAGCTTTAAGTCATGTAGACATAGAAGCATAAGCATGATGCATAAGTATCAGTGAAGATTTATGGATTACGAAATGTTATATATATATCAATCGTAGAAATTTGCAGAATGATTAGTACTGGATTCCCAACTGGATATATATAAACATTGGACCGTACGATTCATAGCAGTTCAATGATATATTGGTTATATATCATGACATTCAGTTCAGTGGCATATATAGACACATTCATTCAGTGGCATACAGCATATCTTCACATATACCTTATTCAGTTTCAAATCATTTGCTATTTTCTTTCATTTTTAGTATTCAGCTTTACATTTCAGTGTTACTTTACTTTACTACAAATTTCATTCAGTTTTAGTTATTCTGCGCCTTTACAACTTTTCTGCAATTTTACTTTACTTCAATTTTTATACTTTCATATATTTTACAGTATTTTTGCAGCTTGATTTCTGTCTTACTATTATGTTGAATAATATCTTTTAAATACAAGTATATGCTATTTTCTAGTTTTATAGTACTTAGACTTTATAAGTCTAATATTATTTTTCCTTTGTTAGCTTGGCCCTATCATATATGTACATATGGCAGTATCAGGTTTTAGCTTCGACCTTGTGCTTGGGGGTGTTTATGATAGAAGGTCAGGTGAGATTGGTGTTCTGCAAAGTAGAAGAAATGGCTGATAGTAATCTTTGTGTTGCCCTTACGTAAATTTAAATGTAATAAATGAATTACATTCTTATTATTCTGCATTTTCTATATTGTATGTGAATGGATATATGTGGATAATATTGAATGTCTTCTTCTTATTTTCTGCACTGCTTTACTTATGTTCCTGCTAAGGTCTTGCTCACATTTTGATTAATATCATGGATATATATTGTCTATTATTTGTGGTATTAATGACAGTCACCACTTGATCATAGTTGAGTTAGTGTTACTCGACGACGGTCTAGAGGCGACCGTTACACACAGTGAGCAAAGGGACTCACTGTGATAATCCAGAGGTATTTATAGGCTGAGGGAAGGTTTGGGGTGGCTGCCGAGGTCGGGGGCTGTGACATAGGCTCTGCCCGAGGGAGCTCCCTCATTTTCTAGAATTAGTGTGGACCGGGCCTCAAACTTGGCTGGAATTGCTAGGGAGGTGAGGGCAAGGTCGCAACGGCCTTCCTGATGTGGCTCGAGAGTGGCAGACCAACCTGGTGACGTGGTAGTACAGGGGGGATTTGGTTGTCGGGCGCGAGCCGAGGAAGGAGATGATCCACAGTCGCATGGGACTCTAGTGTCGTCTAATTGATCATCAGTTGATGCGAAACGGTTCTGATTTCCTGTCACATAATGGCTGAGCGTAGATGCTAGATCAGCTGTTGGATCGGATCGAAGGATCGGACGGGCAATCGGGGTTAACTTAAGATGGATAGTTAGTTGCCATCGGATTAGAATCTCAGAATCACGGAACTGTCTCGATGAGATGGATTCAATCGAAGGCGTGGGCCGTTTGATCAAATCTGTGGGATCAACGGTCCGGATGGCGCCCGCAGTATGGAGGTAGTCGATCGTTGAGGAAGGATAGATTTGCAATTATGGATTGTTTAAAACTCTAAATTGCTATTGAACCAAGTTAAATTAAATCCAAAATAGGCTTAAATGGCCTCCAACAATTCCCAAAAATTCACCCTTAACTAATTTGGGTGTGGGTAATTCAAAAATGAAATCAAATTTCAATTTAGAGATCAAATTAATTTAGTTAATTTCTAGAACCCAAAAATATGCAAAAAAAATACTAAAATACTCAAATGAGTTCCGATTGATTTTAAACTTCTATAGTTAAGTTTAAATGACCCATTGAGTCTAATGGAATTAAAATTAAAGCTTAGTTTAGCTTAATTTAGCTAAGTTTAGCTGAAGTAATAACTAGAGTTATTACAGATGTTGCCTTAAGTATTAATAGGCTTAAAAATTTTTAAGTGTTTAGTAATGGAACTAAACTTAGAATCTTAGTGATTGTAATATTAAGGTTTGAAACCTTAGGATTAAGAGAAGAATCTTAATGTTAGATTAGTAATTTAATGTGAGATAAATTTAGATAATAATAACTTATGTAATATTAACCCTTAAGTATTACCACATTAGACTTGAAGTCTTATAAAACCCATAAGTCTAAGATTAGATTAGAATTGTCCCATTAATGGCATATCTAAGACAAAAGCAATTTAACTAATTAGATGATGGAACCTGACAGACATATAATACACATCTGCGCTTGCACACAAGTGTACGTGGTCTGAAGTAATAATTTGGAATGTGAGTTCCGAGATTTATTGTCCTTAGGGAATCAGTTGTTTTGTTACTAAGGTATATCTACGTTCAATAATGTTTAAACTATGCGTATTTTATTGATTAGGTTCCTAAACAAGCACAACAAATCTTGATAGAGAGTAACTATGATAAAGGGAGAGGAGAGTTGGGTCTCTCCCACATGAAATGTTAGAGACTCATGTAAGATAAATCCTCAAGCATTACCATTTTTATTTTCTTACTTAGTTTTATGGAATTTAATCAAGTGCACATTATCCTTCTTAGAGTTTAACTCCAAGATTAACAAGTTCAAATCTTGTACTTGAAATAAACACACAGTTAGTTCTATTTTAGCACAAAGACCCTCATAAGATTTTAGATCATTGGTTTTCCTCTCATTCTGGATAATAGAAATTAGAGTTATTTCTTTATTTAAGATCTTACAAGTATTGATTCCACTAAGAGCATCACACGCATCATGCGCAGTTTGAATAAGGAGATGACTAGTTTGTCATATCACACATGAGCTCTCAACAAGTTATCTTCCTCCCATCATGTATGCTGAGCTGCAGAGCTCATTTAGTGGGTCTTAGCTCACATGCATTAACACCTTAATTGGGCATAGATCAAGGTGCACTAAGCTCAAGAACTTCCTCACGTAATTCTAAGCTCCTATACACTCATAATTCCAGCTCAAAACTAATAGTGAGCTATGGAGCACAAGACTCTTAAATCTTGATGTCATTTAGGTCCTTTGTCATATGGTTCATATTTAAGTCCATAAATAGTCCCTTTTTGATTTCTTTAACAAGTCATTCATTTCACAAATTTTCATTAAGAGCTTAAGAAAATTTTTATACATAATAGTCCCTTACATGACATATAGGATTGGCCCAACCCTCCCCAAGGGGGGGGGGGGGGGGGGGGGGGGCTTAGCTCTCCATTACACTTAAGATAAACAAGAGCACATATGTGGATAAAGACCCTTTCATGATCAACTAAGAAAAATATAAAGACAAGAGTTAGAGATTACTAAACGTTCCTTTGATGGAGTTCTTCGGATTTCTCCTCTTCTTGTTCTTGGTCGTTTCTCTTAGGTCTGTAGTGCTTCCTTTCTCCCTTCTTCTCCTTAGCAATTAAAGTTCTTCCATCCTTGAAGAGTTCTCCTTCTCTTTTATGTAGTCCTCTTCACACTTAAAGGTTTTGTAAGCCAAATTGGGAACCCTTCTAATGAATTGAAGAGCTATATTTATAGGAGGGGTGCACATCCATTTTTAGCCCTTTTGAAATCTAAAAAATTGATTTAAAATTTCTGCCATCATTGCCAAACCAAGTGGAGCTTGATGTGATAACTTCCTTTCCTTTTTTATTTTTTTATTTTGTTTAAAATCATCTCCTCCCAATTAAATATCAAGTAGCAGGTCTAGAAAAATGGCTGGAAGACAAGATCCAGATTCTGGGTCAAATTTCAGCTGCATTTAATATTCTAAGAAGACAAAAATTCGGCGCCCGCTGTAGCGTATTGTTGCGATTGAGTACCGCAAGTCTTCCCGCTGTGGCACGCTGTAGCGATTTTAAGTCATGTAACATGCCTGCTGCAGCACGTTGTAGTGCTTGAATCCCCGCAAGTCCTCCCACTATGGCGCTTGAGTCCCGCAAGTCCACCCGTTGTGGCGCGCTGTAGCGATTGAGTCCTGCAAGTCCTCCCGCTGTGGCGCACTGTAGCGGTTGAGTTCTGCAAGCTCATCTGCTATGGCGCGCTGTAGCGAAAATGCTCTAGAAAACAGAAATGTCCTTTGTTAAAGGTTTTCTGTAGGCAAGTAGCTGTGGCGCATCGTGGCGCACTGCAGCAATTTTCTTCCAGAATTTACAGAAACATTCCAGAATTGTTTAGAAATTGCCGAGCTTGTATTTTCCCTGAAATTACACAAAATTTATCAAAGTAGGCTGATTCAAAAATAATTTGTTTATGAAAATTCCTATATATATATGAAGTAAATAATGGATTCATCAGAACCTTTTTATTGTCAATCAAATAGGATACTTAGAATAAAAATAGCTTAGATATTTGAGAAATGCAAACCATAGTTTCCTTACAACCTTTGTAGTGAGACATGTAGATTGGAAGTTAGATATGATGAATGTCTAAATCAATTGAGGAGCTTGATTAGCTCCAATTATAGGGTAGATAACTAAAGTATATAATAACGTATATCACATGGTTTACAAGTAGCTTTGAACATTCTTGAATGTTGTAATATATTGAGACTAAATCCTTGAATATATTCATAAAAATATTGTGCATAAATTAAACTTATGGTGAACTATGCCAGGGCAGGCAATAGTATAAGAATAAGACCTCACATATTCTAGATGGAGCATGTATGTGTTATGGGAAACCCCCTTACTTAGTTAAGCAGACGTGCTTGATTCATCACTTGTTTATGCGCCCACAAAACAATTTTATAAGATAAATAACAACATATTGCAGTTCTTTATGACTGTTCTTACTTTTCCCCTAACCTTCGTGATTGTGGATGATTTATCATTGTCTTATGACTATGCTTATTCAGCTCTTTATGACTACTTTTTCCTTCACATCCAATCCTTTATAGTAGAGATTATTTTTACTTGCATATATTATAGGTTCACCTGTATTTATAGTTCTTTTACTTACTTGTAGTGTTTGTTATTTTCACTTACATTTATAATTACATTGCTTCCACTTATGTTACTTAGCATATATCCATATATTTTCTTATTATTTTTATTACACACTTATTAGTATAGCTGTACCTGCTTTTCCTTACTTACATATTTGTTGTAGGTTATGACCAACTTTCTTCTTATACTGCTTTTACCTTTTTGAGCATTGCTTATAATCATTTACTTTCCTTCCCTTGTTACTGTATTGAGCTACACTTCAATAATAATTATAAATGGTAATGTTATATCCACTTAACTTAAGAATAAATTAGTTGCTCTAAGACATACTTAGACTTTTTAAGTTTAATAACTTGTTTTTCTCTTATTGGATGTGCCATACCGTATTAAATACCAAATACGATAGATTAGGAGCTTAAAGTAGAGTACCCGATGTAGATCGGATTCAATAGCTGCTGGTTGAAGACTTTTACTTTATGTTGTTCATTTCTTTTACTTTTGCATCCCGTGAGGTTGAGTGTCATTACGTCTAAATTTTTGTATAACTTTAATTAACTCTGAATACTTTACTTTACTATTATGTGCCATGTTTTTACTTTCTTTCTAGATGGATAGAATGGTTTATATTTACTTTGTATTATGTATTTAGCTTTCCTCTTTAGAGACCCCTTGGCTCCCCATAATGCTTAATAGTGGGCTAAGACTCACTAACCCGGTATTAAGTACTATGTAACCCTTATTATTGGATTAAGTTCCTGATCCAATATTGGGGTCATTATATACCTTGAGTCTAATTTTTGAATAAGTACTACTATGAGTTGCATAAAAAGGTGCACCTGAATCAACAACCCAAGATTCAGTGCTCACTAATAATGGGATCATGGCATCTTTGTCATCTTCTATAGTGCCCCGCCCCGTCGCCGCTCGCAAGAGAATTAAGTACAATCATATCACGGTGGAGCGGTGCGCCACTCGGGGAGGAATAACCCATCTCCCCAAAATAGCTGAAAAGCTAAGCCAGTCTGAAGGGCTTGCTGACTCAACCTCAAGAAGGGTTGAGAACTAATACTTAAGATAAGAGTAGTATCCTTATCCTAAGTATTAGATAGATACATACATTGGATTTAGAATACAATATGAATCCAATATATGTATAAGATATTAGTATTTCCAAAATACTGATCACATCACAATACTAAGTATAAGTAAAATATAATAGAGTGCGGAAGCTTAAAGCAAACATCTAGAAACATTCATCACAGAAGCTGTTTAAAATATTCATCTCAGAAAAGAAAAGAAAATATATCCAGAATTATTACAAACTATTTGTTGAAATATATATATAATTGAACTGAAAATACTAAGCAGAAAATAAAATTGGAGGAGAGTCCACTAGTGCTCCACGGGATCCTCCTGAATCTCCTAGGTATTCTCCTGGCTTGGCTCAATATATTGCTCAGGATCTAGCAAATTATCGGATCCCAAAAGTACCTTGTGTTAGACAATAAGTCTAACACATCGAAACTAATCTAACAATTCTAGTTATTCATTTAACATTTACATAATACAAGTAAATCTGCAGAAAAATTATAAAGGTAGCTGAAAGTACAAAACTATCTAAACCTGTACAAAACTGAAAACAACGTAAAGTAAAACTGAACTGTAACTGAATACTAAAAATAAATCAAACAATATTGAATCTGAAACTGAGTAATTATATGTACAACTATGTTGTATGTCACTGAAACTGTGCACATGAATATGCCACAATACTATATACTGTTGATATGCAACCAAAATATTACTGAACTGCTATGAGTAGTACGGTCCAATGTATACATACATCTAGTTGGGAATACTGCTTACTGATGATGCCGATGCATCCTGAAATTCCCCAGTCAATGTATGCAATATTCCGTAACTCATAAATCATCACTGATATTTATACATCATTCTAATACTCATACATCATTCTAATACTCACACATCATGCTTATGCTCATGCTCATGCTTCTAAATTACATGAGATAAATCCAGAAAATGCTTTAAAACCTGATAATGAGTCCAAAGTCTCTATTATGCAGAATCTTGCTAAAATGATTCTGACTCCTAAGATCCTAACTGTGGTAATTGGTTAAAGTTGAGAGTTTACTTGAAAATTATTAGTTGGGGAGACTGTATACACATATTTAGCATGGTTGCAAGAAAAGTAGATTTAACCCTTAGCTTATTTAAACTACACTTATCGAAGCACACTACGATAGGAGGCAGAACCCGGTCACAGTTTGTATCTCAAGCTAAGCCGTTAAATGCCCTAATTATAAGCATACTTAGTGATCTACGCAAAGCGACTTAAGATACTTAGTTTGCTTAAACTGCACTTATCGAAGCGCACTACGATAGGAGGCAGAACCCGGTCACAGTTTTTATCTCAAACTAAGGATCTTGTTCACTAATTGTAATACTCTTAGTCTTGGAAGATTTACTCTAATGGGACTGTATTCGGCTAATCCCGCAGGATAGCACCTAGTCATAAGTTCACATTGGAGTGAATCAACTAATCCTGAATATTACTGAATTAATCTAGTAATATGGGTATACCCTACTATACCCAACCAATAATCTGAGTTTAGCAGATTCTATTTAATCAATAAGGATTTATCAAACCTATTAATCCTTACTATAAGTAGGTATATCCTACACAAGGCTCCAATGATGTGATCGAAGGATCACTCAACATAGGCTGCTACCACAAGGAATAAGTCACATTCTAAGTACTTTAGGTGATTCCTACCACAAGATATAAAGTTCAAATTCTAAGGTTATGAAGGATCATCAAAGTTTCTACCTCAAGGAGTTACAAAAGCTCTTCCTACCTCAATGTGTCAATAATTAAGGTCTTTAAACATTTCAAGAACGATCCTAAAGCAAGACCCTTAAGATCTCACTTTTCTACTTCTTAAGGTTTAGTTGTTATACTTAGGTTAAAGTGATCAGATCAGATGATTAAAATTTATTTGATCCTTTCCTATTCTACAATCATAGGATAAAATCAAAGATCTTATTAGAGTTTAATCATTTCATAAATTATTGCAATTTTATTATCCATCTTATGCTAATAGTCTTATACAAGACAAAATCAAAGATTTAAAGTTTAGATTTAGATGATTCAATCATACATATTCAATATTATACTTAGCACTTCTAATTTGATGATTTAAGATTAATATCAAATCATATGCATTATTAGAATAATGTCAATTGAATTATCTTACAATCAAGTTAATTAATTAGGTGATTAAAGTTTATATCTTAATCAAGACAAGTTAGGGTTTAACCCCTAATATTTTTATTATTAAAACAAATATTAATTTAAAGGTCAATGACAAATCAATGTATTATTAGTATATTATTGATGTCACTTTAGGTTTGGATTAAGTATCATCTACTTAATCAAGTTATCATGATTCTTTATTCAATTGTAGTTTAATGTCAATTTAAACATATCAAGATGTCCAATTGAATGTTAAAGTTTTCTAACCTACATCCTAATATCATAAAGGTATATAAGTGAAAAGATGACATAGAATAAAGGATAATTAATGTTAATCAAGTTCTAAATCAAACCAAAGGGATTAGCACTTAATCATAAATCTAAAAGACTTAAGTTTCATACCATTTAGTTATCAAGATTATATCTATTCAATACATGCTTTTGAGGATTCTATTATTTAGCATTTGGCATAACATATATTTAATGTACATAGTAGATTGTCGAGCACATTAAGAATGACAAAATTTCAAATTTAATTTCAACATAGAAGTTTATGCAATATTCAATTTTAGCTAAAATAAGTTCAAATTTGATATAACTTAGCCCCACTAGGGTCCTAGGGATCTTAAAATACCAAAACATGAGAGTTTTAGCAATTTTAGCTAAAACTGGGCAATTTTTAAGAAGTTTCTAAGAATTTTGCAAGTTTTGGCACTGCAGCGCGCTGGAGCGCCTTTCGCGCGGCAGCGCGTGGTAGCGCTTTTCGCGCGGCAGGTTTGCTGCGACTCGCTGCAGCTGCAGCGCGCTATAGCGCGCTGTAGCGGTCCATTTTGCAAAAATATTGTTTAAATAGTGAAATACTGATTTTCCTAAGATTTTCATGAAATACCGCTGTAGCCCGCTGTAGCTGTCTATTTTGTGAGTTTACTATTTAATTACTTTTTCATTTGTTTATATAATTTACACTGAAATGCCGCTGCAGCGGCCTAGCTCTGCAACTTCGGGCGTTGCAGTGCACTGCAGCGCCAGATGACATTTTTCGCCTGGATGAAAACTCTAAGGCCTATTTTCGAGCTCAATTACTCTCAATCCAGAGAGTCCCATGAGCGATGTCATATATCAATGGAATGATATTTCCGATACCTTTCCATCGACACTAAAATCGGCACAAACGGAGCATCCTAACTATCAAAAAATATGGATGAATGACAGGGTGTGCAAAATAGATGCAAACAGAGCAGATTTTTATGAAGCTCTTAAGAGTCATAATGGCTTACATACATGCTTATGGGCTTCCAAAGCTACATTCCAATATTATAACATCATGAGAAAGACAATGAGAGGAGCAAAGGGGTACCTTTTTGTCCTTGGAAGGAGAGGAAAAAGATGACATTTGCTTTCTTCAAGACCTTGGAGAGAAGTTTTTTCCTTCAGCACAAGGGAGGAGGAGGAGGGGATGAAGGAATGGAGCTCCTCCTTAAAGGAGAGGAGAAATGATGACACTAGGGGGTAAGGGATGGAGTAAGGAAGACTAGGCCATCAATTTTCAGCCCAAGGGCATGGGGGCGCCGGCTGAGGTGAGGGGTGACAGCCAAAGCAATAGAATATAGGGGAAATTGTAAATTTAGGACTAGATAATCCTTTAATTATTCAAAAATTCAGATTTTCGAAATGTACTCCGAAAATTCCCAAAAATTTACCCCTAGCTAATTTGGGGGTGAGGAATCCAACGGCGAAGCCGAAATTCGATTCTGATAACTATTTAATTATGCTAATTTTCAGGGTATTTAATTATATTAAAATATTAGCGAAAATCCGATGACTCCCAAATGCGTCCAAAATATCCCCCCTAGCTAATTTGGGGGTGACGATTGCAACGACAAAGTCGGATTTCGATTTTGAGGTCAAAATAAATACATTAATTTTCTAGTTAATTAAATATTAAAATAATCTAAAATATTGGATTTAGCTCTGAACTGCTCCAAACCTTCAGGGTTTAATTCTAAAGACTAGATGAACTTAATGGAATGATGATTACGATACGATTAGCATATATTCAAGCTGGGTAACAATATTGGGTTATTACATCTTCTATAGAGATATTTACATATTGACTATTGTCTAGATTTCCACCACCTGATTTCTTCAAAACGTAACAATCCATCTTGAATTATCCTTTCTTTTCATAATTATAACACTTATCTCTCTTTTTCAGGCTCTGATTTTCCTCTCCTTAATTTAGACTTGCTTTTGTTTAACTTCTAGACTAAGCCCCTTCCTCAACACTTTGTATTTAGAGCTGAACTTGAAGCTTTACCACAAGCCCTCTTACGAACTTCTTAATTCAACACGAACCCAACAATATCATCAAAATTTAATATCGTATTTCTTGTTAAGTTACTCACATTGGTAACTAGTATATACCAGTATCTGGCAATGAAGGTAGAAGCAACAAAGCTCTCGCATTGTCATCAACTTGATGTCTACGAAGCTTAATTGATTTGTCACATTATTTAAACTATTCAGATGTTCAGCCACAGAACCACCGTTTATCAGCTTCATATTGAATAATTACTTCATCAAGAAAATCTTATTGGATCCAAAACTTCTCATACATTCTTGTTATGACAACCATGAGATTAACAACCAGCTTCTCATTGATTATTTTGTAAGCTATCAATGAGGATAACGAAAGGCAAATCAAACCTAGGGATGCTATGTCAATAATTTGCTATTCTTCATTACTCATAGTTTATAATTTCTTGTCAGCCCCTTCCAGTGACAAGTACTATTTCTTCTAATACATCAAATCCTCAATTTGTATCTTCTAGAAAGTAATGTTTGCACCATTGAACTTCTCGATCTTGTATCTTGTTTTGTCTGCCAATTCTCCCACTTGAACTAATAAAACCTAATGCTCCGATACAAGTTGTAGTGACATCCATGCACATTTCTAATGAAAGAATTAGGACCTAAATCGCAAAACAAAAATAAATCAAATGCAAACAGAAATATTTGTGTGAAAAATATAAAGATGAGAAAAACGAGGAGACACTACCACAAAAAAATCTCAATGAAAAAAATAGTGTTTATAGAGTACACAGAAAAAACTTAGAAGAAGAGGAAGATAACACCTAACAGCCCACATCAATGGCGCTTCCCCGAATGGCTTAAACACATTTAAAATGAGCCATAACCGCCCTTTAGAATGATGAAGGGAGGCCTCTCTTTGTGTCACAACCGCAACAGGCGCCTGGGTGAGCATGGGCGCCAAAGTTTTGAGCACTCCATACGTTGCATCATTTGCGAAGAGTTGTGTCTGTCGGTGACTTAACTACTACACGCACTTGGGCACCCATGCCTCAATCTAGCTTGCCTGCTATAGGCGCTAAGGTGTGCTTAGGGGCCCAAACCCTTATTGATATGGAAAGGCTTGTACTTGGGTGCCCAGCCTACTGTCAAGTCTCATCTAGACTCCGTCAACACGTACAATGCTAATCTTATCAGACTCCATACATAACATACACTGATTTGCAAGCATCGAAGGTGACTCGAAGACTTCACCTCTTCTATGAACGAAGGCATGCATGGAAAGCTCTGCATAATCTCAAAAACTAGTTGAATCGACCGTAAATTTTTTACTTGTAGCCCTTTTTATAATTGAGTAAAAAATTTACCCTCTAATTTTATTTTCCGCACTTTTATTTCATGACAAACATCTAAATTCTTAATATTCAGGTAAAATTTTACCTTACACTCACTTTACTTTATATCAAATATCCCTTAAATAAATTTGTTTAATTAATTTGAAAATTAGTGCATATTTTCATATTTGAGAGATATTAATCATCTTTAAAATTAAAAGTAATACAGGGGCTCTTTGATATAAAATGAGGGAAAATTTTATCTGAAATATAAAAATTCATGTGTTTGTCGTGAAGTAAAAGCAATAAAAAAATCAAATTAGAAGGTAAAATTTCTACCAAACTATGAAAAAACTAGAGTGCAAATTACGCAAAGCATTCTGTGCGCGCCTTCTTTTGTAGAAGATGCAAAGTCTTCGCCTCGCCTATGATGCCTCCGACAATCTCTGTCTTTGCTCGCCGATCTCCCTTAACCCTAGTCTCTTCCCCGTACGCTTGATTCATGAGGAATGTGATTAGATTGCTCAGGTCTCATCAGCTCGGTCACAGAAGTCATGTGGGGTATCAAATGGAAAGTAAGAGATGCTCCCACAAGCCTAGGTCATCTAAGTTATCAGTATTCAGTAATGGCCTCATTGGCTCGTCCACTGTCTTGATTATCCCACAATTCGTTGTTCGTTCGATTTCTATTGATTTTTTGGTAATTCGTTAATAAGATCGGTAATAGTTCTTTCATTCGATCGATAACAATTTGTTTGATCGATTCTTATATTCAATTACTAACAATCCCTATCGATTCGTTCAATTCGTTTGCAATTCCTATCGATTCATTCTTTTAATTCCAAAACGCTAAATTTTCTTACAAAATACAAAAAAAAATTATGATAATTTTACGTTCTAAATTACTTAAGATTATATTCAAAAGTAATTCATTCCAACCAAAAAATCTACCAAACAACATAATAATTTTAATTTACATTCAAATTCTCTCCTAAAATAAATCTAATTTCACTGAATTATAATAATTTTTGTTTAAATACATTTAAATCTCTAAATCCATAATTTCAAATATGCCATAGACTGGCCCATCGTGTTGAAACTCCCTCAAGGCACCCAGATTTCAGCGATCAAAGTTCGGCAAAAATACCGATCTTCTCTCTACTCGCTGATTCGAATCTTTTCTGAGGTAAGCCGAGATATTTAGTTCCCTGTAATGCATATCCTAGATGAATTGTCGTTCAGTTCTGATTAAAACTCCGACATTCTATTTTGTTGTTAGGCCAAATTGACGATTTTCATTTTTGTTTCCCTTCCATTCTTTTCTATTCTCAATTGAGTTCAACTATCCCTGAAGGTATTAAGGGAAATTTGCTATTTTTCCAGGCTCATTAGAAACAAACGATTCATGCAGCTGACGCTACTTAGAGGTGTCAAGGTTTGGTAGTGTTGTTGTCCCTGAGGTTATTAGGAGTGCAACTTTTGGGTGTTCATTCTTTCAGTGGATTTGAAATGTAGGAGGAGTCTTGGTGCAGCGTTTTGAAGTCGTTAAATGTACTCGCTGTCATAAATATGAGAACTTGGATAACTCTAGGTTTTGCTGTTTAGTTAAATTGACGAATCAAGCAAATATAATGCTTTCTTTGTAATATTATTAACTCTTTTAACACAGTAATGTACAAAATGGATATTGGCTTCTTCTCAGTCGCATTAGCATCTCATAACTGATACATTTTGCAGGCATTGATATCTTAATAACATTGAAATGTCAGTCAATCAAATTGCCCTCTATACTTAGGGCACTTCATGACTATTTTACCAACGTTGTTTCCAATTTTGCATTGCTGAGAATATCTATCTGAATGGGCTTCTTTTTTATTTTATTTGATTTCAGTTCTCAGTGTTGCAGATTGTCTAAGGCTGTGCCATCATACCTTCAGTGCCTATTTTCTGCGTATTTAGTCCATAAAAAAGGAATGGGGAATCCTCTTATCTATGAAATCTGGCAAAAACCTGCAACTAGTTGCATCATAGGAATCTGTTCAGCAATTTGGTTTTCTATTCAAAAAACCAGCATTGGATATGCCCAGGTGGGCTTGAGCTATGATGCTGCCATGGAAGGGCAGTACTGGAGAATTGTCACCTCTGCATTCTCACATATCAGTGTTCTTCATCTTATATTCAACATGTGTGCGCTTTGGAGTCTTGGAGTGATTGAACAGTTGGATCACATAGGTCTTGGTATAGAATTCTACCTCCATTATACCTTGGTCCTGTTAATTTTATCTGGGGTTCTGGTTTTAGGGGCATATCATATTCTGATCCAAAAGTTCAAGCTTGACTATTTTAGGAGGGTGACTGCAGTCGGTTATTCATGCGTTGTGTTTGGGTGGATGACGATCCTTGCAGTTAAGCAGCCTTCGACAAAGCTGAACCTTTTTGGTGTACTTTCACTACCAATCAGCTTTGCCCCATTTGAGTCATTGATCTTCACTTCCATAATTGTTCCGCAGGCCAGTTTTATAGGCCATTTGTCGGGAATCATTGTCGGTTACTCTATTGGATGGGGCTTGATTCAGGGTATGGATAACTATTGGGCTGTTACGATGCTTGGGTGGATTATTCTCATCTTCATTTTAAGTTTGAAGCGCTCAAGTGTTGTTAACCTCAGCTTTATTGAGATCGAATCTGTTACAGATCTCACGTTGCCAGGCATTGGTTTTGTTACTCCTGGGGATAGTAGAACTATACAGATGGAGGCGCTCTCCGGTAGATTTTCAGAACTTGTGTAACTGTAACATTTTAAAAATGGGCAGCACATATTGGTATTTCATTATTCATGTCCAAATTCTAGCTCCTGGTATGTTTATGATGATTTTTTATTAGGATTATTTGTGGTGATTTTTATTAGTTCATCATCAATTTGGATAGTTACTCATGTACTTTAGTCTTGTAGGTTAGTAGAACAAGCCATCTTCTATGAGGGTAACGAGTTTTGCATCTTACGCTTCCTTAGCCTCTCTTGTGCTTTTAGATCACACACCTTTTGATTAATCTTATTTATCTAATTTCTATTTCTTAATTTATGTTGATCTATGATGATTGGAATACTGATCTTGTAGGGTATCCATAAAAAGCCTCGGAATACATATTATATTAACATATGGAGATAGTATGAAATGTTGTTGATTAGCTCATTAAGTTTCTTGATTATGACAATTAAATATACTGATGATAATTTTTGGGCGGTCTATTTAAGTGGCTTAGGATATAACCAAGCTAAGCTATTTTGTAGGATCACATTGTTGTTTGAATGAAAAGAAAGAAATTTGACTAAAATAGTGTAACAAGGCAAAAAATTAACTCATCAAATTGACTTGGCAAAACTAATTCATTAAAGCTCCAACAATAAGTTAGGTTGACACTACGAAAGATCAACATATTAGAAGAGCAGCTCATCTTATTAAATTGAATATTGAGAAGCTTTTAGGTTTTTTTATTTTATTTTTTGTCTTTTATTAATTCAATTTGGCTAAAGACTCGAATCAAGCTCCAATCAAAGTTCTTAACTTTAGTTTATTAGCTTGAAAGTGAAATCACATTTATACCCATACATCTCTTCGTATTAATACATGAGAACTAAATAATATTTTTGGAGGCCTCAATTCGTTTTTCAAAACCTTTCCAATTTTTTTTGAAATTTAGAACATATAGTTAAGAAAATCTTATAGAATTTGAATCACATCCTTACACTATTTAATAGTCCAGGGATGGAAAGCAGCACTTGTTTGAAGCCTAGTATTCAAGTCCGCATTAATTGTATGCCTAAATATTAATGTGAAATCTCCATCTTAATTCGATACATTTAATTTTAGAATGCCTTATAGATGTACAATCTTCTTAAGATATATATAAGATAACTTAAGTATAGAGCCCTTCTAGCAAATAGGAAGGATGCCAATTGACTTCATCATATGATTTATAATAATTAAGATATAATTGTTGCCTTTCTTAAAATATTGAGAGCCAGCGATAATATCTTGGTAAATATTCTCTCAATTTGATTTTTATGTTAATGGAAGTCTGAAAATACTTCTGGTCTTTAATATTCAGCTTTCAAAATATTACCAGAATTGCATTAAACTGAATGCTCATACATCCTTCTTTAGACTAGGCCACCATATATGTGCTTCCAGATCTTTTATATCCATATTTCAAGGGTGGACAAAATGTACTAGAATTACCTCTTTTTTATTATTATTTTCCATAATCTCAATCCACATTGTAGGATCTCAATTTCATCTATTTAAAAGTTAGTTCTTGTGGAGTTTCGTGGGATATACTTAAGAAATAAGAGATTTAAATTGTTCTGTTTTGCGGGTGAACTTTTAGAAAAGGTTTGGATGGGTATTTGAGGTGGGAATAGAATGAAACTTTGGGACAACAAAGATTCATCAAGGAGAAGTTTAAGCATATGAAAAAGAAAATACTTGGGTATGCACACTTTAGGCCAACAGAATTATACACACACCATTCTTCGTCAATTATGCGCACCGGTGAGAAAGTTTTTATCCAGAGAAGCCAGATTCATGAAAAAAAACATTCATTAAACTCTAAAGATATAAATACAAGAGTATAATTAGGACTCTTTAAGTCATTAACCACTCAACTTCCTAAAACTACTTTCAACCACATAGTGTTACGTTACATTAACTCACTTTTAGAGTAATAAATGAGTTTACCATTCCCAAACAAAGCTATTACTGATCCAAAACACAAAAATCCTTACATGAACAATGAAATTAATAAATGCAGTACAAACACACTTAAGGGCATCATGTGCATTTCATACATCACAAACATGACATGGTAGTTATCTAACAAAATAAAACAAAACACTACTGACATACAACATGAAATTAAAAATACTGATATACAACATGAAAATATAATAAAAATAAATAAAACCAATATATCTTCATATTCTTAGGCTCCTAACATAGGTACTAGCATATGTATATGTCATTACTCATGATCGCTCAACTGGTAGATGTGTTGCATCTTTTTCTTTACCCAAAAGTGTTCGTCTCCACGAAGTATGAATCTTTGTCATTAAGCAAGTCAGGATTTATCTTCTGGAGCTCCTCTTTTAGTTACCCTAGTTTCTTCTAAAGGATATTTATTCTTTCGCCTAATAAGAAGTTTGTGCTCTCCAAATTTGCCTACATCAATCTCATCAATAATGATGAACTTAATCTCATCAATAATGATGAACTCAATCTCCTAGCATTCGAACGTGTCATTACTCGTGGTTGCTCAATTGGTAGCTATGCTGTATCAAGTTCTAAAGGCAATTGAACTGTTTTGCAATCTTATTTCTTAGCATTAGATTTTTGAGTTGAGAATAAAATTAGTTATCAGCTTCTCCAAGCTATAAATCAGGGATTCCACTGAAGTCAAATAATACAATATTTTAGAAAAATCTTGAATTAGTGATTCAATGATCATATTCATCTTTCTATATGTATATATATCTTAATCCTTAATTAATTTTAATTACAATGTTGACAAAGATTTAATTCATTTTATGTGAAGATTTATTTCAGAGTTTTGTTGTCCTTTAAAATTTCAAGTATAACTTTATGAAGATAATGCAGCTGGATCTTTAACACAAAATGAGTGCTGCAAATTTCAACTATTATATAAGATACTTTCTCAAATGTTTCCTGTATTATTTGGAAGCACTTGATCTTCTTGAATCGGGATGCATTCTAAATCATTTAAGTATTTATATGCTAGACTTTGGCCTTGGCCCGATTGAAAACCTGTTTCAAGTTTTAGGCTGGGCTGGCCTGACCCTAAAATTTTTTTTATTGGGTACGGGACCGTTGCCTCAAAACCAGGCCCAACCCGCAAATGTTTTTCTAGTTTCACCGGGATTATCGGGCTCTACTATGAAGATCTGACGTGGATTTGCTTAATTACTTTTTAAATTTATTGGTTTTTACTACGGAGGTCCGACCCAACCCGATCCCGAAGCTGACTGGGCTTGGGCTGAAGAGTGTGGCCCAGTTTTTGGCCCGGGCTCGACCCGGCCTGCTATGTAGTTCCTCTTGGCCAAATCCGGCTGGTTTGATCAGGTCTGGCCCGCCCAGGCCGATTATGTACACTTGATAACCATTTTTAGGAAGCACAAAATGAGAATCTTTTTTTCAGAGATTCTTTGAGCTTTGCAAAGGTGGTTTCAAAAATTTATATGAAAGGAATCAACATTTCAATTAATTGAGGTAATCGTATTAGAATTTTGAAGTTATTCTTTACTTCAAATTAGTAATCAATCAGTATCAAAAACTTTTGAAATAGGCTGGGGCTAATCTAGAAGTGTACTAACTGGGATCCACGAAAACACCATTTTTGCTTATAATATACCCTATAAATACAACATTTCAAAAAATATTGCACTTTGCTCACAAGAGTTGGTGTTCATGAAGGATACTCGAAGTATTAACTTCAATCAGATCATGATTATTACACACTTGTTTAAGTAAGACTTCATGAATCGATTTCTTAGATTCTTAAAAACAGAAGAAACATTGAGTTCAACAAATATAATGGCTAAAAATTCAGTGGGTATTCCTCGTCTAAAAAGGCAATATTCAAAATGCAGTCGGTGATATTAAGATCACAGGTTTTTCTTGAAAATGTTATGTGCTAGCTTGCCTATTTAAGTTATTGGTTAATGGAAAGAAGTTACTTTTTTTTTTATGGTAAACGTATTCACTTTCTGATAATTGATGTGGTTTTTCGTTTGAGCTATGTAGTTAGACGGCAGAGAGCAGTGTGTATGTGTAAGTTTGGAATAACAGTTGAGGAACAAGAGTGACAATTGGCAATTATAAACTTGTAAGGTCTTCCGTCATTGTTATGAGCAATTGAAGCCACTAATGTTTTAGATGCATGGTCTTCCAACCGTAAAATTAATTTCATTAGCTATAGTTGCTGTAGGTTCATTATTAAGTTGCAGTATGTTGCAAACTCTATGGCCTTTTATTGCCACACTTGAATCATAAATCATTTACTCCAAAGCCTTTGTTTGCATGAAGCAGAGTTCCACTAGCAGTGCTGCCACAAACTCGTCGATTATTGTTTGTAGGTCGAACTAGGCAGAGTGTAAGGTTTCAAGCAACTTTAATCCAGATGAGTGATGCGGATGATTGTACTTGTTAGAGAAATTATTGTTAGAGGGAAGGAACCACTGAACCTCTTCAAATCTAGGTATATTTGTTATCCTTAGTTCATTCTTCTAAACTTTGCACACATCTACCAAATTCTTAAACATCAAAATGCACAAGAGTTCCAAAGCAGAGAGGTACTGCTTCTGTAAGGATTGGTCAGAGAACTTACCAAGTTCAGTAAATTCCTTAAAGTACTTTGATATTATTTAAAAGTGCCACTAAACTAAATGATTTTCCTAGAAACTAGTGGAGGATGGATGTCATGTATAGTTTAGGTATGAGAATATATTATTGCTAGTGGGCCCATTGCAAGAAAAAGAATATCTATTGCTTTTAAAATATTTAGGGGCATTCATTGGTGAGTAGGATAGCATATTTAAGTATTTTTTCCTTCCTAATGGAGTTGTGTTCTAATTGAGACTATAATAGTTTGGAGAAGAGACAGATTTCTAAAATCAAAATTAGCTTTGATTTTTATTAAAGCGACATTAAATATAACACTGAGTCACTAATAAACCAACTAACATTTCTTTTCTTTCATTCAACGTTCTTTAAAGTATTTTTTCAAACTAAACATTTAGCTACTGTATCAAAATAACAATGTGATGCAATAATGACATTTATAAAGTTTTGCAATGAGAAATAAAGCAATAATGATAAGTGACAAAATAACAGTATGGTAGCTACAGTATCACCACAACAATTCGTACATGCATGACTCAACTCTACAAAATGTTAAATCATCAACAGAGTATGCAGCACGAAGCGCTGCAACCAAGTTTTTGAAAATTAGTTAGTCTGACTAAATACATAGATGTGAACCTCCGCATGAAAAACGGTATGCTAATTGAATAGTTGAATTAAAAGGCTTTTATTAGGGTAAGATGGATAATTTTTTTGCTGGACTTAAAATAGAAACAAATGTGAAAGATATTTTATACAAAAGTTCATGTTGAAGCAGTTATAAGGTAAGTAAAATATGCAATAAAGCTAATATTACTAAAACGTTTAAAATTTGATTTCACAAAATCAGGAGTTTAATATTTTCAAGCACATTTATTTATTAAAAGAACCTGCAGGTTTTAGTTTAGTTTCCAAGAATATGTAAAAAAAAATAGTTATTTTTTTTTTCACAATCTGTCCACAAATAGCATTGCATTTATACCTTGGGCAGAAAAATTTATATTTTTGAAAAATTATGAATTTCAAAAAATTTACGTATATAGCCATTTACTCTGTTCCTTTTAATTCATTTAATCGGCCAAATTAGATATTAATTCCTTTTTTAATGCTGTAATGAGTATACATAACTTTGGAATTATTAAAACCTATCATTATTTTAAAAAACATATTAATTCTTGAGAGTTCTACTTATATTTAAGCATCATTGTTAGTTTTCTTATTCATCCAAGAATCATCTGTTGGATAATAGAGACACTAGTCGCCAAATTTGTAATTGCTCTATCTCTTAACTACCAAGGTGTTGTTCACTTTGGTTCAATCTATTTATGACTTTATCTTAAGATAATAATTTTGCAGATGATCTCTTACCCTAAAACTATTATACTACAAGCATACTTAACTTTAGAGTTTGTATTAAATCTTCATATTTATTTTAATATGTGCCTTGTGTTAAAGAATCATGCTTAACTATACTTAAGAAGCTTACTATCTCCCCCACTTAAGTAATTTATGCTATCATGAGTTTCTATGGACATTTCCAAGGATCATCCATTGAATAAATAGGATTTTAGAGATTGCCTCTATATGCTCAAGAACTAGTCAGTATGATGTAGCACTTTGTTTTGGATTCATGAGTTAACTCTCAGGATGTGGCATTTTGCCATATATAACACTTGGTTCCATGTAACATAAGTGCACTACTTATATATCATTTTTAACTATTAGAACTCTTAACTGTAAAGTATTATTATTTGCTTTGGCCTAGTTGTTTTATAGTTGCCCGACGATCTCAAGTTTCTAGATAGCCACCATCAATGGAGTACATTTATCTTTTCAATTATTATTAAAAACTACCATCTTTTTTAATATTTAAGAGTTTTGTTTTGGCTACACATAAAAGTTTCACACTTATCTTATAACTTTGATCTTAGTTATGTTTATAACTTTAAATTTTTAACAAAATATTATAATAAAAAGGTTTCGTGATAAAATTTTAAAATATTAGCATAATAATGAAGTTTTTTTTAATTTTCAAAAGAGATTCAAGTCGGCTACCTGCATGCATGCGAGTCATCCAGGATCATCTGCTTCTATTTTGTCCGTTTTCAAATCAGACGAAGAGGAGGCCTAATTTGATATAGTAATGATGCATAAGTCATATTAAAGAAGATATTGTTCTCTTTAGTTTAACCTTTTCTGGACTTCAGTTGGCCTCACAACTTGTTTTATCTTCCCCTTCACGAGCATACTTGTTTTTGGAGCGCTTATTGAGACTACATCTGTTATTTTAAAATGCACATTGCTTAAAATAACATCACTTAAATTGCTCGATATCCTTTTTCTTTCATTGTAAAAATTTAGTTCATTTTTAACATTCCTTTCATGAGCTACACTTTATTCAGTCGAATATGTGCTGTACCTACTTCATCGATGCTTGTGCTCAACAACATTGATCAAATTTGGGTCATCATAAATGTAATGCAGATAATATAGAAGACATGCAGAATATGAAGTTTGCTTATATTGTAAAATGTGGTTAATTTTGCAAACGAAGATATCATTCAGGAAGGTTGAAGTTGGCAAACTTTGTTGTGAAGTTAGGTTAATTGGAACCATTAGAGTAGGATCAAGAGTTGGGGGTGTCGTTTGAAAGAGAAGAGGCAGGTATAAAGAGATGAGAAAAAAGGGATGCGTTGGGATAGGGCCAATGACTAAGTTTGTGTATTAGTTATAATGTAAATATACTAACATAATCATTTGGATAAACATGAATGATCAGTGATGTTTTTAAAGTCACAAGAATTGATAATTATCTAATAATCATTAAGATAACATTCTGAATTATAAAAATTCCAACATAGAGATAAAATGTCTCCATAATATACATTTGGACAATTGTCTAATTTTGGACTATTTTGAAAATTTGCTGTGAAACCTATACAAACCATCTAAGTTCCTATAGGTAAAATTTAAAGAATAATAAAATTGATGACTTCAAATTTTGTGTATATGAAACTTTCAACTTCATATTTACAAAATTGGATTAGTCAAATGTCATCTTCTTTGGTCGTTTCTTTTATACAAAATTGTTGAATAGGATCATTACTTGAACATTATTAAAAAGTATTCACATAACCATAGATATCCAATAAAATCTAATGTCTAGATCAACGTATGCATAGCTAGATAAAGAAAGGCTTCTCTTTGAACAACATTCATAGGCTAGGTCCCCCCTCACGCACTCAGCCGCACCGGTCCTATTTCTAAAAAGTAGTCGAGTGGTGGCGACTTTTAGCGCTTACAAAAGTCTAGTCCTCATGAGAACGGAGAAATATTTTAGAAGTTCCTTCCCCCAAGGGCAACACTCCCATGGGCTCCAAATGTCAACCCATAATGGTTGAAACTCCAAATTTGATGATGGAGAGGCTATGTTTGTACTTACTGTAACGACCCAATGCTAGATTAGTGAGACTAATTCAACACTAGATGGTTAACAAGTCAAGGATCATATCAAGGTGAAGTATAATAGTGTGCATGCGGAAGAATTACAATAAAGTAGGAAATCAAATATCCATACATCCAGAAAAGAAAAGGAAATGCATGTCTCAAAAATAAAAGATACATCCAAAAAAATATTTTAATACAATTGAAATGAAAAAAAAGTTAAGTGTCCACTCTTTACACTGAAAACAAGGAAAAACAGAAATGAAGACTAGGCCTTTGGCTCGTCCTCATGCACCGATTGCACCTTGTATGTCTGCTCTTCCAAGTGTTCATAATCAGACATGTTAGTTTCACATGCTAAGGCTCCAGCAAAAAAAATATTGTATTAGATAATTGTCAAAATACATTTTAGGCTGTTTAAATTATTTGTTAGGATATCATAATTGTTATAGTTAATTTAAATTGGTGCAAAAGTGCATATAAATTGAAGTAAATGCAAAAACAAACTAAAAACTAGCTGAATTGTAAACTACATAAAATTGAAGTAAAATGGTATGCACCAATTAAGTTGCTATAGAAAAGGTTAATCATATAAATAGTATAATATAATTGAAATTGAAATGCTTAAAGAATATGTTCAAATAAACATATGCTAATCTAACTGTTCTGTAAATTGAGTACTGAAGTAAATATGCTAAAAATTATTGAAATTGTAAGTAATTAAAATTGAAACTGAAAGAAAGTATTGATAAAAGTAAATGCTGAAAAACTAAAGTAACTAAATTATAAATTGAAGTAAAAAATTGTATTGACTAAAGTAATACTAAAATGGCACTGTTTGTAACCGAAAGTAAATCAATCACCACGAGATGATTGAATTGATCTGAAATTGCAAATAAGATTTTAGAGCAATTTAAAATTGCACATATAACCTCCAATGGTCGCCAACGGTATGGGATTCGCTGTGCAGACCACGGGCGATACACAACAGAGCTTGGGTCACGCGACAGTGAAGTCCGCACCATCCAACCGTCAACCCTCTTTGATCCGACGGCCAGGATCAGATCCAAACTGCGGGTGTTCATAGATGTCGAATCATACGGTCAGGATCACTCCCACAATCAGCCATTAGGATATGAGAGTTTCGAGCCATTGTGCCTTTTCGTCGATTAATCAGACAGTCATCCGAGCCTCTGCAGTGTGGATCTTCGTCCCGGTTGCGTCGACCTTCTGACAAAGAGGATCCCTCGTACGCCAGCACCAGGAGCTGTCCCCCACTCCCCGTCCACGTCATTGAACCTTTAAAGCCCTTCTTGATTAAGTTAGGCAGCTTCCAGTGGGCTAGGAGGTCCAATCCTCCTACATTGGTGTTCAGGTGCTAAACTCATTGACCCGAGGTTGGGCCTCGGCCCAACCACCCCGAGCTCACCTAAGGCTATAAATAGCATCAGGAATCTCACAGTGAGCTTTTTCCTCACCGTGAGATCCTAATTACACCCCAACTCCTATATTGTTCTGGTAAGTACTCGGCTCCTATGATGACCCACTTAAGTAGTAATAAGTGAAACTCTTAAATATTGAGGCGCCTTTTCAGATAACAGTGGAGTTCCTGATAAGAACTTCAAAGTTAAGCTGCTCAGGTGGGAGCACTCCCAGGATGGGTGACCTGCTGAGAAGTTATCTTCTGTGGGCAAAATCGCGAGGCCTTTCAAGCCCAAGCGGACAATACCTTGGTGCTTAAGAGTTTGGGTTGTTACAAAAGGTATCAGAATAAACCATAGGGTGTCAGATAGGAGCTAAGTGTCATACAGGGCAAAGTGTCACTTCATGTGAGCAGCCTCTTGAACCCATGATGGTTAAGGTGCTACATGGTTGTGGGTACCTCTTGCGTCTGTAGGGGTCACCTCTAGTCCTATCTACCCAATGGATGGTTCTTGGATCTGTGTGTGGATACTGACGAGGACGTCAGTTACTTAAGTTGGGGAGATTGTGATGACCCACTTAAGTAGTAATAAGTGAAACTCTTAAATATCGAGGCGCCTTTTCAGATAACAGTGGAGTTCCTGATAAGAACTTCAAAGTTAAGCGTGCTCAAGTGGGAGCACTCCCAGGATAGGTGACCTGCTGGGAAGTTATCTTCTGTGGGCAAAACTGTGAGGCCTTTCAAGCCCAAGCGAACAATACCTTGGTGCTTAAGAGTTTGGGCTGTTACAGCTCCCCGTCATCCCAGCTCCATTCAGTGGCAAGCAAAGGGCGAGACTTGGAGTTTAAGTCCCTAACTTCTTCCCAATGCTTAACCAGTCCTTAAAACCCCTCCAATCGCTCGGGCCATCATCAATTGCTTCGCACCAGGTACCCTCTCACTCTACTGAGCCTAGTAGGCTCAGTATTTCTTCAATTGTTCTAGGATAGCTCTGTGATCGATTGCTGAGTAGTCTAGGATTGGATTCGTGGAAGGATTGAGTGATGAGCTTGGTCCATACAATGATGGGTCACTGTCTAAACAGAGCTCTTAATAAATAGATTTAACTCATAATGGCATTGATTGAGAGCTATAATCCTTCCAATTTTGTTTCACAAATGCATGCTAAGTTCAGTGCAGATGATTATTGATCATCTAGGGCTTGGGCTAAGCCTGATCAATTGATGCAATCGACCGGTCTACAACACTGCACAATGCTGGAGCCCGAGTAGGCCCCCGGTGATTCAGCCACCCCCAGGCTAAGTCGATTGAGGGCTTCAATCCGCCATGATACCCCGATGGCATGGGGATCAAGCACTGGCCGCGGCTCAGCCTCTATGGGAAGAATTGTCTCCCCGCAGTAAACCCTAGAGGATCCGCTCCCCGATGATCCCGACCACCCAAGTTAGGGCTTTAGGGCTCTATCGACGTGTCTCTACAATTTATTTTAAGCTATGGTTTGTAATAATTAAACTCTGTATGTACTTTATATTTCTTTCTGAGATGAATATTTTTACTTAGCAGTTGTGATGAATGTTATGGATGAATTCTAAGGCTGCTACACTCAATTATTATTACTACTTATACTTAATTTTGTGATGTGATCCACATATAAATCATATAAAATACTCATATATATTAGGTAATTACTCATTTTCCTTTCTAAACATAATGTGCATAAGTACCCCAACTAATACTTAGGATAGGATATTATACTTATCTTAAGAATCCGTGCTCAGTGATAAGTCAGATTATGGGAAGTTCAGCCTTCCCGAGTGACACACCGTTCCGCCGCCAAACTGTTATCATTATCTTTCTATTGGGCGCAGTGACAGGACGAGGCGTTACACTTACAGTCTCTTTCTGTATTATATAGGCTATGCTTGTTCTATTCTTTAATTTTGGCATGATTCTATTGTTGCTCATATTATTTTAACCTAAAAAATTGACCCTCCAAGTGGGTTGGAAGATTTTTCTTCCTTTTTCCTCTCTTTGTTTTTTTTTCCTTTTTACCTTTCCATCCTTAATATCACCACAATCACATAATTTAATATTATCTTGCTTCCCTAAAATTATTATGTCGCCAGATTCTTCACTAATTTCTATTTCCTTTCCCTTTTCTTCTTGGGATTGCATATTTTTCTTGGGTAACATCATTTTAAATAGATATATTGTTTCCTTCTTACCATGCACTCTCATAATCATGGTTCCATTTTCTACATATGTTAAGACTTTAACTATTGCTAGGAAAGGTCTCCTAAATATAATTGTTATCCTTACTCCAGGGATCAAGCTCACATATGATAAAATATGTTTGAATTTTTTAGCTTCTAACATTAATAAGTACATCTTCCACTACTTTTATAGGGGTCATTAAGAAAAGATCAGCAAATTTATTAATAGATCATTTTAAATAGATATATTGTTTCCTTCTTACAACCCAATTTATTTTTGAAATGGTAAGGTATGATATTAATAGATGCTCTTGTATCACAGAAGGGATCAAGGTATCCTACACCTTCAATAGTGTATGGAATATTGAGCCTCCCAAGATCTTTGTGCTTGGGTGGAAATTGTATTTTATGTATGTGATGATTTTATTCTTCATGTTTTTCTTCTTCCATAACTTTCTTTTAGTGTGGACTGAACCATACATGAACAACTACTATTAGTCTTAATAATTCTACACCCTCTATCCCATGACTTATCCCTTTCTATATTCGACCCTTCATA
Source organism: Gastrodia elata (assembly GCA_016760335.1). Taxonomy (NCBI): domain Eukaryota; kingdom Viridiplantae; phylum Streptophyta; class Magnoliopsida; order Asparagales; family Orchidaceae; genus Gastrodia; species Gastrodia elata. Next base: position 46,445,268 of record CM028672.1, on the reverse strand, counting down.
ATGGATTACTCCCACCATTTTCTTGGATTGATCACAGTTGAACTTACAAGTGTTCCTTGGGGTCTATTCGCTATTTGTTGGGATATATGTCCTAATTGCAATTTTATGTTACACACAATTACCTCATTTCTCTGTATTGATGCTTCATGATGAATAATTGTTACCTCAATCCACTGCATTAATTGCAATTTTTCTGCCTTAAAATGAGTTGAACAAATTTTCGATGTGTGACTCAGTATATTTAAAATTTAGCTGCCCTGAATTATTAAATTGGCCTACTTTATGATTGGGTTGAGAATAATTTTGTGAAGATTGGGATGTGGCTACACCATTTTTGTTACTCCATGTACTGATCTTCTTAAGTAGTATTAAGCAGAACTCTTAAATATTGAGATACCTTTTCAGATAACAATGGAGTTTCTAATAAGAACTCCAAAGTTAAGCATGCTCATGTGGGAGCACTCCCAAGATGGGTGACTTGTTGGGAATTTATCTTCTAAGTAAAAAATCATGAGGCCTATTATGCTAAAGTAGATAATACCTTGGTATTTAAGAGTTCAAGATGTTACAAATGGTATCAGAGCTGGCCATAGGGTGTCAGATAGGAGCTAAGTGTCATACAAGGCAAATTAACGCTCTATGTGAGCAGCCTCTCTAACTAATGATGGTTAAGGTGTTATATGGTTCCAGGTACCTCTTGAGCCTGTAGGGGCCACCTCTAGTCCTATATATCCAATGATTAGTTCTTGGATCTGTGTGTGGACTGAACCGTACATGAGCAGCTACTATTAGTCTTAATAATTCTACACCCTTTATCCCCTGACTCATCCCTCTCTATATTCAACCCTTCATAATGGATTACTCCCACCATTTCTCTTGGATTAATCACAATTGAACTTACAAGTGTTCCTTGGGGTCTATTTGCTAATTGTTGGGATATATGTCCTAATTGCAGTTCTATGTTACACAATTACCTCATTTCTCAGTATTGATGCTTCATGATGAATAATTATTGCCTCAGTCCACTGCATTAATTGCAGTGTTTCTGCCTAAAATGAGTTTAACGAATTTTCAATGTGTGACTCAGTATATTTAAAATTTTGCTGCCCTGAACTACTAAATTAGCCTACTTTAGGATTGGGTTGAGAATAATTTTGTGAAGATTGGGATGTGGATACACCATTTTTGTTACTCCATGTACTGATCTACTTAAGTAGTATTAAGCAAAACTCTTAAACATCGAGACACTTTTTCAGATAACGATAGAGTTTCCAATAAGAACTCCAAAGTTAAGCATGCTCATGTGGGAGCACACCCACGATGGGTGACTTGCTAGGAAGTTATCTTCTGAGAAAAAAAATCGTGAGGCCTATTAGGCTAAAGTGGACAATACCTTGGTATTTAAGAGTTCAAGATGTTACAAATGGTATCAGAGCTGGCCATAGGGTGTCAGATAGGAGCTAAGTGTCATACAAGGCAAATTAACGCTTTATGTGAGCAGCCTCTCGAACCCATGATGGTTAAGGTGTTATATGGTTCCAGGTACCTCTTGAGCCTGTATGGGCTACCTCTAGTCCTATATACCAATGATTGGTTCTTGGATCTATGTGTGGATACAGACGAAGACATTAGTTACTTAAGTTGGGGAGATTGTAATGACCATCTTAAGTAGTATATAGTAAAACTCTTAAATATCGAGATACATTTTAAGATAACGATGGAGTTCTTATAAGGACTCCAAAGTTAAGCTTGCAGCATGCTTATGTGGGAGCACTCCCAGGATGGGTGACCTGCTGGGAAATTATCTTCTCATGGCAAAATCGTAAAGCCTATCAGGCCAAAGCGGATAATACATTGATGTTTAAAATTTTTGGATGTTATAAGTACAAAAGTTATGAGTGTGTAAAGTTGGAGACATAAAATAAAAGATGAGGAAAAATCATGAAAAATACATCAAATAAAAAGTCTCGAATTTCTATTAATACACATCATGCAAGCTTTGAAACTTAAAAAAAACACTATCGTGCATGTGTTAAGTATAATCAATCACATAAATCTTCATTTAAACATCTATTTCAAGATAAAACAAAAAAATGAGAAAGAAATAGAGAGAGAAAATATAAGAATATTACCTTAGGGTGATGATTAATGGGATATCTTTGAGAGAAAGTGCAACTTAGAAATATCCTTTACTAGTGATTTAGAGCTCTCAAAATCTCTTATTTGCCTTTGCTTTAGTTTGGGAATGGAGAAATCTAAGGTTTGGAGAAGAGAGGAGAAAGAGGAGACGAGGGGGTTTTGGAACTATGAATAAAAGAGAGTGGTGGCTGAATTTTTAGGTTCCAATTAGAATTCAAAGTTTACCAAAAATCATAATCACACCACCTAGCCAATTTTAAGATTTTTATCAAAATTGTAATTTTGACACTAAATATATAGATTATCATTTCTTAAGTATTTGAAAGGTGAATTGATGTATAAGAATTGATTTCTAACATATTTATATAAGTAAATTTTTGTGGAATAAATAAACAAATCAAGTATGTAGAGTTATTCTTATTATTTTATTTTTAGCATTGTTTGAGCCTATTTTCTCTTTGAATTATGTATCTTTAACATGTACCTCATTTTTTATGCTATTTAAATTACAACTATTTTTCATAAATGCTTATGACAAATATCTATGATGAGAGTCTTTGGAGGAATAACAAATTTGAACGTGTAGGTAGGGTTTGCTAGTAACCCATAGCGAAATAAGGAAGAATCTAGTTCAGTACGAAGGGGCAGAAGATCTAGAGAAAAGATTCACCAAAATAAAAGTTTATGTGAACAATTATTGATGGGTAATTATATATATTCCTAGAATAATTTTGATGCTAATATTTGAGTCTCTCATTGATGCTTGGAGGTCCTAGGCTTAAAATGAGATATTTCATGTCGCATAGTATATTATGCTAAGTTTTTCATTATTTCCATTTCATTTCATTGATTTGAAATTATTTGATCTAATTTGAATAATGCAGTGCGAAACATCCTTGTTAAAAATATATGTTACTTAATATTGAAATTTGGCATAGCTCTTAAACTGTATTGATGCAAACTCCTTCAAATTTTGATGCATTTGATTTATAACCTATATATGATACTAAAATTAATGCTTTTAGGTGCTCTACTTCTGTCTAGCAGGCAATGTTATAATTTTTGTGGACTAATTAAGAGAAGATTAACTTGGAAATCTAAGGGCTTAAGATTAAAGAAGTGAGATTGAAATGCATTTATTGCTAACTTTTATTGTATTAATTAATTTTTTTTGTATTATGTAAATGTTAAATAGCTTTGTATGATGATTAATCTCGTATTTTCCATTAATAATATTTTTAAGTATGAATTATTGCTTTGAAATTCTTGACCTTGATCCCCGGGTTGTTACACTTCATGAGAAGTTTGGATAATTCCTCCAACCAGAATTGTAAGTGTTAAAATAAGGATTGTTGTGAGTCTGTTGGAAGTTATTGTTATTCTCAAGAAGTTTACTTGTTTGGTGCAAATGGGATGTTTAGATCACAATTTACACTCAATTATGTTTCCTTGCACAATTCACAAACTACCTCTTGTGCAACATTGACAATCATGGTTGCTAAATTTTTATTTAATGAGGCTATCTCCCCTTGCAAAATAGCTATTTGATTATTTTCTATAGAACTAACATGCTCTCTCCTATACTTGTACAATCATTCAATAGGCTATTGGTATGAATTAGTAGCTATTTCTTTAAGTTCATATGCCTCTTCTTAAGTTATGGTACTCAAGAATCTTCCAGATACTGTATCGATTCTGGTTCTTGTTAAATGCCTTCAATCCATTATAAACATTTGAACTTGCATCCACAAGAGAAACCCAAGATGCGGGCAACATTTAAAATATTTCTTGAGACATCCCCAACTATCATATAATGACTCCCTCTTGCTGTGTAGCTGTGTAGTTTGATATTTCATTTCTAAGCCTAACAATTTAATTTAAGTTGGAGAAAAAAAAAATTAAGCCCAATTCGTCCCACGTTATTGAACCACTCGACTATAAAACTAATCAACTCTTACATATATCCCTTAAAGAAAATGAGAGAAATCTTAGTCTAACGGCAACATCAATGACACCATTATATTTACCTGTATCACAACTTCTAAGAAAATTGAAATTTGAGTATTAGGATCCTCACTAGGCTGTCCACAAAATTGAAAGTTCTGTATCATTTAATTTATAGCTAGGCTCATATATATATATATATATAAAACTCAAATGAACGTAGTGTGTGTGTTTGTCTCGCAAAGAGAACGAGCCCAAAATATTTGTTTACGCTCAACTCACTATCATCGACTGAACGAACTCAGGTTATTTAACGAGTGAAACACGATTTGTGAACAATTGAGTTTTTTTTTTTTCACAGCATGATAAGAAGCATGTAACAAATCCATAGGCAAAAACCATCAGCATTGAATTTTAACAAAATTATAGTTTGAGATCAGCAAAAATGTTCTCAGCACCTCAGGTTTATACAAAACAAAAAGAGGCAAAAATTAGTCTGTGTGCATATACATAGTGGGAGAGTTTTCCTGCCTTCACTCTCAGCTCTTTTGTATATAACAAAAACATAAATATATCTCTGTGACCTTTAGAAATTGAAAAATCCAAGAAACTGTACACTAACAGTTCAGTACATCAAACAGTCTTCTAAAAGGCATTCTTGACAACTCTTACGTTATTAATGCTAACCCAATAGCATTGTCTTCTTCTCCGGTGTGAGAAGGGCCAGCTGACGAACTATTGCTTCTTGCTGCGATTTTAAAGAGGATGACAGTTCATAAGAAAATCAGGTGCAATCTTTACAGTTATCATGGAATAGCTGTATGCGTTATTTCAGAAACATTAATTTGATTATGATAAATTCAATCACAGCCATTCAAATTAAATTTGATGGCTGAGATCATTTGTTAATAATAAATTCAATCGCAGCCATTCAAATCAAGTTGGATGGCAGAGATTATACATCCTTGAAAGATGCGTATGTGCGTGGATTCATGTTTAGCATATACAGCCTGTGTAAGAATTTATGTATTTCACACCCAAGCTTTTATATCTACAGAGCAAGCACCTAATCTTATCATGAATGGATTAAAAAAAAACCTAAATGAGGTACTAAAATTGTCAGATATGAAAAGATTTCGGTGATTTGTTGGTGTATATGTAAATTTTGGATGTTGCCTGTGTAAATAATTACAACGATTTGGTTATTAAGTAAATGTCCCAAACAATAAATTTGAATTTGGAATTAAAACGATAATTTATTTGTGCTGTCCCATGGTAGCTTATAATTTAATTATTTATCATATTAATTAATGCCAATTAAGTTTACAAACAGTGACTTGTGTCACTGAAGCTTATGAGAATTTTATGGTGCTTCAGTATATTGAAGTCAGGTTTACAGGAATTTTAGTTAAAATATCATGAAAAGTCCAAGGGAATGAAAAGATCATGCAATTATCATACAATGAGCTGGAATAACATCTAGCCATTAGATTTTAGTGTGACTTAAAAGACTGCTCATTTCAGATTTAGTTTAGCTTATTTTCGGCTTAAATCAGCTAGTCTTACAAATTAAGTCAACTTAAGCACTGAATAGCTTCAAATTAATCATTCATCCTCTTTTCAGCAAAAGTATAATTTAAACAGAGAAATCATACCGACCTCATATTAATAGCCAAGCTAAGTTAAATCAAACGTAGCCTGAAATGAACAAAAAAGGTAACATAAAATCAAAATCCAAAATTTCAATATTTCTCCCCTCTTCCAAATGTGTAATTAATATTTAGAGAGAGAGAGATCACACATTGTGGAGTGACAGAAAACATAGAAACGATAAAGAGCTAACTAATGGCAAGCATGAAATGCCTGAGTCTGACAATTAGGATGCTAAAATGGATAACTTCACACCTGGAAAATAGAATAATTTTTGTAAATAAAATCTGTTTACCACACGAATGTTAAAGAATGATCCTGCTTTGGTTATCATTTTGAGCTGCACAATCATGCAACAACATACGTATCCAAATAGAAACCAAACTTCGCATAGCTCAATTTGAAGAATTCCCTGGAAACTCTAAAAATTTCCTTCACAAAAAAATTTGAGCTGGCTTAATGATTGCATGTTATCCAAAATAATTCTCAAAGATCAACCTTTCAACAATTTGTTTTTAAGGATTAGATAAATTTGAGTTATGAACAGCCCTTTAAGCAGATTTTGAGTAGAAAGTGCATCTCAAAATCAAGGGAACACGACAGGTCTTTCACATAGCTAGATCAGTGAGGCGATTCTATTACAGTCATGCAAGAAAGAACTAACAAGTCACTGGAAAAAAAAGGGTAAGGTAATGGGTCCAAATAACGTTGAGTTCCATCAGTCTTACAAATATGAAAATAAAAAAGATTTCAAAGGCAAATGGCAAGGTAAGAACCTATCCCAAGATATCATAAATTGTTAAGCAACATGAAGATTGTCAATGAAGAAATGATTGGATTCAAGATAACATAACACAAGATGCACTGCAATTTTGTTCAAATTAAAAAAAGAAAACTAGGAACATTCAAAAAGACCTGGCAGATAGCTCAGTAACTTAAAAACGGATTTGCCGCAACTACTTGACCGTGCTGTTGAGGATCTGACACACCCAGGAGAAGATCAGGAGTGGAGTCGAGCTACACGAGGACATCTCTCTTTTTAGCACAAGTTCGCAGTGCTCTCTTTATACACCGCAAACACAAGTGTAATCATCTCGCTGATTTTGTGCCATTTTTGCCAAAGTGTTTGATATTCACAGGGACGGCACTGAGGAGTTTGATCATGTTTGATGTATCTGCCGAATGATCTATTTTTATGAAATAAAACTATTCGGTATTCAATTACACTCTGCCAAAGCTTCTACCAAAGGTTCAATGTATGACACATTATTTGCTTCATCTAAAATTTGCACAATCTTGAGCATTTCTTTTATTTATATAAATAGGTATAATAACACTCTTTCTCCTCTCATGTGCATAATTTTTTCCAAAGTCTATAAAGAGTAGAACAACTTTTATCAATGGATATAAATAACATAACTCCCATATAGTAGAACTAAGGCTTGTTATTATTGAGATAAAGGAGCCCCCTTTCATGTATGATTTATTTTTACAGATATTTTTTAAAAAATTGTTTTAAGTCACTTCCACGAGCATGTATCAATTCCCTCAATTACTAAACTTTTTTTTTAATTTTAAAAATAGATTATAAAAACAAAACTTAAGCCTAAAAAATATAATGCAAGTATGCATTATCTTATACTCCCATATTAATAAAAAATAATGATCTGTTTCATCCAAAATGTCTTATACTTTTCTATGCACAGTGTAAGATAATAGTTTGGCCATTACAAAAAGCAACTATAGAGACTCGCCACAAAGTCAGTTGGTTGGAAACTATTAGAAAAGATGAGGGGGTAAAAGATAAGCTGGCCATTAAATCCACCAAAAATAATAAATTTAAATGAGTTGTAAACCATATAGATGAAAGATTCTTGTTTACAACTTGACATCTCTTGATTTATAAATGCCAAACGAACAGCAAGCACTACTTAACAGCTACAATCAATGAGATGAAGGAGACCTGGAAACCTTCATACACACAATAAACACGTAAGAAGGGAATTCACAGAAAGATTTAAGGAAAAGCTGTAGGAAGAAGAAGAAGATGAAGCAAACTCATGACATGCCCTAGTTCATCAAGTTAGCTGTGTGGTTAACCCACATTCAATCCCACATCTTAGAGGTGAACCCTAAGCAAAACAAAAAATTAGCTAATAATAAGATTCATAACCCCCAACTGATTCAACATATGACATGCCCTAGTTCATCAAGTTAGCTGAGTGGCTAACCCACATTCAATCACACATCTTGCCACTATACAAGCGAATGAGAAGTCCTCGCATTAACTTGGGAAACACTATTTCAGTTATTGGAATTAACCACATAGTACATCTACATGTAACTTGACAACTCTAGTTGACAAGTGTTGCAGTTGATCTTCCAAGCAATCCTGCAAGGCTTATAATGGAGTGGTTTAAACATCTAACTGCCCCCATTAGTCAATCCTTGCTAATGTATAGTCAGGGAAAATCCCCAACTAAAAATATCTTCTCAACTCTATGTCAATCACGCATGCCTCTCATCATACCTCTGTTGATTCTTTTTAAGCCGTTTTTCAACATTAGCATGCATGGCTCAGATGCTCTAAGGAAAAATCCATGCTCGGTCAGCTTTATTGAGTGATCCATTAAACTTAATATGCAGCTACATATCAAGCAAGATTGTTGGCAAATAGTCCAAGAAAATCTTGAATGAACCCAAAAAATGTGATGCCGCAACTAGTCGGAAACCCTAGTGTGAACGGAGCAGTTACCCTAGTGACTTGTCAGCTGTGATCCCATGATATTGCGACCGTTGAGTGTCAAAGATGGCTTGCATTGGCTTCCGTGTTGGGCGTCTCTGCCCGGCTAGAGCTACTGCATCTTCCCCTCCCCAATTGAGGGGGGTCCCCATCCCTGGAGGCTCCGTGCCAATAGAGTCACAAGATCGAAGGACTCTACCAAATCTTCACGTCAAATATTATCCTCCTTTGGCCGCTAAGTCTTTCATTAAAGTGTTAATATACAACTCAAATCCCACTAGTCTTCTTGGTATCAAACTTATTTCAGTAACCCGCAATTATCCTAACAGGGGAAGAGGTGGGGATGGTTGCAAAGCCGTTTGAGTTTTTCATGGTTGGAAAATTTTCTAATGGGAAGCCTTTTTTGCTCTCCATTCGAACATTTTCAGCGATCTAGGATTGTTAGCTTCCTACAACATTGGATTGATTGATTCTCAACATATCCTCATCAAACACACGAATGAGGAGGAATATACATGGATTTTCTCAAGTAGCACATATTTCATTATGAATTTTCACATGAAAATCCTCAAATAGACAGACGCCTTCACTTGATCCCAGAAGTGAACCTCCTATTGCTCCCGTTTGGGTCTCTTTCCCATTACTCAAGGTGCATTTGATCAACCATGCCATTCTTTTCTCTCTAAGCTCATACTTTGGGAAACCTCTCAAAGTAGATTTTGCAACTGCAAAATCTACTTAGGTCGTTCGTTGCCTAGGTCCTTGTAGAAATAGACTTAACCAAGCATTTTGAAAATGAAATTTGGATTGGTGAAGAAAACATTAGTTATCTTCAATAAGAAAACTTCAAGAACTTCCCTTTTTTCTATTCACATTGTTATACCATTGGGCATAATACCTCAAGCTGTTTAAAACTCCATTCCCACCTCAAAACCAGCAACAATACAAATATTGATGTTCCTATGTCCAAAGGATCCACCAGGAATCGAATGGCTTATGTCCCAAAGCAGACTTTGTTGGTTGTGATGAGCGATTCGGTTGCCTTAACGAGGGATCCTCAGTCGATTAATCTTGTTGAAGAAAATTTAGAAGTACAAATTGTTGGCTCTTTAGAGGCCTATATTGACAATAATGTTGCTGTTTGGGTCGTGCTTGGGTGATCATCGTTCTAAGTCTCCGCGAACAGGGAGGATGGGAGCCATTTGGGAGATGCTGATGTTCCACCCTCGGAGGTGGTTGATAATGGTTGTGAGTTAAATGAGATAATCAATGATGTCGTTCCAGCAGATGTGGCGGGCTGCTCAGGTTTTTCTCCCCCCTCAGGCTGATCCCAATTGCCAATTATAGGGGTGTTTGAGGTTATCAAAGTTGTTTTGCCATTAGATCCTTTGGTGAAGGAGGGGAACTTGCGGGCAGGCGAGATACTCATCACTAGAGCTTCAGAACGTGCTTTTGAAAGCATCTACTATGCTGAAGAGGACTGAGGGAAATTTTGATGAGGAAGATATGAACATCCTTTTAGAAGAGCTCTAAATATATCTTGTTGAAATCCCGATTGTTTTGTGTAGGAAGGCAATCGACCCTTCATCCGAGGAGACTCCTCTTCAAGCTGGTTCGAACCTGAATCCTCATGCATTTGAGTTTTATCCATCTGTTCTTGGTAGGGTTCATGCTACTTAAGCACCGAAAGATGAAACAAATTCTAATAAGAACAATAAGATGGAATCAAATGAAGAATTAAATGATAATCTATCAGATTCAAAACTTTTATATGATTTCTTTGTTAGATATAAAGGAAAAACGAAAAAGAAACAGAAGAAAAAAATAAATTTCAAAGTAATCGAAAATTATTTTATCAATAATTAGGGTTTCTATGGAGTAGTTTTTTGCATCTTTTGTTGGGATTAGATACTGTGGAGTTTGGTGAGTATTTTTTTTTCCACTTTTTCTTCTGTTTTTTTGGTTTATTTGTGTTTGAGGTCACAAATTCCCTTTTTATTGTACTCATTTTTTGTTAGATTTATAAAATGCAACAGTTTTATCAAAAAAAAGTCTTGAATGGACTCATCGAAGTGGATCCGTGGGTGGCTCAATTGAATGTAAACTAGATAGATAGAAGGCTCTTAGGCCTTAGTCTAAGAAATACCCTTCAAGAGATCACCAATGATCTGGTTGATAACCATCGTCAGATCGTCAGTTTGTAGATAAAAGGTTGTGCTCCTCTTCAATTTAGTGTCCATCATTGACCATAGACTCTTTCATAAGCTATTTCAAAACTATTATATCAATCTGAGATTATAAATTCAGCAATACATAGTATATTTATACATTCTTGAAAAATAAATTGGCAGTTGCTTCCCCTGACTATGTTCTTTCACAACACTAGAACGACCATCTTCAAAAATCTATTTATGATCACAATTGCATAATTATGACCTTGTCGGATCATTGAAAACCCTCCCAAAAAATAGATGGAGCTATTCTCCCTATATCAATTTAGTAAAGTTAAAAATAGACACATATCTTGTTTAAGGTTAGAGAGTTTCGATGTACAACATATGTTAAGTCATCAAATGTATCTAACAACATTCTTGCATCTTTGGCCATCAAACGTACCTTTAGAGATTCAACTCTCTGATGGACTCCAGAACGATCTGCTATCATCGATATAGAAGCTTCTCTAATGGTCCCTTAGGTTGTGCTTTCCCTTAAAGAGCAATTTGCCACATCATGTGAATTCAAGATATTTTGAATCAATTAGAGACCCTCAATAATCACTCGATACTTCTCTCGAATTTTCTGTCTCACAATAGTCAACAATATCATCACAAACTTGCATAATAATCATCATCGTCATTAAAGGTCAAATAATAAGTTGGTCATCTCCTTGTATATCCCATTGTACTTAATCACAAAATTGAGTTGTTGAAGATAACTCAACTACTTCATATATTGAGCTTGTTGCAGTATCAATTGAGTTTGAAAGTACAGTAGTTGTTGATGGCCAGTATATTTAATCAACTCCTTCCCAAGAATAAAATGCCTTCAAAGCTTTACTGCTTGATGTAGGGATAGTAACATCTCATCATATATAAGGTAATTCCATTGTAACCCTTGTAGCAATTCTAAGAAATTAGTAGTTGGCTTGCCCAACTTAAATAACACGGCTCCTACCACATGTCCTAATGCATCGGCTTCAATTTCAAAAGCTTTTTGCACATCTGGTAGGGTTAGAATGAGTGCATGACTGAATTTTCTCTTAAATTTCATGAATGCTAACTCTTCCTATTGAGCCCACTCAAAGTAATTAGTGCTCTTAATTAATTGGTGTAAGAACATAGCAATGATGGAGCAATTATTGATAAATTTCAGGACATACTGACATGACCCAATAAAGATTCGGACTTCTGTGACATTATTGGGTCTAGGCTAACCAATAATAATGGCATGAACATCAGAAGGGCTTGTACAGATAAATCTTTCAAACTCAAATCCAAAACATAGCATGCTCATCATGAAAAAATCACATTTTCTCTCATTTAGAACGAATTGATTATCACATAGTACCCATATCACTGAGCTTAAATGCTTCCAATGTTCTACTTTGCTTGGGCTATATGCCAAATGTCATTTAGATACACTAGAAAAAAATCTTGAAGGAATAGTCGTAGAACCTCATTCATAACTCGTATGAATGCATCTAGAGCAGTACTTAGATTAAATGACATAACAAGTCACTTGAGTTACTTATATTAAATGACATAACAAGCACTCGAGCATTCCTTGCCGAGTCTTGAAAAATATCTTCCAAGTGTCACATTGCTTCTTGGTATTCAGAATTTATATAAAATTTGATAAATATCTTTATTAACTTGAGTTGATCCATTAGATCGTCTATACGAGGTAGTGGATAACAATTTTTCATAGTGACTTTCTTCAATGCTTGATAATCAAATGCACATATGCCAACCTCGTTCCTTCCATCATAAAAGGTGACCCACATAGAGAAACACAGCTCTATCAGCCATTGATCTAATAGCTCAATTGCTCTCTTCTTTACAGCTATATTGACCTCTTTACAGCTGCAGTTGTGGATAGCTCAGCAACTAGTCCATCTTATCTTAATACAAGTGGTACTTCTTCCTATCCTTTTCACAAGATATTGTTGCCATCTTCTTTGAAATACAGCCTCTTGATTCCATTAATTATAACTTCAAGTATTACTTGAACAAATGTCAAACAAGACAAGGTCGCATAGCAACTATGCCTAAACCCATCAGAGTGGAAAAGGGTAGAAATGCAGAATGGTATGTAATAAAAGTTTTTTAACCGACTATTTTGAGATTAAACACTTTTGGCTACATGCATTGAAGACAGCTTTGAACAAATTTTGCTTCACCTACATTTTTTTAATGAATAGCTTTTTCAACCCTTGAATCATCAATTTTGAGGCAAGGCTATCCCCTTCGACATTGCCATCAAGGATAAGCTTTAATCAAACTTACCCACCATCATTGAAGCTAGAAGCGGTCTTAGTGGCTTATCTTTGTTGTGACTCATTTTTTGTACCAATTTGGAAATTTTCTTTTAAAACTGTAACTCATCATGGTCAGGCTTCTTGCAGTACTCAATAGTTCTAACAAGCGTTTGTTGGCTTGAGCATCTTCTCGCAATGGATCATCAATTTTATTCCAACACTTCTGGGTTTTGGCCTTCCAACTATGGAATTTGATACTCATTAATCTTCTCCAGAGCCTTCTCACATCTCAACTTAATGGCTAAGATTACTCGCTTGATCCAGGCCACCTACTAGAGACAAGGCCATTTTATCGGCTACACTCAGCAATAATTAGGCCATGAACTTAGGACAGACATATTTGAGTGATAATTTAATCATCATCGCCAAATTGGGAAATTCAAAGGTATATTTCCAAATTGATTGAGATTTCTTTAGGAGGAATGTCACCTTTCCCATCTTTCCTTCTTGACACATTGGGAAGAACTTATTAAAGAGTCTATTAAACTAAGTTCATTCAAGATTTGCTTGCTTGTTCTTGAACTTCAAATTCTGTCATACTAAAATGTATTTGGATAACATTGGCCAATAGCTATCTATCTTCTCCCAATCAGTATAACTTTGCAGCTTGAAATAACCGTTTAATTGGTCCACCCTCGAGTTTTTCAACTTGCCTTCAAGAGTACAATCATAAGTTGGCAAATCAATATCTTACCTTTGCAGATACTTGATTTCCCTCGGTATCGCTTTCTCGACATGCTGGATTAAGTCACAAAGAAGGCTACAATCAGGGCAGAACATTTAAACTCTAAACTGTTCTCATGGAGGAAACACAAGAGGCTGCATAAAAGGCACAGGGAAACAATCAAACAGGCTACTGGCATCACACTAGCCAAGCCACATTGGATGGCTGGACTTTCTTTTCCATTTTTTGTGGCTGGCCTCTCTTTTCTTTTTTCTCTCTTGGGCAAGGTTCCCTTTTGAAATAGAAGTGATTAGGTTAACCGATCTAATCACACTAACCAATCTAATGTGTGGGATAGCTAAGTAATAAGCTAGAAATCAAGCAAACCAAAGTAGCCTAGTTTCAGCTAGAAGATCTAATGCTTGGATTAAAAGATCTAACCGAAATTGAAATTTAGAATGCAAACAGAATGACCATTATTATATTAAAAAGGTCATTATGTTATCTCTATTAGCTTCCCTGGAATATGCTTAAATATCACAGGGTAGTGAAGCATGGAGATAAAGCCACCAAAAATGCTCAACGATAACTAGAAAATTTAACAGGGGGTGTACTATATAAAATGTTGAAGCCATCAACTTAAGCTGCATTTCACAATTTTATATCCATGAACTTGAATATAAGCTATATTCCAGAAAAATTCAATCATTAAAAAAATGGACAGTACACAAACCTGTAACATTCGTTATGCTGCTAGTGCTCTTTTGAGAAGCAAGTGCTCTCAACTTGTTTCCTGTAGCCAACTGAAGCAAACTTCTCATATGTAGCCTTTGTTCTTTCGGGCTACTAGTTTTAGTCAGAGCATCCTCAAAAGCAACTAAATCCTCCTCTGTAAGACAGGGGAGGGATAACAGAATCTGTTTATAAGAAAAATAACGTTTTAACATAAGAAATACTTCCAGTCATAAGAAATTCTGAAATCAAGAATTGGTAATCATCAACTGACCTGTCTTGGAGAAGAGTCCTTGCTTGACATATGAACATATATTTCACGGCAAAGACCAACAAGTTCTGAACTAATGATTGCATTCGATTCTAAGAAAAGACCTTGGAGTATGGCGTAGAATAAATCCTTGGAAACAAACTCCCTCAATTCCACATTATCAGTCGATATAGCAAGAAGGAGGACTGCTCCACAGAAAAATGCAACTTTAGCAACCGATTCACCATCGGTCCAAGAAAAGGCTTCGATACATATTTTCAAAGCTGGAAGAGCAATACTTCTACGTGTCATGAGAAATCTGTAAGTAAATTAACGTGCTTATTATTTGGATAGCATGGCCTGAATCACTCAAAACAAAATAACAAGAAAAGAACGTAGACTTTTAGTACTATATACAATACCCTATCATAGAATTTGTAGAAAGTGCATTCAATGAGTTGAATGAAGATGATTCAGCACGGTTTGCATTCCCATGTTGTTCCAAAGAGGGTAACCCGCAATTAAGAGTTGGTGAAGCTAAAACTGATAAAAGATGGCATATTTCCCGAGTCAAGTCACGCAACAACTTTTCTTCCATCACCTCTATCCTTAGCTCCATTCCAGAATAATAAATAAAAGTGTCAGGAACCTTAGCTCTACTCTCACGCATGAGACTATGCCATGAGCTAGAAAGAACTTGCTGACAGTGTGCAAACAATGGATGAAGCAAGTTTTCCAGCCACGAAACCCACAAATCTGCAGGGCATGCCTTCACTATAGGAACAACAATAGAATGAATCAATTGGCGAATGTGTCGGAAATCCATTGATTGTAAATTCTCCATAAGTGCCATGGAAAGAAGAGAACAGTCCAGGCCACGGAAAAAGGGGTCTCCAATATTTGCTGATACGCCTATAACATTATAACTGCAGTCAAACAAGGGATATTGTTTATAAGAAAGAAGGGAATTAGTAAGAATCTACTATTAGTTTTTCAAAATGCTATATGGTGCAAAAATAAGCAAATTCAAGAGAAGCACAAACATAAAACCATAAACTAGAAATATTTGAACTATTTAAATACAACGTTTCACTTGAAAAAAAAAACTAAACTTGCCTGAGTCAGCTTCCCTAATTTTTTTAAAAAATTTAAGTTAAGAGAGTGGCTTACTTGAACGGAGAATAACATGCAGAGATCATGCTTTAATATTTTCTGCAACAAGACTGAAGACAAGATCGGCCGTTACCCAAAATTTGGGGAGAATTACACTCAAGATCCCACAATTGAATTGCTCACAAAGAACAATAAATTGACCGCACTATAAACTAAAGGGAAAAGCACAGATCACTTAATCAGGGAATATAAAAACTAGAGGTCAACGAAAAGCATAAACAAAGAAAGTACAAGGTTAACAAAAAACAACCTGATTTTAAAAAATTCCATTTATGAAAAGTTTCTTTAAAGGTTTGCTCCCAATTTACTAAAGGGTTTGAACATAGCTCCAAGTGTTTACGATTCACTGTCACCTTTAGATATGTCCCTATCATCAAAATAATCAACGCAGACATTTTATTTAGTTGTCAGCAATCATTCATTAAATAAGATCAAGGTCAACCGGTCCTTTCAATCTTTAAATACTAGCCAGGAATTTGGGGCAGCCAGACCAGTTTGGCTCTACAACTTGTACAAGTGCCAATCCAAGCAAGTGAAGCTGGCTTTGCCAGTTCGAACAAGTGATGCCAACTTTTCCGAGCAAAACAGTAGGTGCTAATTACAGAAAGTTTGCACCCGAAAGATAGTTGGATCACCCTTTGTTAAGAATATACTATTGAATATTTGGATTATGTATTTTATCATTTATTTGATGCAATAAGAATTCTATTCAAAGTTCATACACCCGCCATAATTCCCCACTTTAAAACATTATTAAAATGTTAGATAATGAGGAGGGCTAGGGACAAGGGACAGATCTTTGCAAGGGGCTATTTAGTTTGTAAGATTCTGAGTAAATATAAAGCACAAAAAAAATTAATTGTGGCTGTTTGGTTTGCATTATTTACATTGCAAAGAAAAAATTTAGGGGAATTGGATTTCTCAAAAACTTCAGTTTAACTGGGTTTCAAATAAGCCAAAATCAGATTCAAGCAGTTGTGTTAGTTGGGAACAAAACCAGCCCACTGGCCATCGTGAGGCCTCAACAGGCCTCTCTAGCCAGCCAACCATCACCGGTCAAGTTTTTGTAGATAAGAAAAAATGCAAGGGTTCACATCAGCCCTTATCAGACATGGTCCAGAAATCGATGATCCTAGACGGCTCTCGCCAACAACCTATAATGGTTGTTGATGCTTTCATTAGCCCACAACAATCTAAGAAATAGAGAATGAAAATATAATGAAGAAATGCTTAGTAATGATGGCCTCGTCAGCCTAGTCAAACATTGTCTAGCCTTTGTTATCTCTTGCTGTTCCAATGAACTTGCGCTAGCAGCCCTCACAGATTTTTTTCCTTTTGGCCGGCCACATAATTTATTTTTTGCTGATATTTATTATAAATAATATAATTCACTTCCAGCCCATACGATAATTAAAAACCAAATATGATGTAAAAGACCAAACATCCAAAAAATATTTAAGCTGCGACTATTTTGCCTAAATTATCTTGTATACTAAATTTATTTTACTTCAGCATTTTTTTACCTTAAATCATACAGTTCCTAACTCTGTATGTCTCCTATTCTTCAATACGTTTACTATCAATCTCACGTGAGTTCTTCTCCCTTTTGGAGTATTTTCCTCCACACATCTTTTATAGCAGCTGCAGGTTAGCTGCCCTTGTTCCAACACAAATTTGCTGCCCCTATTTCAACCACAGTAGTACCTACTATCTAGTTGCAGATTCAGCTGAAGTTCAAAATTCTACTACAATTTAAAAGCAACAAATAGTTGTCCAGAAATCAGATTCCAGCAGAAATATTACAACCCCCTATTTTTTCCAAACAGTTCTTGTAATCCACTTTTATCTGATTCTAACTTAAGAAGGATCAACTACAGCACATATATCTGCTAAGTTCTCCTCTATTGTTATGATTGTACACCTATAGAGATTCTTAACCAGCAATAACTTCCCGTATTGTTAGTGGCTGTGCTCCTGTTGAAACTCACCTATCTATTATGGTTTCCCCTACAATTAGTGACTTTGAATCTAAGCTCTCAAATGACTTAACCATTAATGACTTGCAGTGATAATTTTTTTAATGAATCAAATACTAATAGAACGTCTAGTAATCTACCTATTGGCAAAACATTTACATCTTCTATCAATACTCCTGCCTTAGTAAACTTCCGAATGAGACATTGGATGAGATTTTGAATCAAACAAAACAAAGATGCTCCTATTAGATTCCCAGACTTATTTGGGGAATGTCTAACCTTATTACCTTTTAGACCCAAAAGGATGAGTTAGTTTGCATACCTCTTGATAAGCAAGGCCTCAACTTCACAAGAGAAATAGTATCAAGTCATTCCCTGATTAGCAGAATTAATTTATTTAGAGATCTAATTCCACCACAATCATCACATTAATATATATGTGCTCCAACATACACTCTTAGTGTTTCCATTATTTGAGTAGTTCACAATTGATAAACACCTCATGAGACTGAGAGTATCTTAATTTTTAAAGAGCTTATCGCTATACTTGATTTATCAAAGCTGTATCATATTTATCAACCCACAGCCTATCAACTATTGGCATTAATATTCAGTGGGCATATTACGTTTAGAGAAAAAATTTATAACTACACTTTAAGAGTTGCAACACAAGACCTGCAAAAATTAAGATGTATCATACACTAGCATGCTTCATATTATTTAATTCCTTTAGATAACCATTGGTAGTAGCCCTCAGACTATTTATAAATTGATCCCTATCTCCATATTACAAAACCCTCATTATAAGATTGAAACATTAACATATACATAATTTAGACTAGGGTGTCTAAATATAGCTCATCACAAAACACAACTCAAACCTGACCCAAAAAGGTGGGTTGGTTTAATCCAATTAATATTCGGGTTAAGTTACGATTGAAATTTTTTACATGTAAAGTATTCAAGTTAAGTTTGAGTTTGGATGTTAGATGTTTGGGCCAAAGCGAATCACATTTAGGCAAAACATGGTTGGGTTTGGGCCAAGAAGGGTTTAACTTATGTCAATGTAAGTCGAATTCGAAACAAGAAGCGGATCTAGGTTGGGCTTGGATCAACTATGATAGAAGCGGATCTAGGTTCATGTTGTCAATTTTGACCAATTTATTAAATAGGTTGGGTTTGTGTTGACCATTTTTGGTGGGATCATTTTTTGGGTTCAAGTCGGACCCGAACCACTGACTTGATTTGACATCCCTTTAAAGACTATAAATTCTGACATACTGCTTCCAATATCATGGCCTAACAATGTGTTTTTATCCATGAATGCATTATGCACTACTTTTCATTATCATTGATATATTTTAATATACTTTCAACTTGATTCTATGCATATTCATTCACATTGAATTTTCATGGTTCTTATAATTCTCCAAAGTATTATCACTTTGGTTGAACATAAACACAAGAATTATTTTACTGAATATTAATTGAGTAATAACAATTTAATAATAGATCATTTGCATGTTTAGTAGGTATAAAATTTTAGAACATTTAAAGTTTATTATTTGTAAAACATAAAACTTTAGACCAAATTTAGTCTAATTATGAATTTAAAATTTCAATGTATACAAAGTTTAATTTTGTAAGTAAATGAAATTTTAGGCTGTAATAATTTGGTGAAATATATCAAGGTAACTACTGTTTAAGTAAAAATCATTTAAGAATATTAAGTAATATATTAATATAATATATCATATACTTACTAATAAATGAGAACCGATTGCTCCTAATTTCCCACGATTCCCTTCATAACAGCAGAGAACAAAGGAGCAGGTACGGCAGAAAAGTTCAAAAGAACAACTTTTGGAGAAAATATGAACTCATTATTGGCTTAGTCTTAAGAGGTTGTAATTGAGTTGAGTCGAGCTTGAATTGACCTCGACTTAAGTTTGATTAGTTATTGAGTTCGAGCTAAAGCTCAAGTCAGTTCATGAGTTGATAAACTTTTAATTAATAAAATGCAATGATTTTATCTTTAAATAAATTTCATAACAAAATGATGCAAATAATTGGAATTTATAATGAAAATCATTCAATGTAAGTCATAATGCAAAAGAGAAAATTTAATACCATTTTCAATAAACTTGTACAGAATTCAACAAATTTTGATAAGTTTATATTTATTTAACACTGGTAAACTCATAACTAGACAACTCACAAGCTAATGAGTTAAGTTAGGTTTGGCTCAAGCTCAGTTCGTTAGCTCAGCAGAATTTATCATAAAATATTTTATCGAGTTGAGCTTGAGTAGTTCACGTTCACGGGTAAGATTGACTTGATTACACCCCTCATCTTGCATAGCTAAAGATTCTAAGGTTTTCATTGAACTAAGGCTCTACAAATAAGGAAAACTCTAAGTTGTTTGAGGAAACATTTTTGATATGGACTAAGGTTTAAATAGTTTGAATTACTTTACCCAAGGTTTTACATTCACTTGTCTTTAAAGAAATATATGTTGGCAAATTCTAACCAAGGCATTTGTCTTAAATGCCAAAGATTTATTAAATAATAGTTAAAATGGAGTTTAAATCAAGATTTTGTATTATTTTAGGCCTTGTCAGTGAAATAACTCAAGACCACCTCTCTTTCTCCTTCACATTGGCAAGATAATCCCTAGATCTTGAGATGTTTATTGTAAAATTTATAGAAATTAATATTATACTTCTCTAATTAACAAAAGGACAAGAAAATTCAACCTAAATCATTTTAATGATTTTACATAAGAGGAATTCCTTCAATAGCAAAAAAATGAAATTAAGATGGTTTATTTATAACATTAAATGCTATCAAAACCCAAAAATGTGTTGGTGCCTTGCATGTAGGCTTTGAGGGAAGTTGTAAGCATATTAACTGAGATTGAATGATTTATAAAATAAAATGGAATTCCCATCATTATGTTAATAGGGTAATTTAAATATATTTGAGAAAATCACAATGTATCCATTAATATAAGGATAATAAATTTATGATATGAGAAAGTTAAATTAACTAAAACATTTAAAAAAAGAAAGTAAGAAAATCTGCAAAATATTAATTGTTAATAATTCAAATAAAAGTTTAGAACATTTGAAATTTGAAATTTATTGTCTATTATGCATGTTGTGCATCTATTGGGGTAAGTGGAAGCTCCAAGTGACAAGCTATTGACACAATAATTACATATTTCTTTATAATCAAGATCCTTTCGCTGTTTAGCATGAGATAAAAATAGTGTAAAGTAAAAAACTTTCGGGTAAAATGAAATTATCGACATTTGGTATGAAGTAAAACAGGTGAAAAACTTTTACACTGTAATTCGATTTTGCACTAATATATATAGGAAGTGGGTAAAAGAATTACGCCCGAATCTAGCGTATTTAGAGAATACGTGTAGCAGCTGAGCGAGTGAACGAACAATTCCAGCAAACAAACAATTTCTTTCGACCATCTTCTATGGCGAACGAACAACTCCATTTGTTCATCTTCTCCGACGAACAAACGATTCATTCGAACAATTCTTTAATTTATTTTGTTCGAACGAAAACCTAAAAGAATTTCAAAACGATTCATAGTATTCGATCATATGAACGATTCATTTAAGCAAACAAACGATTCATTTTGTTCAAACGATTCGTTTCTTTTAACAATTCATTTCATTCAAACGATTCGTTTCGTTCAACGATTCATTTCATTCAAATGATTTGTTTCGTTCGAACGATTTGTTCTTTCGTTTCTTTTGAACGATTCCTTCCTTCGTTTCGTTAGAACGAAACCATAAAACTATTTTTAGGATAATCTATCCCTAATTTACTAAAAACATCTAGATTACTTCATTTTATAAAGAAAAATGTTAAATTTCATGTAAAACTATCAAACAACAATAAAATAACATGATTACACTATAATCAGATTTTATTGTAACCGAATTATTTTACAGTCAAATTTCTCAAATTTTTTATGCCAGACAGCCCCTAAATTAAAAGTACAATTACTATGCCTTTTATGTTCAACATACTAAAGCCATTACTATGATTTATCTTCTTCATAATTTAATCTCCATAATGCACTAAAGCCTTCAATTAAATATTGAGATTTTTACTGGTATAACACAATATTTTTATAATTTACCTATAAAACACCTATATTTTAAATATTACCCGCATACCACTATAATATTTAAAAAATCCCATATATACCATTTTATTAACAATGTCGTTACACCTTAAACAACGACAATTGTTGAGCGGTAGGGAAAGCGCATTCGGAAGTACTTCCTACAAGAAGCCAACGCTCACCTTGCTGCGACCGTGGAAGTACTTCCTGCAGGTTATCTGCTTGAACCAAAGGATTCCGAAGTTGTATACATTCACTTTGCACAACACTGGCTTGCCCATGTCCGTCCCTATAAAATCTCAAGATTTTGAGTGAAAAAAAAATATGATTTATTATCTCAGTTAATTTGAGTAATCTATTAGTTATATTTGTAAAACAAAATTATCAAGTTGTTAAGAATACTTTTGGAGAATTTTGAAAAAAATTTCCATCAGAGAATTATTCCCAATTATTTTATGGATTTAAATCAAAATAATTTTAAAAATTTTTAGGTGTCAAAATTTAAATATTTTTTTTATTTTTGAATACGACATTATCAGATTAGCTATCAACAAAAAATTTCATAAATTTTGGAGCTTAAATGGATGAGTTATGATAAAAATACATTGGAATTAAGAAAAAATAAAATTCAGCCGTTACGATTTCAGCAAACATGATTTTGGCCAATTTCAAAATCAGATCCCGGGACAACCACTTGGCCAAATTGGATAATTTTTTGGTGTATATGAATTCCTCTCAATGGGATCTATATTTTGAAATCTGAAATTTAAATTTTGGGATATATTTTTTATTAATTTTGAAAAATATTAAAATTTCATTTTTAGCCAAATTAGGCAATATTATATCATAATTTTTGAGGGTTTTGCATTTAAATCACCTAATTAAAGGCACCAATTGATATTCTACAAAAATTATTTTCAATTAAATCAAATTATGTTAAGCTATTCAAATTTTGCCATGATTAATCCTGCACTATTTGATCTTTGCTAAAGCCTTATATAGTACTCCTGAACCTTCTAATCTTAATTAAGAACCTTAAATCCTGCCTTTATTTCTTTCTTACCTCCATTTGAAAGTATTTGTCAAACTCCTTTTCTCTTCCTCTTTTCCTCCTCTCCAAACCCTAAGGACTTCATCCCTAAGCAAATCTCACAACAAAGATAAGATCTTGGAAGGTCTTAACTACATAAACAATGAGATCTAGGCTACACTATCTCATTTTTTCACGGCAAGGAGAAGATCTAGGCTTCATCAAAAAAAATTTGCTTCAAGGTACTCTCTTTTTTTATTCTCATTATTTCTCTTCTTTATCATATATATTTCATGTTTGAAATAAATATATAAATATATATATACATATATATATATATATATATCGATCAAATAAATGATAATTGCAATATTGGTAAATTATAGGCACACTCACAATGATATTTTAGATTGCTTAATTTATTTGTATATCCATAAAATTCCAAAAAAAAAAATCTTAGATTTATTCAAATATTTTTATAATTTTTCATCCTTATTTCGTACTATCATAATTCTTGTTCTATTCAAAATTAGTTGTTGTAATTTTACACACATTCTCATTTGTATTTTTAACAAATCACTAGAAGACACTACACCTTAGTTTTGTCTTTAAGATGTTCAAAAATCACCCCAAAGTTGAGAAAAAAAATTATATTTCAACTTTTTTATTGGAATTTCTATTTTTTTATCAACTTTGGAGAGTTGTAATTTTTCAACCACTAAGCTCTGAGTACTATAACTTTGCATGGTTACTCTCCTATAATTTGTGAACAATTTCATAGAGGACATTATTGGTTCATTTGAACTCTAACGTCACCATTTAAGTATTCAAGCTTTTCAACAAATACCCATTTAAATCTAAAGAACAGTTTTTGACAAATTTTAGAAATTTTTTTGCTATATTGTTGTTGTCATAACTGTTAATCTAACCGTTGAATTTAGTTGTTTTTGGCATGATTACTCCATGTTATGTTAGGAATAACTTCACTATTGAACACAAGCCTTAATTTTTCCATTTATGTCTTCATTTTTAAGTCCAAAGATCAGAAAATAATGTGACTGTTTCTTAGAAAATTTCAGAAACAGTAAACATTTTTCCAAAACTTGCACATTTATAACTTTCAAAATACTTTGAACCAGTAATAGAAATTTGGCATACTTAATCTTCAATCTATTATGAACAACTTTCATTTAGATATCAACAGTTGAAAATATCATTTAAACCTTCATTTATGTATCCAAAGTTCACTATAAAACTTTAATCACATCACCTAACCAATTTTAAGGTTTTCACCCATGCTTTGTAATGTTGACCCAAAATCTTTAAATGATCATTTCCTAAGTTTTTAAATAGTATATTAATGTATAAGAATTAATTTTTAACAGATTTATATAAAGAGAAGTTTTGCGGAGTAAACAAACGGATCAGGTATTTAGAGATATTCTATTTGTGCTATTTTTAGCATTATTTGAGCTTACTTCCTTTTGAATGTATACAACCTTTGCATGTACCCCATTGTTATAATAAGTTAAATTGCATTTTTACTTTCCATAAATGTTTGTGACAAATATATGTGATGAGAATCTTTAGAGGTAGAATAAAACTGAACCTGTACAAGTATGATTTGCTAGCATCCCATAAGAAAATAAAAAAAGATCTAGTCCACTATGAATGGGCAGAAGATCCAAAGGAAAGACTCACCAAAATGATATTTATGTGAACAATTACCAACGGATAATTGTATGCCTTCCTAGAATAATTTTGATACTAATATCTGGATTTCCCAGTGAAGCTTGGGAGTCTTAGGCCCAAAATGATATATTGATATCACATAATAATTTATGATAAGTTATTCTCATTCATGCCCATTTAATTTATGCTAAGTTGTTGCCATTCATGCCCATTTAAATTATGCTAAGTTATTCTCATTCATGTCAATTTATATTTATACTAAATTTTTTTTTTTATGCCAATTTATATTTTGCTTGAAATTATTTGAGTCGCTAGAGCATTGTCAGTTGAAATTACCATAATCTTCAAATTGTAATGATGATGCTTCCTTTATACTTTATTACATTGAATTTGTAACCTATATAGGATGCTAGAAATTAATACTTTTAGATACTCTACGTACTTCTGTCTGATTGCCAATATTGATAATTAATATAGGTTGTGAGAATTAGAAGCAAAAGTTCACTTAATTTCAAGAGCTAGGAAGAATCCTATTAGTAGGAATGAGATGAAAACTTGTTATTTGAATTTTATAACATTTTATATTTATCTAAAGTTAAAATAATTTGTATAACTATAATTTAAATTTTTTGACTCTGTGATGTATTATATTATTTTATTTAGTAACTTTTGTGATGAATGATTATTCTCAAATTATTACTTGTAATCTCCCAACCCCGGTCTTCGGATCGTTACAGCCCCCCACTTTGGCTCTTTGTACAGCCATGTCCCCCTCGTGTATGTTTCTTATTGCCTCAACCTCAGTAGCTTCGCCAGTCTCGAATCCCTGACTTTGCCTTCCTCCTCTCACATCAACGCATTTTGCAGCTTTATGTCGCTATGGATGATCATTCCCTCGCACCCCTCGGATAGGTACATGAACCTTCTCGCCATTTCCACGGCGATGCCCGCCCTCTGCTTCCAGCTCAGCCGATCCAAGGCGTCTTGGAAGATGAGCTATGCAAGCAAACCTTAGCTCATGTGCTCGTAGACGAGCAATCAATTTGGCACTTTGTGCCAGAACCCCGGCAACTGCACAACATTCCGGTGATGCTCGTGCCCCACCACTCAGAAATCATAATTGTTTAAGACGCTGACAGCGTTGTTAATAAAGTGATACATTTGGTTTTTTTAAGATCAGAGTGGTATGCGAATAATATTTAAATTTTAGATGTTTTATAAGTAAATTATAATTTTTTTTATGTTATACCAATAAAAACCCTTATATATTTTACCTTGGATCATTTCCATGCTTTATGTAATCACTTTCTTGTGCTATACTATTGTTATAATCATGGAAATTATATTTATGTCATTGTTAGGTTTGTGATTGCCAAAGAGAGCTAAGGTTATGCAATAAATTTCAATGATAATGTTTATTGCTACTTTCGTGAATCTAGTGCAATCTTTAATGTCTCCAAATATCATGATAATGCAACAAAAATTTGAAAAGTCAATCTCATGCAAAAATTTTCTATACGTAAAGATAATACATGAAAAACTAAATGTTATGGAAGTCATTTAAATGTATGATTATTTTGGTTTATTAAGTGCAATCCCCCTTAGAATGCAGGATGGGAATATGTACTCATGCACACAAAGCACGGATTTAAAAAAAATAAGGTATCTCTTAAACATTGTCCTAAGCACTGTCAAGACCAGATGAGGAAACATCAGATGGACCAAAATTTCAGCAAGTTTGCAAACGGGCTAAGTATGAAAACACAAGTATGTTCCCAATAATAGATTACCAATAAAATGTTTACAATACAAACTAATGCAAACATTATAAAATTGTCAGCTTAACTTTATAATCTCTTCCGAATGAATTGTTATTTAAAGGCAAAATCTTACTGGTATGTATAAATATGTTTCGCCAAATGTCACAAAATGATCTGCATGTTTAATATTTCCCTTCATTGTGTTGGAGTATAACAAAGTAAAAACTCTACCAAAGTTGTAGGAAAACTAATATCCTAAATAAAAATGTCAGGTCCAATTTAAATGTGGATTGAATGTTAAGCAAGTTTGCATATAATCATATAAGATTTCATCCTAAATATTTAATATTTTGGTGAAATATATAAAATAAGCATAATAACTATTTTGTGCAAATGTGATTACGTAAAGCTAAAAGGTAACAATGGAATACATGTAAATATATGTTTTTATATTTGAATAATTATACAAACAATAAGAAAAACCTTTTTATTTTAACGGCACTCCTTTGCTTCATGTCTATATAATGTTGAAGAAAGTGAAGTAAAAAGGGAATGACAATATTGGCATAGCAATCACCATTTCATCTTAGTACTCAAGCATTCAGGGTTCTTTTGGTAGTTTTTGGATTGATATGTAACAGCGCAATATATAAATGTATATAATATATATATATATATAGAGATGTATATACATATATGATGCTAGAACATAGAGTATAGCATTCCATAAAATATATAATGATAAATTTAGTATTTTTATTTGCAATCTTGCCTCAGTTCATTACACTATGATAGGATCTTTGTTTGAACCATTCTTGCATTATCTTGTTAAAGAGTGATCTCACATGTTACAAATGGTAAATTTATTTTACGTATTAGAGTATTTAAAAAGTAGTAAGATTTGTAGGTAAACCATTTTGCTCAAGTCTAAGACCATATTTGGCAGGGCAATGTCACAGTTCATCCTCCTATGTTACTGCAAATTCAATGAAATAAAGTTCTTCAAACAATGGTGGAAATAATGTAATATAGCATCACGAGTTTGTATGTGATTGATCTCTTGCACGCACGCTATACCAAGAATTCAACAAATATGTCATCAAGAGATATTTAGAAAGATCAACAGCTGAAGTATGCCATATATGAACATGCATTATTAGTATTGTCCCAATTGTCATCAACACCAGTAAGTACTATAAGCATAATTAGAGAAAATATAACTAGCTAATACGATATTTTTGGTGAATTATTTCTAAAATTTAAACATAGTGATTTTGTAGAAAGAAACAATTCTATCAAGTTGGAAGCAAAAAAATGATTTTTTTTTGGATTTCATATTGACAAAAAGGTGTTTTAATTTATTTAATTTAAACCCTTTATAATTAAGACTTACTAATTTTCTAATTTTTTATTTTATTTTCCATTCATTTTTTTCTTCATGAAATTTCACCCTTAGATTGTATTTGATATCATTACTCAACAATCAGAAAAATTTTGTATTCTAGCACTCCCAAATGAGACTTGTGTAATCCATCTTAGTAGAGTATGCCACCAGGCTTCTTCCAATGGTGTTCTTCTCCTCTCTTCTCCTAGTCCCCTAACATCTATTCTCATTATCCACAACCAGCTTTGCATAGGGTTTCCATCACATTTCTACAATCGATCCTCAGCTCCTACAGCTAATAACACATTCATTTCCAGCAAGCAGTATTTTCAATTACACTACCCCTTCGAACTGTAATAATAACCGCCTCCAATCCTTTACTTTCTATTGACCCCATCTGATTAAATCTCTATGCGATAAAGCCGTACTACTGCCAACCTTCTGCTCTTTAAAATTACAGTCACCAAAATTTCTAAGTCAACAAAATCCATTGCCCCACTTTGCTTTAACCGTCATTTTATGTTCACTGCTATCCCCCCATCACACCCATTTGAATCACAGACAACAAAAACTCAACAAATCCTTCCACCTCCAAATATTTTTAATAGATTCCTGCGTAATTCCAATCCCATTATTAAAATCCAACCCAAAAAGCAGCATTCCATTTCCCAAGCATAAGATCGTTTACCCCCCCAACTCATCTATCATTTCTTACAAAATTTTATCTGCATCCTTTCCCCTTCCAAACAGCCCGCTAACCTTTTCATCAAAAAAAAAAACAATTCCCTATCTTTTCTGATTTATTTTGAAATATTCTCAAGGTTGCTTTTTATCTAAACGAACACAACTATCTCTCAGCATTACTGTTTAACTGATGTTTGATATAATTAAAAAATATATGAGCAGTTTTGTTGCAAAAAAAAATAGAAGTATTAAGAACAAACCTTGAAGTCGGGGGTGTTTTCAAACATTTTTAATGAATGAGACAAAATTGGATAAGCTTAACAAGTGGAGAG
The DNA here is from genome assembly GCA_016760335.1 of Gastrodia elata. Lineage (NCBI taxonomy): Eukaryota > Viridiplantae > Streptophyta > Magnoliopsida > Asparagales > Orchidaceae > Gastrodia > Gastrodia elata. The sequence continues at coordinate 46,416,426 of CM028672.1, read as the reverse complement.
CTATTTTGGTAAATAATGCAAACTTAAATATATGGCTATAAGCACATCATAAGAAGCTTACCCACTATCTCTGATTCCCTTCAACCAGTTTCTAATATCATTTTCATTGGGATTCTCTTCTTTATGCATGTCAATTTGAGATCCATCAGCATGTGCAAACTGGCCTTTTGGCAGTTTCAAAATGTTCTCCCCAAGGAGACTAGCTTGTTCAATTTTGCTCATACTTTGTGCTCCTCTCAACTCTTCTGCTAAAGCTTTATCTATTGTTGACGACCAAAGGGAGTGAACACTGTGAAGAACCTGCAAATTACAGATGGAAATGGATCACAATAACTATTAAACAAACTGCAGCAGCCAAAAAAATTATTTAAACTCAAACAAAAGCTTAATAGGCTCAAGATTTTAGAAACATTAGAAATGGACAAAGTTTTTGAATTCTAAAAATTGTTGCTGTAGACTCACTCTGAACAGAGGTGGTAACATCCATGCCAGATGAAAAGACATGGGATGAGGACAATTGGAAACATCGGTTTCTGATGAGGAACTTTGAGAATTCATTTTAGATTTCATGTATCCACTCCTTTTAAGTGCTTTTTCAAAAAAGGTTACTGTATGGAAAATATTCCACATGAATTGTGCATCTGAAAACAACTGTTTTAGACCAAAAGGGTGGGACAAGTAGGTGTTTTGCCATTCCAATTGAGTCCATTGTTTGCTCAGAGGCTCAAGTAACCAAGCCAAAACTTCTTGTTGTTGTTGAATTCTTGAAAGAAATAAAGTTTCAAAAATGGTTAATTGGGGCTTCTAGGAAAAAATAAGCCAAGGAACTGAGTGAGAGAGTGTACCCAGCAGTAGACACCATAACAAGAAATGCTTCTCCTAAGAGATTATGTTCACCGCGGAGTAAGCGACCCTCTGCTTGAAGTAATGCCATAGTATCAGCAATCCCCTGTAACATCAGAAGGCATCAGTAAAAAAAGTAAGTTGCCTATTTCATGGATGAGGCAGACATCAACCTCAGCTTAGCAGGTATTTTCCCAGACATATTTCTAGCAGCATTAAAATTGGTAACCAGTGGATTATTAGGAAATCAGATTAAGAAAATGTAATGAACCTGCTTGGTGATTGTAATTTGCTGTATTAAAAAAACCTTGAAAAATTAGTAGGTAAATAGTAAAAAGTAATGTTTGCCATTTGGTATTGTGATCGAAATCAACCTCAGTTTAGCAAGATTTCTCCAATATTTATTTTTAGTATTAAAATCGGTTAGTGGTTGGGTTACTAGAAAATCAACAAGATTTATTAAGCATGATTTTCGCTTTCTAAGCCGCAATACCCTCGGTTCTCCTTCCATCAACGCAAAGAAGGGAGCATAAACTATGCTTCTTCCTTCCAGAAACCGTCGACAATTAAGCCAATGGTTCCAATAGGAAGGGTCTGCTGAACGCACGTATTCGAGCAGCAATTAAGCCGACGGCTCCCATAATGGGAATCCCTAATGTGACGACTCGTTTTCATAACCCACGAGCTCTATCGGCGGTTTCCCAGTGACATTTATGGGTCTTGTGCACAAAAAGTGGTCTTGCATAACGTACGCATGTCCTATTTAACTCCACAGAAATCCACGACTCTTCCCAACCAATCACTAAGCTCCCGAACGCACCTTTCGATCCTTCTCCCCCACTCGACAACCCACCGACGCTCACCTTCTTCCTCTAAGCCGACGAGATCAACCATCCTTAGAATTCTACAATAGAGACGCAAACGATTCCCAAACGATCCAGCAGCCGCATTCTCTTCTCATCCACTTGATCTCTTTCTGTGCTCGACCTCGAAGTTCTCCAATCACTAAGGTAAGTAGAATATATTGTTAATTGATATCAACCATAAATATGATTGCATTTAGAATGAATTCAAAATCATTAGGTTAAGCAAACCTATGAATCTAATCAGTACTTTCCAAGCATTATTTTGACGTACATTGCCTTATAAATTGGTTGTATAATGATTGTCTCTAATTGAACAATTAATCTCTCGAGTCTATTTGATAAGGATAAGGATCTAAACTAATTTGTAATTCTTCCTACTCATATTAGTACTATCATTGAAAGGTATGGAAGTATACTTAAAAGATAGGAAGACAAAGTGTTATATGCTGAAACAAGTTCAGTAATAGGATGTAAGTATTTTAGAATGGAATAAAAAATTTGACCTAGAGATCCAATAATCTTAAGGGGAGTCTAAGTTTAGGCTTAGGAACGAGAGTATATGTTTTAATCTTATAAATAAGTCATTGCAAAGGTTAATAAAATTACAAAACATAACTTTTACAGACACAATCAAATCTCTAAGTGCTACTCTAGATTTTTGAGTACTTTCTCAACGGTCTAATATAAAGGTACACTGGATATTACTTTTTATGCTTTTATTGCTGCTTAAGCATCACTTTGAGCCAATTTTGTGTTGATATTAAATGCAATATTTTTACTGCCAATGATGTAGAGAAACAAAATGATGTTTTTGTATCTTGTGAATGTTTTCAAGAGTTCCGAAACGGTGGTTGAATTAGGTTAGGGACAGGGCTAGTTCATCGGAAGTTATAAGAGTGGCATCTGAAGCCTTTAAGGGAGCCCAAGTGATGAACATACTTTTAATGAACCATCCTCGAGATTCTCGCTTTGCCCATCGGAACTACTAATGTAACTTCATAATATCAATACATAAACATAGATATGAATTTTTATATGATTATTTTTTGAGTTTGGCATGTGATATAATATTGTTTGAAGTAAATATTGTTTTTTTTTATTTGCATTAAACAGAGTTTTCTTGCAATTATTAATTCCTTATTTTCGTTTTTCGCTTTCATTTAAAGTATAATATTTAATATCCTTTGTACTTAGTATATGCACTGAATCATTATTTTTACAAAGTTAGATCAGGTATAGCTGGAAGAGGCTGAGATAGCTTAATAATATTTTAAGAAATTGTGGTGTGGAAAAGAAGAATTCAACTTTAGCTTTTATTTTTATAAGAGCAAACTTTTATCAAATATGTAATATTCTGGATGATATTATCTTTAAATTGAATGATATTTCTTATATGTTGTATGGCTCTGGATGTTATTTAAATTCTATTTTGCTTAACCGCCAATATGATCCTGTGAAGATATACCTAATATTAGATTAGTTGTTATTAATCTAACATGGGTCATCACACATGAACCACATGATAAGAGTAGAAGGATCACTCTAATATGACCCTTAATAACAAAGTTCCAAGACAGTCTCCAATGTAAATAAAAAGTGTAAGAAGTAAGATTAAAATTGGGAGTAAAGTCACGCACATTAGCAAAAGGCTGCCAAAAATCTTAAGTTTTTTTTCCATTTAAGAAAAGACGGTAAAGGGATTTGAAGTCAGAATTATAGCAAAAACATCTAGAAGCTAAATAAACCCTTACTTTTTCAAAATTTCTTAACATGTAAATACTTACAAGGACTCTCCAACAAAAAATGAAAATGGTGGGACGAATAGATTATTACCGGATGATGTCTCCCATGCAAAAATGATTGTTTTTTTGTTCTAATAATGTTATAAATACAATTAAAGCAAAACAAACCGAAGCATTTGGCTTCCATATAAGCATTTCTTTGTGATTAACATTGAAAGGAATGGAAACAATCTCATTAATAGCAATCCTATCTTCATTAAACACATCTCTAAGTTTCTCAACATTCCATAGGTTTCAAAAAATATTCTGAAACATTACTGGATAATTTAACGATTATTAACGTCAATTGATCCTCATCATGCTCAGTTTGAGTTCACCTTAAGCTACCTTACATCAGATTGCTTCCTTTAGACAGTATATAGAATCAATTAGGGGTAATTATTTGAAAAACTTGAGACTTTATGGATAAAAAAGTTCAATACCAACCCGACATTCTTACGCATGTCCAAGCTTGAAGTGACACTTCAACTACACTAACCATTCAAATATCGATTCAAACACTATAAATAACTCCTCTGTTATGAGAGAGATCTTTTTCTTCTAGGATTTTATTCTTTTGGGATCTTCAAATCTTCCTAGACACACCTCAAAGTTACTTGAAGAGTTCTTTTTTGCTTGAACTCGGAGGAAATTACCTCTATATACTAGTACATTACTATTTTACTTGGGGGCTGTTCAGATTGATGTAAAACGAATGTAAAGTAAAATACTTTTAGGTAAACTGAGATTATCGGTGTTTGGATTGAAGTAAAATGGGTGAAAAACTTTTACACTGCATTTTGATTTTGCCGAGCGAGCGAAGAATTTCAGTCAAGCGAAGGATCCAGCCAATCGAGCGAAGGATCCAACCGAGCAAGTGAGTTCTCTACTAATAATGATAATCAAAATTAGTAGACTTAATCACATCACATAAAAATTGTGTATTGGTGATAAAATAAGTTCAAGTGTTTGAACAACTAGCTGTTAAGGGTAAAATTGATGATCACAATTAGTGGCACCCAATTTTAGTTCCTTATGTAAAAAAGTTATATTTTATCCAGAAAGCAATATAGCTTTATATTTAGAAGGGATAACATCAGCATGCAGGAAAGTAATATTCTCATTTAGAATACCTCTATTAGCAAGCCATCTATAGCATTATCCTTCTATCCAAAGTATAAGTGATATTTTAGTTGAAATTTTTAAGCAATTGATGTATTATTTTAATTAAATAACACAATTCAAATCTCCAATGAACCGTTGATAATTTGAACAAAGCATAAAGCATCACATTCACTCTAGATTTAATAATCCTTTTTCTTTAAAAAGTTTCAAGCCACATATAAGAGCACGAGCACGAGCTTTCATTTCATCCATAATGGAAGAGGTTGCAACAAATTGAACATTAGTGTTACCATTAGTGTTACCATTATGATCTCTAACAATCCCACTTCCAGCAGCATGGTTGAAGTTTCTCTTAAAAGTGCCATCCACATTATTATTAGCCCTACCACAAAAGGTTTAAACCATCTAACAAAGTGGTTCTTTTTACTATTAGAAGGCTTGGGAATTTTAAAACAAAATTGCACCCAATTGCTGCCTTTAAAGCTTTTGAAATTAAGAAGAATGGATTTATTAGAGGTTTCAATATAGTTGTAAATTCTCCATATCCCCCTATCCTATTTTAAAGTAAAATTTATATATTTGCATTAGCTCCTTTCTTTCCAATTGTCCCAAGCAATTAATAAAGGTAAAATACATCTAATGTGCCCTTTTTTTCATAAAATTACCAGAAAATCTGAAAGCAACCATAAAAATCTTAATAGCAAGATTAAATTTGGTCTAAAGCCAACAAGCATACATGCAAAGAATTTCCAATATGAATGGCTTTGTCCCCATTAAAAAAGTGATCAAGAGTTTCATAATTAGAAGAGAAACATAAGCATCTTGAAGTTATATAAAAACCCTTTTTTCTTAAAATTAACCAAAAAAATAAGATAGTTTAAACAGTTTCCTCCAAAGTAAAACGATTAGACATAATCCTAAATATATTAAAAGTTCTCTTAAACATAAACCTAGAAGGGATTGAGCCTTTCCAAATTTTGTGATACTCTTCAAAAGTGTTAAAGGGAATCGCCATAATATCATCTCAATAATCGCAGCATAAGAACACAGTTGAAAAAATAACATGCAACAACTAGATTCCCACGTAACCATCAAATTCTAGTGCTCGAATGGTGCTCGAGTGATATCGCCAAGAGAAGACTTGAGATTGGCAAGCTATCACTTGGTCGTAGCCTTAGATGAGTAGACCAAGACCACAAAACCCATAAATAGAAAAAAAAAACTTAAATAAAAATAAGTAGAAAATAATTAGAAATGAAGAAAATAATATAATTAAATAACAAATAAGCACCATGATCAATATACAGCATTACCCCAGAAGGCTCGAACAAAGAGCCTTTAAGAGTTCAAGTGAGAGTATTCAAAAAATTATCCACTATTGTCAAAATTTCTCGAATTATTGTCACCTTATTCCTCTAATCTCACCATCAAACATGTCTTTCAGAAGTGTAAGGTTGGGACTTTCAATGAGGATGATAATGAGGCTAAAGAGAAAGAAACTTGATTTGAGACCACTGGAGGCCACAAATCCAAACATGACCAAAACTTTGGGATCCCAAATAGAGGAAGCCCATCCTTCTTTCCATAAGAGAACAATGGTAGAATTGCAAGAAAAAATAAGCCCTACTCTTGTAAGTCCTAAGGAAAAGATCACAATGAGTAATGGAAGCAAATTCAGAGAAGTAATAACTATCTAGATCAACTAGAGAAGAGAACTCTTGAGATATTCACCATTAGAGAGCGAGACAAAGAGACGATCGGGCAAAAGGCCTAAGAGAAAGAATCATTTACAATACCTGCTCTTTTTAAAAATTTATTGTTATGAAAAAGAAATGCAGAGTGTTCCGGTGCCAAATCTGGCACTCTCAACTCCAAAGCCTACACAAGCGAGTGTAAAGAAAGACGAGTAGAGGAGCCAAGAAAATGAGTTTTCTGAGAAAATAGAAGACCATTTGAAAGATTCAGGGTTCAGTTGTTCAGCTGATTCTTCTGCTCACCCTATCAAAAATTCCCAAAACTGCATGTATCAAAGTCAATTTATAAAAAAATTTAGTCATTTAAGGTGTGTTTCAAGATGAACTAGCAGAATAAATCGAAGTATTTCAGTAGAAGGTGGGTGCAAGAGAAAGAGATTTAGAATATATCAAAGGTATAATCCAGAATAAATAGTTGCAATGTCTATAAGAGCATTCACACACTCATTCAAGATAATCAAAGACAAGAGGAGAATAGAGGAAAGAAAGATGACATCCAATCCCACCAAAAGGATTTTTTCACTCACTTCAAAAGGATTCTTTCTAAGAAATAATGCAAACTTAAAGAGCTAGCCATGAAAAGGCATCAAGATGTCACAAGGGGTTTACCTGGATCACAATTTTGTGAAGAATCATTGTGTGGGGACCAGTATAATTGATCTCCACGACAAAATGTTACACGAAGTCCAGGAACAACTTAGCGAGCTTCCACAATTTAAACTCTAAATTTGAAATGATTAGGGATCATTTATGGTCGAGTAATACGAAGATTCGAGACATATTCACAAGTACAAAGCAGCATTGGATTGAACTAACGATCTAGAAATTGTTAACGTAGTCATGATCCTAGTAAATACAGGCGAAGTGCCCAATTTTAATGAGCATTGCAGGGACAGATAAACTCAAACTCACAAACTTTATTGTCAACCTTACAATCTGAAGTTTTGCAAGTACCATGGAGGATTCATCCATGAACCCAAAAGTAGTGGATGACAGAACAAAATCCGAATGTCAAGACCAGATTGTCTATGAATACTTTTAAATTATGTTTATCTTGTATTTTTATTTTTTATGAAAATGAAAACTTCATGTATGTGATATTTATTTTTAATGAATGAATCTTACTTTTTGTCTTTAAATGATCTTGTATCAATGTGAACATGATTGTGAACTCTGGCCATTTGCACATATTTGTAACTTCTTATGTAAAGACCCTAGATCATTTGGACACATGACGCTAAATTCCCCACTATGTCTAATTTTCGTTTATTACCGCAAATTACTGTTTTCTATTAAAATTCAAGCTAAAATTTATTTTTTCCATTTATATCTATTACGCGCCATACAAGATTGACTAGATTATTGTTTTGGGATTTCATTCTGCCCCAATATCGTGGAGGTGAAGGTTTCGTTGCTATTCAATGCAATTAATGACATTAGTAAGCAAGAACAAAAAATGTTTCATATATTAAGATCCCACCCACGGTTTCAAAAGGGAGGAAAATTGTCCATCCGAGCGACCTTCGTTTCCTTCCCATAGGCAACACAGCTCCTTTCCAGAACCGCCGACAATTAAGTCGACGGTTTCCAATAAATGAATTGAGGTGCCGCACGCAGCTCTCTTCCTCTCCCTCGCTGGAAACACAAACAAGCGACGCATCTCCCGCAATAAATTTCCAATCTTTTCTTTCCTTCCTATGGCGACTTATCCTGAAAATGTCGACAACATCACCGCCAAAATTAAGGTGACGGATTCTAGAAAACTCTATTTAGAGCCACCGAGCGGAATCGACTTCTTCACGAAAGCCGCAAGGCCCTAAGATATCCCTAACTCTCCCGTGACCCCTCTCCTCAACGATAGAATCAACGAAGAACTGCAGTATAAGAGAAGAGCAAGCCCTTCCGTCCACTGTGATAAACAACAGCTGCTCCATCTCTCCCGCACGATCCCCTCCACTCTCAACATCTGCTCTTTTCCCGCACGATCTCCGCTCTCGACAGCAGTTCAACGTTCAGAGCCATCCTATTCTACCAATTCAAGCCACTTATCTTTCTCTGGTTCTGCAGTTTTCACCAGGACTCTCAATTACAAGGTACAATCCTTTTTGTGGTTATCCATCTTAATGCGATTCTTAGGATATTTAAATCAAAACTCTAGATTCTTGAATAATATATAACTTTGTTCATCAATAATTAGATCCAATTGCAATCATATGTAATTTCAGTTATGATATTTTCATAACCACTTCAGTACTCTTAGAAGTTTTTGTAGACTCCTATGCCTAGTCACATATGAATCAATGGAAGAAGCCATAAATGGATACTATCTTCTTAGATTAAGTATACCCTTTCATGTCACTAGCTATTTTTGTTGACTGCCTGATAAAACTCTTGGTGGTAAAATACCTCCATTTGCTCCTCTAATTTATTAACATAAACCTATGTTGTCTGTTGCACTAATTCCATAAGGACACTATTTGAAATTAGAATGCAAAATTATTGAATTGTTGTTCCAATTTTGTACGATTACATCGAAGAGTTTAGAGAAATTCTATGAAATAAATTCAAGTCTTGTTGGGTTAATGTTATCTCCACTTACCAAGAGACATGCCCTATGTTCTTGGAAGCATTCTAAAATAAACCTAACACAAATCTATAATTTAGCCGAAAACATTATCTTAAGAAAATTCTATCTAAAGTAGAGATTATTTTCTTGTAAGAGATATCAAATTGTTTCTTATGAAATTTTTAATTTAAATCTTTTAGTCTATGATTCAAATTTTGAAGCACTACATATTGTACTCCACCTCCTGCTGTTTCCTAACATAGAAATAAACATTATATAAGTTGATAGGAGTATTTACTTGAGGATGAGGGTACAACTTGATAACAAAATAAGATCCATGTTCTTGCTTTATTTCACAATTGGAACTCTTCCAATTCAACCACTTGGGAAATTAAGTTATTAAATCTCAAAATAATGTTATCCTTGCTTTACATGTTGACCTTTATTATGAGTGGTTTATATTTGAAAATTTGATTGAAGTGCCTAATTACTTTAAGCATTTCATTGATTAAATTGGCCAAGATTATGATAGACCTATAAATTTTTCCTAACCTAGATCTTAAAGTCTTAAAAGGATTTAAAATATTGAGAAACCATAAACTAATCAAGAGATATACTTTATTTATGCAAGAATCAATATTTAGAGTCTAATAAAATATTTATAAATACAACTTTTGCAGACGCATCAGATTGTTGAGTACTAAATCAATACGATCACACACCAAGGTACACTGGATACTACTTTTTATACTCTTATTTATTTTTATTGCTGCTTAAGCACCACTTTGAGCCTATTTCATATTGTTATTAGAAGTATTATTTTACTACTAATAATGTAAAAGAAACAAAATGATATTTATGTATCTTGTAAATGTTGCAAAGGATTTCAAACGGTGGCTGAATAGGTTAAGGACGGGCTAGTCCATCAAGAGCTATAAGAGTGTCATCTAGAGCCTTTGAGGGGGCCCAGGTGATGAACATGTTTTTATTGAACTCAGCCTTAAGATTCTGGCTTTGCCCATCAGAATCATTAACATCACTTCATGATAAAGACATAAACACAAACATAAATTTTTATGCAATTATTGATCATCTTTGAAAATTTGGTTTGTGCATAACCATAATAACAAAATGCTTATTTGCAGGAGTTATGGTTAATTTTCGTATATTAAAATCATGTTTTCCTGCAATTATTGTCATTTCATTTTCGCTTTCTGCATTTGCTTAAAAGTATATTATTTAATATTATTTATAATTAGAATGTGCACTAAGATATTATTTTGATAATGCCAGACCAGATACAGCTGGAGATAGCTGAGGTAGTTTAAAGATGTTAAAAAGAATCATGGCGTAGAATATAACTTTAGCTTTTACTTTTTTTTCAAGAGATAGACATTTATTTTTGTATGTTGTCAAATATGTAATATTATGGATAATGTGATGTTAAATTGAATGAATGATATTTTTATTTTTTGTATGGCTCTGAATGTTTGTTTAAATGCTATGTTGCTTAACTGCCAATATGATCTAGAGCCTCAAGATTACTAACCTAGCATGGTTCATCACAGCTTATCACCTTTATATTTGTTTTATCACTCATCTTTAACTAGTGTCATTGTTACCTAATGGACATTAGGCTTTATAACATCTTAGTATTTGTTCTACAAGTTTTTCTTCACACCAAATGGTCTTTTTGGTAGAAGAACTCCATTTTTTTAAAAAGTTTTCCTGGTCTTTCCATGTTGAACACATGTCATGCAAATTTAAAAAGATCATTGAAATATCTGCCCTCACCCAAGAAAAAACCCATTCTAAACTTCCCCGAAACCAAAATATGCATAAGCACTGAGGCAAAATCTGAATAAAGTTTAAAAGGCAGACAAACTTACTAAAGCAATAACAACACTAGATTTAATAGACAAGAGCAAATTATGAAAACTTGAAAATCTTTTAATTAAACTATGGTTTATACAGTGATAATCATTTGATACCACCTGTGGTTCACAATCTCATTTAACATGATTGAACGAAATATGTCAGAATACATTATAGTATTATAAAATTGATGTTGATAAGGCAGACAGTTACTAAAGCAAAAGCAAAACTAGAAATTAATATAAACATGCGCAGATTGTGAAGTGTGTCACTACAAAGGAACATGGGATATCAAAGGTTTTTGGCAATAAATTTGGTGAATTTCTCACAATTGCTTATCATTTAAGCAAACAATAATGATTTTGAGTCAATGAATTCACATTTTAACTTTTCATTATAATTAGTATTGTCGTGTAATACAGATTTCAACTTTTATATTATTTCTAAATCGATAAACAAGAAATTCTCATTTTTTCATATATATAAGTTTAATTTATAAGAAACAAATTCCCTTTTTCTTGTCTTACAACTTGTTCATTGCCTAAATGTAAGCAGGCACATGATCAAGGTTGCTTTTACAAAAAGTTATTAGATTGCAACTATTTTGGAAATAACAAAAAACATTTACCTTTATAAGAGGAAGAAGGCTTTTATGTGCAGTTTTGGCAATCCTAATAAATGATGTGCATACTTGTAATCTAGCATGACGAGCAACATTTGAAGGATCCTGTCCATGTAATGGGTGAACAAAAGATAGATAACTATTGGTAATCTCATTGCTAAAAAGGAAAATTATTCAAAAACCTTGAGCGTCATTGGTAGTGATGTCAACAGTTCAAAAAGTTTATTAACAACAGGGGTAATTGAATTAGGAAAGAATTTCAAATAGGGACCCAGTGCATCAAGATAATGAGCTAATAATTCAGCAAGTGGTGATTCAATCCACTTCTGGGAAAGAAGCTGCTGAAGAAGACCTGAAAACACATGCAAAACTGGTCACAGTATATATGCTTTGGTGAATGCCATAAAACTTAAAATAAGATGGATAATAAAATACTACCTTCTAGGGTGCCATGTAACTGGAGCTTGGTTTCAGAGGTATAGTTGTTCAATTCAGATGATCCATCAAATATTGCACTCACAATTGCTTCCAGTCCAGGTTGAATGCTTTCCAACAAGACTACAGCCTAAATTTACAGGTCATTATAAACATTATAATTATAGTTAATTCATTAACTATGATTCCAAATAAATGCAAGCAGGTATAAAGGATTGAATTGAAATCTCAAGACTGGAAAAGTAAAAGCAGTACAAATTGAGATTTTTAAAAACCTCAGGAGGTATGGATATCAGGGTGGAATTGGCCAAAATAACATCAAGTCTTTGTGAAATCCTAGCAGCAGCTACTACCGGTTTATGAGAAGCAACAAGCCTGATAAGCTCCAACTGCATAAAATATAATTAGCTTAAAGTGTATTGAGCGCAAAGCCATATGAGTGATCGTACTGCTGAAAAAAGACATGCATGAATAATAATACAATGTTTAGGTTTAGCAGAAAAGCATAGCGCCAATTTGCTAATTAAAATAGGGCATTAATGCTTTAATTTGCAACATTTTTAAAAGGGTAAAAATTGATGCATCACTGCATAAATATTTTTCTATTCGAAAATCCTCTTCAAATGCCATTGGTCAAGAATTCAATAAAAAAATTATTATAAGGCATTCAAGACAATCGATAACTCAAGTACCTGCCTATCATATATGATATTACCTCCAGTCCATATCAACATAGTTGACATTTGATATAAGGAAAAAAAAAGTAGTAATCTTTAGAAATTTGAGAAAAACATAATTAACAGTATTGGTAACACCCAAATTTAGAAGCCAAATTTATTAAAATGAAATAATTTTGGGAAAAAAGTTTAGCATAAAAATGTTGGCATAAGTAAATTTAGATACCTTATATTTAAACTACTATTTATTTATTTTTTAATTTTCTTTTAAAGTATATTTTTCCTTGTTTTCCCTCTTTTTCCATCGTATATATAAATACACAATCATATTGTAAAATTTTATGATGTTTCAGAAAAACACAATGTCAGCTTTAGCTTTCTGCTTATTAAGATTTGAAGCTCTAAGGGGGTGTACGTAGTCATCCATCTTGGAGGAGAAAGTCTTGTAGGCCATCTTTTTTCCCATAAGAATCTTCATCTTCTCACCATCTCCATTTTCACTTGCTCAAAACCCTTCCCCTTATTCTCTTCCCGCAGCCCCCTTCCCCTATTTCTGTCTTCAATAGCCGATCGCATCTTTATGCACGTTCTCCCATCCCATCATCCAACAAACAGCCCTTCCTCTCCTTTCTCCTTTACTAATAATTAGTCATGCTCCCTGAAACAAATACAACAACAATTCACCATTTCTTTTCCCTCATCAAAACTACGACATTCATCCCCAATTAATTCCCCTGTGTTTCTATCCAACTATCCTTTTCTAAACAAGTTAGCCATCCCACTGTTACCCTCCCCCCATACAACAAAACACCTCTATCAAGACCAAGTTAGGTTAACTCGAAATTCTGAGGCAGGAATCAAGGATGTGCCAATGGGATCACTTTTTTCTCAGTACAAGGCAATATGAACCCATATATATGATAAACTTCAAATACCAAAACACAATCCCACAGCCCACCGTCCACTTACTCAATTACATCATTTTGATTCAACCACATAAACACAAGCTTACAATTGGGTAACCCAAGTATTTGTACTCGATAGCCTGTGGCAACAAACAAATAAAAAATACAAATACATAAATTCTGATTAAGACATAAGAATATAAAGCCCCTAGCAAAATAATCAATTCTAAAATAAAAACTTTGATAATATAACATTATAGAAACAGGCGCAAGATATGGCATTGTAGCATTATGTTTATAGTTTGAGATTAACAATTTTGAACAAAAGCTTCAAAGGCTAGAGATGCATACTTATGCTCAAGCATCCTGCCATAGTTTAAAGTTAGAATAAACGTTGAGCTTTTGGCTTTCCAAAATAAAAGCACAAATACTCATGGACAAGATATAAAATGATAACATTATAATTATAAAAATTAATGTGTCAAATTAAAAAAGAAAAGAATGATAAAGAATAAATATAATTATGTTTATACATAACGAAAGGGAATAGATGCAGATATAGTGCCCAAATATAATTGTTCAAATATCACATAAAAAATATGAACAAATTTTTTTTAGATCTTAGAATTTGAAGGAGATAACTACATGCCAAAAAGAAAAATTTATGCATTACATGAAACTTTACAAGTAATATACTTGATAAAATCATTTAAGAGAACGAAAGTTTGTACCAATCTAGAACGATACTGGCCAAAATCACTTCCATCAAATTCATCACTCCATAGCTCGAGAGCACCACTTAATGCATATCCAGCTATGTTGCTTTTCTTAATCATTCGTTGAAGAGACACGTCTAAAAGAACAGCACATGTGTCATCATTAATAAAGCTTGGCAACCATGTTTTCTCTTTATCTGCCTGAGTAGAGCCCCAGCCCAATTTATCAACCGAAAGATCTGAATCGGTATTTGAAACAACACACTTTCCTTTGGAAAGCAAATCTCTCATCAATGTCTGTTGCAGATCAAAAATTATCTTAATGACATACTTGTGAAACTGGTGTTACAATAAAAGCACAATCAAGCAATGTAAACATACCAGCCAAAAAATTAAAGAGTGGAAATGAAGGCCAAACTTAAAATGCTGATAAAAGCCCATCATCTGCAGACAACAAATTAAAGTTGCAAACATTCAGGATCATCAGCATTTAAGTAGAATATAAAGCAATGAAAACAGCATTAAAAATTTGCAAAATATAGACTGAGATAAAAACTATTATTATTCATCACACACAGCACATGTAGCAAATCTGAATTTTTTTCCAATGGATAAAAATATACTAAATGCATCAATCAAACAGCTATTAGCTGCTTCACAAAACATTAACTTAGATTTCTTTTATTATGTCAAATTGGAAGAAGGGCTAACTGCATTTAAAAATTTAGTGAAAACTGAAAGGGAAACAAATTTTCAATCGCTTGACTTTGTCCATGTTGATTGCTCAGAACACAACAGCAACGAAAGTCAACCCCAACCATGAGAAGCAAATTAAACTTGCCATGTAGAATTTAAAAAATGAAAATTAGGTAAAAAAATGTGTTACAAAATAAAAAGTGCAATGCAGCCAAAAATAAGAAGAAAAATTTTGTTTTAACTTTAATTTTAAAAATTATACAAGTTCAAAAAATTTTATATTGCTTAAATTGAATTATTAAATATTAATGAAATTTTAACTTACTTGTACTCCCAAATTAAGTAATTTAATAAAATTAAAGTGTTCACTTATGAAACTTTAGAGGTTGATGTGTTTACACAAACAATTAGAAAACTTTTAACATATAAATTTATATATAAGATATTATACATATTATATATTTATATATATAAATATATATATATACACACACACACACACTTTTTTATTTAATTTTAACAAAGATAAATAAAAAGTACAAAAAAAATTCTAAAAAGCCCTCTCCCATATTAAGCCTAACGCAAGGGAGGGGGCGTGAAAAAAAATCTGGAGTCAGAGGCAAAGGAAAACACAGGGAGGGCAGGGTAGTAGTTTTAAAGTTCAACCCAAAAATTTTCAGCATTATTGTCAACTTCTCTTTTTTTAACGTAGATTTTGGGGATTTTGGCTGGTTAGACTAATCTTAATTTGGAGGCAAGTTTGGCAAAACTCTGCTAAAGCTTAAGAAACCTTTATAGCATTATCTTAAGAATTTTGTTAAATTTAGTGAGATTTGAGTGGATAGATCAATTAGTATTTCAACCCAAAACAAAAAAGTAGTTTTAAGAACCTAATTAAAATTTTTATATATAACTTAAATATATATTACTCAGAGAGTTACTAAATAACTTTAAAATAAATCTTTAAGGTTTAAGATTAATTTAAGAAAAGAATTCAAGATTTCAATAAAATTTTGTGAGAATATAAGGGAACAATAAGTTTAAAAATTGAATTTTATATTTATGCAATACTTATTATGTTATAGTAACAATGGTAGAGGTGGAATAAGTGTCATAAATAAATGAAAATTGCATACAAATCCAAATAAAAAGATGAGTTAATGTAATTGGCGTAAATCATAATTTAATATAAAGCCTAATAATGAAAAGCTAATTAGGCTAAATCTTATGACAGTATAATCTGATTTGAAAGACAATTAAAAAACTTTTAAAGAAGCATAACAAAATATGTTATTAGGTGTCCCATTTGTCAAATATTTAAGGCAATAAGTCAAAGACAGTGAATTATTCTATCCCTTGCCAAAACTAAAATAAAAATGAGATGATATTTTATTGTAGGTTTAGCTAGTTCTAAAAATGGCTATGATGTTGTATGGATAAATTTTGTCTGACTTATAATGTTGTTGATTAGTGTAATGACCCAATATCTTTACTTTTCAAATTATGTCAAAACCTGCTTCAAACATCAGGACCCCGGAGAATTTCAAATTAGGGCAAACAAAATTTCTATTAGATAGAAATAATTTTTAGATCAAAGTGCCCTAGTTTGGGAGAATTCGAATAACGAAAACTCCCGCTTTAATTTTCTGAATTCTTTAAATCCAATAAATCATGAACATTGAAATGCGTGTCATAATTCATCGATTTCAGTGTCGTTGTGTTAAGTATATTATTTAAAGGCTGCTCGAAAAATTTCATCAAATTCTGAGCGTTGGTTTGATCGTGATTAATTTTTAAAGTTTTAAACTTCAAAAATTAATTAAGAATAAAATATTTGTCTGAATCTAAAATTTTCGATGTGATGGTGTTTGTTATATCATAACACACATCGGTGTTAAATTTCATTATTTTTGGACGACAAACGGCAGAAAAATATGAAAATTTTAATTTTATATTCTTTGCTCCCATGTCTTTCTTCTACTCCATGCAATTTTCCCCGATCGCAAACCCCCCTTGTGATTCGCCCGACGGGCACAGCTGACCGGAAGGTTCCGCGCCAAGAAGGGGCCACCTGCACCATTTTTGGCGCAGGCTGGTCAGCCCATCTGGCCGACCCCCTCTCCCATCCTCTCCCTCTACTTAAACCTCTCCCCCTAACTTCCTTCTTCCCCACAACCCCTTTCCTCCTTCAAACCCTAGCCAGCCAACCCAGCAGACCTCCATTCCCCTACCAGCAGCCAGCAACCCTCCCCTCCTTGCCAACCAGCCAGCCAGCCTCCTACAGTGGCAGCCGGTCACCTAGCAGCAAGCTCCCTCCTGCCGCAACCCTACCTCAGTCGGCCAACACCCAGCGAGCAGCCGTCCGGCCACCACATTCTGGCCAGCCGCCCGGCCAGCCACTCCACTCCGACCTCCCTCCGTTTTCTAACAATCATAATCCTAAAGGTAAGAAGAGAAGTATAAGAGAAAGAAAAAAAGAGAAGAAAAGAGGAAAAATTATTTTGTTATGTTCTTTATTTATTATATATATTTAATAATCTTTATAAAAATAAGATTATGTCATCACATGAGCATTGTTGTCATTAATCAATAATGATAAACAATACATATATTATAAAATGATTATTATTTCAATTCAAGCATTTTCATTTTGACAATCATTTCTGTTATGTTCTCCTTTCATTCTTATATTATTACTATCATTGAAATAATGATAATAATAATATTATATTAATATAATTGCTATCCTCAGTGACTTAATAAACGCTATAATAAATATTACTGCTATCGCAGTATCTTGAAAAAAAATCGAACTTCAATCATAATAAGAAAGCGAAAAAAGAATATAAATTGAAATGAAAATAAAAAGTACTCTTATGGTATTGGCTAAAAAGGCTAATATCGAAAACATAAATGCAGATTGAGCGAACTATCACTCATCCGAACTGCTGAACTTTTGACTTATAAAACAAGGTACCAAATATCTTTTATTACTCTTGATTAAATATATTTTTCTGCTCAGCATCGTACAAATTTAATAAAAGTGCTTTTTAAAGTCACATAAAATGATATATGAATAAGTTTGGATAAGTGAGAAGCAAGGGTTTCATGTTTTGATTTATACTTTTTGTCTAATCAGACAATCGCTATGACAGGATTGTCCGAGATCAGGAATCATAAGAAGCATATACTGATAAGCCTTTGAGAGGGCAGGTATAGAGGGAAGTTAGGATATATAACATAAAAATAAACCCCCTTTTCCTCAATTTTGTACTTGCCCAACAAAATCATATTTTGCCTCAGATATCAAATGCTAAAATTATATATTTATTTTTATGACTGCAATTATATTTTATGCTAAGTTTCAAGTGCAATTGAAATAAGTTTGCAGGGATAAGTTCGTACAGCTTTTATTTCCTATCAAATTATTGATTATTTTGTTTATTATTTAACATTTGTAAAGATGACATCTAGCAGTACTTAGTTTCACAACTAACTGGTATTCGAATGCCAGCACTTTTGAAACGTGCCCAGAGCAGGAGTTCGTCCTTGAAGAAAGTTGCTAAGAACCATGCAGTGTTGATACTGCTTCCTGCTGATCTTCCTTTTTTCATTTTGACTCTATATTTTTTTAAGAAGTTTGTAACTTTTCTTTTATTTTAATCTTTGTAATCAGGACTTGTGAATTAATGAATAAATGAGTTATATTTGATATCTATATATCTGTCTCTTAAATTACTCAATATGATCCTACGACTAGAGGACTTGTTATTTTACATCACCACAAACTGGTGCTGGATCTGCTCCCGCTGACCCGGCACCGGGTCCTCACAATTAGTGTGATAGAAATCATAAAAAATAACCTATTTCTATGTAAACAAAATTGTTAGAATATATAATGAGCCAAGAATTATTGTATTAGATTGTCATGGCAAATTCACGTCCAAAATCTGGAAGAATGTTAAAGCAACATTAGGCACCGCATTTACTTTTATTGTTTATTTTGTTCCCAAATAGATGGTCAATCTATAAGGATCAATCAAGTACTAGGAGTTTAACTCCAGTTATATGTTTTAAGCTTTGAAGGTGGTTGAGAATTACATAATTCTTTAATAAAATTTTCCTATAACACTAATTTTCAATCAAATATTGAAATGACAACACGTTAGATACTCTATGGAAGAAAGTGCAGAACATCACTGTCTTGGGATGAAAGATGTAAAAGGCATTTGATGGGTCTAGAACTAGTTGATGAGGCTACTGATAAAATCAGAAGAATTCGAGACCATCTAAAGGACATTCAAGATAGGTTGAAAAAATATTAATATGCTAAATATCAGCCAACTGAATTTTATGTTGGAGAGTATATAACTGTGAAAACATGTCCAATGAAAGATGTTTTAATATTTGAAAAGACAGATAAGTTGAATCAAAGATATGTTAACCATCTGATATTATTCAAAAAATTAAAAAAATAGCATCATTTATATTATATTTTCTACAATAAATGCAAGTGACAATGGGATTGAAGAAAAAAGAATTATTTTTTAGACAATAAGAATTAAATCTAATCTCACAAATATTGAGGAACCAATAAGACTTACTGATTAAGAAGTAAGAGAATTGAAGGATAGAAATATTCCTTCTATCAAGATTCAACGGAAGCATAACACTAAAAGGATAACAACCTGGAAAAAAGAACGATATGCAAAAAACATATACCCAATTCATTTAAGATGTAAATTTATTAATCTAAATGTGTTTTAAATTTTGAGAATGAAATGTTTATAAACGGGGCATTGTAATAGCAAAAATTTAACTAAGCATTTTAATTTTAAAAATCTACCGTCAACAAAATTTTACACTACTTAAATAAATTTTTTATAAATTATTAAAATGTTTATATATAGTAAAATTAATTAATTATTTAACTGTAACTAATGAGAGCGATTATGAAACTATAGTGTTTGACATGATTTATCATAAAATCAAAAACTTTTAATATATATATATATATATATTATATATAAAAATAAAAATAAGTATAAAATTTGCATACAGAAAGGCCCCCTCAAATAGAGGGGGGCATGAAAAAAAAGCCAAGACCGAAGAGGAAGAGATAATGGAGACTAGGGCACAAGTTCAAAGTTCAACCAAGGTTTTTTAAGATGTAATCAACGTTGCAAGATTTGTACAACTCTACTCTCATTTTAACCTAGATTTGGAAATTCCAAAAGTTGAGACTTAGCAAAATTTGGAGAAAACTTTTCCCAAAGACTATCGAATCTTCGAAAAACTCTTTTAAACGAAGAGCGTTATTAGAAAGCAAAAATGCAACATGTGATTCAGCACCTAACATGTTAGCAGTGCAAATCCAAGAGCTCAACCACAAACCTACAATATCATTTGCTAAATAAACCTTTATGCCATCATTTTAAATATTATATTAATGTTTGGTAGCATTTAAGTAGACGGATATAATTTTAGTTCAGCCCAATGCAAAAACAATTTTTTTAGAAAACCATAAATTAAGGTCTTCTTTAATAAATTAATTAGATATTTTTAATAGAAGACTTATAGAGATCTTTAAAATAAAAGACCTACAAGGTTTAAGAACAATCTAAGAAAAAAATCATAAATTACAATTAACTTTCTATAACTTAAATAATACAGACCTAAAGGGGTAAAAGTGAAAATATAAGTTTTAGTAGAGTTTATTATTTGTACATACACATTTTTTACTATATTATAAATGTTAACAGCTGGAAAGATGTAAGAAAAGGATGTCATACAAGCGTTCAAACGTAAATATGGGTTATTACCATAAATTGATATATCTGTCTTTATATATTGAAAATTAGAATTAAAAGAAATGATTGACATCGTAACTAAAAGATAATCACCAACCTAAGAATAAGCATTTCATGTCACATTATGTTGCATATTTTAGACCAATATTTATCAAACCTTATATATATTTATCATGCCTGTGAAAATGACCTTTATTAAGACAAGGAAAAGCCTATGTAAATGGCAAAATTATAAATACGCTAAAATACAGATGCCCAAATTATTATGATGCAACGTGTGCTTTATATAAGTATGCATGGCAGAGACCTATGCACATATTATTTCCACAATGTAATCATATCCTCCCTTTGAAAGGGCCACTCACTATGGGTCCATTAGATGGTAGGTCGCTCAACTGTCATGAGGTATTTCCATTAAAAATGCAAGTGATAATAAAATGTTAAATAATAATCATATATATTTATAATATAATTCTTGTAAATTACAGTTATTTATCCATGGCATAATTTCTAGATAGTTTATTACCTCAATCTTCACTGCTAGTCTTTTGATATTAGCCTTTACTAATTTATAGCATGTCTGCACTATAATCATTAGATAACTGGATACACTTATCTTTTTATTTTTATTTATTAAATAGAATTATAATTATCCACCCTAAATATATTTATATATCATTTTCATGTTAAAATTAGATGGTTGACAAATTTACTGACTTCATCTACCCTTGCTGTAGTGTTAGGTACTTTTGTTTTATCTTCTTTTCATTCAGTTTTATTTTGTCATTGTAGTATTTTAGAATAAATAAAATTACTCATTTGAAAGTAATTAAATCTAAATGATTTTGAATATAAGTTGCCTTTTCATGTTGCCTGAATAACCCTTTAAATTGATTTGGCTTTAAATGCTCTAATGTTAAGTTTAGATTTTTGTCGTTCGGCCTTCGCAGCTCAACACTTATCGGGCCAGGTCGTGACAGAAATGTCATTAAGGTTTTCATCATCATTAGAAACATAACAAGTTTCCAGAAGAAATGTTGATGCTTTGCATCCAAGAAACTAGATTTCTTATAAGAGATATAATGCATGCTTTCATTATGAGAAATATAAATAATACATCTTTATCATATACAAATTTG
The DNA here is from genome assembly GCA_016760335.1 of Gastrodia elata. Lineage (NCBI taxonomy): Eukaryota > Viridiplantae > Streptophyta > Magnoliopsida > Asparagales > Orchidaceae > Gastrodia > Gastrodia elata. The sequence goes on along the minus strand of CM028672.1, from coordinate 46,394,616 downwards.
ACCCCAAAATGTACTTTAGGCACCCCAATTTTCATGAAATACCTTCCAAAGAAATTGTTTAATTCTTTAATAGCTACATTGTCACTCATTATATCTTAGGTAAGAATAGTTCTTAGAAGATAAAAGGATTTGTTATCTCAATGAGAATTGAATCTTTAAACTTGCAAAATATAAACTTTAAAATGAATCATACAGAAAAAGCATTATTAACATCCATTTGATGTAATGGCAGTCCTTTACTAATATGAACAAAGTCCTGACACAATTAAATTAAGTTATTAGAGAATAAATAATTTAAGTAACGAGTATTTTGTACCTGATTATAGCTATTCAGATAACTGAGCTGTATAGCAATCAATAGTTCAGGCTGAGCGCAATTTTAGCCTAAGACCCCATCAACAAGAAACAAGATTCATACCAAAAGGTGTGAGGTAAAGATTCAATGTGTGGCAGCTAATAAAGACAATCCATTTTAATAATTATTGCATATTTCTAATAAGACTTGAGCAATACTTCCAATTTGTCCTCAATAGAAATGGTAGAACAAGATAAGGCAAATGTATGAAACAAGAAAATAGAAAGAGAGAGAAAGTTGTTACAGTTGGTGAATAGAATTTCATATACCTTAATGAAAACCAATCAGGTAATAAAGATTAAACATTTCTTATGTTAGTGGATGCTGAGCAGTAGCTTTTAGAATGACTGGTAGTGATTCAGAAGGAGGTTGACATAGCTGGCAAGTGTAAATCCGCATTGGGGAATAGATGAGAACAAAAGGTGGAAATAAAATGGCAGCAAAGAAGTCCAGAGGTAAACAGAATAGTAAGAAGATGTTTCATGAAAGGTAGTTTTTATCAAGTTAACCAATTATTAGAGAGATCATAGCAACGATAACCTTATTGAGTCTAAAAGTGATCCTAAAAATGCATTTAATAGAATGAGGTGATAGTTACACAGCTCAAGATGAAGGGATTAGACAAAATAGAATGCACAAACACCCTAGGGAACCAAGGAAAAAAGAAGTCCCTATGGGTACAAGGGTAAAAGTGACAAACTAAAAAAACACAACTTTCAAGATAACTTATACAGAGAGGCACCTAACCAACATCAAGACATAAGTTAGCCAAGAGAAGTAAGAAGCATGACAATTTTGAAATATTCCATTTATAGATTTTCTTATGAATAAATATTGATATTAATAAAAAATCACAAATAATATGGGTTTCAAGTTAAAACCAAATATCATCAATAAAAAGTCATCTTATATTCTTAGAATTACAAAAAAATTTCAAATTAAATTTTATGAGTATTCCGTAAAGTTTGAATTGAGAAATTATTTTTGTAAGATTTGGAAAACTCAAATGTGAAGCAATTGAGTCTTGCCCAAATTGGTCAAAGTTATTCTCCTATACTAACTATAAAAGGAGCGATCAAATATAGTAATATAAGGAAGCATATGGTCCCAGAATTAGGTTGCATCTTTGAGATGATTCCATCAATTGGAAATCAAAACAAACAGAAAGAGATGTTGTAAGAATCAACTCAATGCAATCATCCCCACTTCACATAATAAAGTTGTCTTTCTTTTTTACTTATTTGTGTGTATTAAAAGTTTATATAAAAGGGCTCTAAATCTATTGTAACAACAGCTTTGAAATATAATGAAAATATGAGAATATGTTTGAAAGTTCCCAAGATCTTGTGTGGATCTTTAGTATTACCCTCACCCCCTCACCCCCAAGTTCTTGTCCTCAATCATATTATTCCTACACCTGCCTCTCACCCCTCAGAAATTCTTCCCCCCACCTACCTTATATATATCCTCCCCCTTAGTACTTTCAAAACCTGTTTATTTCAAACAACACCTGCAAGAATTTTCTCTCAGAATTTCCCAGCCAACAGCCTTCCCATGTTTGCCTCAAGCGACATCTTTGAATACATCCAGCCACAGGATCTCGGCAACTAGCCCTCCAGCTGCAGGGCGACACCAAAAACTTCTCCAACAACTTTTTTTGGTAACCCTGAGGTTTAAAAGTTCTCCAGTCTCAACCAAACAACTGACTTAAAACCACCAACTGCATTTATCAACAATAGAAGTATTCCTTGGTATCCTCTCTGAGTACACTAACAATTAAGATTTGTGGAGCAATCATAGAACTTATTTTGAAGCTCAAAACTAGATCTTGAAGAAGCAATCTGTTATATAAGGGTATATTTCCTTTCAGTGCAGTGTAGAACATTCATGTTTTTGAAGCTTGGGTAGTTTTAAGAAGGTGGTAATGTTTTTTCTCAACAACACCATTTTGTTTAGAAAAATAAAGACGTTATATTTTGTGTTTAATGAGAATTTCAGTACAATAAGAATGAAAACATGTTTGCATGCATTTTAAGGCACATTATCAGACGAAATATTTTATAGTAACTAGAACTTTTTTCTCAATGAAATTGCTTGAAAAAAGCAGAAAGTTTAAAATCTACTGAGTCAAAAAGTGTTGTACTCATGGAGGAAGGCAGATAGGAAATGAACATGATGAAGCTTTTCAACCTCACAAGCATGGCATCCGAATTTAGATATAAAGGTTGCTTGATGAAGTATTTACGCAACAGGAAAGATGACCAATATGACAAAGCTGGTAAGGAGACACAGTGGAGAAGAGAGGAGTAATACGCACGCTAAAAAAATAGTCAATACCTCAAACTTCAACACAAACAGTAATCTGTCTTCTAGGTCTTGAGATCCTGAAAAATATACTGATAAGGGTAAAATGATAAGAAAAAAAAAATGTAATTTGATTAGATAATTTGTAGATGAAAAGTAAATAAGAAATTTTAGGAACTAAAACAACGTTATTTATAAAAAGAAAAGAGAAGAGATTGACAGTTTTTTTCCCAAGACATGCAAATAATCAATCGGCAGTGATAACAAAGGGAACGTTCTGAACAAAAGAAGGAATTGTAGCCATAAGCTATCAGAATGAGCAAAGTTTAAAACCCAATATTATTAAAATGAGAAATTGCATTAATCCAAGAGAAAACAATATGAGAGACAACCCAACAGAAGATCACACACTTCTTATGAGTGCTACATAAGTCTAGCCTCTATAGTAGTGAGTTCAGCAAAATAGGGCTACCCAAAACTTATCCCAATAATGATTTGAAGTGATTGATTTATTGGCAGCGCTGAAAGCATGGAGGATTAGTGACCATGATAACATCCATTGATATGACCACCATTCTGTCAATTAATGCAACCACCATCCCATCAATTACTGCAGCCACCTCCAGTAGTAATATGAACAAGATTGAATGAAGTTAGTGCGGAATGTTTATGGCCCAAAAGATTCAAGAGGGAGAGAAAGTTACATAGACGTTCAGAATGCACAATTACACATTAATTAGGCTTGAATAGACTGAAACGATGGAAGGAGACCAAAGTAAAATTTAACTAACAACTCATGTAGTTTAGACCAAGTGTTGTGGGATAGGTTATGTAAGGGTTCTATTAGAGAAGTTCATCCCACTTTCCCTATAAGCTATTATATGGAAAAACCTCTTACAGTTTGTGAAAAAAAGCATAATCTAAGACCAATTTGTCTCCTTGTCATAGGGAAATAAATCAAAGTTAAAGACCTGAAATATATTTCTATCTTGAAAGCATATGGAGCAGCCCACATACAATTCATCATCTCTTGAAATATGATTGTTGGTGAGATGGTGGGTTCAATTCTTCCAAACATCTATGTGAGCGTCAAAAATTAAGAGATAGGTATAGAATATGTTTGTTCATTAAAGTGGGATGGCAATTATTATGTTGCAGGTCTTTAATGGAAACCAACAAAAAACCAAATCTCAGTGACAATTGAATTTTTTAAGAAATAAGTATTGGCAGGTGATGGTTTTGTTACCTAGAAAGTACAAGTAATGGCAAGAATGTGTGGCTAAGGAGTGATAGACACTGTGCGCACTAGCTTGAGAAGTAGCTACCATTCTTACAACTTGGAGACAAACAATACTTAAGAATCCTAGAAGATAAAATAATACCTAGGGATAATAAATTTTCTTTGATCATCATATGAAAACATGAGAACATAAAGTCATGGAAGTGCTAAAACTATGCCTTAATAATACAAGATAATATAATAATACTGTAGAAATTTAAGGGAAAACATATAAAAGGGCAATTAAATCAATCAAATAATAGGAATCCTCATATGGGCTACTAAAAAAGGTAACAAATGGCCAAGCAAGGTGATTTTGACATATGTACAATGGTTGCCAAAATCTGCACATACAAATAAGGTATGCAAGCTTTAGTTGAAACGAGAAGGAAAAAAAATTCATGCAAAAATTGAAATTAAACAAACCTCATGTATAATGTATCAAGTTATGCACAAAACTTTTCAAAATGATTTACAATAAAGAGCACTTAAATATGAATAAAAAATGATAAAACATAATGTTAATCACAAATAATTGAGATAAAACTTCTCAAAAAAGGACTTAGTAAGAAAATAGTTGATATAAGTATGTTGATAATAATGATTCAATCCAATAATTAAAATACTTGTACATGTTTTTGACAAGTAAGAAACCCTAAGGCTTCTGCAACTATCATTTTATTTCAAAATTACAATCAAAATATAACAACTATGATTCTATCCATAAGAAGATGTTGTACGGAAAATTAGGTTTTCTAAAAGTGTATAAATAAAAGTCTTATAACATGTAACAGCATAACTTCAAGTATCACCAGCTATAACAAAAGTCTTATAAACCATCTATAACTTTAATCATGAGGCAACAAACAAAGTGGGGTCATCCACATGAATCAATTTTTTTCATTGTTCTTGATCAAATAATAATCCCTCGCTTATCTCCAAATATGCTAAATCTTCAATCATAACAGCACAAAAAAATTATAGAATACTAGCACACTGAATATAGGTATTGATGATCTGTCATCGTTGAATTGAAAGAAAGGATTAATGATATGAGTCCTTGTAACTTCCTTCTCTACACTTTCCCTCACTCTACCGTTTGAGACATTTTGGGGTATTTGTGAGGGTGATTTATCGTTTTCAATAATTTTAATAACAGAAATTCCTAAATACAAACAATGCGCCTAAACACTAAAAGGAAACGGAAAAAATTGAAGAAACAAGCAGGTGATGGAATGCAATGACATTACCAAGCACACTTCAAACCTGGAAGGTAAAACAAATGAAGTGTTGAAAAAAAAAACAGATTTCACGCTTTTTAGAATTTTGTGATGCCAATATAAACCAGTTATAAAACACACAAGCATCAAAAATTTTAGTGATCACCAGTTGAAGAAACTGAGAGGTCATGTTTCCATCGCAAGCAATACATTGCATATGTGAGGAGCCCAAAGCCACCATGCTTTCACATGTTCGCTCAGCAAACTCAAATTCATTTTCATCATCAATAACAGCATGAGTACCGTACTTGTTTAAGAAAGCACAAGAAGCTTGCATCAAGATTTGAAAGATATTAACCATAGCAGAATCAAATTCAGATGTAGATGCATCATGAGGCCTTTTCCTGGAAGATTACAAATTAATCAATAAATTCTACGTTGCATAATAAAAAATTTCCAAATTAAACCAATGTGTACCTTTGGGATACAAGTTTAAAAAATTCACAAGCATGGAGGCGAAATTCATGAGAAGAAAACAAGAATCCGCATCTGTCCAACAAATTATGTGTATAAATCAGAATGTGTATGCAAATTACATCCCAACTATCTTATGAAAAATATAATTAATATACCCAAGAATAATGTGATATTTGGCAAGGTCCGGCAAGGGTGCCCATTCTGCATAAGCATTTATAGCATTTAAAGCTGCTGTCACAGCAGCAATGTGCTGCTTAGCTATATCAGATTGCTGTCGGTTATATTCACCCAAAGCAGCACCAAAGTGCTTTTCAAGTAACTGCATCGTAGAAAAAAGACTACAATTGGTTTCAAT